>CAKXYN010000002.1:22786875-24211250 GCA_935064755.1 Tragelaphus eurycerus | reverse complement strand
AAAAGTTTAAGTATTAAAAATTTCAAAGCATCTGTATATAAGACCAATAATATAAAGCATACTCCAACCTCAACACTGTCCTTGTACTTGGATTGTATTGTGGCAATAAGGCTTTCCTCTGAATGGATCTTTTGTAGTACTTGACTACATGTTTTTAAAATGATCTCCTTGTCTGCATCACATTGTTCCTAAATGAAATTACATACACAGAATTATATATAAAGGAGTACAAAATAATTAAAACTTTTGATAACAATGGAAAAAATTCAAAATGATACCTTTAACAAATTTGTATATTTCAAAATATTTCTTAAACATAGATCTTTTTCTAGGGGAGAAGAGAAACTGATGTCAAAGATGTTCATATGGGAAATTTTATTCCCATAACACTATTATTCCTAAAGCTGCCTAAACTAGAGCATTTAAGGAAATCAGGACTACTACTATGCTAAATATAAAAACTAAACAATATATAGAACTTCAACACTATTTTTATTAACAACGACGTCTAAAATCAAGCCTCACAGAACCATCTAAATAAGGACAACTTGACAGTTGACAGTGGGGAACTACAGTAATGCATATGTATTTTTTTAATGTCACTCTGTATAAAATTACACAGGTAAAAGAGAAACAAGCAAAATAAAGAACATAACCAATTTAGTAAGCAACCTAAAAAGCTGGTCCCAGCGAGCACTATTAACATTACAAAATACACTAACTTTTAGCTTTATACAGCAATAGAGAATATATACAGTACGGAAAGACAGCTACTAATTAATCTTGTGTATTCACTTCCAAAAGGTCTCTCAGATTTTATTTCAAGCTTTTATAAACTCTGAAGAGTCTTATCTTATGGTCACTGGGTATGACAGACTTAAGAATTAAGTGCTACTGAAATCTGATAGAATCAGATTAATCTAAGAGTTGTTTTCCTAGAATTAAACATTAGATTTTTTTTTCCTTGCTGTGAAAATATCCTACTAAAATGAAAATATCACCCTGTGGAATAAGACTTCTCATTGTGTTGGATTAGAACTTGGCAGTATTAGTATTTCAGACAGGCTTTTACAAGGAAAGCTAAGTCTAACCAGTAAAAAACAAACAAACAAACAAACAACACTGCTTTAAGGAATACCAGTACTCACAGTCAGAGATATCTCCAGCTCCTTGCAGACACCTGACTCAGTATTCTCCAGGATTTCATCAATATTATCAATTGTGTCATCAGAAATCAGTGATTTTTCCACAGACAGATCAAAGGCCTCATTTGTAAAAATAAAAACATGAAGTATCTCATTTAATTATGTCAATTAGTATTATATTCTTATACTTGGAGCAGAGAATTAGCCTATATATTGCATAATGCAGGGGAAATAAACCTAAGAAATATAAAGTATTACCTTCAAAAACCTTATGCATGGGGGAAAAAAAGGTACACACACCTCACACACTTGAAGAAAATACATATTTTGTTGAAGTTAATTAGTGGTTAAGAGAGATGAGAGGATAATACAGAGGAAAAGTATGAGAAAAAAACAGGGACAAGACCAAGATGTTGTGAGGGAATAATAAAAGAGAGTGTCCAACTGGTAAAGAACCTTGACTGCTCAGGTGGCAAGTTCAAATTGGACAGACAGTAGGTAGACAAAACCAGCCTTTATACAAAGGAATGGGTATGATTATACCTGATATTTAATGATTCACTAGAATTGAGGAATCTAAAGAATAAAAGTTGAAAATTAAACTCTGATAATTTTCATCTCATTAGGAAAACTAAGGTAATTCCTATCAGGAAACAGACTTTATAATAAGGTATAAAATAGAATAAAATCATGGGTCCAAATTATAATACAGAACATAAAGGTCATAAGCAGTCACTCTGATTTCAGAGGTTCAGATTTGTGATTACGGAGGTCTAGATTTGGGAAATAGCAATGGAAATGAAAGATAACAGACAACCTAAACAGAGGATGATTCTGAAACAAATGAAGACAAAGAAATAACTTAGTTATGTTAATGTATCCATAAGAAAGCATCAAAAAAGAATTCTAGAAGTAGCTGGAGATTAAAAGGGTTTTTTTTTTTTCCCAAAACAAAGCTAGAAATGCATATTTGGAAACCAATCACACAGAGAGATAAATGATACCATAGGTGTCTTTGTCCTTGCTCAGGAGGTTGCAAAGCAGACAGAAGAACAGAGAATCAGAATTGGGCAATCAGAAACAAAACTGGGCAAAAATTCAGTTAGGGTTCTGAGTACATTATACAAACCACATGTCTCAAAGCTTTTTAGAAAATTATGTAGTGTTTTTACAATAATAAATAAGAACTAAAAAATTATGACATCTTTTCTAATATTTAATCAGATCAGATCAGATCAGTCGCTCAGTCGTGTCCGACTCTTTGCGACCCCATGAACTGCAGCACGCCAGGCCTCCCTGTCCATCACCAACTCCCGGAGGTCACTCAGACTCACATCCATCGAGTCAGTGATGCCATCCAGCCATCTCATCCTCTCTCATCCCCTTCTCCTCCTGCCCACAATCCCTCCCAGCATCAGAGTCTTCTCCAATGAGTCAACTCTTCGCATGAGGTGGCCAAAATACTGGAGTTTCAGCTTTAGCATCATTCCTTCCAAAGAAATCCCAGGGCTGATCTCCTTCAGAATGGACTGGTTGGATCTCCTTGCAGTCCAAGGGACTCTCAAGAGTCTTCTCCAACACCACAGTTCAAAAGCATCAATTCTTCGGCACTCAGCCTTCTTCAAACAGTCCAGCTCTCACATCCATACATGACCACAGGAAAGACCATAGCCTTGACTAGGCAAACCTTTGTTGGCAAAGTAATGTCTCTGCTTTTGAATATGCTATCTAGGTTGGTCATAACTTTCCTTCCAAGGAGTAAACGTCTTTTAATTTCATGGCTGCAGTCCAACCGAGACTAATATTTCCCAGTTTAGATATCTTTAAGATATTTAAGATAACTAAAACCTGAATGACTTAAAACACTGCCAAACATTTTAATCATGACTAGTTAGCCAACTAATGCTAAAACACATATATCTTTCTAAAAAAGAAACCAAAACGAGGAAAGTTGTTATCTTCTAAAGCACATACCGTTACCTCTACACTATAGCTGTAAAATAAACACTTCACTTGTAATAAACTCCAGATATTATTTTACACCTGTAGCTTGACTGAAGCTGTTTTCATATATGTCCTAAACAGAGAATGTAAATAGGTAAATCCCTCACTCTTCTATCCCAGCATTCTCATTCTTATTTTTGTCTCTTTTTTCTCTCTCCCCCTCCCTCCCTTGCTTTCAGAAAGAAGTAAATTACATGTGGAAAATTTAAAAACATATATTCCCTGGTTTATGCTACAACATCACCAGGCAACAGAACTCCTGTTACCTTTAAAGTATTCTGGAACCACGCTACAAGACGTTGTATACAAGTCTCTGTTTCACTTCTAACACTGGTGAACTCCTCTCTTTTATTACACCTCCAGTCATTAAATTTCTCCAGTATTTCTTCAGAGTTAATTCCTTCTTTGGCCTGTCCATACACTGCTTCTAAAGAGGCTGACAAATCCTGCGGAGAGATACTTCTGTTTATTAAAGTTAATTAACTTTATATTAAGAGTAAAGCACCATATTAGAATCTGAGAGACAGTGAAGTGATATATTGAATCCCTATCTGGGAGAAGTTTATAAATAAAACTGAATATCTAGACATAAAAGCATAAAACTACCTAGGAGGTGATTTATTTGGATTATAATAGTAAAAGTTCATTAAATGAATTAAGGTTATAAACAGAAGGCTTTATAGTCTTAGGCTTTTAATTGAGTAGAAAGTATCCTCTTTTCTCTGACTTTATATAAGAATCTATTTTGTCCTGACATGGAAGTTTCTAAGGGCTGCTGCTGCTAAGTCACTGCAGTCGTGTCCGACTCTGTGCGACCCCAGAGACGGCAGCCTACCAGGCTCCCCCATCCCTGGGATTCTCCAGGCAAGAACATTGGAGTGGGTTGCCATTCCTTCTCCAATGCATGAAAGTGAAAAGTGAAAGTGCAGTTACTCAGTCCTATCCGACTCTTAGCAACCCCATGGACTGTGGCCCACCAGGCTCCTCTATCCATGGGATTTTCCAGGCAAGAGGGCTGGAGTGGGGTGTCATTGCCTTCTCCGTTCTAAGGGCTACTGCTAAGTAAAAATAAACACACCAAATTGTACAAATAATTCCAATTAAGGAAAGACATTAAGCATATATATCTAGACAGCATATTAAAAAGCAGAGACATCACTTTGACAACAAAGGTCCATATAGTTTTGATCTTCCCAGTAGTCATGTACGGATGTGAGAGCTGGACAATAAAAAAAGCTGAGCACTGAAGAACTGATGCTTTCAAACTATATAGTATTGAAGACTCTTGAGTGTCCCTTGGATGCAAAGAGATCAAACAGTTAATCCTAAAGGAAATCAACCCTGAACATTCACTGAAGGACTGATGCTCAAGATGAAGCTCCAATACTTTGGTCACCTGACATGAAGAGCCAACTCACTGGAAATGACCCTGATGCTGGGAAAGACTGAAGGCAGGAGGAGAAGGGGGCACCAGAGGATGAAGTGACTGGATGGCATTATCGACTCAATGGACATGAATTTGAGCCAACTCTGGGAAACAGTGGACAAGGAAGACTGGCATGCTGCAATCCATAGAGTCGCAAAGAGTTAGACATGACTGAGCTACTGAACAAAAATATACATTAAAAAGCATTTTTAGAAAGGACTAGAAGAGACAAGATAGCTTAATGGCTCCCTCCAGGACTGAGACCTGAGAAACATCACAGAGACAAGAGGAAAACTTAATAGATCCCAGAAATTTTTATCACAAAACTGAAAAACCCTTGGAAAGAAATAAGATGGTTGGTATTTACCACTGAATGAATACAATCACTGCAAGTAGGAGACAGCCTGTATCACAGCAGAGAATCATCTTGGGGAAAAAAGAATTTTCTTCATATATTATTCTCCCTTCCTCACATTGGGCAAGAAAGCAGCAGCACAAGCAAGAGGCAATGGGTTTATACAAATACAGTACAGAAAAATAGAGGAGGCAAAAACTGACGACCAGGACAGAAGAGCTGGCCAAGCATTCTTCCCCTTCCCCTGACTACCCAGCAGCATTTACACCTAAGGGTAGCAGCCCCTGGAAAAGAGGAAAGGCTGAGGGAGAGGGACTGAGAGGTCCTCTAAAGAGCAAGATTATCTAGAACAGAAGCCAAGAGGAAGCAGTTGAGCCCAGACTGTGTTATGGTCTTCTTGACAGACCAGAACCTGGGGACAGGAGTCGACGAAAAGAAGGCGAAGAAAAGAAGGATGCGGGGGACCCAAGTCTCTAGTGGAACAAGGGTGCTTTATTCACGGCAGTGTGTGCTTATATTTTGTGATACAAGGAAGCTTTAGGTAAAAAATAAGGTTAAGTAAAAAACACCAAAACCAGAGACGCATAATAACAGTAACTAGGGGAATAACAATCGTCACAGGGCCAGAGGACAATCCATGTATTGCAAATAGGAACATGACTAAGTAGTTTTACAGAAAAGCAAAAGGTTACTGAAAAGAATCCATGTATGTATTCTGCCTCATGACCTCAGTCCTGAGAGCCGCGTGCAGCTCTGCTCGTTCCTGTTTTCCAGGAACTGATAAGGAACAGAGGGCCCTTGAGAAACAGCAAACAACATATAGGGTTCCTTAAAATTAAATATTCCCTGACAAGACTGCAACCCTGTAAGTTCTGAGAAGCAAGCCTATCCTATTCCCTAAATCCTCCTAAAGTCTCCAAAAGTATGCACCAACCTTTCACTCTTCCAAGGTCCCTCTTCCACACTAACACATACGCACATAACAGCACACCAAGATAGTTGATAATTCTTCAAGAGAATATGGAGTCCTGAGGAGAAGTACAGGGGAGGATAAAATGTGGCAATAACACAGGCACTCTGAAAGAAATATAACAAACCAAGCCACCTTATTGATATTTCTACTGGAAATCTTGATTTCAGCTTGTGCTTCTTCCAGCCCAGCATTTCTCATGATGTACTCTGCATAGAAGTTAAATAAACATAGTGACAATATACAGCCTTGATGGACTCCTTTTTCTATTTGGAACCAGTCTGTTGTTCCATGTCCAGTTCTCACTGTTGCTTCCTGACCTGCATACAGATTTCTCAAGAGGCAGGTCAGGTGGTCTGGTATTCCCATCTCTTTCAGAATTTTCCACAGTTTATTGTGATCCACACGGTCAAAGGCTTTGGCATAGTCAATAAAGCAGAAATAGATGTTTTTCTGGAACTCTATTGCTTTTTCCATGATCCAGCAGATGTTGACAATTTGATCTCTGGTTCCTCTGCCTTTTCTAAAACCAGCTTGGACATCTGGAAGTTCACGGTTCACGTATCGCTGAAGCCTGGCTTGGAGAATTTTGAGCATTACTTTACTAGTGTGTGAGATGAGTGCAACTGTGCGGTAGTTTGAGCATTCTTTGTCATTGCCTTTCTTTGGGAATGGAATGAAAACTGACCTTTTCCAGTCCTGTGGCCACTGCTGAGTTTTCCAAATTTGCTGGCATATTGAGTGCAGCACTTTCACAGCATCATCTTTTAGGATTTGAAATAGCTCAACTGGAATTCCATCACCTCCACGAGCTTTGTTCATAATGATGCTTTCTAAGGCCCACTTGACTTCACATTCCAGGATGTCTGGCTTTACGTGAGTGATCACACTATTGTGATTATCTGGGTTGTGAAGATCTTTTTTGTATAGTTCTTCTGTGTATTCTTGCCACCTCTTCTTAATATCTTCTGCATCTGTTAGATCCATACCATTTCTGTCCTTTATCGAGCCCATCTTTGCATGAAATGTTCCTTTGGTATCTCTAATTTTCCTGAAGAGATCTTTAGTCTTTCCCATTGTGTTGTTTTATTTCTTTGCATTGATCACTGAGGAAGGCTTTCTTATCTCTCCTTGCTATTCTTTGGAACTCTGCATTCATATGCATATCTTTCCTTTTCTCCTTTGCATTTTGCTTCTCTTCTTTTCACAGCTATTTGTAAGGCCTCCTCAGACAGCCATTTTGCTTTTTTGCATTTCTTTTTCATGGGGATGGCCTTAATCCCTGTCTCCTGTACAATGTCACGAACCTCTATCCATAGTTCATCAGGCACTCTATCAGATCTAGTCCCTTAAATCTATTTCTCACTCCCACTGTATAATCATATGGGATTTGATTTAGGTCATATCTCAATAGTCTAGTGCTTTTCCCTACTTTCTTCAATTTAAGTCTGAATTTGGCAATTAGGAGTCAGATATGCAGATGACACCACCCTTATGGCAGAAAGTGAAGAGAAACTAAAAAGCTTGATAAAAGTGAGAGAGTGAAAAAGTTGGCTTAAAGCTCAACATTCAGAAAACTAAGATCATGGCATCTGGTCCATCACTTCGTGGCAAATAGATGGGTTAACAGTGGAAACAGTGTCAGACTTTATGTTTTTGGGTTCCAAAATCACTGCAGATGGTGATTGCAGCCATGAAATTAAAATACACTTACTCCTTGGAAGGAAAGTTATGACCAACCTAGTTCAGTTCAGTTCAGTTCAGTCGCTCAGTCGTGTCCGACTCTGCGACCCCATGAATCGCAGCACGTCAGGCCTCCCTGTCCATCACCAACTCCCGGAGTTCACTCAGACTCACGTCCATCGAGTCAGTGATGCCCTCCAGCCATCTCATCCTCTGTCATCCCCTTCTCCTCCTGCCCACAATCCCTCCCAGCATCAGAGTCTTTTCCAATGAGTCAACTTTTCACATGAGGTGGCCAAAATACTGGAGTTTCAGCTTTAGCATCATTCCTTCCAAAGAACACCCAGGACTGATCTCCTTCAGAATGGACTGGTTGGATCTCCTTGCAGTCCAAGGGACTCTCAAGAGTCTTCTCCAACACCAAAGTTCAAAAGCATCAATTCTTCAGCGCCAACCTAGATAGTATATTAAAATGCAGAAACATTACTTTGCCAACAAAGGTCTATCTAGTCAAGGCTATGGTTTTTCTAGTAGTCATGTATGGATGTGAGAGTTGGACTATAAAGAAGACTGATTGCCAAAGAATTGATGCTTTTGAACTGTGGTATTGGAGAAGACTCTTGAGAGTCCCTTGGACTGCAAGGAGATCCACCAAGCCATTCTAAAGGAGATCAGTCCTGGGTGTTCATTGGAAGGACTGATGGTAAAGCTGAAACTCCAATACTTTGGCCACCTCATGCGAAGAGTTGACTCATTGGAAAAGATGTGATGCTGGGAGTGATTGGGGATAGGAGGAGAAGAGGATGAGATGGTTGGATGGCATCACCGACTCAACAGACCTGAGTTTGAGTAAACTCCGGAAGTCGGTCATGGACAGGGATGCCTGGTGTGCTGCGATTCATGGAGTCACAAAGATTCTGACATGACTGAGCGACTGAACTCAACTGAAGCTACCTTATAAAAAGGAAGCAAAATCAATGGCCCAGATAATAGTAAGAACTCAAAATATGCATAACAAATCTTCTCAAAAATAGAAAGAATATTGGAAACATAAAGCAAAACCAAGTAATTATAAAAATAAACAACTGAAATTATTAAGCATGAAGAAATAATTTTTGAAATAAAGAACACAATGGTTTGGTTAAACGGCAGAATACAGCAAAGAATCAATTAGTGACTACTGATTAGGACAAAAATGTGACTCATCAACAACTACAGAAGTAAACAATGAATTATTATTGTCAAAAGTCTTAAGAGGAAATGGCCTTTGCATCTAAGATATTTTATAGCTCATTAAATAACTGTTGAAAGGAGTTTAAATGTAAGCAGTGGCTTAAATATTTGAATTGTTTAAATATGATATCCTGAGACATTTAATAACTTACAAAGTCAAACGCTCAAACCCTGCTTTAAAGGACTCTCAGAGAAGTACTCTAAAATACAGAGTGAACCAAAAGATATCCAACAATTTATGAAGAGTCAAAAAATAACTCTACAAAGTTTGATACTTGAGTTTTCATATACGATACCTGTAACAATCTATGAGTAAAATCGTAGACAACAATTGTGATTCTTTGGTTAACTGGTATTTGGGAGAGAGATACAGACAGCCAAGACCCACCAGAGGCAAGTGAGAATGTTCTAAGGTATGAAGGGAAGAGGGTAGAAAAGGAGGAAAAAAAATCATGATAAACAGAAACACAAAAGTTATCACAGAAATAAGCTCTAATAAAATAGTAATTATATATAAATCAATCAATTTACCCATTAAAAGACAGATTTAAATGTTTGATTCTTTTAAAAAATGATCCACTGGAGTGTTGTCTAACTGAGACATATAAAATAAATGGAAGAAAAAAAGAAACTATATATAAGGCAAATATTAACTAGAAAGACAAGTAGGATAAGAATTTTAAAAGGGGGGGTGGATAATTTGGGAGAATGGCATTAAAACATGTATAATATCATATAAGAAACGCATCACCAGTCCAGGTTCGATGCAGGATACAGGAAGCTCGGGGCTGGTGCACTGGGATGACCCAGAGGAATGGTATGGGGAGGGAGGTGGGAGGGGGGTTCAGGATGGGGAGCACATGTACACCTGTGGCGGATTCATGTTGATGTATGGCAAAACCAATACAATATTGTAAACTAAAAAAAATAATAATAATAAAAAAATTTTTAATAAAATAAAAGGAAACAAAAATAAAACTTTATCTCAAAACACCTTAAGGGAAAACTACTATTACCTAATAGTTTAAAAATACATAGTTAAAAATACATAACAATCATGAATTCAATAATACTTAACAATAAGCTCTGAAATATTTTGAAAAATCTTCTGTATCTTTGCTTAGTTTTTTATCTGATCATTTTGTAAGTTTTGAGTTTTTTTTTCATATTTTCTAGTTAATATATATAAAGAAACCTAGAATATATATTAACTAGAAAATATGAAAAAACTCAAAACTTACAAAATGATCAGATAAAAAACTAAGCAAAGATATAGAAGATTAAAGCTTCAGATCATAGCTTAAGCTGTAGATCAGAAACTGCACACAAAAAAACCTAGAATATATTTTCTTTTTGAATTTATAAAAACAGTCATGAAACATTAACCATGTATTGTAGGCCACAAAAGAAGCTTCAATAAATGCTAATGAAATCAAATATCGTGACATTTCACTTCTTTGACCTTCATTATAAAAGTGTAAGTTATATTCCTTAAGTACTTGAAGAAAATAAATAAAAATCTAACTATTTTTCAGCAAAATAAAGAGAAATTTAAGAATAATTTGGTGACAAAAGGGAAGAATAGAAAGGGAGACAAACCAGATTTGGCAAAAAGTCTTTTAAGATTAAACTTAAAAAAGAAAAGTTTTAAAATGATCTTGGTTGCCAATCCTTTAACTCTGTAACAGTTAATGAGAAGAAATAAACCATTACAGAGTAAAGCTGCACTGTTGCTGCTGCTAAGTCCCTTCAGTCTTGTCCGACTCTGTGTGACCCCATAGACGGCAGCCCACCAGGCTCCCCTGTCCCTGGGATTCTCCAGGCAAGAACACTGGAGTGGGTTGCCATTTCCTTCTCCAATGCATGAAAGTGAAAAGTGAAAGTGAAGTCACTCAGTCGTGTCCGACTCTTAGCGACCCCATGGACTGCAGCCCACCAAGCTCCTCCGTCCATGGGATTTTCCAGGCAAGAGTACTGGACTAGGGTGCCATTGCCTTCTCCAGAATCATGTCTAAGACCACCAATTTTCCCCATGCCATTTTGCTGGTAGCATCTGTTTTGCTATTCCCCTTAGAGCATCTCTGGCATGGTAAACAAACCTCTGTTGGTTATAGTAAACACAGTTTATCCAATCAACATTTTTATTAATGGTGGACCACCAGAATAATACCTACTCGAACCCTGCTGCTATTTGGTTTCTAGTCTTGGATTCATTAGGAATACCTCTAGGGATCCCAATAGAATAAATATATATGGATCAAATGACCTACCCAGGGCAAGAGTGTTCCTTTTGGCTCTATGGTTAGTCTGCTTAAGAGATGGATTCGAGTGTCAAAATGCCAGGATGAAAAGGATAGCCAATTTAACTAGGGTGCAAATTCCACTCCATCTGGCTGGTAGAGTCTCAAGCAATGGTCCTCCACAACACCAGATGTGTTCCCAGGCCATAGTTAATGCAGAATGGTTGTTCATTTCTCAAAGGACTGGCCTTCACTGCACCCAGACACATTCCCCAAGAATGCTAACTGTTTCCCCCACCTAGAGAGGCATGAGGTATAGTTCTCATTATGGAATGGGAGTTTGACAGTCCTTGGGGGTTATGCCTAGGACCCTTCACAGTCATGAACATTAGACAGGTGAATTCTTACATCACTGTCCTTTTCTATGCAAATCTTATTTCACCATTCTGGAATAACCTATACTATTTATTCAATTCTATTTAAGAAAATGTTTCAAATAATGGCTCCAATGTTTCCTGAACCATACACAATAACAGGAAAACTACATATTAATCAAATTACCAACATCCGCTGGATTATATAAAAAGCTAGAGAATTCCAGAAAAACATATATTTCTGCTTCACTGACTAAGCTAAAGCCTTCGACTGTGCAGATCACAATAAACTGTGGAAAATTATCTTAAAGAGATGGGAATACCAGACCACCTTACCTGCCTCCTGAGAAACATGTATGCAGGAGGTCAAGAAGCAACAGAACAGGATATGGAACTGTTCCAAATTGGGAAAGGAGTACATCAAGGCTGTATATTGGCACTCTGCTTATTTAATTTATATGCAGAGTACATCATGAGAAATGCTGGATGAAGCACAAATTGGAATCAAGATTGCTGGGAGAAATACCAGTAACCTCAGATATGCAGAAGATACCATCCTCATGGTAGAAAGCAAAGAAGAATTAAATAGCCTTTTGATGAAGGTGAAAGAAAGAAGTAAAAAAGCTGGCTTAAAACTCAAAATTCAAAAAACTAAGATCATGGCATCCAGTCTCATCACTTCATGCATGGCAAACACATGGGGATACAATGGAACAGGGACAGACTTTATTTTCTTGGGCTCCAAAATCACTACAGATGGTGACTGTAGTCATGAAATTAAAAGACGCTTGCTCCTTGGAAGAAAATCTACAACAAACCTAGACAGCATATTAAATAGCAGAGACATTACTTTGACAACAAAGGTCAGGTCCATATAGTCAAAGCTATGGTTTTTTCAGTAGCAATGTACAGATATGAGAGCTGGACAATAAAAAAGGCTGAGCACTGAAGAATTGATGCCTTTGAACTGTGGTGCTGGAGAAGACTCAATCTTGAATTGAGTCTCCCTTGGACAGCAAGGAGACCAAAACAGTCAATCCTAAAAGAAATCGGTCCTAAATATTCATTGGAAGGACTGATGTGGAAGCTGAAGCTCCAATACTTTGGCCACTTGATGCGAAGAGACAACTCATTGGAAAAGACCCTGATGCTAGGAAAGACTGAAAGCAGGAGGAGAAGGGGATGACAGAGGATGAGATGGCTGGATGGCATCACTGACCTAATGGACATGAGTTTGAGCAAAGTCCAGGAGACAGTGAAGGAAAGGGAAGCCTGGCATGCTGGAATCCATGAGGTCGCAGAGTCAGACACGACTGAGTGACTGAACAACAGCATCTTCAACCAGGTGGACAGAAAGACACAAGTGATCAGATGTCCCTTAATAACCTTTTATCCAATTTTACAGCAAGCTTATTCCCTCCCTACAGTCCAAAACAAGATAGCTAGTATTCAGCTTGGTATTAAAGATACTGTCAAAAGCAGTAAAAATTCAAAGATACATAAAATGTAGGAGTAGAAGAGGGTTATTGTGTTCAAATGATATAATCACGTAGAAATTTCAAAGAGTATCAACTGACAAAAACTAAAAAAAGAGTTCAGCAGAGTTGCCAGAAAAACATCAATATATAAAAATCATTAGTATCCAGTGTTCTTGCCTGGAGAATCCCAGGGATGGGGGAGCCTGGTGGGCTGCCGTCTATGGAGTTGCACAGAGTCGGACACAACTGAAGCGACTTAGCAGCAGCAGCATCCCTCTATACCATCAAAAGAACAAGGGAACTGAAAGATAGCATTCACAAAAGGAACCAAAAGTTTAAACATCTTGGAGTTAAATCAAGAAAATGTATGAGGACTTAGAGAAAAATTTTAAAAAACATTAAAAGATATAAAAGATTCTAATAAGCAGAAAGAAATACTATGCTAATAGGCGGAATGATAACATGGTCACACTCATTCACTCCAAATTAGTCATTTCTGAGATGGTAGGATTTGACTGAAGATAAGGTTCTACAGAAAGTAAAGAGGAACTAAAAAGCCTCTTGATGAAAGTGAAAGAGGAGAGTGAAAAAGTTGGCTTAAAGCTCAACATTCAGAAAATGAAGATCATGGCATCCAGTCCCATCACTTCATGGGAAATAGATGAGGAAACAGTGGAAACAATGTCAGACTTTGTTTTGGGGCTCCAAAATCACTGCAGATGGTGATTGCAGCTGTGACATTAAAAGATGCTTACTCCCTGGAAGGAAAGTTATGACCAACCTAGATAGCATATTCAAAAGCAGAGACATTACTTTGCCAACAAAGGTCCATCTAGTCAAGGCTATGGTTTTTCCTGTAGTCATGTATGGATGTGAGAGTTGGACTGTGACGAAGGCTGAGCGCCGAAGAATTGATACTTTTGAACCGTGGTGTTGGAGAAGACTCTTGAGAGTTCCTTGGACTGCAAGGCAATCCAACCAGTCCATTCTGAAGCAGATCAATCCTGGGTGTTCTTTGGAAGGAATGATGCTAAAGCTGAAACTCCAGTACTTTGGCCACCTCATGTGAAGAGCTGACTCATTGGAAAAGACTCTGATGCTGGGAGGGATTGTGGGCAGGAGGAGAAGGGGACGACAGAGGATGAGATGGCTGGATGGCATCACTGACTCGATGGACGTGAGTCTGAGTGAACTCCAGGAGTTGGTGATGGACAGGGAGGCCTGGTGTGCTGTGATTCATGGGGTCGCAAAGAGTCGGACATGACTGAGCAACTGAACTGAACTGACTGAAGTTTCCACAATATCTTATGAGCTACTGTACTCTATCTACAGATCTTAGAAGCCATTATCACTCAAGGATCAAGATCCCTCTCCCTAACTCTGACATAAAGGCTTTACTAGATTTTCTGCTAGAAAAATAGCTAACCTGCTTGCTACTGCTCCTGTCTCTGTGAGTTTTCCCAATGAATGCTGCTCTAACAAGCCTTATATGCCTGACTATTTACCTTGCTTGCAGGATACATATATACATATATATATAAACATATTAAACATATCAATATAAAATTTTAACATCATTAAAAAGAAACTAGGATTCATCAAAGAAAAGAAAAAGTTCTACAGCCATCAGTACTGTCTGAAGTCTAAAGGCAAATGCTAATTTCAGCTCTCAAATGGTAAACATATTTTAATATATATTTAATATCTTTTAAAATTCCAACCTGCAATGTTTTTAAGCGTTTATTAAGAGATAACTCATCAACTTCCAGAATAAAAACTTCTACTGCCATGTACAGCTTCTGTTGTACTTCATTTCTTTCAGCAATCAAAATATTCCCTTCATTCTGAAGGAAGGAAAAGGGAATAACCATCATTAATATATCAGGTGTTTTTACACACTGAACTATATGAAAAGAACTGATCTCTTAAAATTAGCAAAATTTAACATTACATTCTCCAACATAATAATATTTAAGGCAAACCCCTCTCTTCTTAGATCACCAACTGACAAAGTTTCTTTCACTTAATTAGAAATAAGATTTAAATTCCACAATTCTGCTCTGTTAATCTTTACTTTTCCGAAACAATAAAATTTTAGTTAGGAAAATTATACAAGTGTCTGTGACTAATTACATACTGCCTTCTTCCTACTCCCACCCCATGCTTAATTCCTTCATCTATTTATCTTTCAAGATTTAGTTAATCTCCAGCAAGATAAAACCTCCAATTCCCCCAAGAAGCTATGCCTGGGAACAGATATGAGAGATATCCAAGAACCCTATGCATTAGCTCTATTATAGTTCTTGATAAACTGTATTAAAACTACCTATTTATATATTTGTCCTATATCCGAAGTAGAGAGAGGAATAGGACATTTTAAATTTGTGTCTCTACTACTTGTAACAGAGGTACATACACTTAAAAGTCTGAATTTTAGAATATTTTTTTTGTGTAAGCTGCAACCCACTCCAGTATTCCTGCCTAGAAAACCTCATGGACCGAGGACCCTGCTAGTCCATGGGGTCACAAAGAGTTGGACACGACTGAGCAACTTCACTTCACTTCAACCAGACCATTATATAAATAATTATGAAGACAAAAGAAAAGACTCTCTTTCATCCAAAGTACACATGGCAGGCTTTTCTGGTGGTTCAGTGGTAAAGAATCAGTCTGTCAATGCACGAGACACGGATTCAATCTGGGAAGCATACCACGGAGCAGCTAAGCCCATGTGCACAACTACTGACGCTGTTCTCTACAGCCCAGGAAGCACGACGACTAAAGCCCTGGTGCTCTATAGAGCCTGTGCTCCTCAACAAGGGAAGCTGCGCAATAAGAAGCCCATGCATCACAACTAGAGAGTAGCCTCTGTGTGCCAGAACTGGAGAAAAGTCTGTGTAGCAATGAAGACCCAGCACAGCCAAAAATAAATACACAAATAAAAAATGTTTTAAAAAGTACACATGGCAATCAAGTTAAAGAACTGTGCAAAATATATAAATGAAAATAACAATCTTAAGATGCAAATTAAATACAACAAGGGAAATAAAAAGACAACTTTATCTGAGGGACAATTATGCCTCTGTCCTTAATAATCTACAGTAATCTACTCTTCAATCTGTCAAATGAACTTTAGGGCAATAAAGCCCAAAAGTAAGTCCTGAAATGTCAGCAGTAGTGGAGACAAATTGTTTTTAAAAATCACATTTGTCCTACTAGAATACCAAATCTGACAGACATTATAAGACCTTTTTCCCTCCGTGTCCTAAATCACTTTACTATTTTCAAATGACAAAAGTTAAAAAGCAGTTCTTTTTCAAGTTTCATCTTACTACATGAAAATAATTGTGAAATATTTTAATGATGGCAGTGTGGTTTAAATGGAAACAGAATATACTTCGCAATCAAGACATCTGGTTTAAAATTCCAGATTAACATTTAGAAGTATGTAATCTTGAGCAATTTCCTTAGACCTTGTGGGCCTCATTTTCCTGAGGAGCAAAAATGCCCATGTTTATAAAGTACCTATACATACATGTTTCTAAAAGATTCAAAAATTATTACTCTGTCACCTGTTTTCGTCTATCATCAGAAGTGACCAGTAAAGGTCTAATGTGTAAAGTAACCGAAATCTAATCCCCTAACCAAATTAAATATTCCTGGCATTTCCAAAGGCTTAGTTATCTTATCTACTTTTCTCATTCAGAGTCAGTTAGGCTGCCAACTGGCCAAACTAGGTATGACTAGGGAATAAGACCTTTAGAGTACAATCTTCAGAGGCAGAAACCACCAATACTTAAGATAGGACACCTCCAAACTCAAGTACAGAGCTCATAGGTACTATGGAAAGCTATGATTATTGTATCAGATACCTTATATGAAAAACATGGAGTTCCACTCAGCTGAGTATAATAAAGAAAATTCCCACAGGAAAAAATATTTGTACCTACACTAATTAAGAATTCACATGAAATATTCCATTCTTCATATCCCTTCCCTACCCACATATAAAGGAAAGGAAAGGAAAGTGAAGTGACTCAGTTGTGTCTGATTCTTTGTGACCCCATGGACTGTAGCCTACCAGGCTCCTCCGTCCATGGGATTTTCCAGACAAGGGTACTAGAGTGGATTGCCATTTCCTTCTCCAGGGGATCTTCCCTAGCCAGGGATCGAACCAATGTGAGTCTCCCACATTGCAGGCAGACGCTTTACCGTCTGAGCCACCAGGGAGGCACCCACATATAACCACCTTTCAAGAACGGATGGTTTAGAGAGCATTTACTAGTAAGGTAGAGTCCTATACTGTAGCATAAAGCATGCCCCTCCGGCCAGAAGATCCACATGAGCAGGTGTGGGAGTCATCCCAGCTTGTAAGCCTCATGCCCCTCAAAAACCATTGTCTCTCACAGGTATAGCTTCCAGGGTCCCTCAAGGAGTATGCCCAGTTGTTTAGTATTTGTAGTTTGCATTTCCTCCCAATCCAGATACAATTTACCAATCAGGGATTTTATTTACCTAAACAATGTTGCCAGTAACATGACTGAAATTTCAATTTATCAAATTACCAAGGGAACAGAGAGAGGTAAATCCTCAGGCAAAAAAGGGAAAAGATTTTGTTAACCCTTTTCCACAATCACTACTCATTTACCCTACCTTTCTTCTAAGGCAACAAAAGAAATCAAATTACTAATATGAAGATATTCCAAAAGTTAAAGATTTCATATAAAGTATCATTACAATATCTGCACTTCTTCTGCTTTTTTGAAAGATATTATCTCCTTATATTCAACAGATAAAAATTATAATGGAGAAAAATTCTTGACCTACCACATTCTCACAAGTTTGAATCTTCTCCTGAGCCAGATTATATTCTGCCCAAATTAGCTCTAATTCATTCAAAGAAGCTGGGATAGTAAAGCAGTCTTCATCCAACACTTGTATAGCATCTGAAAGGTCATTTCCAAAACGAACACTGATACTGACACGTCTATTTAAAAAAAAAAAAAATAGCAAAAGGAAAAGATCAAGAAATGTTTAAGGTGGTGTGAGAAAAAAAATTACACAAATAGTAATGGTCTAAAGTTACTATTTACAACACTGGCTATGAAGAGGTATTTTTTAAAACTATATAAAATCATAGATAACTTTGATACAAACCTTTAACTAAAAATACATTTCACTGGGAAAAAATTAAATATTTATAAAGACAGCTTCAAAAATCTGCAGAATTAAAATGATATAAAATTAGATTTGTAAATACTTCTTTTAAAATGTTGTATTTAAGCCAATTTTATCAAGATGAAGGCACAGAGTCCTTGTACCTTAATAAGCAGACCAGCATTTGCATAATCTTAAAAAAAAATCCAAAAAAATCCCAACAAAGCAATCAGAGAGGCCAATTAGGAAAACCAACAAGGCTCACTCACCATTTTATTTGTTTTAGCTTCCAACCAGACTTCCACCATTCTAATAGCACACTATTTCCTCAAATACAGGTCAAAATACATTGAACTGTTTTGGTCTAAAGTCTGTCTCACAGCTTTGCCAGTGTAGTCACTTTGGCTGTGCGTTAAAAGTTGATTAACCTCTAGAGAGACCAAATTACTCAAACTCTTTAAAACCTATAAACCAGACACTGACGACAGATTTATACTGGAAAATACAGATTCCCACTGGACAAAAGATGAACACATAGTATTAATTGAGAGCAACATCTTAGTGTTTCCAAGTACATGAGGAAATGAATTACTGGTTTAAGTTTCATGCACAGCACAAAAAGAGAACTAGACTGTTTTGAGAACTATTTTTTCCACATTCCCTAACCAACAATAAAGGTGAAAGATTATCCCTAACCAACAATAAAGCAATTTTCTATAAAGTAAAATACCTACATAATTCACATATAGAATCTGAGACATGCTGATGTATGAGACTGTATGAGACTTGCTAACCAATTGCTTTTCTTCTGACTCCATGAAGATCACTTTTCTTGTAATTTAGGAAGACTACTTTTGTCTTTCTTTAGACAGAGTATAATTAAATAATTTGGATTACTGAAATCTATAGTTTCTGTATAGGACTGAAAATAACCCCAAGCAAAACAATGGGACCTAGTAGTTTCCCATCAAACTATTATTTAGAAGCTGTGTTGACTTTTTAATTCCACTCTCACATATAACTTTAGATACTATCTTCCCACATGGTGACAACAGAACACTATAAAAACAGTATAAAATTTGTCTCAGGAGTAACTATCTTTAGTTTCCCTCTTTAAAATAATGAAAATACAAAGAATAAGTTTCAACGTAAATATGAAGTGGGAGGGGACATGGGTAAACCTATGGCTGATTCATGTTGATGTTTGGTAGAAACCAATGCAATAACTGAACAGCTATATATATGCGTGTATATATATATATAGAGAGAGAGAGAGAGAGAAAGAGAGAGAGAGAGTAAACCAGGAATAAAACCATCAATGGTCCCCACTAAAATAATTAATTAATTTAAAAACAGAAAAGGCAAAAATGAAAGGCAAAGAAATTAAACAAAACACAAACTAATCAGCATTGTTTTAAACCATCCTCCTCAAAAATACACTTTTACCTACCTAATTTCTTTCAATATTTCAACCTTAGCTGCCAGATTTTTCATTCTGGTACCTATACAAGTCTTCAGAGTGCTTTCCAAACGTTTAGTCAAATCCATGGTAGTTGCTTTCTCTTGCTGAAGCAAAGAACAAACATATCTTAGTCAGACCCACATAGGAAACTGTATTTCTACTTTTATTTAAACAACTTTTAGGTGTAACTAAAATTTTAAAGGATTTATGAGGCAGTGTTCCCTAAAGAATGCCACATATGAATTCAAGGGTTGGAGATTGAGTTCAACTACCAATGGTCAATGACTTAACCAGGCCCAAGTAATGAAACCTTGATTTTAAAAAACTCAGAATGATGAGGTCTGGGGGAAGCTTCCAGACTGGTGAACAAATCCATGTGCCGGAAGAGTGACAGGTCCAGAGAATCCTCCAAACAATCTCCATCTCCACTTCCATCATAACTTCCCCTTTGCATCTCCTCTTCTTGTATTTGCCTGTTCCTGAATTGTATCCTTTATAATAAAACTGTCATCATAAGTATAGCACTTTCATGAGTCCTGACAATTGTTACTGAATTACTGAATTGAGAGCAAGGTGTGGGCGTGGGTCATAGGAAGTCTTAAACTGACAGAAAAAAGTGTGGGTAGCCTGGGACCTGATTTGTGGCTAGTGCCTGAATTGAGCTAAGTCTTCAGGGACTTAATCCTTGTGGAGTCTGAGATAACTTTTGGCATTTAGCGTCAAAAATGAACTGTAGGCCATTCAGTTGATGTTAGAGAAATGGCAACTCGTGTTGGGGTAACATATTTGGTATTAGAAAAAGTTATACATTTGAAGACTACACAGTATTCTGGGGGGTGGGGGAGGGGACCTGCCCTGAATCTGAGCAAACCTTGATACTTAACTATCATAAAAGGAAATACATGGAGATATAGCAGCCTGTTAAGCAACAACAGGATGCAGATGAAGCACTTTAAGAGATTTATCGGCCTAACTGGAAATCTGACTGGAAGAAACCAAACATAAAATGACATTCATGGAACAATATGGGAAATCTGAACACTGGATATTAAATGATATTATGGGCTTCCCTGGTGGCTCAGCTAGCAAAGAATCCTCCTGCAATGCAGGAGACCTGGGTTCAATCCCTGGATTGGGACAATCCCCTAGAGATGGAAAAGGCTACCCACTCTAGTATTCTGGTTTGGAGAATTCCATGAACTGTATAGTCCATGGGGTCACAAAGAGTTGGACACGACTGGGTGACTTTCACTTGGTGTGAACTTAGTGAAAGGATTATTACTAATTTTTAAATGTAATTGTATTATGGTTATGTCTCTTTTGAATTTCTTTTCTGTTAGAGATACATAATATATTAAAGCATGTACATTAAACTATTATGAATGGGATTTGTTTTGAAATTACTAGGAGGCATAGATTTTTTAAAAGACTATTTAATAATTGTAAAAACTGGGTGATAGATACGTAGTACTAATTATTTAATTCTCTTTTTAAAATGTTTGAAAATTTCTAGAGTTAAAAAATTTAAAGAACATAAAAGGAAATATAAATGAGAAATTATTAATTTTTCAAACATCCAATGAAATTCAAAGATTAGTTTGTAGCATAAGAAAAAATTTCACCTATAAACAAGTATGAAGAAAGAGAGAATACCAAGAGTAGGGAGAAGAAGGGAAGGTAAGAAAAGGAGGCAGAAAAGTATAAAGACAAATAAGAACAAATCAGCGCTTCCCTGGTGGTCAGGTGGTTAAGAATCCACCTGCCAATACAGGACACATGGGTTGGATCCTTGGTCCATGAAGATCCCACATGCCTCAGAGCAACTAAGACCACGCACCACAGTTACTGACGCCTGTGCACCTAGAGCCCATGCTCAGAAACAAGAGAAGTCACTGCAATGAGAAGCCTCTGCATCGTCAGCTAGAGGTAGCCCCACTCTTCGCAACCACAAAAAGCCTGTGCACAGCAATGAAGATCTCAATGCAGTCAAAAATAAATAAATGAATACATCTTTGTTTAAAAAATAAGAGTAAATCAACACGATTTCCCAGTTGATCATTATCTTAAGCCACTGAACATAGCATACCTGCAGCTCCTGGGCAGTCTGTTCTACTTTCAATTCTAATGCCTTGCACCTTTCAAGAAGAACCTCCTTCTCTGCTTTAAGTTTTTCATTTTCTTCAATCAGTTTCTGGTCCTGCTTAATTTTTGCCAGGCTGACATTAGACCCTAAATTAAAGTCACCAACAGCCATATTATCCCTATTAAAAACAAATTCACTCATTTTAAAAACCAAATTGTTTTAAGTGTGACAGAGATCAAAACTTAAAATTTGGCTTTTTATACCATAATATATATATATATATGTGTGTATGTGTGTGTATTTATATAAAGTTAATTTTGGAAATTAATCTGATCTTTACCTAGTTTCAACATTAGAAAGCATTTTAATGCAAACTAGATTTTATAACTGAAGTCATACTTCAAAAACAATGCCTTCTAATCTCAGATAAATCATATTCCAACTTTTTCATATCAGTATCAACTCCAGCAAAGATAGTAAAAACCATTTCTGTATCAGTTTCTTCCAATCTCTCCTCATTACTCCCACTCCATTTAACCATTTACTTCCTAAAGTACTGATAAGGTCCCAACAAAAAGCTTTATTACCCATTACACAGTATCATGGGCTGGATCATGATAAAGAAGTAAAAGGATGGTTTTGTACTTTTAAAAATCAAATCTGGCTTTCTGCTTTAAGTTTGTAACTAAAAATTATCTAAAAAGTGAACATTTTTGTTATAATCAAATTTCATCACAGTAAATTTTCACAGGAAGAAAAAAAAGCCTCTCCTTTGTTAAAGACAAAAGGCAATTCCCTAAGACTCATTAAAATATTCTCAGAGCCATAGGAAAAACTTCAAAGTTTATCTGAAATTCTGTCTCTTGCCTGAGTAATTTAAATTTACGGGTAGATTTTTATGATAATGTATTCAAAAGACTTGGAAAGAAAAGTTGATATGTGAACTTCAAACAATTCAGGAGTGATTTTTCTTTCAAAATGGCTTTTAATTAAAATATCCCTGTTAAAGAGGAATTTTTTTTTTCCAGTGTGTTAGAGAAGAATACCTGTTTGAGAAAAACAGATATAATCAGTATTATCCCTCAAAATCACAGACATAGTTGAGGACTCTAAAAACATAAGCCCTGACTACTATGACAAGAGCTTCTAACATAAATCAAAAATTAAGTAAGACTAAAAATCCCACTACAATCTTACTTTGGAAATGTCACGTTATTTCCTGCATCATTTTCATTCTTCAAGTCAAGAGACAGTCTCCCACTTAAGCGCCCCTTTGGCCGGGTGAAGTTTGATTGGCTTGATCTATGCCCCCACAAAGGAATGGGGCTTTTGAGGTTCCTGAGGACAAGCTGACCAGGATCTGATTTTTTTTCCTCACAGATATTAGTGCTGGAAGTGAGTCTGCATTTTTCTGCAAATCCTTTCTTAGCCACCTCTTCCCCAATATCTACATTGCCATACTCAGCCTGAGCAATTACTGTTCCATCTTGATAGGTAGCTTTAATTCTCATTTTAATTTCCTTTTCAAAAATCAAGCTCCCCAAAAAGGTTCTGCCCTAAGAAAGATAAGAAAAAAGAAGATATTAACCAGCTATACCAACATGTTTTTCTTCACTTATTTTTTCTATTAATATCTAGTTTTTCCAATGATCATTATTTCTTCATTCTGAAATCTCTACAAAAGTGGTTTTACCTTGTTGACTAAATACAAATATACTTCCTCATGTGTATACTATACTCCAATTACATACTTGATAAATCCTTTCCAGAAGAAGAGCTAAGACCTGTACAGGAATCTATATTTATACATTTTTTAAAAGTGTACCAATTAAATACCCTAGAATAATCTCTTTAAATCAACCAGATTCTGTTGACCTTGGTCCGAACTAAATATAAAGGTGTGCTGAGGAGTTACAGCATGTAAAAATGAAATCTGGTATCTAGGAAAAATGGGAAAATGTAGAAGCAGTGACAGATTTTCTTTTCTTGGGCTCTAAGACACTGTGGGCTCCGAAATCACTACAGATGGTGACTGCAGCCATGAAATTAAAAGATGCTTACTCCTTGGAAGGAAAGTTATGACCAACCTAGATCACATATTCAAAAGCAGAGACATTACTTTGCCAACAAAGGTGCACCTAGTCAAGACTATGGTTTTTCCTGCGGTCATGTATGGATGTGAGAGCTGGACTGTGAAGAAGGCTGAGTCCTGAAGAATTGATGCTTTTGAACTGTGGTGTTGGAGAAGACTCTTGAGAGTCCCTTGGACTGCAAGGAGATCCAACCAGTCCATTCTGAAGGAGATGAGCCCTGGGATTTCTTTGGAAGGAATGATGCTAAAGCTGAAACTCCAGTACTTTGGCCACCTCATGCGAAGAGTTGACTCATTGGAGAAGACTCTGATGCTGGGGAGGATTGAGGGCAAGAGGAGAAGGGGACGACAGAGGATGAGATGGCTGGATGGCATCACTGACTCAATGGATGTGAGTCTGAGTGACCTCTGGGAGTTGGCGATGGACAGGGAGGCCTGGCGTGCTGAGATTCATGGGGTCGCAAAGAGTCAGACAGGACTGAGCGACTGATCTGATCTGATCTGAAGACACTGTGGAAGGTGACTGCAGCCATGAAATTAGGAGATCCTTGCTTCTTGGAAGGAAAGCTATGACAAACCTAGACAGTGTATTAAAAAGCAGAGACATCACTGTGCTAACAAAGGTCTGTAAAGTCAAAGCTATGGTCTTTCTAGTAGTCATGTACAGATCTGAAAGCTGGACCATAAAGAAGGCTGAGAGCTGAAGAATTGATGCTTTTGAGTTGTGGTGCTAGAGAAGACCCTTGGGAATCTCCTGGACTGCAAGGAGATCAAACCAGTTCTAAAGGAAATAAATCCTGAATATTCATTGGAAAGATTGACACTGAAGCTAAAGTTGCAATACTTTGGCTACCTAATGCAAATAGCCGACACACTGAAAAAAACCCTGGTGCTGGGAAAGACTGAAGGCAAAAGAAGATGGTGGCAGAGAATGAGATAGTTAGACAGCATCACTTGACTCAAAAGACATGAATTTGAGCAAACTCTGGGAGATAGTGAACAGGGAAGCCCATGAGGTCGCAGAGTTGGACACGACTTGGTAACTGAACAACAACAACACAGTTCTAGGTACAGAAATGTTTAAGTAACTATAGTGCAGACAAAGCTACACCCAGTGACCTAAAAGATACTAAAAACAAAACAAAAAAGAGGCAAAGAGAAGGTTTTCAAATTTTATTGTTCCTTCTAGTACTGATTATTTTCACGTAAGTCATTTGAGCTGCTGAATATAAAATACATATCTGATTACTTCGCAGTGTAACATTCCTTCAATAGCAGTATCAGTTACCAAAAGAATATCATTTTTGCACAGATTTAAAAGGAGATAGGATTCCTGTTAAGACTACCACTGAAATTATGAGGTCTTCCAGAATCAGGTTGCTAACCTAAAATTTAATGGAAATGAATACAAACTGGAATCTAGATTAACAGAAAGGTCACTACCAATTACTATGTTGAACAGTGTGAGCCTCTGCCAAGAAGATAAAATCGATTAATTTACAACTCTGCTTTTTTCAAATTTGTGATATTTATGGCCACAGCTAAAGATCACTTTTATTTTATAAATATCTTCTCAAAAGCAAAAGATAACAATAATTATATGCATCAGTCTCTCAATAAGAGACTATTTGAAGCTTTCTCATCAGAAGAAACTATTTACATTTATTATATAAGTGTACACACAAACACCAGTCTTATCTGATCTAGAATGTGTATTCTAGCAAAGATGAGCACAAATATATAACTGCTTCTGAATTATTCCATCATTTCACATTTTTCACTAATTTATACAGGCTTTCATATTATAGAAAATTAAAGGATTTTAAACAGACTTTTTTTTTTTTCCGAGCACATAGTTCTCTTTCCATTAACAAAAATATTTTAAATCTGTGACTTGCCTGATCAAACTGGGTAACTTCTTGGCTAGAAGGAATCTGTAGTCCCCAAAGTCTATACTTTTTGGCAACACTAGAAAATTGCAGATCCAAAGGAATCTCTACTATATCTGATCGATTCAGAATTTCTGTATTTCCATAGTCAATATATCTCACCAGACACTGGAAAATAATCAGAAAAAATACTAATACAGAACTTAAATATCTCGAAAAAATCACATATTTGCTGTTTTTTGTCAATTACCTATAAATCATGATAGCATTTTACCTGAAACTGCCTAAATGCATTCAGAAACAAAAGCTCCAACAATATCCTCAAAATACAGAAAACCCATAGTCCATGAGATCCCAGGGATTTTTCTATTTGGTACTAGTTCAACTAGTACCAAACAGTACTATTTCCAACAGCACCATTTCTCATTTTGATTTTTTTAAACAATGGTATTTAAATAAATGTAAGTCTATGAAACTTATGACTCTCTTTTATCTCTAATATTCAAATCAATCAACATCCTTAAATTCAAGTTGGAAACAATAAAATCTGAAAAGGCAAAGTTTTACGAAACTTTCTTTGATTAACTTAACTCCAGCTATTAGACCTTTGAAATGAATCAAATTCAACCTTTCCTCCAGCTCTATATCTAAAAAAGGTAAAAAAGATAAATAGTTTATCACAAGGTCAAAAGCCATTTCGCCCTTAATTTTAAAAGTTAAAGCCAAATCAAAGCAAACACAAAATATCATTTCCAGTTGTCAAACTGTGGGGAACAAGTCTATTTTACTAAGATAAATCGTTACCTATAATAATAATAAATCACGAGATTTTAAAAATATATTTGGAACATTACTCAATGCGTTTCATCTTACTTTACTACATCAAGAACAATATTTACAAAATATTACATATTATAAAACATTTTTAAGTCCAAGAAAGCAGACATTTTAAAAAAATAGTAAAAGAAACCCTATAGAGATGCTTTTACACAGCCTGAGATGTCCAATTGCTATTTAGAATCCTATCTCCACAAATTTCCTTAAAAATATTCCAGAATTTCACAATGTAAAAGACAAAATAGCTAAATGCAAAGAAAATTCATCACATTTAACCAAAGCACAAGAAAGAGGCAAGCAAATCTTCACTATTAACAACATGCACGTCTACTAAGTAAAATATAAACATAATTTCAGATTATGTTTCATAATTTCTTAATTATGAAATTATGTCTCATAATTTCATAATTTCTTTTTCTACTCAATCTTAACAGAATAAACTTTAACTTACTCAGCAAGACGCAAACATAATTATTAAGAACTAAAATACAAAGAACCACTGGTCACCAAAAATAATCCACAAATTAGGTAATCTATTCTTTGATAATCTGGGGTGATTATACGACAACTTTAAATCAGAAGAATATTTCTGAATCTAACTTTGACTTTTGTAAGCACTTCATTTCTTTTGTGTTTTTTGAGGGGGGAATGTATGTTTTAATCAATTCATATGTCATTCAACCATATTTTTAAATTTATTTAATTAGAGGCTAATTACTTTACAATATTATAGTGGTATTCAACCATATTTTATACTACTATGAATAAGCAATGAAAGGCTAAATAAGCACCAAAGTTTGAACTGAAAATAAATATTCCTCATGGCAAAAAAAAAAGTTGAACACTTGTTCTTGCCTTTTCATCGTTGATGACTTTCAGTACTTGGCATCTGTACCAACATTTATCTTCAGAAAATAATCCACCATAAATCTACAGAAAGAAAAAGAAAGTAAAATTATTTGGCATTGTAATGAATAGTAAATGCTAAATAGATCAGCTCATTTACTAAACACTTTATGTATAATAACCTATTTTATTCTCACAACCCTATGAGGCAGGTACTTTGTTTTCACCATTACATGCCCAATGGTAAAGATGGTAAAGAATCTGCCTGCAATACAAGACACCCAGCTTTGATTCCTGGGTCAGGAAGATCCCCTGGAGAAGAGAATCCCAACCCACTCCAGTATTCTTGCCTGGAGAGTCCCATGGACAGAGAAGCCTAGCAGACTCCAGTTCATAGGGTCGCAAAGAGTTGGACAAGACTCAGCAACTAGTATTTTCACTTTCATACACTGAAATACTGCATAGGTTGAAAAAGAACAAACATACAATAATCTGGATAAATCTCAGAAATTACGTTGAACAAAAGAAGCCATACATACACAAAAGACTATATATATTGTATAATTTAAGAATAGGCAAATGAACCTATGGTGAGAGAAGTCAGAATAATGGTTACCTCTGTTAAACGACTACTGACTAAGAACTGACTGAGGGGGCCTGAGTGAATTTTCTAAGCTGACAGAATTGTATCTTGATTTGGGTGGTGATCACATAGGTGCATACATATGAAAAATTCATCAAGCTGTATACTTAAAAAATATATACTGCATTGTAAATTATGTCAATTAAAAAATACATGCACATATATATATTGTCAAACTGTTCTCCATAAACATATCTCTTATAAATTTTTTGTGAATCAGGGTCAAGGACAAGGATTCTATTCTGTTCACCACCATTGTATTCTGTTCACCACCATTCTATTCTGTTCATCACTGTGGTAAGTACCAGTGTTTAACACAGTGCCTGGTAGATAGCAGATAGTTCATAAGTATCTTTGAAAAAATAAATTTATAATGACTGTAGTCTATACAAATTCTAAAAACGTGCCTCTTTCTTCAAATGTAACAAAAATTCCAAAATCTATAAAATCTAAGATCAGGAAAGCTAATAGGAAAGATGGAATAATTGTATCCAAGAATATGGCTCACCTTTTTTGGATCAAGATTCCCAAACACTGAATTGGCAAGGGGACAGACTTCAGACAGTGAACAACCAATCTTCATAATGTCCTTATTTCTACTGATACTCTAGAAGGAAGGACAGACATAAATTCAGTAAAGTATTATTAATATTTGCAATGTTATGCAAACAAGGGTTCTACTATGCATGATACTTAAAAGGTTTCAGAGCATTAGAAATTAAATAAATTCTCACATCATTACTTTTCATCGTTCAAATGAGTTCTTTTCTAGAAATGGAACTAGGCTATAGAAAATTTTTACCTCCCAATGAGTTCAAATTACATGGAATTCAAAACTAGATACTAAATATTATTAATATTCTATGACGAGATATCTTTGTCTCTGGATTTTACTTTAGATCAAATCCTAATTGCTCAAAAGAGAGGTACCATATTTTAGTCAAGTGACATGGGTCTTCTCACATATTTGTTGCTGTGTAAAGGAAAAAGATGTAAAACTGATTTCAAAATGTATAGGTTCCTCTGTACAAAAACATTGTTATCTACTTAGTAAATTTACTTCTCACAGGGTCATGGGTTAACGATTTTGAAACTACTTTAGATGTATACGAGGATTGAACAAATAAATAAATAAATAAATTGTATATAATGAAAGCAGGCAGAAAGAAATTACAAATAAGGAAGGCAGGCTGGAATGAACCTGCAATGTTAGACTACAATTGCAAAGTATCAGTATGAATTCTGTATATATACATACATATGTACGCAAGCACACATATGTTTATGTGTGAATATATGTATATATGAAAGAAATACACACAGATAAATATATATATGCACATGCGTTAGTTATATGTATTTGTATTTTCATATTATATTGATAAATATATTTCCTAGGTCTGTCTGCTAAGAGGAACTAGAAGCAATAATACTCAAGTAGCGATAAGCACACCTAGTACCCAGATCTTGATTTCTAAACACCATTCTCCGATAAAAGGAACAAGATTTCTCTCCCCAGGAATGAGCTCTCTGAAGTTCAGAATACACCAAAACATTTTACATAATTAGATTTTGTAGGTATATGGACTAGCATAAATGGAAGCTCTTTGTTCGAATGTCAAATACTTAAGATTCCTCCAATGGCTACTCAGCAAACTAGGCCTACCGAAATTTTCAGTGTTCTCATGTAAGTGGCTTAAATGGCAGAAAATCCAAAGTGGTAGAAAAAGAGAGAATACACGTGAGCAGATCTTCATCTTGACCTGCCTCCATATGTTTCTATATCTCTATTTACTCTTCATCTACAGCCTATCAAAACCCTAATCAAATGCTATAATTAGCTTTTTTTCTGCTATATTCTTTCCATAGAACTACTGTTTTATTGTTGCCTTTTCTGTTACACAGGATGTACACATCAGGTGTTAAAAAGTACAATACATCTTACAACTGAGTAGGGGAGGAAACTACACTGAAAATTAGCATCATGCAGCATTTTTTAGAAAAAAAATGACTAGGATTTCAGAAAAAAAAAGTGACTAAAGTAGGTTTTCAGAAAAAAAAAGTGACTATTAAATTACATCTATTATTTGATGCTATGAGATCCAATACAATTATACAAAATACGCTAATATCAATAAAACCAAAATTAAGATAGCAAAAAAGTCTTTTTTTTTTTTTACAAGAAAATACTCCTGAAGCAAGCATGTAACTGATCATTCTTTTTAAAGAAAATCCACTGCATGCAAAATTATCAACCTCCAGAAAAATCACATCAGATCAGATCAGTCGCTCAGTCGTGTCCGACTCTCTGCGACCCCATGAATCATAGCACGCCAAGCATCCCTGTCCATCAGCAACTCCCGGAGGTCACTCAGACTCACGTCCATCGAGTCAGTGACGCCATCCAGCCATCTCATCCTCTGTCGTCCCCTTCTCCTCCTGCCCCCAATCCCTCCCAGCATCAGAGTCTTCTCCAATGAGTCAACTCTTCGCATGAGGTGGCCAAAATACTGGAGTTTCAGCTTTAGCATCATTCCTTCCAAAGAAATCCCAGGGCTGATCTCCTTCAGAATGGACTGGTTGGATCTCCTTGCAGTCCAAGGGACTCTCAAGAGTCTTCTCCAACACCACAGTTCAAAAGCATCAATTCTTCGGTGCTCAGCCTTCTTCATAGTCCAGCTCTCACGTCCATACATGACCACAGGAAAGACCACAGCCTTGACTAGGCGAACCTTTGTTGGCAAAGTGATGTCTCTGCTTTTGAATATGCTATCTAGGTTGGTCATAACTTTCCTTCCAAGGAGTAAGCGTCTTTTAATTTCATGGCTGCAGTCACCATCTGCAGTGATTTTGGAGCCCAGAAAAATAAAGCCTGACACTGTTTCCACTGTTTCTCCATCTACTTCCCATGTAGTGATGGGACCGGATGCCATGATCTTCGTTTTCTGAATGTTGAGCTTTAAGCCAACCTTTTCACTCTCCTCTTTCACTTTCATCAAAAGGCTTTTTAGCCCCTCTTCACTTTCTGCCATTAGGGTGGTGTCATCTGCATATCTGAGGTTATTGATATTTCTCCCAGCAATCTTGATTCCAACTTCTGTTTCTTCCAGTCCAGCATTTCTCATAATTTTGTGTTTTCCAAGGGTGCGTGTGGTATACTTTGTGAGAACAGACTTATACTTATACTGTCTATTCTCACAAAGTATACCACACGCACCCTTGGAAAACACTAAATTAAAACAACTGTAAGCAACAGAGTGAGCTTCATGTTTATAAGAATATGAGAAGTCCTTTTATGCTTAGCACTGCTATATAAAGAAATGTCTTTTGAAGTGAAATTCATGAAGTGTCCCCCTGTTGGGACCACACTTTACAAAAATACTGTGTTCTTGAAATGACCTGGGCTTCCCAGGTGGCACTAACTGTAAGGAACCTGCCTGCCAATGCAGGAGACATAGACGTGGCTTCAATCCCTGGGTCGGGAAGATCCCTAGAAGGAAACGGCAACCCACTAAAGTATTCTTGCCTGGAGAATGCCATGGCCAGAGGAGCCTTGTGGGTTACAGCCCACAGGATAGTAAAAGAGTAGGACAGGACTGAAGCGAATTAGCATGCATCTATTCTTGAAATGAGATTACAGACCAAGAATGAGCATTTTAGCAATGTCATCTTGAATTTTTAAAAATTTTAGCATTTTATCAAAACATATCAAAATTTCATCAAATATCAAAAGATGTCCCTTAAATGTATAGGATTCATTTAAAAATTTTTTTCCTAAAAACAACACACAAAGGAGAAGCACAGTTATTCCCAACCATCCTTCTGGAAGATGCTTCCCAAGGTTGAGAAGGGTCTTTTCTTCTTACTGTTTCTGGCCTTAGCATGTGTTAAGGTACGAGATTTCAGGTTAGTTGACTGAGGAAATCTCTTATTAAAACTGTCGAAGGGGCACCCATAGGGCCTGTCTCCAATATGGATTCAAACATGTGTGCACAAACAATTTGTTTCTTAAAAAAAAAATCATCTGATTCATATGGACACTTTAGTAGTTTTAGTTCTTAATCTTTTCATTCAATTAAGACATGCTTTCTCTCTTTTTGAAATGTGTTTAAATTTCTACAGGGGCCTCAAGCTTCATGGTTGAAATCAGAGGTTTGAAAATTATGAGTTCTGTTTTGGTAAATAAAATTTTATTTACAGATATACCTATTTATTTATATATTGTCTATGGCTGCCTTTATACTACAATGGCAACCTTTGTAGAGCTGAACAGTTGCAACAGAGCCACAAGTCTTAAAATACTTACTAATATTATACATAAAAAGTTTGCTGACATTTGGTTTAAATCATAATTTCAAACTCAGGCTACAAATTCACATAAATGTCAATAAAAATTGAAGTCTAGAGCTGCACTGACCAATACAATAGCCAATTCTTACTTGAAATGTGGCTCATCTAAGTTGTACTATGTCTAACATATACACTGGGTTTTGTACACTTACTATGAAAAAAGGAAAATATCTTGTTAACATACTTGTGTTCATTACATTTTAAAAAGATATTTAGGATGTATTGAGTTACATAAAATGTTTTTATTAAAATTGATCTTGCCTGTTTTTCATTTTGAATGTGTCTTTTAAATGTACTTATATGGCTCAAATTATATTTCTACCACACAGTACTCGTCTAGAAAATATTAAGACAGTAAATGCTGTTCCTATTTAATAAGCTTAAAAATATCATTTATCATCCAACAATTGGACACTGCTGAGAGGGACGTAGGTGCTATTAATGCAGAGACAATGGGGAAATGGGCAAAGAACCAGAACATGTGGGCACCCTTTAGAAAATGTGTCCATAAGCCGAAATAAAAATTTGTTGAACATTTTCTTTGAGTATCATTCTTCTAAAATATGTTTTCTAAATAGATTTAAGAAGCCTGAGTTAATCTTATTTCTTCTTTAACCTTTCTTCTTCATAAATCCTGTTTCCCATATTGCCAACTTACTCCACCCCCACAGTTGTTCTCAAGCTGCAGAAGTACACAGAAATGTTATTCCCTTCCCTTTCATATCACACAGCTCATAAAATTAAAAGTTATTGAGTAACTACATTAGAGAGATTCACCTTCTTAAATTCTGGAACATAAGCACTTTGGTGCTTCGCTTTGTATTAAAAATTGAGTAAACTTATTTGCCTTGAAGACTGCCAATATAAAATTATAAATGTTCCATTGGTACTTTCAATTATATGATGAAAAAGATATTGTACCTCAAATTCAAAATTAAGCCAACAGAAAAAAAGACAGAAATTTAAAAACAATATCACTTAAGAAATTTAAAAACAGTATTGCTTGCTCCTTGGAAGAAAAGCTATGACCAACCTAGACAGCATATTAAAAAGCAGAGACATTACTTTGCCAACAAAAGTTCATATAGTCAAAGCTACGGTTTTTCTAGTAGTCATGTACGGATGTGAGAGTTGGACTATAAAGAAAGCTGAGTGTGAAGAATTGATGCTGTTGAACTGTGGTGTTGAAGAAGACTTTTGAGAGTCCCTTGGACTGCAAGGAGATCAGTCAATCCTAAAGGATACCAGTCTTGATTATTCATTGGAAGGACTGATGCTGAAGCTGAAACTCTAATACTTTGGCCACCTGATATAAAGAACTGACTCATTTGAAAAGACCCTGATGCTGGGAAAGATTGAAGGCAGGAGGAGAAGAGGAGGACAAAGGATGAGATGGTTGGATGGCATCACCGACTAAATGGACATGAGTTTGAGTAAGCTCCAGGAGTTGATGATGGACGGGGAAGCCTGGTGTGCTGCAGTCCATGGGATTGCAAAGAGTCTGACGTGACTGAGCCGCTGAACTGAACTGAATCACTTAAGAAACAATCATACCCAAGACCTCTAGATGGAGCTGTAACTTCACAAAAACAACAGTTTCTCAGCATCTTCAATAATTTATGCAGCCTAGATTGCTGACGCTAAATTAAGTGTAATTTTAAAACTTCACACTGATAATTCTGATATTAAGTTCAATTTTTAGCCATTTGTCTTCTAATAATGCCCTGTGTTAAATAATGTTCAATAAAAACTAAGCATGGAAAATAACAATGACATATATGTATATATCATATTACAGGGTTTTATTTTCATTTTTGCTGGGGACTTCCCTGGTAGCTCAGAGGGTAAAGCGTCTGTCTACAATGTGAGAGACCCAGGTTCGATCCCTGGGTTGGGAAGATCCCCTGGAGAAGGAAATGACAATCCACTCCAGTACTATTGCCTGGAAAATCCCATGAAAATCCCATGGACAGAGGAGCCTGGTAGGCTACAGTCCGTGAGAGTCACAAAGAGTTGGACATGACTGAGCAACTTCACTTTACTTCACTTTGTTGGGGAGGATTCTGGATTAGTGGAGGAAGAGGTGGGAGAGGAAATAAATCAGGCTATTTTACCTGGGCCCAAAATGTTACTGCATCTTCCACATGACTTCCAACCACATCTTCAACTAAAATCAAATTACAATGCAAAGAAAATTAGAAATTAATCAAGATCATCTAACTTTTACATACAAAAATAATTTTTAGTGTCAGTTACCTTTACTGCAATGTTTATCTTCCTCCATTTGGACAATTCCTGAAAAACTAAAACAATTAAATACTTTGAATTACGTTCTATTAATCTGGCCATTAACAGTGAATTAAAGACAAAATCATATAATGTCCAAATTCTTCTGTATATATTTTGTCCCAAATAAAGTTATCAAAATTCAAACTCTATATTAAAAACAACCTCAAAGATATTTTCTGCAATAATTATTTTGAGTGTATTTTGCAATTTCATCAGATGCAATTCCTATCTTTGAAATTATCTCTTTAACCAAGCTTTTATAAATTTACATTGAACAGTATAATTGATGCACACTCTTTTCAGTTACATAAATATTTCAGTACAAAGTGTATATTCTTTAAAATAATTGATGCCTTCCCTAAACAAGAGTAGTGGCTTCCCTGATGGCCCAGCAGGTAAAGAATCCACCTGCAATGTGGGAGACACAGGAAAGGTGGGTTCAATCCCTGAGTTGGGAAGATCGCCTGGAGGAAGAAATGGAAACCCACTGCAGTATTCATGCCTGAAAAAGTCCCATGGAGAGTCTGACAGGCTACAGTCCGAAGGGCCGCCAAGAGTCTAACACAAGGGGGCAACTAAACACACATGCACTAAACAAGAGTACCACTCCCACAATTTAAACAAAAAGAAACACTACATACATACATATATAACACAAATGCTTCATGATATTTAAATAAGAATATCTATTTTGTTTTCTGCTTTTGAAGACACCCTGCATTTAAAAACTGCAAAATCAAATTGTGCCCATAACTTCAAAAATAATTTTCATTACATAATTTGCTTTTTAAATGCAAGATATTTCAAGATGTCTACTAGTTCTAACTTTGCCCTTAAAACACTAAAATATGGCACTTTATGTGCATAAATGTTAGGTTTTTGAAGGGAATTGAAAATAGATCTTTTAAAGAATTTTAAGAGTTAAGAACATCACTACACCAAATATCCAAATTCTCCCCCAACCACAGGAAAAGAAGTTAATCTTGTGTCACACTGGGGGAAAGGTCATAAAAAAAATTTAAACTATTATGATTTTTGTTAGAACTTTACATTTTTCACATACACTAAGTAGGATCAACCCATCTTTAAAACAAGGATTCTTGCTCATATACTACTCAAAAGTAAATTTTAAGTTGAGCAAAAAGTTGTAAAAACAAGTTAGAATCTGTCCAAAGAAACTTATTTCGCTGGAAGACACTCGCTTAATTTAAAAGATGGGGGCTTCCTTGGTAGCTCAGCTGGTAAAGAATCCACCTGCAATGCAGGAGATCCCGGTTTGATTGCTAGGTTGAGAAGATCCCCTGGAGAAGGGACCGGCAGTATTCTTGTCTGGAGAATCCCGAGGGTCAGACACGACTGAAAGACCTTCATTTTGTTTTCTTTTTTTCTAAAATGAAAACCTTTACTTTGGAAATGGCACCACACGACGTAAAAAGTTTTTAAATCTTATTTTTTAAAAAGAGTCAAAAACACTTTTGGGCAATGGTTAACACGGGAGTAGTGAGGGAAATGGCAACCCGCTCCAGTCTTCTTGCTGGGAGAATCCCATGGACGGAGGAGTCTGGAGGGGGCTACGGTTCACCGGGTCTCAGGGAGTCGGAACCAACTGAAACTTACACACACTCACAAGAAGGGAGTGGTGCTGCACCCACTATCTGCAAACCGGGATTACCAAACAGCACTTCCAGTTCACATAGAGAATGCGGAGTGAGTCCAGGTCGCCCCTCAACGCCTGTCTTAGCAGGCATTTCGAAGTTTAAAAGGGCACAGAATTTGCTGGAAGAATTCCACCCGACAACTGGTCTGCAGGTCTCTGTCTTCTCCCAGAGCAGAAGGCCCAGTTATCTGCAGGCCAGCTTCGCCTTCTGGCAGCACCCTTAGCAACTGGGGTGGCTGTCACCCTCAGAAGCGAGCGGGCAGCTTGGAAACCAAGAAGGCCAAGAAACGGCCACGCCCATACTTGTGGACCTAAAAGACAACCCAGGGTGAAAATACGGTGCTACCACCACCAAACCCACCGAAAGGACTGCTACTGACCTCGCACTTCCTGCCACAGAAGTTCTAGAAGAATGCCCCGGGCCCCACATGCTGGGCCGCCAGCTCTCCGCCCGCCACCGCAAACGTGCAGACTTACCTCACGTGTTCTGGCCACTGGGTCTCCAAACTGCGCTTGCGTGCTCGTTGCTGTGCCAACATCCTGCCTTTGCTCAACTGCCTCGCTCACGTGAGCATCAGGGGCTGCGGCCTAGGGCTGGGCGTGCCGGCTGGGGCCATGCGCTCTGCGAGGAGCGCACGGAGTCTGCGCACAGGCTTTATATGACGTCATTCCTAGCACCTGTGGACCAATGGCCGTCTGCCGTCTGGTTTAGCAAACTTAAAACGGTGACGTGAGATAGTGGTGTGGACTTTTGTGTCCTTTCGTAATTTGTACATGTTGCTTAAAATTTTTAAATACCCAAGTTGGAAGAATCCCAGCATTTTTTTTTTTTAACAATGTAGAAAGGAGAAAATGACTTTAGTACAATGAAAGCATGATGTTCAGGTTAGTAGCTTTGCAAGCATTTCTCAGTCCAGCCTAGGGTCAGCTCTCGCTCGTGTTGCAGCGTTTTTCACATTAAGGCGGGGAGGCGGGGGGAGCAGGGACGATTAATATAGCTTATCTGGTTATGAGCAGATGTTACACTTTGTGGCAAACCTTGCACAACAGTTGAAAATTATCTCCACTAATTTTTGCCAGTTTGAAGTATTATATACAATAATAACAGTAGTAAAGTAGTAAAAGTACACATATTGATGACAGAATATATGTATACACTGTTGAAATTAACCTCTCAATGAAAAGGACAGTCATTTCCTTCACAACCCCCCACGCCCCACCACCACCCTCGGAGGTTTCTTCTTGTCCCTTTACTGTCGTTGGCTCCCGTCTACTCCAAGTAATAGATCCTGCTTTTTGTCACCAGTTTGCATTTTCTAGAATTTCATGTTAACCAAATCATACACTGTGTCCATTCTATTTTGTTTCAGTATAATTACTTTGAGATTCGTCCATTTTGTCACATGTACCAATAGTTCCTTGCTCTGTTTTCAGTTCAGTCCAGTCTCTCAGTCGTGCCCCACTCTTTGCGACCCCACGGACTGTAGCATGCCAGGCCTCCCTGTCCATCACCAACTCCTGGAGTTACCCCAGATTCATGTCCATTGAGTCCATAGATAGCTATCCAACTATGTGATCCTCTGCCATCCCCTTCTCCTCCTGCCTTCAATCTTTCCCAGCATAAGGGTCTTCACATGAGTCAGTTCTTCGTATCAGGTGGCCAAAGTATTGGAGTTTCCGCTTCAACATCAGTATTTCCAAGGTACACTCAGGACTTATCTCCTTTAGGATGGACAGATTGGATCTCCTTGCAGTCCAAGGGACTCTGAAAAGTCTCCAACACCACAGTTCAAAAGCATCAATTCTTTGGCACTCAGCTTTCTTTATAGTCCAATTCTCACATCCATACATGACTACTGGAAAAACCAAAGCCTTGACTAGATGGACCTTTGTTGGCAAAGTAACTGTCTCTGCTTTTGAATATGCTGTCTAGGTTGGCCATAACTTTCCTTCCAAGGAGTAAGCGTCTTTTAATTTCATTGCTGCAGTCACCATCTGCAGCGATCTTGGAGCCTCCCCCAACCCCCACAAAAAAAAAAGTCTGCCACTGTTTCCACTGTTTGCCTACCTATTTGCCATGAAGTGATGGGACCAGATGCCATGACCTTTGTTTTCTGAATGTTGAGCTTTAAGCCAACTTTTTCACTCTCCTCTTTTACTTTCATCAAGAGGCCCTTTAGTTCTTTTTCACTTTCTACCATAAGGGTGGTGTCATCTGCGTATCTGAGGTTATTGATATTTCTCCCGGCAATCTTGATTCCAGCTTGTGCTTCATCCAGCCCAGCGTTTCTCATGATGCACTCTGCATAGAAGTTAAATAAACAGGGTGACAATATACAGCCTTGATGTACTCCTTTTCCTATTTGCAACCAGTCTGTTGTTTCATGTCCAGTTCTAACTGTTGCTTCCTGACCTGCATACAGATTTCTCAAGAGGCAGGTCAGGTGGTCTGGTATTCCCATCTCTCAGAATTTCCCAGTTTATTGTGATCCACACAGTCAAAGGCTTTGGCATAGTCAATAAAGCAGAAATAGATGTTTTTCTGGAACTCTCTTGCTTTTTTGATGATCCAGCAGATGTTGGCAATTTGATCTCTGGTTCCTCTGCCTTTTCTAAAACCAGCTTGAACATCTGAAGTTCACGTTTCATATATTGTCGAAGCCTGGCTTGGAGAATTTTGAGCATTACTTTACTAACGTGTGAGATGAGTGCAATTGTGCGGTAGTTTGAACACTCTTTGGCATTGCCTTTCTTTCCATTGATACTAGCTGTAGTTTTAGTAGATACCGTTTCCCAGTTGAAGAAATTACCTTCTATTTTTAGTTTGCTGTTTCTTATGAATGTATCTTCAGTTTTATCAAATACTCCTGCATCTGTGATAATGATCATGTGGTTCTTTTTTAATTTGTTAATACAATGAGTTATTGTCACTAAGTTGTGTCCTACTCTTTTGGGACCCTAAGGACTGTAGCCCACCAGATTCTTCTGTGCATGGGATTTCCTGGGCAAGAATACTGGAATGGGTTGACATTTCTTTGTCCAGAGCATCTTCCCCCAAACCACCCTCTCATGCATTAGCAGGCAGATTCTTAACCACTGAGCCACCAGGGAAGCCCAAATGATAAATTGGGCTTGATAAATTATAGTGGCTAATTTTCAAATGTTAAACCAAACTTGCAACCCTTGCATAAAACTTGGTCATGATGTATTATCTTTTTTTATATATTCTTGTATTAGATTTGCTAAAATATTAAATATTTTTGCATCTATGTTCAAGAGGGATATAGGTCTGAAATTTTCCTTTCTTGCAATGTCTTTGTCTGGTTTGGTTATCAGAGCAATACTGACCACATATAATGAGCTGTAAAAACTACTAACTTCAATTTTCTGAAAAAGCCTGCATAGAATTAGTAATCTTTGTTCCTTAAATATTTGGTAAAATTCACAGTGCAGCCATTCGGACCTGGAATTTTCTTTGTGGGAATGCCGCTAACCACAAATTCAGTTCCTCTAACTGATAAAGTCTAATCAGCATATAATCAATCTAAGGCTAGTCATCTATTAATTATCGAATGAACTTTACATTTTGTGTCTTTAAGGAATTTAAGCTGTGAAATTGGCATGAATTGTTGATAACATTCTTTTACTCCCTCAGAAACTATGGTAACCTCACCACTCTTGTCCCTAATGGTGAATTGTGTGCTTTTTCTCCTTTGCTGATTAATCTAGCTATTAACAGAGGTCTATCAATTTTTTCTTAAAAAAAACAAACAGCATTTGGTTTTTTTCATGTTTCTATAACTTTTCTATTTCTGCTCTGATCTTTATTATTTCCTTTTTCCTATTTAATTTTAATTTTCTCTTCTTTCTCTAGTTTCTTAAGGTGAAAGCTGAGGCCACCAATTTGAAATCTTCTGGCATAGGCATTTGTCACTATCAATTTCCCTCTAACTACTGCTTTAGCTGAATCACACATATTTCTATTTCCATTCTCATTCCATTAAATGGTTTGATTCTTTTTCTGAATTCTTCTTCAACCCAGGGGGTATTTAGACATATGTTGTATAACTTTCAAATATTTGGCAAAGTCCCAGATATTGGGATATCTTTGTTACTGATTTCTAATTTAACGCCATTGTAGTCGGAGGACATAATTTATGATCTGAATCTTAAAAAAGCACTAGAGACTTGTTTTATGGCATTGAATGTAGTCAGTCATAGTAAATGTTCCACGCGCACTAACATGTATGATGCAGAGGGTGGACCAGTGAGCATCCCAAGCTACAGTGTCAGAGGATCTTTAGATAATACAGCAAGAGAGTAACGGCATGGTCCCAAGACAGAGTGCCATCAGACAGCTTCCATGTGAAGCTGTCAGAAGTCTGCTTGGAAGTGTTTCACAGCAGTACTGGGGTTAGAGGGGGACCAAGAAAATTTGAAATGGCACACAGGAGGTGTCAATACACTTATCAATAATTCATAGTTAATGTGCATGCTTGCTAAGTTGCTTTAGTCATGTCCGACTCTTTGGAACCCTATGAACCAGTGAAGTTGCTCAGTCGTGTCCGACTCTTTGCAACCCTATGGATTGTAGCCCGCCAGGCTCTTCTGTCCATGGAATTCTGCAGGCAAGAATACTGGAGTGGGTTACCATGCCTTCCTCCATGGGATCTTTCCAACCCAAGGATCAAACCCATGTGTTCTGCATGCATATTTTTTACCATCTGTGTCATCAGGAAAGCCCCTCATATTAACAAAAGAACCTAAAAATCATTAGATACCATTAGAAAGTAATTATATAATTTTAAAAGTTTTTATTTTAAAACATAAGTCAACATTACAAAGTTTAGAAAATAAAAAAACTAAGGATTTTAATTTAACTATTTTGAATGAAATGTTTGTTCAAACCCTCAATAACATCTTAAAATTTTTAAGTAGCCTGAAAAGGTTAAATTATTATAAATTCAAAATAGCTACTCTAAGGTTTTGACTAACATGAAAATAGCCTCATTTGTTAGGAGAGAGAAAAAAGTTTATATAAAGTAATAAATCATAAATTTTGGCAAAAGTAATATAAGGTACTTTCACATTTAAATAAGGCAACATTTAAAAGACATTTTTACATAGAAAAAAATGTAAGTAATTTGAGGAAAAATAAACTATTATTATGTTTAAATAATTAACACACAAAAGACATATTTGGATGCTGGTTTTAATTTCCCCAGTAGTGTTCATGAAGGTTTCGTAGTTGATAGCAATGGTGCTTTTCCTTTCTGCTTAGCAGCCTTTTCCATTTTTACCTGAAAATTTAAAATATTTGTTGATATAATAATTTGCAAAACATCCTAAAGAAAAAAAAAGTGGTACATACCTCATTTGGATTCGTGTCTTATTTATCACAGCCATTTTACACAGTTATTTAGCAGTTCTTAAGCTGCTGCTGCTGCTAAGTCACTTCAGTCGTGTCCGACTCTGTGTGACCCCATAGACATCAGCCCACCAGGCTCTCCTGCCCCTGGGATTCTCCAGGCAAGAAAACTGGAGTGGGTTGCCATCCCCTTCTCCAATGCATGAAAGTGAAAAAGTGAAAGTGAAGTCGTTCAGTCGTGTCCGACTCTTAGCGACCCCATGGACTGCAGCCCACCAGGCTCCTCCATCCATGGGATTTTCCAGGCAAGAGTACTGGAGTGGGGCGCCATAAATACTAAAGCCACAACCTGACTGTTGAAGGGACCTAAATGAATTTTTAAAATATAGTTTGTTGGGGTATGCAAGCTCCCAATCCCTCTTGCTCCTCTTTTTCTTCTCTTTCTCTCAGAGCAAGGGCAGACTTCAGCAACACCTTAGGGACAGAGAGAGTGGGCCAGAGGGAGGGGAAGAGGCTGAGAGTCTCACTTACACACACACATAAACACATATACACACAGAGCTCAGCACACAAGAGAGACTTGAGGAGTGCTGACTGAACAGAGGACTCACACAATGAGCACAAAAGCAAGAACCCTGCAGAGAGGGGTTCTATCAAGGGCTCTTGTGTGTTCACGAAACATTGTCAAAGATGGACAAAATTTTCTAATTACAAACATAATCAAGTATGGTTTGATTTCAACTTTACCAAAGCATTTTAACGACATAACATATAATGAATATTGATTTGGAGAAATGATTATTTTTAATTGCCTCTAAAATTAAAGAAGAAAAAAAAAAAGCTTGAATGCCTAACCTTAGATCCAGCCTGTGCACATTCCCTACAGCATTACAGGAGACACCTAATCCAGTTGGATTACCCCTGGAACACATACTGCTTAAAGGACAGTTTCCTACAATTCTGATTTCTGCATTTCAACAGTTACCTTCCAGAAGGCTGTCTTTCTCCACTGTAACTGAAACAAAGAAGAAGCTTGCATACCCTAAGAAGCAGCCTTCTGATCTTTTAGAAACACACAAAGTCTTTCCTAGGTGGTGGGGGCGAGGGGGTTGAAAGACTCCAAAGAACACAAAACACGTCTTCTTCTTATTGTTACTAATGCTCACATACACCAATCTCCATTGGCAGCTCCACTGCCTTGCCCCTGCAGGAGAAGGGAAGAGAAACTATGGGGCTGGGTGGGTGGAGGCAGGGCCTCTTATCTTCTTATGTGACAGGAATAATACCAAGAAAGAAGAGATCTCGTAAAATCAGTCTACCCAATCTCACCAACTTACAAATAACTTCCAAATTATAAAATTGAATGACTCCCACCTCAGTCTCTTTCCCATTTTTTCCCCTTTCTCTCTCCTCTTTCAGTTGGTCAGGAACCTCATTTATATATACACTCAGGACTTCTCTGGTGGTCTAGTGGTTAAGACTCCACATTTCCACTGCAAATGACTCAGGTTCGACCCCTGGTCAGAGAACTAAAATCTTCATGCCGTACAGCACAACCAAAAATAAATATTGTACACTCATATCACACTTATACTCTGTACCAGTAGTCAACAGGCCACCCGTAGGTCCCTCAAAGAACACTCCATTCTAAGACAAAGATTATAAGCCTTAGAATCAGACAGAAAGTACTTGAATCCTCTCTGTGTGTATTAGTCGATTTGTGTCCAACTCTTTGCGACCCCCTGCCAGGCTCTTCTTTCCATGGAATTTTCCAGGCAAGAATATTGGGAGTGGGCCGCCATCTCCTCTCTAGGGAGTCGTCCTGATCCAGGCATTGAACCTGGGTCTTCTGCATTGTAGGCAGATTCTTTACCATTCTTTACCATCAGAGCTATAGGGAAGTCCCTTAAGTAGTGATTAACCACCTGAGGCAAGTTATTTACCTAACAGCTTTGTAATTTCTAGAAAAGGCATAGTAATAGGTACTATGTAAGGGGTTGTTCCAAAGGTTTAAATAAGATTATATATATATAAATCTAGGTACTTAATAACCACTCAATAAATGCTAGAATCTGTCTGTAATGCAGGAGACCCCAGTTCCTTTCTGGGTAGGAAAGATCTGCTGGAGAAGGGATAGGATACAACCCACTCCAGTACTCTTGCCTGGAAAGTCCAGTGGACGGAGGAACTTGGTGGGCTGCAGTCCATGGGGTCGTGAAGAGTTGGACACGAATGAGCAACTTCACTTTCACTTTTCACTTTCATGCATTGGAGAAGGAAATGGCAACCCACTCCAGTGTTCTTGCCTGGAGAATCCCAGGGACGGCGGGGCTTTGTTGGCTGCTGTCTACGGGATCACACAGAGTCAGACACGACTGAAGCGACTTAGCAGCAGCAGCAGCAGCAACCCAATCCAGTATTCTTGGGCTTCCCTTGTTGCTCAGCTGGTAAAGAATCTGCCTGCAATGTGGGAGACCTGGCTTCGATCCCTGGGGTGGGAAGATCCCCAGGAGAAGGTAAAGGCTACTCACTCCAGTATTCTAGCCTGGAGAATTCCATGGACTGTGGTGTCTGTGGGGTTGCAAAGAGTCAGACACAACTGAGCAACTTTAACTCACCCCTCTCATTTAGGGTCAAGTGTTAGATTTGTAGTACCATCAAAAAGGGCTTCCCTGTTGGCTCAGATGGTAAAGAGTCTGCCTGCAATACAGGAGACCTGGGTTTGATTCCTGGGTTGGGAAGATCCCCCAGAGAATGGAATGGCTACCCACTTCAGTATTTTTGTCTGGAGAATTCCATGGTCAGAGGAGACAATCCATGAGATCACAGAGAGACATGACTGAGTGACTAACACTTTCACACAACATCAAAAAGATCAAAGATGCTAAACATACAAACAAAAGCCAAAGCAGTATTTGCTCATTTCAAACAATACTTAGCAAATACGTGTGTGTGCTCAGTTGTGTCGGAATCTTTGTGACCTTGTGGACTGTAGCCCACCAGGCTCCTCCATTCATGGAAGTTTCCAGGCAAGAATACTGGAGCAGGCTGCCATCTCCTTCTCCAGGGGATCTTTTCAACCCAAGGGCTGAACCCAGGTCTCCTGCACCTTCTGCACTGTCAGGCAGATTGTTTACCAATGAGCTCCCTGGGAAGCCCACCTAGCAAATAGATTCCCCAATACAGTGTCCAAATGGCAAAACACCTTTTTTTGCTCCCTTTAAAAAATTTTTTCTGGCATTAACACAGTATCCTGCAACTAGTTGACCTTTAATAATTGTTTCCTTAATACAATTCTTCTTTTATAGGGAAAAGAGACCAAAGGTCATTCACAATGGAAGAAAACAAGTTGACCTGATATATAAAACAGGCTAAGAGGCAACTCTTCAATAAGATGAAGACGTAGTTAGTAAGCTGTTTTACCACAAAAGCTTCAATTATCAAAACCAACTTTTCCCCACACCCAATGATACCAATTAGCAAAAAGCAAAACCAGATTTCGATGTTACTGCTTTCTAAAGGCGGCCCTGAACCCACCAGATTCAGCTTCCTAAATGTCCTTTCCCCTCAATGGTGCTTGTCTTAAGTTTTTTGTAGTATAAGACAAGCACTAATGATGTGAATGGTACAGGTCAGCTGAGAGAAAGTTGTTACGTTTGAGTTTCTTAGTTTTTACACTCCATTCATCACAGGCTAAAGAGTTATAGTAAAACTACAACCAATAAATCCATCAATTCTAGGTCTGGATGGGCCACAGATATCCCCTATAACATTCACAGATAAGAACTCCCCCGTTTACCTTCCCACAAGCAAATATCATTCACATGTTTTCAAAGCAGTCAACACTGCCCAAGTTCCTGGAGGAGGGAAAGAAGGAATTTAGAACCCTGCCCCTCATAAGCTTATGAGGAAACAGGAAAACTCAGTTGTGTCTGTGTGTTTTCCAAGAACACTGATTTGATTAAATCCTTGACGATGCTGCAATAGTAGTCTCTCCTTTTCTCACTCTGACCATTTCATCTTTCCGCCTGAGATTCTATCACCACTTCTTTTTCTTAGATCTGCTGCTGCTGCTGCTAAGTCGCTTCAGTCATGTCCAACTCTGTGCGACCCCATAGATGGAAGCTCACCAGGCTCCCCTGTTCCTGGGATTCTCCAGGCAAGAACACTGGAGTGGGTTGCCATTTCCTTCTCCAATGCATGAAAGTGAAAAGTGAAAGTGAAGTCGCTCAGTTGTGTCCGACTCTTAGCGACCCCATGGACTGGAGCCTACCAGGCTCCTCCGTCCATAGGATTTTCCAGGCAAAAGTACTGGGGTAGGGTGCCATTGCCTTCTTTCCAAAAGAACTTTCTGTGCTCCCCGATAAGGTATATACTCTCTGCGACCCCATGGACTGTAGCCTGCCAGGCTCCTCCATCCAAAGGATTTCCCAGACAAAAATACTGGAGTGTGTTGCCATTTCCTTCTCCAGGGGATCTTCCCAACCCAGGGATGGAACCTGTGTCTCCTGCATTGGCAGGTGGATTCTTTACTGCTGAGCCACCGGAGATGCCCATATAGATATTATATATATAATAATATATCAGATCAGATCAGATCAGTCGCTCAGTCATGTCCGACTCTTTGCGACCCCATGAACCGCAGCACGCCAGGCCTCCCTGTCCATCACCAGCTCCCGGAGGTCACCCAGACTCACACCCATCAAGTCAGTGATGCCATCCAGCCATCTCATCCTCTGTCATCCCCTTCTCCTCTTGCCCTCAATCCCTCCCAGCATCAGAGTCTTCTCCAATGAGTCAACTCTTCGCATGAGGTGGCCAAAATACTGGAGTTTCAGCTTTAGCATCATTCCTTCCAAAGAAATTCCAGGATTGATCTCCTTCAGAATGGACTGGTTGGATCTTCTTACAGTCCAAGGGACTCTCAAGAGTCTTCTCCAACACCACAGTTCAAAAGCATCAATTCTTCGGCGCTCAGCCTTCTTCACAGCCCAGCTCTCACATCCATACATGACCACAGGAAAGACCATAGCCTTGACTAGGCGAACCTTTGTTGGTAAAGTAATGTCTCTGCTTTTGAATATGCTATCTAGGTTGGTCATAACTTTCCTTCCAAGGAGTAAGCGTCTTTTAATTTCATGGCTACAGTCACCATCTGCAGTGATTTTGGAGCCCAGAAAAACAAAGTCTGACACTGTTTCCACTGTTTCCCCATCTATTTCCCATGCAGTGATGGGACCAGATGCCATGATCTTCGTTTTCTGAATGTTGAGCTTTAAGCCAACCTTTTCACTCTCCACTTTCACTTTCATCAAGAGGCTTTTTAGCCCCTCTTCACTTTCTGCCATAAGAGTCGTGTCATCTGCATATCTGAGGTTATTGATATTTCTCCCAGCAATCTTAATTCCAACTTGTGTTTCTTCCAGTCCAGCATTTCTCATCATGTACTCTGCATATAAGTTAAATAAACATGGTGACAATATGCAGCCTTGACGTACTCCTTTTCCTATTTGGAACCAGTCTGTTGTTCCATGACCAGTTCTAACTGTTGCTTCCTGACCTGCATACAGATTTCTTAAGAGGCAGATCAGGTAGTCTGGTAGTCCCATCTCTTTCAGAATTTTCCATAGTTTATTGTGATCCACACAGTCAAAGGCTTTGGCATAGTCAATAAAGCAGAAATAGATGTTTTTCTGGAACTCTCTTGCTTTTTCCATGATCCAGCGGATGTTGGCAATTTGATCTCTGGTTCCTCTGCCTTTTCTAAAACCAGCTTGAACGTCAGGAAGTTCACGGTTCACATATTGCTGAAGCCTGGCTTGGAGAATTGTGAGCATTACTTTATTAGCGTGTGAGATGAGTGCAACTGTTCAGTAGTTTGAGCACTCCTTGGCATTGCCTTTCTTTGGGATTGGGATGAAAACTGACCTTTTCCAATCTTGTGGCCACTGCTGAGTTTTCCAAATTTGCTGGCATATTGAGTGCAGCACTTTCACAGCATCATCATTCAGGACTTGGAATAGCTCCACTGGAATTCCATCACCTCCACTAGCTTTGTTCGTAGTGATGCTTTCTAAGGCCCATTTGACTTCACATTCCAAGATGTCTGGCTCTAGGTCAGTGATCACATCATCATGATTATCTGGGTCTTGAAGCTCTTTTTTGTACAGTTCTTCTGTGTATTCTTGCCACCTCTTCTTAATATCTTCTGCTTCTGTTAGGTCCACACCATCTCTGTCCTTTATCGTGCCCATCTTTGCATGAAATGTTCCTTTGGTATCTCTGATTTTCTTGAAGAGATCCCTAGTCTTTCCCATTCTGTTGTTTTCTTCTATTTCTTTGCATTGATCACTGAAGAAGGCTTTCTTATCTCTTCTTGCTATTCTTTGGAACTCTGCATTTAGATGTTTATATCTTTCCCTTTCTCCTTTGCTTTTTGCTTCTCTTCTGGGCATCCCCGGTGGCTCAGATGGTAAAGCATCCTTCTGTAATGTGGGAGACACAGGTTCCATCCCTGGGTTGGGAAGATCCCCTGGAGAAGGAAATGGCAACCCATTCCAGTACTCTTGCCTGGAAAATTCCATGGACAAAGGAGCCTGGTAGGCTACAGTCTATGGGGTCGCAAAGAGTCAGACACAACTGAGCAACTTCACTAGTTCACTGGTTATCTCATTTCAGTTCAGTTCAGTCATTCAATCGTCTGAGTCATCACCAACCCCGTGGACTGCAGCATGCTAGGCTTCCCTGTCCATCACCAACTCCCAGAGTTTACTCAAACTCAAGTCCATCAAGTTGGTGATGCCATCCAACGATCTCATTCTCTGTCGTCCCCTCCTCCTCCCACCTTCAATTCCTCCCAGCATCAGGGTCTTTTCCAATCAGTCAGTTCTTTGCATCAGGTGGCCAAAGTATTGGAGTTTCAGCTTCAGTATCAGTCCTTCCAGTGAATATTCAGGACTGATTTCCTTTAGAATTGGCTGGTTTAATCTCCTTTCAGTCCAAGGGACTCTCCAACACCACAGTTCAAAAGCATCAATTCTTCAGTGCTCAGCCTTCTTTATGGTCCAACTCTCACATCCATACATGACTACTGGAAAAACCATAGCTTTGACTAGATGATCCTTTGTTGGCAAAGTGATATTTCTGCTTTTTAATATGCTGTCTAGATATATATGCTTAATGTGTTTCCAAAATTGGAATTATTTGTACATTTTGGTGTATTTATTTTTACTTAGAAGTAGCCCTTAGAAACTTCCATGTCAGGACAAAATAGATTCTGATGTAAAGTCAGATAAAAAAGGATACTTGCTACTTAATTAAAAATTTCATTTTTTAATGTTGAGGTTTAAGCTAGCTTTTTCACTCTCCTCTTTCACTTTCATCAAGAGGCTCTTTAGTTCCTCTTTGCTTTCTGCCATAAGGGTGGTGTCATCTGCATATCTGAGGTTATTGATATTTCTCCTGGCTTGTGCTTCATCCAGTCTGGCATTTCACATGGTGTACTCTGCATATAAGTTAAATAAGCAAGATGACAAAATACAGCCTTGACATACTCCTTTCCCAGCTTGGAATCAGTCTGTTGTTCCATGTCTGGTTCTTAATGTTGCTTCTTGACCTGCATACAGATTTCTCAGCAGGCAAGTTAAGATGGTCTGGTATTCTCTTTAAGGATTTTCCAGTTTGTTGTGATTCACACAGTCAAAGGTTTTAGTGTAGTCAATGAAGCAGAAATAGATGTTTTTCTGGAATTCTCTTGCTTTTTCTATGATCCAACAGATGTTGGCAATTTGATCTCTGGTTCCTGTCTTTTCTAAATCTAGTTTAAACATCTGGAAGTTAGTTCAAGTACTGTTGAAGCCTAGCTTGGAAAATTTTGAACATTACTTTGCTAGCCTGTGAGATGAGTACAATTGTGTGGTAGTTTAAACATTCTTTGGCATTGCCCTTCTTTGGGATTGGAATGAAAACTGACCTTTTCCAATCCTGTGGCCACTGCTGAGTTTTCCAAATTTGCTGGCATACTGAGTGCAGCACTTTCACAGCATTGTCTTTTAGTATCTGAAACAGCTCAGCTGGAATTCCATCACTGCCACTAGCTTTGTTCATAGTGATGCTTCCTAAGACCCACTTAATTTCACATTCCAGGATGTCTGGCTCTAGGTGACTGATCACACCATTGTGGTTATATGGGCCATTAATATCATTTTTAGCAGACCTGTTTCTCTCTGAATTATTCTAAATAAGCCTCAAGGCCTAACACCAGCTGTAAGTAAAGATTTTAATGATGTCCCACAATCAATATATAATTGCCCTACAGTGTCTCTGTTACAAGTAAATGCTTAATGTAAGCAGATTTTCCAATAGACTTACCCTCTCCTGGTATCGTCTTTCAAAGAAAGCCATATCGTCCTCTTCCGGTTTCCTTAGGGAAGAAACTTGACTATTTGTACCTACTAACAAGGAAAATCAAATCTTAGTACAAACCCTTGAACAATATGGGTTTGAACTGTGTGGATCCACTTGGGTTATTTTCAATAAATACCTACTACAGTACTATACGACATTAGGTTGGTTATATGCCCAGATGTGGAAGAATTGTGGATATAGAAGGCCAACTATACACTTAGACAAGGATTTTCAGCTGCACAGGGGTTGGGGCCCCTAATTCTGCTGTGCTGTTCAAGGGCCAACTGTAATACATAACATTTGATATAATTATAAATTCTTCTGAAATAAAAAATAGAAACAAAAAAAAACTTTCCTCCTACCAAGTGATTTTACTTTTCAAACCAGAAATTATCTAAATGAATCACTGATTCTATTCCCTCTTTTTCAGAAAGCATCATAAGACAAAAGTAATGTTTGGGGGGGTAGGGGGAGGGACAGGATTGGGAGTTTAGGGTTGTTAGACACAAACTTACTACATTCAGGCGAAAAAAAAAATAAGGTCCTACTGTATAGCACAGGGAACTATTTCAATATCCTGTGAGAAACTATAATGGAAATAAAATATTAAAAAGAATGTATATATGTGTTTTTAAAAAAGTAATGTTGATCGGTAAACATTCTCCAGATATTCAGTAGCCTGGCTATGCTTCTCTGTCTATGGAATTCCCCGGGCAAGAATACTGGAGTGTGTAGCCATTCACTTCTCCAGGGGATCTTCTCAACCCAAGGACTAAACCTGGGTGTCTTGCATGGCAGGCAAATTCGTTACCATCTGAGCTACCAGGGAAGCACTCTTAAATAACACCATATAGCTATTTCACATCAGTGCTCAGTTTTCTTCAACTACATTTTACATTTTATAACTAAAAATTGATGTAACCCTACAACAGATACTGCACAGAAATAACAGTTGAAGGTTTGTGCTATGGTCTGAATGTGTGTGCCCCCCACCACCAAAAGGCATATGCTGAAATCCTAATGCCCAGTGTGATGATCTTAGGAAGTGGGCCCTTTAGGAGGTTCTTAGGTTATGAAGGTGGAGCCCTCATGAATGGGATTAGTGTTCTTATAAAAGAGACGCCAAAGAGACTTCTCAACCCTTCTACCATGTGAGGACACAAGAAGGCAGTGCATGTGAATCAGGAGGAGGCCCTTCACCAGAACACAACCATGCTGGCACCCTTATCTGGACTTCCCCACCTCCAGAACTGAGAAGTAAGTTTTTGTTGTTTATAAGCCACCCAATCTATGGCATTTTGTTACAGCCACCTGAATGGACTAAGACAGTTTGCATAGGCAACCATAAGTGATGCTAATATCTGCTTTCAAATTTTTCAAAACTGAAATAATTTTTTAACCATCTCCAACTGACTATACCTTAACTAAAAAAAAGACACAATTATGTCATTTTGCTTTGGTTTTAATTTCTTCTGTCTACATTTTATAATTTCTTCATTGTGTGTTGTTTTGTAAGCAGCCTTAAAATTCTTTGTGAAAAAGGTCAGGGTACATGGAAAGGCTGTATGAAAATAAAAGGAAAATTCTTATTTAAAAATACTTTTAAATAGTAAGTTCCTCATGCGAAGAGTTGACTCATTGGAGAAGACTCTCTGATGCTGGGAGGGATTAGGGGCAGGAGGAGAAGGGGACGACAGAGGATGAGATGGCTGGATGGCATCACTGACTCGATGGATGTGAGTCTGAGTGACCTCCGGGAGCTGGTGATGGACAGGGAGGCCTGGTGTGCTGCAGTTCATGGGGTCTCAAAGAGTCGGACACGACTGAGCGACTGATCTGATCTTCATTGTTTTTATTCTTATTTACAATAAAGAAAATGCAATAAAGTGCTTAAAAATAAATTCCATTCATTTTTATGTGTAATTTATGAATGATAAAACCTTGCCAACCTATAATTATCACTGGATTACGTCTTACTTGGTAGAACCTAAAGTATCAAGATCAAGGCAATTAGTCCACTAGAGGGTGCTCTTATTCAGACATCAAAGCAATTACATGAACCAGAGTAAGGATTCTGGTGGCGGATCCATCTCGATGTATAGTAAAACTAATACAATATTGTAAAAAAAAAATAAAATAAATGTGATTATAAGCCAAAAAAAAAAAAAAAAAAAAAATAAAATCCATTGGTCTATCTTGCATTCTGAAAAAAAAAAAAAAAAAAAAAGTAAAGCTCCAAACTATAGTATTATCAGAATCTTCATAATTTAGCAGTTTTTCCCAGTTAAAAATGAAGTTCATTGTTTTTTCTTAGTGCGTGGGTAATAGGAAAGAAAAATGATAATCAAATTATGGTAATATTGGGGGAAAAACAGTAATCTGGAAAATATATCAATTTACATTCTTATTTACTAAAACCAAAACTATTTCTCAGTTTAATTTCATTACCACCTGTTAGCGTTTCTGGAGAAGAGCTAGATGATGCTTGAAATGTCTTTAGAAATGGGTGGTCCATGGCCGTAACTGGAGAGTCTAAAAATTCAGCTGATGGTGCACCTGAGGACAAAAATGTGAAGAATGAAAACTAAATCTCTGTTAGGATACAAAGAAGTTATTTCAAAAGTGAAATAAATTAGAACCCCAGTAGAATCATCAGAAAAATCCTTTCTGTAAAAAGACATTTTTTTTAGATTTTTATCTGCCATACAAAGTAGAATCAAATGGGTAAAAGCATTTCTGCATTTCTGAGAGATCTTCTTCACAGGAAAAAAATTACACAAAAACATAACTATACATCAGCAAAGAAGTATAAAACCTTAACACAGTCAAAAAACATAATAAAAAGTGAGACATTCAGAGAAAAAAAAAGCCTCTAGTTGAAGAGGGCTGAATAAACGTATTTTTCCTCCATTCCTCACTGGGAAACCATCTAAAGACAAGGAATGCAAAAATAAAGAAAACTTATTCAAATGAGGAAACGTCCACAACCCTAAACCACAACCTACAAAGACCTACTGCTAAATACACTACTTCTGGACCAAAAAGGAAGGAAACTTCAGAGAGAAGTGGTAAGTGCTCTACTTCTTCATAAACTTCACCCTTCCCCTACATGCCTGTCCCCTTCCACAGGTAAAGGGGAGGAAATAAACTTTTAGTCCCATTTGCTTTTTAAACTGAATCCTTTCCTATAAAGTGAACAGTGTGCTGTTCAGGACAACGGCTCAGGCCTTCAGATTCCTGCTCCCTTCTTTTCCAGCTCCTCCCTCTTGTGACCTGTGGGAAGATCAGACAAGGGGGCTCAGGTCCAGGTCCCTGTGTGTCCTCTGGTTGCTACGTGCACTACTGATCTCAGGTGCTGAAGGCTGGCCTTAAGCTGGAGTTTAATTCCTCAGCTAGCTTCTCAGGGCCTGGTAGCCTAACACTCTCGCACAGGAAGCCTCACAGACCTCTCAGATGCCTACCTCTTTTTCTACTGATTCCCCAGAGCTCAGGAGACCCACATCGAGCTCTGCTCTGTCACCTTTGCCCTTTGGTATGACAGATGTCATGGCAGGCCTGCTGCCTCACAGCTCTGCTGCCTTCCAAGCACCCTCTATGAGCTGGGAATCACAGCCTCCTTCAGCCTCACAAAGGAACCAAATTCCAGCAGGAGGTTCTCTCTACCCAGGACTGTGCATGGCTAGTAGGGCAGACTTCTCTCTGCTCCAGGCTCCTCTACACATAAAATCAAGACAAAAACATGTTATGTTTCCTCTTCTCATTCTCACGTCTCTTTACACCCACCATCCCTCAGAAGTCAAAAGGGGGAGGTTTTCTTTCTTTTTATTATAAAGATGCTTAAGTGATAAAAGACCAATAGTCACAAAAAGGCAAAGATGTTGGCTACTACCACTATTGCTTAGCAGTGTTCTTAAAGTACCGGCCATTTTGTTTAATCAAAAATAAGAAGAGTCATAAATACTGGAAAGGAAGAGGCAAAAATATCATTACAGTTGACCTTTGAACTACGCAAGGGTTAAGGGTACTAACCCTTTACATGCAGTCAAAATTTGTATATAACTTTATAGTCAGTCTTCTGTATCTCCAGTTCCATGTTCACAGATTCAATCAATTGTAGATCATGTAGTATTGTGGTGTTTACTATTGAAAACAATCCACATATAAGTGGACCCTCATAGTTCAAACCCCTGTTGCTCAAGGGTCAACAATATTTGCAAAATCAACTAAAAATTTACGTTTAAAATTCTAAGATTAAGTAATAATGACTGGTAACAAAAGCTGCATAAAATATTTCCTTTTTTAAAATAAATAATCAGCTAGAAAATACAAAGGAATGGAAAAACTCATGTATCATACCTACAAAAAATGAAATACTTAGAAATAAAATTAAGAATTGTGTAGGACTTTTATGAAGATAACTTGAGAATCCATGTTATTATACAGAAGACAACAAAGAAATGAAGACTCAATATTTTAAAACAGTATTTCTTTCCTATATTAATCTACACATTTGACTAAAATAATAGAATGTTTTCAAAAATAATATCAAAGTTCTGAAAAAACTGAAAGGAAAGAATAGGTCAGGAAAATTCTAAAGTAATAAAATGAAGTCATACATAATAATTTATTATAAAGCTGTAGTTATGGAAACAATAGAGTAGTTGCACAGAAATAGACAACAACAAGGCAGACTAATGAGACCAGAACCATTTCTGGGTTGAGCTCAACCCTACCACTTACTTGTTGAATAACACAGAATAGATGTTTTACTATTCTGCACTGATTTTCCTTGTCTGTAAAAAGGATTACTAATAGCACCTCACTCAGAATCATTATGAGGATTAAATGAGGTAACAGACATAAAGAGGCTGGACCAAATCCTGGCAGTACAAAGCCATAATTATCAGTAACATCACTACCATCATTTTCTGTTTGCCACTGATAATTGGGTTTTCTGTAACAGACGCATGAGCCTAATACAATCATGTATCCATAAAAACTGAAAAGAATTTATTTATGGAATTTAACAAGCTAGTTGTAAAATAACCAAGAGAAAAAAATACATAAATATGTCAAGGCCATCTTGAAAAAAAGAACACAAACAGAAAGAATTTAACCAACTATCAAAACACACTATGAAGAAGAATAATTAAAAATATGAAATATTTGCACAAAATAGATAAATAAGCCAATGCCATAAAATAAGTATGATGGAATATAGTAAAGATAAAGTTTCAAATTATTTGGGAAAAAATGTTTCTGGATAACTCGTCATTAATTTTGACAAAAACTGAAGTTATACACACCTTACTCTTTCACAAAAAAATAAATTCCAGATACAAGAGAAAGCTAAACATAAAAACAAAAGAAAAAATAAGCATTAAAGTAAAATGAAATAAGTTGGAATGGAATTTTAAAAAATTAAATAAAGTGGATGGAGAGCATATTTATAAAATGAGAGTAGGGTAAGGCCTGCCTCCAACATTTAAAAACTGTAAAACCACAACAAAATCCCAAAAGACAAATGATGTATTGGAAGAAAATACATCCAACATAAATATAAAGGATTAGTACACAGCATATATATATATAAGAAGACTTCCTATAAATCAATGGGAAAATATAAAACATAAAAATGAGTGAAGCATCAGATCAGATCAGATCAGTCGCTCAGTCGTGTCCAACTCTTTGCGACCCCATGAACTGCAGCACACCAGGCCTCCCTATCCATCACCAGCTCTCGGAGGTCACTCAGACTCGCATTCATCGAGTCAGTGATGCCATCCAGCCATCTCATCCTCTGTCGTCCCCTTCTCCTCCTGCCCTCAATCCCTCTCAGCATCAGAGTCTTCTCCAATGAGTCAACTCTTCGCATGAGGTGGCCAAAATACTGGAGTTTCAGCTTTAGCATCATTCCTTCCAAAGAAATTCCAGGCCTGATCTCCTTCAGAATGGACCGGTTGGATCTTCTTGCAGTCCAAGGGACACTCAAGAGTCTTCTCCAACACCACAGTTCAAAAGCATCAATTCTTCGGCATTCAGCCTTCTTCACAGTCCAGCTCTCACATCCATACATGACCACAGGAAAGACCATAGCCTTGACTAGGCGGACCTTTGTTGGCAAAGTGATGTCTCTGCTTTTCAATATGCTATCTAGGTTGGTCATAACTTTCCTTCCAAGGAGTAAGCGTCTTTTAATTTCATGGCTGCAGTCACCATCTGCAGTGATTTTGGAGCCCAGAAAAACAAAGTCTGACACTGTTTCCACTGTTTCCCCATCTATTTCCTATGTAGTGATGGGGCCAGATGCCATGATCTTCGTTTTCTGAATGTTGAGCTTTAAGCCAACTTTTTCACTCTCCACTTGCACTTTCATCAAGAGGCTTTTTAGTTCCTCTTCACTTTCTGCCATAAGGGTGGTATCATCTGCATATCTGAGGTTATTGATATTTCTCCCGGCAATCTTGATTCCAGCTTGTGTTTCTTCCAGTCCAGCATTTCTCATGATGTACTCTGCATATAAGTTAAATAAACATGGTGACAATATACAGCCTTGACGTACTCCTTTTCCTATTTGGAACCAGTCTGTTGTTCCATGACCAGTTCTAACTGTTGCTTCCTGACCTGCATACAGATTTCTCAAGAGGCAGATCAGGTGGTCTGGTATTCCCATCTCTTTCAGAATTTTCCACAGTTTATTGTGATCTACACAGTCAAAGGCTTTGGCATAGTCAATAAAGCAGAAATAGATGTTTTTCTGGAACTCTCTTGCTTTTTCCATGATCCAGCGGATGTTGGCAATTTGATCTCTGGTTCCTCTGCCTTTTCTAAATCCAGCTTGAACATCAGGAAGTTCACGGTTCACATATTGCTGAAGCAACAGACAACTCACAGAAAGTAAAATGACCACTGAATATAAGGAGACTCTCCTCTCACTAATAACCAGGGAAATCAACTGACTGAAACAATGACAATATTTTCACACATTAGACTGGCAATAAAACTAAGGTTAATGACATCAATGATCAGTATAAATGTTTGGAAATAGGTAAACTACAACATCACTAGAAGAAGTATAAACAAGTACAGCATTTTTGAAGGGCAATTCAACAGAATGTATTAAAATTCCACATATGCAGACACTTCAACCCAAGAATTTTACTTGTCTCCATCTACCTTAGACTCAAATTTACATAGTACACAAGAAAGCAAGTTCTAAAGCAAAAATGAATAAATAAATAAAATGGAAATAATCTAAATACCATGAACAAGGAAAGTGTTTAGATAAACTGCTATGTGTATACATATATATATACATATACAAGTTGATGTACACATATACAAATATATATGTATGTGTATATATATATATATATATATGGGTTTCCCCTGGTGGCTCAGATGGTAATGAATCCACCTGCAATGCCTGAGACCCAGGTTCTATCCCTGGGTTAGGAAGATCCCCTGGAGGAGGGCATGGCAACCCATTCCAGTATTCTTGCCTGGAGAATCCCCACTGACGGAGGAGCCTGGTGGGCTACAGTCCACAGGGTTGCAAAGAGTCATACACGACTCAGCAACTAAGCACAGTTTATACATATATACACATAAAATGTGGAATACTATGAAGCAGTTACAGAAAACAAGAGATTTGTATGTCCTGGTAAAATAATGCTTTGAAAAAAATTTTTTAAGTTAAAAATAGAAACTATAAAAAAATGTATGCTAAAAAGAATAATACAAATCAACTGATGTCAGCAAATTACCCTCTATTAAAGAATCTCCCTGGTGGCTCAGATGGTAAAGGGTCTGCCTGCAATGTGGGAGACCAGGGTTCGATTTCTGGGTCGGGAAGATCCCCTGGAGAAGGAAATGGCAATCCACTCCAGCACTCTTGCCTGGAAAATCCCATGGATGGAGGAGCCTGATAGGCTACAGTCCATGGGGTCGCAAAGAGTCGGACATGACTGAGCGCTTCACTTTCACTTTCACAAAAGAATCTGGTGTTAAGAGAAATGTTCCAGAGGGATTTGCACTTCATTTCTATTATTTGAATCTTTTATAACAAGAAAATATTCACTTATGTTTACATAATTTTTATAATAAAACCAAAGTAAATGTTTATTATTAAAAAATCCACATAAACAAAAGTATTTACAGTAGATACTTACAAAAGAGACTCACAGACTTAAGAGAACGAACTTATGGTTGCAAAGGGGAAGGATGGGGGGAAGGGATAGTTGGGGAGTTTGGGATGGACATGTACACACTACTCTATTTAAAATGGATAACCAACAAGGACCTACTATATAGCACATGGAACTTTGCTCAGTGTTATATGGCAGCCTTGACAGGAGGGGAGTCTGGGGGAGTATGGATACACATATATATATGGCTGAGTCCCTCTGCAGTTCACCTGAAACTATCACATACACACATGCATGTGTATATATACATATGTACAAAAGCGTATGTTTCCAAAATGAGGTAGTTATAATGGTGAAACTTACATACAATAGGGTAACAGGTAAACTATCACATCAAATAAAATAAATATTATTTCACTATTACAAACAAAGGAGCTGTGAGTTGGGATAATCTAAATACCATGAACAAGGATCTTTCCTCTTATGTTTTTTAATTTTTTCTTTAATAATCAAACATTGCATATGACAATCAGATCAGACGCGCACTAAGAGCGCCCGGCCGGCTGCGTCGCGCACTAAGAGCGCCCCGCCGGCATAATCAAACATTGCATATGACAATAAAACATTTAAAAAAAATAAAAATCAAATGAGATAATTTTTTGAAAATAACATAAATAACTTAAAGTGCAAAACAAATAGGCTTCAGTATTGTCAGCACACATAAAAGCAAAATGACAAGCTCACAGTTCATATATCATTACTTACCAATTCCACTGTCATCTAATCGCATGTAGCCTTCTGCCAGCGAGCTGAAGCCAGTTAATCCTCCCATTGCTGCATAAGGAACGTCCTGCCCCACTGGTCTTCCCTGAGCCAGTCTTTCTTGCTTAGTTTCCACTACTGTGTCATGGGCATATGCAGGCTGACCACAAGCACAAGTGAAGCAACTATGAAATCCCGAACACTTAGAACCTGAATCAAGATGTAAACGGAGTTCAATGTTTTCAAATATAGGTAATCACTTATATGCCCTCTAAACTACATTAGCTTGGCCCAAACCACTTGAATTCTGGATCTTTCATACACTGTCCTCTGACACCAGTGCTGCTTCTTACCTCTACCCCTAAACTCCTTTCCTCCAGCCACTGCTCTTATTCCTAAAAGATGCTAAAGCATAAGGGAGTATGCAACAACAACAACAACAAAATTGGAAAAACCAACTAGGACTAAAGGATACTGGGCTAAAAACACTGGAGAGCTAGGAAGTGAAGGCCTTCTCCTCAAATACTGAGTTAAAAGCAGGTGCGGGGGGACCACCCAGTAGTGAAGAAATAATGTAGAAACATGTCCCTGAGTCAATTCCCCATAAAAGCCATAATGGAAGGCCAACTCACAGATACAGAAAGGATGCAATGGAATATTGTTTAACAATAAAAAGGAAAGAAGCAATGATGTGTGCTACAGCATGGATGAATCATAAAAAATTATACTAAGTAGAAGATACTAGTCAGGAAAAACCACATACTCTATGATTTCACTTACATGAAATGTTTAGAATAGGTAAATCCATAGAGATAGAAAGTAGGTTACTGGCTGTCTAGAGTTGAGGGGTAAGAGGAATAAGGAATGACTGATATGGATATGAAATTTCTTTTGGGGGTGATGAAAATATTCTAAAATTTATCGTGGTGATGGTGAACAACTTTGAATATAAAAGCCATTGAACTGTACCCTTCAACTGTATATGAATTTTTTAGCATGTTACTTATATCTTAATGAAATAACTATATATAAAAATACAAACCATATTGAAATAGAGTCCAGAATATACTATTACAAAACCCTTAAACATTCACACTTTTGACAATATGTACAGAAACCAAAGCACATAATAAGTTTTATTCAAATACTTCCATACTTAGTGAAACAATTTATGTCTGCTATTGTCAATAAAAATGTTTTATAATATATTTAATCATAAGATTTCAATTTAAGATACTACAAAGAGAACTGGGAAAACTATCTCCTGAAGAAAAATACTGGAGCTAACTTTAAAAATATTCTACCTATTTCAAAGGTTTTTAAAAGGATAATCAAGGGACAGAGTATATGAAACGGTGGCTGGGATTTGGGTACAGGTATTGAACTGTGGTGTTGGAGAAGACTCTTGAGAGTCCCTTGGACTGCAAGGAGATCCAACCAGTCCATTCTGAAGGAGATCAGCCCTGGGATTTCTTGGGAAGGAATGATGCTAAAGCTGAAACTCCAGTATTTTGGCCACCTCATGCGAAGAGTTGACTCATTGGAGAAGTCTCTGATGCTGGGAGGGATTGTGGGCAGGAGGAGAAGGGGACGACAGAGGATGAGATGGCTGGCTGGCATCACTGACTCGATGGACGTGAGTCTGAGTGACCTCCGGGAGTTGGTGATGGACAGGCAGGCCTGGCGTGCTGCAGTTCATGGGGTCGCAAAGAGTCGGACACAACTGAGCAACTGATCTGATCTGACTGATCCAATCTGATTGAGATACAGTAGCTCAGTGGGTAGGAGAAGGCAATGGCACCCCACTCCAGTACTCTTGCCTGGAAAATCCCATGGACGGAGGAGCCTGGTGGGCTGCAGTCCATGGGGTCGCAAGGAGTCGGACATGACTGAGGGACTTCACTTTCACTTTTCACTTTCATGCATTGGAGAAGGAAATGGGAGCCCACTCCAGTGTTCTTGCCTGGAGAATCCCAGGGACGGGGCAGCCTGCTGGGCTGCCGTCTTTGGTGTCGCACAGAGTCGGACACAACTGAAGTGACTTAGCAGCAGCAGCAGCAGCAGCTCAGTGGGTAAAGAATCTGCCTTTAAGGCAGGAGATGGGGGTTCGATTCCTGGCTCGGGAAGGTTCCCTGGAGGAGGGGATGGCAACCCACTCCAGTATTCTTGCCTGAAGAATGCCATGGACAGAGAAGCCAAGCAGATTACAGTCCATAGTGTCACAAAGAGTCGGACATGACTGAAGGGGCTGAGCACAGCACAAGCACATTGAGATAAGGGTGCTGTTGCCTACAAAGTGTTAATATCATCAAGCTACATTTTGTTTTTCCCATCAAACCATGTTTTATGCGGTAACATAATAATCTGCAAGTGAATCATAAAAAATTTTTAGACCTGTAAAATCCTTTTTTAAGGATGATTATTCTGTAAATGGAATTCAGTTGGTAGAACATCCATAATTTGAAATTTTGAATTAGATCATATCTATTAATTCTTTAAAATCTATAACTACTACTTAGCCTTATTCAAATTACATGAGATTAGAGATTAAGGTGGATGACTAAAAGCATATGAACAACCAAGTTTTTCCACAAACTTTTAGAGTACGTGTTCATCAAATTATTCCCAGTTGTCCAATATGACTATAGCTGAATGAAATTGGCACAGAGACACATCAAACATTCAGTAAGGGGATAAAAGCATTCTGTTTATATGTTTATCATAATGTAACTCACAGGCATTGCATACAAAGCCAGGCACTGCACTGTGTTGATCGGCAAAGTGCTTACATCTGCAGCGAATGGGCTGTGTGCCGTTCAGAGGCACGTAGACGTAAGCCCTGCAAGGGCAGCCGCTCACTTGGCAAGGCAGACTGATGGGGCGCTGCGGGGGAATCGTTTCAAAGTCAGTTTTATGTTGCTTATACCTATAAGAAATGAAAGGCATGAAATAATAGCACAATGCAGATACTGCCAGAAATTACAACTGGTATTCTCTTACAGGCAAAATGATTCTTTCTCATTTTTATTTGTTGTTCATTGTTCTTGTTAGTAAGGTGTAAATACACTCCCCTGAAATGCAGTACTTGTCAGTTACGTTGTTTGGTCAGAGAAAATCTTCACCCATCTAGATTTTTAATCAAGGAGAATTTTCACAGCAACATACAAAGATATAGCATATAATTCTCTTAAAATATTATTACAGATTCTTTAATATAGAAACACAACCCACAAGTATGAAGAAAAGCTCATGAAATTCTCTTTATCAAAGTGCATTATTTACATTTATTTTCACAGGCCTGCTATTTAAAATTGAAATAAGTTCAATAAACACATATTAATTTATTTTAATATACTTATACTTTAAACTTCAAAATAAATTATAAACACCATTAAAGCCAAAACTCTTTGCTAAAATGCGGTATGTAATTTTCTCAGACCACTGGCTTCCTTCTCATTGGATGATACTCAGTAAAATCATATTAAATTTATTACTCTCAATATTATACTAGGTAACAGAACTTAAAATAATAACATACCTTTTTCATTTAGCAAAGAGAGCCAAAGTTTTTTTAAAAACTGTACATATTTCACAACACTGTAAAGAGTGTTATAAAAGAACCAATCCCATTTAATAGTTTCAAGAAACAGGAAAAGATCCATCCATTAAGCCAGATGGTTCATTTTTGAAATAAATAAACCCTAATAAAATTATTCCATGTATATAAAGAGGTCTGTGCATAAGGGTAGTATTAGCAACAGTACTTTAAATAGTGATGTATACAACACAAACTAATAATAAAGGAAGGGATAAGTATATTACAAGAAAACAGTTTTCTAACTCTAACAGTGAAGACATTTCTTCAAATAAAATCTTTTACAGACCATAATACTATATGAAATAGATAACACAGAACTGGCTAACACTAGGTAAAAAGCCATAAGTGGAGTCTGTCCTTCCCCTTAGCTGCCCCTCCAGCTGGTGAGCCCCTGAAATTCTGTGGGAGCTCTGGGGAAAACATGGCAAACACAACTAGATTAGCTGGAGTATCAAGGAGGTATTAAAAATCTTGTGCGCAATTACTATGAACAGTGCGGAAACATTTCCATGATTCTGTCATGAAAAACTAGTTCAATATTTATACACATGTATAATTAACAACTAAGGCTGTATATTGGCACCCTGCTTATTTAACTTACATGCAGAGTACACCATGAGAAATGCTCAACTCAATGAAGCACAAGCTGGTATCAAGATTGTTGGGAAAAATATCAACAACCTCAGATATGCAGATGACACCACACTTATGACAGAAAGCAATGAAGAACTAAAGAGCCTCCTGATGAAAGTGAAAGAGGAGAGTGAAAAAGTTGGCTTAAAACTCAACATTCAGACAACCAAGATTATGGCATCTGGTCTCATCACTTCATGGGAAATAGATGGGGAAATAGTGACAGACTTTATTTTTTTGGCCTCCAAAATCACTGCAGATGGTGATTGCAGCCAAGAAATTAAAAGACACTTGCTCCTTGCAAGGAAAGTTATGACCAACCTAGACAGCATATTAAAAAGCAGAGACATTACTTTGCCAACAAAGGTCCGTCTAGTCAAAGCTATGATTTTTCCAGTAGTCATGTATGGATGTGAGAGTTGGACTATGAAGAAAGCTGAGTGCCGAAGAATTGATGCTTTTGAACCGTGGTGTTGGAGAAGATGCTTGAGAGTCCCTTGGACTACAAGGAGATCAAACCAGTCCATCCTAAAGGAAATCAGTCCTGAATATTCACTGGAAGGACTGATGCTGAAGGTGAAACTCCAATACTTTGGCCACCTGATACAAAGAATTGACTCATTTGAAAAGACCCTGATACTGGGAAAGATTGAAGGCGGGAGGAGAAGGGGATGACAAAGGATGAGATGGTTGGATGGCATCACCAAATCAATGGAAATGAGTTTGAGTAGACTCCGGGAGTTGGTGATGACAGGGAGGCCTGGTGTGCTGTAGTCCATGGGGTCGCAAAGAGTCGGACACCACTGAGTGACTGAACTCAACTGAATTGAAATGAATTATGTAAATTAAAAAAGTACATACACTTGTTAAAACTTCTTAACAGCATCTGGCTTTAGGCGGTGTCTTCTTTCTACATTTCTTTACATTCTTCATTTCAATGTTTCCAATGTTTTCACTTTTCTTTTATACTTTTTTAAAAATATTTATTTTTAATTGGAGGATAATTGCTTTACAATACTATGCTGGTTTCTGCCATGTATAAGCATGAATCAACCATATGTATTCATATGTCCCTTCCACTTGAACCTCCCTCCCACCTCCCAAGTTTCACTTTTATAATAGGGAAAAATTAATTTAGACAGAGATCTCACTGAGCAACTGGTACTAAAGAACTTTTTCCATCTAAGTGGGGTTGGGTCAATTTTTGAAGGTCAATTCTATGCTGTACCATTATACATAGGTATGAGACTGGCATTAAACGTATGTAAGGATAAATGATAAAACTAACATACATTTACCAGAAAACAGTGGAAGTGTTAGTCTCTCAGTTATGTCCAACTTTTTGCGACCCCACGGACTCTAGCCCACCAGGCTCTTCTGCCCATGGAATTCTCCAGGCAAGAATACTGGAGTAGGTAGCCATTCCCTTTTCCAGGGGATCTTCCCAACACAAGAGTCAAACCTGGGTCTCCTACATTGCAGGTGGATTCTTTACCACTTTCACTTCAATGGAAGTATACCAAAGCTTTCTTCAATTCTGAACAATATCAACATAACCCTCATCCTCTGTTCCTCCAGTGTTTTTAGTTGGGGTTGCTAAATAAATTTCAAGTCAATCTACACACAACATTACTCATCCTAGCAACTGCCTAACAACCTCTGGCAAATCTTAAGTGTGTAAACAGCAACTGCACAAAGACTATGTCAGGAAGGAGCCCCAGAAACGATCAGAACAGGAAGGCTCTCACATGGCTTCTCTGGAATAGAAAGCTAAAGTTTTTACCTAAAACCACGTAATAGTTTCTGTGATTTTTCCAAGAAGCAGCTTTGTCCTTTTGAGCTTTACAACTACAATCTGTAGCAGTGATAAAATTTAAAGTAAAAAATGACAAACACAGCCAAATGCAAATCTCAAGTACAGGTAACACACATCAATGGCTGCAGCCTCATGTATTTCCTTTTCATGTGTGCTTGTATTTTTGTTTAAAGAAAGGTATATGCATATACATGCACACACACACACACACACACACACACACACACAGCGTTGACCCTTGAACAATATGGGTTTAAGTGTAGGTCCTCAGTGTTTATGGGTTTCACATCTGTGCTTAAACTAACCACATATCGTGTTCCAAGGATCATGTTTATGATCCAAGGTTGGCTGAATCCACATCTGCAAACAGGAGGGCCCAGCTGTGGGGTACCAGCATCCCCAGATTTTGGTATCCACGGTGGGTCCTGGAACCAGTCCTCTGTGTGTGTGTGTGTGTGTATATAAATAAAAGAGAAAGGTATTCATATAAAACATTTCTTAACATATAAAAAGAGACTAGTAAATGTGAGGGAAAATGCTTCTATTTGTAGATTGGTAAACTTTTTAGTGTGGATCAGCTCAAGCAACTTTAAAATCAGTTTAGGGAACACTACTCAGTACTCTACAGTGACGTAATGGGAAGGAAATCCAAAAAAAAGAGAAGATATACATGTATCCTGATTCACTTTGCTATATAGCAGAAACTAAAATGGGCTTCACTGGTGGCTCAGACAATAACGAATCCACCTACAAAGCAGGAGACTGGGTTCGAGCCCTGGATCGGGAAGGTCCCCTGAAGAAGTGAATGGCAACCCACTCCAGTATTCTCACCTGGAGAATTCCATGAACAGAGGAGTCTTGACGGGCTACAATCCATGCGGTTGCAAAGAGTAGGACATGACAGAGTGACTATCACTTTTCAGAAACTAACACAATATTGTAAAGCAACTATACTCCAATAAAAACGAATTTTAAAACACATTTGACAAAAATAAATAAAATCAGCTCTGCAATCTGATGACCCATTCTCTACTACCTTGTCCAGTGGTGGGAAAGGCAGAGTGAGTGTGCTCCCCTGCCAGATTGAAAACCTCCCAGCAAAGCCTGGAGGCACCAATATCTTTCTTATCAATGCTAAGAGGAAAGATGCTTAAGGTGATGGGACTCCAAAATGAGTTCTAACAAGATACAACAGAAAAAATGTAAAATACAGCCCCCAAAAACCTTAGATAATTTCTGCCATATTATATAAATATCTGTTTTCAAATATTTCTCAATTATCATCAATAATGTTATTTATAGAAGGAAGATATGCCCTGCTACAGTTTTATATTTCCTAATCACCAGAAAACTTAGCAATAAAATATCTTACCTATGTGTACAAAAACACAGTGTCTCTGGACCCACAAGTTTACAATCCATTCCCGTGGGTGATCGCCAACTCACATACAATCTGTTCTGTAAACGCATAGGTAAGACTTTTCTTTTGTATTCTTCATATTCCTCAGGAGTAAAAAGTTTCCCTCCATCATCCTCACCAACAATTCTACAACAAAAGATACTTCTCTTAAGCCATGTGTATTTCTTTTCTGGGTTAAAAATAATAAACTCTAAAATTAAACTACAGTTGTATAGTCAAATGTATAGTCAGAAGAAAGACTGCTTTGGCTTTATTTTGTTACATTAGGCTCATGTTAATAGCAAAAGTACACACAATAGTAATAAAGCTTTTTCTTCCCATATGAAAAAGGATTATAAATAATAAAGTCAATGAATTCATAACATCTGACTTCACAGACCCAGGTTTATCACTGGAGAATTACCACATATTCATCTCAATTTCTCCTTTGATTCTGAAATAAACATCCTCATTTTTCACATTAAAGTTGGAGACTAAACTGCTAAATATTCTAATATTTTCCTCCTTTAAATATACTTTGCCCCCAAAACAAAATAGTACAAAAATCATCCATGCTGAAGACAACATGATTAATGTCTATACCTGACTCCAAACTCTAGCCAGAAGTTTAAACTAAGATAGAATCCACAAACACCCTTAGATCTGCACCACTTCATACCTAACATATGCATTGAGTAATCAGGCATATCATTTTCTAATTCTGGAAGTAAGACCTCAAATTTTCATGGGAAAAATTAAGTGAAGTCACTCAGTCATGTCCAACTCTTCGCGACCCCATGGACTGCAGCCTACCAGGCTCCTCTGTCCATGGGATTTTCCAGGCAAGAGTACTGGAGTGGGTTGCCACTGCCTTCTCCCACAATAAACCATAATTGTGTAAAATAACCTTATTTGTATACTTTTCCTAAGTAAAGTCCACATTACCCTCTCCTTATCTCACTTTTTTTCATCCTAAGCAACCTGACCCCTACCCCAAATGTAGGTGTCAGATTCCTAAAAAGCCTGGAGGAAAGCAATGAAAAAAGGAGGCATGCAGGTTTGTGGAAAAAAACAGCCAACCGGTTCAGAGCAATACTTTCACTGCCAGTTTTATGGTCCAAAATGCAAAGTGAGAAGCGATAACATCTCAGGAAAATTCCCAGGGCTGAGAAGAGTTGGCTGAGATGCAATACCCATAAAGTCCTCTCTGGCTGGAAAAGAAAAGGGTAGAATTCTTCAGCCTGGGCAGAATCTTCATTCCATCCCCAGCAGAGGAAATAAGCTACTGCTATTTCTTAATTTCTTAGGAAATTAAGAATTGTCCTTCTTGGAAAAAAAGGAAGCACAATCAAAAGTATGTGGTCAAAACTGAAGAAATTTCTCACTGAACATACTCCCTTTAAAAGTCATGGACAGTGTTATTTGCAGAATGTTACATCATTTTTTGTGCAGTCAGTGCCTTTTCTCATACTTTCAGGCCTTTAGCTATGGTAGATAAAATAAAAACCAATTCAGAAGCTATGAAATCATCACAACTTTCTTCCTTAAATAATTAAGGTACATAATAATAAATAATAAAACTAAGGGCATTTTATTCTGAGCTAAGTTTTGGGCTATTTCGCCTTTTTATAGCTACCAAGAAGTTTATCAACAGCTACTAAAAAGACCTTAAGATCAATGCAGACTTTTAAAGAAAGAGATCAATTATATACAGTTCTAAACCAGTGTTGCTCAAACTTTATTTACAGAATCCCCAGAGATCTTGGGGAAGGCAATGGCACCCCACCCCAGTACTTTTGCCTGGAAAATCCCATGGACAGAGGATCCTGGTAGGCTCCAGTCCATGGGGTCGCTAAAAGTCGGACACGACTGAGCGACTTCACTTTCACTTTTCACTGTCATGCATTGGAGAAGGAAATGGCAACCCACTCCAGTATTCTTGCCTGGAGAATCCCAGGGACGGGGGAGCCTGGTGAGCTTCTGTCTATGGGGTCACACAGAGTCGGACACAACTGAAGCGACTTAGCAGTAGCCAGAGATCTAGTTCAAATGCAGATTCAGATTAATATGTCTCAATGGGCCTGGCAATGCTCCCCAACAACACTTACACTGCTGGTCCATGATGGCTACACTATGAGCAGCAAGGCCCTAACTTCTACAGAGAACTATTTCAAGTAGTTTACATTTGGAAAATAATTTCACCCCAGGCCCCAACATTTCATAGGCCAGGTACGAGACTACAACTGAAAGTCCACATTACACATACCTAAACATCTAAGTATCTAAGGTGTCCAGTCAACATTAGGACCCAGCATAGTGCCCCTAGGGAAAAGGCCTGGGGAACTAGAGGCGAAAGGAGCAGCTCTGCCCTAGGTCAGCTCGGTATAAGCTGTTTCAGACTGCTGGCCTTACGTGAACCTAACCGGGAATGGGACCTGACCCATCAAGCTTCTCATCCTCACTTTTTCTGGCTCAGAATTACTAGACATTTCTAGACGTCACTCAGAAGTATACCACCCAGACAGTTCGAGGGAAGAGCAGTCAGACAGCAACCCCTTTATCCAAGGGATTTGGCGGGACCACCTTTAGATGGAGCAACCCCTGTGGCTCAGGTTTCAAGCTGCACCTGTTTCCCACTGAGGCAGTGTTCATCTGACTTCCCCTTTACACACACACACACACACACACACACACACACCTCTCACAGTGTTCATCTGACTTCCCCTTTACACACACACACACACACACACACACACACACACACCTCTCACAGTGTTCATCTGACTTCCCCTTTACACACACACACACACACACCTGCCTCTCACCCAGTTTCCCAACTGTCAAAGATCTTTCTTGGGAGACTTTAAAAAAAAAAAAAAAAAAAAACACGTTCTTGCAGGTACACCAGCCTTTGGTCAGGGCCCCAGGCAGTGAGTCACTACCAAAAGCCCTAGGGGCGGCTGCGCTTCCAGTCCCCAGATAAGAGTTTCTCTAGAACCAGTCTTTCTCCTAAAACCAGCACCTCGTGGTCCAGGGCACGTTTGGAAGTTCACGTCCCACCCTATTACCAAGTGAACATGCAAACCTGATGTCTGCTTTTACAGGCCAGGTGTACTCAACGTGGGATCTACAATGGCAGTTAAGAAAAGAACAATGGACCTTTGCATAAATCTGGAGTTAATAATCCTTTCTCAAAGGGATCAGAGCCGGAGATCTTTTAAATTGCCTCCGAAGAGACTTATTAGAACTGCGTGTCATCACAATACTAGAAATAAGAAGCCTGCAATCAAAGTAAGCCACCTCCACCAGCCCGGGAACGGGATTCCGGGAGCCAAGACCAACCAGCGCCGGTCCCCTGCCCGCGCCTCCAGCACCCACTCCTGCAAAGGGGATCGGACCAGCCTCCTGGGTCCCCAGAGGTGCTACCTCACCTCCGGTACTCCAAGTATTCGTCCACTGCTGCCGCGCCGCCAGGAGGTAACGTCAGCCGCTCCATGGCGGGCGGGGAACCGGGAGACGCCGGCTCCAGCCGCCCTACGCACGTGAGCCGAGCCCTGAGCAGCCAAAACTGCCCCGCCCCAGCCGGCCGCGCCCCTTCTTGCCCGCTCCGCTATTGGCCCAGCAGGATGACCGTGGTGACTGCGCAGAGCTCGCGCTTTCACCTGGCTGGCCACTCCCGGCACTAGAAACTCGCTCTTCACGCAGAAGCCTGCTGCTGTAGGGATGCAGTTTACCGCACTCCGCAAACCTTGCCCGTCTCCTTCTTCCTTGTCTGATAGGTCTCCTTGTAGTAAATAAAATAATGAGTAACGATGGAGTGCAGTGTTTTGCATGTAATGGATGCACAGAATGGGCGTATTTCTTTGTGCAGCCCTTTTCCCTGGTTCTGAGAAGGTTTTGGATGGTTTGAGAGCTCTAATCGCTGTAATTGCCAGCTGTGTTTTCAGATTTGGCATTAAAAACGCTGTGATGTAGAAAATCAGATAGTCTTGAGTGTCTGTGTTCAGTTTGAGTGTCGCTATAGCAACATGTTCTTCAAAAAACGTGAGTAGCAGATTTAAGGGGTAACAGGAGAAACTAGTTAGGATTAAAAGAAAACCAAAAACCTTTGGAAATATTCTCCACAAAATCCATTTTAAAGTTGAATTACCAGAGATTGGTAATATGTCCAGAATTTGGTTTAGTTACCTGGAAAAGAGGTAGGAAATCCATTATTATTCAGGAATCAAACTCTGAGGCTCTCTAGAGATCAGGTTGAAAGTGAAAGTGAAAGTCGCTCCGTCTTGTCCGACTCTTTGCGACCCCATGGAATTCTCCAGGCCAGAATACTGGAGTGGGTAGCCCTTCCCTTCTCCAGGGGATCTTTCCAACCCAGGGATCGAGCCCAGGTCTTCCGCGTTGCAGGCGGATTCTTTATCAGCTGAGCTACCAGGGAAGCCCAGAGATCGCGTTGAGCACCTTCTATAAATTGTCAGGGAGGGCAAATCCAGTTTAAAAAAAAATGTTGAACTTTAATGCTGCTGCTGCTGCTGCTAAGTAGCTTCAGTCGTGTCCGACTCTGTGCGACCCCACAGACGGAAGCTCACCAGGCTCCCCCGTCCCTGGGATTCTCCAGGCAAGAACACTGGAGTGGGTTGCCATTTCCTTCTCCAATGCATGAAAGTGAAAAGTGAAAGTGAAGTCGCTCAGTCATGTCCGACTCTCAGATGACCCCATGGACTGGAGCCTACCAGGCTCCTCCGTCCATGGGATTTTCCAGGCAAAAGTACTGGGGTGGGGTGCCATTGAACTTTAATACTTTATTTCAAAAATAAAGCATTTTATTTTTGAGACCTATTGTTGGATCTCAATCCCAACAATGACACCTTCACTGCTCTTTGTTAATAACCCTTCTATCAGTGTTAGCTCCCAACTCAATCTTAACCATTGGTCTAGTACCACTAGAAAACGGGGCTATGTGCCTTATAGATGGTGCCAATATATAATTTCCCTGGAAGATAAAGATTCTACAGAGCAGACTAAGTCAGATGACCTGAGATATACGGCTACATCTAACGGAAGCTCTTAACTTAAATCTTACTTGTGACTTTACTAATACTGCTGGCTATGTTATTTGTATTTCACCTGTTTTACAAAATTACTGTTTCTTACACCATCAAATGTGTGTGCGAGGCATCTAATAGAATAATATATAGTCCCATATTGGAGAAGGCAATGGCACCCCACTCCAGTACTCTTGCCTGGAAAATCCCACGGACGGAGGAACCTGGTAGGCTGCAGTCCACGGGGTCCCTAAGAGTCGGACATGACTGAGCGACTTCACTTTCTCTTTTCACTTTCATGCATTGGAGAAGGAAATGGCAACCCACTCCAGTGTTCTTGCCTGGAGAATCCCAGGGACGGGGAAGTCTGGTGGGCTGCCGTCTATGGGGTCACACAGAGTTGGACACGACTGAAGTGACTTAGCATAGCGTAGCATAGCATAGAGGGAAATAATTAAAATAGGCTTAGTGCAATTGTGAACCCTTACAGGAAGCTGCTGGAGCAGTAAACTCTGATCAAAGAAGTCAACAAAAATATTAGGAATGACAAATAAAACTACAGAACAAAATGCAAAATATTATCGTATCCTTGGAGAAAACTGACACCTTTGCTAATTAGAATATTATATATTGTTTTGACCTCTGCTTTAATTTTTTTAAGTATAATTGAACTATAATTTATCCCCAAAGGTATCCAAATTGATCCAGGAAATAAGATGGACAGAGGGACATGAGAGAGAGAAGCTTGCCTTGGCAAGTATTAGACATTTTACATATGTAGTTCTCATAAAATGAGATAGGAAATATCAGAATTTTACAGTGATGTATAAGTTAATATAAGTTTTGTCTGAAAATAACAGAATAATCTAACAGAGGCTTAATTAAACATAAGGTTTTTGTCTGTGTTACTCTGAAGAATTGTTGGGGTAAGTGATTGCTGGCATTTGCTCAGGGCATTTTCCCCAAAGCTGCAAGAACTGCTGAAATTATATCCAAATTCAAAGAAGAAAGAAAGGAGGCAACCAATACCTGACATTCCTTTCATCAAGTAAGAAAGAGTTTTCCCGGAAGCCCCTCTAAACATTTTTCACTTATGTAGTATTGATCAGACCAATTCATATGGCTATCATGTATAAAGGAGGCTGGGAAAGCAAATCCAGAACTAATGTTTCCCAGGGTCTGTGATGAGGTGGTCACGAAGAGAATTTTCTAGAAAAGTGTGTTTGGTTAGTCAATTTATAGAGTCTGCCCAGCTCACCCCTTGAATTGCTTAATGCCCATGTACCCCCTTCTCCCAGATGCAGGCATTTTACATTATATGTATTCATCAGACCCCTAAGGAAGGCAACCCCAAAGTCTCAGCCAGCTACTGAAACTGATTTGAAGTCTTCTCTGTCATTCGCTCTTTTTCTTCTTCTTCTTCTTTTTTTTTTTTTGTTTTATTTGGAGTTTTTTGGGCACGCCACATGTCATGCAGGGTTTTAGTTCCCTGATATAGAATCCTTACCCCTGCAGTGGAAGCGCAGAGCTCTAACACTGGACTGTCAGGGAATTCCCACTATCATTCATTCGTAAAGGTTCGGCAGTCAATGGCTAAAGGACAAGAAAGTCACTTCTCCCTGTCCCAAAATATCCTATATAATAGCTAGCATGATAGAATAGTGGGAGTAGATTGCCCTTTCCTCCTCCAAGGGATCTTCCCAACCCACGAATCGAACCTGGGTCTCCCACACTGCAGGCAGACTCTACTGTCTGAGCTACCAGGGAAGCCCTACAATTAAAAAGCTCTCAGAAAAGGAAAGAATAGGGAATGTCCAGGGTACATCTCTCCTGGTACAAATGTTTCCCGAGGGGACACTTAAAACAATTTTATCATATGTAAGTTATATGTCAATAAACCTATAAATAAAATATAAATATATAAATACATATATTGCTGTTGTTTAGTCTTGAAGTTGTGTCTGACTTTTTTGACCCCATGGACTGTAGCCTGCCAGGCTTCTCTGTCATGGGATTTCCCAGGCAAAAATACTGGAGTGGGTTGCCATTTCCTTCTCCAGGGGATCTTCCCGACCCAGGGATCAAACTCGTGTCTCCTGCATTGACAGGCAGATTTTTTTATCACAGAGCCACAAAGGAAGTTATACATATATCCTTAAAAAAGTTTCTCTAGGACAATCTTTTTTTAATTTTAATATACATTAAAATCACCTAGAGGACTTGTTAAAACAGAGTGTTGGCCCCATCCTCAGAGCTTGTGATTTAGAAAGTCTGGGAAGGGATTGAGAATTTTTATTTATAATGCCTGTTCTGCTGGCCTGGAGACTACTCACCCACTCCCCTTGTCAGCACAAGTTCCTGCACCAGGCACACAGTGAGTCCAAGCAAAACAGCATGTTGCAGTTTGAAACAGAGAAGGTTTGTTGCAGGGCCATGCAAGGAGACAGATGGCTCACATCCCCCCAAAATTCGAAATCCCCAAAGGGTTTCAGCAAAGCATTTTTAAAGGCCAGGTGGGTGTAGGGTGTTGTTTGAAGCTTGTGTGATCAACTTGTACACAATTCACTGATTGATGGTAAGGAACAGGGTGGTATCAGTCCTTAGGTGCCAGTAGGTCTGGGAGCTATATGCTCATGATTATCAGGTACTTACCATCCTCCACTTGGTGAGGAGTTTCCACATCTGTAAAAAACAATTCAGGAAGGTGTTTTTGTGCATGTGTGTGGGCTAAGTTACTCAGTAGTGTCCGACACTGTGATCCCATGGACTGTAGCCCACCAGGCTTCTCTGTCCATGGAATTCTTCAGGCAAGAACACTGGATTGGGTTGCCATGTCGTCCTGCAGGGAATCTTCCCAATCCCGGGATCGAACTCATGTCTCTTATGTCTCCTGCATTGGCAGGTGGGTTATTTACCACTAGGGCCATCTGGAAAGACCCAGAACATGCATTAGATAGTGTTATCTAGGTGTCAATACTTCAGAGAGGAGCTGAAACAGAGGATATGTGGGAAGGGCCTGTCCTGGGAAAGCCCCATAGGGTCCTGTTCAGTTACACCTTGTAACTTGGAATGTATAATTCTACCCACCGTTACTGCTTCAAGGCTGCAGCCTTGAGAGAGTTGTTCAGACCATCTGAATAGTATATGTAACTGAACCTACTTAAGGTCTGCATATAAAATATAAGATTCTATAAGGCTAATGTGGAGATCTGCCTGTCCTGTGGTCACCAAAGACAAGCCCTTGTAAGTAACTTCCCTTGTTTATTAAATCTGCCACCTGCGAGTCTGGAGTGGTCGGGCTCTTTCTGTAGTCTCTCCTTGCCCACTGTGTACAAGGATCAGTTTGTGAATAAACACTTTACCTATGTCCCTCCTGATATATTTTAAAGTGTTTTAAAGCAAAATGCCAGGTGTCATATCTTTTCATACTCATAAATGCTTTGGCATCTATCTTTAACAAATAAGTTTTAAAATATCTATAATATCATTATGATACCTAATAAATTAAGCAAGAATTCCCTAACGTCATCTAATATCCAACTTTCATTCAAATTTCCTTGATTTTGTTCTATTTGGAATCCAGGTAAGGTCGATACTTTGTATTCAGTTTATATGTGCTTAACAGGGCTTCCCAGGAGAAGGCAATGGCACCCTACTCCAGTACCCTTGCCTGGAAAATCCCATGGACAGATGAGCCTGGAAAGCTGCAGTCCATGGGGTCGCTGAGGGTCAGACACGACTGAGCAACTTCACTTTCACTTTTCACTTTCATGCATTGGAGAAGGACATGGCAACCCACTCCAGTGTTCTTGCCTGGAGAATCCCAGGGACGGGGGAGCCTGGTGGGCTGCCGTCTATGGGATGTCACAGAGTCGGACACGACTGAAGTGACTTAGCAGCAGCAGAACAGGGCTTCCCAGGTGGTGCTAGTGGTGAAGAACCCGCCTGCCAATGCAGGAGACCTAAGAGACACAGGTTCAATCCCTGGGATGGGAAGATTCCCCGGAGGAAGGCATGGCAACCCACTCCAGTATTCTTGCCTGGAGAATCCCATAGACAGAGAAGCTTGGTGGGCTACAGTCCACAGGGTCACAAATAGTCGAACATGACTGAAGCAAGGCAGCACGCAATATATAACAAGTCTTTTGTAATTTTAAACAGTTGCCTTTCTCCCATGCTGATTTTTTGTGCCATTTATTTGTTGGAAAAAACAGAGTTAGTTTTCTTGTAGAATATCTTTCTAGATTGTTTTGTTTACCAAAAAATGTCATTTAATATAATCTTCTAGTCCGTATCTTCTATAAATTCATACATGAATCTGAAGACTTCAGTTCAGTTCAGTTCAGTCCCTCAGTCTTGTCCAACTCTTTGCAACCCCACGGACTGCAGCACGCCAGGCCTCCCTGTCCATCACCAACTTCTGGAGTTTTTTCAAACTTATGTCCGTTGAGTCAGTGATGTCTGAAGACTTCATTGGCTATTACACTTAGAAGAAGTTCTTTTCAAAAGAGTTTTTCACCGATGATGCTATGTTCTGAATTCTTGACTTCTGGAGACAACCTTGCCTGAAAATTCCTATAAGGCCCACATAACATGGTGCTGTATACCTAAGAACCCATTTTCTAGGACTTCCCTGGTGGTCCAGTGGCTAAGGGTTTGTGCTCTCAAGGCAGAGGGCTGGGGTTTGATCCCTGCTCAGGGAACTAGATCACACATGCTGCAACCAAGAGTTCACAGGCTGAAACTAAGACCTGGTACAGCCAAATAAATTAATAAATATTAAAAACAATTTCCCTTCTTTCCCCATCTCTCAGCTCAGCTCGGGGAAGGCAATGGCACCCCACCCCAGTACTTTTGCCTGGAAAATCCCATGGACGGAGGATCCTGGTAGGCTCCAGTCCATGGGGTCGCTAAGAGTCGGACACGACTGAGCGACTTCACTTTTACTTTTCACTTTCATGCATTGGGGAAGGAAATGGCAACCCACTCCAGTGTTCTTGCCTGGAGAATCCCAGGGACGGGGGAGCCTGGTGGGCTTCCGTCTATGGGGTCGCACAGAGTTGGACACCACTGAAGCGACTTAGCAGCAGCAGCAGCAGCAACTCAGCTCAGGACCAAGGCCATTTTCTCTGTAGTCCTCTGTGGGTGAAGGAGAGATTTTGGAAATACTTCATTCAGCCTTACTCTGAGCCCTTTGGGATCCCAGCTTAATGTGAGAGGGTCTCCTATTAGGCATTACCTTAGACTTTGACCTCAGTTCTCCTCCCTGAGCTAAGCCATCAAAACCAAAGCACAAGTTTGCCTGGAAGAGCTGATGTTCTCAGAGCTATTTTAGTATAGGAAATTTCTTGTTGTTCATGCACGGGCAAAACCCAGAAGGGCAAGTTAATGCCCTTGGGAGCAAACTTTGACCAGTGGAAAATGCGAGCCAATAAATATGTCCCTCTTTCTCCCCTACAGTATTTATGAGATGCGTTTCATATGACATCTCCAAAGCTCCCATGGGATTGAATGATTTCCTCATCCATAGCCTGTCCTCACTCTTTGTCTTTTCACTTCCTTAATCTCTAGGTTCTCACTCCCACATGAAAGACTCACTTTTGGGTGGAACCAGCCTAAGACAGGGCCTCCCTGGTGGCTCAGCTGATAAAGAATCTGCCTGCATTGTGGGAGACCTAAGTTTGATCTCTGGTTTGAAAAGATCCCCTGGAGAAGGGAACGGCTACTCTCTCTAGTATTCTGGCCTGGAGAATTCCAAGGGGGTTGCAAAGAGTCAGACATGGCTGAACCTAAGACAATGTCCTAAACCTATTTTAATCTGTGCATTTATCCTTTTTCTCTCCTTTAAATGTATTTATTGAAGACACTGGGCCCCTTTGTCCTGTATTTTTTCCACATTGTGAGTTTCACTGATTACCTTCTTGTGGTTAGTCTTAGTTTGTTCCTTTGTATTTCCCATGATGTAGAGCCTTGATCAGACTGAGGTTCAAGATTTTAGCAAGAATATTCATAGGTGGTGGTGGATATTCCCATGTGGAATGTACATATGAGGTTTGGATGTGTCTGTAATGTTAACATTGATCTCTGAGTTTAGTTTTTGCCAACCTGACCCATAAATGTTCCCCTTCCACTTTTCACCTAATCACTTCCTTCACTTTTTGCTTTATACATTTTGAATGCTAAAGCTGTTTTAGGCAAGTAGTAGCAACACAAGTTTAGAATTGTTATGAAAGTGAAAGTGTTAGTTGGTCAATCATGCCTGACTCTTTGCGACCCTATGGACTGCGGCCCACCAGGTTCCTCTGTCCCTGGGATTTTCCGCAAGGATACTGGGGTGGTCTGCCACTTCCTTCTCCAGGGGATCTTCTTGATCCAGAAATCAAACCCCGGTCTCCTGCACTGCAGGCAAACTCTTTACCGACTAAGCCACTAGGGAAGCCCTGGTATTATTATAATTGTTTCATTTGGTGCATTAAGCTATATGTCCAAATGAAGTAAATCCATTTCTAGAGGGTTTTTTTTTTTTTTTTGGTTTAAAGTCTATTTTATTTGCTATTAACAAAAGCTATACCAATTTTATTTTGATTATATATCTTTTTCCATCTTTTTATTTTCAATAAGAAATAAGCAACATACATGAAAAACCTGGGATTTTCCAAACATATCTCCTAAAACTATAGCCTTCTTACACTTGTGTTTTCTTAGTCCCCAAACACAGCAGATGATAAATCGACCAATTTTTCCACTGTTATCACCAACATAGAAAAGTTGTAGGTCCTCACTGCCCACTATCTTAACACTTCTAAATAGCCAATTCTGTATTTTAAGGTCTCTTGTTTTTAGGACTCCATTGTGGCACTGAATTCTCTAGAGTTCGAAATGCATTTTACTAAAAATAATAGGAAACTCAACTGAGGCAGTTGAAACAAATTTAGCTGGTTCAGCAGCTAAATTGCTGACATCTCTGCAGTGCCTTTGGCCTTTCCTTCACCATCACACAACTGCTAATGCAGCATCAGCCCTCCTTCCTGCCATCTCTACTTATCCAACTCCCATCCTCAGGAGTCAGCTCAAATTTCCCCTACTTTGGAAAGGAGGTCCCCTGGAGGAGGAAATGGCAAACCACTCCAGTATTCTTGCCAGGATAATCCCATGAGCAGAGGAGCCTGGAGGGCTACAGTCCATGGGGTTGCAAAGAGACTGAGCAGAGCATAGCACACTTGCCTGTCATAGAACACATTATGCACATTATGATATTAATGCAACCTCTTTGGGTGTGATGGAAGCAGCATCCAGGATAAGTAGAGTAAGGAAGGGTAAGAGATGATGGAGTGAAATGTAGACAGTTCTTTTCTAATTTTTAAAATTAATTAATTAATTTTAATTGGAGGCTAATTACTTTAAAATATTGTGGTGGATTTTGCCATACATTGACATGAATCAGCCACAGGTGTACATGTGTCTTTTTAGTGAAAAAAAGTTTGTTCATGAAAGTGAAAGCAAAAAGACAGTCTGTTGTTCTGTCTGGAACAGTTTATACAGTAATATATATATATATATATACAGTTACATATGTATATATTCTTTTTCAGATTCTTTTCTTTTATAGGTTATTATAAGATATTCAATATAGTTCCCTATATTATCCAATATGTTTATTTTATACAAAGTAGTATGTATATGTTAATCCCAAACTCCTAATTTATTCACCCCTCCAGAATCCCCTTTGGTAATCATAAGTTTGTTTCTATGTCTGTTAGTGTATTTCTGTTCTGTCAATAAGATCATTTATATCATTTTTTCATGATATGTAAATAATATCATATTTGTCTTTGTCTGGCTTAGTTCACTCAGTATGATATTAATAATATCTAAACCCATCCATGTTGCTACAAATGGCACTATTTCATTCTTTTTATGGCTAATATTCCACTGTGTGTGTGAGTGTGTGTGTACCACATCTTCTTTTCTTTTAAAAAATTTTTTATTAGAGTATAGTTGATTTACAATGTTTGTTATTTTCCACTGTACAGCAAAGTGAATCAGTTTTACATATACATATATTCACTCTTTAGATTCTTGTCAGTACGGAGTATTGAGAAGAGTTCCTCATCGTATGCAATATGTCTTTATTAGTTATCTGTTTTATGTATAGTAATGTGTATATGTCAATCCCAACCTCTCAGTTTATCCCTTCCCCTCTTTTCCCTGTGGTAAATGTAAGTTTGCTTTCTACATCTGTTTCTACAAAACAGACTCTATTTCTGTTTTGTGAATTAGTTCATGTATGTCGTTTTTTAGATTCCACAAGACTTACTTCACTTAGTATGAAAATCTCTAGGTCTATCCATGTTGCTGCAAGTGGTATTATTTCATTCTTTTTTATGGCTGAGTGATATTCCACTGTATACATGTACCACATCTTTATGCATTCTTCTTCTCATGGACATTTAGGTTGCTTCTGTGTCTTGGCTCTTGTAAATAGTGGTGCAATGAATGCTGGGGTGCATGTATCTCTTCCAATTAGAATTTTCTTCAAATATATGGCCAGGAGTGGGATTGCTGGATCATATGGTAGTTCAATTTTTAGTTTTTTAAGGAACCTCCCTACTGTTTTCCATAGCAGTTATATCAATTTATATTATCACCAACAGTGTAGGAGGTTTCCCTAATGTTCCTAAATTTTCCTCCAAAATATTTTCTTTGTGGACTTCTTTTTTGTAAGTTTCCAAACAATTTATAAGAGCATTTAACAGATGTTCACAGTACACAGGAGAATAAGGATTAGCAAAGAAAGCAGCATCTGATCTCTTTGGCTAGGGGCAAGAAATACATATCCATAGGAAATGGAAATTTGTATCTAAATGGAAATATGTATACCAAAATATTAACATTTTGGGGGTAGATTACAGGTGACTTTTGGCTTTTTCCCCTACCTTCTGATTTCTCCCAAGGTGTATTTTTATTTAATAAAAAACATGTATTGCTTTTCAACTGGGGAAATATGGTATTGGTACGGGGGGGCAAAAAACACAGAAGACATAAAAAATCCAGTTGTATTTTTTCAATATTCTAATTTTTAAGCTATGAAGAATCATGATATCTAAATCTATGTATGAAAAAAGAAAATGTGTAGAGAGATCCTTTTTTTTAGTTATAAAAATATCAAATACAAAAGATTAGAAATTATTACTTTACTTGAGAAACTTACTTCCAAATTACTTTCATGTGTTTTAAAAAGTCATAAAGAGCATCCAAAAAAAAATCATATACAGTTTCCCTAGGAATAAGTACAAAAAAATGGGATTGATGACTGCCCCAAGTGATATTTCCTAAAGGAAAAGAATGTAATATTTAACTTCTTTTTTTTTTTTTTTTTGAGGCAGGGTAAGTGAACTAACTACACATGTCATAATAAAAATTTCTTACTTTACAAGGAGGAAAGACTGTGAGCCTGTTTTTGATGCATGTTAAATACAAAATCCACTGTTCTGATCAAGATGCTGTTGCTGTTAAATCGCTTCAGTCATGTCTGACTCTGTGCGACCCCATAGACGGCAGCCTACCAGGCTCCTCTGTCCCTGGGATTCTCCAGGCAAGAACGCTGGAGTGGGCTGCCATTTCCTTCTCCAAAGCATGAAAGTGAAAAGTGAAAGTGAAGTCGCTCAGTGGTATCTGACTCTTCGAGACCCCGTGGACTGCAGCCTACCAGGCTCCTCTGTCCATGGGAGTTTCCAGGCAAGAGTACTGGAGTGGGTTGCCATCTGCCTTCTCCATCTGATCAAGATGAGGGGAAAAAAAAAATTCTTCAACACTTCAGTTCTCATGCTATGAAACCCAAAGGTCTGTTGAATTCACCTTTTCAATTCATGTACTGCCTATACTTTCTCTTCTGCGACACATTTATGGAATAGGCATTTACAGAGCTATCAACCTTTTTCCCTTTTGTGGAGTCAAAGGAGGCAAATCCCATTAACTTCATTTCTATTTCTTCCTCTATGTTACCCTCTAAGTCTTCCTCAGTTATCTGATGTTCTTTGCTCTTTGTTTCTTTTGTTCCTTTCTTCTTCTCATCTCTTCTTTCTTTCAGTGGAGAAGGGACAGGAGTCTGTATGTCTTCTTTGAAGAAAGGTCTATTTAGATCTCTTGCCCATTTCTGGATTGCATTACTTGTTTTTTTAATATCGACTTGTATAAGCTGTTTGTATATTTTGGAGATTAATCCCTTGTCAGTTGCATTGTTTCTCCCCATTCTGTAGGTTGTTTTTTCATTTTGTTTATGGTTTCCTTTGCTGTGAAAAAGCTTTTAATTAGGTCCCATTTGTTTATTTTTGTTTTTATTTTCATTACTTTAGGAGGTAGATCCAAAAATATATTACTGCCATTTATGTCAGTGTTCTTTCTGTTTTCCTCTAGGAGTTTTACAGTATTCAGTCTTATATTTAGGTCTAAAATCCATTTTTAATTTATTTTTGTATATGATGTTAAAGAATATTCTAATTTTATTATTTTGCATCTAACTGTCCAGTTTTCCCAGCACTAGTTATTTGAGACTGTCTTTTTCCCCATTGTATATTGCTGCCTCCTTTGTCATAGATTAGGTGACCATAGGTGCATGGGTTTATCTCTTGGCTTTCTATCCTGTTCCACTGATCTATATTTCTGTTTTTGTGCCAGTACCATTCTGTCTTAATTACTGTAATTTGTAGTATAGCCTGAAATCAGAAAGCATGACTCCTCCAGCTCTGTTCTTTTTTCTCAAGATTGTTTTGGCTATTTCTGTGTCTAGGACTTCCAAAACTATGTTGAGTAAAAGTCCTGAGAGTGGGTATCTTTGTCTTGTTCCTGATCTTAGAGGAAATGCTTTCAGTTCTTTACCTTTGAGTATGATGTTAGCTGTTGGTTTGTCATATATGGCCTTTATTATGCTGGGGTAGGTTTCCTCTATGCCTACTTTCTGAAGAGTTTTTTTAAATCATAAATTGTATTGAATTTTGTCAAAAGCTTTTTCTGCATCTATTGAGATGATCATATGGTTTTTATTCTTTAATTTGTTAGTGTATTGTATCACACTGATTTGCAGATATTGAAAATTTTTTGCATCCCTAGGGTAAATTCCACTTGATCTTGGTATATGGTCCTTTTAATGTATTATATCACTCAGTTTGCTGGTATTTTTTTGATAATTTTTGCATCTATATGCTCATTAGTGATATTGGCCTGTAATTTTTTGTGTGATATTTTTGTCTTACTTTGGTATCTGGGTGATGGTGCCTCATAGAATGAGTCTGAAGGTATTCCTTTCTCTACATTTTTTGGGGAACAGCTTCAGAATAATAAGTATTAACTCTTCTCTAAATGTTTGGTAGAATTTGCCTGTGAAGTCAGTTAGTCCTGAATGTTTGTTTATTGGGAGTTTTTAAGTTACTGATTCAATTTCAGTACTGGTGATTGGTTTGCTCATAGTTTCTATTTCTTCCTGATTCAGTGTTGGGAGATTGTATCTTCTTAAGAACGTGTCCATTTCTTCTAAAATGCTCATTTTATTCGTGTATAGTTGCTTGTGGTAGACTCTTATGATCCTTTGTATTCTGATTGTATTGATGTGAGCCCTCTCCTTTTTTTTTTTCTTGATAAATCTGGCTAAGGGCTTATCAATTTTGTATATCTTTCCAAAGAACCAGCTTTTAGTTTTATTGATTTTTTCTATGTTTTTTGGTCTCTATTTTATTTAATTCTGCTCAGATCTTTTTGATTTCTTTCCTTCTATTAACTTTGAGTTTTGTTTGTTCTTCTTTCTCGAGTTGCTTCAGTTGCAAGGTTGGGTTATTTATTTGAGATTTTTCATGTTCCCTGATGTAAGCTTTTATTGCTATCAACTTCCCTCTTAGAACAACTTTTGGTGCATCCCATAAGTTTTTTGGATCATCATGTTTTCATTTTCATAAATGATGGAATGTTATTCAGCTCTAAGAAAGCAGGTAATCCTGGTACTTGCCGATATTTTAATAAGTATAATAAGTCAGACAGAGAAAGACAAATAGTGCATGGTATCCCTTGTGTGTGGAATTTAACCCAAAAAAGTCAAAATTATAGACATAGAGAGTAGAAAAGTGGGAACTGAGCACTGGGAATGGGGGAGATAGAGAGAGGTTAGTAAAAGCATGCAAACTTTCAGCTATAAAATGTATAATATCTAAGTATCTAATGTAAAAATAGTGACTATAGTTGATGCTGATAGTTGCTCAGTCATGCCAGACTCTTTGCAACTCCATGGACTGTAGCCTGCCAGGCTCCTCTGTCCATGGAATTTTTTAGGCAAGATTACTGGAGTGGGTTGCCATTTCCTTCTCCAATATTGATAACACTGTATTAAATAATTGAGATTTGCTAAGAATAAAATTTAAATATTCTTATCAAAAAAGAGATAAATATGTGAGGTGATAAATGTGTTAATTAACTAGATTAATTGGCTATTAATTAAATAACTAGGTGGGAAGGAAATGAAAATGAAGACAGCAAAAATCCCATATATATACATATGCACTGCCTTCAAATAGAGTCAAAGGAGATATTCTGTCCCTAAAGGATGGGCTGCTGTGTTTTAAATTGCTATTAAGACAAGTTTATTCCCACTCCTCTGCCTCCATAATACACCTTGGGAAACTATAACTTAGTATCAGAGGAATTTTCTCACTTACCTTGCCTCTCATGATGTACATTCTGTGCCAGGGAGATGGAATTGTTTAAACGTATGCATCTATTACACTAAAAAAAAATGGCCAAACCCTGTAAACCAAGCAATTTCTTGTTCTGGTATAATCTGCCTTAAAGAAATGCTCACAACACATACACAGGGCATTGCTTATAATAAGAGATTTAAATTTAAAAGTTATGGAGTATATTTACAGCAGCACAGTAGTTACAAAACTGTAAAATTTTTCTCCCAACTAAGAGAACTGGGGTAAGAATTTGGGTTCATGATGTAGGAAATGAAGGTTAAGGGCTTCTCTAGGCCTTGGGTTCTAATTTTATTTTACTGTATTGTGAAATCTCCTTCATCAAGGTCTAGAGTGCACTATTGAAATCTTGTAGCCCTATTCAGGCTTCAATTGCATGTCATATATAGAATTCTTAAGGGTCTCAGTAGTTGAAGATTTGGGGAAAATTTTTCAAAGCAACAATAAGTTTGGTGAGATACAGTTACCAAAATATGATGGATTGTTCTCTTAGGCAAGAATTTAGGACAACAGAGAAAAGAATCCCTCTCTGTTTGTGAAACCTTCTCTAAGTTGTATTTAATTCTGGATACCACACTTGATCTGGGACACTGGCACATTGGCGTGTATTTTCAAAACACCACGATAGTGAAGGAATCTGAAACCACCTCAATAGAGGCTGCTGCTGTTGCTGCTAAGTCACTTCAGTCGTGTCGACTCTGCGTGACCCCATAGATGTCAGCCCACCAGGCTCTCCTGCCCCTGGGATTCTCCAGGCAAGAAAACTGGAGTGGGTTGCCATTTCCTTCTCCAATGCATGAAAGCGAAAAAGTGAAAGTGAAGTCGCTCAGTCGTGTCCGACTCTTAGCGACCCCATGGACTGCAGCCCACCAGGCTCCTCCATCCATGGGATTTTCCAGGCAAAGAGTACTAGAGTGGGGTGCCATTGCCTTCTCCGCAATAGAGGCAGGGAGTAAAATAAGTTCTTCCAGGGAAAGAGGAAAACATCCCAGTATTGTACAAAATAATATTAACTCAATAGCTGGTACCTCTTATAGCCCTGTCCTTCACCATTGTGTCCTTTACTCTTAAGTCGACCGCCGCGCACATAGTGGGTCCTCAATCGATTTTTGTTGAATAGTTACATTACCATGTAATCTTGAGGGTATGATCGCCTGATCATAATTTAAATTAACTACTACATACGAAGGAAACATCATTGCAGTTCTTGTGGGACGCAGTGGCTGAATCCTGGCTCCCGCAGTGGCGCATCTAGGGCATCTTCGGTCCCAGGAGGCCTTGCCAGGGATGACCTTTCTTTCTCTTGCCCTTTTCCTTCCTCCCATCTCCAGGCTGCAGATGACTCCGTGGTCACGAGGTCGCCACAGTCCGCGCCGTCGTGGAGACAGCAGGACGTGGAGAGAGAACTACATTTCCCAGCTGACTCTTGTGCGCGCGCCCCTGCTCCAGTGCGGGGGGCGATTGCAGCAGGCGCTCGCTCCCCGCCGAGCGCTCGTCGCCCGCCGGAGCCTCTGCCAGGGGATGAGGTGGGAGGCGCTAGAAACCACTTAGCTACAGCCAACCGCCCAATGCAGCACTCGCTCGCTGCCCCCACCAGCGGAAGCGCCCGCGGAGCACAATGCAGCACTGAGGCAGCGCCGCGGTGGAGGCTGCAGCGCCTGGGTCGCCACAGCTCGGGTCGGGGCTGGGAGCGGGTGGCCCAGGCTAGCCCCGGGCGCGGGGCGCGGAGCGCGGGATCCGGACGCGGCTGCCTGGGCATGAGGAGCTGAGCATCTCGGGCGAGGCGGGCGGACGGCAGCACCATGCAGGCGGCGGCAGCGACGGCTGTGTCCGTGCCCTTCTTGCTGCTCTGCACCCTGGGGACCTATCCCCCAGCGCGCTGCGGCCGGGCAGGTAAGTTCGCCGCCCTCTGTGGCTCTGGGACGTACCATTTTCCGGGCATCTTTGCAGCCCTCAAGCGCATGATAAAGGGGCATCCCCATTTCCCGAGTTAGCGGGGAGATTTTTTTATTTAGAAGGGTGGTAAGAAGTGAAGCAAAAAATATATTGTGGGGGCGCGCGGATGCGTTAGAAGCTTTAGGTCAAGTGCTTGTTTTTCTTCGGAAGTAGAAGAGGAATGCGGAGGATGGGAGAGTGGGCTCTGCTTTTGGGCCCCGATCTTGGATGCTCTCAGATGAGCTGGTCCAAGGCTTTGCGTCTGGTATCTCTGCGTCCTTCCCAGATGGGGTCTGGGAGGGAGGGGAGGTGGGATCTTCTCTGGGGAACCATCGGACCGCAGGATGGACGAGTGTCCGTCAGGGTCATTATTTTCTCCTTTTCTCCCTAATTCTTCCTTCCCCTCTTTCCTGCCCGAAGGAGACGCCTCGTTGACCGAGCTGGAGAGGAGGAACGAAAACCGCTTCCTGGAGCGCCAGAGCATCGTGCCACTCCGGCTGATCTACAGCTCGGGTGGAGAAGACGAAACTGGGCACGACGCGCTGGACACGCGGGTGCGGGGCGACCCTAGCAGCGGGCAGGTGAGAGGCGCGGTCCAGGGGGGTGGTCCTACGCGCGGCCCGGCCCACTCCGACCCTGCGTTTGCTCTCGGTTGCCCTGGAGATGCAGTGTCTTGGGTGAAAGCAGCGGAATTCTCTTGCGAGTCATATATGGCGCTCCCTGTGCAAAAGAAAGAAGAGAAAGGCGGACAAAACCCCCAAAGAGTCACAGGCCAGGGGCTTTGCTCAAGAAGTGTTTGTGCGGGATGCCTCCATGTGTGCGGCAACCTGAGTGAAGGGGCGGAGACCCTCTCACCGCTGCCAAGCAAAAGCCATGTGTAGGCAAGAAGGGATATAATATTTGAGCAGAATTCACATCATCATTATTGTTGTGGTGGTGGTTGTTGTTTTGATTCTCAAAGAGAAGGCTTTGTGTGATTTAAGCCAAGATTGGTACTGTAGGAAAATTGGAAAAACAAGCGTAGACATCCCTATCTAAACTTAAACCTTAAAATTAAGCTGAACTACAAGGTTCCCAACTCACTCAATTTGTGGACGTTGGAGATGGACCCATTCACCTCCACCTTACAAAGAAGACATCCCCCTTTCCCCTTTCTTTATTAGTAGCAGTCCTCTTGGTGTAATTAGGGCAGTGTGGCTTTGGGGGCATTTATAAAGTATGTTTTAAAATAAAAATCTAACTACTGTTTACCATGCTGCTGCTGCTACTGCTGCTAAGTCGCTTCAGTCGTGTCCGACTCTGTGCGACCCCATAGACGGAAGCTCACCAGGCTCCCCTGTCCCTGGGATTCTCCAGGCAAGAACACTGGAGTGGGTTGCCATTTCCTTCTCCAATGCATAAAAGTGAAAAGTGAAAGTGAAGTCGCTCAGTCGTGTCCGACTCTTAGCGACCCCATGGACTGCAGCCTACCAGGCTCCTCCGTCCATGGGATTTTCCAGGCAAAAGTACTGGGGTGGGGTGCCATTGCCTTCCCTGACTGTTTACCATATTTAGGTCAATATCACACATTCACAGATATGCTTGAAAATTCATTTTTGAACTTACTGTTTAATCTAAGTAAATATTTTGGGGATCTGTAAGCATTTTTTTTTTTGTTTACATGTATCAACCTGGCAACCAGTTCATCCACCTGTAAGTACATATTAAGATAGAACATGTTCATATAGTTGAAAATTTTGCATACTTCACTAAAGTAGGCTGAATATTTTTACATGTCTAAATATATTCTTAATATTTTAAGATGTGTCTTGATGTGATAGTCATAGTAATTTACTATATGTAAAATATGTAAAAATAGAAAAATGTTCCTTATTTGTAGCCAAGTACTTAATTTTGTTAAAATCCTAATATGATAGAAATTAATTTAAAGTGCTATAGTAATATCCATAAACTAGATTATTATAATAGAAAATTTAATATGTCAAGTTTTAATGAACGATCCCATGATTTGAATTAATGTTTGGTAAATACCTTTTCCATTATGATTTGTTTACATAGTAAAACTGAAGAAGCATCAGACACTGTTAGAATTACTTCTGTAGAAAAATATTCTCACACTCTTTTGCAACTTTTATTACAAAAAATTTCAAACACACACACACAAAAGTAGACAGACTAGTATAATGAACTCTGAGCTTCCGCAATTAACAACTCATAGCCAATCTTATTTTATATACATCCTATTTTCTTTCCTTTCTGTATTATTTTGAAACATTTCATAAAAAATTTAACTATGTACCTCTAAAAGACAAGGATTTTTAAAAAATGTAATCATGATATTATCATAGCTAATATATATTAAATATGTCAATGTATTATATATACATATATAAAATAGACATATAAATATTATATATAAGTTTGTTTGAACCAGGATCCAGATAATGTTTATAAACTGAAATCAGTTTTTTTAAAGCCTCTTTAATGCATGGTTTCCCTCATCCTTTTTCTTCCTTTTTTCCATACAATTTATTCATTGAAGATATGGGGTCTCTCATCCAGTAGAGTCTTCCACAAGCCAGATTTTTGCTGATATAGACATTGCTTTAAAACAAATCACAGTGCTTTAAAACAAATCAGAGAGGAAGAGAGTAGAGATGGAGAAAAAGAAAACTGCAGGATTGAACCTGGAGACTCCTGGAGCCTCTGCCTCATGCTGGTGATGTCTTTAGGTACCCTCTGCCCTTCTCTGTGTAGCTGAAAGACTGCTATTCTCGGACAACAGGCCAGTCCTCCTTTTTCTGGAATACCATTTTTATGGGTTTTGTTTTTTGGTTCATAGATCTCTCCACTTGGGGCAGAAGGTACTTTGGGCCTGTGGAGCTTCTATGTCCTACAAGGATAAACCTCACATTTGAGAAGAATGGTGATGACCACCAAATGCCCTCACTTTTGGAGAGGTGTGAATGAATTGATAGGATTTAGCTTAAACAACTGGAGAAGGCAATGGCACCCCACTCCAGTACTCTTGGCTGGAAAATCCCATGGACGGAGGAGCCTGGTAGGCTGCAGTCCATGGGATCTCTAAGAGTTGAACATGACTGAGCCACTTCACTTTCACTTTTCACTTTCATGCATCGGAGAAGGAAATGGCAACCTACTCCAGTGTTCTTGCCTTGAGAATCCCAGGGACGGGGGAGCCTGGTGGGCTGCCGTCTATGGGGTCACACAGAGTTGGACACAACTGAAGTGACTTAGCAGCAGTAGCAGCAGCTTAAACAACAGCATGAGTAGTTTATTCATTTAAGTCAGAAATGAGAGTGAAGATACTGTCTTGTTATCAAAGTAATTATGACAAGCAGTTATCTCCATGCTGGCACCTGGTGAGGTACAAATAGTGCATTTGGTTGGGTGCTGGGTCATCTAGGTAGCTACAGCAGTTTATTATGTTCCTCAGTTGCAGTTAGTGATCACTGACTAGTAGGGCTGAATCTGGCGGAGTTGTAAAGACTTAGTTGCCATATGCCAACACTTCCTCCAGTTAGGAAACTAAGGAGGGGTTCTGCAATGTGTCATTTCTTATTTCATTGAGAACTGTTCATTGAATCCAAAAACTTAAGTTAATTATATATGGACCTTATTATTTCTTTGGTGATTAAATGGATGTAATTTTAATAAAACTAGGATGCTTTCTATCAGCTCACAAAGGTATATACTGATTTATTTATTTAAAAGACATTTGTATACTTGAATTCATGCTGTATACCATTTTTTTTTTTTTTTTGTAAGATCCTGGGGATTTAGAGGTAAAAGACTCAGTTCTAGCCTTTAAGGAGTTTACAGACAAGTAGGAAGATGAATGAACAGATAGGTAGTTACACTGTCCTTGTGTGTGATTTTCTGGAGGTGATCACAGAGAAATGTGGAAGCAGAGAAGACAGTGCTTAACCTAGCTGAGCAGTCAGGGTGGGTTCTCAAGGGGAGGCACTATCTGAACTGTGTTTTGAGGGTTGGTAAGAACTGACCAAATTATAGGGAAGGGGTGGTCATATCAAACAAAGGATCAGCAGGTACATGGACGTGTGAAATCAGATGCATTTTTGACTGCAAATAGTTAAGATTTAAGGGACAGAAGAAACAAACCAGAAAATAGATGCTGCAGCACTTTCATGACTTGCTGAGGAATTTGGGCTTCTGAAGGCAGTTCAAGGATTTCAATAAGTAGATTTACCGACCTATGTATAGGTAACCTACTAGAGTTACCTATACCATCATGTTGTTACGGTATAACCCTAATTGTTAGAAATGAATAATGTTAATTTCAAAGGCTGAGTGAATGTGGTTGTTCACTTTAATTCATTGTTCAATGCCAATTCACATACTCATTAAGCGTCATAAGAACTTAGTTACTAAGCATACTTAGCTGCTTAGTATAAATGAGTTAATATTTATGTAGCACTTAGAACAGTTCTGCATGTTCTACAAGCACTATATGAGTTTTGTTAAATAACATTAACTCCCTTAGGCTGCTTGAGTACTATTTAGAAATTTTATGACATCACTTTAATGCAAAATGGTGCCCTAATTACCAGAATTTAGAAGTAAGTTACAAATTACTCAAGTTTACATAACTAAGTGGAATCTTAATGATTATAAAGATGAAAGAAATCTTATAGGTCATCTAACCTAACTGAAGAATCGCTTCTTACCTGGTAAGATAGACTCATTAATCTAGAGTAAGGAAACCAGCAATGTTTTACTTAATGTTTGAGAAAGCTCACAAGAACTATGATGGTATAAAACACCCTAATTTTATTTTTACTGTGTCCTTCAGTTTTCATCCGAAAATGGAACTGAACATTTTATATTTTTGGAAAATTTATTTTAGTTCTGTGGAAACACTGGCAATTTGATAGGTGTGAGATAATTAATTCTGTTGGTATAAGTCCATATCTGTATGGCCAGTTACTTGAATGTGTACTTTTATTTTCATCCTGAATCAGATGACTGACCCATACTGAAAGCTTATTGTGCCATGAAGTTCTAGAAATGGTAGTCAAAGGAATTGTATTTGATTGTGGGTAACCTTGCTCTCCTCAAGATTGTCTTCCTGATCTGAAGTAATTTCAGTTCTGTAAAAGAGCACGTAGAACTGGAATATTCAAAGTATGCAGTCTTCCTTTCATCTGACTCGAAATTACTTGTGCTGAAAAAAATTGTATCTTGCAGATAATAGGATAAAACATGTTTTAACAGAACACCCATATAGGCAAGGTATCACTTATGGAGTCCTGTTATTGGTTTGAAACCGATGGTCGTGTAATTGCTATTATAAAGAGCAAGCACCTTCCTGGTTATTCTTTTTTTTTTTTTTTTGCAAGCCAAGCATGATAGATTTAGCACAGCATCAAAGATAGGTTATTTGCTGTGTGGTAGATAGGTTTGTTTTGCTGTGTGGTAGATAGGTTTGTTTTGCTGTGTGGTCACCCCATGCATTTTCAATAATTTGTTTGGCAGCCAGTAATTGCTTTTGCTACAAGTAGCAGAATTTCTTTTTATCAGAAGTCTTTGTCAGTGAATAGACAAGCTACTTGTTTTCTATCTCATTCCCTGGAAAGGGTTTGTAAGCCTCTCAAGTAGTCAAGTGTCGAGAACATAGACTTACTATTTATTATAGTTTTGATAATCAGTAATGAATGGGGAAATGCAAGATGGACACAGGATGGTAAGAGATAGCTGTGCACTGTTTTTATGAAAATAATTATCTATATGCCTAAGCAAGCACGAGCTGCACCAAAAATTGGGTTGTTTCACTTGGGAACACTGCTTCAGTGTGACCATCCATTGTCTGCAGTACTGCTTTCCTGGAGAAAAAGGGCTCCTAGGAATTAGAAATATTTTGCGAGTATAGGACAAACATCTTTTTTTTCCCTTAATGTGCATTTGTTAAACCTAAATAGCTCAATATTGATAAAACTGTGCAACCAGTCAAAAATTTGTTCCACAAATAAACAGGAAGGAGACATTCCCCAGCACATTTTAATTTTCCTACCAACCTTCTCTTACAATTACATAATTAAAAGAAAATAAAATTTAAAATTGTAGGAGTATTCTTACATCTTGTTTTCAGTCTATGAGATTCCAATTTGTATTTATTTCTTTTGGGAATCTTTGAAAATCTGCCCAATGGTTTTATCGTGCACAAAAGAATGTTGTCTTTCATCACTTCTTTACAGCTATGCATGGAAAACTGTGACCAACTCTAAGAGCTTATGGGGTGATAAAAATTGTCCTTAAGTTTTATTTGCTTTCTCTTATTTTAATGAATGCCAAGTGTTGTGTCATTTTTAATGATGAAAGCCTCTTCTAAAAGTACATGGAGGAAGGCTTGCTTTCTTGTCACATAGGGTTAGTAGTACTCTTTAACTCCAATGGGGTCCAGATATTGCCACATCCACCATTAAGGATTATAGATAAACCCCAAAAGGAAAAAGGATATTATTAAAGAGTGGGGGAGGATGCAAGAAAAGGAAGACAGCTTGAGATGAATGGCGAGAAGGAGGAAGGAAAGAGAAATCAGGAAGAGATAAATACTTATACAGTGTTGTCATGTTACAGAATACACTAAAATATTTAATAAATGGTAATGTATGTGGCTACTTTTTTTGTGCCAGTTTTCTGAGTACTTTTGACCTATAGGACTCATTGCATCCTCACAAGAATCATGTGATGGATAATATTTAATTGCAAAATTACAAAGCTGGTAGATAGCTGAGAGGGTTTTTGAGCGCAGTCTCTTCAGTTCCACTGCACTGCCTGTGTGCTGAAGCACCATGCTAAACTGGCCTTTGTGCAGGAGGTCATCAACATTTCCTTGGATATCATTCGGTGGTGCTGGGGTCAATGATTTCTTACATCCATTCCCCTGGAGCTCTATATTTCTTTCAGCACTTGAAAATATCTTTAAAAAGTTGTATAGTAGTGAAGAAGCGTGCAGAAAATCGTAGAAATTATTCATTTCTACTACCTTGAGAGTGAAATGGGAATATATAATGATGTTTAACATTTAAAAGCTGAACAACACCTCTCAAAGGGTGTGTGTTTTGTTTTCAAACTGGATGTGCACCTTGATCTAATCTTTCTTTGTAAATCAAAGATTTCAGTATCCAATCATCAATACTAAAATTATATATGCTCTTTTGTGGTCTAAGCTTTATAAAGCAGAAACATGAAATGCTCAATAGAAATCCATATTTCTGTGTACTTTTTCAAATGAAAAGATATAAAATATCTTTCGTGTCTTCACAGAACAAATAGCTCAAGAGTCCCAAATGTCAAAGCATTCAGCTCAAAGAAATACATAATCAATAATAAGCAAAATGATAGCTTCTGTGAACATCTAGCTGGATATGTACATTTAGGTAATAAAAGCATTAGAAAGCAAATACTGAGGGAAAGAGTTGAAAAATAAGAATTAATATTTACTATTTATGTCAGGCACTGTGTGCTGAGTGATTTACATGTATTATCTCATTATGAGGTATGCATGATTATACCTATTTTATAGATGAGGAAACTGAGACTTAAGGAAGCTAATTAATCAGCCCAAGGTTATACAACTGAAAAGTAGTAGAACTGGGTTAAGAATTCTCAAAGAAAATGCTAGAGATTAACATAAAATGACCCTTTTGTAATCTTTGCTTCTTATTTAATATGTGGTTACCCATTTATCTATGAGTTGGAACAAATGTAACGTTTCTTGAAAACTCTTGACCTGATCTCCTATCTGTCTGATCTCCTCCCTTGCTAACTTCATTTAGGGGTGACTTGATGTCATGTTTAGGACTTGTTATAGGTTTTCATTTCAAGAAATGGTTACGATTTCTACTTCTACCTCTGATTTTTTTTTTTAACATTTAAAACATTTATTTATTTTGACCATGTTGTGATGCACAGGATCCTAGTTCCCCAACCAGAGATTGGATCCATTCCCCTTGCAGTGGAAGCCTGGAGTCCCAATCACTGGACCACCAGGGAACTCTTACCTCAGATATTCTTTTAACCACAAGGAAATATCTGCATGTGCATCTGAATAGCAGCAGAGAATATCTGGACTCTGAGTACTTGTTGGAGTTTTATCTGTCAGAAATTCATGTAACAGAAGCTATTTATGGAGAATTATCATCTCTTCCTTTGTAGGGCACTGGCCTCACCTCCAGAGATTCTAGGGTGGGAGGTTTTTTTTTTTTTTTTTTTTTAAGTCTCCAGGGAATTCCAGTTTGCACCCAGGGCTGAGGAGCTCTTTGTATTCTCAAGATTTAAGTTATTTTTTCACAAATCACTTTCCCGGCTTTTTCTAAAGGATAATTTGAAGGAATCTCGTAAGAAATATCCCTGCAAAACCAGTTACATGATTTCATTGAAGTCGTGGAGAACATTAAGCATGGTTTCTCATCAGGACCAAGAGGAGAGATTTGTCTTATACTTTTGTTCCCTTCCTTAACGTGGATGCCAAAAGCTTCCAGGAGAGTTTTGCTCTCTTCCAGAGGAGAAGTGTTAGCATGAGTTTTCATAGTAGCTTTATTCCTAGATCATTGTTCTTTTCCTGCTCATCATCCTCATTTCAATACAAAAGTCATCTGAAATCCTCTTGACTCGTGGTAACTTATCAACGTGGGAATTCATATCTGTGTACATTTTCAAGTTCATGTTAGATTTAGATTGAAGTAAATATTAGGCTTTAAAAATGTGATCTCAAGAGGTTTCATTTGTTCGCTTTTTAAAAGTAGTCCTATTCCACTCCCCTCCTTGGCACTAGTACTCTTTTTGCCTTCCTAGCACTTGACATTCCTCTTAACAATTGACTTGTTTATTGTCTTTCTTTCACTATGCCATCATCGAACTGTAAAAGACACAAGAATAGTGATCTTGTCTGTTTGGTCACCACACATCTTCACTGCCTAGAGCAGTGACTGGCACAGAGTTGATGCTTAATAAATATTTATTGAATTAATGAGTTTTCTTTCTCCCCTGGTTTTCTCATCCACTTGAAAATTTTTTTCTTGTAATTATCCACATAAAATAAGCGGAACTCTCTTCTGAAATACTGTTGTGTTCCAAATAAATAAATGAATTAATATTTTTTTGTGTTTTCAAATATTGCATATACAGCTCCTTTGATAATTATAGCTATTTGAGACAGAAACGGAGTTTAAAATGCTGTATTTTAAAAAATATGAAGACAGCATATAGAAAAACTGATTTTAAAGTTCTAGATGTCCTTCATTTTACCTTTTTAGTTGCTTTTAAGACAGAAATCTGTTTTCCCCAGGGCAGACTATTATATATAAATTTATTTTGAAAATAAAATTTAAAATGTAGTACTATGATCCAGAAATATCAGCAGTTCTAAAGCTGGACAGAGAAGGAAAAAGTTTAATCCCTCTTTCCCTCTGTCCCACCCTGTCTCACCATCTATTTGTTGTTTGTATTGAAGGGTTTTTTTCAGAATTATATTCATCTGTAAGGGTCTGTGCTTAGTCACTCAGTTGTGTCCAACTCTTTGCGACCCTATGGACTGTAGCCCACCAGGCTCCTCCCCATGGGATTCTTCAGGCAAGAATACTGGAGTGGATTGCCATTTCCTTCAACATTTGTCTTCTCCTTTTTAGAAATTAATTTTGTATCAGGAGATTTTAGCACTTAGCAATAGTTGCCCCTTTGCTGCATTTTTTCTTTTGTCCCAAGTAAAAGAACATTAGATGACTCTTGGAAGATGGGAAATCAATGATACTTTCCTGAAACTCAGCCTCAAGAGCTCACATTTTACAAGTTGTTTTAAAATCTTCTACATAAGGCAGTGGAATGGGTGGACAGTTCTTTTCAACCACTTATTCTGATTGGCATGGATTTATGCCTCTAGCTTTTGCCTCTGGTTGGTCAATTTCTGTTCTTATATACTTTTTTTTTTTTTTTCAGTTTGCTTTTTAAGCAGGTTTGTTTGCGAGAAATTGAGGTCAGGATGTTAGTATCAGGCTGGTACACACCAATTGCTATGCCTGGTCAGAGCTTAAGCTCTGGGGTCAATGATTTCTCTTTCTTTGGATTAGATTAGCAAGATGCTGCAGAGGGAAATGCCACTCACAGACCTGATGTACATGGATTTCCTCATGGGTTTTTAGTGCCTTTGGAATATCCTGTCCGGAGTCTGGCCTAAAACCTAGCTATGGATCCATAGCAGTCAAGGTTATGCAGGGCAGTATCGATCTAGGAGAGGCTAGAGTAGGAGTAGTTGGCAGAAGAGTGATCTTGAGGCATCAGAATGTGGATAGGAGCGGACTGTGGGTATAAGGGTGGTGGAAGGTGAGATTCAAGAAAATAAAAAATATCAGATCTAGAGAGAAGATACTGGGTCCACTGTGCCAGCTCAGTCCAATATCCTCCTGGCTCAACTAGGGAAAGAATCCTGAAGGAGTCTGAGGCACTTTCTGAGGTTTTAATCTTAGCCCACGAGGTTTCAGTGGTTGGCTCCACTCTTATGTTTTAAAAGAGAACCTTGTGTCTTTTAGTCAGACTTGCTCTGATGACCCCTGAGATTGTTTCCATGCCCCCATGAGCATGTTTGGTTCAGGGGGAAGAGCTACTTTATCCTCCTCCCTCTTCTTCCCCCTCCACCCCTCTCCCCACTCCCCCTCCTTTTGTCCTCCGCATTAATGTAAATTCAGACTGCAGACTGTGCCTCTCCTGGGTCAGAGATGATACTTACATAAAGATTGATTTCCTAACTCACATAAGAGTTGATGCTCTGAAAAATCTTATTTAGTTTGTACGAAAGGAGCAATGGGCTTATTTTATATGCACTTGATATGTGTTCAAAAAGTATGTTAGTAATAGAAGAATCTTGATAGTGGGAGTTTGGAAAATTTGTTCCTGTTGAGATGGACAATTTTGGTGTCAGTCTCCATTTTCTATAAATCCTGGGTCATTTTCACAATTAGTTTGGTATCACCTGCAGTTTAGCAATAGTTTAGGAATACTTTGATGTGCTTTTGAAGAAAACTTTAGGAAAGTGTTTAATAAGAAGAATGGGAAGTGTTTTTTTTTTTTTTTTTTTTTACAGATGCATTTACAAATTTACCATTGTGCTAAATAATCAAGCCATTTCTTAGGAAAAGTTTTATTGACTATGATAGAAACTTAAACATCATTGAAGACCATGGAAGTTTTGATTCAGGATCACAAAATTGTTCTTACATTTTAGGATCTTATGCAGCTTGGTTAGCTATAAATAGTACATTGCTATTTTTCGAACTGATTTCCTCATAAAAGTACCTGAAAGCTTATACAGATATTGATTGATAAGAAGGTGGGCAAAATTCAAGTTGTATTTATTGCTGTCACCAAAGTTGAAGCCATTTCTGACTGGATGAGTGGCTAGACATGAGGGTATTTCAAACCATGGCTTATAGTAACTTTTGCTGGTTCTCAGTGTCCTCCAGGGTGAAAAAAAAGGGAGAAAAATATTGTTGCTGCAATACTGTGATTTTTCATTTCGTTTAGTTTCTGAGGTAAGTTTAGCGTGTTGGCCTTAGAGTTCTTAATGATCTCGCATGGACGGTATTCTCTCATAATTAATGAAGGGAGAGTACTAGTCAAACTTAACCAACTTAATATGAAATCTACTTGAGGTCATTGATTAATGTGTTCTCTGGGATGTTATTTTAAGTGTTCTGATTATGAAATCATGAAGTTTGCAGTTGTCCTTGGGTGATGGGATAAGAATTATTTCAATTTAATTGTAGGAAAAACACGGTGTTAAGGCATGCACCCTCATCTGCATTTTTATTTCTTCCCAGTGTTGAGCTCAGAGCCTTGAAGGTAGCAAGTGCTCAACAGGCAAATGAGAACTGGATTTGATGCCATGAGGTAGAGAGTCCTTTCTTATGCCTCCAGATCCCTGTTGTTATAGTAGGTTTTCCCTGGTCAGTTCTTTCTTTCCTTTCCTCTCATTTTTTTCTTTTCTCAGCTCTCGGTGCAGGCTCCATCACATTACCATTTCCTCTTTCCATTTGTCATTTTTCTGTGAGCATAGTCTTGCTCTGTTCACTTTCCCTGTGACCCTTGGTTTATTTTGTGTTTTTCCCCCTACTTTCTTTCTGTCAAGTGCCTCGTTTTCTCTTAGCAACTGAAGTAAAAACAAGCCTCTAAAAGGTTATTTATATTCAGTGTTGGGAACCATCCCCTTCGCTTGTTGCTGGACTGACTTATTTTAGGATTTGCAAAATGTGTTATAGTTCAACAAGCTTCCCATTCTACTACTTATCTTTAAGTTTGTTTTTTTCTCTGTTTTTTCCTTTTGTTTCTTTTGTTTCCCTTAAACTGCCCCTCATTCATTTTCTTCTTTGGGTGTGGATTGCATGGAGTATCACTTCTGCTTTTTGCTGTTGGAATAGTCACCTTCCGAAAATCGTTCTCCTTGTTCTTACTGCTCATAATCCTGTGAACTTAAACTCTGAGTTATGTGCCTGGTCCACCCTCCATGCTTGCTGAACGGTTATTTCTTGACGTCTTCTAGAGAGGTTGACTGCTCCATTGCTGCAGGATTATGGTGCAGAATTGTGCAATGATGACGGAGAAGGCAGTGACACCCCACTCCAGCACTCTTGCCTGGAAAATCCCATGGACGGAGGAGCCTGGTAGGCTGCAGTCCAGGGGGTCGCTGAGTTGGGCATGTCTGAGCGACTTCACTTTCACTTTTTCGCTTTCCTGCATTGGAGAAGGAAATGGCAACCCACTCCAGTGTTCTTGCCTGGAGAATCCCAGGGACAGAGGAGCCTGGTGGGCTGCCGTCTATGGGGTCGCACAGAGTCGAACACGACTGAAGTGACTTAGCAGCAGCAATGATGAAGCACTTTAACAGGTATCCTGAAAGTTCATCTTGCCTCACAGGGCTGGGCATAAAATTATAGGAATTTTGTGTGTGTTGATGCAGTGGTATTGGAGTACTGGTCATTTGGGTGTGTTAATAAAAGGTGCATGCGTACTTAGTCTCTTCAGTCATGTCTGACTCTTTGCACCCCATGGACTGTAGCCTGCCAAGCCTCTCTGTCCATGGGATTCTTCAGGCAGGAATACTGGAGTAGGTTGCCATGCCCTCCTCCAGTGAATCTTTTCAAGCCAGGGATAGAACCCATGTCTCCTATATCTTCTGTATTGGCAGGTAGATTCTTTACTACTAGTGCCACCTAGGAAGACTTGTCCTCATGAGATGAATCTAATGCTGGGCTGGAACTTTGTCATTTGTGGTCACTATTATTTGTTCACTGCTTAACACTCTGCTTGATGGATAGTTGGTGCTCAGCAAATATTTATGATCTGCCTTTGTTTCAGTTTCAGAGATGCAGAAAAAGAGTTCTGGTGTGACCATTTATGTCACTGATTTTATGTACTTCTGATGTATTTCCAACCATCACAGTATTTCTTTATTTTGGATTGTTAAAATCTTTTGTTGGGAGGTGTTTGAGAGGAGTATGGGCCTCCTTCCATATTTATACCTTTATATCTGACCTCTTTCTTCCTCTTCCCTCTACAGTCTTTCTTTTTCCTCCCTCCATTTATTTGGCCGCACTAGGTCTTAATTGTAGCATGAAGGATCTTTTGTTATGGCATGTGGGATCTAGTTCCCTGACCAGAGATCAAGCCTGGGCCCCCTGCCTTAGGAGTGCAGTTTTAACCACTGGACCATCAGGGAAGTCCCCTAGTACATTCTTGTCTGCCTGGCCTAACAGAGTCCCCCTGTATATGTAGAACGCCCAGGTTCTGGGAGCATCCCATCACTGTGAGAGTCCGAGCTGCAGTAGCTGTCCCTCCTGTTTCACAAGTGAGGTCAGGTTTATTAGGAAAGGCAAGGCCATGAGGATAAGCAGCAAGAAGGCTAGAGAAAGTGGCGGGAACTCAGACAGTAACGGGCAGGCTGATATTCTACCATATAAAGCAGCCTTGTTATCTCTCAGCTGCTTTAATCACTGTGACAAACTCATTCATGTCATTTTCTAAGCCTGTCTCTCCCAACACAAATAAATCCAAGCTATTTAACTTTTGTGTGTGACTTTGTTCATCAGATTGCCATTTGCTGCCTGGAGCTGCATTTTCTTTAAGACAGTGATGTCTGTCTTCAGGGAAAGTGACATACAGTATTTATGATAGTTTTAAACTCATATGACATATTTAGCTAAGGAGTTTTCATGATATTTGTTCGTGAAGTATTGAATTTTTTTTTTCTTTGAACCAAGGACAACATCCTCTTTTTTTTTTCTCCTTATAGCTAAGCCTCCAATAATTTCTTACCTAATATTTTGTTTTATTTTTAACAAATCTTTTCCTCCTTATTGTGGACGAACAAGTTAACAAAAAATATTTAGACAGTAGGTACTTATGGTAACTGTTACTCCATGAAATCTACATGCTCTAAAAGATCAGAACATTTGATATAAATCAGAAAAAAACCCTACTGAAGAATAGCCACTTTGAGGGATGGCACTCTGAGATGCTTTGAAGCATTAATATCTTAGTGTGAATGAAAGATTGATCTGAAAGTAGATTTATGATTAGAAAAGAAAATAAGGGCTTGTGTTGGTGAGGAGTCCCACATTAAAATGTTAAGATTGAGAACTGCTAGTCACTCAGTCATGTCCAACTTCTTGCGACCCCTGGACTGTAGCCAGGCTCCTCTGTCCATGGGATTCTCCAGGCAAGAATACTGGAGTGGGTTGTCATTTCCTCCTTCAGGGGATCTTCCTGACCCAGGGATTGAACCCTTGTCACCTGCATTGCAGGCAGATTCTTTACTGTCTGAGCCACCAGAGAAGCCCAAGAAGCTGGCCCCAAAAATGAACTCTTCAACAGTTTTCATGACTTAAGCTGATCTAGTAAATTTTCCAAGCCAGGCTTCAGCAATGTGTGAACCGTGAACTTCCTGATGTTCAAGCTGGTTTTAGAAAAGGTGGAGGAACCAGAGATCAAATTGCCAACATCCGCTGGATCATGGAAAAAGCAAGAGAGTTCCAGAAAAACATCTATTTCTGCTTTGTTGACTATGCCAAAGCCTTTGACTGTGTAGATCACAATAAACTGTGGAAAATTCTGAGAGATGGGAATACCAGACCACCTGATCTGCCTCTTGAGAAATCTGTATGCACGTCAGGAAGCAACAGTTAGAACTGGACATGGAACAACAGACTGGTTCCAAATAGGAAAAGGAGTTCGTCAAGGCTGTATATTGTCACCCTGTTTATTTAACTTACATGCAGAGTACATCATGAGAAACGCTGGACTGGAAGAAACACAAGCTGTAATCAAGATTGCCGGGAGAAATATCAATAACCTCAGATATGCAGATGACACCACTCTTATGGCAGAAAGTGAAAAGGAACTAAAAGGCCTCTTGATGAAAGTGAAAGTGGAGAGTGAAAAAGTTGGCTTAAAGCTCAACATTCAGAAAACGAAGATCATGGCATCTGGTCCCATCACTTCATGGGAAATAGATGGGGAAACAGTGGAAACAGTGACAGACTTTATTTTTCTGGGCTCCAAAATCACTGCAGATGGTGACTGCAGCCATGAAATTAAAAGACGCTTACTCCTTGGGAAGAAAGTTATGACCAACCTAGATAGCATATTGAAAAGCAGAGACATTACTTTGCCAACGAAGGTTCGCCTAGTCAAGGCTATGGTTTTTCTAGTGGTCATGTATGGATGTGAGAGCTGGAGTGTGAAGAAGGCTGAGCGCCGAAGAATTGATGCTTTTGAACTGTGGTGTTGGAGAAGACTCTTGAGAGTCCCTTGGACTGCAAGGAGATCCAATCAGTCCATTGTGAAGGAGATCAGCCTGGGATTTCTTTGGAAGGAATGATGCTAAAGCTGAAACTCCAGTACTTTGGCCACCTCATGCGAAGAGTTGACTCACTGGAGAAGACTCTGATGCTGGGAGGGATTGGGGGCAGGAGGAGAAGGGGACGACAGAGGATGAGATGGCTGGATGGCATCACTGACTCAATGGACATGAGTCTGAGTGAACTCCGGGAGTTGGTGTTGGACAGGGAGGCCTGGTATGCTGCGATTCATGGGATCGCAAAGGGTCCGACACGACTGAACGACTGATCTGATCTGATCTGAGTATAATCTCAGGAACAAAATGACTCATATTTTAATTATATATTTATAAGACCATTCTTCAAACATAATTTGCATACCATAGAATTCACCCATTTAACAACAGTGTACAATTCAGAGTTTCTTAGTATACTCAAACAAGTATGCAGGCATCACCATAATCAGTCTTAAACATCACCTCAGAATGAAACAGTTTTACCACCTCATACGCATTTGCCAAACTCCCACCCTGCCTATCTCCACCCCAAGCCCCAGGCAACCACTAGTCTACTTTCTGTCTTTATAGCTTTGCCTATTCTATGCATTTCAAATAAACGGAATTATACACTATCTGGTCTTTTGTGACTCACTTCTTTTACTGAGCATAATGATTTTATGGGATCTCAAAGAGTCGGACACGACTGAGTGACTGAACTTAACTGAGCTGAATGATTTCAAGGTTTATCCATGTCGTAGCATGTGTTTTTACCTCATTTTTTATTGATGAATAACATTCCGTTATTCATCCATTCATTTTGAGGGAGATGTGGCTTGTGTCCACTTTGGGGAAATTATGCATAATACTGCTATGAACATTTGTGTTGATGTTTTTGTATCAATATGCGAAAACACGGCATGCACCAAAGATCAATACAAGTGTGTCGTGACACACGCAGTGCATGCTTTTTATTCTACTCTGTTCTTTGTCATTTTCTAAAAAATCCTGGTTGTGGTGCACTAAAGTGATTAATCCTCAAATGGGTCAGATCTGACTGCAGAGCCCTGACAGTGGAGTCCAGTGGTACCTGTGAGGCAGCTCTGGTTAAGGCTTTACAGGTGGAGTCTTGTGCCTCCTGGAAGCTTCCAGCTGCTAATTTTTGCTACTTGTAGTTTTCCTGGCAACAATATTAAAGACATATCTATGGCTCTTACTCACCCCTGAGCTGTTACGTGTGGCACCAATGAAAACGGGTGAATATAAAATATGGCATATGAAAGTTTCTTCAAGACAACTTTTGTTACTTTTTTAAAAATTTGAAAATCTTATATCATAATAGTTTAAACATATTTTAAAAAGTAGATAGAGTAATGGGACAAAACACTCTTGTACTCACTACCCAGGGTCAACAACATTTAGTAGTTTGTGTTTTTTTTGAGAGATAAATGTTATAGATACAGGTGATACCTTTCCTTCCCAGAGGAATTATCTTGCAGTTAGTGGGCATCTTTTCTGGCTTTGTTTTCATACTATATAAACATTTAATCATAAACAGTGTATGTATATTAGTATTTTGTATTTTTTAAATGTATATATTTGGTATCATACCTATCCTTTTGCCACTTCTCAACTTTGATTTTTAATCTCTTATCTTGATACAGGTAAAATAATTCACTTCTTTTTATTGCTATCTTTCTTTCCATTTTTTTAAGCCTACCCTAATTTATGTATTCATTGTCCTATTAATAGAATTTATAGATTGACCTTGATTTGTTAAGGGTATAAGTAGTGTCTGCCATTGAAGCATACATGTGCATGTGCTTCTGCAGGGCATACATTTAGAAGTGAAATTTTTGGTTCTTAGGGTTTGTCATTCTCAACATCTGCACATATAGACAAATCTCACAATGATATGCCAATTTATACTCTATCTGCCATGCATGAGAACTTCTGTGTATCCCCATCTTTATCATTTGGAATCAGAAGACTTTAAAATTTCTAACAGTATTATGGATGTTAAATAGTGTCTAATTACTTTGCTTTCCATTTCCCTGATGATTCATGAGGTAAAGCCTTTGGTAATCTGTATTTCTTCCTTTGAATGGCCTATGCTATGCTATACTATGCTAAGTCACTTCAGTCGTGTCCGACTCTGTGTGACCCCATAGACGGCAGCCCACCAGGCTCCCCCATCCCTGGTATTCTCCAGGCAAGAACACTGGAGTGGGTTGCCATTTCCTCCTCCAATGCATGAAAGTGAAAAGAGAACATGAAGTCGCTCAGTCATGTCAGACTCTTAGCGACCCCATGGACTGCAGCCTACCAGGCTCCTCTGTCCGTGGAATTTTCCAGGCAAAAGTACTGGAGTGGGGTGCCATTGCCTTCTCTGTTGAATGGCCTAGTCATATGCTTTCCCCATTTTTCAAGTGTCTTTCCTATTGATTTATAGGCATTTTAAGTATGTTATGGATTTTTTCCTATTATTGGTTATCTCTGTTGCAGATACTTTAAATATTGGGTCTTATCTATTCATTCTCATGGTATCTTTTGTTGTAATAGATTAAAAGATTTTTCTTGATGTTATCCATGTCAATTATTTTTTTCATGATTGTGTTGTGTAATACTATACTACTGCAGAATCTACTAGAGTTTCAGAATAAATCTTCATTTTTAGTAAGATAACTCCCTGATAAACCATTTTCTTCTAAGAAAGGATTATAGGATAGAGATTGAGTTAGAGAACCTGGAATTAAGCACATGGATTCAAAGCCCACCTTTGCCACTGGCTGCACTTAACTTCTCTAATCCTGAGTTTTTACATCAATAAAATAGGAATAAGAATAGCACCCACATCATACGTTGTGAGGTTTAAGGAGGTAATATGCATAAAGCTCGTAGCTAAGCATTTGGCATATAGTAAGAGCTGGTAGCTCAGCAGGTGAAGAATCCGCCTGCAGTGCAGGAGACCCCAGTTGGATTCCTGGGTCACTGGAAGATCCCCTGGAGAAGGGATAGGTAACCCACCTCAGTATTTTTGGGATTCCCTGGTGGCTCAGTCAGTGAAGAATCAGCCCGCAGTGTGGGAGACCTGGGTTCGATCCCTGGGTTGGGAAGGTCCCCTGGAGGAGGGCATGAAAACCCACTCCAGGATTCTTGCCTGAAGAATCTCTATGGACAGAGGAGCCTGGTGGGCTGTAGTCCATGGGTTCACAAAGAGTCAGATGTGACTAAACACAGCACAGCAAAACACAAGAGCTGTATACAGAGCTTTGCTGGTAGCTCAGTAGTAAAAAATCTGCCCTCGGGAGATGCAGGTTCAATCCCTGGGTCAGAAAGATCCCCTGGAGGAGAAAATGGTAACCTACTCCAGTATTCTTGCCTGGATTGCAGGCTACAGTTCATAGGCTCGCAAAAGAGTCACACATGACTGAATGACTGAACACAGCACAACAACAAGGACTCTATACATGTTAGCTCTCTCTCTCTCTTTTTTTTTTAGCTCCCATAATGATCATTTCTTGGTGTAAATAACTGCCTAGTTTCTTGGGAACACAGATCACTGGATTTCTTTGATTGTTTTCACAAGACCTGTGATTTGCATCAAACCTTCCAGGAGGTAGAACAGTTTGGACCCTCATGCTAATTCTGGGTACCAACTCTGATCTCACTGCACTTTTTTTTTTTTTTTTTTAAATTTTCAGGAGTTTAACAAACCAAGTTAACATTGCCCTCTTTCTCCTCCCACATAATAATGGTTAAACATCCAGTGTAATTTGTTTTCTTACAATTAAATGAGTAACAAAGCAGCTCCATTGCTTTGGGATGAGAAGCATCTCTGCATTCGCTGAACCCTCATGAATCCACCTGCAATGTGGGAGACCTGGGTTTGATCCCTGGGTTGGGAAGATACCCTAGAGAAAGGAATGGCTACTCACTCCTGTATTCTGGCCTGGAGAATTCCATGGATTGTACAGTCCATGGAGTTGCAAAGATTGTGACATGACTGAGTGACTTTCACTTTCACTAGTCTATATCCCCATAGGGGTGTTCCCTGCTTGGAGGTGAGGGAAGGTAGGGAGATCAGGACTTGAAGAGATTAATAGACAGCGAGATGAAGGTTGGACCAGAGTTCCCAAGCTAGGCTGAGTGTTGGAATCTGTATTTTTAACTTAAGTAGAAAATAGGGCGCTCCATTTTAATAGCTTGTTTTATTTTATTATTTTGAAAACATGCTTTATCTGAAGAACTTCAAAAGGCAAAAATCTAAGAGGACAGACAGTTGAGGAAGAAAGGGCTCCCCAGAATTTTATAAAAGGTAGCAGTTGCTGTAAGAAAGACCATACCTTTCCTGCATTTGAAATATGTTTATGGCCACAATCTTGGTTTTCAACATAGTGTTTTAATAACAACCTTATTGAAATATAATTTATGTACCATAAAATTCATCCTTTGAAAGTGTACATTCAGTGGGGTCTTTTTATAAAGTTTTTTTTTAATGTGGATCATTTTTAAATGAATTTGTCACAGTATTGCTCCCGTTTTAATTTTTTGGCCTTGAGGCATGTGGAATCTTAACTCCCTGACCAGGGATTGAAACTGCACACCCTGCATGGGAAGGGGAAGTCTTACCACCAGACAGCCAGAAATGTCCCCAATCAGTGGTTTTTAATATAGCTCTTAATGAACCTTTTAGTCATTTTCAGTTCTTAGTTTTCCCTTTCTCTTCTGCCTTTCTATTTTTTGTCGTTCTGTTGTTTTTGGTCCCATTGTAAAGCAGTCATAATCATCAGTTCCTTTCCTCAGCTTCTTGTTGAGCTGACTCGGCCCAGCATTAGATGTGGCCTTCAGCTCCATGAAAGAACTTCCATTGTCTTGTAATGGATTCCCGTATTTAATAAATATTTTAACATGTAATCAGTCAACCATGTGTTTCTGAATTTCCAAGTTTTCAACAGTCTTTCCAAAATCTGTTATTCCAAAGTTAATTGTTTGTGTTATTTCTCTTTCTCAAGAAATAATTGGGTTAGAAGAAGCCCGTATGCTTTCCTTTTAGCATCATATGCTCCCTGCAGAAAGTGTTCGGCAAAGAGCAGCTCTAAGTGCAGATATTATTGTTGCTCGTGGTGTTAGTGGTGTGCGTATGTATGTGTGTGTATGTGTGTGGAGAGTCTTCATGGAATAACCCATCTCTGTTGGGCCCCTGGGTCTGTTTTAGTTCTCACATTTCACCGAATGAGAGAAAAATCTACACTTGTCTCTGCACCTCTGGCTCTTGTTCAGTTGGGTATTTTAGTTATGTTAGAGCTATTAATCATGCCTTTTTATAGCTCCTGTTCTCTGCAGCGTATTTTCACTAGAACTAGAGATTCTTGATTTCTCTTTTCCTTGTTCTATCTTTGAATAATGAGGGAGCTGAGAAGACTGGAAATATTTAATAGACTTAGATTCTGTTCCTTTTCTTATAAAGTTTAAACTTGCCAGCTTTGCAATTGAAACTTTTCCATTGCTTCCTTCATTTTTCAGATTAAGGCTCCATAACTGTTTGGGGCAATATTAACATGAGTGTGTGTGTGTGTGTGTGTGTGTGTGTGTGTGTGTGTGCGCGCGCGCGCGTGCGTTCGTGCATGCGCACACATACTCATGCATGTACGTGATGGAATTATTTCCTGTGATTTCATTTGTGAGCTGACATTTTAAAAATTTATTCCCTGAATATTTATTTAGGGCCTACTATAGGAAAGCATTATCTGGCTTTGGGGGATATATAAGTGAATTTTAAAAACCAAGTTTGTTTTTTCATGGGACTTATGTTCTAGTAGACAAGCAAAACCATAATAAATGATAAATTATTTAGTATAGCAGGAGGTGATAAGTAGCATGAAAAACAAAATTAAAAAGTACAACATTGTAATGGATATTGGGAGCGCCTGCCAGGGATGTGGGGAACATAGATTGTAATTTTCAATCAGATCAGATCAGATCAGTCACTCAGTCGTGTCCGACTCTTTGTGACCCCATGAACTGCAGCACGCCAGGCCTCCCTGTCCATCACCAACTCCCGGAGGTCACTCAGACTCACATCCATCGAGTCAGTGATGCCATCCAGCCATCTCATCCTCTGTCGTCCCCTTCTCCTCCTGCCCCCAATCCCTCCCAGCCTCAGAGTCTTCTCCAATGAGTCAATTCTTCGCATGAGGTGGCCAAAATACTGGAGTTTCAGCTTTAGCATCATTCCTTCCAAAGAAATCCCAGGGCTGATCTCCTTCAGAATGGACTGGTTGGATCTTCTTGCAGTCCAAGGGACTCTCAAGAGTCTTCTCCAACACCACAGTTCAAAAGCATCAATTCCTTGGCGCTCAGCCTTCTTCACAGTCCAGCTCTCACATCCATACATGACCACAGGAAAGACCATAGCCTTGACTAGGCGAACCTTTGTTGGTAAAGTAATGTCTCTGCTTTTGAATATGCTATCTAGGTTGGTCATAACTTTCCTTCCAAGGAGTAAGCGTCTTTTAATTTCATGGCTGCAGTCACCATCTGCAGTGATTTTGGAGCCCAGAAAAATAAAGTCTGACAGTGTTTCCACTGTTTCTCCATCTATTTCCCATAGGATGATCCAATAGATCTCAGAAAGAAGGTGACATTGAGAAAAGCTTGAAGGAAGTGGTAAGTGAGCCAGGCTCTTCTGAGGAAGAGCATTTCAGTAGTAGGAGAGAAGAGCTGGTACAATGACCCTGAGGCTAGAGCATGTCTATCAGGTATGAGTAACAAGACTACTCCAGAGAAGATGGGTGATGGAAGATCTCAGTTAAAACTGTACTGGGGGAAATATTTTAAAATATCCATATCTCTGGCAATATTTTCCATTTCATTCTATGTTTTCTCCAAAGAAGACCACACAAATTTTCACTATAGTATCTGAATGTAATCTGTTCCCCACCCCCAATACAATGTGTTTGGATTCTTTGCAAGACAGCATTACCTTTGGTTGGTAGGTAGGTAGGTAGGTAGGTAGGTAGGTAGGTTTAGTCATTTAGTCATGTCTGACGCTCTCAACCCCATTGGATTGTAGCCTGCCAGGCTCCTCTGTCCATGGGATTTCCCAAGCAAGAATACTGGAGAGAGTTGCCATTTCCTTCTCATGGGGATCTTCCCAACCCCAGATTGAACCAGCATCTCTTGGCAGATTCTTTACCGACTGAGCCAGCAGGAAGCTGAAGTATTACTTCGGTGAACTTAAATGTACTTCCCTGTTATGTTTATACTTGCATGGCTATGGATCACTCTGTAGGATGTTTTACCCTGTGTAGTTGGTAGATATTTTTAGTGCTAGCCTGCTATAAAGCCTACAAAGTAGCAGATAGTTTCTGCTGTGCCTAACAGAGGAGAGGCATACTTTCAAGTCATTTTTGAACATGTCCTGTTTCACAAAGGAAGGAAATAGGTCTAAATTGCATTAAGAGAATTCTGTTAGCTATTGAAGAGGAAAAAGATAATTCAGCATTGAGAAAAACTACAATTAAAGCTTGTCTCAAAAATATACAAAATAGTCTCCCCAATCATTTTTTCAAGATGGTATGGAGTAGATGTTTGTTTCTTTCTCAGGTGAGAAATGAATCATATAGCTCACTGAGGTTCCCTGAAACTCAAAGCTTCATCCTTCTCCCTCTGAACTACAGATAATGCATATTGCAAGCCATGTAGCCAAATGGCTACAAACGCACAACAAATGTTGGTTGAATAAAATGAGCACAAGGTCCCAGGTAAGAAATTTTTAAGGAGAATCAATAGAGAGCATTTGCTGTTAAAGCTTTTACCCTGTATAACAATGATGGTGCTTACAAGCTTTTAGAGAACCAAATAAAGAAACCAATAAAATGATTGGTTTGTCTAACCATATGAAAGCAACTCTTATTAGGGTGATATTTCTGAGAACTATTTTCCATTTGCAAAATGGAAAGTAATTCAAAACTTGCAAAATAATGTTTGTTAATCTTACTGTCAGAATTATTTTAAATTTGTAAGTGAGTCTGTGTCATGTGCCAAGGGAGGTACTAAGTGCTGGGAATACATAGGCAGTTGGTCCAGAGTTGAGAGTGGAGGGTAGTATAGCTGTGGGGCATGGACCTCAAGAGAGAGGAGCAGAGGAACTGTCATCTGGAAGTGACTGGAGGGAAGCAATAATTCTAAGGAGTTCCTTGGTGGTCCAGTGATTAAGTCTCAGGGCTTTCACAGCAGTGGCCGGGGTTCAATTCCTGTTGGGGGAGATGAGATCTGGGAGGACGTACAGCTAAAAAGAGAAAAAATCTGACTCTGGATGTAACACAGAATTCTCTCTCTCTCTCTCTCTCTCTCTCTCTCTCTCTCTCTCTCTCACACACACACACACACACTCAAACTTCACATACACACTTAGATGTGTGCTGCTCATGCAGTGTAATAATAAATAGCTTCGAAGGATCTAGACTTTCTGTGTATTTACAGGCATCCAGTCTGCTCAGCAATCTTCAGAAGTTGATGCTACTGTTCCCATGTACTAAATGGAGAAACTGAGGCACAGGGAGCTTAAATGACTTGCCCAAGATTGTTCAGTTTGGGAAGGGGTGGAGGGAGGCTTTGAAACAGGAAATTTGGCTCTAGAATCGGGAGTCTAAGCTGCTACCCTCTGCCACTTTTTGTAAGTAACTCCTCACAGTTTTAAAAGAGAGGGAAAACTCTTTAGGACAAAACAGCTTGGTTCTTAATTATGTTACTGCCTTGTACAAGAATAGTAACATGTTTTACTAGACAATAAAAATCTGTAGACAGGGGTTGTATCTTTCTCAGAGTCTGTTGTGGTTCGTACCTAGGGATTCAGAATGTGATGGTGGTTATGGAGGTGGCGGAACCTGCCAGGAAGGCCAGAGAAGGCCAAAAAGGTCAGCTTGGTGGCAGCATGCTGAGTATGCTGTACTAAGGAACATTTTGATCAGGAGGCTTTGCCAGGAGGCAGCTTCCCAGAAACTCAGTGGGGATGGTTCACAGGAACGACCTACACTTCTCAGAAGTAAAGAAGTTCTCCCAGGGTATCATTTAATAAATTAATTGAAAAGTGAACTGTGTGTGTTACTTCAAGGTATGCATTTGCTTCAGAGCAACAAGGAGTTTAAAAAGAAAACAACACAAAACTATTAAAAGGGAACAGAAAGAAAGGCTGTGCGCAGCCCTTTTCCTTTGTAAAAGAGAACTGGAGTATCTTACAGAAATCCTTTCTTTAACCCAGCATGTCAGTTGCACAGAGGCCTCGTTAAACTGCTGTAATTTGCCTTCAATAGAGGCAACAACTAGAGAGTTTGGTTTATTCAGCTTTATGTCAAAACATATCAACAGCATAGAAACCTGGGTCATGTATGGAACACTGAAAACAGTTGAGTGCCCCTGCATGCTTGCTCTTTTGTTAATGCTGAGAGTTGAAGCAGAGGAAGATATGTTTGCTGCTGCTGCTGCTAAGTCGCTCAGTCGTGTCACACTCTGTGCGACCCCATAGACGGAAGCTCACCAGGCTCCCCTGTCCCTGGGATTCTCCAGGCAAGAATACAGGAGTGGGTTGCCATTTCCTTCTCCAATGCATGAAAGTGAAAAGTGAAAGTGAAGTCACTCAGTCGTGTCCGACTATTCACAACCCCATGGACTGCAGCCTACCAGGCTCCTCCGTCTATGGGATTTTCCAGGCAAGAGTACTGGGGTGGGGTGCCATTGCCTTCCCCGGAAGATATGTTTAGATAGCTTTTGTTGCCTCCCAAGCTCCACTGACCTGCCTTCACAAGGTCTTGACTCCTTGTGATCCTATCTGTGTGTCCTTTCTGGCCTTTTTTTTTTTTTTTTGCCAACCATATGGGTTGTAGTATCTTAGTTCTCCAACCAGGAATTAAACGCAGGACCCCAGCAGTGAAAGCATGGTGTCCTAACCATTGGACTGCCAGAGAATTCTCTATCCTTTCCTCACAGAGGAGGTCAAGTTCCATCAACCTCTGGCATGATATCGTTCCTATCTAGAGTTGAGTTCATACCAGTGAAGCAGAGTGGTCAGGGACTTCCCTGGCTGTTCAGTGGTTAAGACTTCATGCTTCCAATGCAGGGAAGCATGGATTTGATCCCTGGTGGGGGAACTGTGATCCCACAACCTGTGCGATGTGGCCAAAAAGAAAAAAAAAAGTGATCAGACAAGGATTTTTTTCTTTTTATATGCAGGCACAAATTCAAAACAATAGTTAGAAGTCTCAGAAGTTTTGTTGTGTTATTTTGTTGCAATGAAGACATTTTGGGCCTACTGGATAGTCTACATTTGATTCTGACTTTATATCACTAGATACTGTTAGCTTGTCTTAGGTCCAGACACCCTCCCATGAGGATCTTTTTTTAGGGCAGCAGCTATTCTTCCTATCAGATCTTTTTAGAGTCAAACTCACCAGCACTTACAGAGTTTGCTTGTTTCAAGTAGTAATTATTTTCTAGGTTACCATTGGCTATAAGCTATGGTGTGTACACATGTACCCGCGTACATGCGTGTGCAAGCATTATTGGATGTACAATTGATAACATTGACTTGGTTTGGTGACTTTTTCTGTCTCAATAACAGTATCTCTTATTAGAGATAGAAATCCTACTATAACAGATTATTTGCAGTCAATGTATTTAAAAATTTATTTTTATGAATAGCACTGATAATATCCTCTGTACATTCACACCTGAGTGTATTTTAAAAATACAGAATGTCATCCATATATAGATGTGTAAGTTTTACTCAATGAAAAATTATCTTGATTTCACTGACATAAATATTTTCTTCAGATCACTTTTAATATATCCAAAGAGCCCATTTAAATGGTGGTCTGTGTACATGAAGTGTCAACAATATTTAGTCTAGTTTTCATCGATTCTATTATGTACCTTGTAATTTTGAATGGGTAACAAATACACTGGGGATATTGTAAAAATGCAGATTCTGATTCAGTAGTTCCAGTGGGCCTGAATTCCACTTTTTTTAATAAGCTCATTTAATTTGTGCTACTGTAGTCTCTGGTTCATTAACCACAATTTTAAATAGCAGAGACATAATAAGGAAGACAAAACATTCATATTTAACTTTGAACTTAAAATGTTTTATGGATTTTATGCATCTAATAGAATAGTAAGCACAACAACAATACTTTTTGAATATTTACTATGAACTCTGTCTGTTTCTAAATTTCTTGCATAGTATTGAATGCATCACATAAATATTTAAAGAAAACTATTACTGTTCCTTTTTTTCAGATATTTTGTCAAACATTCAGTAAACATTAGAGCTTGGGCTTTATTCTAGTCCAGTTGAATAAGTTCACAGTCTATCTAAAAAGAACACTGAGAAATACACAAACCCAACCTTAATTAACGTTTACAGTCAATGTATTTTTAAAAGGCATTTTACTTTTCCAGAGAAAGTGTTTAGTGCTAAGGATTAAGTAACATATTTGATCTACTTATCATAGGGGCCAGTAGCCACTAGTGCCAATAAATAATGAAGTGTAAGAAAAAGTAATTTCTAGAGTTTCTTTTATTACTGCTGTCCAATAGAGTAATTTCATTATTTTGCTACCTTTTAAATAGTTCCTAATAACGTGTTTTAAAATTTTCACTCTTTAATTTCTTTCTTTCTTTTTAATTTGGAGGAAAATTTTTTACAGTGTTGTATATACAACAACTCTAGAAATTACTTTTTCTTACACTTCCATTATTTATTGGCACTAGTGGCTACTGGCCCCTATGATAAGTAGATCAAATATGTTACTTAATCCTTAGCACTAAACACTTTCTCTGGAAAAGTAAAATGCCTTTTAAAAATACATTGACTGTAAACGTTAATTAAGGTTGGGTTTGTTCAATGTCACAGTAATCCAAGTCTATGCCCCAACCAGTAACGCTGAAGAAGCTGAACGGTTCTATGAAGACCTACAAGACCTTTTAGAACTAACACCCAAAAAAGATGTCCTTTTTATTATAGGGGACTGGAATGCAAAAGTAGGAAGTCAAGAAACACCTGGAGTAACAGGCAAATTTGGCCTTGGAATACGGAATGAAGCAGGGCAAAGACTAACAGAGTTTTGCCAAGAAAATGCACTGGTCATAGCAAATACCCTCTTCCAACAACACAAGAGAAGACTCTATACAAGGACATCACCAGATGGTCAACACCGAAATCAGATCGATTATATTCTTTGCAGCCAAAGATGGAGAAGCAAAAACAAGACCAGGAGCTGACTGTGGCTCGGACCATGAACTCCTTATTGCCAAATTCAGACTGAAATTGAAGAAAGTAGGGAAAACCACTAGACCATTCAGGTATGACCTAAATCAAATCCCTTATGATTATACAGTGGAAGTGAGAAATAGATTTAAGGGCCTAGATCTGATAGATAGAGTGCCTGATGAACTATGGAATGAGGTTCATGACATTGTACAGGAGACAGGGATCAAGACCATCCCCATGGAAAAGAAATGCAAAAAAGCAAAATGGCTGTCTGGGAAGGCCTTACAAATAGCTGCGAAAAGAAGAGAAGCGAAAAGCAAAGGAGAAAAGGAAAGATATAAACATCTGAATGCAGAGTTCCAAAGAATAGCAAGAAGAGATAAGAAAGCCTTCTTCAGTGATCAATGCAAAGAAATAGAGGAAAACAACAGAATGGGAAAGACTAGGGATCTCTTCAAGAAAATCAGAGATACCAAAGGAACATTTCATGCAAAGATGGGCTCGATAAAGGACAGAAATGGTATGGACCTAACGGAAGCAGAAGATATTAAGAAGAGGTGGCAAGAATACACAGAAGGACTGTACAAAAAAGAGCTTCACAACCCAGATAATCATGATGATGTGATCACTGACCTACAGCCAGACATCCTGGAATGTGAAGTCAAGTGGGCCTTAGAAAGCATCACTACGAACAAAGCTAGTGGAGGTGATGGAATTCCAGTGGAGCTATTTCAAATCCTGAAAGATGATGCTGTGAAAGTGCTGCACTCAATATGCCAGCAAATTTGGAAAACTCAGCAGTGGCCACAGGACTGGGAAAGGTCAGTTTTCATTCCAATCCCAAAGAAAGGCAATGCCAAAGAATGCTCAAACTACCACACAATTGCACTCATCTCACACGCTAGTAAAGTAATGCTCAAAATTCTGCAAGCCAGGCTTCAGCAATATGTGAACCGTGAACTTCCTGATGTTCAAGCTGGTTTTAGAAAAGGCAGAGGAACCAGAGATCAAATTGCCAACATCCGCTGGATCATGGAAAAAGCAAGAGAGTTCCAGAAAAACATCTATTTCTGCTTTATTGACTATGCCAAAGCCTTTGACTGTGTAGATCACAATAAACTGTGGAAAATTCTGAGAGAGATGGGAATACCAGACCACCTGATCTGCCTCTTGAGAAATCTGTATGCAGATCAGGAAGCAACAGTTAGAACTGGTCATGGAACAACAGACTGGTTCCAAATAGGAAAAGGAGTACGTCAAGGCTGTATATTGTCACCATGTTTATTTAACTTATATGCAGAGTACATGATGAGAAATGCTGGACTGGAAGAAACACAAGCTGTAATCAAGATTGCCGGGAGAAATATCAATAACCTCAGATATGCAGATGATACCACCCTTATGGCAGAAAGTGAAGAGGAACTAAAAAGCCTCTTGATGAAAGTGCAAGTGGATAGTGAAAAGGTTGGCTTAAAGCTCAACATTCAGAAAATGAAGATCATGGCATCCGGTCCCATCACTACATGGGAAATAGATGGGGAAACAGTGGAAACAGTGTCAGACTTTGTTTTTCTGGGCTCCAAAATCACTGCAGATGGTGACTGCAGCCATGAAATTAAAAGACGCTTACTCCTTGGAAGGAAAGTTATGACCAACCTAGATAGCATATTGAAAAGCAGAGACATTCCTTTGCCAACAAAGGTTCGCCTAGTCAAGGCTATGGTCTTTCCTGTGGTCATGCATGGATGTGAGAGCTGGACTGTGAAGAAGGCTGAGCGCCAAGGAATTGATGCTTTTGAACTGTGGTGTTGGAGAAGACTCTTGAGAGTCCCTTGGACTGCAAGGAGATCCAGCCAGTCCATTCTGAAGGAGATCAGCCCTGGGATTTCTTTGGAAGGAATGATGCTAAAGCTGAAACTCCAGTATTTTGGCCACCTCATGCGAAGAGTTGACTCATTGGAGAAGACTCTGATACTGGGAGGGATTGGGGGCAGGAGGAGAAGGGGACGACAGAGGATGAGATGGCTGGATGGCATCACTGACTCGATGGACTTGAGTCAGAGTGACCTCCGGGAGTTGGTGATGGACAGGGAGGCCTGGCGTGCTGCGATTCATGGGGTTGCAAAGAGTCGGACACGACTGAGTGACTGATCTGATCTGATCTGATATTTGTTTAAATTCAGATGTTTTTGACGTTTATATCCAAAAGACACTCTAGACCAGATACATGTAACAAAATTTTTCTCATTTGTATTTTCTAATAAACATGCACCATGAATGTTTGTTTTTTCTATTCCCCTGTAATTTAAGGCAAGGAGTTACTCTTCAAAGCCGCTTGGAGACACCAACTGGTAGTATGTGGAAGCCCATCAGTTTAAGAATTTACTGGACACATTCATGTCATACTGAATCTCCATAGCAGATTCTTGCTATGTAACCTATGTATGCATTGAAAGAAGATGTGATTTTGAGACATGGTTTCCTCAGTGATCCTCAGTCATGACTGGTAATCTGCACACTTGCTCTCAATCTCTCTCTCTCTCTCTCTCACACACACACATACACATGCAAATGCACACACACGTATCCATTTCTTCCTTCACTTTGAAACTATGATAATTGAGGTAACTGGTATGTTCTTCCAACCAATCTTCGTTCTAACTACTTGGGAATCCCTAAAAATAAATAGGTTGTTTTGCAGGGATTTGTATTCATTTTATGTCCCAATAAAGAAAGCATCATCTATCAAGTTACAGATAAAAAACAAACATCTTTTGAGGATCCTTGATTTTAGAGACTTCCCTTTTCTTCTTTTTCTTTTATGCCGAATCTTTACTCTTGAAATGTTTTACTTAGATTTTTCTCAGCTAAGTTTTTGGAAGGGCTTACTCGGTGGCTTAGACAGTGAAGAATCTGTCTGCAGTGTGGGAGACCTGGGTTTCATCCCTCGGTTGGGAAGATCCCCTGAAAGACAGCATGGCAACCCATTCCAGTATTGTCTGGAGAATCCCCATGGACAGAGGAGCCTGGTGGGCTATAGTCTATGGGATCTCAAAGAGTCAGACACGACTGAGCAACTAAGCATAAGCATATGTTTTTGGAAAACTTGTATAGTTGAAACAGTAAAGAAAGAATCTGGTCATTTTGAAGTTTAGTATATATATATATGTGTGTGTGTGTGTGTGAGCAGAAAGTCTCTGTAATTATGTAATGTTGGTCTTTAGTTCTAGGAGAGAAAAAACTTTCTTACCTTATGTAAATTTTTTCTTAAAGAAAATGCCATGGAATTCTTAGGTACCAGTATTCATCATGACATTTTGGTCAGTGATTTCTTTCTTCTAATTCTGGGAACTGGCCCTTTCATGTATGAGCCTTAATTCTCAGATGCCTCTGATATCCATAAAAGGAAGATGAAATTAAGCAAGCAAGCAAAGAAAAATCCATTCACATAACAACTGGTTGAAGTGAATCTTGATGTGAAGAACTCACCATTCCTAATTTTATTCTTTGGACTTGACCTCTTTCTGATGTTGCCTCCAGGAAGGACTGTGACCCAGCTGGCAGAGACAACCTTTATTTCCAGGCCTGCTTTTAAAATTATCCGATTTAGAGCTGAACTGACTACTCATTCATTTGATAATGTAATAGCTTAACTGCCTCTCCCTTCCTCTGTTCTTTTTACCTGTCTCTTGTTTAGCTTTCAGTAGTTACATTATGCTTTGCAGCAAGCTTTTATCTATTTTTTTCACCATAAACAAAAATTTTAAAGTATTTTTCTCGCAGCATCCTGTAATTCATACTATTTTTAGTTACCATTTGGGGAGAAACTAAATGAGAAAGTTTTAGTAGTTCCATAAATGAAATGTCAGGTCAGCAGTGGGGCCAGGAAGACCTGTCATCTTTCTCCTAAGCCTTTCTTGCATTAAGGGAAAGTATCAGTTTCCCAGGACTGGTTCATCTGTGGGATGTTGTCTGCTGATTTTATTGCATTCAAACATTGGGGTTCCTTGCACTCAGATTTAATTACAGCTCAATATGACTACATATTGTATTGTTCTCAGGCTGCTAAAGATCATAAAGATCTGCTTCTACTTTCAGGCTTATGTGAGTAAGCGTTTTCTTGTTCAGGTCCAAAATGAAATCCTAGTAATGGGCAGTTAATGGCCAAGATGATGGAGAGACTGGAGATTTATCAGAATATAGCAGAGCATAAATAGGTAATGAGGCTGCCTAACTTCCTGAATGGAGATGAGAAAATTAGAGCTGATGCCGGTGTCTGCACAGCACCCTCCCACCCCAGCTTGTGGGAGCAGCAGCCACTGGAGAGAAGGGTCCTTGGCTACCAGGAATCACAGAATCAAGGGCTTTCAGTGACATCAGAACTGGTAACTCAGTAAGGCTAATTCAGAGTGTGCCTCCTAAGATGTGTATAACTGAATCACTCTGCTGTAGACCTGAACTAACACAGCATTTTTTATCAACTATACTCCATTATAAAATTTTATAAAATGAACTCATCTAAGAAGAACCATTTTTTTTTTTTTTTTTTTTTTTTGATGGTAAATGTGGCTTCACCTTGCATTCCTGGGTGCTGAGATCTGCATAACATAGTCTTTGTTCTTGGATAACACATCCCTAAACAGGTACATGTCCACAACCATGGGACATGTTTGCATCAGTTGTAAAGTTTTTCACAGCAAATAATAGCAAGAATTGGTATTTGCATTATAGAGCAAGTTCAACTAGAGAGGAATTCCATGGTAACTGATTACATGTTAGACTCGTATGGAGAGCTCTTTAAAAAATTTCATGGGAATTCCATTCTAGTGCTCTTTTTCCTTCTTCTTCTTTTTATTAAAGTTTTCTCTTTTGGTTTTTTTGAGCCTGCTATGTGCAAAAGAGTATGCTAAGGTGCTTGTAGAGATGTTTCTGTAAACTTTTTGGCTTTCAGTTTATCTCTTTTTCTTCTTTTTTTTTTTTTGCCTTTTCTACTGTCTCCCCCCACCCCTTTTTTAAACTTTAAAACATTTATTATTTTGGTTGAATTCAACAACAAAATTCAAGAAGTAAGCTTTCAAAAGAACATACATTTTTCTTGCAAGAACTATGTCAGGATTTGGTAAGTAGATCATTATTTCAAAACTAAACATATTTTGTCATAAACTGTGAAGAGATGGGAAAGGAGGTATTTATTGAACTTCTATCATCTCAAAGGCTTTTACATCCATTTATTATTGTTTCCAGGATAAAGAGTACGTTTCTTACATTGTTTTATGCTAGTGGTTCTGAACCCTTGGCCACCCTCAGAAATCACAGAGTAGCTCTTTAAAAAATACTGATGCCCAGGATCCATTCTAGACTAAAAGAATTAGAATCTCTGAGTTTGGGGCCCAGGCATTGGTATTTTTAAAAAAATATTTTTGAGGATGTGCTACAAGTTGGAATCAAGATTGCCGGGAGAAATATCAATAACCTCAGATATGCAGATGACACCACCCTTATGGCAGAAAGTGAAGAGGGGCTAAAAAGCCTCTTGATGAAAGTGAAAGTGGAGAGTGAAAAGGTTGGCTTAAAGCTCAACATTCAGAAAACGAAGATCATGGCATCTGGTCCCATCACTGCATGGGAAATAGATGGGGAAACAGTGGAAACAGTGTCAGACTTTGTTTTTCTGGGCTCCAAGATCACTGCAGATGGTGACTGCAGCCATGAAATTAAAAGACGCTTACTCCTTGGAAGGAAAGTTATGACCAACCTAGATAGCATATTCAAAAGCAGAGACATTACTTTACCAACAAAGGTTCGCCTAGTCAAGGCTATGGTCTTTCCTGTGGTCATGTATGGATGTGAGAGCTGGACTGTGAAGAAGGCTGAGCGCCGAAGAATTGATGCTTTTGAACTGTGGTGTTGGAGAAGACTCTTGAGAGTCCCTTGGACTGCAAGAAGATCCAACCAGTCCATTCTGAAGGAGATCAATCCTGGAATTTCTTTGGAAGGAATGATGCTAAAGCTGAAACTCCAGTATTTTGGCCACCTCATGCGAAGAGTTGACTCATTGGAGAAGACTCTGATGCTGGGAGGGATTGAGGGCAGGAGGAGAAGGGGACGACAGAGGATGAGATGGCTGGATGGCATCACTGACTCGATGGATGCGAGTCTGAGTGACCTCCGGGAGCTGGTGATGGACAGGGAGGCCTGGCGTGCTGCGGTTCATGGGGTCACAAAGAGTCGGACACGACTGAGCGACTGATCTGATCTGATCTGATCTGATCCATATATATAATAGAATATTTCTCATCCATAAAAAGGAATAAAATTATTTGTAGTGTGACGTGGATAGACCTAGAGTCTGTCATGCAGAGTGAAGTAAGTCATAAAGAGAAAAACGAATATCATATATTAATAGATATATATGGAATCTAGAAAAATGGTATGGGTGAACCTATTTACGGGGAAGGAATTGAGATGCAGACAGAGGCTTGTGGATGCAAAGGGAAAGAGGAAGGTGAGACAAATTGGGAGAGTAGCATTGATGTATATACAATGCTATGTTCAAAATAGATAGCTAGTGAAAAGCTGCTGTGTAACACAGAGAGCTCGGCTTGTTGCTCTATGATGACCTAGAGGGGTAAGATGGAGGGAATGGGAGGCAGATTGAGAGATCAGGAGGAAGGGGATATATGCATACATGTGGCTGATTCACTTTATTGTACAGCAGAAACTAGTACAACATTGTAAGGCAATTGTACTCCAAAAAAAAGTAAATATATACATAATAAAAATAAATAAAGAGCTTTCTGAGTAAGTCTAATATGCAATCTTAGGGTGGCATATGTAGCCTAATACGCGGACTTCCCTGGTGGCTCAGATGGTAAAGTGTCTGCCTGCAACGCGGGAGACCTGGGTTTGATCCCTGGGTTGGGAAGATCCCCCAGAGAGGGAAATGGCAACCCACTCTAGTAGTCTTGCCTGGAAAATTCCATGGATGTAGGCTACAGTCCATAGGATCACAGAGTTAGACAGGACTGAGTAACTTCACTGGTTCAATATGCAGTCAGGATTGACAACCACTGGTTTGGAAATTCTTTGCCATTGGGGTCCTAGCCTGTTCTCCTACAATAGATGCCTCCGATTCTCTGTCTCAGGAATATAGTGTTTCTTTCAATCCTTGAATGTGCTGAGTTATTTTCTATTTTTGTGTCTTCGTAGGTCCTTTATTAGGAGTGCTTTCCCCTGCATTCTTGGTCTGAGGAGTACCTCCTCAATTCTCTATAATCCTATGGTCAGAGGTCTGCTGTTGTATCTTTTATATAAATATCCGTTATTGGACTTGAAGAGATCTCTAGTCTTTCCCATCCTATTGTTTTCCTCTATTTCTTTGTGTTGATCACTGAGGAAGGTATTCTTGTCTCTTCTTCCTATTCTTTGGAATTCTGCATTCAAATGGGTATATCTTTCCTTTTCTTCTTTGCCTTTTACTTCTCTTCTTTTCACAGCTATTTGTAAGGCCTCCTCAAACAACTGTTTTCCCCCTTTGCATTTTTTTTTTCCTTAGGGATGGTCTTGATCACTGTCTCCTGTACGATGTCATGAACCTCCATCCATAGTTCTTCAGGCACTCTATCAGATCTAATCTCTTGAATCTATTTGTCACTTCCACTGTATAATTCTCAGATTTAAGTCATACCTGAATGATCCAGTGGTTTTCCCTGCTTTCTTCAATTTAAGTCTGAATTTGGCAATAAGGAGTTCATGATCTGAGCCACAGTCAGTTCCCAGTTTTCTTTTTGCTGACTGTATAGAGCTTCTCTATCTTTGGCTGCAAAGAATATAATCAATGATTTCGGTATTGACCATCTGGTGATGTTCACGTGTAGAGTCTTCTCTTCTGTTGGCTTATTTAACTTATATGCAGAGTACATCATGCAAAATGCCAGGCTGGATGAAGCACAAGCTGGATTCAAGATTGCCAAGAGAAATATCAATAACATCAGATACACATATGACACCATCCTTATGACAGAAAGTGAAGAAGAACTAAAGAGCCTCTTGATGAAAGTCAAAGAGGAGAGTTAAAAGCTGGCTTAAAACTCAACATTCAGAAAATGAAGATCATGGCATCCAGTCCCATCACTTTATGGCCAATAGACGGGGAAACAATGGAAACAGTGACAGACTATTTTCTTGGGCTCCAAAATCACTGCAGATGGTGATTGCAGCCATGAAATTAAAAGACGCTTGCTCCTTGGAAGAAAAGCTATGACTAACCTAGACAGCATGTTAAAAAGCAAAGACATTGCTTTGCGAACAAAGATCCATCTAGTCAAAGCTATGGTTTTTACAGTAGTCATGTATGGATGTGAAAGTTGGACTATAAAGAAAGCTGAGCGCTGAAGAATTGATGCTTTTGAACTTTGGTGTTGGAGAAAACTCTTGAGAGTCCCTTGGACTGCAAGGAGATCCAAGCAGTCAGTCCTAAGGGAAATCAGTCCTGAATGTTCATTGGAAGGACTGATGCTGAGGCTGAAACTGCAATACTTTGGCCACCTGATTGGAAGAACTGACTCACTGGAAAAACCCTGATGCTGGGAAAGATTGAAAGTGAGAGAAGAAGGGGACAACAGAGGATGAGATGGTTGGATGGCATCACCAACTTGATGCACATGAATTTGAGCAATCTCTGGGAGTTGGTGGTAGAAAGGGAAGCCTGAAATGCTGCAGTCCTTGGGACTGCAAAGAGTTGGATACGACTGAGCAACCGAACTGAACTGATTATTGGACTTTGAAATATGTTGTAATACTTTGGTTAATGATTTCTTTTTTTGACTGTGAGTTTTCTGGGTGCCATGTCTGACTGACTCTTCTTTATTTTCCCAAGGCCCTGTGTATTTCCTGAGGTATGGTCAGTGCTCCACAAAGGTTGAATACGTTGTAACTTATCCTTAAGTTTTCACAATAAAGATATAGAAGTGTTTATTATTATTTTTGGTCTTTTAGAGGCAGAGACTTTCGGTTCAGAGACATTAAACAATTTTCCCTAGTTGTTCCATTAGTAAATGGAAGACCTAGAATTCAAACCAGTCTGGCTTTAAAGGCTATGTTTTTTTGTTTTCTTTCATTTTGTTTTAACATGTTCTGTTGTTGAACACTAGTTGGTTCTTACAACGTTAAATGTAGAAGGTGGGATTTTAAGAGCACTGTAGTTAAAGATAGTATGTAAAGTAAGTGTCTAATATAGTGTAGATTATGACAACTATGGGTATGATTGAGTTGACCAGATGAAAAGAGGAAGATATTTAACATAGAGTCATAGATATAGAATTATGGATAGAAAGCACTAATGTTCTCACATATATTCTATTAATTTATGTATTAAGTAGATCTACTGAGTATAATGCTCTGTTAAAAATGCTCTTGTTATACAATTCTGCTACAATAAGTTCCATATCTTAACTAAGTATACAGAGGAAAACTATATTATTGATGTGGTTATAGGAAACTCTAGAATGAGAGATCTTAATGTTAATAAGCTATATCAGTCTCTTTGAGCTGTTTTGTCAGAAGTTCGCATAATGCAGTGGAGTAATTACAGAGAGGTTATGGTGGTTCTTCAGTTGCCTTGTCTGATGTAGAAAAACAGGGAAAATAGATAAAACTAATTAGTGGCATTTTTGTTTTTTATTAAACTCAAAGTATTGAATGGAAAAAATTGCACTTGTATTTTTTAAAAAACAAAGTAGAAGCAATAAAATGTCAAAAGGAATTTAGGATGCAGAATAGCTGACTCTGTTACATGCATTGAAGACTTCTTTTTAATTTTGTTAATTATTTACAGAAGTATCCTATTGCACAATTCCATTTGGTAATACTCTCATTCCATTAATATTCACGGATTCATTTTTTAGGTTGGCTTAATTAAAAATCCGACTGCCTGTCTTTCTCCTTGTGTCAAAGTTCTGATTCTACTGTGAAAGTTTTAGTGCATCTTTGTTTTTAAAAAAGGTTGTAAATAACACAAGCTTGAAAAGTTAATTTATAGCTGCTCTTTGGATTCTGTAGGTTGGCTCTAGTTCATTGTCTCTGGGAGAACTGAAAAGAAAAAGACAGGCTGCCAAGAAGCAAAATACATGAGGAGCATGGAGGTTATATTAACTTCACATTTAAATGTTAGCTCTTGCCCGTGAATAATAAATAGGCCTCAATCTGGGGATTGTATCAGGTTTTCTGGTCCTAAAATCCTATGATTCATTTTGGAAATTTGAAATTTAAATTATCCTTATGTAATTATATTGATTTATTAAGTTTTATTGCCATCTGGTTAGTTATTTTATATTTTTACATTTTTCTCCCTCAGTCTTTTTTCACAGCTCTAATCAAAGTCAGCCTCATTGCTTAAAACACAAACATTTCACCATTACCTTTGTAATTTTTTCCCCTTAAAAAATTGGTTTCTATGTGTGTTGTAAACTATAATTCTTAATTTCTAAGGTTGTGGTTTGTGTCAGATGTGGTAATGTTTTTGACTTTTCTGATGGAGTCAAGAGTTCCAAAGATTGTCATGGTTTGATTGTCTTCTCATGTGCTCTAAAAGTGCACTTTAGAACCCAGGAAAACCTGCAAGCACCTCCAAACTGCAGAATGAAAGCAAAGAGGTGAAGCGTGGTGGGAAAGACCCACCAGGAGGTGAAACGCTGCCCTACTGCCAATACGATTTGGAAATGACATTGCCCACATGCCTCAGTTTCTTTATTTGTAAAATAAGAATGTACCTTAAATGAGCTCCAGGGGTTCTCTCAATATTATTCTACGGTAACGAAGCATTTAACATTTTAAAATCACAAGTCATTCTTACATAGTAATTTGAAAAAGTGCATTTCTTCAAAATAATAATTTTCAAATGTCTCTAAGTCATTGCTACCTTTGAATTTTCTAGTTAAAGTTAATAAATATTAGAATTAGGGAAGCAATGTATGTTAGGCACTCTCCCACCAAAATAAAGAGGAAAATCTTGAATGGATTAGTTCTCTCTTCTTAAATATTTTCTTTTCTTTTGAGCTAAGAAGGTAAGGTTTAAGATTAACTTTCTGTGAGCCATCCTGGCTCACTTCAAAAGTGTTGAGTAATAAGCTGGATTGTTAATATTGCCTAAATTCAGTATAATTCTACTTAATTTAGTATTTCTCCAAGATAACCTGAAGAAATAAATACGTTTAGTCAGACATATGGGGATTGCAAGTACCCACGTGGTAGGAGATCATCCAGAATGCAAGGGAAAAAAAGGCTAATGTCTATTTCAGTGATCACCACTGCAAGTTTGGTTTGGCTGGGAAGTCCTATACTTGGACTTTTATTTGTTTGTCTGTTTGTTTTTTGTTTTTGTTTTGGCCACGCAGCTTGGCATGTGGGATCTTAGTTCCCTGACCAGGGACTGAACTTGCACCCCTTGCAGTGAGAGCATGGATTCCTAGCCACTATAGCTTCAGGGAAGGCCCTCTGTGTTTGGAGTTTGATCCTTGTGCTTCATGAGTGTCAGTGCCTTGTTTGTGAGTGTCACTGTTGCAAGTGCCTTGGTTTTTAACCAAGCCGTGGAGGAAAATGACATTGAATACCGATGCAATCAACTTGTTATTGGAGTTATTTTTCTAAATGTTCAGGGACATTGCTAGTGATGCTACATTAGTTTCCCATGGCTGCTGTAACATGTTGTACTGAAAACTTAATGTTAAAACAACGGAATTAATTTTCTTGCAGTTCTGGAGATCAGAAGCCTAAATTGGGTCTTAAAAGGCTAAAATGAAGGTGTTCTCAGGTCTATGCCCCTTCTGGTGGCTCCAGGGGAGAACTGGCTCTAACTTTTTCCTCTTTCTAGTTTCTAGAGCTGCCAACATTCCTTGGCCTGTGGTCTTTTCCTCACCTCAGTTTAATCTCTACTTCCACTATGACAGGACTTCCCTGGTAGCTCAGCTGGTAAAGAATCTGCCTGCAGTGCAGAAGACCCCAGTTCAATTCAACGGTCAGGAAGTTTCCCTAGAGAAGAGATAGCCTACCCACTCCAGTATTCTTGGGCTTCTCTGGTGGTTGAGATGGTAAAGAATCTGCCTGGAATGTGGGAGACCTTGGTTCAATCCCTCAGATGGGAAAATCCCCTGGAGGAGGGCATGGCAACCCACTCCAGTATTCTTGCCTAGAGAATCCCCATCACATTTCCTTCTCTGACTCTGACCTTTATAAGATGGGGGTGACAGTGGGTCCACCTGGATAATCCAATATACTCCCCATCTCAAGGTCCTTAACTTAATCACATCTTCGAAGCCCTTTTGCCATGTGAGGTAACAAGTTCATAAGTTCCAGAGATGACAGTGTGGGCATCTTTGGGGGCTGTTATTCCATCTATTGTAGATCCCTTTTAAACATTCAGGTCATCACCCAGATGTTACCTCCTCAGAGAGGCCTCCATACCACCTAGAACCCCATCTATCCTTGTTCCTGTGTACCCTGTTTTACTAAATCTGAGAACAGTGTGTTTCTATTCCAAATTTATTTTTCATTTTGTGTCATTTTATTTGATTGTCACTTTCTGTCTCCCTCCACTAGAGGATAAGCCCCACTAGAGGGGAAACATGGGCAGCCTTCATCACCACTTTGCCCCCAAATCAAAGGCATTCCAACACTTGGTAGACTTTCAGAAGATATCTGTTGAATGAACCAATTGCATAAAGTTTAAGGAAGCCTGTTTTACACTAAAACACTAGTAATATAATCCCGTTCCTTTTACTACCAATAATAGAAACATTTTTCACTAAACAGCAGTTAACCATGCTGTCAATGGATTTCTTTTTTTGAATTCAAGTCACGGGTTTCTCCTTGGGACTTGAGTGAGGTCAATAAAATAAAAGTACCAGCTGTAAACTGCAGCTGCAGGAAAAAGAAAAAGAATTAGACAGAATTAATACAAATTGTAAGTGTTGAAGTGTTAGTTGTTAGTCACTCAGTCATGTCCAACTCTTTGCAACCCCACGGATTGTAGTCTGCCAAGCTCCTCCATCCATGGAATTCTCTAGGCAAGAATACTAGAGTGGGTTGTCATTTCCTCCTCCAGGGCATCTTCTTGACCCAGGGATTGAACCTGGGTCTCCTGCATTGCAGTCAGATTCTTTACCAACTGAGCCACCAGGGAAGCCCCACCAGGGAAGTCTTGAAAGATAGGTAGAGCCATTTCTGGGAAATGGCCTTGGTAAAGATCACCACCCTCACGGTCTGGTTTTTAAAAGCACAAGTGATAAAAGTTACACAAAAGGTTGGAATGCACAAAACTTGTGGAATTAAAGAGCAGAAGAGAGAACTGAGTGTGAATGGGATACGACTGGGTCCCTTGGGACTTGTTTGCTTTATGTCCAAGGTGAAGATGACTGTGGAGGATCTTGATATGCAGAGAGAGAAAGTTTGTATTTGATGTAGTAGAAAATATAGGACTTATAGTTAGGATTTTATTTTGGTAAGGAGTCTGTTGTTTGTTTTTTTTTTAATTGGAGCATAATTGTTTTGCAGTGTTGTGTTAGTTTCTGCAATACAACAATGCCAATCAGCTATATGTATATATATATTTATTCAGGCTTCCTAGGTGACTCTAGTGATAAAGAATCTGCCTCCCAATGCAGGGCATGCAAGAGACATGGGTTTGATCCCTGGGTTGAGAAGATCCCCTGGAGTAGGAAATGGCAACTCATTCCAGTATTCTTGCCTGGAAAGTCCCATGGACAGAGGAGTCTGGTGAGCTGCAGTCCATGGGGGTCACAAAGAGTCGGATACAACTGAGCAACTGAGCACTCATACTTATATCCCCTCCCTCCTGATCCTCCCTCCCACCTCAACCCTCACACCACCTCACTAGATCATCACAGATCACTCAGCTGAGCTCCCTGTGTTATGCAGCAGACTCATACTAGCCATCTATTTTCACATGGAAGGTCAGTTTTAGAAAGATCAGAGAGGATATGAGCTGTGGCATACATGGAAATGAAAAGTAAGGTATGGCTCCAAGAACTATCATAGAAGAGAAGTCAGAATTTGGTGATAGTTCAGTTCAGTTGCTCAGTCGTGTCCGACTCTTTGCAACCCCATGAATCGCAGCACGCCATGCCTCCCTGTCCATCACCAACTCCCGGAGTTCACCCAGACTCACATCCATCGAGTCAGTGATGCCATCCAGCCATCTCATCCTCTGTTGTCCCCTTCTCCTCCTGCCCTCAATCCCTCCCAGGATCAGAGTCTTTTCCAATGAGTCAACTCTTCTCATGAGGTGGCCAAAGTACTGGAGTTTCAACTTTCGCATCATTCCTTCCAAAGAAGTCCCAGGGCCAGGGTATTAATTGGGAACAGTGAGTAGTTAGGGGGTTGAATGTTTAATGAGGCTAAGAAGTATCTAGAGAGTTCTTCACCCTTGGGATTTCATGAGGATCAGAATGTGTTAGCATTCTCCCACGCTTATTTATTTCAAAGATTTTAAAACTGAAGGGCTATCCTTTGATTCCAGAAAGCTTTATGAGTATTAAGCTCTCTCCTTTCTCCTGATACCATAGTTTGATGAGAGTGGAAATCCCAGGTATGGTTGAGGTGCCCTTTGTGTCCCACGGAATCCTAGGATGACCCTTACTGAGATTCTCTGGTTCTTGGGGAGCAGCACCACCATCTCCCTCACATGCTACATAAATACAGTTGCTCATATGGTTTACATCTCTAAAATAGTGTTTGCTTTTTTTACTGAAGAAATTATACATGCTTACTGCAGGAATTATACATGCTTACTGTAGAAATTTTGGATGCTATAGACAAATATAAACCAAAAAAATAAAATAATTTATAGTTCTACTGCTTAGGTATAGTTCTATGAGGAGTTGGAATAGTTTTGCTTACTCTTTTCAGTTAATGCATGTGGTTATTCAATATGTTAATATTATTGGTAACACTGTATGTTTTTTAGAATCCCTTGTGAGTTTCTCTGGGAGTCCCTAAAATGGCATAGGAAATAGTGATGAGTTTTCCCAGTAAAATTTTAATGGGTGATGTTTGCAGTAGATGGGCGAGGGTTCAGTTTTTCTCTTAGGAATTGCAGAAACCTTGAGGAAATCCCATTTGGTAAATTAGAACTGAACTATTACTTTTAAAGTATGTATTTGAGATAGGATGAAAAGGGTTTTTTAGATGTTTAGGTGTCTTCCTTATAATAGATCACATTCATCATACTAATCTAGTCTGGCATTAACTTATTTTCCCTATTTCTTTTTTAATATACAAAGCTTAATTTTAAAGGAGTCAGTCATTTAAACCAGAATGAAATGTAGTTCAGTCTTCTTGGAAATGAAATATTTAGTCACTTGAGATAAAGCAGAAAGGGAGAGTACTTGCCTTCCTTGGTTAAATGGTACTTTAGATTAGTGAATGGCTTCAAAGAAGGTAAAGTTTTACTTTGTTTTTATTTCACTTCCATGTTGAATTGATTTTCTAATTAATATTATAAAATTTTCAGAGGATCATGAGATATGCTTATCATCAGATCTCCATGGGTGCATAATAAATTCCTCTTATCTTTTTGATATTGCAGTTGACTCATGTTGACCAGGCAAGCTTCCAGCTGGACGCCTTTGGAACATCTTTTATTCTTGATGTCCTGCTAAATCAGTAAGTCTTTCCTGAGCTGCACGCACTGTTTTTAGATACACATTGAGTCTACTTTCTTATCCTTCTGTAAAGTTTTGTTTCTTTCTACATTTTACTTCATCTTCCTGTAACAGTTTGTAGTTGTTTAGTCAATAAGTCAAGTACGACTCTTTGCGACCCCATGGACCATAGCGCACCAGGCTCCTCTGTCCATGGGATTTCTCAGGAAAGAATACTGGAGAGGAGTGCCAGTTCATTCTCCAATAACAGTTAAATGCTACATTTGAAACTATGGTACCTATTGACTATAAGTTATAAAGTCTGGTAAATAACAGAAAATGGATATCCACTTGAAATTGAACAAGTATAACAGTTTCAAGAATGTAAAATTGAGGGAAACACTTTAATATTTTGCATTGTTTTGTTTTTTGATCATGTATATTAAAAAGTGTAACAAAATTGTATTTCTACATCAGATCAGATCAGTCACTCAGTCGTGTCCGACTCTTTGCGACCCCATGAACTGCAGCACGCCAGGCCTCCCTATCCATCACCAGCTCTCGGAGGTCACTCAGACTCACATCCATCGAGTCAGTGATGCCAGCCAGCCATCTCATCCTCTGTTGTCCCCTTCTCCTCCTGCCCTCAATCCCTCCCAGCATCAGAGTCTTCTCCAATGAGTCAACTCTTCACATGAGGTGGCCAAAATACTGGAGTTTCAGCTTTAGCATCATTCCTTCCAAAGAAATCCCAGGGCTCATCTCCTTCAGAATGGACTGGTTGGATCTCCTTGCACTCCAAGGGACTCTCAAGAGTCTTCTCCAACACCACACTTCAAAAGCATCAATTCTTCGGCGCTCAGCCTTCTTCACAGTCCAGCTCTCACATCCATATATGACCACAGGAAAGACCATAGCCTTGACTAGGCGAACCTTTGTTGGCAAAGTGATGTCTCTGCTTTTGAATATGCTATCTAGGTTGGTCATAACTTTCCTTCCAAGGAGTAAGCGTCTTTTAATTTCATGGCTGCAGTCATCATCTGCAGTGATTTTGGAGCCCAGAAAAAGAAAGTCTGACACTGTTTCCACTGTTTCTCCATCTATTTCCCATGTAGTGATGGGACCAGATGCCATGATCTTCATTTTCTGAATGTTGAGCTTTAAGCCAACCTTTTCACTCTCCCTACATACTGATTAAAATAGTTTATTTCTTATTTTTAAAATTCATGGCTTAGATATTTTATACTACACAATGTTTTTTAGGGCATGAATCTCAATTTCATAGGGTGTTACTTTCTAATTTCATAGGGCGTGAATAAGATTGTGTTAATATCATCTGTCTTATATTCTTCCTTGATGTAAATACCGTAAAATTGATGGTTGTATGATACATTTTGGGCTTCCCCTGGTGGCTCAGTGATAAAGAATCTGCCTGCCGATGCAGGAGATGCAGCTTTGATCCCTGGATTAGGAAGATTCCCTACAAAAGGAAATGGCAACCCACTCCAGTATTCTTTCCTGGAAAATCCTATGGACAGAGAAGCCTGGCAGGCTACAGTGCATGGAGTCACAAAAGAGTCGGACACAACTTAATGGCTAAAATAACAGTGACTTATTTCAATTTTTCAGCAATTTTGGTGTCATAAAGTTTTTTGAAAAAACTCATTTTGAAGGAATGCATGCTTCTTAGAAGAATAATGAAAGAGCAGAAAAACCATCTCATATAATTTTACCACTTGGAGACTGATTGTCCTGTTTTAAGTTACTGCCTGTGTGCTTACCTCCCTGTCCACACTACTACCTATTCTTCCCTGCTTAATTTTAAAAATAATATTATCACCATTTAATATAAAGTTTGACTTATGAAATGGACATTTTTGCAGGTCAAAAATTTGATGAGCAGCATTGTTGTATGGTCAACTGGTTCTCTATATTTTAATTTTTAACTAATTTTTGTTGTTGGTCTTTTTCCTCTCACTAGAATTTAAGCTCCTTGAGGACTGAGATTTATTTTCCTTTACTGATGTATCCTTAGCACAGGATAGGCACTAAATTCTAGAATGAGAAGTCATATTGACATAGAAACCAAAGACTGCAGTAGGCCAGGAGATAGAGGAGGTGACTGATGAGAGTGGTGGCTGTCAGTTGGGGAAAAATGAAGCAGGAAAAAAAGAAAGATGTCAGGGATTTCTGGTGGTACCATGGTTGAGACTCTGAGCCTCCACTTCAAGGGGAAATTCCCTGGTTGGGAACTAGATCCCATATGCTGTGCAGTGTGACCAAAAAAAAAAAAAAAAAAAAACCCATAAAAAAGAGAAAGAGGGCCGGTGTTTGGGACTGGCTTCTAAAAGTGGAGATATGTATCTGGGTATGATTTGGAAAGTCTGGGTTTGGTTTGGAAAGACTCTTACTTTAATGATTCTTTCCCATCCTTCATTTAAATCATTGTTCCTGGGAATAGCTCCTGCTTTGTTTTCTGGTTTCTGACAGGGGTAATGCCTTGACTTTCAGTACCCCAATGAAGAAGGGATGTTTATTCATCTTGCCCAAGTCACCTGACTTCCTCTGGAGCCATCTGAGCCCTAAAGCTTTCTGTTCCTGAGGGAGAAACACATATGGCCATACTTAACAGAGCATGAAACTTAGAATAGTAAGGGTGCAGCAAAATTTCTTTCGAGATAGGGGCAAGAAACGCTATCCTTACTGAAGTACAAAGGATAAAATAATGGCATAAATGGCATAAATAGAGATTGTTTGGACTGAGAAATATGCAAACTGTGTTTTGTTTTGTTTTGCCTGTGATCTATATTAAACATAGGTGTCAAGTATCTATTTTCTTTATGTTGTATGATCTAGAATGATTTGATACAAAGGGTTTTTTTCTTTATTTTTATGGAGAATGTTTTTATTTCATGATTTCACTTTATATATTGTCTCCTAGTTATGCTGGTTAGGGAGCAGAAAGATGAAAAATTGATTATTTTGCTCTTTAAGCTTTTCCTTCTTTCTTTCTTTCTCTTCTCCCCTCCCTCCCTTCTTCCATTGCTTTTTTTTAATCCTTCTTTCCTTCCTTCCTTCCTTCTTTTTTCTCACTCATAGGTGTCATAATATTTATTCAACATACTTTTTTATTTAATTTTTCCTCTTAAGTTTTTAAAATTGAGATAGAGCTGGTTTACAATATTATAGTAGTTCCAGATATGCAACATAGTGTTTCAAAATTTTCATAGATTATACTCCATTTGTCATTATTATAAAATAATACCTATATTCCCTGTGCTGTACAATATATCTTTGTAGTGATTTGTATCTCTTAATCCTCTATCCCTATGTTACCCACCCCCTTCTTCCCTAGCCCCACTGGAAACCATTAGTTTATTCTGCTGCTGCTGCTAAGTCACTTCAGTCGTGTCCAACTCTGTGCAACCCCATAGACGGTAGCCCACCAGGTTCCCCCGTCCCTGGGATTCTCCAGGCAAGAACACTGGAGTGGGTTGCCATTTCCTTCTCCAATGCAGGAAAGTGAAAAATGAGTTGTGTCCAACTCTTAGCGACCCCATGGACTGCAGCCTACCAGGCTCCTCCGTCCATGGGATTTTCCAGGCACTAGTTTATCCTAGATATCTGTAAATCTGTTTCTGTTTTGTCATATTGATTCATTTAAAAAAAAATTTTTTAGGTTCCACATATAAGTGATAACATAAAGTATTTGTCTTTGACTGATTTCTTTAAGCATAATATACTCTAGGTCCATCTATGTTGTTGAAAATGCGAAATTTCATCCTGTGTATATGGTGAATCGGTTACTTTTCCCAGTGTTAGAGAATTGGCCTTTTGTAGTGTTCTAGTAGCTCTGGTCATCACAGCTATGTGCTATAGGGGTTCTCCCTATGTGGGCTGTGTGGGTGCTTCTGATGTAGTGTGCTGACTACTGTGGGCATGCTGCTTGACATGACTTGGCCCCCCTGTTCAGTTTGTTGCCCCTTGTGTGGAGGCTTCTGGCTACTGGCTGGTGGGGCCAGGTAAAGACAAGGTTGGCTGTGGAACCTCAAAGGTTCCCAGGGGTAGTGCTGGCTCACTGGTGAGTGAAACTGGGTCCCGAGGGCTGTGACTGCAGGGCCCTGGGAGTCCCAAGACTGGTGGGTGGGGCCAGACCCTAGGGCCACTGTCTGAGGGGCCTGAGATGTCTCAAATCTTGAATCGGCCTGTTGGTGGGCAGGGTCTCTGGCTACAGAATCCAGGGATCCCAGAACTGGTGTTGGGTCACTGTTGGTTGAGGCCAATTCCTGATAGAGCTGCTGGAGGGTCGAGGATGTCCTTAGGTTGTTTCCCTACTGGTGAATGGAGCCAGATGGGATGGGGGGCAGGGGGAAGGGCAGATGTTGAGGGTTGGGGAGGAGGGGGCGTGGCAGGGAAGAGTGAGGCTGGTGTGAGCAGACCAGAATCCCCGCGCCTTTGGCTCCAGGACCCTTGGTGTTCCGGAACTAATGTTTGCACCCTGGTGTGTGGAGCCAGGTCCCGGGACCTCTGGTGGATGCACAAAGCCGTGTCCAGGATTGGCTATGGACTCAGTGGGTCTTGAGGCAGCTAGCCTCCTGGTGGGTGGGGCTGTGTCTCCTCCTGCTAGTTGCTTGGCCTGAGATGTTCCAGTACTAATGCTACAGGCTGGTGGGCAGAGCTGGGTCTTGGAGTTAATAAGCTAGAGGGAGGATTCCAGAATAGTGCCCACCAGGGCCAGTGTCCACGTGGCAGAACTTGCTCCCCAAAATGTCTGCCACCAGCATCTCGGTGCCTCCTGTCTCTCTGGAACACTGCAAAATCATCAAGTAGATCTGATGCAGGCTCCTTTCAAATTATTGCTTCTGCCTTGGGTCCCAGAGCATGTGAGATTTTGCGTGTGACCTTTAAGAGTGGAGTCTCTATTTTCCTCAGCCCTCTGGCTTCCCCCAAAAGTAATCCCTGCTGGCCTTTAAACCCAGACATTCTGTAGGTTCATCTTCCTGGCGCTGGACCCTTGGGCTGGGGAGCATAGTGTGGGGCTCTGATTCCTCACTCCTAGGGGACAGTCCCTGCAGTTATAGCTCTTCTCCCATTTGTGGTTTGCCCACCCACTGCTGTGGGTCTCAACTATATGGCAACTGTCACCTCTCCTACCTGCCTCCTTGCAGCTCCTCCTTTGTATCTATAATTGTAGAAGGTTTTATCTGGTAGGTTCTGGTCTTTCACATCAGTGGTTTCTCTGTAAATAGTTGTCATTTTGGGATGCCCTTGAGAGGAGGTGAGCCCAGGGTCTTTCTACTCCACCTTCAGGGGAACTCTTCACCCTAAGCTGTTTGCTTTATGAAGCAATTCCAGGGCTGTGGAATAGGTCTTTTTTTTTTTTCCCCTCTTGTTTTAAACTGGAGGCAAATCAAGTCCTTGTGTAGCTGAATTCCAGTTGCAGAATGGATCCCCAAAATATGTATTTTTAGATTGGAAGGAAGGAAAAGTGTCATTATATAATACTCCTTCTGAATGTTCAGGAAGCAAGTTTATCTGTAACCAAATTATATAATAGTTCAATCTTTGGGTCCTAACTCATACAGGCAGCAGATAAAGACTATGGGATGGTTAAAAATGAAAAGAACAGTCAGTTCTTGTGTTATCAAGACTAGGAAGGGTGGGAAGCAGTTCTCAACGCCTTTAAGGGGTCATACAGTTGTGGAATTTCACTCTTTTGGACAGATATGTTAATAAAACCAAACATATGCCTGTCCTGACCTAGTTTGGCCTGGTCAAACAAGTCTCGAGGCCAACACTGGATTGTTCCAGAGGTCAGCAACTGGTGTTACACTTTACTGTGAACCATTCCTCAGAAAGAAAAGGCTTAATAAAGACATTTAACTCTATTATTGAAACAATTCAGGCCAAGTATGTTCCTGTAACTCTCCTTTCTTCTTTAAGAAGTAGATGATTAAACTGTAAAGGAATGCAAAAATACTGAAAAAAATTTTTATAGAACTCCTTGATTTTTTTCTACAATAGGTGGCCTGACAGAAGTAAACCATACATACACATTCATGTACACCCCACACCCCACACTGTGCAAGAAGCAAATATTCTACGTGAACTGTGGTTGGTTGTTCTAGGATGTGAAACGTAACAGTAAAGAAAGAACCTGCCTGTTTTTTTGTTGATGATTTTTTAAAATTTTATTTTATGTGGAATTATAGTTGATCAAAAATGTCTATTTCAGGTGGGTGTACTGGAAAGGGATTCAGTTATACACATATACATGTATCTATATTCTTTTTCAAATTCTTTTCCCATTTAGATTATTAGATTATTTAGTAGAGCTCTCTGTACTATACAGTAGGTCTTTGTCGGTTATCTATTAAATATAGTAGTGTGTATGCATTTGGAAGAGATTCTGCTGTCCAGCTATCAGATGTTAGGATGGTCCAACTTGTAAATTTTGACTTTTTAAAATAGATTGTTTCCTCTTCATCTTCTTACATCAGTAACAACAAAAAAATAGTTTCTCTCACTCTGATTCTTTTTTTTACTTAAAATTCTTTTTATTGACATATAGTTGATTTACAATTTTTTAAAAATTTATTTATTTATTTAAATTGTAGGCTAATTGCTTTACAATACTGTGGTGGTTTTGCCATACATTGACATGAATCAATCATGGGTGTACATGTGTCCCCCTGTCCTGAGGCTCCCACCTCCCTTTTATATCAGCTTTTTTTCCTACTTCACCAGGGCACTGGGGGTAGGGAGGACACCAAAGACTCAAACATAACAGTAGATGGTGGTAGATGGGTTGCCCATGCAGATTGGAGGTGATGTAGAGCCAGGGTTTGGGGATGGGGATGTGGTGGGAGGAGAAACAGGAGAAAGCTCAGACAAGGAACACTCAGATTCTATTCAGATGGGCAAGTCCAGTCTTGTTTCGTTTAGGGGAATCACATGCTTGCTTTCCACTGGGACTCTTGAATTTGCAATAAAACTGGGAATCAAGATAAGTAAAAGACAGGAAATGAATTCAATTTGGAACTGAAGGTTAAGTTTGGAAGTCTCATTTACTTAACCATGTCCTATTTTAAGTGTGGTAAATAAGATGTTTACAGTGTGGATAAAAATAAGTGAGGAGGATAAGATTATAATTAAATGATGGTGTTATGTGATGATAAAGAATAACATAAGAGATTTCTCATTGTTACTAATAAATCTGTAACTGACTATCTTGTTTAACATAATTCATTATGGTAAATATTTGTTTATATGGACATTTAATACAAATTATTGTATAGAACACAAATCTGTGTTGAATAGTTCTTATCAATAATGGTCCTTACTTTCATTTTGTGCACACACATAGGTGTATATAAATATATGTGCACATGTATACACAAGATGCACACATGTATGTATATAACACATGTGAATGCAGACACACGTGTACATAATTCATATGTATACATGTGTGTTCATTTTTAAACCTTCAGTAAATGGTAAGAGTTCTTCTTTCTTCATCTTCCTTCAATAGAAATGAGTGAATAAGTATCCTATTCTTAGGGAGCCTGTATTCTAGTCAGAAAAAGCAATGAACATGTTAACAAACAAAGTAATATTGGAGAGTGACAGTGCCATTAATAACAGGTGCCTGATGTGGGGGTGAGGATGCTGTCTGAGCAGTCTTTCCATCCATATCACTGTGATTGGTGCTGTTGTTGTTGTTTTTTTTTTTTTTTTTAATGTAAGCAGCAGTTGTTATCAGGCCATCTCTAAGAAGATGACATTTGACTGTAAGGGCAGAGAGAAAGAACAGTGCGTGTCAAGACCTGGAGGCAGAAGTAAGCTTAGTGTGTTTGAGAGACAGGAAGATGGCTTAGGAGATTGGAACAGGAGCCAAGAGGTTATTAAATGAGGTTGATGATGTGTGTGTTAAGTTGCTCAATCATGTCTGACTCTTTGTGACCCCAAGAACTGTAGCCTGCCAGGCTCCTCTGACCATGGAATTCACCAGGCAAGAATACTGGAGTAGGTAGCCATTCCCTTCTCCAGGGCATCTTCCCAACCCAGGGATCAAACCTAGGTATCCTGCATTGCAGGTGGATTCTTTATGGGCCACCAGGGAAAAGTTTGATAGTAGAGAGACCCAAATCATGTTGAAAAGTAGAACGATCCTTTTAGGCCACAGGAAAGACTTTGAATAGTAGTCTAAGTAGACATAACTAATATTTTTACACCATAAATTGCATTATTCACTAATTTCCATACTGACTTATGATCCTTTCTTCATCATATTTAGTTTTTGTGTATTTTACTGTCTTCTCAAGGCAGTCTCTTCTAAAGATCTGTTCATTAGTTATTGGGCCTAGTACATACACGGAGAAGGCAGTGGCACCCCACTCCAGTACTCTTGCCTGGAAAATCCCATGGACGGAGGAGCCTGGTGGGCTGCTGTCTATGGGGTCGCACAGAGTCGGACATGACTGAACGACTTCACTTTCACTTTTCACTTTCATGCATTGGAGAAGGAAACCGCAGCCCACTCCAGTGTTCTTGCCTGGAGAATCCCAGGGACGGGGGAGCCTGGTGGGCTGCTGTCCATGGGGTCGCACAGAGTCAGACATGACTGAAGTGACTTAGCAGTAGCAGTACATACAATCTATCATAGCTTTTTAAAGTGTTTTAACATCTAGCATGGAAACCTCTCTTGTTAGTTTCATTTTACAGAATTTCTTAAGATATTTTTGCCTCTTCTTAGTGGGAAATTAAGGGTAATTTTGTCACTCTCTTTTAGAATTTTAACTGGACTGCCACTAAACCTATAATTTAATTTGAGAAACGTGCACCTTTTATGGTACTAAGTCTTTCCATCTATATCATTGTGATTGTTGTTGTTGTTTTTTAAATTTAAGCATCTTTTTTTTCTGTTTCAGTAAAATTTAGTACTTTGGTTTTTGTAGGTCTTACACATTTCATGTAGAACATATTTGTGAGAATTATGTTTTTTTGTTGCTACTGTGGAGATTTTTTCCCCTCATATTTTATAATTAATTACTGGTATCATTCTTAATATTGGTAATGGCTGTTTATTGTTTCTTTGGGTTTTCCAGTTTGATAGTAACAAGACTGGAAAATCATGAGAGCTTTAGTTTTCTTTCCAAGATGATAGTTATTACTGTTACACACTCTAGTGCTTTTTCTAGAAGTTCCTGAACTCTATTATTTGATGATAATAACATTTTTCTCTTGGTTCTTTTGATGATAAAAGTATCTCTAGAATTTGTTGTTATTGATTCTTGATTTTTGAGAGCTAGTTTTTATCATGGCATCCAATCTGATCACTTCATGGCAAACAGATGGGGAAACAATGGAAACAGTGACAGACTTTATTTTTTTACACTCCAAAATCACTGCAAATGATGACTGCAGCCATGAAATTAAAAGACACTTGCTCCTTGGAAGAAAAGCTATGACAAACCTAGACAGTATATTGAAAAGCAGAGACATTACTTTACCAACAAAGGTCTGTCTAGTCCAAGCTATGGTTTTTCCAGTAGTCATGTATGGATGTGAGAGTTGGACTATTAAGAAAGCCGAGTGCTGAAGAATTGATGCTTTTGAATTGTGGTGTTGGAGAAGACTGTTGAGAGTCCCTTGGACAGCAAGGAGACCAAACCAGTCAATCCTAAAGGAGACCAGTCCTGAATATTCATTGGAAGGACTGATGCTGAAGCTGAAGCTCCAATGCTTTGGCCACCTGATGTGAAGTGTGGACTCATTGGAAAAGACCCTGATGCTGGGAAAGATTGAAGGCAGGATTAGAAGGGGATGATATAGGATGAGATGGTTGGATAACATCACTGACTCAATGGCCATGAGTTTGAGCAAGCTTTGGGAGATGGTGAAGGACAGGGAAGCCTGGCATACTGCAGTCCATGGGATAGCAAAGAGTTGGATACGATTGAGTGACTGAACAACAAAGTCTTTATCATGTTAGACCAATATCCCATATCTTGTTTTTTTCCTTTTTTTTTTTTTCAAAGAGTATTAGTTTTTCTTGAATATCTTTTTAATCAATGCACATACAGCTGCTGAGAACAGCTATCCTCTGCAAGTGATGGCTAGCTATTCTCCACAAGTGATGGCTGCTAACATACATCAATGAACATACAGATTTTCTTAACTGACTTTTTGTGTTTTATTCTGTTAATGTTTCCTGTTATGAGAAATTATTCTTGACCGTAGAGGATACACTCTACATTGTCATGTTGGATAATTCATTGTTTCTGGCCTCTCTACTGGTGACTACAAAAGGGAATCACACTTTCTGTTTTTATTTAAATTACCATGGCACAAGTCCTTGCTGGCTTTCCTGCTGTAAATTGCTTCCATCTCCAAGTGGTATCTCTTTCCCTCAATGGTTTGTGAGATTTGTTCTCTACTCTTTTGTCTTGCCACTCTATTCTTGCCTCAGATAGCACCTCATGACAGCTGCTCTGCTGAGCACAGCTATCCTCCGCAAGTGGTGGCTACTAACATCTGCCAGGAGTGGTCCCTCTAAGAACCCAGAAGCCCAAACCCGTGCACAGTCCTTCTTGTGAAGGTCAGTGCTGCCACCAGATGCACAGACATGCCCTCCGCTTAGAGTCAGGCAGAACAGAGAGGAAGTTCTTTCTTTTTCCTGTCCAAGGCGCACCTTACATTCTATTTCCAGGTAAAAAGCAGTGGGGACATCCACTCTCAGAAGATGAAGTTGAACCCCTGCTTTCAGAGTTATGTTCTGACTTGACTTCCATGACGTGACAATAGCTTTCAAAGGATGGCTTATTCAACTTTAAACAATAGCCCATGTGACATATGGTCCAGAACACCAAATACATCTTTGTCACAGTCGTTCCTCCTGCATGAGGTGTAGAAAGGATTGGGATTGCACAGCCTTCCTGCTTTAACTCTGGCTCCTAATTTCCTCTGATGTTATGCTTAGGCAAAGACAGGTAGTTTTCAGGACTGGGGCAGGTTGACAAGCAACAGATGTGTAGTGGCTTAACTCTGCCATTAACACCTTGAGGTGAGTGTAAATGGTTTTCTCTACTGCTTCAAGATTTCCCCAGAGTTCGGAGAACTCCGAGTATATTTTAGGGGAACTTGCCCCTCCAAAAAGGGAAGATTGCCCACTTACAAATTCTGGTTTCCATTTTAGAATGCTGCAACTAATTTTAAGGCAATTTCTAGCTTAAAATAAGATCCAGTTTTTTTCGGTACTCCATTACTAACTTCTAAAATAGTTTTGCTGTTATATTGTTTAGAATTTTTGCATCAACTGTCATGAAACTGGCTTTTTTTTTTTTTTTTTTGGATCAGAGATAAAAGCTATAAAAATGATATTTTCACTTATAAAATATTCCCTGAAACATTATCTTCTATAGTATAGGAATCATACCGATATATTTTAATGTTTTAAAGTCCTTATCTTTACCCTGACTGGTCCTGTAATACTTTTAATAAATAAGACATTGATAAACTATTCTTTGATGGATTGATATATTCACCTACTTGTTTTTAAGTCAACTTTGGGAAATTACATTTTCCCAAAATGTAATTTTTATTTTAAAATAGTCATTTTCCCCCCTTGGCTGCACCATACAGCTTGTGGGATCTTAGTTCCAACACCAAGGATTGAACCTGGGTCCCTGGTAGTTGAAGGGTAGACTGCTAACCACAGGAAAGCAGGGAATTGCCTAAGTGTGCTTTTTAGAAAATAATTTCTAAAATTTCATCTGTACCTATTATATAATTTCTTTCTCAATACTACTTTTATTTGTACTTATCAAATATAACTCGACATATACAGACTTTTAGAAACTAAACACTATGTTTAGAAACATATTTATTAAGTAAAATTAAAGACTTCATAAAGTTTTTTTACTGAGGTATTTTTGTTTGTCATAAAATTCAGCCACTTCAAGTTATACATTTTAATGATTTTTTAAAGTAACTTTACTGAGTGGTGCAACCATCACCAAATGCAATGTTAGTTGTAAAACACTTTCCTTATTTCCATTTAATCTTAATTCACATTCCTATCTCCATCTCTAGATAATGACTAATTTACTTTTTATCTTTGTAACTTTGCCTTTTTTTGACATTTAATATGAACGTGTGGTCTTGATCTGGTTTCATTTATTTGGCGTGTGTTTGAAGTTAATCTGTGATGAACTTCGTTCCTTTTTACTGTGGAGTGTTACTTCATTGTATAGATATCACATTCTATCGATCCACTGCTGTTTCCAGTTTGGGGCTATTATGAATGATGCTGCTGTGAACATTCATAGGCAGGTCTTTGTATGGGTGTAGGTTTTCAATTCACTTCAGTTCAGTTTAGTCACTCAGTCGTGTCTGACTCTTTGCTACCCCATGAACTGCAGCACACCAGGCCTCCCTGTCCATTACCAACTCCCAGAGCTTACTCAAACTCATGTCCTTTGAGTCGGTGATGTCATCCAATCATCTCATCCTCTGTCATCCCCTTCTCCTGACTTCAATCTTTCCCAGCATCAGAGTCTTTTCCAATGAGTCAGTTCTTCACATCAGGTGGCCAAAGTATTGGAGTTTCAGCTTCAGCATCAGTCCTTCCAGTGAATATTCAGGACTGATTTCCTTTAGGATGGACTGGTTTGATCTCCTTGCAGTTCAAGGGACTCTCAATAGTCTTCTCCAACACCACAGTTCAAAAACATCAATTCTCGGTGCTCAGCTTTCTTTATAGTCCAACTCTCACATCCATACATGACTACTGGAAAAACTATAGCTTTGACTAGATGGACCTTGTTGGCAAAGTAATGTCTCTGCTTTGTAATATGCTGTCTGGGTTGGTCATAACTTTTCTTCCAAGGAGCAACTGTCTTTTAATTTCATGGCTGTAGTCATCATTTGCAGTGATTTTGGAGTGTAAAAAAATAAAGTCTGTCACTGTTTCCACTATTTCCCCATCTATTTGCCATGGAGTTATGGGACCAGATGCTGTGATCTTGGTTTTCTGAATGTTGAGTCTTAAGCCAACTTTTTCACCCTCCTCTTTCACTTTCATCAAGAGGCTCTTTAGTTCTTCACTTTCTGCTATAAAGGCGGCATCTGCATATCTGAAGTTATTGCTATTTCTCCCAGCTATCTTGATTCCAGCTTGTGCTTCATCCAGCCCAGCGTTTCTCATGATGTACTTTGCGTACAAGTTAAATAAGCAGGGTGAGAATATACAGCCTGAAGTACTCCTTTCCCTATTTGGAACCAGTCTGTTGTTCTATGTCCAGTCCTAACTGTTGCTTCCTGACTTGCATACACATTTCGCAAGAGGCAGGTCAGGTGGTCTGATATTCCCATCTCTTTCAGAATTTTCCACAGTTTGTTGTGATCCACACAGTCAAAGGCTTTGGTGTAGCCAATAAAGCAGAAGTAGATGTTTTTTTCGAACTCTCTTGCTTTTTCCATGATCCAGCAGATGTTGGCAATTTGATTTCTGGTTCTGCTGCCTTTTCTAAATCCAGCTTGAACATCTGAAAGTTCACATTTCACATACAGTTGAAGGCTTGCTTGGAGAATTTTTAGCATTATTTTACTAGTGTGTGAGGTGAGTGCAATTGTGCCATAGTTTGACCATTCTTTGGCATTCCGTTTCTTCGGAATTGGAATGAAGACTGACCTTTTCCAGTCCTGTGGCCACTGCTGAGTTTTCCAGATTCTCTGGCATATTGAGTGCAGCACTTTCACAGCATCATATTTTAGGATTTGAAATAACTCAACTGAAATTCCATCATCTCCACTTGCTTTGTTTGCAGTCATGCTTCCTAAGGCCCACTTGATTTTGCCTTTCTCTAGTGAGTAATCATACCATCATGATTATCTGGGTCGTGAAGATCTTTTTGTATAGTTTTTCTGTGTATTCTTGCCACCTCTTCTTAAGATCTTCTGCTTCTGTTAGGTCCAAACCATTTCTGTCCTTTATTGTGCCCATCTTTGCAGGAAATGTTCCCTTGGTATCTCTAATTTTCTTGAAGAGATCTCTATAGCCTTTCCCATTCTATTGTTTTCCTCTATTTCTTTGCATCAATCACCGAGGAAAGCTTTCTTACCTCTCCTTGCTCTTCTTTGGAACTCTGCATTCAAATGGATATATCTTTCCTTTTCTCCTTTGCTTTTCACTTCTCTTCTTTTCACAGCTATTTGTAAGCCTCCTCAGACAGCCATTTTTGCCTTTTTTAATTTCTTTTTCTTGGGGATGGTCTTGATCCCTGCCTCCTGTACAATGTCAGGAACCTCTGTCCATAGTTCTTCAGGCACTCTGTCTATCAGATCTAATCCTTTGAATCTATTTGTCACTTCCACTATAAAATCATAAGGGATTTGATTTAGGTCACAAAGATGCTTACTCCTTGGAAGGAAAGTTATGACCAACCTAGGTAGCATATTGAAAAGCATAGACATTACTTTGCCAACAAAGGTCCATCTAGTCAAGGCTATGGTTTTTCTAGTGGTCATGTATGAATGTGAGAGTTGGACTGTGAAGAAGTCTGAGCGCGGAAGAATTGATGCTTTTGAACTGTGCTGCTGGAGAAGACTCTTGAGAGTCCCTTGGACTGCAAGGAGATCCAACCAGTCCATTCTGAAGGAGATCAGGCCTGGGATTTCTTTGGAAGGAATGATGCTAAAGCTGAAATTCCAGTACTTTGGCCACCTCATGAGAAGAGTTGACTCATTGGAAAAGACTGATGCTGGGAGGGATTGGGGGCAGGAGGAGAAGGGGACGACAGAGGATGAGATGGCTGGATGGCATCACTGACTTGATGGACGTGAGTCTGAGTGAACTCCAGGAGTTGGTGATGGACAGGGAGGCCTGGCATGCTGCGATTCATGGGGACGCAAAGAGTCAGACACGACTGAGTGACTGAACTGGACTGAACTGATTGGTCTAGTGAAACTTTCTTCAATTTAAATCTGAATTGGACAATATGGAGTTCATGGTCTGAGCCACAGTCTGCTCCCAGTCTTGTTTCTGCTGACTGAATAGAGCTTCTCCATCTTTGGCTGCGAAGAATATAATCAATCTGATTTTGTTATTGACTATCTTGTGATGTCCATGTATAGAGTCATCTCTTGTGTTGTTGGAAGAGTCGTTTGCCATTACCAGTGCATTCTCTAGGCAAAACTCTGTTAGCCTTTGCCCTGCTTCATTCTGTACTCCAATGCCAAATTTGCCTGTTACTCTAGGTATTTCTTGACTTGTTACTCGTGTATTCCAGTCCCCTATAATGAAAATGACATCTTTTTGGGGGTGTTAGTTCTAGAAGATCTTGTAGGTCTTCATAGAACCAGTCAACTTCAGCTTCTTTGGCATTACTGGTTGGGGCATAGACTTAGATTAGTGTGATATTGAATGGTTTGGCTTGGAAACGAACAGAGATCATGCTGTTGTTTTTGATATTGCATCACAGTACTGCATTTCAGACTCTCTTGTTGACTATGATGACTAATCCAGTTCTTCTACGAGATTCTTGTCCACAGTAGTAGATATAATGGTCATCTGAGTTAAATTTACCTATTCCAGTCCATTTTAGTTCTCTGATTCCTAAAATGTTGACGTTCACACTTGTCATCTCCTGTTTGACCACTTCCAATTTGCCTTGATCAGTTCCCTGGTGGCTCAGATGGTAAAGCATTTGCCTGCAGTGTGGGAGACCTGGTTTCGTTATCTGGATTGGGACGATTCCCTGGGAAAGGAAATGGCAACTCACTCCAGTACTCTTGTCTGGAAAATTACATGGATGAAGGAGCCTGGTAGGCTACAGTCCATGGGATCACAAGAGTCGGACACGACTGAGCAACTTCACTATGGACCTAAAGTTCCAGGTTCCTATGCAATATTGCGCTTTACAGCATCAAACTTTACTTCCATCACCAGTCATATCCACAACTGGGTATTGTTTTTGCTTTCGCTCTGTCTCTTCAGTCTTTCTGGAATTATTTGTCCACTGATCTCCAGTAGCATATTGGACACCTACTGACCTGGAGAGTTCGTCTTTCAATGTCTTATCTTTTTGCCTTTTCATACTGTATGGGGTTCTCAAGGCAAGAGTACTGAAGCGGTTTGCCATTCCCTTCTCCAGTGGACCACATTTTGTCAGAACTCTCCACCATGACCCATCCATCTTGGATGGCCCTACACTGCATGGCTCATAGTTTCATCGAATTAGACAAGGCTGTGGTCCATGTGATCAGATTGGCTAGTTTTCTGTGATTGTGGTTTTCAGTCTGTCTGCCCTCTGATGGGGAAGGATAAGAGGCTTATAGAAGCTTCCTGATGGGAGAGACTGACTGAGGGGGAAACTGGGTCTTGTTCTGATGGGCGGGGCCATGCTCAGTAAATATTGAATCCAATTTTCTGCTGATGCGTGGGGCTGTGTTCCCTCCCTGTTATTTACCTGAGGCCAAACTATGGTGGAGGTAATGATAATAATGGTGACCTCCTTCAAAAGGTCCCACGCACACACTGCTGCACTCAGTGCCTCCAGCCCTGCAGCAGGCCACCACCAACCCATGCCTCCACCAGAGACTCCTGGACACTCTCGGGCATGTCTGGGTCGTTCTCTTATGGCGTCACTACACCTTTCTCCTGGGTCCTGGTGCACAGAAGGTTCTGTTTGAGCCCTCTAAGAGTCTATTTCTCAGTCCTGTGTAAGTTCTGGCAGCTCTACAGTGGGGTTAACAGTGACCTCCTCAAGAGGGCTTATGCCATACCCAAGTCTGCTGCACCCAGAGCCCCTGCCCCTGCAAAGTCTACTGCTGACCTGCACCTCCACAGGAGATACTCAAACACAGTTCTGTCTCAGTCTCCTTGGGGTCTCTGGGTCTTAGTGCACACAAAGTTTGTTTGAGCCCTCTGAGCTTCTCTGGTGGGTATGGGGTTTGATTCTAAATGTGATTTCACCCCTCCTACCATCTTGCTGGGGCTTCTCCTTTGCCCTTGGATGTGGGGTATTTCCTCGAAGTCGCTCCAGCGCTGCACAACTGCCTCTCCTCAATTTCCTTAGGTGGAATTTACCTAGAAGTAGAATTTTTGAGTCCTGTAATAGGCTCATGTTCAATTGTTTTGAGAAAGGCTGAACTGTTTTCCAAAGTGGGCTTGTTAGGTTTTAAGTGGTGTAATAATAGGTGTTCTTCTGTAAACTCTATTTCACAGGAGGGATGGTTGTCAAATATAAATAGTTGCTCGGTTTTCAGGTTTTCTATTCCATATCCATGGCAAATCTGGGATCATATTCTCATGATTATTATCTCATGCTCTTTGGTTCATAATACAACTCTACCTTTGAAATATATATTGAGCTTTTGACACTTTTGCAGGAGTAGGTTTCTACCATTGATATAATCCCCTAAGGAACTTTTATGTTAGACCCTACGGCTCATATTTCATATCCTTTTGTTTATTCTGAGTTGAAAAGTGGTAATTTTAAACTGAGAATCCTAAAACTAGACTTTAGAACTTCCTCTCACAGGCAGAAAGTCACCTGGGTTCAGCCCAGGGTGGCCTTGGTTGTTAGTAGGACAGCTGCAAAACCCATAGCAAAGGGGAACTGGGTTGCAGAGCACAGGAAAGTCCATTGGGTATGTCTGGCAAAGAGCCAGAAAATGTTCCAAAGCAGAGACCAATCCTAAGGCTAACTGAAGTGACTTAGCAGCAGCAGCAGCACCAAGACTGTTTTGGAAGGGGCATCTGGAAGGAATCTCAGAAGGACCCTAGAGAATGGAGCCTTTTATAGTTGCTGCTGCTGCTGCTAAGTTGCTTCAGTTGTGTCTGACTCTGTGTGACCCCATAGACGGCAGCCCACCAGGCTCCCCTGTCCCTGGGATCCTCCAGGCAAGAACACTGGAGTGGGTTGCCATTTCCTTTTCCAATGCATGAAAGTGGAAAGTGAAAATGAAGTTGCTCAGTTGTGTCCAACTCTTAGCGACCCCATGGACTGCAGCCTACCAGGCTCCTCCGTCCATGGGATTTTCCAGGCAAGAGTACTGGAGTGGGTTGCCATTGCCTTCTCTGGAGCCTTTTATAGTAGGGGTTCCCAACCCCTGGGCCATGGACCACTACTAGTCTGTGGCCTGTTAGAAACAAGGGCACACAGCAGCAGGTGAGCAGTGGGCAAGTGAGAGAAGCTTCATCTGTATTTACAGCTGCTGCCTTTCACTCACATTACTGCCTGAGCTATGTCTTCTGTCAGATCAGCTGTGGCCTTAGATTCTCATAGGCGCACCAACCCTACTGTGAACTGGGCAAGCAAAGGATCTAGATTGCATGCTCGTTAGTTGCAGGAAAACAGGCTCAGGGGTCACACTGATTCTGCAGTATGGTGAGTTGTATAATTATTTCATTATATATCATATGTAATAATAATAGAAATAAAGTGCACAATAAATGTAATGTGCTTGAATCATACCAAAATCATCCACCCCCACTCCCCCCACTCCCTCCCTGGAAAAATTGTCTTTTATGAAACTGGTCCCTGGTGCTAAAAAGGTTGGGAACCGCTGTTTTATGGGGTTCAGAAGGCCTAACTCTTGGGTGAGGAGCTGTTCAAGGCTCAAGTCAGTCCTTTTGTAAGGAGAGGTCAAAGCTGAGCTGAGGAGTTAAGTCCCCATGGATCTTCTTATTAAACTGGTCTATTTAAGCTTTCTGCTCCTAGTTGGCTTTTTAAAGTACAGCCTTAGTGCAGACACATTGTCTTTCATCTGTTTTTTAAAAATATGATGTTGGGTTGTTTTTAGTATTACCTGCTTTTTTACTAGTGGAATCTGGAGTTTTCAGCACACTTGTGAGAATATATTTAATTTATAAATAAAATAATTGCAGAATTATGCAGTATAACCAAGACTGTGATCGTTAGTCCTTCAAGGAAAATACCATATAAATGCTATTTTATAGTTAAAATGATTAATGTATATTTTTGTATTACAGATTTGTTAGATAAGCTGAAAATGTAATTCGCTAGATACATTAAATCCTCAGTGTACAAAAATGAAACTTGTAACATTTATGCATAATTGAATAGATATTCTTGTGTACTTTTATGGTGATTAGAAGACACATTAAAGATTAAATTATCAGAGCTCACTGCTGATTTTCTCCAGGTGCCAAATTATTGAACTCTGTTAAATTATCTAGCAGTGATTGTGGCATAGCCCACTAACAGGGAACTTTGTCAACAGGTATAGCAAATTTGATTCCCTAGGTTTATTTAATATAATTAGAGGAACCTGGTGGACAATTAGAGTGACATGGGGTCACTATGAACAGTTGAACACAACTGAAGCGACTTATCACACATGCAGGACACACTCAGAAGTTTATATGGTTGTTAAACTATTAGGTGAACAAACTCTTTGCACTTTACTTGGATATTTGTTTTATAATAAAGACTGTGTCTTAGAGTGAGGTATAAGGTACATGCTTACCCAGGTAGACTGCATAGAACTTGTTTGTTGCTCTTTATCTCTGAGATATTTTCTCACACATACAAAAAATATCTATCAATCAGTTGTCACACCCTGTGAATATAGGTATGTTTTCTCATGCTTCAGCGGTTGGCATGTGTTCTCAACCAGTGAGATCTGATGTGGTAGATGTACTGGATATTCTTGTCCTGTGAGTGTTAACTAAAGCAGAAAAAAGGAACAGAACAATGATATGGTAATGAGAATGTGCCTTGGGGCAGATTTGTATAAATTTTGGGGGGCTGGAGAACTAGGAGATTAAACTTTATTAGGTTTGGTCTGACAAGTATGTCTAAGTGATTTCTTGATTGCCACACTATCTGAACTTTTTCTGGTTGGCAGTGGAGAACTGTCAGTGTTTTTAAGTGATTAAATCATAAATTCAGAAAGATATTTTTACTAGTAGCTCAGAAATTTTATTAATCATGAAAAAAAAAAAACCTGGTGTGTTTTGAGTTACCTAATAAGCCTTCTTAATTAGTGGTTTTGATTCTCAAAGTGTTTCCTTAATCCGATAGGTAGTATTAGTTTTTAGGCCTACTGTAGTGCTGATTTTACTTATTCATATTATGAAATTGTTTTCCTATAGCACATTTTGATAATGAATTAGTTGGGATGCTTTGGGTTAAAAATGATAGAAAAGTGAGACTCATTGAGTCTTACATAATAGGAGATTCCAGTCTCACATAGCTATTAGTCCATAGGTTGGGCAGTCCGAGGTGTGACTTCAGCCCTGTTACTTTGCCATTCTCACGTCCAGAGGAGATGGAAAGATATGTCTAACCCTTGGGATCCAGGAAGGCTTTTACTGAAACTTCCAAAGTTTAACTGGGCAGAACTGAGTCAAACCTCCTGTTAAACCAATCCTTGGCAGAAGGAAAATTTTCTCTGTGATGAGTTGATAATAATCAGGATTACTCTGGAGTTGGGGTGAGTTCATCTTCCCCCTGTCGTATGGGAGAAGAGAGGATCTCTGACCCATTCAGCGTTCTGAGAGCTAGTGGCATATGGAGTGGCATACAGGTAGCCAACAGAGTCTGCCAAAGAGAACCTTGGATGAAGGTGACCTTCAAAGAATGATTAGAGTGCTTTTGCAGTGCTGAGGCTGAGTTCATTCCACAGACTTGTTGACATGAGAACCCTCTGATCTTCCTTTTATTTTTGATCCAAGAGGGACTGCCTCTACCAGAAAAATAATGAGTCAATTCTTATTGAATTTTATTCATTGACTTTTGTAATCCCATGTACATCTTCTTCTTGTTCATATCTAATGAGACCCTATAATAAATTGCTTTAACTTTTTTTTCATTTTAGTAACTTTTGCTGTAAGAAGGTGAATGATCAGATTAGATGTATCAAATGTCAGGTTTCTCTAAGAAAGCTCTAGGCATGCTGTGAAATTCAGCCCTGCGGCTGCCCAACTCTGAACCCCAGCCTGAGCTATCTCTTCCCTCCATAGGAGAATCAGTGTGCCTCGGGCTGTTCCAGCCCTTGCTTTACCCTTTCCATTACCTCAGCCTTCAACTGCAGTCTGTCCTGCCCCCTGCTGGGAGTCATTCAGCTACCATGGCTCTGTTAAGAGCCTGTTCTCTGATAAATTATTTCATGGTAAAGTGTTGCCTGGTTCAAGTCCCCTTCTTAGTCCATATATGTAACTTTTCAGAGGTGTTTCTGTCTGTTTGAAGTAACTCCAAGGACTGATTCTAAAAGGTGTACTTCAGGCCAGCTAGGATGACACAGATATACGTGGTTATTACTCTTGAGAGTCCCTTGGACTGCAAGGAGATCAAGCCAGTGAATCCTAAAGGAAATCAGTCCTGAATATTCATTGGAAAGACTGATGCTGAAGCTGAAACTCCAGTACTTTGGCCACCTGATGTGAAGAACTGACTCACTGGAAAAGACCCTGATGCTGGGAAAGATAGAAGTCAGGAGAAAGGGGACAACAGAGGATGAGATGGTTGGATGGCATCACTGTCTCGATGGGGATGAGTTTGAGTAAGCTCCAGGCTTTGGAAATGGACAGGGAAGCCTGGCGTGCTGCAGTCCATGGGGTAGCAAAGAGTCAGACACAACTAAGTGACTGAACTGAACTGAGGATGACATAGAAGCATTTTAAGCACTGCATGTCTTTTCATTTTCACTGTGCAGAAAGCACCTTATTCAAAGGATGGTTTGAACTCATGAACCCAGATTTACACTAGACTTCACTGATTCTGAACACTTAAGCAGTTATCATTTAGAGAAAGAACAAAATCACATCATCTTAATAATTGAAAACTTCAAAGTTTTATGATATAAATAACACACTAAAAAACACACTCTTCTTGTACAAAAACTATTTTGAGTAGTTTTAATTAATTCAGTTCCATAATGAAAACGATTGGCTGTCATTCTTCAACTGCACTTCGTTGTGGAGATCAGATATCCTGTTGTCACTTGAGCAATTCTTTCCCCCCATTTCTTTCTGCTTCTCTGGATCCAGTTTTGATGTGGATCGTATCTCTTTTTTAAAAATATTTTTTTCTGACTCTGGTCCCACCCCGATTCCTCTCCTAAAGCTTGTGGCTCAGATTGTAACAGACAACGAAGCTTAATAGAGGTCACAGAAAATCCCAGTTCTCACTTTGCAATGTACCTTGCATTTAAAGTGCAGAATCATACAAACTTCCTAATTAAAATTTATCATGTGAATAAATATTCTTCAAAGGCAAAGGGGTGAAATGGCTTTGAAACAGGCCTCTGGCAGTGGTTTTGTAGAGGTCTTTTAGTTAACTAGTAACACATGGCCATGGATATGAATACCAGACGATTTTAGAGAAACAGCAGATGTGGCTTTACTCCTCCTTCTGCAGAAAGGATCTTGGAAATCACAATGCCTGGATGGAGAGGCCTAGGGTTTTCCCTGAAGTACACAGCTGATGGCTACTGGGCAGTGTCCAGAAGGGCTCTCCATTTGATGCCCGAAAGATCTCTTCTCACAGGCCGTGATCTTACCTGCAGATACTCCTTCAAGGACATGTTAGCTTTTGTGATAGGTTATCTCCATCATACAAATTAATACAAAGTTTCTAATTAATGTCTTCCTCATTACCAGTTTTCCTAGCCCAGTGAGCTCAACTCTGGCTACATATTACAGTGACTTGGGGATTTATTAAAACTGCTAATACCTGGGTCCCAAACCACAAACTAGCAGTTTGCCAATGTGGTCCCTGGAGCAACAGCATCCACAGGATCCTCATTCAGACCTACTGAATCACAACTTCTGGTGGGGTGGGACTCAGAAAACTGTTTTAACAAGTGCTCTGGGTATTCTGATGTGTGTTCAAGTCTGAGAACCACTAGTGTATTTTTCCCAGGACATCAGTTTCTTCTCCTGATCTTAATATAGTCCAGATCTCAACCCTGCATTTGTATGGCACTCATTTTCTTACATGTATTACAAGAGGAGCTTTGTTTTTTGTTCAAAATTCATTTAAAACTGTTCTCACTCATATGATAATAAAGATAGTATCTTGTGGATAAATCTTGTTGAAAACTAAGATGGTTTTTTGTTGTTGTTGATTTTTTCAGTATGCTTGGTTATTACAGATTAGGTCAAAGAAGACTTCATACTGGGCCCTGTGTAGCTTGCTCTGACCTGAGGTATTGTATTCTTGAGCTGGAAAATTGTGAATTGGTTCATGTGGTGAACTCAACCGGTCACCATGAGTTTATTTTGCAGGTCCCTAAATCCCATGGACAGAGGCGCTTGGTGGGCTACAGTCCATGGGGTCTCAATGAGTTGGACACAACTATGAATGACTAAGCAGCAGAAGCCTTAATAATAAAGACATAGCCGTGACCCAAGGTTATTCAGGATTTTGGATCCAGTAGTGTGCATGACTTTCCAGAATTTCACACTATGATAAGGGAGAGAAAAGGCAGCATAGCAGGTAACCTTGGATAGCAGATCATACTGGTTGGCTCGTTAGTACACTGTGCCTCCTGAAGGAAGTATTATTGGGACTTGAGGGATCAATGAAAAAGTTTGTATAGAAAAAGATTTCTCTTATAAACTCTAGGGTAGTGGGTACTTTGTATTTACTGTCCCAGTTGTAGGTGTTTGTTTAAATGGTGTCTGTACCAACAGAGGCAACAGTGACAAGTGGTTAGCTGCAAAGATTTTGCAGCTGGACTTCCTAGGTTTAGAAACTATGCCCCTAACTAGCTGTGTGTCCTCAGGCAAGTCAGTTACCTGCTCAGTGCATGGGTCTCTATCTGTAAAACAGGAATGGGAACAGTACTTTCTCATAGGGTGGTTGACAGATTAAATGGGTAAATGCATATGAAGCACCCAGAACAGCACCTGGCTATGGAGGTGTTCAGTAAATGTTATCTATTACCGGCTAGCAGAGGCACTGTCCTTTACTCAGAGTTACTCTGAGGCCAGCTGTCTTGAAGGGACTGGCTAACTTTGAAACCTTTAGAACAAAAAGGGAACTAGGTACTGAGATTATTAATGGAGTTTTTTTTTTCCTTTTTTTCTTTTTTTAAAAAAGTTAATTTTAACTGTGCTGGGTCTTTACTGCTTCATGGCCTATTCTCTAGTTGTGATGCTCCAGCTTCTCATTGTGGTGGCTTCTCTTGTTGCGCAGCATGGGTTCTAGGACTCGCAGACTCAGTAGTTGTGGCTGCCAGTCTCTAGAGCACAGGCTCAGTAGTTGTGGTTCATGGGCTTAGTGGCTCCATGGCATGTGGGCTTTTCCCAGATCAGGGCTCAAGCCCGTGTCTCCTGCTTTGGCAGGGGGATTCTTTACCAATGAGTGCTGCTGCTGCTGCTGCTAAGTCGCTTCAGTCATGTTCGACTCTGTGCGACCCCATAGATGGCAGCCCACCAGGCTCCCCTGTCCCTGGGATTCTCCAGGCAAGAACACTGGAGTGGGTTGCCATTTCCTCCTCCAATGCGTGAAAGTGAAAGGTGAAAGTGAAGTCGCTCGGTCGTGTCCGACTCTTCGCAACCCCATGGACTGCAGCCCACCAGGCTCCTGTGTCCATGGGATTTTCTAGACAAGAGTACTGGAGTGGGTTGCCATTGCCTTCTCCGAATGAGCCGCTAAAGAAACCCTTTTTCCTTTTTCTTTTTAAATGCATATATAACAATGTTTTATCAAAGGTTTCAAAGCCTAGTTACTATTTATTAACTTGGTGATGTCACTGAACATATTTAAATACTGGAAATTAATAGTTCTGAATCCCTTCTGTGCAATTCTGAAACCCCAGAAGCTCTGAAAATGAAAAGATTTTATATATTTCCAGAAACTCATTTGGCCTTAAAAATCTCACTATAATATACACATACTAGTTTTGTATTGCTGCTGTCATGAATTACCCTAAATATAGCAGCTTAAAGCAATACAAATTGATTATCTCAGTTTCCCTGAGTCCGAAGTCCAGCTCAGCTGGATTCCCTATTTAGAGTCTCACAGGCTTCTGTTAAGGTATCATTCAGGCTATGCTCCTTCCTGGAGGCTTTGGGGAAGAATTTACTTCAAGAATTTTTAGATTGTTGGCAAAATTCAGTTCCTTGAGATTATAGGATTGAGGTCCTCATTTCCTTGCTGGCTGTTGGCCACAGACTGTTCTTCTAGAGGCTGCCCATGTTCATTGGCTAGTGGCCCCCTTTCTCCATCTTCCAAAGCAACAATGGCCAGTCAGGTCCCTCTTTCTGACCTCTGCTTCTGTTTCATCCTTTCTTTGCCATTCTCTTCCACCATCCCACTGTGACTGATGTGTCTGCCTCTCTCTTCTTTTAAGGGTTTCTGTGATTACATGGGGCTGCCCTGGGATATTCTCTGTATTTTAAAGTCAACTGATAAGTCACTTTAAGTTCATCTGCAAAATCTCTTTGTGCAGTACCTAGATTAGTAGTGTTGACCCTTCAACAATATGGGATTGAACTGCTCAGGCAGATTTTTTTACCAATGAATATACAGTTTGCCCTTTATATATCTGTGGGTTTCACTCACCACCAGAAATTGAAATTTCCATCTGCAGTTGGTTGAACCTGAGGATGTGAAACCTGTGACTATGGAGAGACTGCCCCATTCATTGTACTACAGCATTTTATGTAAGAGACTTGAGCACCTGTGGATTTTAGTACATGTGGAAGTTCCTGGAACCAATCCTTCGAAGATACCAAGAGATGATTGTATTTGATTGATTGATCAGAGAATGAAAATCTTGCAGGGTTGGAAATCTTGAAAACTGTGCCTATCTCAGTGCATCAGTTCAGTTCAGTGTAGCTGCTCAGTCGTGTCTGACTTTTTGTGACCCTATGGACTGCAGCACACCAGGCTTCCCTGTCCATCACTGAATCCCAGAGCTTACTCAAACTCATGTCTATCGAGTTGGTGATGCCATGCAACCATCTCATCTTCTGTCGTCCCCTTCTCCTCCTGTCTTCAATCTTTCCCAGCATCAGGGTCTTTTCCAGTGAGTCAGTTCTTCACATCAGGTGGCCAGAGTATTGGAGTTTCAGTTTCAGGATCAGTCCTTCCAATGAATATTCAGGGCTCATTTCCTTTAGGATGGACTGGTTTGATCTCCTTGCAGTCCAAGGGACTCTCAAGAGTCTTCTCCAACACCACTGTTCAAAAACATCAGTTCTTTGGCACTCAGCTTTCTTTTTATAGTCCAACTCTCACATCCATACTTGACTACTGGAAAAGCCATAACTTTGACTAGACGGACCTTTGTTGGCAAAGTAATGTCTTTACTTTTTAATGTGCTGTCTAGGTTGGTCATAGCTTTTCTTCCACGGAGTAAGCGTCTTTTAATTTCATGGCTGCAGTCACCATCTGCAGTGATTTTGGAGCCCAAGAAAATAGTCTGTCACTGTTTCCATTGTTTCCCCATCTATTGGCCATGAAGTGATGGGACCAGATGCTGTGATCTTAGTTTTCTGAATGTTGTAGTTTTATGTCTTAGTTTTTGTAATCTCAATGCATAAGACTACTTAATAGTCTTTATTGATCCCACTTAATGTGAATCTCATTTGGTACAGGAATCAGAAACATACCTTGGAGACATTGTGGGTTAAGTTCCAAACCATTGTAGTAAATCTAATATCAAAATAAATCCAGTCATAAATTATTTTGGTTTGCCAGTACCTCTAAAAGTTATATTTACATTGTATGTAGTCTATTCAGTGTGCAATATTATTAAAAACAGTGTGCATATCTTAATTTAAAATTATTGCTGTTGGAAAAATGGCACCAACAGTCTCATTCAACACAGGGCTGCCACAAACATTCAATTTGTATAGTGCATTATCTGGGAAGCATAATAAAAACTAGATATGCCTGTATCTGTATGCTTGATAAAGGTTGTTGTCCTTGATCCTTCGATTCTGCTGGGAGCAGTATGTAATATATGATCTATGCACATTGTTACCTTTCTAAAATTAAAACATTTCTAAACTCCAGAATACATCTGGCCTCAAGGGTTCTTGAAGAGATTGTGAATGTGTTATAAAAAGTTACAGGTAAAAGATGTTTTTAAGGCATTTATATTTTATTTATATTTTAAACTATTATGAAATGGTGCCTGTATAACACTTACTTCTTGAGATTAGGGATATTACTGTGTTCTTCAGACTCACACTAAAATGGACTTTATATGGGACTTTCAAAACGGACTCGTTTTGAAGATTCAGGAGGCACCAATATTGCAGATAAGAAAGGAAAGGATGGAAGGTAAAAACACATTGAACACTATGCTATTGAATTTATGTGCATTCACACAATGTGTGTGTGTGTGATTTAATCTTTGCTACCTATATATGTTGTTCTTTTTTAAATTTTATACGTGCTGGAATCAAGAGTCAGGGAAACTGAGTAACTTGCTTAGGGTCACATGGCTGGTCAGTGTGGAACTGGAATTTGAACTTAGTTCTGACTTCAGAGTCTCCAGATCTGGAATTTAAACTCTAGTCTCATGCTTTACTCTGTTCAGATAGTTATTTTTAATACATAATTGTTTTACATATTGTTTAATACATAATTGATTTGCAAGTGCTTTTTGACATATTTAAAACATTTTAAAACTTCTTACAAAACCAAGCAATTTATGATGCTTGGTTTTTTACTAGAATTAATTTGTATTTAGGATTATCAGTTATGTTGGATTAAAATTTTCCATTTTTTAAAGATTTTTTAAATCAGTTAAACCTTAAAATTAGAGCCAAATTGAACATTTTATTCCTGGATGAATTCTTCATTAAAAATTATTTGTTGTAAATTGCCATCTCTTAACATGAGACAGTTTACCAATTTAGCAGACATTATTAAATGCTGGAAATAATACATTTTTCCAATACTGGAACATTTCTTTATATTCATTGTTGTTAAGTAATCCCTTATTTGCTGGATATCCAGTTTGTTAGTCCTTTGATGTAAAATATTCTCTTTTGAAAAGTAAGCAGCTTTACTTCTGATTTCTGTTTCATTTCCTCCTCACTGTTTTGGTCTCTGTTTTCTCTGTGTAGTAAAGTGTTGACAGAAAGCAACTGTACAGAGATATAAAAATATGCATCAATTAGAACAGCAAATCACAGTGTAGTTTTCGGGAGAAGTATTTTAGCTAAGACATGAGAAACACAGCTGTAATAAATCTGAATAAAATTTTTTCCGGAATTGTTACTAAAATAATCTTATTGTTTTTCATTTTATAATTTATCACAGGATTAAAAAAATGGACTAGACGTGCATATTCAGGATTGTGTGCTGTTTTGAAAAATAAACATGAAGAAAGATTTTTCTAATGTCTTCATTCTGTTCCTGTTATTTTGTTTTCATATCCACAAAGAAAATATTCCAACTTACATCATTTTTTATGATAAAATATTTTAAATGTTGGCTGTTAGGGAACAACTTTATGATTCAAAAAATAAATTTTATTTAACATAACATGGATTCCTTAACAAAAATAATGTTACAAATGAAGCTTTGTGATAGATGCCTATACTGAATATGACTATTTGAATATTCGTCCATTTAGACTAATGGTTTGGAAGATACATATTTCTTTCAGTAGGAATAAATGCAATTTTAATCAACTGTGGTATGTTCATAAGGTAAGGAATGGAATAGTTGAGAAAAGAGAACTAGGTTTTGTTTTTACCCTGGTCTTGAATAAGATTGCACTCCATTTAGTTTGTTGTTTATAATTTGCTTTTGCTCTATAGACAAAATCAGGCACTGAGAGTATATTATTTTGGAATTGCTTCTATCTTTTTTGGGCACAGAAGAATTGAGATTGGTTGGATTTTATCATCCATGGAAGGCAATTTCTACTCTGGTACTTGCTTATCTTTCAGTGACAAGGTATAGAAACATATGCAGAAAAATAATGTATAAGCTTTAGGCCAAGACACAATGAAAGACAGTGCAAACTCAAAGGCCAAGACTTTTAGGAATAAGTAATTCCCTCTTATATCTTTCCTTTTCTCCTTTGCTTTTTGCTTCTCTTCTTTTCACAGCTATTTATAAGGCCTCCCCAGACAGCCATTTTGCTTTTTTGCATTTCTTTTCCACGGGGATGGTCTTGATCCCTGTCTCCTGTACAATGTCACGCACCTCATTCCATAGTTCATCAGGCACTCTGTCTATCAGATCTAGGCCCTTAAATCTATTTCTCACTTCCACTGTATAATCATAAGGGATTTGATTTAGGTCATACCTGAATGGTCTAGAGGTTTTCCCTACTTTCTTCAATTTCAGTCTGAATTTGGCAATAAGGAGTTCATGGTCTGAGCCACAGTCAGCTCCTGGTCTTGTTCTTGCTGATTGTATAGAGCTTCTCCATCTTTGGCTGCAAAGAATGTAATCGATCTGATTTCGGTGTTGACCATCTGGTGATGTCCATGTATAGAGTCTTCTCTTGTGTTGTTGGAAGAGGGTATTTGCTATGACCAGTGCATTTTCTTGGCAAAACTCTGTTAGTGTTTGCCCTGCTTCATTCCGTGTTCCAAGGCCAAATTTGCCTGTTACTCCAGGTGTTTCTTGACTTCCTACTTTTGCATTCCAGTCCCCTATAATGAAAAGGACATCTTTTTTGAGTGTTAGTTCTAAAAGGTCTTGTAGGTCCTCATAGAACCGTTCAACTTCAGCTTCTTCAGCATTACTGGTTGGGGCATAGACTTGGATTACTGTGACATTGAATGGTTTGCCTTGGAAATGAACAGAGATCATTCTGTCGTTTTTGAGATCGCATCCAAGTACTGCATTTCGGACTCTTTTGTTGACCATTATGGCCACTCCATTTCTTCTGAGGGATTCCTGCCCACAGTAGTAGATATAATGGTCATCTGAATGCAGAGTTCCAAAGAATAGCAAGAAGAGATAAGAAAGCCTTCTTCAGCGATCAATGCAAAGAAATAGAGGGAAAAAACAGAAGGGGAAGACTAGGGATCTCTTCAAGAAAATCAGAGATACCAAAGGAACATTTCATGCAAAGATGGGCTCGATAAAGGACAGAAATGGTATGGACCTAACAGAAGCAGAAGATATTAAGAAGAGGTGGCAAGAAAACACAGAAGAACTGTACAAAAAAGATCTTCACAACCCAGATAATCATGATGGTGTGATCACTGACCTAGAGCCAGACATCCTGGAATGTGAAGTCAAGTGGGCCTTAGAAAGCATCACTAGGAACAAAGCTAGTGGAGGTGATGGAATTCCAGTTGAGATATTCCAAATCCTGAAAGATGATGCTGTGAAAGTGCTGCACTCAATATGCCAGCAAATTTGGAAAACTCAGCAGTGGCCACAGGATGGGAAAAGGTCAGTTTTCATCCCAATCCCAAAGAAAGGCAATGCCAAAGAATGCTCACTAACCGCACAATTGCACTCATCTCACACGCTAGTAAAGTAATGCTCAAAATTCTCCTAGCCAGGCTTCAGCAATATGTGAACCATGAACTTCCTGATGTTCAAGTTGGTTTTTGAAAAGGCAGAGGAACCAGAGATCAAATTGCCAACATCCTCTGGATCATGGAAAAAGCAAGAGAGTTCCAGAAAAACATCTATTTCTGCTTTATTGACTATGCCAAAGCCTTTGACTGTGTAGATCACAATCAACTGTGGAAAATTCTGAAAGAGATGGGAATACCAGACCACCTGATCTGCCTCTTGAGAAATCTGTATGCAGGTCAGGAAGCAACAGTTAGAACTGGTCATGGAACAACACACTGGTTCCAAATAGGAAAAGGAATACGTCACCATGTTTATTTAACTTATATGCAGAGTACATCATGAGAAATGCTGGACTGGAAGAAACACAAGTTGGAATCAAGATTGCTGGGAGAAATATCAATAACCTCAGATATGCAGATGACACCACCCTTATGGCAGAAAGTGAAGAGGAACTAAAAAGCCTCTTGATGAAAGTGAAAGTGGAGAGTGAATAAGTTGGCTTAAAGCTCAACATTCAGAAAACGAAGATCATGGCATCTGGTCCCATCACTTCATGGGAAATAGATGGGGAAACAGTGGAAACAGTGTCAGACTTTGTTTTTCTGGGCTCCAAAATCACTGCAGATGGTGACTGCAGCCATGAAATTAAAAGATGCTTACTCCTTGGAAGGAAAGTTATGACCAATCTAGATAGCATATTCAAAAGCAGAGACATTACTTTGCCAACAAAGGTTCGCCTAGTCAAGGCTATGGTCTTTCCTGTGGTCATGTATGGATGTGAGAGCAGGACTGTGAAGAAGGCTGAGCGCTGAAGAACTGATGCTTTTGAACTGTGGTGTTGGAGAAGACTCTTGAGAGTCCCTTGGACTGCAAGATCCAACCAGTCCATTCTGAAGGAGATCAGCCCTGGGATTTCTTTGGAAGGAATGATGCTAAAGCTGAAACTCCAGTATTTTGGCCACCTCATACGAAGAGTTGACTCATTGGAGAAGACTCTGATGCTGGGAGGGATTGGGGGCAGGAGGAGAAGGGGACGACAGAGGATGAGATGGCTGGATGACATCACTGACTCGATGGATGTGAGTCTGAGTGACCTCCGGGAGTTGGTGATGGACAGGGAGGCCTGGCGTGCTGCAGTTCATGGGGTCGCAAAGAGTCGGACTCCACTGAGGACTGATCTGATCTGATCTAATTCCCTCTTGTCTAGAGATCTAGTATATCACTGTCTCTTTGGAGAGGGGACTGAGGCTCTCTGATTTCCTGATTTTGTATTCTTGTGTTTATACCTGCTGCTCGCTTCAAAGTTTGCAGAGATACCATTTTGAGCTTTAATGCTGGTACTGATGTGTGACCCACCATGTACTGCCATTTAATAACTTTGTATTTTCAAGGCTCAGTTTATGTATAGTATAAAAAACAGTCATCATTTCCCCTTTGTTTCCCATAGTCCCTAACAATGTCTGTGATTGATTCTCTTCATTACCAGCAGGTGAGTCCTACAGGATCTAGCACTTGGGTGAAGACCTGGCAGGGCAAGACTATGGGAGCAAGCACACTGCAAGCTTCTCTAATGAAAATTATGACATAGCAGACACTCAGAAGACCCAGGTTTGGGTTGCCGCTGCTCTGTAACTTACTAGTGATGCAACCTTGGTGGAGCTGTGTAATCTCTCTAGAGATCAGTTTCCTTGGCTTTCAAATGGTGAATGTTCTTACTGTGCTTGACCTGGCAAAGTTGTGAAAAGCTAATGTTTATAAACTTTTCTGGGTAGTCAAATATGTGTATCAATTGGGAACCTTTCATTTGCAAGTGACAAAAACTTAATTCAGATATATAAAGGAAAATGAGATTTATTGATTCATGCTATTGAATCCAGGGGCATTTCTGGTTTTCATGTCCCTGTTGCTCTCCACTCTTAGTTCTGCTTCTTTCCATTGTTAAGTTCCATCTCAATATATACCTCTGGCCACAAGCCCTGATGTGCTTCAGGTTCAGTCCAGTAGGGAGAACCACCTACTTCTGTTTCAGTAAGTGTCATTGTCTTCAAGCAGCTTTGATTGATTCACATGCCCATCTGAACCAGGTACCCAAACCAGAAAATATGATGTAGCCTTTGTCCGCGACCAGTCTGGACCTACCCCTGAAACTGGGATCTTTCCCAAACCACATGAACAATGTGGGGGAGGGGTGATTTCCCAAAGGACTTTACCAATGTCAGGAAATTCTGTCACAACAACAATTTTCTGGTGAACAAGATGCTGTTGTTTTCTTCTCTGTAAAGAGAATATTACATGGTTTAAAACTAAATAGTTGATAGGCATTTGTAAAAGTCAGAAAAGGGCACAATTTCAAAGGGAAATTTTATTTAGTAAAGCAAAGAAGAAAAAGATCAGACATGGACTGGGGACAGATAAAGTCAATGAGTTGGGTGAGGCAGGACCCTTTACTTTATGCAACTTGGAAGACACTCCTCATACCTAATGAAAATAACCTCCACCCTATTAGATGACCATTTTATGAGACTGTTTTCACTTCCTTCTTGATCCTAACCCAAGAAACAATTCATTTTTAGAGAGACTGATCTCAGTCCAAAGGAGTAGGATTAGGAAAAACTTCATCCTGGGCTGAGATAAAAGGAGGATGTAATTTTTGAAGTGTTGGAAACTTTACTTAGAACCAGTAACTCTTTTGTGAGAAATGTACATGTTATTGCCAAAAAAGTAGCTACGCAAATTGTAAAATTGATTCTAATTTTCAGTGACTGAGTGAGGTCAGAAAAAAAAAATGTTGCAGCAGGAAATTACGAAAACAATTTTCTTTGGGAAAAGCAGGCAGCTGCGAGTCTGGGGATATCTGAAATAGACAAAGGAGATATGGAAAGGCAAAAGGTAAAACACCTGTGACTCTGAAAATAAAGTAACAATTTGAAGTTCATTTTTTTTCCCAGAAATTCATATGTACACCATCTCATTTAAACTTCATGATCATTTTCTTTTACAGATGGAGAAATTCAAGCTTAGTGAAGTTAAATAACTTGGCAGTTACTGCTACTGCAAATTATTTACTACTGCTCAAAGTTAGAGATGGTGGTTTACCTAGAAATCAAGTGGATCCATGGTGGGCCTGCCATAACTCAAGTATTCTGTGCAGTTTCTTAGGGATGGGAATGAGCTTCATTCATCTGGATTTTCCCTCAGATCAGATATGTCCTGAGAATCACTTTAAAAAACTTTTCCAGGACAGAATTGTATGCCAGAATTAAATAAGATATTGAAAAATACTTGGCTATTTTAAATTTGGGAAACGGAAGACAGATTATTGTGTCCAAAAGTAGAGAAATCTTGTTCAGAGTCGAGAAATATTGTTCAAAGTAGGGGAATCTTGTTCTTTAAGACAAGGAGACTTGGAGTCAAAAGTCAAGTATTTTCAGAAACTTTGAAAAAAAAAGTCTTGTCACTGTTTAAGGGCAGCTGGTATTTCTGGATATGATTTTCAGTGTTCCTCAAGAAAGGTTTCTATGGACAGAGAAGTTTGGGACATGCTCTGCACTGACTGTGTCTGCCTCATGAAATTTTATGTAGATGAGCCTGTGGTGCCTGGGGAGTGGGCTTGCTCTACCTGAGAGTCTCAACTGCACACTTGGTAAATTAGGGGATTGTTATTGGCTGCTTGCATCCTGTAGACAGGCAGACACAAGGCCTACAGCACAACAGTTAGGAGGGTCAGGGAAGACAGTACAAAAAAAAAAAAGACTTCAAAGCCTAAATAAATTATAAACCATTTAAGTGGAACTGCAGTGGCTTAGCTTTCTTGGAGCTCTGAGGGCCTAGACATTGGCTTTTCTTCCTGTGGAGAAGCCCTGAGGTAAAGAAACCTGCTTATTCAGCATTTTTCAAACTTAGTCACGTGTTACTTTCTTTTGGTGGGAAGGAAGGGGCCGGCATGCCGTATTAACATATTCAGGACCACAGCTAGGGAAAAAAGGCCAAAGACATGGCCAGGATCAAATTAAGAATTTTAAGACCAGAGACAATGAAGAGAGGATGATGACCACGTCACATGTCACTTTAAAATAAAAGAACACTATAAAGTGTAAAACAGTGGTGCTGGAGAAGACTCTTGAGAGTCACTTGGACAGCAAAATCAAGCTAGTGCATCCTAAAGGAAATCAGCCCTAAATATTCATTGGAAGGACTGATGCTGAAGCTGAAGCTCCAATACTTCAGCCACCTGATGAGAAGAGCTGACTCATTAGAAAAGACCCTGATGCTGGGAAAGAGTGAGGGCAGGAGGAGAAGGGGATGATAGAGGATGAGATGGTTGGATGGCATTACCGATGCGATGGGCATGAGTTTGAGTAGGCTCCGGAAGTTGGTGATGGACAGGGAGGCCTGGTGTTCTGCAGTCCACGGGGTCGCAAAGAGTTGGAAATGACTGAGCAACTGAACAATAATAAGGTGAAAAATGAGGAAGTCTCACTAAATTCTCATTTTCTAAATGATGGAAGCACTTTCCACTCACTGTTTGCCAGGAACTGTTCTAAGCACTTCGTGTCTAACTGTGTTCAAAATTTACAACAACAAACCAAGGAACAGAGAGATTAAGTAAATTGTATAAGTCCACCCATGAAGATTGTGGTAGAGCTGAGATTCAAAAAGGGGCAATTTGATAGCAGAGTTTATGCTCTTATGCAGTATTTATTCTATTTCTTAGATCAACAATTTCAATGCTTTTGAAAGTTGAATTGTTAGTAAAAAAAAAACTTTTTTTCTGTCTCTTTCTCTCATTTTTCCCCCCATGGTGGGAAGTCTTGCTTCTTTAGAGCATTAGTTATCATCAGCATGGAATTTCCAGGGGGTGGTAGTGATAAAGAACACACTTGCCAATTCAGGAGACACAGGAGGCATGAGTTCAACCCCTGTCAGGGGGTTGAGAACATCCCGTGGAGGAGAGCATGGCAACTCACTCAAGTATTCAAGCCTGGGGAACCTCATGGACAGAGGAGCTGGTGGGCTATGGTCTTTAGGGTCGCAAAGAGTCAGACACAACTGAAGTGACTTAGTACACAAGCATGCAATCATCAGCATAGATTGACTTTTTGTTAATTCAGCACTGAATGTAGGAATTTTATGCTCTATTGTGTGCTCAGTCCCTGAAAGTTCCCTTCTTTAGAGGATCTTCCTGACCTAGGGATAGAACTCAGGTCTCCTGCATTGCAAGGGGATTCTTTACCATCTGAGCCACCAGGGAAGCCCTTTTTGTTCTATTACTATATTACAATAATTGTACCCTGAATTTACCAACTTGCTTCCCAATAAATTTATATATTATAAGGATAGGAGATTGTCTGCTTGCCAGGTTGGTGTTGCATGTCGTTCTGAACTAAGGGAAAGGGATCAGCATGTTCTGGGGAAATACCAGAGCATAAGAGAAGGCCACTCTGGTGGGAGGGCCAGATCCACATTTGGGTGGATCATTCCCATCTTCAGTTGAAAGTCATAAATCGACAGTGTATAGTAAGTCCCCTACATACAAATGAGTTCCATTCTGAGAGTGCGTTTGTAAGTCCAGTTTGTTATAAGTCCAACAAAGTTGGCCTCAGTTCAGTTCAGTTGCTCAGTCGTGTCCCATTCTTTGCGATCCCACGAACCACAGCACGCCAGGCCTCCCTGTCCATCACCAACTCCCAGAATCCACCCAAACCCATGTCCATTGAGTTGGTGATGCCGTCCAACCATCTCATCCTCTGTCGTCCCCTTCTCCTTAGGTACCCATATAATACAATCAGCTATGTAGTTCTGTACTATAATAAATTTATAATACTTTTCATATAAACAATACATAAAAAGCAAGCAAATTAAAAAAAAACAAAAACTAAAGACATTTTCCATCATATCATTTGGTGCTTGTTAGCAGTACAGGGTACATCACTGCTGCTTTTATGCTTGCTTCTGGATATCCTGGGCTTCAAATAAAGATACTGTACTAATATACTCTAAACTGCTGTACAGTAAATTCTATTAAAGCACAACCACTTGTAGGGGATGCCTGCACATAACAGTATACACCAGGTATGTGAACTAAGTTACATGATTGGACATGTGAACACACATTGGCATCTTTGAAATTTGCAACTTGAAGGTTTGGATGTAGGGGATTTACCATATAATTCAAAGCTTTGGGGATTGTGAATGGTGGGCTCAGATTGAGTTGATAACTTGGTGTTTGTCAGGAAGTTGGTGACAGCATGACAAGGAAATAGGACTTGGAGGAAAGAGATACTGGAAGGGGGCAGCTCCTTAATGTTCAGGAATACAGGGCTGCCACCTTCTTGATGTCAGGGCCCGGGGAAGGAGGAAACCTTCCGGGCATTGCAGAGGTGGTAGATGTCCAAATAAGCAGAAGGTTCCTATTGAGGAGAGAGACTATGGAGCCTGTGGGCATTTAGTGCTGCCACCGTCACCGCAGGATCTGTAGCCTTCGAACAATTTGAGTTTTAAGGCACTAGGAAAGTACTCTTTCTAGACCCAACTTGTTCTTAGAGCTTTGCATTAGAATATTAATAGGGTCAGATCTTGGTTCTTGGACTAGATGGATGTGAGATCACAGGAGCCAGAGAGCCCCTAATTAAATAAAGATGCCGAAGTGGGTAGGTCAAGGGATCAGGCAGAGAGAGATGTTCAGTCTGCCATGTTGACCTTGACTCATGTAGGTTTAATTTGGGATTTTATTAAAATGACACAGAGCAGGATCCATGGTTGGATCCAGGTTTCCTAAGGCCTGAAAATTACATAATTTTGATGACCCCTTTAAAAGAAAAAAAAAATACGAAATGATAACTACAAAGTTAGCTATGGATGTGAATATTCATACAGAATGAGAAAAGAAATTATATATATATTTTTAAAGGCCAACAAATATAGGAAACATCACAAAATACAGGAAAATAACATTAAAAAATTAGTTTCCTGACATACCACTTTAATACTTTATTTTAATCTATATACAGTGTCTGCATACTTTCTAATTCTCTCTCTTCATATGAAAATCATTTTGAAATATAATTTTCTATAGAGATAACTCAATCTTTCCAGTGGCAAGTGTTGATTAAAATTTGCATTCAATTATTGGTACTTTAGAAAGTTTTCTTTCAGCTTTCCATCTTATTATTAATAATGTTTTATAATTTTAGGGAACTTAGTACCAAATTAGGGAAAACTTCTATCATAATATACAGTAAGATTTTATGACCTTTCAGGTTTTGTGGGGACTATAATTAATCTTAAATACTCTGAATTAATGACCCTAATTAAATGGTTTGCCATTATTGACATTAATGACTTTTGGATTATCTTAACTCATGTCAGTATTTCGTATTGAATTAGTAAGATATTTAAATCTTTTCCCAGTATAATCATTTGATTAACTCACTTTCATAATTGTATTGTTTTAAACAACTCGAGTCTATTCATTATTTTTATTTCTTTTTGATAGACTGCTGCTTTTCTTATAATACAGTATGAAAAAAAATTATAACATTTACTTCTCAATGTCAAAATAATTTCAGTTGGTTACATGGCCGTTCTTGGTCACTTTTGTTTCAGATTCCATTAATTTTTTATCTGAATTTTCTCTTATTCACTTAATAAATTCAAAAATGACACAAGAAGGTACCCTGTGTGTATATATGTGTATAAATCAGGCATTGTAATTTTCCCTAGTTTATTGAAATGTCTTTCAAATTGCAGCTAAAATGATATATTTAAACTTTACAAAATATGCCATTGCCTTTAAAAAATATAGTGCCATTATATTGAGTATATTTCTGACAGGAGAGCACTTTAAATTTTGACTAGACACCAGTGCCTCTGCTTGCAATTTTAGACATCTGGTGACTGGGAAACTTTCCCACAGATTAGCTTTTATTTCAAACCTTTCATCTTCACTATTAGTATCCTTCAGGGTCAGCTATCACAGGGCACATCCTTGGAGTGATAGGACTTTGGCCCTGCAGCTGCTTGTCATATTGATGATTGAGTTGGCACAAAGCTTGGGACTGTGCCTGGATGCCATTCTGATACCACTAAGACTGACAATAACTTAATGCTATATGAACGTGATGCGAACCACATAAATATTTTCCCAGCTCTGCTTTTCCTTTATCTGGATGCCAAAAATACCCACAGCTCTTCCAACCCATTGTGGTTAAATATTTTTTACAAAAATAAATAAATAAATAAGACCATGTGAAGATATTGCTAAAGTCTTCTGTAGGACTTGGAAGAAAACTGTGCTTGGAAGGGGTTCTTAGGTTCAGGATAAACCTGCATCTGGCTGTACTTCACTCAAAGCAGATCATTTAGGATAATCAAGAAAGGACAGCCCATGAGACAGTCTGGCTCAAAGGTGCCAGAAACTGACCTACTTTCAAATATGTCTTAAATGAACTTGGGGAATCCTCTGGTAGACCTGTTGTTAAGACTCAGTGATTTCACTACTGTGGACCCAGGTTCAATCCCTGGATCATGGCATCCAGTCCCATCACTTCATGGCAAGTAAATGGGGAAACAATGGAAAGAGTGAGGGAATTTATTTTCTTGGGCTCTAAAATAACTGCAGATGATGACTGCAGCCCTGAAATTAAAAGATACTTGCTCCTTGGAAGAAAAGCTATGAGAAACCTATGCAGTATATTAAAAAACAGAGACATTACTTTGCCTGCAAAGATAGTCAAAAGCTATGGTTTTTCCAGTAGTCATGTATGGATGTGAGAGCTGGACCATAAAGAAGGATGAGCACTGAAGAATTGATGCTTTCAAACTGTTGTGTTGGAAAGACTCTTGAGAGCCCATTGGACTGCAAGGAGATCAAACCAGTCAATCTTAAAGGAAATCAATCCTGAATATTCTTTGGAAGGACTGATGCTGAAGCTGAAACTCCAATACTTTGGCTGACTGATGTGAAGAGCTGACTCATTGAAAAAATCCCTGATGCTGGGAAAGATTGAAGGCAGGAGGAGAAGGGGATGACAGAGGACAAGATTGTTGGATGGCATCACCAACTTAATGGACATGAGTTTGAGCAAGCTCCAGGTGATGGTGAAGGACAGGAAGCCTGGAGTTCTGCAGTCCATGGGGTCACAAAGAGCAGGCATGACTGAGTTACTGAACAGCAACAAATGAAATCATCAGAGATCTCTTGTCTGAACTGTATGCTTATGAATTTGGTTCAAGACTCTTCTGGTTGCACATGACAGACACCCAATTTTAACTAGTCATGGCTTTGGTAGAAAGAACTTCTTGTGCAGTGTAACAAAACCCTGAAAGATAGCGCAAGTTGGAGCTCACCTAAGGGTCACATGAATTTGAATAGCTTCACATCTATTCATTCTGGACTTTATTCTAACTTACTTCTTACAACATAGTTTTTATTCTTTACTCTGAAAATAATCTTTTTCTAAAATATAATTGCAGGCAGCAAGGGTTGGGGCATGGTGATTGGCATGTGATAGTTGTGGGGGAGGAGTATGTCACCTGTAGAAGCAGGGCATCATTTGGTCAGACACAACCACAGTTGTCCAATGCAGTAGCTCAGGCTAAGGCTTGGTGTAGAGGTGGACTTTGAAGGCACACAACTGATAAAACCCACTGCATGGTGCATGCCATTCCTTATGTAGACCCATAATTTATCCCCACTTTGAAAATAAATTTAGGCACAACATTTACTAATTCTCAGAAAGTGACTTCTCTGTGTTTGTTATGTACCTTTTAAAGTATGTCATAGTGTATTAAGAGTTAATTCATGTAACCCTCCCTTGATGCATGGATAAAGTGGGACTAAATTAGTTCTAAAAATCATTCAAGGCATGAATTCACATTATTTGGAATATAGCAGCTTGGTTAGCAGTTGAGAAACAAAGACATCAGAAGGCCAAGAGACTTTCAGAAGCAACATTGTTAGTGTTTCTACTAAAATGGTTAAGAATGGAATGTTTAAATTATTGTTGATTTAAAGTAATTAAAACAACTTATATTGAACATTGGAATTAAAGACTCAGCATTTTTGTTCTTAAGTCAACCTGGTAGAGCACATTATGAGTTGGGCAATATTTGTCTTTGCATGGAATGTGAACCCTGAAAAGAACCTTCCTTATATATCAAATATGACTTAAGTTGGACTGCATTATAATTTGTTTAAATTAATAGTTTATAATAATTTATTAATTATTTGAGATTCTTTAGTATTACCATGGTCATACATCAGTTTAAAGAAGTGCAATTTACTTTGAACAAGGTGTATATTAATCTGAGTATAATTAATAGTCCGCCTTCTGTAACCGTGATTCCTTGGTATAGATTCAACCAAGCACAGACACTGTAGTACCCTAGTATTTACTCTTAAAAAATATCCTTATATAAGTGGACTGGGACAATTCAAACCTGTGTTGTCCAAGGGTCAATGTGTAAACTTCATGGAAATGTAACATAAACTTCATTCTTCATTTATTGGATTCATACTTCTGTTCTGGAAGAAATATATTATTCATTGGATAATACCTTTGTGAGAAACATTCTTCCTGGTAGAATGTTATAATGACATTGTCTTATTCTAGTAAAAAATAAATAGTATCATACCTTTAAATGTGATAACATAATTTAGATTTTGCTAGGTGTTACGCATAGTCACGGAGAAGGCAATGTCAACCCACTCCAGTACTCTTGCCTGGAAAATCCCATGGACAGAGGAGCCTGGTAAGCTGCAGTCTATGGGGTCCCTAAGAGTCAGACACGGCTGAGCAACTTCATTTTCACTTTTCACTTTCATGCATTGGAGAAGGAAATGGCAACCCACTCCGGCAACCCACTCCAGTGCTCTTGCCTGGAGAATCCCATGGACAGAGGAGCCTGGTAGGCTGTAGTCCATGGGGTGGCAAAGAGTCAGACACGACTGAGCGACTTCACTTTCACTTTTCACTTTCATGCATTGGAGAAGGAAATGGCAACCCACTCCAGTGTTCTTGCCTGGAGAATCCCAGGGACGGGGGAGCCTGGTGGGTTGCCGTCTATGGGGTCGCACAGAGTCGGATACGACTGAAGCGACTTAGCAGCAGCAGCAGCAGCAGATGCATAGTTATCCTCTGTCATCCCCTTCTCCTCCTGCCTTCAGTTTTTCCCAGCATCAGGGTCTTTTCCAGTGAGTCAGTTCTTCACATCAGGTGGCCAGAGTATTGGAGCTTCAACATCAGTCCTTCCAATGAATATTCAGGACTGATTTCCTTTAGGACTGACTGGTTTGATCTCCTTGCAGTCCAAGGGACTCTCAATAGTCTTCTTCAACACCACAGTTCAAAAGCATCAATTTTTTGGCACTCAGCTTTCTTTATAGTCCAACTCTCACATCCATACATGACTACTGGAAAATGAGAAGAGATGGTTGGATGGTATCACCAACTCAATGGACGTGAGTTTGAGCAAGCCGCAGGAGATGGTGATGGACAGGGAAGCCTAGTGTGCTGCAATCCATGGGGTCACAAAGAGTCAGACATAACTGAGCGACTGAACTAACTGAATGCATAGTCAACATAAATGTAAAATTTATAAATTTGGTGTTGAAAGAACATATTTAACACTGTGTATAAACAATTTGTATGTGCGTGCCTGAGGGCACCCCACTCCAGCACTCTTGCCTGGAAAATCCCATGGACGGAGGGGCCTGGTGGGCTGCAGTCCATGGGGTTGCTGAGTTGGACACGACTGAGCGACTTTACTTTTACTTTTCACTTTCAAGCATCGGAGAAGGAAATGGCAACCCACTCCAGTGTTCTTGCCTGGAGAATCCCAGGGACGGGGGGAGCCTGGTGGGCTGCCGTCTATGGGGTCGCACAGAGTTGGACACGACTGAAGCAACTTAGCAGCAGCAGCAGCCTGAGCGCTAAGTCACTTCAGTTGTGTCTGATTCTTTGTGGCCCTATGGACTGTAGCCCACCAGGTTCTGCTGTTCCTGGGATTCTCCAGGCAAGAATCCTGGAATGAGTTGCCATGTCCTTCTCCAGAGGACAGTTTGTATACTCAATACAAAAAAATATAATTGCTCTTATGGGAGGAAAGATTTTTTTTGTTACTATATTTTACTTCCACGGCTGTCCAGTAGTTAAGACTTTACCTTCCAGTGCATGGAGTGTGGGTTTGATCCCTGGTAGGGAAGCTAATATTCTACATGCCTCATGGCCAAAAAACCAAAATATAAACCAGGAGCAATATTGTAACAAAACTAATGAAAACTTTAAAAATGGTCCACCTCAAAATAATCTTTTAAAAAAAGAAAGGATAAGAGAAGTAGATTTTATTTTATCTTTATTGATTCCTTCTTTGGCCTTCTTTCTCTACATAAGGCTGAGTTTCTGGCCTCTAACGTTTTCCTTTTCTCTGAAGAATCTGTTTTAACATTGGTTGCAGGACAGGTCTGCTCGTGATGAATTCCTTCAATATTTGTGTGTCTGAGAAAGTCTTTACATTTCTTCTTTACTTTTAAGAATAATTTAGCTAGATATAGAATTCTAGTTTGCTATGGCCACCTCATGCGAAGAGTTGACTCATTGGAGAAGACTCTGATGCTGGGAGGGATTGAGGGCAGGAGGAGAAGGGGACGACAGAGGATGAGATGGCTGGATGGCATCACTGACTCGATGAATGTGAGTCTGGGTGACCTCCGGGAGCTGGTGATGGATAGGGAGGCCTGGCGTGCTGCAGTTCATGGGGTCGCAAAGTGTCGGACACGACTGAGCGACTGATCTGATCTGATCTGATCTGATGCTTTTTTATTTCAATTTTAGATATTTCATTCCACTCTCTTTTTGCTTGCATGATTTGTGTTAGAAATTCTACTATAATTATTATCCTTGTTTCTCTGTAGATAAGGTGGATTTTTCCCCCGAACTTCTTTCAAGATTTTCTCTTTGTATTATATTTGCTGCAGTTTGAATATGAAATGCCCAAGTGTAGATCTGTTGGTATTAATCCTCCTTTTTTTGTCCTTGAACTTCCTGGATCTGTGGTTTGGTGTCTGTCGTGTTATCTTTGGAAATTTATCAGTCAACATTTTCCAAGTCATCATTCTATTGAGAAATGTGATACCCCAGTGATATCCAAATGCTGATTCTCAGACTGGCTGCAGCAGAATCACTTGGGGGCATCTGGAGGACTTCTGAAGAAATGATTCCCAAGCCAAGTCCCACCCACAGAACATCTGATTCAGAAGTGTTGCAGAGGACCTGGGAATCTACTAGAGCAGAATCTTGTAGAGCTCCCCAGGTGATCCTCATATAGAGCCATGAATATGAGTGTTCTGCTCTTTGTAGTGATCACTGATATGGAGTAGAAACATTATCTAATAGTTCAATGTACACTGTCACACTACTTACTTTTAAAAAAGTACCAAGTACTAATAAAATACCAAGGGTTTAATTAAAAAAAAAAAGATGTGGATTGTGGGTATTGAATACACTATTCTTCTGGAGAGCAAAAGAACTTTCAAAACTATCTCAGAAGGAATTAGGGGTTAAAGTTGGTTGCACTGATTTGAACCGTATCACTGACTCGATGGATGTGAGTCTGGGTGACCTCCGAGAGCTGGTGATGGATAGGGAGGCCTGGCGTGCTGAGGTTCATGGGGTCGCGAAGAGTCGGACACGACTGAGCGACTGATCTGATCTGATCTACATTGGTCTTATGGGCTGAATATGTCCTCCCCAAATTCATATGCTGAATTCTTATCTTCTAGTGTGATGGTATTAGGAGGTGACACCTTTGGGAGGTAATTAGGTTTAGATGAAGTCATGGGGGTGGAGCCCCCTGGTTAGGATTAGTATCCCTTAAAGAAGAGAAAGAGACCAAAGCTTTCTCTCTCTCAGCTATGAGAGGATAATCAAGAAAGTCACCCTCTGCAAGCTAGAAAGAGTTGTGCTCTTGAGACACTGAATCTCTGGGCTCCTTAAATCTTAGACTTCCAGTCTCCAAGACTGTGAGAAGTAAATGTCTGCTATTTTAGCCACTGAGGCTGGTATTTTGTTATAGCAACTTGGACAGACTAAGACATTGGAAAGCACTTAATAAACACTGATTAGCTATGAGGTAGAAACATCTTGCTCTGTTTTTAAAGAGGTAGAAAGAGAGTAGTAAAATATCTAAATAATTTCTCCATGTCATAGCAAAGTAAAGCAATTGTGGATTCTAGCCCTGTCCGTGTAACTGCTGCTGCTGCTAAGTCGCTTCAGTCGTGTCCGACTCTGTGCGACCCCACAGATGGAAGCTCACCAGGCTCCCCCGTCCCTGGGATTCTCCAGGCAAGAATACTGGAGTGGGTTGCCATTTCTTTCTCCAATGCATGAAAGTGAAAAGTGAAAGTGAAGTCGCTCAGTCGTGTCTGACTTTTAGCGACCCCATGGACTGGAGCCTACCAGGCTCCTCCGTCCATGGGATTTTCCAGGCAAAAGTACTGGGGTGGGGTGCCATTCTCAATCATCCCTGATACCCTTCTTTGTACATTTGGAATCAATCATCACAGGCATGCATAGCTGCGAGCATTTGGCTTCAAGAAAGATGTTCAGAGAAGCTAAATGGCAAAAGGAATATGTTGGATCAAATAAAAAACAGCCTCAATGATGAAACTTAAGGAGGAAACAGAACCAGATCCCCAGCCATCACTTTTCATCTTTGTGCATTAAACATCTTCTTACCAAAGCCAAGCAAAGCCCAGGAAATAAGAGCTTGATTTCTGAAGCCAGGTGGCTTGGATTTTTCTTTGAGCACATGTCCCAGCAAATGATGAGGTTTAATATTCTCATGTATTGTTCTCTTATTACTAATCTAAAAATCTCTGCTTTATTTTGTGCTAGTGAAATTTGTGGGGTAGAGCAGAGGCACTTACTTTTTTTTTTCCCCCTAGAGTTTTTATATTTAATCAAGTTTACATATATGAATTTTAAAGTAAATTTAATAGTTGAATAAATAAATAGTTGAATAAATGAATTTAATAGTTGTCTACTTTCCCTTCCCATGAGGCAACCACTTTCAATTCTTTCTTTTTCCTCATATGTATTAATAATAAATATAGAAGGAGAGATAGAACTAGGAAATGTCTGTTGTGCATGTGTGTATGCTAAGTTGCTTCAGTCATGTCCCAGTCTTTGCAACCCATGGACTGTAGCCTGCCAGACTTTTCTGCCCATGGAATTCTTCAGACAAGAATACTGGAGTGGTTGCCATGCCCTCCTCCAGGGACTCTTCCCGACCCAGGAATCAAACCTCTTATGTCTCCTGCATTGGCAGGGAAGTTCTTTACCACTAGCGTCACCTGCGAAGCCCAGTGTCTATCATACTTTTCCTCAAGACTGTTTTTCAAAGTATGTTCTGTGATCACTGTCATCAGTATTAGCTGGGATGATTGTTAAAAATGAGGTGTCCCATCCCAGACCTAATAAGTTAGACTTGCTGGGACCCAGCCATCTGTATTTTAAACAGCGTTAAACTGATCCTTATACAAATTAAAGTTTGAAAGTCGCCTTCCTAAAGTTTCTTGATTTTTGCCAGAGAATGTAACATGTTCTGATTTTATTTCTGTCTTCTTACCCATTGTCATGTGGGTAGAAGCCTTCCTAACAAAGATTATAGCTTTCATGTATAATATTAATACAAACAAGACAGAATAGTAAGTTTATCCCCTCCTGGAGCAATAGGAAATAGCTCTAGGGACTGAAATCTGAGTCCTATAGGTGTTTATTGTTATTGGGGTATTGCTTCTAGGCTCTTTTTGGGACAGATGTAAAAGTTGTCAGCTGTTTTAAAATTAAAATACTTTATAGTATTAAATTATATATCTTCTTTCTTATACTAAAATTCATGAGTGAGTGAGTGAAGTGAGTGAAGTCACTCAATTGTGTCCGACTCTTTGCAACCCTGTGGACTGTAGCCCACCAGACTCCTCCGTCCATGGGATTCTCCAGGCAAGAATACTGGAGTGGGTTGCCATTTCCTTCTCCAGGGATTTTCCCAACCCAGGGATCGAACCCAGGTCTCCCACATTGCAGGCAGACGCTTTAACCTCTGAGCCCTAAAATTCATAGTTCCTTAAAAAAAGTAACAAGTATACTTCTTGCTAGTCATAAACTGCTGAATTATGTTTAAAGATTCCTTTGTACCTTCTTAAAATGTTTTAGAATATTTCCCAGTAAGGAAGTACAAAGTACTATACTTCTATTTACTTTAAATACTTGTTTTCTCTGTTTATTTATGTTACCAGTTTAGCATATATATAGGTTATTTGTTTCACTCTGTTTTCAGATAGAGTCAACATTTTCTCTTTTGATTTTATTTAATTTTTGAAATACATAAGGCATATCCATGTTAAAAACTAGACAAAATATATAAAGTGTATGTTCAGAACCTTTTCATCTACATCTTTGTTTCTTCCACCTAGTTTCTACCTCCTCCCTTCTTTTTTTTTTAATTAATTAATCTATTTTAATTGGAGGCTAAATACTTTACAATATTGTGGTGGTTTTTGTCATACTTCGATGTGAATCAGCCATGGATGTATATGTGTCCTACCATCTTGAACCCCCCTTCCACCTCTCTCCCCACCCCATCCCTCTGGCTTGTCCCAGAGCACCAGCTTCTTGCATTGAATTTGCACTGGTCATCTGTTTTACATATGGTAATATACATGTTTCAGTGCTATTGTCGCATATCATCCCACCCTCGCCTTCTCCCCCCTAGTGCAAAAGTCTCTTCTTTACATCTGCATCTCTTTTGCTGTCTTGCATATAGGATCATCGCTACTGTCTTTCTAAATTCCATATATACATGTGAATATACTGTATTGGTGTTTCTCTTACTGCTTACTTCACTCTGTATAATAGGTTCCAGTTTCATCCACATCATTGGAACTGACTCAAATGCGTTCTTTTTTCAACTTTTCCCTTCTTATAGGTAACTGTTTAATTTCTCACTTATCCTTTCATTATTTATATAAATATAGACATATATATGAAGAAAAAAACTGTATAATTTGCAACAAACAATTATATATATATGTATATATATGTGTGTGTGTGTATATATACATATGGACGTGAGTCTGGGTTAACTCCGGGAGTTGGTGATGGACAGGGAGGCCTGGTGTGCTATGATTCATGGGGTCGCAAAGAGTTGGACACGGCTGAGCGACTGAACTGAACTGAACTGAATAACATTTACATAAAACTTGTTCCTCATGCTTTTTCACAACAAATACAAATCATATTTGCTCTGCATGTTTTTATTCACATTTTCCCTTTCATGTAGATCCTAGACATCAAGGGGCATCTTTGTAAAGTGCCAGTTTCTCCCAATTTGCCAAAGATTCTGAGATGTACCATTAAGTCAATGGTTCATTTTGTTCTTAGATCTTCTCTTGTTTCAGATCTCTAAACTAAACCCTTTACTTTAAAAGAGCTATTGTTCAGGGTCAGTATTTACTACCCATGCCAGTGAAAAGAACTTAATAAATAGCACAGTGTATCTTGTTCATGTGCTATCTCATAGATAGATTATCCAGACAATATTAATGTCAGGTGGCTAAAGAAGAAGTGATTTTGCCTCCCTTTGTCCTCTGAAAATAAAAGATCCAGATGTAGTATTCAGAAACCAGCATATTAACTGTTGTTTCATTTTGTTCTAGATCCCACAGTCTATTTTTGTGTGGTTTTTCTTCCTTAAAAAACACTATTGAGAATCATTATAGAGCAGTGTCATTATTTGAGTTCTCTGTAAGGGACCTTTTAATTTGTAAATAAATTATATTAGGTAATCTAGATTTTTTCCACCATCACTTAAGTGTTTTACCAAATTTGTATATTCACATTAACTAGAACAGAAAATCATGAAAAATAAATAAGCCAAATCTAATAGGATAACTGAGGTGATTGGGATTTGTGTAGAAATACAAAGCATTTGTTTTTTTCTTGATTTGCAGCATGCATTGACAATAAGGCGTATTGTAAAAAAAGAAATCCCTCTTTCCAAACAAAGATTTTCCAATTGAACTCACTGAGACTCCCAATGGTATGTTCACTTCCTGTTTTCCTGTTTTAGGCACACAAACTTGGAACATGAAAACCCCTGGAGGTCAAGTGTTATTTGAATGGTTTCTTAGCAGTGAATAATGGCTCCTTAGCAATAAATAGCTCTGATTCTGACATAGTAATCTTAGGAAGAAAACTGCATAATTACTTTGCAACAAATGACTAAATATACATAGTAATGTTTTCGTAAAGCTTTAGACAAAGGTGGTATCAGTTCACATTCCTTTTGATAGATACCTTATGAGCTCTCAAATTTTTTGATATAAAAGATTGAGCTTAGTTATAATATCACAATATGTATCATGGATACTATTAATATATATCATTATATATCATATATTAGAAAAGTGATTAATTTCATTCCGCTAACTAGCACTCCATTTTTGTATGGTGGGAAAAAACTCAAGCAATTTAGCATTGAGCTAGGGACAAGATACATTAGCCCTTTTTAAAGTTCAGAATACTGATTATGAAATTCTTATGGGGGAAACTTAATTTAAATATGTTTTATTGTTAAAAAGGTGAAACCTTCAACGATGAAAAACAATTTAGTGTTATCATCTTCCATAATACTGATAAAAGTGAATTAAGTGTTAAGTTCCTGAATTTCACTAAGAATTGTGAAAGTCATCTTTTACATGGACAGTAAGTTTTTTTTCTGGAGAAAGCTAATGATTAATCAAAAAAGGCTTTGCTGTGACACTTGTGACTTTATTGCATTCTCATGAATGGTAGTGTGGTGTCAATGAGCAGCGTTAAAATTACTCATGGCATGCCCTCCAACTGCCAACGGGGAAGAAATTGACGATAAGAATGATGCACTTGTTAGTATCTTTTCTGCTGGGGCCTCATTCAGGCCAAACCCGTGTACCTCTTCAATTGAAAGTTGGGACTTGATGGTGAAAGCCATGTAGGTTTTTATGTGCTCTGCCCATGGTGTACAGAGAAGGGAAGGACTGACATATGACTCCAAGTAACACTTTTCAGGGAGCACTATACCTCACAATGCATCTCCACCCAGAAAGGAGAGTCCCTCTGTGCCAAGTGCACAGGTTTCTGATACTTCCAAGCTGTCACTGCAAGGGAAGAAACAACACTTTTGTCTGGTTTGTTTCCTCCAATTTGTATGGACCTTGGTCTCACTCCCTCCTTCACTATTCTAATCTACCTTGACAGTACTGCTGAAATTTTACTAGGTTAATTCTCATGAAATCTTTAATTCCTTCTTCTGCTTCCCAGGGCAATAGATCCAGGTAGTAACCAAGTCCTGCAGATTAAAAAAATATATATATTTCTTCTTAATTGAAGGATAATTGCTTTACAATGTTGTGTTGGTTTCTGCCATATATTAACATGAATCAGCCATAGGTATACATATGTCCTCTTCCTTTTGAACTCGCCCCAACTCCCACCTCATCCCACCTCTCTAGGTTGTCACCTCTCTAGGTTGAGCTCCCTGCATCATATAGCAAATTCCCACTGGCTCCCTACATGTTTCAATACTACTCTCTTAATTTTTTACTACTCTCTTAATTGTTTCCAAGATAGCAAACACACACACACACACACACACATAAAATTTTTAAAATTTTATTTTCTACTCACGTAATATATAATTCAAAATATGAAAAAGAGTAATTCATTCAGGGGCCCAGCAGGCAGCAAATGGTATTCAAAATAGGTTATTACAAGAGAGTTTAATTGCAGTGAAATCTTTTGCAAAAGCAGAGGTGTAAGCATACTCCAAGCGATGATGCAGTAAACTGTTACTACCAGACCTGTTGTGGGCTGAGAGAAGGGAGTAGGTATCAGAACTAAGGGGTGGGTCCTACGGAAGCATGGTCAGCCCTTACTAGAAACTGTGATCTGAGGAAGGATGACCAACTTCAGAGGACCTTAAGTGGGAGAGCCCAGAATAAATACTCTGTTCCTACACTTCTCCTTCCCATTGATTTTCTGTCCTTTTTCCCATTGTCCAACCTAGCAAGTATCCAGGGGGCAGGAAACCCTTGATTCTAACTAACCCTGTGGTTAGCCTTCTGGGGCCCAAACAAGGTGGCAGGAAACAAGTGGAAGATACCTAGCACACAAGCCATACGGGGAAAATCTTTCTCTCCTGCCCAGTACCCCAGTGCAAAAACAACTGTTTATCAGAACCTTCCAGAAATCTTAAATCTTGGTGGTTTGTAAGAAAACTGAGGTTTTAAAGCAAACCTTGTTTCTGGGAAGGATCCCCCTGATATGTGCCAAAGGTTTTCAAAGGATCACATAAGACAATATGACGCATATGCTGTTCCTGCATTTTTGATGCTTTGAATGGTCCATTTTGGCCTTAAAAATGCTAAATAGGTTAAGTTTTTGTATTATTGCCTTGTGTTTCCTATTAGTGATCTGGCTCAGAAATAAAACATGTAAAAATATATTGGCTTTTTTCAGACAAGTGATTATAGAATTTTTTCCTTAAACAGACTTTTTAATGGATCTAAAGCAGAGTCTCTTAACTGTGTTCACAGATGGACACTGACTTTTAGGAACTCCTGAAATTACATGAAATGTGAAATTTTAGGAGAGCAGGGCCATGGCTTTCACTGAGATCTTTGTGACATAAAAGACTAAGAACATTGATCTGAAGAACATTTGATTCATTTAGAATTTCTTCTTCTTATTACATATTTTAAGGGAAGGCAATGGCACCCCCACCCCAGTACTCTTGCCTGGAAAATCCCATGGACAAAGGTCCCTGGTGGGCCACTGTCGATGGGGTCGCTAAGAGTCGGACCCGACTGAGCGACTTCACTTTCACTTTTCACTTTCATGCATTGGAGAAGGAAATGGCAACCCACTCCAGTGTTCTTGCCTGGAGAATCCCAGGGACGGGGGAGCCTGGTGGGCTGACGTCCATGGGGTCGCACAGAGTCGGACACGACTGAAGTGACTTAGCAGCAGCAGCAGCAGCAACCTGGACAAAGTGAATGATACCTGACACACATTTCTTGATGTGGAAATTAAAATGATCTCAGTAACTTGCAAACTAAAATTTTCTAGTATAATTGATTAATATGTGCTAAGTGATCTTTGAAATATAAAAGAGTGTGATCCTGGTCTAGAAATTCTGCTATGGCCAGCTTATAAGATGGTTTGTGTTCAATGAGAATTTTGTTTGTTTCTTTGTTTTGGATTTAACCAAGAGAAAAATGTTTGCTTAAGTGATAGGAAAGAAGATTTAGATAAATTAGAAAATTGCATACTATTTTTTTCTACGTGAAATTGTCCAACAGTGTTATAGTATATTCTGTTGTGTGAAAATTGTCATTGATTTACTTCATACATATAAGTAGACTTGATAAATTAAACATATCAAGATTTTTGTCATAAAATGACGGTTTTATGTGAATGATTCCAAAAGCTTACCATATTTTGTATTCCTGCTTTATGTACTCTGTCCTCTGGCCAAATATTTTTCTGAGAAGAAAAATTGAATTTAATATTTAAAATCTCTGAGTGAGTTCAAGCTATGATTTTTCTAGCAGCATTTAAAGGAATGAATCTATTAGTAGAGCAACATAATTCCTACTGCACTGTATAATGCATCATTAGTCTAGATTAGGTAAGTCAACCTTTTACTTCTCCTTATATTCTTTTTTTGCTTAGGACTGATTACAAGTGTCTGAACTCTAATTGACTTAAAACAGGGAATTTTTTTTTTTTTTTAATTTACATGAATTAGAATGATGGAGGCCAAGCTGGCATCAGGCATGGCTACCATGTTCAGAGTTCCAGTTACTTCAAGCCTCTTCCTTTTTATTTCCCAGCTCTTCTTCTGTCTGTATCAACCTCATTCTCTTTTGATAGTTTTTCTCTATGCTGAGAAAGACATAGTTATAGAAATATCGAGGCTTGTAGCATTCTAGCCAGCAGACTAGAAAATTTATCTTTCCTCTTTCCTTAAGAATGTATAAAAATCCAAAGGAAAGACCTTGCTCAGCTTAGCATGTCCAATTGTTGGATTGAATGTTAATGTCAACAGCTTATCCCATGATTAGGAGTCCATTCATTGAATAGTGGAGCCATTTCCTGAAAAGGAAGAGGGGCGGTACTATTAGCAGAGTAAGGGAATAAAGTTGCTGGGCTGGCCTAACCAGCAGCGGTCCAGCACAGTGAGTTAGCATAGACATGTGTCAGAAAATCCTGCTGCTGAATTAGTAACTAGAGCCCAACTTGGGCTCTACAAGCTGAGAATTAAATTGCTTATTCTATTTTAGCTATAAAACCACCAAGTCTGGGAAAATAAGGATTTGTTTGATCTCCACATGTTCTTAATCTTCCTGTAGAAGAATGTTAAAGTATATAATACTTAAATATAATCACTACATAATCTTTATTGTCACAGAAGGCTTTTAAGTTTCTGACTAGATGATAAAATTAAATATGAATGCAAATGAAAAATAAGTAGGTTATTATGTCTTATGCTTCTGACATATTTGGAAATAATTCCTACATGGTTATTTTGAATACAGTAGGCCTTCACTGCTCATTTTCGCATATCGTCTTCCTTTTTTTCTTTTGAAAATTGCAAAAAACCTTCACTAGGGGATTAAAAGAATCAAGAGTTATAGTTGATACAAGGTTTATTGCCCCTCCCAAAGTTCAGAAATCCTCTAGAGTGAATATATTCTTTCCATTAATTTTTTGATGGAAAAAGCTAATAATACCTTTCTTAATAATACCTTTCTTAATACCACTTATGAAAGACACAGACACTAAAAGGAATGAAGATACAAAATATTTTTCACAACCCCAGTTTCAATATATTAATTCATTTCTTCATTATATTTATTACAACTTATTATCATACCTCATGCGAAGAGTTGACTCATTGGAGAAGACTCTGATGCTGAGAGGGATTGAGGGCAGGAGGAGAAGGGGACGACAGAGGATGAGATGGCTGGATGGCATCACTGACTCGATGAATGTGAGTCTGAGTGACCTCCGAGAGCTGGTGATGGATAGGGAGGCCTGGCGTGCTGCAGTTCATGGGGTCGCAAAGAGTTGGACACGACTGAGCGACTGATCTGATCTGATCCTTGGAATTAATTAACAATACATTGACAGTACAACCAGCCATATACACAGCCACCATGGAATAAAGCCATGAGAAAGTTTTCTTACTACCATCTTACAGTTCATTGGAACAGACAAAACTGTAGCTTTTTCCTCTTCTTTGATATAAAAATCTCTGAGCCCATCCTTAGTCTCTTTCAATGTTAATAATTGTTCTTTGTCATTCCTCCTTCCCACCTAAATGATGAGAAGTTAATTAGAATAAAATGAAAAATTTTCCTGATTTAGTCACCCTTTTTTTGAAAAGTTACTTTATAAAAGATGTCCACAATTCATGACAAAAATAACAGAAAAAGAAAGACCTCTTCAAAATTTTAACATCCAAAGAAAACTACTGGCTTTTCCATCTTCATTTCTTTCTTGTCCTTTTCAACAGGGATGGGGTTGTACACACATACACGCACACACACACACATATATGTACACACATACGTATATATATACACAGGTATTTTATATTACTGTCATCTTCCTTAGAATTTGTATTCTGCCTGTTCTATTTAACATTTGTCCTGTTTCTATATATTGCACATCCACTTTAGCTACATATGATCTAATTTGCTGATGTTCCATAATTTGCAAAAGAATTAACATTTAATTGGATGTGTGCATCATTTCTGGTCTTGACTTCATAAATGATTCATATATTATGAATGTATTTGTACATTAGAGCATTTGGGGGGATTATTTCCTCAAGAAAAATTCTAAATAATGGGGTCATTGGATCAAACAGCAAAAGCACTTTTTATAATGTAATTTTACAATGAATTTGAGATATTTTAAAAGTTGGAGGGGCTCCCGTGGTGGTCCAGTGGTTAAGAATCCACCTTGCAATGTAAGGGACACCAGATCCGTGGTCTGGAAAGATCCTTCATTCACGCCTTGGAGCAACTAAGCCAGCGCACCACGACTACTGAGCCTGCCCTCTAGAGCCCATGAGCTGCAACTACGAAGACCGTACTCTGCTGCAACTACTGAAGCCTGTGTACATAGAGGCTGTACTTTTCAACAAGAGAAACCACTGCAATGAGAAGCCCGTGCATTGCAACCCATCAGTGGGTTATCCTGATAAGATAGCTAACTGATATGAAGTTAAAATTAAATCCTAACACTTTGAAGGCCTGTTTTGTTTATTTATTTAATTTGGAATGTCTAGAACTAACACCCAAAAAAGATGTCCTTTTCATTATAGGGGACTGGAATGCAAAAGTAGGAAGTCAAGAAACACCTGGAGTAACAGGCAAATTTGGCCTTGGAATACGGAATGAAGCAGGGCAAAGACTAATAGAGTTTTGCCAAGAAAATGCACTGGTCATAGCAAATACCCTCTTCCAACAACACAAGAGAAGACTCTATACATGGACATCACCAGATGGTCAGCACCGAAATCAGATCGATTATATTCTTTGCAGCCAAAGATGGAGAAGCTCTATACAATCAGCAAAAACAAGACCAGGAGCTGACTGTGGCTCGGACCATGAACTCCTTATTGCCAAATTCAGACTGAAATTGAAGAAAGTAGAGAAAACTACTAGACCATTCAGGTATGACCTAAATCAAATCCCTTATGATTATACAGTGGAAGTGAGAAATAGATTTAAGGGCCTAGATCTGATAGATAGAGTGCCTGATGAACTATGGAATGAGGTTCGTGACATTGTACAGGAGACAGGGATCAAGACCATCCCCATGGAAAAGAAATGCAAAAAAGCAAAATGGCTGTCTGGGGAGGCCTTACAAATAGCTGTGAAAAGAAGAGAAGTGAAAAGCAAAGGAGAAAAGGAAAGATATAAACATCTGAATGCAGAGTTCCAAAGAATAGCAAGAAGAGATAAGAAAGCCTTCTTCAGTGATCAATGCAAAGAAATAGAGGAAAACAACAGAATGGGAAAGACTAGGGATCTCTTCAAGAAAATCAGAGATACCAAAGGAACATTTCATGCAAAGATGGGCACGATAAAGGACAGAGATGGTGTGGACCTAACAGAAGCAGAAGATATTAAGAAGAGGTGGCTAGAATACACAGAAGAACTGTACAAAAAAGAGCTTCAAGACCCAGATAATCATGATGATGTGATCACTGACCTAGAGCCAGACATCTTGGAATGTGAAGTCAAATGGGCCTTAGAAAGCATCACTACGAACAAAGCTAGTGGAGGTGATGGAATTCCAGTGGAGCTATTCCAAGTCCTGAATGATGATGCTGTGAAAGTGCTGCACTCAATATGCCAGCAAATCTGGAAAACTCAGCAGTGGCCACAAGATTGGAAAAGGTCAGTTTTCATCCCAATCCCAAAGAAAGGCAATGCCAAGGAGTGCTCAAACTACCGCACAATTGCACTCATCTCACACGCTAGTAAAGTAATGCTCACAATTCTCCAAGCCAGGCTTCAGCAATATGTGAACCGTGAACTTCCTGATGTTCAAGCTGGTTTTAGAAAAGGCAGAGGAACCAGAGATCAAATTGCCAACATCCGCTGGATCATGGAAAAAGCAAGAGAGTTCCAGAAAAACATCTATTTCTGCTTTATTGACTATGCCAAAGCCTTTGACTGTGTGGATCACAATAAACTATGGAAAATTCTGAAAGAGATGGGAATACCAGACCACCTGATCTGCCTCTTAAGAAATCTGTATGCAGGTCAGGAAGCAACAGTTAGAACTGGTCATGGAACAACAGACTGGTTCCAAATAGGAAAAGGAGTACGTCAAGGCTGCATATTGTCACCATGTTTATTTAACTTATATGCAGAGTACATCATGAGAAATGCTGGACTGGAAGAAACACAAGTTGGAATCAAGATTGCCAGGAGAAATATCAATAACCTCAGATATGCAGATGACACCACTCTTATGGCAGAAAGTGAAGAGGGGCTAAAAAGCCTCTTGATGAAAGTGAAAGTGGAGAGTGAAAAGGTTGGCTTAAAGCTCAACATTCAGAAAACGAAGATCATGGCATCTGGTCCCATCACTGCATGGGAAATAGATGGGGAAACAGTGGAAACAGTGTCAGACTTTCTTTTTCTGGGCTCCAAAATCACTGCAGATGGTGACTGCAGCCATGAAATTAAAAGACGCTTGCTCCTTGGAAGGAAAGTTATGACCAACCTAGATAGCATATTCCAAAGCAGAGACATTACTTTACCAACAAAGGTTCGCCTAGTCAAGGCTATGGTCTTTCCTGTGGTCATGTATGGATGTGAGAGCTGGACTGTGAAGAAGGCTGAGTGCCGAAGAATTGATGCTTTTGAACTGTGGTGTTGGAGAAGACTCTTGAGAGTCCCTTGGACTGCAAGAAGATCCAACCAGTCCATTCTGAAGGAGATCAATCCTGGAATTTCTTTAGAAGGAATGATGCTAAAGCTGAAACTCCAGTATTTTGGCCACCTCATGTGAAGAGTTGACTCATTGGAGAAGACTCTGATGCTGGGAGGGATTGAGGGCAGGAGGAGAAGGGGACGACAGAGGATGAGATGGCTGGATGGCATCACTGACTTGATGGATGCGAGTCTGAGTGACCTCCGGGAGCTGGTGATGGACAGGGAGGCCTGGCGTGCTGCGGTTCATGGGGTCGCAAAGAGTCGGACACGACTGAGCGACTGATCTGATCTGATCTGATCTGATAGCTATCAAGGCCATTATGTGGAATAATACTTTACTGGAAGAAGGCAATGGCACCCCACTCCAGTACTCTTGCCTGGAAAATCCCATGGACGGAGGAGCCTGGAAGGCTGCAGTCCATGGGATCGCTGAGGGTCGGACATGACTGAGCAACTTCACTTTCACTTTTCACTTTCCTGCATTGGAGAAGGCAATGGCAACCCACCCCAGTGTTCTTGCCTGGAGAATCCCAGGGACGGGGGAGCCTGGTGGGCTGTTGTCTCTGGGGTCGCACAGAGTCGGACACGACTAAAGTGACCTAGCCTTAGCCTTATGTATTCATAGATTACTCTGCTGTAGTCCCTCTAACTTTGTACTTGATCTGAAGGAATTGAAAATGATATTGGAAATTAATATGCCTATTTCTACCCACATGTGCATTCAGTTTTTATTTCTTTTAATCGGCTTTGCATTTCACCTCTCTTAAGGGGAAAAAAAAAAAGATTCATGGCTTCATCAGTAATCGTATTCATCTTCCAGTTCAAGTCTTTCTTGAACTCGGTTAGGTCAGGCTGACATTTTGTATATATTAAGGAAACTTTGGTGATAGAGATGAATCCATAAGATAATGTTTTATTCTGGAGTGTCACTAAAATGTGTTTCTAACCCAACCTCAAGGTTTGATGTGTTTTAAGCCCTGATTATCTTGTTCGTTCATCAGTATTTCTTCCTATTTCTTGGATGTACTAGATCTAATTTTGATAATATTAATAACCTTCCAAGGGATGGAATATACCACAACTGTGGAAGGGAGAAATTTTTGCTAACGGTAGCAAGAAGGTGGATGAAACACGCTTCTTAGCAGCGTGTTCACTTTTTCTTTTTTTGGCCCAAACACTTGTCTTGCAGGATCTTAGTTCCCTAGCCAGGGATTGAACCTGAGCTTCCTGGAGTGGAAGTGTGAAATCCTAACTACTGGACCACCAAGGAATTCCCAACTTTTCAAGTAGCTGACTGTTTTTTTCTTGTAATGAATGTTTGATACTAGTTGCATGAATCAAACTGCAGTTTCAAACAACTCTGCCATTTCTTATCAAAACATGGGTATGGGGGAAGTAACTGTTGGAAAAGTAATGATTAATTCAGTTCATTATTTTATTAAATGTGTACATTAGCACAGATATATTAACATATGGATAAGGAATGTTCTATTTTTCATGTTGGGGCTTCCTGGGTGGCACTGGTTCTAAAGAACCCACCTGCCAATGCTGGAGAGATAAGAGACGTGGGTTTGATCCCTGGATTGGGAAGATTCCAGTGGAGAAGGGTATGGCAATGCACTACAGTATTCTTGCTTGGAGGATCCCATGGAGAGAGAAGCCTGGCAGGCTCCAGTCCATAGGGTTGCACAGAGTCAGACATGACAAGTGACTTAGCATGCATTCTTCATGGTAAGGATTGTAGCATTCCATATTGTAAGAAAATGTAGACTTAGAAGTATATGTTCCTTTTTATTTGAATAAATGAAGAAGTTTAATAATGACATAGGCAAGATATTTAAGGAGAACATTTGCATTATTTCAGATTCATCCATGTGTGTATCTACACATGTTGATATGTGGGTGGAAATTGTGTAAAGTTTTCCATCAGCTTGTGTAACATTTAAAAGTACAAGACATCCCAGGGAAAATAGTTTCATCCTTTAGCATCAGAGATACTTCTTTCCATCTATTCTTATGCATATGCATTACATAAATCAAATATACCATTCTTGTCATTGTTACAATATGACATATTAAAACTGAAGAGAGGTACATCTTTTTGAAATTGGAATAGGGAAGTGAAACAATATGCAATCTATTAAAAAAGAAATATTTCAAATATTTGCCAAAATTATAGTTGTATTATGGCTGTTTATAATGCTTAGATATTACACTATAGTTTCATTCTTATTAAGCTATTAGTATGCAGGTCAGGAAGCAACAGTTAGAACTGGACATGGAACAACAGACTGGTTCCAAATAGGAAAAGGAGTTCGTCAAGGCTGTATATTGTCACCCTGTTTATTTAACTTATATGCAGAGTACATCATGAGAAATGCTGGACTGGAAGAAACACAAGTTAGAATCAAGAATGCTGGGAGAAATATCAATAACCTCATATATGCAGATGACACCACCCTTATGGCAGAAAGTGAAGAGGAACTCAAAAGCCTCTTGATGAAAGTGAAAGTGGAGAGTGAAAAGGTTGGCTTAAAGCTCAACATTCAGAAAACGAAGATCATGGCATCTGGTCCCATCACTTCACGAGAAATAGATGGGGAAACAGTGGAAACAGTGTCAGACTTTATTTTTCTGGGCTCCAAAATCACTACAGATGGTGACTGCGGCCATGAAATTAAAAGACGCTTACTCCTTGGAAAGAAAGTTATGACCAACCTAGATCACATATTCAAAAGCAGAGACATTACTTTGCCAACAAAGGTTCGCCTAGTCAAGGCTATGGTTTTTCCTGTGGTCATGTATGGATGTGAGAGTAGGACTGTGAAGAAGGCTGAGCGCTGAAGAATTGATGCTTTTGAACTGTGGTGTTGGAGAAGACTCTTGAGAGTCCCTTGGACTGCAAGGAGATCCAACCAGTCCATTCTGAAGGAGATCAGCCCTGGGATTTCTTTGGAAGGAATGATGCTAAAGCTGAAACTCCAGTACTTTTGGCCACCTCATGCGAAGAGTTGACTCATTGGAGAAGACTCTGATGCTGGGAGGGATTGAGGGCAGGAGGAGAAGGGGACGACAGAGGATGAGATGGCTGGATGGCATCACTGACTCGATGGATGTCAGTCTCAGTGAGGTCCGGGAGTTGGTGATGGACAGGGAGGCCTGGCATGCTGCGATTCATGGGGTTGCAAAGAGTAGGACATGACTCAGCGACTGATGTGATCTGATCTGATCTGAAGCTATTGGTAATTCCATTATTTAAATAAGATGACTTAAAATTTATATGAAATTATTCCTCCCATTTGGATTGTACATACTGCATTGACATATCTGTGACTATGATGAGGGCTTTTTTAGAAAGCTTATGAACTATCACATTATCTGCTCTTTTAGATGTTCTCATAATGAAAATATAAAGATGGATGGATATGAGGAATTTTCTACTAATCTACTCTAAATTGGAGAAATTCAACTAACACTTGTAATTGAGACATTTTTATCATGAATTTCCTTTTCTAATCTTCTCTACCTACTGCAGTTAGGTTATTTTTAATAGGACTTTCATCTTGAATAGTCCTTTCATGTTCATTGGCCCTCTTGTTGCTATAGGAAAAAACCCTTTCATTAATAGAGGGATGTGGCTGTTCAAGAGTGTACTCAGGAATCAGACATACTGGGAATTAATCTATTGATACTGTCATTGACCAGATGGGGAACTTTGGGCTTCCACTTGACGTCTCTCAGGTTCTGCTTCTCACCTACCCGAACAGGATCATATTTATTCTTACCTTATTGGTTTATTGTGTACCTCAGTTCAGTTCAGTTGCTCAGTCATGTCTGATTCTTTGCAACCCCATGGACTGCAGCACACCAGGCCTCCCTGTCCATCAGCAACTCCTGGAGCTTGCTCAAACTCATGTCCATCAAGTCGGTGATGCCATCCAACCATCTCATCCTCTGTTGTCCCCTTCTCCTCCTGCCTTCAGTCTTTTCCAGCATCAGGTCTTTTCCAGTGAGTCAGTTCTTCACGTCAGGTGGCCAAAGTATTGGAGTTTCAGCTTCAGCATCAGTCCCTCAAATGAATGTTCAGGACTGATATCCTTTAGGATAGACTGGTTTGATCTCCTTGCAGTCCAAGGGACTCTCAAGAGTCTTTCCAGCACCACAATTCGAAAGCATCAGTTCTTCAGCACTAAGCTTTCTTTATAGTTCAACTCACATCCACACACAACTACTGGAAGAACCATAGCTTTGACTGCTGCTGCTGCATCAATTTAGTCGTGTCCGACTCTGTGCGACCCCGTAGACGGCAGCCCACCAGGCTTCCTGTCCCTGAGATTCTCCAGGCAAGAACAATGGAGTGGGTTGCCATTTCCTTCTCCAATGCATGAAAGTGAAAAGTGAAAGTGAAATCGCTCAGTCATGTCTGACTCTAGCGACCCCATGGACTGTAGCCTACCAGGCTCCTCTGTCCATGGAATTTTCTAGGCAAAAGTACTGGAGTGGGGTGTCATTGCCTTCTCTGTAGCTTTAACTAGATGGACCTTTGTCGGCGAAGTAAATGTCTGCTTTGTAATATGCTGTCTAAGCTTGTCATAGCTTTTCTTCCAAGGAGCAAGTGTCTTTTAATTTCATGGCTGCAGTCACCATTTGCAGTGATTTTGGAGCCCAAGAAAATAAAGTCTCTCACTGTTTCCATTGTTTCCCCACCTATTTGCCATGAAGCGATGCGACTGGATGCCATGATCTTAGTTTTTTGAATATTGAGTTTTAAGCCAGCTTTGTCACTGTCCTCTTTCACTTTCATCAAGAGGCTCTTCAGTTCCTCTTTGCTTTCTGCCATAAGGGTGGTGTCATCTGCATATCTGAGGTTATTGATATTTCTCCTGGCAGTCATGATTCCAGCTTGTGCTTCATCCAGCCTGGCATTTCACATGATGTACTCTGCATATAAGTTACACAAGCAGGGTGACAAGGCACAGCCTTGGGGTACTCCTTTCCCAATTTGGAACCAGTCCGTTGTTCAATATCCGGTTCTGTTTCTTTTTGACCTGCATACAGATTTCTCGAGTCAGGTAAGGTGGTCTGGTATTCCCATCTCTTTAAGAATTTTTCACAGTTTGTTGTGATCCACACAGCCAAAGGCTTTGGCATAGTCAATAAGGCAGAAGTAGATGTTTTCTGGATCTGTCTTGCTTTTTCTATGATCCAATGGATGTTGGCAGTTTGTGCACTTCAGTAAGCTACTAATACATGTAAAGCACCTAGCACAGTGCTGCACACATGATAAGCCCTCCACAAACACTAGCTGTTAGTATTGTTTCCTCAACTCTAGCCCTCAGCTCTTGTCAGGCTTATCTTTTCACGACCTCTGGAGTCACTTGGAGTTTTGTCCCTTCTACAATTCCAGTTTTGTTATTCCTCTCATTTGAAATGTCTTTCTCTGCCTCTCTCCACCCTGCTAACATTCTGTCTTCCAAGAATGAACTCTTAACACCTTCATGAACCCTGAAATGACTGTTCTAATTCATTGAGATCTCTTCTTTTTCCTATGGTCAGTTCCATTTACCATGACTCTCAGTCACACATGTGCTGGGATCTATTCTTTGTATTTTTATGTTTTCATAATAAGAGTTGAAGTTCCATAGGTTCAAGTGCCCTTTAAATTCCCATGTCTTCCTAAGAATTGAGCATGCAGGCATGTTATTGAATTATTTTTTCTTTAAAAAAATGGTTCTGCATTATTTACCATTAACTGTATATATTTGCAATTTTATTAAATATGTGAGTTTGTAATGCAGTTATCTGAAAATTTCTTTTGTCATTTATTTTGGCAGGGTCTTTCACAAATATTTATTTAAAAAATAAAATGTTACATTATTTATTAATATAGGTAGGGCACTATGTACTTATAAATAAATAAATGGATCAAATAAGTAAATATATCAAATGTAAGCATTTAAATAAAGTTATGTTTGTATATATGTAAGAACAAAATTAAATACCTTTTTTTAAAAGTAAAATAAAAATGGGAGTAAAAATAAGAATGAGAAAGGTTACGGGTTTATTTTAGATTCAACATATGGGTAGAATGCAATATTTGTCTTTCTCTGTTTCACTTATTCCACTTAGCATAATTTCCTCAAGATCCACCCATGTTGCTGAAAATGGCAATATTTCCTTCTTTTTTAATGGCTGAATAATATTCCATTCTATACATTTACATTTTCTTTACCTCCTTATCTCTCAGTGGACCCTAAAATTGTTTATATGTAAATAATGCTTCAGTGAGCATGAATCTAGCTTTTATGTTCTATTTTTGATATTTTCTTGTGATAAAAGTGAAAATGGTAGTCCCTTGAATATCTCAGCTGTCTAGTATTCCTCTACGATTGTGTTTTCTTTTCATCTCCTGCCCTGTTTCTGGATTGTTGCCAACTATTAAAAAAAAAATGAATTTTCCCTGTTACATGTGTAAAAAGGACAGTATGTAAGCTGTTCTGTGGCCCGCTTTCTTTACTAACTTTATTTTATAAATATCTAACTTTATTATATAAATATATTATATATAAATAATATATATATTATTATTATTATTATATATATATATTTATATATATATATTTATATATATATAAATAATAAAGTTAGATATTTATAAAATAAAGTTAGTAAAGAAAGCGGGCCACAGAACAGCTTACATACTGTCCTTTTTACACATGTAACAGGGAAAATTCATTTTTTTTTTTTTTTTTTTTTTTTAAAGATGTCCTTTTCATTATAGGGGACTGGAATGCAAAAGTAGGAAGTCAAGAAACACCTGGAATAACAGGCAAATTTGGCCTTGGAATACGGAATGAAGCAGGGCAAAGACTAATAGAGTTTTGCCAAGAAAATGCACTGGTCATAGCAAATACCCTCTTCCAACAACACAAGAGAAGACTCTATACATGGACATCACCAGATGGTCAACACCGAAATCAGATCGATTATATTCTTTGCAGCCAAAGATGGAGAAGCTCTATACAATCAGCAAAAACAAGACCAGGAGCTGACTGTGGCTCAGACCATGAACTCCTTATTGCCAAATTCAGACTGAAATTGAAGAAAGTAGAGAAAACTACTAGACCATTCAGGTATGACCTAAATCAAATCCCTTATGATTATACAGCGGAAGTGAGAAATAGATTTAAGGGCCTAGATCTGATAGATAGAGTGCCTGATGAACTATGGAATGAGGTTCGTGACATTGTCCAGGAGACAGGGATCAAGACCATCCCCATGGAAAAGAAATGCAAAAAAGCAAAATGGCTGTCTGGGGAGGCCTTACAAATAGCTGTGAAAAGAAGAGAAGCGAAAAGCAAAGGAGAAAAGGAAAGATATAAACATCTGAATGCAGAGTTCCAAAGAATAGCAAGAAGAGATAAGAAAGCCTTCTTCAGTGATCAATGCAAAGAAATAGAGGAAAACAACAGAATGGGAAAGACTAGGGATCTCTTCAAGAAAATCAGAGATACCAAAGGAACATTTCATGCAAAGATGGGCACAATAAAGGACAGAGATGGTGTGGATCTAACAGAAGCAGAAGATATCAAGAAGAGGTGGCAAGAATACACAGAAGAACTGTACAAAAAAGAGCTTCAAGACCCAGATAATCATGATGATGTGATCACTGACCTAGAGCCAGACATCTTGGAATGTGAAGTCAAATGGGCCTTAGAAAGCATCACTACAAACAAAGCTAGTGGAGGTGATGGAATTCCAGTGGAACTATTCCAAATCCTGAATGATGATGCTGTGAAAGTGCTACACTCAATATGCCAGCAAATTTGGAAAACTCAGCAGTGGCCACAAGATTGGAAAAGGTCAGTTTTCATCCCAATCCCAAAGAAAGGCAATGCCAAGGAGTGCTCAAACTACCGAACAATTGCACTCATCTCACACGCTAGTAAAGTAATGCTCAAAATTCTCCAAGCCAGGCTTCAGCAATATGTGAACCGTGAACTTCCTGACGTTCAAGCTGGTTTTAGAAAAGGCAGAGGAACCAGAGATCAAATTGCCAACATCCGCTGGATCATGGAAAAAGCAAGAGAGTTCCAGAAAAACATCTATTTCTGCTTTATTGACTATGCCAAAGCCTTTGACTGTGTGGATCACAATAAACTATGGAAAATTCTGAAAGAGATGGGAATACCAGACCACCTGATCTGCCTCTTGAGAAATCTGTATGCAGGTCAGGAAGCAACAGTTAGAACTGGTCATGGAACAACAGACTGGTTCCAAATAGGAAAAGGAGTACGTCAAGGCTGTATATTGTCACCATGTTTATTTAACTTATATGCAGAGTACATCATGAGAAATGCTGGACTGGAAGAAACACAAGTTGGAATCAAGATTGCCGGGAGAAATATCAATAACCTCAGATATGCAGATGACACCACCCTTATGGCAGAAAGTGAAGAGGGGCTAAAAAGCCTCTTGATGAAAGTGAAAGTGGAGAGTGAAAAGGTTGGCTTAAAGCTCAACATTCAGAAAACGAAGATCATGGCATCTGGTCCCATCACTGCATGGGAAATAGATGGGGAAACAGTGGAAACAGTGTCAGACTTTGTTTTTCTGGGCTCCAGGATCACTGCGGATGGTGACTGCAGCCATGAAATTAAAAGACGCTTACTCCTTGGAAGGAAAGTTATGACCAGCCTAGATAGCATATTCAAAAGCAGAGACATTACTTTACCAACAAAGGTTCGCCTAGTCAAGGCTATGGTCTTTCCTGTGGTCATGTATGGATGTGAGAGCTGGACTGTGAAGAAGGCTGAGTGCCGAAGAATTGATGCTTTTGAACTGTGGTGTTGGAGAAGACTCTTGAGAGTCCCTTGGACTGCAAGGAGATCCAACCAGTCCATTCTGAAGGAGATCAATCCTGGAATTTCTTTAGAAGGAATGATGCTAAAGCTGAAACTCCAGTATTTTGGCCACCTCATGCGAAGAGTTGACTCATTGGAGAAGACTCTGATGCTGGGAGGGATTGAGGGCAGGAGGAGAAGGGGACGACAGAGGATGAGATGGCTGGATGGCATCACTGACTCGATGGATGCGAGTCTGAGTGACCTCCGGGAGCTGGTGATGGACAGGGAGGCCTGGCGTGCTGCGGTTCATGGGGTCGCAAAGAGTCGGACACGACTGAGCGACTGATCTGATCTGATCTGATCTGATTATATAAATATATTTTATAAATATATAAAAATTCTATAAATATCTCATAATTCATATCATTATTTTTAATAGATACATAGTATGCCAGTGTATGATTGTTCTATATTTTATTTAATAATTAAGCTTTTAATGGATATTTTTATTATTTCTAATATTTTGCAATTATAATATGAATATCCTTGTTCATATATATTAGTGTTCTTGACCAGTCTTTCTATTCCAGACATATCTTTATTTATAATGCATATTGTCAAACAGGTTATGAGTTCTGGGAAATCCCTTGAACCTTCTATAAGGGTTATATACTAATTTATTTTCTCAGCATTAGTCTGTGTTCCTATAACTTCATTAATCTTTCAAAATCCTTACCTATGATGGGTTATTTTTTTTCTTCTTTTCAAATTCATTATTCTTTGATTCTGGAAAGGTTGCACACATCTTTTGAAATGTATATTAGCGTTTGTCGTCATTTTATTAATTATTTCTTCATGTACTCTGAAAAGTTTTTGTTGTGATGGTCACTTTTTTCTTGTTGATTTATACATTAATAATATTAACTATTTGTTTGTTATACAGATTGTTACCAAGCCTGGAAACATAGAAGAATATATAATGAATAATTTATAGATGTTATATTGTTATTCATGATCAAATAATATTACCTATGCTTCTGTATTTTATAGCCACCCTATATGTCCAACAAATAGTTCTCCCTTTACCTCCAAGCACATCATTTATCATTAACTGAGTTTGATGTCGCTTGTCAAAGGAACTACTTAAATTTTTATGTAGCAAAATCTAGTATATGTTTTACTTTTTGTTTTGGTTTTAGAAAGGTCTTCTTCATTGAGGAAGTAGTCATTCAAATTTTCTCCTACTACTTTTATGTTTTAATTTTTAATAATTTTTGATTTTGCCCATTTAGAATGTATGTAGGTATTAGTGTGAAGTAAGTCTGTTGGAGAAGACCCTTGAGAATCCCTTGGACTGCAAGGAGATCCAGCCAGTCCATTGTGAAGGAGATCAGCCCTGGGATTTCTTTGGAAGGAATGATGCTAAAGCTGAAACCAGTACTTTGGCCACCTCATGCGAAGAGTTGACTCATTGGAAAAGACTCTGATGCTGGGAGGGATTGGGGGCAGGAGGAGAAGGGGACGACAGAGGATGAGATGGCGGATGGCATCACTGACTCGATGGACGTGAGTCTGAGTGACCTCCGGAATTTGGTGATGGACAGGGAGGCCTGGTGTGCTGCGATTCATGGGGTCGCAGAGTTGGACATGACTGAGCAACTGAACTGAACTGAACTGAAGTCTCCAGCTTTACTTTTCCAAAAGGGCTGCCAGTTGTTCCCTTTGGAGGCCTCTGCTTGAAGTTTTAGTGGCTACTGACAGGTTACCAGTTCTGGGAAAACCCTTAACCTTTCTGACTCACAGTTTTCTTATTTCAAAATAGGGAGTTAGGTTATTTCTCACTTTAAATCAAAGTCCTTGGAGGGTAAATTACTTTTCCAGGGTCTGACATATTATCTATTTTGGAGCAGAGCTTTTCCATGTCTACTCTTTGATGGGCCATTTGGATAACTAAAGTTTGGGGTGAATGGGATTTGTCATTGATCATAAATTGAGAAATCTAAGGTTAGAGTTGGGGCTTCCCAGGTGGCACTAGTGGTAAAGAACCCACTTGCCAATGCAGGAGATGTCAGAGACACGGGTTAGATCCCTGGGTCGAGACAATCCCCTGGAGGAGGAAATGGCAACCCACTCCAGTATTCTTGCTTGGGAAATCCCATGAACAAAGGAACCTAGTGCGCTATGGTCCATAGGGCAACAAAGAGTCAGACACAACTGAAATGATACAGCAGCAGCAAGGTTATAGTTGGTAAATGGCATATAATGTTTATTTTTGGTCATGAGATGCTATTTTAGACTGATGAAATATGGTATCACTTTATATAAACTGCTTTTTATAACAGAAACTTTGACATATGAAGTACTCTCAGAAGAGGAAATAGTAATGTGTACTTCATGAAAAAATACAACAAAAGGTCAATTCAGAAATAAAGTACAGATATAGAACATTGTTTTAATTTTGAGTTTCTCTTTCGAAACTCTTATGTGACAGTGATTTTTAATTTATTAAATATTATAACTTAACATTTTGAAAAAAAACTATAATATTAAAAGAAGGGGAAAATATCCAGAGTCAGTCCTAGAGATTTCAATAAGGTAATATAGACAAACAAAATATCTCCTTGTTATGAAGATAATTTGAGCTGAAAATGATCAAGGCCCAAAAGACTCTTTCAGTTCAGTTCAGTTCAGTTCAGTTCAGTCGCTCAGTTGTGTCCGACTCTTTTCGACCCCATGAATCGCAGCACACCAGGCCTCCCTGTCCATCACCAACTCCCGGAGTTCACTCAGACTCATGTCCATTGAGTCAGTGATGCCATCCAGCCATCTCATCCTCTGTTGTCCCCTTCTCCTCCTGCCTCCAATCCCTCCCAGCATCAGAGTCTTTTCCAATGAGTCAACTCTTCACTTGAGGTGGCCAAAGTACTGGAGTTTCAGCTTAACATCAGTCCTTCCAATGAACACCCAGGACTGATCTCCTTCAGAATGGACTGGTTGGATCTCCTTGCAGTCCAAGGGACTCTCAAGAGTCTTCTCCAACACCAGAGTTCAAAAGTATCAATTCTTCAGCGCTCAGCCTTCTTCATAGTCCAACTCTCACATCCATACATGACCACAGGAAAAACCATAGCCTTGACTAGATGGATCTTTGTTGGCAAAGTAATGTCTCTGCTTTTGGATATGCTGTCTAGGTTGGACATAACTTTCCTCCAAGGAGTAAGCATCTTTTAATTTCATGGCTGCTGTCACTATCTGCAGTGATTTTGGAGCCCCCAAAATAAGGTCTGACACTGTTTCCACTATTTCCCCATCTAGGCTTTCCCTAAGCTGCCTAAAAGAATGTGGATAAGATCCTGTTCCATGAAGGGAGCCATTCCCACAGAAAATTGTAGTATGAACTAGGTGTGTAGACAGGGAGGAACCTAGCAAAGTCTGTTTGTTAAGATTCCTCTCTGTGTCCCATTGGCTTTGCACGGTCCAGCAAACACCTGTTTACCAAACATTTGCCTTTACCTCTCCATGTTAATTCCCTTCCTCTTCTTGGAAATCCCAAACCACTACTTCCAACATCCTCTTTTGTCTTCAGTTGAAGATGGTATTTAAGGTGAGGGTTTTGATCATTTTGGTGAATTACTCAGCTCTGTTATAAATTCCTCTTAGAAACATCCTTGCTTCATAATCACCTTTCTGCTCTCTTCTGTGGGAACCTTCCAGACCCAGTATGGTACCCTGTGTGTGTGTGTGTGTGTGTGTGTGTGTGTGTGTGTGTGTGAAATTCCTCTGCAAAAATAACAGATTTCTCCTGCATATATTTGTTACATGCTTATCACCCTGACTTGTACTGGTTCTTTACTCCTACTTCTGTTCAATTTATCTCCAGACTGCACTATTTTCATTTCTTTGCCCCAAACACTCTCATATGCCAACATGTAGTAGAGGTTCAGTAAATGTGTTTTTGAATGAATTAAATCTATGTTGGGCTTCCCTTGTGGCTCAGCTGGTAAAGAATCCACCTGCAATGCCGGAGACCTGCATTCGATCCCTGGGTTGGGAAGATCCCCTGGAGAGGGAAAGACTACCCACTCCAGTATTCTTCTGGCCTGGAGAATTCTATGGACTGTATAGTCCATGGAATTGATTGTATAGTCAATTGACTATGTAGTCCATGGAATTGACTGTATAGTCCATGGGATCACAAAGGTTCAGACACAACTGTGACTTTCACTTTCACTTTCTAAATCCGTGTCAGAATTTTAGAGTTGGATGGGATCTTGTTAATTTAATCCCTCCAGCACATTCACTTTATTAGTGAAAAGTAAAGTTTTTCATCTTAATGTTCTAAATTCAGAATCAAGCAATTCATTTTTTTACTTTTCTTTAAGGGAAAAACAAGGCAGTTGTTTTTTACTTGCCTTTGACTTTTTCTCTGGGCTCAAATCAGTACCCCAGTACTACCACCTTGATGTGGATGGTTTTTATCAAGGAATACGCTGTTGTTTCTTCAAACTCAGATAATACCAGTCTTTCCCTTCTATCCATTTCTTTTATTGCTCAATTGTCCTTTGTTCTTGGGACCTTGCTTGGAACAAGTTTCCCAGGACCTGCCCAAGTTTGGAAACACTGAGAGATGACAGGAAGCTGGAGAATAAATAATCACTGTTTTTACTGATAAAACAGTTGAAAAACATCATGCTTTAGTGAGAAGGCCAAATGATTCTATTAATGCTTCCTGTCTCCATGTCCTCCAGTGAAGTCTAGACTTTGGTATTTAGGACAGATTTGGGTGTGTGGGGTTGACACAATTTATAATAATCTCTGTGTTCACATTGGTTGCAGCAGAGAGGAAAAGAAAAGAGAGGAGGTCCTCAATGTTTCAGTTCAGTCCCTCGGTCGTGTCCCACTCTTTGCGACCCCATGAATTGCAGCACGCCAGGCCTCCTTGTCCATCACCAACTCCCGGAGTTCACTCAAACTCATGTCCATCGAGTTGGTGACGCCATCCAGCCATCTCATCCTCTGACATCCCCTTCTCCTTCTGTCTCCCAAAAGGTTGTGCTCAGTCGCTTCGGTTGTGTTTGACTCTCTGCGACCCCGTGGACTGTAGCCTGCCAGGCTCCTCCTCTGTCCATGAGGTTCTCTAGGCAAGAATACTGGAGTGGTTGCCATGCCTTTCTCAAGGGGATCTTCCCAACCCAGAGATGGAACTTACATCTGTCTCTTATGTCTTCTGCATTAGCAGGCGGGTTCTTTATTACTAGCATCACCTTTGAAGCCCTTCTAAAAGGTTAACTTAACCCATTTCAGAAATGTGAACCGATGTACACCTAACCAGGTCAACTCACTCCTTCAAGATAGGGCAAAGAGTGGGAATCCAGGAAAGAATCCGGTGCCAATCCCTCACATGAAAATGAGAAGTAGGAGAGGGGACTGAGAACCCCAACAGATCTTTCTTAACCACTTCTCATTTTTAGTTATGGCTTTTTTTTTTTTTTTTTTTTGATACATACCTTTTTTATGTGTTATGTGTTCTTCCCTGCATCTTTCAAGTCTCTCTGCTTGAACTGCATTAACCTGGTTTTCTTAGTGTTCAGCCTCTCACCAGGACAAATGTTTTACCTATTGTTTTGATTGCCAGTCATCTCAGACTTTCACAGCTCTGATATCATTCCTTATGGCCCAGGAATCTGCCTATAATAAAATCCCTACATGACTCTCAAGCATTTTGAGAAATGTCCAGTGCAACCTCTAGTTCCCACTTCAATTTCATTTCATTGAAGTTTTCTAATATTTATGGAGTCCCTGACAAATGTTATAGTTTATATTTCTTGGTGCATCTGCATAGAATATTCATAGATTCTTTCTTCTCCATCCTCTTTGTTTAATAAGCAAGATAAATGCTCAAGTTTTATTAAAACATTCCCTCCAAATGCCTAGTTCATTTGATATTGAAACCTAAAATTAGAGCAAAAACCAGAGAGAGCCATGTGGGAAATATGTCAACCTTGTAGATATATCTTGGGTCCTTTTCATTTGGATGTATGTATTAATAGAGATTATTTTGTTTCAGGATCTCTGCTTATTCCCCAGTAATTGAACATGAAGGCTACCATTATACATTGATTTCTCTTTTATAAAAACATAATTTGGAATTTATGACTGAAAAGTAGCAATTAAAACACTCTTTTTTCCTGGGTTGTTGGTTGAATTTAGATTGCGATCAATACAATGGTTCATCAGACAATTGTGAAGAGATGCCACATTCAAAGACCTCAGATAATCAATCCCTCTTTGTTTGGAGTTATAGACATGCACAACTGATGTGTATGACATTTTGTCCACTGCTTCCTTATCTCCTTTTGCATATTTTTCAAATGCAAAAAGTTCAGTAATTTTCCACAAGAAAATGTACTCCTAAAAGGTTTCTCTAGAGGTAATTTTGACCTAAATCAAATCCCTTATGATTATACAGTGGAAGTGAGAAATAGATTTAAGAGACTAGACCTGATAGACAGAGTGCCTGATGAACTATGGATGGAGGTTCATGACATTGTACAGGAGACAGGGATCAAGACTATCCCCAAGAAAAAGAAATGCAAAAAAGCAAAATGGCTGTCTGAGGAGGCCTTACAAATAGCTGTGAAAAGAAGAGAAGAGAAAAGCAAAGGAGAAAAGGAAAGATATACCCATTTGAATGCAGAGTTCCAAAGAAGAGCAAGGGGAGATAAGAAAGCCTTTCTCAGGAATCAGTGGAAAGAAATAGAGGAAAACAACAGAATGGGAAAGACTAGAGATCTCTTCAAGAAAATTAGAGATACCAAGGGAACATTTCATGCAAAAATGGGCTCGATAAAGGACAGGAATAGTATGGACCTAACAGAAGCAGAAGATATTAAGAAGAAGTGGCAAGAATACACAGAAGAACTGTACAAAAAAGTCTTCATGACTCAGATAATCATGATGGTACAATCACTGACCTAGAGCCAGACATCCTGGAATGTGAAGTCAAGTGGGCCTTAGGAAGCACCACTTCAAGCAAAGCTAGTGGAGGTGATGGAATTCAGTTGAGCTATTTCAAACACTAAAAGATGATTCTGTGAAAGTGCTGCACTCAACGTGTCAGCAAATTTGGAAAACTCAGCAGTGGCCACAGGACTGGAAAAGGTCAGATTTCATTCCAATCCCAAAGAAAGGCAATGCCAAAGAATGCTCAAACTACTTTACAATTGCACTCATCTCACACGCTAGTAAAGTAATGCTCAAAATTCTCCAAGCCAGGCTACAGCAATACATGAACTGTGAACTTCCAGATGTTCAAGCTGGTTTTAGAAAAGGCAGAGGAACCAAATTGCTAACATCCACTGGATCATGGAAAAAGGAAGAAAGTTCCAGAAAGACATCTATTTCTTCTTTATTGACTATGCCAAAGCCTTTGACTGTGTGGATCACAATAAACTGTGGAAAATTCTGAAAGAGATGGGAATACCAGACCACCTGACCTGCCTCTTGAGAAACCTATGTTCAGGTCAGGAAGCAACAGTTAGAACTGGACATGGAACAACAGACTGGTTCCAAATAGGAAAAGGAGTATGTCAAGGCTGTATATTGTCACCCTGCTTATTTAACTTCTATGCAGAGTACATCATGAGAAATGCTGGGCTGGAAGAAGCACAAGCTGGAATCAAGATTGCCAGGAGAAATATCAGTAACCTCAGATATGCAGATGGCACCACCTTTATGGCAGAAAGTGAAGAAGAACTAAAGAGACTCTTGATGAAAGTGAAAGAGGAGAGTGAAAAAGTTGGCTTAAAATTCTACATTCAGAAAACGAAGATCATGGCATCTGGTCCCATCACTTCATGGCAAATAGATGGGGAAACAGTGGAAACAGTGGCTGACTTTATTTTTGGGGGCTCCAAAATCACTACATATGGTGACTGCAGCCATGAAATTAAAAGATGCTTACTCCTTGGAAGGAAAGTTATGACCAACCTAGACAACATATTACAAAGCAGAGACATTAGTTTGCCAACAAAGATTCACCTAGTCAAGGCTATGGTCTTTCCTGTGGTCATGTATGGATGTGAGAGCTGGACTGTGAAGAAGGCTGAGCACCAAAGAATTGATGCTTTTGAACTGTGGTGTTGGAGAAGACTCTTGAGAGTCCCTTGGACTGCAAGGAGATCCAACCAGTCCATCCTAACAGAGATCTGTCCTGAATATTCATTGGAAGGACTGATGCTGAAGCTGAAACTCTGATACTTTGGCCACCTGATGTGAAGAGCTGACCCATTTGAAAAGACCCTGATACTGGGAAAGATTGAAGGCAAGAGGAGAAGGGGATGACAGAGGATGAGATGGTTGGATGGTATCACCGACTCAATGGACATGAGTTTGGGTCAACTCCAGGAGTTGGTAATGGACAGGGAGGCCTGACTTGCTGTGGTCCATGGGGTTACAAAGAGTCGGACATGACTGAGTGACTGAACTGAACTGAACTGAACTGAAGAGAATAGGAGGCCAAAGCATCCTTAACTTTTGTTTGCAGTTTTGTGTTTTGAATGGCAACTCACTCCAGTGTTCTTGCCTGGAGAATCCCAGGGACGGGGGAGCCTGGTGGGCTGCCTCTCTGGGGTCACACAGAGTTGGACACGACTGAAGTGACTTAGCAGCAGCAGCAGCAGCAGAATATAGAAAGTAATTCTGGGTCAGATCATAAGAGTCAAGATCCTGATTAGTTTTCTTTTCATTTGTTGCTCATTTATGCCGATTGAGGCATGACTGTGACCTAATGAAGCTTTTTTTAAACAAGTTTTTCAAAACTTGTATAGCCAGGTGAGTTGTCGTATTCAAAGTTGTCACTGCAGGACATTTATTACAAAAGCAGGTCAACTCTAAGCAATGTGAGATCTTTTGAGGAGGATTGCTATCAAAGTCTATAGCAGATTTTTGGAATTTTTATGTTATGGTGGCATAACATCATTTAGTACAGGTATATCTGTGTCTTGGAAGTAGCAAGTCACAATTGTCTTTTCACTAGAATGGGTAATTGGCCTATTTATTATTTAGAGGATACGGTTTGGAAAAAAAATGAGACTGGTGTCTTATGTGTCATGTAAATCATCTCTGAAAGCAATTCCAAAAGGGAAATATCAACAAAATTTTCAGCTGTTGCAAAGTTACTGGCATGAATAAAGAGGATCTCAAGAAGACAGTTTTGAAAGTGATAGTATTCAGCTGGTTACTTAGTTCTGTTAAATTTTTTAAAACCACTCATTATTAATTGTAGCATTCTGGTATTGTGAAGAAACAAAAGCAATTTTCTGGAACAAAAATAAAATAGCTTGACTTGGTGTGATTATCATTTGCTCATTAGCTGGAAATGGTTCTTGGAATTGAAAGACAGGTACTGAAATAACAGCTAATGGATTAGAATGAAATGTATGAAAGCAGAAAGGGCACGTTTTAAGGACTCATTGCAAGAGTTTTGACACATGGTGAGATATAATTTTCTTTCTTTGATGTCTATTTCATATCCATATTTTCTAGATTTCCTTGGCTTGGATTTAATTGAATGATTTTCCATTATAAAAATTGTATGATCATGATAGAAGAATAAACATTTCAGATGCCCTACATATTTCTGCCAGATTGAACCTTTACATATATCTTGTGTGTCAGACCAGATCAGAAGCTCATGTTTGGACATATTAGGTATGATGTGCTTATTTGATAAACAGCAAGGAGATGGTGAGTATGGAGTTGGACATTATTCTGAGAATTCTAAACTGGACATATCAATCTGAGGGTCACCAGAATGTAGTCGTTATTCAAGGAGAGACATTAGATGAAATCACCAAAGGGGTGAGAGAAGCATCAAGAGCTGACCCTCCAGACCCTACAATATTTAGAGGCTGGAGGAATGGGAAGAACCTAACAAAGGGTGTGGAAAAACAGCAAGAGGAGAAGTAGGAGAAAAACCAGGAGAGTGTGGTGTCTGGTAAAAAATCCAAGGAAGTATTTCCAAAAGAAGAGGGTAGTCGACTGACTCAAATGTTGCTTGTAGGGGGAGTAATGGGAAGATTGACAATTGATGTTAGATAATAACAATATGGAAAGGTAATTAGTGACTTCAATAAGAGTGGTTTTGGTGAAGTGTGGTGGAAATCTGATTAGATGGGTTCAAAAGATAATGGAGGAGAAAAAGGTGAATAATGACTATGGATAATTCTCCTTAGAGTTGTCTTGCTTAATGGACAGAAGGACACACAGCAGTCTTTGGGCAGGGAAATTGTGTTAAGACAATTGTTTTGTTTCTGGAAATGGGAGAAATAAGAGTTTATACAGTAATAGGAAAGAGCTAGTGAAAAGAGGGGATTGATAATACAAGAGAGCAAGGACTGTCTGGTGGCCATATCCTCGGGTAGGCAAGGATTGTGGTGTACAAGTGGAGGGACTGACTTGGGATAATTACATGGACAACTAACTCCTAGAACAGGAGGAAAGGCTGAGCGTATGAGTATGGAGGATGCTGGTAGGTACAAAGAAGCAGTGATAAAAGTCTATAGAACTTACCTTTTGATTGCTTTTTTTTCTCAGTGTTGTAGGGAACATAATCATCTTCTCAAAAGACTTGGGGAGTAGATGTTGGGGGTTTGAGTAAAGAAGGAGAAGGCATGAAATGGTGTTGAGACACAGTTAGGAAAGTAAATGTCCTGGACAAAGGGAATACAATTTCCAGGCAGCTTTAAGGGACTCCTTGAGGTTGGTGGTTGTCAGCATAAAGTGAGTACAGTCAGCCTGATGCCATTCTTCAGCTCCATTAAGTTGTACCAAGTGGGTATGAAGCCAGTAAAAAGTTCGTTTAAACTTAAATTGGCTTAGGGAAGGGAGAAACATGTGTTAGGAGATGGGTAGGGAGATTTGTAAAATAGTAAATACTAGGATTGAATTTCATTGAGTTACACAAAGCTGTGGTCTGTGTGATTAGATTGACTAGTTTTCTGTGAATATGGTTTGTGTGTCTGCCCTCTGATGTCTCTCGCAACACCTACCATCTTACTTGTGTTTCTCTTACCTTGGACATGGGGTATCTCTTCACAGCTGCTCCAGCAAAGGGCAGGCGCTGCTCCTTACCTTGGATGAGGGATATCTCCTCACAGCCGCCCCTCCTGACCTTGAACGTGGAGTAGCTCCTCTCAACTCTTCTGCACGAGGTCTGATAGATAGAGTGCCTGATGAACTATGGACAGAAGTTCGTGACATTCTACAGGAGACAGGGATCAAGACCATCCCCATGGAAAAGAAATGCAAAAAAGCAAAATGGCTGTCTGAAGAGGGCTTACAAATAGCTGTGAAAAGAAGAGAAGCTAAAAGCAAAGGAGAAAAGGAAATATATAAGCATCTGAATGCAGAGTTCCAAAGAAGAGCAAGGAGAGATAAGAAAGCCTTCCTCAGTAATCAGTGGAAAGAAATAGAGGAAAACAACAGAATGGGAAAGACTAGAGATCTCTTCAAGAAAATTAGAGATACCAAGGGAACATTTCATGCAAAGATGGGCTCGATAAAGGACAGAAATGGTATGGACCTAACAGAAGCAGAAGATATTAAGAAGAAGTGGCAAGAATACACAGAAGAACTGTACAAAAAAATCTTCATGACCCAGATAATCACAATGGTGTGATCACTCACCTAGAGCTAGACATCCTGGAATGTGAAGTCAAATGGGCCTTAGAAAGCATCACTACGAACAAAGCTAGTGGAGGTGATGGAATTCAGTTGAGCTATTCCAAATCCTGAAAGATGATGCTGTGAAAGTGCTGCACTCAATGTGTCAGTAAATTTGGAAAACTCAGCAGTGGCCACAGGACTGGAAAAGGTCAGTTTTCATTCCAATCCCAAAGAAAGGCAATGCCAAAGAATGCTCAAACTACCACACAATTACCCTCATCTCACATGCTAGTAAAGTAATACTCAAAATTCTCCAAGCCAGGCTTCAGCAATACGTGAACCGTGAACTTCCAGATGTTCAAGCTGATTTTAGAAAAGGCAGAGGAACCAAATTGCCAACTTCTGCTGGATCATGGAAAAAGGAAGAAAGTTCCAGAAAGACATCTATTTCTGCTTTATTGACTATGCCAAAGCCTTTGACTGTGTGGATCACAATAAACTGTGAAAAACTCTGAAAGATATGAGAATACCAGACCACCTGACCTGCCTCTTGAGAAACCTATGTTCAGGTCAGGAAGCAACAGTTAGAACTGGACATGGAACAACAGACTTGTTCCAAATAGGAAAAGGAATATGTCAAGGCTGTATATTGTCACTCTACTTATTTAACTCATATGCAGAGTACATCATGAGAAACAGGGGCTGGAAGAAGCAGAAGCTGGAATCAAGATTGCCAGGAGAAATATCAATAACCTCAGATATGCAGATGACACTACCCTTATGGCAGAAAGTGAAGAGGAACTAAAAAGCCTCTTGATGAAAGTGAAAGAGGAGAGTGAAAAAGTTGGCTTAAAGCTCAACGTTCAGAAAACTAAGATCATGGCATCCAGTCCATCACTTCATGGCAAATAGATGGGGAAACAGTGGAAATAGTGGCTGACTTTATTTTTCCGGGCTCCAAAGTAACTGCAGATGGTGACTGCAGCCATGAAATTAAAAGACGCTTACTTCTTGGAAGGAAAGTTATGACCAACCTAGACAGCATATTAAAAAGCAGAGACATTACATATTAAAAAGCAGAGTCAAGGCTATGGTTTTTCCAGTGGTCATTTATGGATGTGAGAGGTCGACTGTGAAGAAAGCTGTAAGGTAAGGTAAGTCACTTCAGTCATGTCCGACTCTGCGACCCCATAGACGGCAGCCCACCAGGCCCCCGTCCCTGGGGTTCTCCAGGCAAGAACACTGGAGTGGGTTGCCATTTCCCTCTCCAATGCATGAAAGTGAAAAATGAAAGTGAAGTCGCTCAGTCATGTCTGACTCTTAGCGACCCCATGGACTGCAGCCCACTAGGCTCCTCTGCCCATGGGATTTTCCAGGCAAGAGTACTGGAGTGGGGTGCCATTGCCTTCTCCAAAGAAGAAAGCTGAGTGCTGAAGAATTGATGCTTTTGAACTGTGGTGTTGGAGAAGACTCTTGAGAGTCCCTTGGACTGCAAGGAGATCCAACCAGTCCATTCTGAAGGAAATCAGCCCTGGGATTTCTTTGGAAGGAATGATGCTAAAGCTGAAACTCCACTTTGGCCACCTCATGTGAAGAGTTGACTCACTGGAAAAGACTCTGATGCTGGGAGGGATTGGGGGCAGGAGAAGAAGGGGACGACAGAGGATGAGATGGCTGGATGGCATCACTGACTCAATGGACATGAGTTTGAGTGAACTCTGGGAGTTGGTGATGGACAGGGAGGCCTGGCGTGCTGCGATTCATGGGGTCACATAGAGTTGGACACGACTGAGCAACTGAACTGAACTAAACTGAAGACTGAATTTAAGCTGATAAAGGAAAAGGGTGAGACATGAGATAGGTTAGGACAGTGAAATCGTAGTGAATTCATGAATTTTAGGTCTTATTTTGGTCAAAGGATTGAAATGAAATTTTGAAAGAGAAGGCTAGAAGGGATGGAGCTGGTTAGAGAGTGAGATGCTTGAATTTGAGAATGTGTTATGTGAATGATGTAAGGGTAATGTAGAGTGGAGAAGATTATTGGGAGACATGAAGTCAAGAGTCTGAGAAGCCTAAATTAGAAGGATCACTTAAATAGATATCAAAATCACCAATAATTACAACAGGAGTAGTGCTGGCACGTGTGATTGTAAACTAAAAGTTAAAATCTTCAAGGAAATGTGGGGAAATGACCAGGAGTCAATAAGTTACTATGAGGATCAATGATAGATCGCATAATCTGATGACATTAGATATAAAATGGGATGATTTTTAGTGAAATTGTTGTAGGAAGGAGTCCCCTACCAGGGCCCAAGAGTGGGCTCTTATCTAACACTCCAAAATGAATGCCTGAGGAGACACAGTGCTGACAAAGCAAGAGACTTTATTGGGCAGAGGCTCCCGGGCAGAGAACAGGAGGGTAAGGGAACCCAGAACTGCTCTGCCAATGTGGTTCCAAGTTTCTGGTTTTATGGTAAAGGGGTTCATTTCTGGGTTCTCTCTGGGCAATCATTCTGACTCAGGGTCCTTCCTGGTGGCACACATATTGCTCAGCCAAGATGGATTCCAGCAAGGAGGATTCTGGGAGGTTAGTACCTTTCCTGAACTCTTCCGATTGGTTTTGGCTTGTTATTTCCATGTTCCTTACCAGGACCTCCTGTCATAAAATAACTCATGCAAATGTTTACTATGGTTCCTGGCCAGGGTGGGTGGTTTCAGTCAGTATTTCCCTAACAGAATGAGGGAGAATGGCATGACATAGCAATGAGAGGTAAAAGGGTAGCTTCCCTTGTCCTCTCCAGACGTGCAGTCTATACTTAAGGGTTTGCAAGAGAAGCAGTTCCTCCACGGCAAAGCTGGTTCTCGGAGTAAGATGGTGAAAATGTGAAAGTGTTAGTTGCTGTAACCCAATGGCCTCCTCTTTACATGGGATTCTCCAGGCAAGAATACTGGAGTGGGTTGTCATTTCCTCCTTCAGGGGAAGCTTAGTGAAGGAAGTATTCAAAGAAGAGATTAGAGATAGGAGATTTTCCTAATGGCCATGAGTAAGTTCTGAAAGGCATCATATCTGGAGATGGGGCATGACGGGAAAAGGGGCAGAACAACCACACGGAGGTTAGAGAGCTGGAGATGAAGGATGATTTGGGAGCCTGAGCTTCTTGAGGCCACTACATGAACTAAGACAAAAGGCCTGATTTGGTTAATCTTGATGATTCTAAAGAATATCACTGTGAGTTTTGTTGGTAAGTAGATCCTCTCTTGCCAGGAACTAACAGAGTTTGGGACTCCCATTTGATTCCAACTCAAAAGGTTGTGCAGGTGAGAGTGTGGAGAAGTCTTATTTTGAACACTGGGCTCTTGACCTGTGACTGTGGAGTCCAGCTAAGGGGTATGGTCTCACTCCTAGAACATGGATGTAGAGAGGAAGGAGATGAAGGTAAAGATGTTAATTAGGTAGATGGCGATAGAGAAAATTTGAGGCTAGCTCTGTCTTGATGATTTTCAACTAATTGATACAGAAATTGAAGTCTTTAATTAGTATAAATAAATAATTTGAACCACACCTAAAAATTGCAATTAAAGAAAAAGAATACCAAAACCTCTCACCTCTAGGGTACTTACCGAAAATCTAAGTATATTTTTAACTAACTGTGTCACATTTTTTCTGAAAAAAATCAGTCCTTGATTTGGTTGTAATGGAGTTCCTCCCCACCCCATTCATTGTTTGCAGGCTATTTTTCAGGGATTGGTTTTAATTGCTTTGCTGTAATGGGTTCCCTTGTGTCTTTAGCTTTCAATGTGGTAATGAGTCACAATGATCAGAATAAGCCAACATACCATTATATTAATAAAATTTTACTAGAATATTTTTAGATATAATTTGACTGTACTTTCACGTCCTGGTATATATATTTTCATATATCATCATGTATATTTTTCATATATCAGAATAAACCTAGGAAATTGTGATTTGGTAGATGTGGGGATACCAGTCATTAATAAACAAAACCATAATTCTGCTCTAAAGCAAGGCTTGGAAACCTTTGCCTTAGTAAGAATAGGGATTTTATAAATAAGAGCTAATGTTAATGACAGTACCAATTGCAACTTTCATCTGATCATATTTACTCTAAGTCCCTGGTCCTTGATATTCACAATGAAAGCTCCCTGAAAATTTTCATCAAATTAAGACTTCCTCAGCAGAACATAGCTAAAATAGCCTCCCCTTTAGGTACAAGGGTACACAGAAAATCTCTTGTATATGTATAAATAGGAAAGGAATTTTCATGTTTAGAAACTGTAAAATAATAAAATGAACCTCTCATCCAAAAGGCAGATCTTGGAAAAACTTTTTTTTTTTTAATTTTATTTTATTTAACTTTACAATATTGTATTGGTTTTGCCATATATCAAAATGAATCTGCCACAGGTATACATGTGTTCCCCATCCTGGAAAAACTTTTGATTCACATTTGTAGTTTCCCTTTAACTTAGTTTAAACAAAATAGGAATTTTAAGTACTAGTTATTACATACAGAGTACACAGATAACAGTTTTTGCACATAATAGTGCTAAAAACTGGATGATTAACTCTCAGTGATATGAAAGTTCAGGACATTTATCCATTTTCTGTAGTGAGGCTTCTCAGCAAAGACATTAGCTTGTCAGAGAATCTGGAAGATTAATGCTTGGCTAAACAGAGTAAGAAAATAAAGGAGAGAAAAGATGAAAAGAGGGAAACAATGTATAGAATGGAGAGAATGAGAAGAATGTTTAAAAAACTTTATAAGTTTATCATTTTTTATTACTATTAAATAAAATAATGAAATTTGAGTCCTTAAAATTTCTATTTTCCCAGTTCTATACTTCTGAAAAGGTTTTCTTGGTCTAAGTACCTAACAGAATCTATTGATTTTCCATTGTGACCCATGACCTATGGGGCTTTTTACTATTTCACTGGGTGGATTGTAGTCATATTTGAAACTTTTATAATTCTCTTGCAGAACTTCCTCAACTTATGATAGGGTTATATCCTGATAAGTTGAAAATGCATTTAATACACATAACCTATGTAACATCATAGCTTAGCCTGCTGCTGCTGCTGCCAAGTCGCTTCAGTCATGTCTGACTCTGTGACCCCAGAGACGGCAGCCCACCAGGCTCCCCTGTCCCTGGGATTCTCCAGGCAAGAACACTGGAGTGGGTTGCCATTTCCTTCTCCAATGCATGAAAGTGAAAAGTGAAAGTGAAGTCACTCAGTCGTGTCCAGCTCTTCACGACCCCATGGACTGCAGCCTACCAGGTTCCTCCATCCATGGGATTTTCCAGGCAAGAGTACTGGAGTGGGGTGCCACTGCCTTCTCTGTAGCTTAGCCTAGCCTACCTTAAATATGCTCAGAACACTTACATTTGTCTACAGTTGAGCAACATCATCTAATACAAAACCTGCTTTATAATAAAGTGTTTAATATCTCATGTAATTTATTGAATACTGTACTGAAAGTGAAAAATGGAAAGGTTGGCATGGAAACAGAATGGCTGTAAGTACCTAGATTGATTATTATTGTAATTGTGTGGCTGACTGGGAGCTGCTGTTCTCTGACCTGCCCAGCATCACAAGAGAGTATCATACAGCATACTGCTAGGACAGCAAACAGTCAAAATCCAAAATCTAAATATGATTTCTACCACATGCATATAGCTTTTGCACCATCTTAAAGTCAAAAAATTGTAAGTTGTCTCTATGTTAACATCTAAAACAAGTTACAATGTGCACATTTTCTCTCTCTCTTTTTTTTAGGGGGGACCATGCCACACAACTTGTGGGATCTTATTTCCCTGACCAGGAATAGAACCTGGGCCCTGCAGTGAAAGCATTGCGTCCTAACCACTGTACCGCCAGGGAAATTCCCTGGAGACTGCTCTAAAAGGAAAACATGATGCTAATTTTGTACAATGTAACAATCATTGAATATATGAATAAGAAGGCATAATTAGCCTGTTACCTTGCAGTGTATTATTTTGTAAAATTTTGTAGTTTGATTGGGCAGTTTTGCTTCATGTGATATTAGCTGGGGCACTATTATATTACATCTGGAAGATCCAAAGTGGTCTCAGTCATATGGTTAGGAATTATTGCCAGCCCTGGCTGGAAATTCAACTGGGGCTGTCAGCTAGAAACTCTACAAGGGTCTTGTTGTATGGTGCTTAAACTTCCTCACAGCATGGTGAATGGATTCAAATATTCAAAGATGGAGAGTTCCATATGCATGGAAGTGAAAGTTGCAGATCTCAGATGTTATACAGTATCACTTCTGTCTCATTGTGTTTGTTCTAGGACCAGCTCAGATGCAAGGAGAGGAGAAATGATCTCCACTTTACCATGAGAGGAGTGACAGAGTTTGTAGACATCTTTGTTCAACCACAGTCTATCATCTGACCACAAATTATTTACATTTCTCACATATGTAAAATACACATATTTCTTCAAAGACTCCTGAACGATCTCATTCCATCATGCTATCAGGCTCAAACTCAGGGTTCAAATTCTTACCATCTCAGTCTGGTTAAACATTTGTAGATGAGGTGACACAGATACAGGCCTTTGAACTAAAAGGACAAGTTATCTATTCCACATACACTCAATATACAATGGGAGATAAGGATAGGATGATTTCAGTAGATATTGCTATTTAAAAACCAGAGAAATAGGAGATACCCAGCTATCACTGGTCCATTGAAATTCTGATAGTCAGCCAGGTGTATGTCACTAGTTCCCCTGTTTTGGGAAAGGGATTATATGTTGATTAAAGCTCTGTTCATCTTCCTGGTAGTGGTTGCTAATGGTTCTTGGCTCCACCATTTACGTCACCATTTTCTTTCCATGAGAAATGACCCAGACCTTAATCTAAGTATCTTTCTAGGTCTGCTTCCTGGCTGTAAAAGACTTGAATTAACTTGTGTGTTTTAATCCAAGCTGGCAATGGTTTTTTGGAGGGTTTCATTTGAATCTTATTGGTATTTATCCCATGCTGCTGCTGCTGCTACTAAGTCGCTTCAGTCGTGTCCGACTTTGTGCGATCCCACAGACGGCAGCCCACTAGGCTCCTCCGTCCCTGGGATTCTCCAGGCAAGAATACTGGAGTGGGTTGCCATTTCCTTCTCCAATGCATGAAAGTGAAAAGTGAAAGTGAAGTCGCTCAGTCGTGTCTGTCTCTTAGTGACCCCATGGACTGGAGCCTACCAGGCTTCTCCGTCCATGGGATATTCCAGGCAAGAGTACTGGGGTGGGGTGCCATTGAACCAAATCCACAAGTCTAGAGACAGGCCTTTCTCTACTTAGAGTAAAATGCCCTTAAGATTCTTAGAAGTCTTTTTGTTTAGGTGAGAATATCTATGAGTCATACCTTGAGATTCTTAGAAACTTTTTGCTATAGTTGAGAATCTAATAGGTAGGCTCTTAAAAATATTAGAAACTTTAAAAATATAGATGATATAGGTTAAGCAAAATAACTCTAAGACCTTCTGAGGTGTTATCAAAGGGTCTTACTATCATACACTTGATTTGATCTTGACCTTGAGGTCACATTTGCATGGAAGCACTTTCAGATCAGATCAGTCGCTCAGTCGTGTCCGACTCTTTGCGACCCCATGAACCGCAGCACTCCAGGCCTCCCTGTCCATCACCAGCTCCCGGAGGTCACTCAGACTCGCATCCATCGAGTCAGTGATGCCATCCAGCCATCTCATCCTCTGTCGTCCCCTTCTCCTCCTGCCCTCAATCCCTCCCAGCATCAGAGTCTTCTCCAATGAGTCAACTCTTCGCATGAGGTGGCCAAAATACTGGAGTTTCAGCTTTAGCATCATTCCTTCTAAAGAAATTCCAGGATTGATCTCCTTCAAAATGGACTGGTTGGATCTTCTTGCAGTCCAAGGGACTCTCAAGAGTCTTCTCCAACAGCACAGTTCAAAAGCATCAATTCTTCGGCGCTCAGCCTTCTTCACAGTCCAGCTCTCACATCCATACATGACCACAGGAAAGACTATAGCCTTGACTAGGTGAACCTTTGTTGGTAAAGTAATGTCTCTGCTTTTGAATATGCTATCTAGGTTGGTCATAACTTTCCTTCCAAGGAGCAAGCGTCTTTTAATTTCATGGCTGCAGTCACCATCTGCAGTGATTTTGGAGCCCAGAAAAACAAAGTCTGACACTGTTTCCACTGTTTCCCCATCTATTTCCCATGCAGTGATGGGACCAGATGCCATGATCTTCGTTTTCTGAATGTTGAGCTTTAAGCCAACCTTTTCACTCTCCACTTTCACTTTCATCAAGAGGCTTTTTAGCCCCTCTTCACTTTCTGCCCTAAGAGTGGTGTCATCTGCATATCTGAGGTTATTGATATTTCTCCCGGCAATCTTGATTCCAACTTGTGTTTCTTCCAGTCCAGCATTCCTCATGATGTACTCTGCATATAAGTTAAATAAACATGGTGACAATATGCAGCCTTGACGTACTCCTTTTCCTATTTGGAACCAGTCTGTTGTTCCATGACCAGTTCTAACTGTTGCTTCCTGACCTGCATACAGATTTCTTAAGAGGCAGATCAGGTGGTCTGGTATTCCCATCTCTTTCAGAATTTTCCATAGTTTATTGTGATCCACACAGTCAAAGGCTTTGGCATAGTCAATAAAGCAGAAATAGATGTTTTTCTGGAACTCTCTTGCTTTTTCCATGATCCAGCGGATGTTGGCAATTTGATCTCTGGTTCCTCTGCCTTTTCTAAATCCAGCTTGAACATCAGGAAGTTCACGGTTCACATATTGCTGAAGTCTGGCTTGGAGAATTTTGAGCATTACTTTACTAGCGTGTGAGATGAGTGCAATTGTTCGGTAGTTTGAGCACTCCTTGGCATTGCCTTTCTTTGGGATTGGGATGAAAACTGACCTTTTCCAATCTTGTGGCCACTGCTGAGTTTTCCAAATTTGCTGGCATATTGAGTGCAGCACTTTCACAGCATCATCATTCAGGACTTGGAATAGCTCCACTGGAATTCCATCACCTCCAGTAGCTTTGTTCGTAGTGATGCTTTCTAAGGCCCATTTGACTTCACATTCCAAGATGTCTGGCTCTAGGTCAGTGATCACATCATCATGATTATCTAGGTCTTGAAGCTCTTTTTTGTACAGTTCTTCTGTGTATTCTTGCCACCTCTTCTTAATATCTTTTGCTTCTGTTAGGTCCACACCATCTCTGTCCTTTATCGTGCCCATCTTTGCATGAAATGTTCCTTTGGTATCTCTGATTTTCTTGAAGAGATCCCTAGTCTTTCCCATTCTGTTGTTTTCCTCTATTTCTTTGCATTGATCACTGAAGAAGGCTTTCTTATCTCTTCTTGCTATTCTTTGGAACTCTGCATTTAGATGTTTATATCTTTCCTTTTCTCCTTTGCTTTTTGCTTCTCTTCTTTTCACAGCTATTTGTAAGGCCTCCCCAGGCAGCCATTTTGCTTTTTTGCATTTCTTTTCCATGGGGATGGTCTTGATCCCTGTCTCCTGTACAATGTCACGAACCTCATTCCATAGTTCATCAGGCACTCTATCTATCAGATCTAGGCCCTTAAATCTATTTCTCACTTCCACTGTATAATCATAAGGGATTTGATTTAGGTCATACCTGAATGGTCTAGTAGTTTTCTCTACTTTCTTCAATTTCAGTCTGAATTTGGCAATAAGGAGTTCATGGTCCGAGCCACAGTCAGCTCCTGGTCTTGTTTTTGCTGATTGTATAGAGCTTCTCCATCTTTGGCTGCAAAGAATATAATCGATCTGATTTCGGTGTTGACCATCTGGTGATGTCCATGTATAGAGTCTTCTCTTGTGTTGTTGGAAGAGGGTATTTGCTATGACCAGTGCATTTTCTTGGCAAAACTCTATTAGTCTTTGCCCTGCTTCATTCCGTATTCCAAGGCCAAATTTGCCTGTTACTCCAGGTGTTTCTTGACTTCCTACTTTTGCATTCCAGTCCCCTATAATGAAAAGGACATCTTTTTTGGGTGTTAGTTCTAAAAGGTCTTGTAGGTCTTCATAGAACCTTTCAACTTCACCTTCTTCGGCATTACTGGTTGGGGCATAGATTTGGATTACTGTGACATTGAATGGTTTGCCTTGGAAACGAACAGAAATCATTCTGTCATTTTTGAGATTGCATCCAAGTACTGCATTTCGGACTCTTTTGTTGACCATGATGGCCACTCCATTTCTTCTGAGGGATTCCTGCCCACAGTAGTAGATATTATGGTCATCTGAGTTAAATTCACCCATTCCAGTCCATTTTAGTTCGCTAATTCCTAGAATGTCAACATTCACTCTTGCCATCTCTTGTTTGACCACTTCCAATTTTGGATTAGGTCTTTTCTCTGAGGCTATTTGGTTGAAAATCTATTGCTGATTTGGGTTACTCTATTCATTTGTGCCAAAGTCCAGGCCCAGCTGATCCAGGGAGTTCGAGGTGTAGACAGCGTCGGTGAGGGTCAGGAAACAATTGCTTAAATAAATATTAATTAAAGATATAAAGAATAATAGAATGAGGATAGCTCAGTAGGAAAATTCATTGAAGAAAAGCAGCTGAGATAAGGATAGCTCAGCGAGAACATTTAGTGGAGAAAAGAGGCTGAATAACTCAGCCAGAAAGTAAGAGAAAGAAGGACATGGGGAGACCAAGTTTCGGTGAACAAGGCCCGCACTTTATTTTCCAAAGTAGTTTTTATACCTTAAGTTATGCATAGAGGATAATAGGGAAGGGGTGGAGTCATGCAAGGACAGCAGTCCCTGAGCCAGGCTTTCAAACTTATCATATGCAAAAGTTTAGGTGATTTACATCATCTTCTGGCCCGGAGGCCTGCCAATATCTTAAGACCCTTTCAAACATCTCAACATCTTAGATCAGATCAGCTCAGTCGCTCAGTCGTGTCCGACTCTTTGCGACCCCATGAATCCCAGCACGCCAGGCCTCCCTGTCCATCACCAGCTCCCAGAGGTCACTCAGACTCGCATCCATTGAGTCAGTGATGCCATCCAGCCATCTCATCCTCTGTCGTCCCCTTCTCCTCCTGCCCTCAATCCCTCGCAGCATCAGAGTCTTCTCCAATGAGTCAACTCTTCGCATGAGGTGGCCAAAATACTGGAGTTTCAGCTTTAGCATCATTCCTTCTAAAGAAATTCCAGGATTGATCTCCTTCAGAATGGACTGGTTGGATGTCCTTGCAGTCCAAGGGACTCTCAAGAGTCTTCTCCAACACCACAGTTCAAAAGCATCAATTCTTCGGTGCTCAGCCTTCTTCACAGTCCAGCTCTCACATCCATACATGACCACAGGAAAGACCATAGCCTTGACTAGGCGAACCTTTGTTGGCAAAGTAATGTCTCTGCTTTTGAATATGCTATCTAGGTTGGTCATAACTTTCCTTCCAAGGAGTAAGCGTCTTTTAATTTCATGGCTGCAGTCACCATCTGCAGTGATTTTGGAGCCCAGAAAAACAAAGTCTGACACTGTTTCCACTGTTTCCCCATCTATTTCCCATGCAGTGATGGGACCAGATGCCATGATCTTCGTTTTCTGAATGTTGAGCTTTAAGCCAACCTTTTCACTCTCCACTTTCACTTTCATCAAGAGGCTTTTTAGCCCCTCTTCACTTTCTGCCATAAGGGTGGTGTCATCTGCATATCTGAGGTTATTGATATTTCTCCCGGCAATCTTGATTCCAACTTGTGTTTCTTCCAGTCCAGCATTTCTCATGATGTACTCTGCATATAAGTTAAATAAACATCTTAAGACCCTGCCAAACTTAAAACCCTTAAGTTTAAGAAGAAAACTTATCCTTCTTCAAGGGTGCTGCTACTGCTAAGTCGCTTCAGTCGTGTCCGACTCTGTGCGACCCCATAGACGGAAGCTCACCAGGCTCCCCTGTCCCTGGGATTCTCCAGGCAAGAACACTGGAGTGGGTTGCCATTTCCTTCTCCAATGCATGAAAGTGAAAAGTCAAAGTGAAGTCGCTCAGTCGTGTCCGACTCTTAGTGACCCCACAGACTGGAGCCTACCAGGGTCCTCCGTCCATGGGATTTTCCCGGCAAAAGTACCAGATAAATTTACATTCCTATAGGGTGAGGATGTAGTGGGTTTTAATTAAAAGAAAGAACTTAGCCTAAGGTCTAACGTAATTAATATCAAAGGTTAATACCTATTTCTTCTATATATCCATTAATGTGTGTAAGGGCAGGCGATGTGAAGACTTAGCAGCAAACATTGGCTCAACAAATGAAAAACCCTTCACCAATACAATTTCTAATCAGCCCACTATTAGTTTTCTAACTTCTCTAAAGAACCTGTTTTTAGAAGGTTAAAAGCATCTCGTGCCTCCCATGGTTGGGAGGCTGTGAGTAATCATGTGTGGCTGGACAAGCCTGTCAGGTAGGCTAGAGAACCTTCAGAGGAGTTTGTAGGTTAAAACACTCCTGTCACGCCCAGGAATTTTTATTAGCTGGAGCTGTAAATTAACTCTTTTTTTCAGAGAGAGGTAGTGGGGGACAGCCCCCCTGTAAAGTCAGAGGTGTAGATGAGAGCACAAAGTAGTAAAGTAGGCAGGCTCTGGTTATGGGGGTAGATGCTTGAGGATTTCCAGGGGGACTCCTGAGGTTCGATCCTGCTTTTGCGTATGTTGAGCCTCCTACCTCATGACCTTTGCCATGGGTGGAGGTCCTCTCCCCAGCTCCTGGCACATTTGTTTCTTTCTTATGCATATTTAGTGGGAATACTGTAATGATGCATCCTCAGTACATCACTGCAGGGGCTCATGGTTTTGGTTTCTTCTGTTATTGACAATGTTAGCTATTATCACTCAGTTAAGGTTGATGTCCCCCAGTTTTCTTCACTGTGAAGTTATTAGTAGGATATACTTTGAGCAGAGACTTGAATATTGAGATTTATCTGAGAGAGTTATGCATTAACCATATTGAATTCTTATTCATGGAGCCAAAGAATGAACTTCCCAAACAAGAGAATAGGATTTATTAAAGAGAAGGAAAGTACAAAGCTGTTAACATAGACACTGAGACGGGGTAAAGAGTCCCCCCAAGATGGGACTTACAGCAGTTTATATCCTTACCAGTATTAATCTGTACAATTTTGATTGGCTCCTGTCCTTAAAATATGTCATTTTTAACCAATCAGTTTAAAGGTCAAGATGTTTAACATCTTTATTGCTTTTCTTGATCCTCAGATTAAGTCACCACGTTTTTTCATGCCCACTGGCCATTTTATAATGGACCAGAAGTATGGGCTAAAGATTAATGATCACCCATATGGAACAGAAGTTAATTACTGCCCTTCCCTGGATCTGAATGCTGATAATTTATCAGACCAAGGACACATTCCAGGAATTCTGGACAAAGGGTATAATTTTAGTTTAATGGAGTGAGATGTTTATTGAAAATAAGACAGAGGTCTCAGAGTCCTGCACTGACTGCCTGCTGCTGCTGCTGCTATGTCGCTTCAGTCGTATCCAACTCTGTGCGACCCCATAGACGGAAGCTCACCAGGCTCCCCTGTCCCTGGGATTCTCCAGGCAAGAACACTGGAGTGGGTTGCCATTTCCTTCTCCAATGCATGAAAGTGAAAAGTGAAAGTGAAGTTGCTCAGTCGTGTCCGACTCTTAGTGACCCCATGGACTGGAGCCTACCAGGCTCCTCCGTCCATGGGATTTTCCAGGCAAAAGTACTGGGGTGGGGTGCCATTGCCTTCCCCAGCACTGACTGCCTAGCCTAGCAATTTCTATTTCACTAGCAGCTCAGCAGCCAATACTGGAGAGGCATGTGTTGATAGAAAAGAAAGTTTGCTTTTTTCTGGAGGCTGGCAACTGGGGGAGAAGGCAGACTCATGTCCGAAGTCCAAATCTCCACCATTAATCAGTGGGCATGTTTTTAAAGGGGAGTTTCAGAAGTGTGTAGGCTGAGGGAAGGGGCTATACGCAGAACAGCACAGTCAGCTCTGACAGTCATCTTGAATTAGTCACACAGTGGCCTGATCAGCATCATTTTGATTATTTTAGGTGCAGCTGATCTTTAGTTCCAGGGTTGATTTTCTTGAGTCTGGTTCTCAGAATTGTGGCAACTTATGTCACGGCTATAGTCTGGTCATCATGTAGTTAACTTCTTCCTCCTGGTGGGATTTCATTAACTACAAAACAGCTCACAGGATATGGCTCAGAATATTATCTGTAGCCCTTGAGGAGGAACTAAATGTCTTTGACTTTTCTTAATGACTAAACTACTACTTTTTGGTCTTGTTTGACTATTTTCCTTTGCTTCTGCATTTTATCATTTCTCTCATTATATTTATTATTTGACTAAAGTTTTTCTACAAACAAGTCAAGCAGAGGGCATGGAGGAAGTTCTGTCCTGGGAAGGCCCCATAGGGTCTTATTCCATTTCAGAGACTGGCTCAGAAAACAGGGGTGTTGGTAGCTTGGAAAGATGAAGCAGCCTTTTTCTGGTTGCATTCTCTCAGTGAATATAGAAGTGAGGTCATTAGCAGGGAGTTATAATGAAGAAATGCCTTGGGGATTTTAGGAGAGAAAAATTGGGAAGGATCTTCTCAGAGTAAGATGAGGAAAATGCACTAGTGGATTTATGGGCAAAGGGGGACCACATACCATTGTATTCATAAATCATGTGGCTAGATGTATGACCATTCAGGATGTTCTGCTTCTTACGGTCAGGCTTTGATTAGTAGAAGAGTTAAGTTTTACCAAGGTTGAGGTTTGGCCAAGTGAGCGTAGTGTAGAGAGGAAGAGGAACAAGGGAGCGATTTCATGATAAATCATGGACTGTAAAGTAGATTAGGTGGACAAGAGAGAGATGAATGACAGTGAAAAAGTAGTAGATAGGGTCAATGGTTTAAAAATCTCCAAATGAAATGGAACTGGACACTGTAGGTCCCCTCCAAGGGCCATTCCATTTACCCATTTCTTATTTATGGATAATGGGCTTCATTCAGTCTCCTTGACCTGTCTTCCAAATGGCTGAATCAATCAGGGCACGGTCCTGGTTCCTAATACCTTTGGATTCTTCTGTAGGAACTAAAGCCCTCATCCAGGTGGAGGATGGTAACTTCAGACTGACTGCAAGATTCCTGGAATACTGGAACACCACTGTGTTACCTCGTGTATGCATGCATGCTAAGTCACTTCAGTTGTGTCTGATTCTTTGTGACCCTATGCACCATAGCCCCCCAGGTGCCTATGTCCATGGGATTCTCCAGGCAAGGAAACTGGAGTAGGTTGCTGGTGCCCTCCTCCAGGGGATTGTCCCAACCCAGGGATCAAACCCACATCTCTTATGTCTACCTGCATTGGCAAGAGGGTTCTTTACCACTAGTGCCACCTGGGAAGTCCCTGTGTTACCTCATTACCAACCAATCTGAAGAAAGTTTGCACACAGTGAAAGAAAGCGAAGACTCTGACCTCCTCCCCAAATGATTCTCTCTTTAAAAACTTTCCTTGTCATGTAGAATGTTTGGAATAGGTTTTTGGACACAAATCTGCCTTCTCCCCAGGGTGCTGGACTTCTGATTAAAGCAACCTTTTTTTTTTTTTTTTCCAGCCAACACTTGTCTCTCAAATATTGGCTTTCGAGCCAAACCTGGGTTCGGTAACACAAACAGTTAAAGTGAGAGTTCAAGCGAAAGATGGGTAGGAGATGATGCGTAAGGAGTGGGATAATTGAAATCAGGATTTGAGAGACTTTTCACATATGTTCTGGTTTAATACCATACCAACTTTATAAGTAAATTTTTATTATCTTCATTTTAGACTTGGACAAAATTGTATTCATAAAGATTAAATAACTTGGCCAAGGTCACAAAGCTAGTCAATGGCAGTTTGGATAGGAAATAAAAATATTTGGTTTTGTTTTTAAATTCCAAAAGCTTTGTACTATACCAGCTGCCTCTGATTCATGACAGTTGTCCTCTAGACAAAGGATAATCATTATTATGACTGAAAATGTTGACATTGTATTTGTTTTGCTTTTTCCAGGCTTATTATGGCATGCAAATAAATTTTAAAAAGGGGGCCCCAGAATTCATTTTGAATTTTTAAAACATTTCCTCACTTCCTTTAGACAATAAGTGGGTTTAGAATTTGACTGGAAATGATTTTCACTTCTGTCTTTCAAAATTCACAAAGAATCATTCACACAGCAGTTTTGAGTAAACTGTTAATATGGAGTAAATTCTTGTGATCAGATGAAATAAAATTTTCCATATGTTAAGGAGAGTCTCTGTTTTCCTGTACTTAAAATTAAGTAGATTCCTACTTAATGATAAACAATGATGATTAAAATAAATAATAGAACTTAAAAAGAAAATTTTGATTATCTCTAGGAGGCTTCAAAAATTTGTACTGAGGTTCTAAATTGGTGGTAGTAAGGATTTTTATGTTTCAGTAGAGGAAAAAAATATGGTATTTTAAATAGAAGATTTTTCAGCCCAATAATTAAATAACAATACTTACCCGACTTCCACAATAATGCAAACAAACAGAACCAAATTGTGTGGGCTGCTTTTGGTTTAAATTACATAGCGCCCTTTCCAGCAAAACTTTAGGTATAGAGGCTTGATTGAAATAGCTGCATAATTTCTGAGCAGAGGCTTTTCTTCGCTGTAATTACATTCCTGTGGTGACTCACACTCTCTTAATTTCTTGATTTTATAATTCAAAGAAGAATATTCCCTTGAAATTTAAAAACCTGGAAGACTCAAAAGCTATTTTTTTAGAAATTTATTATTGTTATTATTATTACTCCTACTGCTACTACAGTTCCTCCCCTCTAAGTATTATTTTACAAAGTTGCTTTTGATGTTACTCCTGCTGGCTCCCATAATGGGGCTTTACTCAATGGCAGTGGAGGAGAAAGGATCCAACTCTAGGGATGGGCTGTTCTGGATTCAGTGGCTTACTTAGTGGAGATTTGGGGCTTTTACTCTGACTTTGTAAGCAAATAAGGTGAGGAGGAGGTGTCCCTGGAGAAAAAGAACTAGATTTAGCTTTTTGACATAGAAGCCATTTGTGATATAAGCCTGGCCAAGCGCTTGACCTTGAGCAGATCTCAGTAATAATGATCTTAAGGAAACAAAATAAACTGTTTTCAGGCAAGAGAAATAACAACAGCTAAGATAATAAATCAGTTGTAAAGACTCCCAGTTTTGTTTCAGTGGTAAAGATTGAGCTGTTTTGCAGACTTTAAACTCACGTAGGGCTAGTGCTCAATCATTACATCAAGTGAAACCTAAGGAAAGATGATGTTGGTTTTTTGCTGACCCTCATGACTTCAGTCAACTAAAGTGTGGACTCTATTGACTGTTCCCCCAATTATTTGCTGAATCTTCTCAAGTCTTTTCATGAATATGTACATACCCTTAACTTGAAACTTCCCAATTTTGCTCTTGGGGAAGACACTGCTTTGGGGCAAGGTGTTTTCCTTACTTATTGCAAGTAATAAATTCTTTATTCTCCAGCTCTTTGGCTTGGTGGTATCTTTTGGCTTGAGAGCCACCAAGAGAGAGACTAGGTTTGAGGTGACAGGATTCACCCGCTAGCACAGCTTGGTTTCTCTCAAGAGACTGCTTATTTTTGATTTTCTACTTCTCTTTCCTTCATCTGGTAATTTTCTTTTTTCTTCTTCTGAATTTACTAGTTCAGATTCCCAAGAGAGGGAACCTGGCTGGCTTTGCTAATAAATGCCGCCATTCTCACTGATGGAGAAGTTGTTGGAGACTGATAGAAAGGTTGGGGGCAGTGTTTTGAAAACATCTGGCTGGTACCTCTCCTGTTGGGGGTATGGTCTTGGATAAAAATTAGGATATGAATGTGCTTTAAAAATTTAAAGACTTTAAAACGTTTCATGAGTGTTGTTTCTTGAGGCACCTTATTAAAGGGGAAATTTTTTCTCATATGTAGAATTAGAGATAAGTATATTTAAGATGATGTAAATATTTAAAAGTTATTAATATATAAAAAACTGGAGGTTGTTTAGGAGAGATTTCAAAAAAGATTATTTTAGAAAGCTGAAGTATATTCTTTTTCATTTCTTCTAAACTTCCATGCATCTGTTTAATTTTTTCTTCTGGGCGAAACATTTTGTTAGATAAAATATCACACATAACACATGAGAAATGGTATGGTGTAGTAGCAAATCAAAACTCTTCGATATAAAGCTGAAACAAAGATCATTTCAAAGTTAGGGGCAAAGCAATTAGCTGTTGGGGAAGGTTGTGGCTGAACAGGAGGTGGGGAGTGGGTGAGGGTGAAAGAATTCCACCTTAGCATGTTAAGCTTGATATGCCTATTAGATATTCAAGCAGAGACATCCAGTAGACAGTTAAATCTCCAGTTTGAGGGGAAAAAAGGTTTGAATTGGAAATAAAAAATTAGATATTGACAGTGTGTTAATACTTAAAGCCATGAGACAGGAAAAGAGCACCAAGGAATATGGAGAGACTGTCTCCTGGGAGTATCTCACTATTCAAACGTTGGAGAAGAGAAACAGCAAAGGAAACTAAGAAGGATGTAAGGAATAATAAAAATTTAAATTAAAATCTTTGTATACAAAAAAGCTAAAGTAAAAAAGGGAAGAATAAGATGTCTTAAAAATAATGATAGTTTCCTAAACTTGCTGAACTGTATTGATGGAATTAGCTCTGCTAAGCAAGGGGGTGACAGGTGGATTAGTCAGTTCAGCTTCATATCCTTTTACAAGTACTAGGCTGTGTGTGTGAGTATGTGTGTGTGTATGAAAGAGAGAGAGACCTATAAAGTTTTGTTTTTGCCTTAAAATCTATATTAAATAAATCATTCATGCTGGAATGTTGTCAACAGTGGTGATTTTCAAATGATTTACATATTCAAGGTCCTCTTTCATCATCATTTCTTTCTTTTTTTTTTTTTGCAGTGATTTGCTGTCCTCTGAATATGTGGAGAGACACATTGAACATGGAGGGAAGACTGTGGAAGTAAAAGTAAGTAAAATTTTCCTCTTGGGGAAAACTCTGAGAATCTTTTAAGTGCTGATGATAATTTTAATTTTCCATGATGCTTCCAATATACAATTTGGGATTTTTTATATTTCAGAATTTATCTTTAAAATGTGTCACTGGCTTAGGGGAAAACTTAATTATCAGTGAAATAAGTCTTAGTATACTACAGGAATTGTTGGAGTTATGCTTTGTGGGATTAATATTACTGCAAGTAGTTCTCTTTTAGATTATACCACAGAAAATAATTTCTGAAATTGGCTTTTAAGGTTAGCACTGAGAACAAAGAGGTGAAATCTGGAGTCTAGGGTAGCTACTCATTTGGAAAAATTCATCTGGAAAAAATTATGAACTTATTATGTCAACAGGAATGTCCCAGAGAGTTTTAAATCCCTGGAGACAGAAATCTCAGGATACTGGTTCTTGTTGGGTAAACTCTGAAAAAGATTCCATACAAATTTTTTTTTTCTGATTTATAAGTGGTAGACCCAAGTTTGATCCTTGGGTCAGGAAGATCCTCTGGAGAAGCAATGGCTACCAAGAATACCACACAGTATTCTTGCCTGGAGAATTCCATGGACAAAGGAGCCACATGTCCAAGGGGTTGCAAAGAGTCAGACACAACTGAGCAACTAGCACTTTCACTTTGATAGGCATAAGGACATGTCTTTCAACTGATGATGCTGTCTGAGGTATATGAGACCAAATATCACCCAAGAGTTTCTTTAGGACCAATGTTTAATATAAAGAGTTTTAGCTAAGTGTTTCTTTTCTTCTGATTAGGAGTTTAAGAAATAGAGTTTGTCCTGTTCTTCCATGTTCTGCTTTCCAAACCCAGGGCCTTCCCTCCTCTTATAAAACATGTAAACACCATCCTGAGTTTTGTGGTTTTTCTTTCCTTACTTTTGCTTATAGTTTTATTACCCAAGTGTCCTAGAGTTTAGTTTTTCTTAATTTTTTAAAAAAATCAGTTTTATTCCATTGGTTATCTTTATTTTTTTTTATTCTTCCTTGCAGTTTATTTGTTGAAGAAGTCAGGTTATTTATCCTATACAGTCGCTCACAGTCTGGGTTTTGCTCTTGATTGAAACTTTATATTTACAGTAAAATGAAATATACTTTAGTGACCTTTCCTTTCCTTAAGATAATGATTTGTATTATCTGCAAGGCATTCTATATCTCATTGAAGGAAGTTTATTCTGATCAGAGAGGTACGTAATCCTGATCTTAAAGTTCTATTAAACCTTTTTCCCATCAAAGTTTACAAAGAAAGGTTTTAGGCTGAAAAACATGATAAATACTTTTTATGTGTTTTTTAAATAAAATACATGAATAACATCTTTCACTTACATTTATTTCCAATTCATTTATAAATTAAATTTGAAGTTTGTCCCTTAGTTTAGGGAGAACTTCTGTGTGTTTAACATAAATTTGAGGAATTTAAGTGGGAAACCTCAATTAATTAGAATACCCTGGGAACAAAATCTTTTTGTTTTGTGTTAAACTATGGCTCTGGATTTTTAAGACAAAAGAAACTGGAGTTGATGAGGAGCAGTGAGTAAGTCTAAACCATGCAGTTTGCTGTTTATTGCTAGCTAGCTTTTTCTGTCTTGAAGCTGAAAGTTGCCAGGATTTTGGTTAGTCGAAGTGTCCCATTACATAGGCTCTGGTTCATCAGTATTATAATCCTAATAATAGTAATCACTAACATTTATTGCTCAGGATGTGACAGTCATATGAATTTATATATGTTCAATTCTCCAAACAACCTGTGATTATAAAATAACTATTATCTCACTTGACTGAGGGAACTGAGGTGCAGAGAGGTTACATAACTGGCTGAAAGTAACACAGGCAGGAGGGGTAGAGCTGCAGTTTGAATCTAGGTTATCTATCTATGGAGCTGACTCTTACACCATGCTATCGCCCATATAGTCTACATTTATGTAAAAGATTGAAGGCAAAAGGAGAAGGAAATGCAGAGGACAAGATGGTTAGATAGCATCGTTGACTCAACGGACATGAATTAGAGTGAACTCCAGGAGATAGTGAAGGATAAGGGAGCCTGGCGTGCTGCAATCCATGGGATTGTGAAGAGATGGACTCGACTTAGTGACTGAACAACAACAGCAAATGTAAAATAAGATAGCCATACAAATGAAATGTATCTTATTTAGACTTATTATATACATATCTCATTTTCTGGAGGTTCCTAACAATTGCACCTTTATAATCTTATCTTTAAACTGAAATGGTGGTCTGTGTAATGGGCCTTTAGGTATCCCTCTTAAATTTGGTTATGCATTTGGGTAGCTTTTCGGTAGCATCTATTGCTTTGGGCAAAAATGGTAAAGACATACTCTAGTACAAGGCCTGTTTTATTTTTTATATCTCAGGAAAATTGCCATAGTAGGAGTTTTAGAACATTAGGAAAGGGACGGTAAATCTTCTGTATTTATGGATGAGGAAGGAAGTAGATTTCCTTGGAGTCAAAAAGTAAAAATAGACATCTTGGAAGAGATATGATTTATTATTGTATCATTACCAGTGAATGGTCATGACCAGTCACCAGTGTTATTAGTTCTGATAGTATTTGGTAAATTATTTGATCTCTGATGATAATGATCACAAAGTAATAACTGCTGGGTATCATTTTTTATTAGTTCAAATTATTTCTAGACTGAATGTGACCACTCCTAACCTGTCCTTGAATCAGAATTCTAATCGTTAAGGATGGATATGTAGAGACATCCATTTTCCAGTATTGACTTTTGGCTGGCACTTAACTGGTTACTGCCCATCACTTAATTGAATTGAGTGCACTCAGGGATCATTGTCTCAAAGTCCTTATTGGTTCCATAGTGGCAGTAAGAAGATGGGTAAGAAGACATTGGAGAGTGGGTCAAGGTTGAAGTCTGGAGATTGGAGAGTGCTGTGTGTTGAAGAGCAGGTGTCAGAGGAGAACGTGTTTGCTTAAGGGGTGGGAAAGGTTATTGTGACTAACCCGTTCCATTATTCTTGCCTGGAAAAAGCCCGTGGACAGAGGAGCCTGGCAGGCTATAGTCATTGGGGTTGCAAAGTCAGACATGACTGAGTGACTGAGCAGAGAGACAGAGAACCTTTTACTTTGATGGAATGATGGTGGAATTTTTCTTAAAAAATATTGTTTAGGCAAACTGAAATGGCCATGGTCATTTCTGGGAACTGAGTATCAGGGAAGTTGATATCAGATCAGATCAGTCGCTCAGTCGTGTCCGACTCTGTGCAACCCTATGAACCGCAGTACGCCAGGCCTCCCTGTCCATCACCAGCTCCTGGAGGTCACCCAGACTCATACCCATCGAGTCAGTGATGCCATCCAGCCATCTCATCCTCTGTCGTCCCCTTCTCCTCCTGCCCTCAATCCCTCCCAGCATCAGAGTCTTCTCCAATGAGTCAACTCTTCGCATGAGGTGGCCAAAATACTGGAGTTTCAGCTTTAGCATCATTCCTTCTAAAGAAATTCCAGGATTGATCTCCTTCAGAATGGACTGGTTGGATCTCCTTGCAGTCCAAGGGACTCTCAAGAGTCTTCTCCAACACCACAGTTCAAAAGCATCAATTCTTCGGCGCTCAGCCTTCTTCACAGTCCAGCTCTCACATCCATACGTGACCACAGGAAAGACCATAGCCTTGACTAGGCGAACCTTTGTTGGTAAAGTAATGTCTCTGTTTTTGAATATGCTATCTAGGTTGGTCATCACTTTCCTTCCAAGGAGTAAGCGTCTTTTAATTTCATGGCTGCAGTTACCATCTGCAGTGATTTTGGAGCCCAGAAAAACAAAGTCTGACACTGTTTCCACTGTTTCCCCATCTATTTCCCATGTAGTGATGAGACCAGATGCCATGATCTTCGTTTTCTGAATGTTGAGCTTTAAGCCAACCTTTTCACTCTCCACTTTCACTTTCATCAAGAGGCTTTTTAGCCCCTCTTCACTTTCTGCCATAGAGTCGTGTCATCTGCATATCTGAGGTTATTAATATTTCTCCCAGCAATCTTGATTCCAGCTTGTGTTTCCTCCAGTCCAGCATTTCTCATGATGTACTCTGCATATAAGTTAAATAAACATGGTGACAATATGCAGCCCTGACGTACTCCTTTTCCTATTTGGAACCAGTCTGTTGTTCCATGACCAGTTCTAACTGTTGCTTCCTGACTTGCATACAGATTTCTTAAGAGGCAGATCAGGTGGTCTGGTATTCCCATCTCTTTCAGAATTTTCCATAGTTTATTGTGATCTACACAGTCAAAGGCTTTGGCATAGACAATAAAGCAGAAATAGATGTTTTTCTGGAACTCTCTTGCTTTTTCCATGATCCAGCGGATGTTGGCAATTTGATCTCTGGTTCCTCTGCCTTTTTTAAAACCTGCTTGAACATCAGGAAGTTCACGGTTCACATATTGCTGAAGCCTGGCTTGGAGAATTGTGAGCATTACTTTACTAGCGTGTGAGATGAGTGCAATTGTGCGGTAGTTTGAGCATTCTTTGGCATTGCCTTTCTTTGGGATTGGGATGAAAACTGACCTTTTCCAATCTTGTGGCCACTGCTGAGTTTTCCAAATTTGCTGGCATATTGAGTGCAGCACTTTCACAGCATCATCTTTCAGGACTTGGAATAGCTCCACTGGAATTCCATCACCTCCACGAGCTTTGTTCGTAGTGATGCTTTCTAAGGCCCATTTGACTTCACATTCCAAGATGTCTGGCTCTAGGTCAGTGATCACATCATCATGATTATCTGGGTCTTGAAACTCTTTTTTGTACAGTTCTTCTGTGTATTCCTGCCACCTCTTCTTAATATCTTCTGCTTCTGTTAGGTCCACACCATCTCTGTCCTTTATTGTGCCCATCTTTGCATGAAATGTTCCTTTGGTATCTCTGATTTTCTTGTAGAGATCCCTAGTCTTTCCCATTCTGTTGTTTTCCTCTATTTCTTTGCATTGATCAATGAAGAAGGCTGTCTTATCTCTTCTTGCTATTCTTTGGAACTCTGCATTTAGATGTTTATATCTTTCCTTTTCTCCTTTGCTTTTTGCTTCTCTTCTTTTCACAGCTATTTGTAAGGCCTCCCCAGACAGCCATTTTGCTTTTTTGCATTTCTTTTCCATGGGGATGGTCTTGATCCCTGTCTCCTGTAGAATGTCACGAACCTCATTCCATAGTTCATCAGGCACTCTATCTATCAGATCTAGGCCCTTAAATCTATTTCTCACTTCCACTGTATAATCATAAGGGATTTGATTTAGGTCATACCTGAATGGTCTAGTAGTTTTCCCTACTTTCTTCAATTTCAGTCTGAATTTGGCAATAAGGAGTTCATGGTCTGAGCCACAGTCAGCTCCTGCCCCATGAACAGTATGAAAAGACAAAATGATAGGATACTGAAAGAGAAACTCCCCAGGTCAGTAGAGGCCCAATATGCTACTGGAGATCAATGGAGAAATAACTCCAGAAAGAATGAAGGGATGGAGCCAAAACAAAAAGAATACCCAGCTGTGGATGTGTCTGGTGATAGAAGCAAAGTCCGATGCTGTAAAGAGCAATACTGCATAGGAACCTGGAATGTCAGGTCCATGAATCAAGGCAAATTGGAAGTGGTCAAACAAGAGATGGCAAGAGTGAATGTTGACATTCTAGGAATTTGCGAACTAAAATGGACTGGAATGGGTGAATTTAACTCAGATGACCATTATATCTACTACTGTGGGCAGGAATCCCTCAGAAGAAACGGAGTGACCTTCATGGTCAACAAAAGAGTCCGAAATGCAGTACTTGGATGCAATCTCAAAAACGACAGAATGATCTCCGTTCGTTTCCAAGGCAAGCCATTCAATGTCACAGTAGTCCAAGTCTATGCCCCAACCAGTAATGCTGAAGAAGCTGAAGTTGAACGGTTCTATGAAGATCTACAAGACCTTTTAGAAGTAATACCCAAAAAAGATGTCCTTTTCATTATAGGGGACTGGAATGCAAAAGTAGGAAGTCAAGAAACACCTGGAGTAACAGGCAAATTTGGCCTTGGAACACGGAATGAAGCAGGGCAAAGACTAACAGAGTTTTGCCAAGAAAATGCACTGGTCATAGCAAATACCCTCTTCCAACAACACAAGAGAAGACTCTATACATGGACATCACCAGATGGTCAACACCGAAATCAGATCGATTATATTCTTTGCAGCCAAAGATGGAGAAGCTCTATACAATCAGCAAGAACAAGACCAGGAGCTGACTGTGGCTCAGACCATGAACTCCTTATTGCCAAATTCAGAAGTTGATATAGAAGCAAGGAGAAAGCCTGAGTGTTTTCCTACAAGATAGCTTTTCTCCTGCTGGTCACATCCATCTCCCCTCCCTGAGGTTTGGTGGTTCATGAAAGATTTCTAGCTCAGCACAGTATTGTCCCCCAGCAGGAGGCTGTGCTACAGGGAGATTCCTTTTGCATTCAATTTTTAAAGTCAGATTTCCAGCTCAATTCTATTTTCTTAAAAAAAAAAAAGAGAGATATACCTTAAAAATCCTGTATTAATCATTTTGTCTTCCAAAATTAATGTGTCAATGACAGGCAAAAAAAAAAAAATACTAGTGGAGGACAGCTATAAGAAATCACTTAGAAAAATTTACATGTGATAACTGTCAGGACAATGGATACCTTCCTGGCTTATGCTAACTTTCTAGTGTCTATAAACCTGAAAATCATCCATATAAAATTGCTTGTGATCTTGAATTGTATTCAGGTTTTCTCATATTGTTTTCTAGATTTCTCCATGAGGAACATAATTCTCAATACTTGAGTGCTTCAAACGTGCACAATTTAAGAATTTTTATTTTTACAAAAAAAAAAAAAACAACACCCACAAGTGATTATATGGTGCTATAAAACATTGTAGACTCTCCTTTATTAGGAAAAAATCTTCTCAATTATTAGTGACAGGATTTCATTTATTTAAAATGTACATTATAGTTTAGTGACTTCATTCTGCTTCTACTTTTTTTTTTTTAAATGACACCTTTACTTAACATATCCTTTTATGAGATGTAGATCTTTCCCAAACTCTTTGCAGATAATTGAATAGTACATAAGTGCTTGAACTGTTTCTTTTTTTAGTCGTGGGGAGCACAAAAATAGCTAGTCAACTGCCAAAGTGTCATTAAATATATTTATTGCAGCAGAAAAGATGAACAAAGGGATTAATCTGTTTTTACTTATCCTGCATATCCAGTTTCCTTATTGATTCTCAGAACTGCATTACCATCCAGATTCTTGGTTCTTTCTATAGAAGCAAGAATGATTAAATAGAAAAGAAAAACCAGACCTTGGTGTGCAGTAAATTTTGCTGCATGCCTTAGTCCAGAGCCTCCTATCCTGCTGTATCAGTGATGAATCTTTTTTTCAAATAGCTTTTAGAATATCTTTGTTTTTGAGACTGTCTTTGAGACAAAATGCAAGCAATAGCCACGGAATCTATACAAAGTAGCCAAGTAATCTATACAAAGGCTATTTAAAATCTCTCTCTCTTTTATTTTAAGGAGAACAACTCAGCAGCAGTACTTCTTTTCCAAAATGTCTTTCTTATTTACATCTTTTCCTTATGTTACAGAAACAGGCTTTCTATCTTGAGTTCTCTCTATAGTAGCTTTTCTAGAACTTCTTGGATATGGGAAGAATACTTAGTCACCTAGATAGTAATGAAGTCATATGGCCTATGAAGATGCTTTTATAAAGGAATTTTTTTAATGGATCTATTTATAGTTGTCACCTAAGCTCTTAGTTTTATCACCCTTAATTTCAAATTGAAGTTTCAGGCATTTTCCCTGACTCTGTGGAGATGGGGAAGCATTTATCCAGTAAAGAAACCCAATAATCATTTTAAGGCCAGCTGAGGGGCAGGCTATCAATTAAAGACCTTTAGTTGGTCCCTGAGGGACTCCTGCTACAATGATAGGAATGTTTGGCAAATGTGACTACCCATATGTTTGAATCTGTATATATGCTCTTCTGCTGCACTTTCTGGAAGATTTAGGTTAAGGGCTCTCAGCACTGAGCCTAAACTCTGAAAGCAGAAGCTCTGGTGAGAAGGAAAACTAAAGATGCAGGTGTCATAGGTGAAATGGGCATGCATGTACCTCACACAAGTTATTTTGTCCAGAGAGAACATTTCAGATGTCATAGCTATGGACATGATATTTGTTTACACTACTAAAAAAAATCATTTAACCACAAATATACATATTTTAAAATTAGATGACTTGGAAACATTTTTTCTCAAGTACATTCTCTAAAAGAGTTTAGCCATGACTTAACATCAATATGACTTGTAATTAAATTAGAATGATTAAAGAAATATTGATCAATATATTTTCCTTATACATAATAATTAGTTATTAGCTATAACTAAACTAGTTTTAAACTTTGTTATATTTAATGACTTCATTAGCTCCTAACAGCTGACATAAAAGATGTTTCTTAACCTCAGGATATAAGAAGCCTGCAAGAATGAGATCTAAACTTTCTAAAAAGTAAATGTACTAACAGAGTTACTCTTCTAACAATTGATTAGAAATTATTGAGTTGAATTTCAGGGATGGTGTGATTCAATTCCAGGATCTTCTAATTCAGAGATGATTCTGTAATTGCAAATAGGACCAGCACAGGAAACCTCCTCCTTTGGGTCCTATGGGTTTGAGTGGCTTCCCATTTTTAAATGCTTTCATTTTAAATGGTGAATTATATCAAAAGAATGATTCAATTTTCTTGTTACTATTGAAAGAGCCATGATATTCTCACAAAAGTTTTATGAAGTATTTTAAATGCTGAACAAAAGTGTAACTGGAAAAACTATTTATCTGATGGTTGGTAAAGCAAGTCCTGGGCTTCTCTGGTAGTTCAGTGGTAAAGAATCCTCCTGCATTCCATCCCTGGGTCAGGAAGATCCCCTGGAGAAGGAGATGACAGCCCACTCCAGTATTCTTGCATGGAAAATCCCATGGACAGAGGAGACTGGAGGGCTATAGTTCATGGGGTTGCAGAAGAGTTGAACATGACTTGAGGACTAAGCACACACACAGGGAGTCCTAGTGAGCTACTTTCATTGATAATCACCATATGTTACTGTCTTACTGTCCTGTGGAAAGACTATGCTTTTTTTTTTTTGCTATCTATTAACTCCAAGGCTCATCTCATCTTAGAGGCGAATAACTGCTCCAGCAGTTTAATGCTAGTCTCTTGGAAGAGTTAACCATGTCTCACAAAGCCAAACTCATTTTTCTTCCTTTAGGCTATTGGTGGCATATTCTCTCTGGCTGAAGAAACACTCACTTTACCAGAATTTAAAAATATGATCATTTGCTGTAATGACTTTATATCATTCTCAAAATTTTGTATTTTTGCAAATAAATAATTTTTATACCCGTAAGTGCTCAATTTTACCATCCTGAATTTCCCATTTTGTACAATCTCTACCTCTTTGAATTATGTTGATATTCTCAATGAGATCAATACTGGTAACTGCACTGAAGAATAATAAAAGTAGAATTAGTAGTTGCAGTTGGAGAAATAGCAAACATTTGTATGGTACTTACTATGTGCCAGACACTAGTCTAGTAAGTGTTTTACATATTTTAAATCATTTACTCAGTAGTAATCAGTACTCAGTAGTACCACTGGTATCCTCATTTTGCAGATGAAGAAACTGAGCACATAAAATTTAACTAACTTTCCCTGGAATTTGGAGACAAGCAGGCTGATGCTGGAATTCATGCTATTATTCACTATAATTTATGCTCTTTATGGAAACCAATAATTATAGTGGCAGAGGAATCAAAATATAGATATTTAAATTACAGCATTTCATTTTACCATTTACAATTATCAATACATCTTCCTTAGCAGATGTTTTAGTAAGCCATGAATTGGAGATGTAATCGTTTTTTTTTGAGTGAGTCTCTTTTCTTCTAAATATAAAATTTCCATTATCCTAAAGAAAAGTAAATGCCCTCTAAGAATGCTCTGTTTTTTCAATCATTTTCTCTTGGGGTTTATTTTTAGTCCTTCTTTGTACTCCTTAGAAGTTAGACTGAGTATTGTTCAGTAGAGGGAATTGCTGTGGCTTTTAAACTGTAACCATATGAAATATGTTGCCATCTTGCACATGGCAAACACATGGCTTTGTTCTTATGCCCATCTTATCCCTACGTGTACTTTTGTCTGGAGTGGAGGAAATGTAAAGTTTTATGGACAAGAGCAGGGAAGCTGAAAGGTGTCATCATTCTGCAAAAACACTAGACAGTATTTTGTTTATCCCTGCCAAGGTGCTTCAAAATGTCCATCCCCTTCATTCCCCAACACACACACATGGAAGAACGTGAAAGAGCTACACAGATCTCTTAAACAAACTGATAAAATATCTGTTTCCTGATCACACATAACAATTATTCCAGGTTTGTCTCCTAACTTTACTTTTTATCCACTGTTAGTCATCTACTTAGCATCTTTTTGATGAGCTGGACACTGTGCATTTTCCCCCTGGCAGGCTTATGCAGACATATGTTCCTCTGCCATCTTGTAATCAGTGTGGTTTCAGGGACGTCTCAGGTTTCATGATTTAATTCTCTTTGTATTATTGGAAAAAAATTTTTGGGGGATTAAGTAAATTTTGCTTTCCCTTGGGACCAAAGCAAGGTTGCTCTAGGTCAGTCATCATGCATAATGCATCAGCTTCCTTAATGGCATTGTTAAGATTGCAAGTACTCTTAACTCTGTAGTGTGAAGAAAATATATTGGCCCATTACCAGTTTATACAGGTCAGGTATCTCATTGCTAGGAATAAGGAGAAATGGACTGTGACAGCTGGTGTCAGCATGAGTTCTGTTTCTAAGCTCTGTTTGTTACCTATTTGAGTAGAAAGTCCTCTTTATTTTCTTTCTGTGTAAAAAATTTTTCAAATAAGTATTTAAATGATTATTTAATCTGTTAATATTCAAGATGTTATCTATAAACTTAAAAAGGCATGTTCAGTCATAAATTTAAAAAATCGAAGTAGCACTAAGTGTTTCTATATGTGAAACCAAGTAACTATTCTATAATAGAATATTTTTTCCTATTTTAATTCTAATTGTAGAACTAATCTTTGTATAATATAATGTCTTATACAGATCTACTTTCAGAAAAATTTTTGAAATCAGATTGAACTGTGATTAAGAAGTAATTTGTGGAAATGTTGTTTTTGATCAATTTGAAACTGGTTGGAAGCCAAAAAAAAAAAAAAGAAATCACAAGTTATTCCCTTGGTGTTGTCCCAAACTGGTATTATTTTCTTTTTCATTTATAAAAAATTCTTGTTTTCTGGTGAATAAGTGGCTACTATAAAAATAAGAACAGGTAACAACTAGAAAATTGGCACCTTGGCATGTGGGCTTCCCTGGTGGCTCAGCAGTAAAGAATCTGCCTGCCAATGCAGGAGACCCGGATTTGATCCCTGAGTTGGGAAGATCCCCTGGAGAAGGAAATGGTAACACTTTGAATTAGCGCTCCGCCCAACACTCCAGTATTCTTGCCTGGGAAATTCCGTAGACAGAGGAGCCTGGTGGGCTGCAGTCCATGGGGTTGCAGAGTCAGACACAACTGAGTGACTAGCAGTCACTGCTAGTGAAATAGAAAAGGAAGGGGTGCCAGTGCATTTGATTATCCACATAGGAAACTCCTAAAAATTTAGGCAATGTGGAGATTAAGTGGGATTAGATATTTAGACAGAAAAGTTGACATTAGAGATTTCCGGCCGAATATACAAAAGCTCCAATGGTCAGACATCCGACTTGTGTTCTCAGCCCTCTTTCATTCAATAGATGTGTATTGTGAGCTTGCCATTGGGTCAGGGAGATAGCTGTGAACAACATATGATATAATTCTTGTCCTTGTAAAGCAGGTAGTTTAGTAGAGGTGATAGGCATAATGAAAATAACTGCCAATAGGTCTTTTATAATGGCATTTATGAGAGTGCCATAAAGAGAGGTTTCTATTGTTTTGAGAGCATTTGATAGGAGACCTGATCTAGTCTGATTGGTTAGGGAAGACTTCCTTGAGGAAATGAGATTAACTTTGAAGTTTAAATGATAAGTAACAGGAGCTGAAATGGGAAGGGAACAGCTTTTCAAGGTAGTGAAATTAGTATATACAAAGGCCCAGAGGCCTTGATGTGCAGGACCTTGGTGTGTGAGAGGAAGAGGAAGAAACCAGAGAGGGCAGGCAGAAGAAGAGATGGAGACAGTTGTACAAGAGAGACAGAACCTACACTGTTGGTGAGAATGTGAATTGGTGCAGCCACAATTGAGGTCCCTCAAATAACTAAAAACAGAGCTACCTAATAATGCAACAATCCCACTCGTAGGTATATTTTCTGATAAAGCGATAATTTGAAAAGATAACATGCATCCGTATGTTCATAGCAGCACTATTCACAATAGGCAAGACATGGAAACAACCTAAATGTCCATCGACAGATGAATGAATAAAGAAAATGTGGCATATATATATGAGTGTTAATTGCTCTTTGAGATCCCATGGAATGTAGCCCACCAGAATCCTCTGTCCATGGAATTCTCCAGGCAAGGTTACTGGAGTGGGTTACTATTCTCTTCTCCAGGGGATCTTCCTGACCGAGGTATCAAACCTGGGTCCCCTGTATTGCAGTCTGAGCCACCAAGGAAGTATATATATATATAGGAATATTACATAACCATAAAAAAGACTGAAATAATGCCATTTGCAGCAAAATGGATGGACCCAGAGATTATCATACTAAGTGAAGTAAGCCAGACAAAGACAAATGTAATATGATATCATTTCTATGTAGAATCTAAAATATGACACAAAAGAACTTGTCTAAGAAACAGAAACAGGTAGATATAGAGAACAGATTGGTGGTTGCCAAGGAGGGGGATGATTAGGAGAAGGAAGGATTGACATTTTGGGATTAGCAGATGCAAACTACTATGTATAGGATATATGAACAACAGGATATATAGCACAGGAACTATATTCAACATTCTATAATAACCCTTAATGGAAAAGAATATGAGAAATTCCTAATTATTCAATTATATATATATATATATATAATTGAATCACTTTTCTGTACAAGAGAAATTAACACAGCATTGTAAATCAACTGTGCTTCAATAAAAATAATTTTTTTTTAAAATAGAGAGAAGGTAGGAGTATAATATTTGAGCAGAGCCTCAACCCAAACAATCAAGTATGATCTGGTGGAAACAAAACCAAGTCTGCCTTTGGACTTCATGTATTGATTATTTTATGCCTGTATTTTCTCTTCTCTCCATATTCTCAAAAGCTGGAAGTGCACTTCTAAATGTCTTTAGAAGGCAGAGTGGTTTTTTTGGATAATTCTGAGTGGGGTCAGTAGGTAGTCCACACAGCAATTTGACTTTTTAGACATAGTAAGTGCTGTCTTCTTGAGATCATGTTACATTTCTGATTTTTAAAAAAAATGAATTTTTTTTCCTCCACTAGTATTAATAAATGAAACTAGTCACTTCATTTGTTTCTAAGTGTAGGATAGATCTGTAGTTTGGAGGCAGTAAAACTTAGAGACTGAGGTTATATTTAGAGATGCATGCATGCTGTGTCACTTCAGTTGTGTAACCTGACCCTGTGGACAGTAACTTGCCAGGCTCCTCTGTCCATGGGATTCTCCAGACAAGAAATACTAAAATGGGTTGCCATGCCCTCCTTCAGGGGATCTTCCTGACCTAGGGCTTGAACTTGAGTCTCTTATGTCTCCTGCATTAGCAGGCAGGTTTGTTACCACTAGCGCCACCTGAAAAGTGAAAGTCGCAGTTGTGACCAACTCTTTGTGACCCCATGCAGTTCATGGAATTCTGCAGGTCAGAATACTGTAGTGGGTTAGCTGTTTCCTTCTCCAGGGGATCTTCCCAACTCAGGGGTAAAACCCAGGTCTCCCACATTGCAGGTCCATTCTTTACCAGCTGAGCCACCAGGGAAGCCCAAGAATACAGGAGTGGGTAGCCTATCCATTCTGCAGCAGAACTGCCCGACCCAGGAATTGAACCGGGGTTTCCTGCATTGCAGGAGGATTCTTTACCAACTGAGCTACCAGAGAAACCCAATGCCACCTGGAATGCCCTCTATTTCGAGACAGATAGACCTACATTCATATCCTGATATGCCAATTAATTTTTGTGCGGCCTTGGACAAGTTACTTATTTCTTCCATGGTTCATTTTTTCCTCATCTGTTATATGAGAAAGACAGACATGTAGCTCAGAGCTTGGTTATGGGAAATGCTTCATGTTGAAATCGTTACTGAGGTAAAGTGGAAATTTGATAAGAATTTCTGGCTAGGTCTTTGGTGCCCTCCACTCATTTCACTGCTGGTTTCTGATTCTGCTCATGATGCAGAGAGCATATCACGATCACCAACAGCACTTCTTTATGCCCTGCTCCGTAAGAAGGCAATCTTCTATGCCCTAGATTATACATTCTATGAGAAGTTACTCCAAGAGCAAACTGCCAGGGGAGCTTTGACTGCATACCTAGCTCTTGGCATAATGTATGGACCTCAAAGACAATAAATATATTTTGAACAACAACAACAACAAATAAGTGAATGAAGTAAGTCACATGTTAGGAAATTAGGTAATTTCTCCTGTTTATCCAACAGTATGTGGGGAGAAGTTCAGTTTGGACGGATCTGGGAGAGCAGATTATTCCCCCTGCTGTGAAAAGATGCAGGGAATATAAACAGGAAAAATGAAAGGCTTCCATCTGCTCACCTGATGCTAAGGTCATCCTGTGTACTGAGGCTTATACTCATGTGCTGTCTTTGGAAGGTATTTTGGAGTCACTTCTAAATTACTTTTAAATTTCAAGTCATGAAATACCAGCAATTGACCTATGATAAAAATTTCAGTAACTTTGAAATGTTTCAAACATATTAAAAATTCTATAAAATGAGGTAACAGATATATGTGTAGATACATGTAGTATTTTGCTAAATTTGCTTCAAATCATTCTAGGTTTTTAAGGTCTGGTAAGGTCTGATAATTCTGTATTAGAGCATCTCCTGTTTCACTTCTATTATATTTTATTTGTGCCTTTACTCTTACTTGGTTAATCTTATTTGAGTTTATTAAAATGTTTGTTTCAAAGAATGAGCTTTACTTTCGTTATCAATGTCTACTTTCTTTTACTTAAAAAGTTCTCCTTTGTTCTTTTCATAACTCACTGAGCTAAAATTTGACTTGAAAAAGTGAAAAAAGCGAAAGGGTTAGTCACTAAGTTGTGTCAGACTCTTTGCAACCCTATGGACTGTAGCCCACCAGGCTTCTCTGTCCATGGAATTCTCCAGGCAAGAATACTGGAGTGAGTTGCCATTCCCCTCTTCAGGGGATCTTCCTGACCCAGAGATGGAATGCAGGTCCCTTATATTGAAGGCTGATTCTTTACCATCTGAGCCCATTAGGGAAACCCAAAATATAACTTACTAATTATCAATCTTTCTTTTCTGTAAGCATCTAGGATGATAAAAGCAGCTTCCTTCAATTCTGGTTTCCTCAGTGTGTATGCCCAACAGTGGGATGATGGTATGGGGAGGGAGGAGGGTTCAGGATGGGGAACACATGTATACCTGTGACAGATTCATTTTGATATATGGCAAAACCAATACAATATTGTAAAGTTAAATAAAATAAAATTTTAAAAAATAAATTCAACAGCAAAACAAAAAGCAGCTTCCTAAAAGTTTTGATTCATACATTTTCATTGCCTATAAATATGTATATCTTTTTATACTGTGACTCATATGAGATTTTATAAATAATTTTTAAATTGTTTAAAATGTTTACATGTAACATTTAAAAATTTTCCAAACATATCTTTCACTGTTGGCTTAATTTTTTAATGGTAAATGCAATGTAAAATATACTAACTCTTTGACAGTTGGCTTGGTTATTTAAAAGAAATAGAAAGTTGGTAATCTTTGATTAAAAAAAAAAAAAATAGACTGCAATTCATAGACCCAGGAAAAACCTTAGAGACTACCAAATTCAACTCCATCCTTCATTTTACAGGAATCACCCCCAAAATGGCAAATGACAATCATGTACTTGTAGAAATATTGCTGGGAAAAAAATTTTTTTTCAGATTTAGTGTCACTTTTTGACAGACACAATCCTTAAATATTAGCCTGCCTCCCCAAAGGACTTTGTTTGAGAAGTTTGTCCTTAGTAAGCCAACCCGTTGTTTGTATCTTTAAATTAATCTTGGGCTAATTCAAAATCATCCGTGGAGGAATAGAAATGACCATTGAATGCTAGTGTTGAGTTCATGAACACAGTTTTTAAGGTTCAAGGTATAAGAGGAGAAAGAGATGCTGCAATGCAGCCTTCCTTTAGCAGCTAGAAGTTTTCCCTGTTTAGCCATCCTTTTTTTTTTTTTTTCCTTTGAAGAGCAAATGGGTGGGTGACAGAATGGAAGTGAAGTTAGAGATAGTGAAAAAAACAATGTCTTTTTTCTTTACCTTAAACCCTCATATAGTTACATATTACTAGATTTAAAAAAAAGGAAGAGAAGAAAGAAACAAAGATGTTATACTTTTTAGATGGAACAAAAATCTTTTTCTTCCTTCATTTTAGGGATATGCTGTCATTTTTTAGAACTGCCTTCTAGATAATTATATTTCTTCCTCAATGATATTCAAATGTCAGCTATAGAATAAAGTTTTACGTAATACGCATGTCTTATGCTAAAGAATTCATATAGAGCAATATATTTAAGCATCTATTATTTGTTAAAATACAATAATGCAGTAGTTTCCTGGAAAGAGTTGTAATTTCATGAGTTAGTAATTATTTAGTCACTGTATGTGCTTCACATTGATTTTCCATTCTCTCAATTTAGAACTGCATCCCAGAGAACTTGCCAAGTTCCCTCTCTGCTTTACTGTAATTTGCTGCTAAGGAGCATTTTGTGGGAACCTAGAATGTTTTCATAGTCTGCTCAGACATTGTTATATCAGTGTGTCTGTAAGCGATTACCGGACAGCTGAAAAATAATTTCTCTTGCCTATTCTCTGGTTAAAAATAAGCAATTTGGAAGCTCTGTTTGACGTAATAAAAGAACTGAAGGTCAGGTTTACTGTGCTGTGCTTAGTCACTCAGTCGTGTCTGACTCTTTGTGACCCCATGGACTGTGGCCACCAGGCTCCTCTGTCCATGGGGTTTCTCTAGGCAAGAATACTGGAGTGGATTTGTTATGTCCTCCTTCAGGGGATCTTCCCAACCCAGGGATCTAACTTGAGTCTCCCCCATTGCTGGCAGATTCTTTCCTGTTTGAGCCATCAGGGAAGCCCAAGAATACAGGAGTGGGTAGCCCATCTCTTCTCCAGGGGATCTTCCTGACCCAGGAATTGAACCAGGGTCTCCTGCATCATAGGCAGATTGATTACTAGCTGAATTACCAGGTTTACAGTATATTTGTGTAAAAAGGTGATGAGTATTGTTCAGTGAAGCTATGGGAAAGTAGAATGTCTGGGTAGAGGTAATTAAGATATGGGTTAATCTTTTTAGATGAGGGCTGCTGTAGACACTTGCATTTTATTTCACTGAGCCAAGCTTCTTAGAAGCAACATCTCTGGATCATGAATAAACAAATTCACACGGTTACTTGAAAGGAGATGAGAATTTGTACTGTGTTGAATAATGTCCCCACAAAAGTCATATCCTCTGGTACCTGTGAATGTAATCTTTTTTGCAAATAGGATCTTTTCAGATGTGATCAAGTTAGGAGGAGAACCCTAATCCATGACTGGTATCTGTATAAGAGGGAAGTTTAGACACAGAGACACAGGAAGAATGCCATGTGAAGATGGTGGCAGAGACTAGAGGATGCAGCTCCAAGCCAAGGAACACTGGGGACTTGTTGGCAACCATTGGAACTTAGGAAGAAGTAAGGAAGGATTTTTCTCTAGAGAGTATAGCTCTGCCAATACCTTGATTTCAGATTCTCATCTGCAGCTCTGTGAGAGAATGAAGTGTTTTTGTTTTAAGCCACCCATGTTTTGCTAATTTGTTATGGAGGTCTTAATGTAAAAACAATTGGAGTATGTGCTGTAAGTGCCTGAGCCTACATATGAGAGGAGAGGGACTAAGTCTTTAACTTTGAAAAATAGCTTGCATCTCAAAAGACTTGAACAATTGTTTAGTTAGGATACTTGGGAGCTTTAAATCCTGGGAACCTATCCCTATCATGTTTTGTTTTCAACAGCTAACATTACCGAAGGGAAAACAGAATAAGGAAAGATTCCTACACAACAATAAAAATAGATTGTAAATTCACTGGGTCTGTAATTTTTTTTTTAACTCGAGAACTCTATGGTCCCTATTTTCTGTGGTGTCCACCATTTTCCAATAAGAAGCTCTTTTCTTTATCACCTTTATTTATTAACATATCCAGTGGCTTTCTAGTTCTCTATTTTCTCCTTTCTTGTGGAAACTTTTGCTACAATATTTAAGAATGTTTGCTGCAACAATATTCTTATGTATCTTTCCTCTTCAGCAGGAACCATGCATGTTTTTTAAACACTTTATTTTTAACTGAAGGATAATTGCTTTACAATATTGTGTTGATTTCTGCCATACATCAACATGAATCAGCCATTGGTACATGCATCTTTTAAATAAAATTATTCTCTTTTCTGTTAGCTAGATTTGTCTCCTTTTAGTTTTTAAAGTGTTTTTTGGTTGATGCTTAATCTGCAAGTGCTTATCAATGAGTATTAAAGCAGTGCAGATATTTTTTAAGGATCATTTAGTTTTAGATGTTGGAATAAGCTGATAATTTGGATACAGCTCAAAGACTTGTACCCTGGAATGGAATGGCAAACACAAATGTCCAACGATACCAACCAGTGGCATAAATGAGAGACAGGCTAGCTATAATAAGATGGACAATGTGTGTCTTATTCGTTTGCAGCTAATTTGTATCTTATGGGAAAATGGGAATGTGGGATTGGAGAGTCCTTGTTAACAAACCTCCTAATTTTCAGGGGAAAATGGAAACCCAAGTTTCAACAACTGTGAGGGTCTGAGATTTTATCCTACTTACAAATCAACAAGTTAGGCTGTTGCAGTTTTATCTATGCTGGCAGAAGACAAGAGATCCTGGGTCAGAGACAAAGAACTTTGTTACTCATGGCAATAGAAGTAGCCAGAACATCAACATTTTCTTATACTTGTATCTTGAGCCTTGATCCCTAGAGGGTGACAGAGGAAAAGGGCCAGGTGACACCTGCACACACAGTGTGTTGTGTTACTAGAGAAATTCTGAATTTAAAAAGCCTGAATCTTTTATCATAGGAAGTAAACATGCTCACTCTTTGCTCTAGAGGGAGACATCTCTCTATCTTCAAAGGCTTTCCACTATGCAAACATCCTTGAAAGGATTGTCCAGGACAATCTTGGGTAATGAGGAGTCCTATATATTAGTATTATAATGAAGTGTTATTGAGTAACCTTTCAAAAATTATTTCCATGGATTATATTAAAAATTGTGTTTTAGTCATTTAAATTAACCCTGTTTGTATAAGGGTGTTCCTCTGGAGAAGAGATAGGCTACCCATTCAAGTATTCTTGGGCTTTCCTAGTGGCTCAGACAGTAAACAATCTGCCTGCAACGTAGGAGACATGGGTTTGATCCCTGGGTTGGGAAGATCCCTTGGAAGAGGGCATGGCAACCCACTCCTTTATTCTTGCCTGGAGAATCCCCATGGACAGAGGAGCCTGGTGGGCTACAGTCCATGGCGTTGCCAAGAGTCCAAATGACTGAGCAACTGAGCCCAGCACAGGACATATAAGGGTAGTTTTTTTAAAAAAGTATTTTGAAATCTACAGTGAGAGTAGAGTCTAGGAAGTATTCATTCATACTCTTGATCCTGGACTTCTATTTCCCAGGTGGCTCAGTGGTAAAAAATACACCCCACCTGCCAAAGCAGAAGAAAAAAGAGATGCACATTCAATCCTGAGTTGGGAACATTCCCTGGAGTAGGAAATGGCAACCCACTCCAGTATTCTTGCCTGGAAAACTACATGGACAGAGGAGCCTGGTGAGCTACAGTCCATAGGGCTGAAAAGAGTCAGACATGACTGAGTACACACACACATACTAACAAAACAAATTTTAGATCAGTATAGGGTTGCCAATTTTTTTATTTTGCCATATATGGAAACAGTGTCTTCACAATACCTAAATCATATTTACCATTGCTACCAGTTCAAAAAGAATGTATGTAACAACTAATGCAATATGGTAACCTGGACTGGATCGTGAAACAGAAAGAAGAAATTAATGGAAACACTAATGAAATATACATGTTCAGAACCTCATAATCAGTAACATACTGTGTCAGTCTTTCAGTTTTTGACAAATGTTCTCAGGTGATACAAGGTGATAACAATAGGAGAAATCGAGTGATAGATATGCAAGAACTTTCTGTACCATCTTTGGAACTTTTTTGTGAATCTAAAATTCTTTCAAAGTAAAAAGGCTATTAAAATTAAAAATGGATAATCTTTATAATCAAAGAGAAGACAAGAACAAATCTCAGAACAAAGGACAGTCATATGAAAATTACTTTTAACTTTATGAAAAATTGAATTGCCCTTTTTTTCTTGTTTTGGCATGAACTGGTAAAGATTTTGGCATGCAGTAGTGTAGATCCATGGATTATAAACCATGTGTTAGTGTTATTTAAGTTTAATTTACTGTAAAATGAGATGAGATTGTTTTTCTCTGTTTCCCTTAGGGAGCCTGTGGAATCAGATATCCTTACACTGTGTAACTGAACAGATGTTTAACCTATGTCTCTTTTATGAAGCCAGTCTATGTCTATATAATCCCAGGTTATACATTTTAATCAGGATAAGTTGCTGGATCCTCTCCAAAGTAAAACTTAGCTTTTCTAGGAATTTCCTTGATCCTAATGACCCCAGGGAGACTCAGGATTTTCCTGACTTTAAAATGTCATTTCTCACTATTGGGAGGGAGAGGCAAGGTTGAGGGGAGGGCAGGTTCGTCATGTCAATGCCAATCAGGGGGAAATTGGGAAGAGGCTATTGTAAACCGGCACCTGGTGAAACAGGTTCCAGCCTCGCAGCTGCAAACAAAGGTCTGGTCAGTGTATATGCCTGGGAAAAATTTAGGGCAGTCGACTTCAGGGGCAGGTCTTCAGTTCCTGCAAAGCGGAACAGGCTAGAGCATAGCTTCTCAGCCTAAGGCAGCATGTTGGAGTCATCTGGGCGGTTTAAAAAAAAAATGCTTAGGTTTCTTCCCTAGAGGTCCTGATATAAATGGCATGGAGTAAAGTTTGATCTTTTATAGAAATCTTCCCTTGTGCCAGTAATGTGACACTAATGTGAGCCCAGGGTGGTGAACTTCTAGTGTGAGCAAGGATCTCACTTATGCACGAGGATGTCTGATCTGCAAGGCAGAAGCCTGTCCTGGAAACTGGTGCCCACCAAGGGGGAGAGCGAGCTGTGACCCAGGGAGGACGGCAGGGTCACAAGGGTCACAGGCTGGTGTTTCCGTCGGGAAATGTCCACACTAACCTGTCCCTTTTAGGGTGACTAAACTCATACTGCAGAGAAGGCAATGGCACCCCACTCCAGTACTCTTGCCTGGAAAATCCCATGGATGGAGAAGCTTGGAAGGCTGCAGTCCATGGGGTCGCTGAGCGTCAGACACGACTGAGCGACACTTCCCTTTCACTTTGCACTTTCATGCATTGGAGAAGGAAATGGCAACCCACTCCAGTGTTCTTGCCTGGAGAATCCCAGCGATGGGAGAGCCTGGTGGGCTGCCGTCTATGGGGTCGCACAGAGTTGGACACGACTGAAGCAACTTAGCAGCAGCAGCAGCAAACTCATACTGATTTGCCTGTGACTTTCACGGATACTGCACTGAATGACCTGCATCCTGGGAGACCCCTTAGTTCCAGGCTAATGGGACGTTGATTGCTCTGTCCCTTTTAGTCCTGGTCAAACCATCCTGTATGGTACCATTTTACCAGCACCTACAAGAAGTAGCTTTGCTCTGTACATGGTAAAATTCTCACATATTCTTGTTTCTCCTCCCCCCCCCCCCTTTTGTTTCTGATAAAACCAGCTGTTTGGGGATAACAAGAGAAGAAATAGAGAAGAGCTATGGCTGTTTATATTCTTAATGCTTCAGTTATAATAGTATCTGCTCAGGAACTAGTGTAAGATTTCAGATAGCTCAATAAATGAGGAGTTTTAGAATGCAGAGGCAGATGTAGTGAAAAGCAGTTGTTTTCAAATTTTAGAGTGCGTGGAAGTCACCTGAGAGCTTCTACAGCCTCCAATTGAGTATGTCTGGGGAGAGGCTTGACAATCTGCATTTCTAACAAGCTGATGCTTTGGGGCTGGACACAACTCTTTAAGAACCATCAACATAAGGAGACTTGACTCTGCATCAGACATACATGGGTGAGAAGGCTCACTTTCGATCTACGTTTTCTCACATTCATCAGTCATCATGAAATAGTACATTTATCACCAAGCAGAAGACCCAGGATATGGCTGACACTTTCATTCTTCAGATGATGATTTGAAATATCTCAGTCTTTCTGCTATCTTCTACCTGGGGATGGTCTGGGCATACCAGACCACCTGATCTGCCTCTTAAGAAATCTGTATGCAGATCAGGAAGCAACAGTTAGTACGGGGCCTGGAACAACAGATTGGTTCCAAATAGGAAATGGAGTACGTCAAGGCTGTATATTGTCATCCTGCTTATTTAACTTATATGCAGAGTACATCATGAGAAACACTGGGCTGGATGAAGCACAAGCTGGAATCAAGATTGCGGGGAGAAATATCAATAACCTCAGATACGCAGATGATACCACCACCCGTATGGCAGAAAGTGAAGAGGAACTAAAAAGCCTCTTGATGAAAGTGAAAGAGGAGAATGAAAAAGTTGGCTTAAAACTCAACATTCAGAAAAGTAAGATCATGACATCCAGTCCCTTCACTTCATGGCAAATAGATGGGGAAACAGTGGCTGGTTGGATCTCCTTGCTGTCCAAGGGACTCTCAAGAGTCTTCTCCAACACTACAGTTCAAAAGCATCAATTCTTTGGTGCTCAGCTTTCTTTATAGTCCAACTCTCACATTCATACATGACTACTGGAAAAACCATAGCTTTGACTAAATGGAGCTTTGTCAGCAAATGTCTTTGCTTTTTAATATGGTGTCTAGGTTGGTCATAGCTTTTCTTCCAAGGAGCAAGCTTCTTTTAATTTCATGACTGCAGTCACCATCTGCAGTGATTTTGGAGCCCAAGAAAATAAAATCTGTCACTGTTTCATTGTTTCCTCATCTATTTACCATGAAGTGATGGGATGGATATCATTATCTTTGTTTTTTGAGTATTGAGCTTTATGCCAGCATTTTCACTCTCCTCTTTCACTTTGATCCAGACGCTCTTTAGTTCTTTCTCCCTTTCTGCCATAAGGGTGACATCATCTACATATCTGAGATTATTGATATTTCTCCTGGCACTCTTGATACCAGTTTGTACTTCATGCAGTACATTAGGGCTGCATATTGTCACCCTGCTTATTTAACTTATATGCAGAGTCCATCATGTGAAATGCCAGGCTGGATGAAGCACAAGAAAGCTTCATTTTATGAGGAGGAGGGAATCTGAGAAGACTTTTTGGAAAAGGTGACTCTAGTCCATCTTGGAGCTGATAAAGGTATAATTTCCTATGAGGATCTGGATTGAGAGCAAATGACCATGGCCTTGTGGCTGTACTGGAATTGGTTTTCCTTACTGAGTTTTCATAGTGTTATAACCCAGGCTGAGTAACTTTCATGCATTATCATCTCATTCTATTTATGGTAAATTCTACTTTTCTTTTGAGATCTTTCTGTCTGCTTAATAAAAATGTGGTTTGTCTTTGAATTTTTCAAATAAATGATTATTTTTGACTTCCCTAGAATTAAATTTGTAATAAGCTTTTTTCCCCAGGAAATAAAAACCAATATGACATGTGAACTAAAATGTAGTTCATTTTGATAGAGGTAGATAATTTTTTAGCTACAACTATCTAATTATCTAAAAATAAACATCTGTACTTTTATGACTGTGTTATTAAATCAAGTAGTATGAGGAAAGTTTCAAGAACAATGGATTACTGGAACAGAAGAGATAATAAGGAATAAAACCATGACTGGCAGTTGAATAAAGAGCTGAAGTCTATTGGGATGTGCTGGCTTTTTTCTTTTCTTACAACATCTGTCTTTGGTTATTATTTATATAAGACCTACTTCCATAAAGCATCTGTTTCCTCAAGAAAGTCATATGAAGATATTGAGAACCTTTATTATTGGTAAGATTTGAGTAACTTGGCTTAAGTGTTAGTCTCTATTGAAATATATAATTTTTAATAAACTGTATATTATTATCATAAAATGCAAAGCAATTTTTAAAACAGATATGTATAATGGAATACAATTATATTTCTCCTTTAAAATATCCACTAAGATTTTAAATGCACATATTCTTTGAACTTCTAGGCCGTATCTGGTAGTCTAGCCCACATACACACTGACAGAAGTGCACCAAAAAATATAGGAAAGGATGTTTGTTGCAGTCACCTAACCACCAGTTGTACAGGTCTGTTTAAATGAATTATGGTTCACACCTGTGATGGAATATTCTCCTATCATTGAACGAATGAGGTTGATGTCAAGGTTACCTTAAGAAAAAAAAAATCAAGTGGCAGAACAGTGTGGGTAAACTATATGTGCACTGAAGGAATATATGTTTATTTATGTATATGTATAATTCCTTAAATATGCATAGATGATTCCTGATGTGGTACACAAAATCTGTGGTACACAAAAAAGGTAAAAGTATTTACCTCTTAGGTGGCAATTGCAGCCTGGACAGTGTGTAGGAAGCGGGTATTTTTACTCTTTGTCATGTACTCCTGAATTCTTAGGATTTCTGCCATAAGTATTTATAATTTTATAAACAGTATATAACAATACTTATTTAAAAGTAAAAAAATCTATTAAATTTATTTATTTTAATAATTTAACAATAGATTTTTATAAATTACAGGAGCCTTTAAATATTAAGGCCTCTATTCTGGACTAAGAAATATTTCCAGGCATATTAAAGGAAAAAGAAAACTATTTTAGTTCTAAGTTGAAATAATTATTGATTTATGGCAAATGATTCCTGAAAAAAATTGCAACACAAAAATTAATTTCCACTGTTATTTGGAAAATTACAAATAATGCTGGTTGAGAGCCTCAAGATTTGAATGATAATAGTCTAAATGGAGGAGAGCCCCCCTGATGTTTATGCTTTTCTTGAATTGTCATGGAAATATTTGATAATGATTCAACCATATTGAGCTCTTCACTTCATTTGTTAGGTTTTTGTGCAGATGGATCATGATCATATGCTGTTTTTGGATTGACTCCTATTTTTCAGAACCAAAAAATTAGTGAAAGATTTTTTTCTATTATCCACTCATCTGTTTAGCCCCAGTATAATGAAGGATTGTTTCAAAACATAAATTCTTTGTCCTTTTTTTATGATTTAATATAACATGTTTCCAAAGTTGGCATTTTAAAGAAAACTAGTAATTTATAAAACATGTTTTATATGCCTTTAACTCTGATATATTTTCCCTGCATACAATGACTTGTCAACTTCCATTGTTCCTTCATCAGATACCGTAATTTTGTGATTACCATTTATCTTTGTTTCTACTGTCTTTCTAGCTACTTTTCACTGTGAGAGTTAGACCTCTGTGAGAGAAGATCTCATTGGTTTGTTTAGTCAATATCCAATTTAAAGAAATACTTTTAGATAGAATTCTCTTTCCAGGTCACCCCATTGACTGTTGGTCTTTGTGTCTGGCCAATCAAATGCTTGGCTTCCCAGGTGATGCAGTGGTAAAGAATCCCCCTGCCAATGCAGGAGACACAGGTTCAATCCCCGGGTCTGGAAGATTCCCCTGGAGGAGGAAATGGCAACCCACTCCAGTATTCTTGCCTGGAAAATTCCATGGACAGAGGAGCCTGGCAGGCTACAAAGAGTTGCAAAGAGTAGGACATGACTGAGCACATCAGATCAGATCAGATCAGATCAGTCGCTCAGTCGTGTCCGACTCTTTGTGACCCCATGAATCGCAGCACACCAGGCCTCCCTGTCCATCACCAACTCCCGGAGGTCACTCAGACTCATATCCATCGAGTCAGTGATGCCATCCAGCCATCTCATCCTCTGTCGTCCCCTTCTCCTCCTGCCCACAATCCCTCCCAGCATCAGAGTCTTCTACAATGAGTCAACTCTTCACATGAGGTGGCCAAAATACTGGAGTTTCAGCTTTAGCATCATTCCTTCCAAAGAAATCCCAGGGCTGATCTCCTTCAGAATGGACTGGTTGGATCTCCTTGCAGTCCAAGGGATTTTCAAGAGTCTTCTTCAACACCACAGTTCAAAAGCATCAATTCTTCGGCGCTCAGCCTTCTTCACAGTCCAGCTCTCACATCCATACATGACCACAGGAAAGACCATAGCCTTGACTAGGCGAACCTTTGTTGGCAAAGTAACGTCTCTGCTTTTGAATATGCTATCTAGATTGGTCATCACTTTCCTTCCAAGGAGTAAGCGTCTTTAAATTTCATGGCTGCAGTCACCATCTGCAGTGATTTTGGAGCCCAGAAAAAGAAAGTCTGACACTGTTTCAACTGTTTGCCCATCTATTTCCCATGAAGTGATGGGACCAGATGCCATGATCTTCGTTTTCTGAATGTTGAGCTTTAAGCCAACCTTTTCACTCTCCACTTTCACTTTTATCAAGAGGCTTTTGAGTTCCTCTTCCCTTTCTGCCATAAGGGTGGTGTCATCTGCATATCTGAGGTTATTGATATTTCTCCCAGATATCTTGATTCCAGCTTGTGTTTCTTCCAGTCCAGCGTTTCTCATCATGTACTCTGCATATAGGTTAAATAAACAGGGTGACAATATACAGCCTTGACGAACTCCTTTTCCTATTTGGAACCAGTCTGTTGTTCCATGTCCAGTTCTAACTGTTGCTTCCTGACCTGCATACAAATTTCTCAAGAGGCAGATCAGGTGGTCTGGTATTCCCATCTATTTCAGAATTTTCCACAGTTTATTGTGATCCACACAGTCAGAGGCTTTGGCATAGTCAATAAAGCAGAAATAGATGTTTTTCTGGAACTCTCTTGCTTTTTCCATGATCCAGTGGATGTTGGCAATTTGATCTCTGGTTCCTCTGCCTTTTCTAAATCCAGCTTGAACATCAGGAAGTTCACGGTTCACATATTGCTGAAGCCTGGCTTGGAGAATTTTGAGCATTACTTTACTAGCGTGTGAGATGAGTGCAATTGTGCGGTAGTTTGAGCATTCTTTGGCATTTCCTTTCTTTGGGATTGGGATGAAAACTGACCTTTTCCAATCCTGTGGCCACTGCTGAGTTTTCCAAATTTGCTGGCATATTGAGTGCAGCACTTTCACAGCATCATCTTTCAGGATTTGGAATAGCTCTAAAGGTTTGATTTCTAGCCCAATCAGATGTGTCCAGGAAATCAAGGTCATTTGAAGCATCCTCCACTAATCTTGTGGATAGTTCACCAGTCCAAACGCCCAACAGAGTGAATTTAAAATCTGTTAAATTTACTCCCCCATGGCTACTCCAAAAATTAAAACACACACACACACACACACACAAGGCAAACAAGCAAAACAAAAACAGCCTAGGAAAAGCTTAGATTTGCACTGCATAGCTCAGAGGTTCTAGGTCCACCTCATAAGTAGTATATGGGAAAGGACATAGATGTTACATTCACACATTCACACAAAGTTTGCACCCTGACTTGGCAACTTCCCAGGCAGACAACCTTGACTCTCAGAGACTGTGACCTCCTATGTGAAAATTTCTTTGTAGAAGTGATGTGAGGATAGGGAGATTGTGTGTGTAAAATGAGTAGGACAGTAAGTGACACACAGTAATTATAATAGTAGAAAACATTTATTGAGTATGTACGAAGTGCATTATCCTAACCCCCTAATGCATGTTAGCTCTTTATTCCTCTGAACAGCCTTATGTGATGATTACCCAGGGAGGCTCTGTGATTTGCTTGAGATTGTATGACTAGTAAGTGAAGGAGTTGATAGCTCAAGCTGTTAACATCTAAACCAATCCTTTCCTGGAAGTCACAGCCTGACTTCGTTTCTGCCCATAAGTCTATGGCCTTCTGGGTTCCATCTGCTGTCAGAACCACACCCAAAGCACTTCCCTGTCTTATCTTCCATGCAGTCCAACCCCAGTCCTCAGTTCATGATGCTCAGTGGCTCCATGGAAATTTGGAGGTGTCAGGGCTCACACTGTGTGCCTTCCTGCCGGCTCTTTGTCCCTCAGCAAAGCTGAACTTCGCCCTATTCTTGGGATTATCTCATGAGGAGAAACAGGCTGCCTTCCCCAGAATTCCAGTGAAGATAATATCTTCACCGTTGATCCATTACTATGTCTTCCTGTTCTCTCCTCTGCACTTGTCAACACTATATATTTTAAGTAGGGTTAGTCCTTAAGACAGATTGTGAAGTAGATAACATTTGCCCCTTTAAACCACCCATTCCTTTAGTCCTTATGTCACTATTTCACATCTCAGTGAGCTTGAACTAGAAGCTTTCAGCTTCTGAGGAAATGAGAAATTAGTGGGGGAATGAGAAAGGTCATTTAGACCTGTGCTTCTCAAACTTTATTGTGCATATGAATCACCTAGTGCTCCACTGTGTCTTCAGTCACTCAGTCATGTCCGACTTTTTGTGACCCCATGGACTATAGCCCACCAGGCTCCTCTTGTCTATGGGATTCTCCAGGCAAGAACATTGAAGTGGGTTGCCATTTCCTTCTCCAGGGGATCTTCCTGATCCAGGGATTGAACCCACGTGTCTTGCATCTCCTGCATTGACAGATGGATTCTTTACTATTGTGCACTTTGTTAAAATGCAGATTCTGATCCATTGGGGTGGGACCTGGGATTCTGCATTTCTGACATGCTTCTATTGATGCCAGTGCTGGTGCTGTTTTCTAGACCACACTCTTGAGTAGCCAGCACCTAAAGACTAGGGTACCACCTTGAGATGTCAGAGGCTCTACCCTGCTAACATTTCCAGGAATACTTAATCCAAAGAAATGTGTCTCTTGGGGAAATTTAGTTAATGTGACTTGCTGGTAGAAGAAAATTCTGAGTTTTAGACCCTGCTCTGGACTGCCTACCAGTAAAGCCATTTCTGGTTGGAGAAAAGAATATCATAAAATTGTCAAGTTTTAATATAAACGCTATGAAAGAGGGCATGCTGCTGCTGCTGCTGCTAAGTCGCTTCAGTCGTGTCCGACTCTGTGCGACCCCACAGACGAAAACTCACCAGGCTCCCCTGTCCCTGGGATTCTCCAGGCAAGAACACTGGAGTGGGTTGCCATTTCCTTCTCCAATGTATGAAAGTGAAAAGTCAAAGTGAAGTCGCTCAGTCGTGTCCGACTCTTAGCGACCCCACGGACTGGAGCCTACCAGGCTCCTCCGTCCATGGGATTTTCCAGGCAAAAGTACTGGGGTGGGGTGCCATTGCCTTCCCCGGAAAGAGGGCATATTCCTCCGTTAATTTAATTTAGTAACTCTCAGATGATTTGTATTCATTTTGCTTAATTTTGAGAAAATCATCATTTTGCTGCTACTCAGTGTTGAGTGAGCTTTCCAGGTGGCACTAGCAGTAAAGAACCTGCTTCTCAATGCAAGAAACATAAGAGACATGGGTTCAATCCCTGAGTCTGGAAGATCCCTTGGAGGAGGGCATGGCAACCCACTCCAGTGTTCTTGCCTGGAGAATCCCATGGACAGAGGAGCCTGGAGGGCTACAAGTTCCATAAGGTTGCAAAGAGTCAGACACGATTGAAGTGACTTAACACGCATGCATGCAAGGTTGAGTCCCTCCAGGGAACTCAACTAGGGAAATAGCTCACTGAACTCTTCCTGGTGCTGGGGGTCACATATGCATTTCAATATGTGTTTCTTTTTTCCATCTATCATCACCTACTAAAAGGAAATTTAAGTCAACTTTTATTTCCTTATCTTTTGATTTGGAGTCAGCTCACTGGGAGTGCTTATGAATAATTCTGTTAGAAATGGTTTGATAATACTAATCTGGGTAATGAAACGTTGTACAGACCTTTGCACATACAGAGGCAGTGTGGGTAGAAGACTGTGAAATGACGTGGCTGATTCTCTTTGTGATGGCAAAGGTTTATATTCTCTATTTCTGCTTTCAGGGAGGAGAGCACTGTTACTACCAGGGCCACATCCGAGGAAATCCTGCCTCATTTGTGGCATTGTCGACGTGCCATGGACTTCAGTAAGTGTCCCCAAAGTTTTGTATCATCCATTTTTTCCTAGTGATTTACTTTATTTTTAATGCACTGTGGTTAAAATCTCTATTTTGTGTCAAGAGCTATTAATAGTTTTCAAACAGTGATGGATCAGGACTTTTTTTCCTCTGTGGTTTGTAAACCAAGCAGATTGTTAAATTAGAGTTGCAGAAGCCAGAGGCGCTAATGATTATAATATGCTTCCTTAGTAATGTTTGAAACATTTTTCTAGTTTCATCCAGAGGGAGACTGGAGTGGTTTGTGTAACTTTGGTTTCTGTTTCCGTGGGTGTTTAGCCCCTTGGTACCAATTCTGTCCTTCTTCTTCCTTGATGTTCATTTTTATATATGTATAGAATAATAGAAATTTCAAGACAGGGAACTCCTGACTCCTTGCACAAAAACAAAGGGTGACCACAGGTGCTCATATATTTTAGCACTTTATTCAGCCAGAATCCCACCTAACCTACAGCAAACTCATGGGAGGGTCCATTTGTTCTCAGAAATTTCCATGGAATGGACTTCATCCTTCCTCAAGGCCTTGCTTCCTTTCTCATAACCTTCAATATCAAAGTATGTTTGCTGGTGTTTAACATGGGAATATATCAACTTCCTCCATCCTGTCCATGATGGTGATACCCAGGTGGCTGTCTCTCTCTTTCTTGTCATGTGACCCCTTCCAGTTCCAGTTCCAGTTCAGTCCCTCAGTCATGTCCGACTCTTTGCGACCCCATGAATCACAGCACGCCAGGCCTCCCTGTCCATCACCAACTTCTGGAGTTCACTCAAACTCATGTCCATTGAATCGGTGATGCCATCCAGCCATCTCATCCTCTGTCGTCCCCTTCTCCTCCTGCCCCCAATCCCTCCCAGCATCAGAGTCTTTTCCAATGAGTCAACTCTTCGCATGAGGTAGCCAAAGTATTGGAGTTTCAGCTTTGGCATCAGTCCTTCCAATGAACACCCAGGACTGATCCCTTTTAGAATGGACTGGTTGGATCTCCTTGCAGTCCAAGGGAATCTCCAGAGTCTTCTCCAACACCATAGTTCAAAAGCATCAATTCTTCGGTGCTCAGCTTTCTTCACAGTCCAACTCTCATATCCATACATGACCACTGGAAAAACCATAGCCTTGACTAGACGGACCTTTGTTGGCAAAATAATTATAAAGCTACTTTGTCATCCCTCAGCATTTTGTTGTTGTTCATTCACTAAGTCATGTCTGACTCTTTGCAATCCCATGGCAAAGATCCTCTGTCTTCCATTATCTCCTGAGTTTGCTCCAATCCATGTCCACTGAGTCAGTGATGCTATCTAACCATCTCATCTTCAGCCTCTCCCTACCCTTTTTGCTTTCAGTCTTTCCTGGCATCATGATCTTCTCCAGTGAGTCCACTTTTTTCATTTTGCAGCCAAAGTATTGGAGCTTCAGCTTCAGCATCCGTCCTTCCAGTGATCATGATCATTGTTTTTTGAATATTGAGTTTTAAGCCAGCTTTTTCTCTCTTCCTTTTTACTCTAAAGAGGCTCTTTAGGTCCCTTTCACTTTCTTAATGATAACATTAGAGTGGTATCACCTGCATATCTGAGGTTGTTAATATTTCTCCTGGAAATTTTGATTCCAGCTTATGATTCATCCAGCCTGGCATTTCACATGATGTACTCTGCATATACTTCTGCTTTATTGACTACTGCACCAAAGCCTTTGACTGTATAGATCGCAACAAACTGTGGAGAATTCTTCCAGGTAGTCTGGGAATACTGGATCACCGTACCTGCATCCTGAGAAAATCAGTATGCAGGTCAAGAAGCAGCAGTTAGAACTGGACATGTAACAACCGACTGGTTCCAAATTGGGAAAGGAATACGTCAAGGCTGTATATTGTCACCCTGCTTATTTAACTTATACGTGGAGTACTTCATGCGAAATGCTGGGCTGGATAAAGCACAAGCTGGAATCAAGATTTCTGGGAGAAATATCAATAACCTCAGAGATGCAGATGACACCACCCTTATGGCAGAAAGTGAAGAGGAACTAAAGAGCCTCTTGATGAGAGTGAAAGAGGAGAGTGAAAAAGCTGGTTTAAAACTCAACATTCAAAAAATGAAGATCATGGCATTCGGTCCCATCTCTTCATGGCAAATAGATGGGGAAACAATGGAAACAGTGATAGACTCTATTTTTTTGAGCTCCAAAGTCACTGCAGATGGTGAGTGCAGCCATGAAATTAAAAGACCCTTGCTCCTTGGGAGAAAAGCTATGACAAACCTAGACAGCATATTAAAAAGCAGAGACATTTCTTTGCTGACAAAGGTTCATCTAGTCAAAGCTATGGTTTTTCCAGCAGTCATGTATGGATGTGAGAGTTGGATCATAAAGACAGCTGAGTGCCTAAGAATGGACGCTTTTGAACAGTGGTGTTGGAGAAGACTCTTGAGAGTCCCTTGGACTGCAAGATCCAACCAGTCCATGCTAAAGGAAATCAGTCCTGAAAATTAATTGAAAGGACGGATGTTGAAGCTGAAACTCCAATACTTTGGCCACCTGATGGGAAGAACTGATTCATTGGAAAAGACCCTAATGCTGGGAAAGATTGAAGGCAGGAGGAGAAGGGGACGACAATGAGATGGTTGGATGACATCACTGACTCGATGGACATGAATTTGCGCAAGCTCTGGGTGTTGGTGATGGACAGGGAAGCCTGGTGTGCTGCACTCCGTGAGGTCACAAAGAGTTGGACGTGACTGAGTGACTGAACTGTACTGAACTCTGCATATAAGTTAAATAAGCAGAATGGCAATATATAGCCTTGATGTGTGTGAGTGCATGTGTGCATGTTCCATTTCTTTACTTGTGTCTTGCTCTTTGCGACCCTATGGACTATAGCCCACCAGGCTTCTCTCTCCATGGGATTCTCCAAGCAAGAATACTGGAGTGGACTGCCACACCCTCCTCCAGGGGATCTCCCTGACCCAGGAATGAACTCATGTGTGCCTCCATCTCCTGCATTGCAGGTGGATTCTTTACCCACTGGGTCAGTTGGGAAGCTCACAGCCTTGACATACTTCTTTCCTAGTTTTGAACCAGTTTGTTGTTCCATGTCAGGTTCTAACTATTGCTTCTTGACTCACATACAGATTTCTCAGGAGATAGGCAAGGTGGTCTGGTACTCTCATCACTTTACAAAATTTCCACAGATTTTTATGATCCAAAAAAAAAAAAAGAAATACTACTACTTACCTCAAAAAAGTTTACTGAATATTAAGAGAAAAAAAAAAAAAAGATTTTTATGATCCATACAGTCAAAGGCTTTAGTGTAGCCAGTGAAGCAGAAGTAGAGATGTTTTTCTGGAATTCTCTTGCTTTATCTGTGATCCAACCAATGTTGACAATTTGATCTCTGATTCCTCTGCTTCTTCAAAACCTATCTTGTACCTCTGGTAAGTCTTGATGCATGCATTCCTGAAGCCTAGCTTGAAGGATTTTGGATATAACCTTGCCAGCATGTGAAATGAGCACAGTTTTATTGTAGTTTGAGCATTGCTTAGCATTGTCCTTCTTGGGGATTGAAATGAAAACTGACCTTTTCCAGTCCTATGGTCAGTGCAGATTTTCCCAAATTTGCTGACATATTGAGTATAGCACTTTAACAGCCTCATCTTCTAAGATTTGAAAGAGCTCAGCTGGACTTCTGTCCCTATACTCACTTTGTTCATAGTAATGCTTCCTAAAGCCCACTTGACTTCACACTCCAGGATGTCTGGCTCTAAGAAAGTGATCACACGATTGTGGTTATCCAGGTCATTGAGACCTGTTTTGTACAGTTCTATGTATTCTTGCTACCTCTTCTTAATATCTTCTACTTCTGTTAAGCCCTTACTGTTTCTGCCTTTTATCATGCCCATCCTTGCATGAAATATTCCCTTCATATCTCCAATTTTCTTGAAGATACCTCTAGTCTTTGCCATTGTATTGTTTTCCTCTATTTCTTTGCACTGTTTATTTAAGGTCTTCCTATCTCTCCTTGCTAGTCTCTGAAACTCTGCGCTCAGATGGGTATATCTTTCCCTTTCTACCTTGTCTTTCCCTTCTTTTCTCAGCTGTTTCTAAAGCCTTCTTAGACAACCACTTTTCCTTCTTTCATTCCTTTTTCTTTGGAATGGTTTTGGTTTCTGCCTCCTGTATAATGTTTCAAACTTTCGTCCATAGTTCTTCAGGGACTCTGTCACCCAGATATAATCCCTTGATCTCTTTGTCCCTTCTGCTGTATAATCATAAAGGATTTGATTTAGGTCATACCTGAGTTGCCTAGTGGTTTCTCCTACTTCCTTCATTGTAAGCCTGAATTTTGCAATATGGAGCTCATGATCTAAGTTTAGCATTCTACTTAGTCTAAATCATCTCAGCTCATTTCTGCTACTTTTTTGGGGCAGGAACCAATCACACTTCAGTTTTGTAAAATTCTTGTTTGAAATCTTTAAAAGACTTCCTGTCTGTTACCAAGTTAGAAACATGAGTGTTTTCATCTAACAAACAGTTATGGAGCATCTGCTGTGTGCCAGCTGCTTGGAATATTAAGGAGATTAGAACGTGAGCCCTGTCCCCAAGAGTTCCCAGTCTAATGGGGAAGCTAAACCTACCCCAGCTTCATGCTATGGAATGTGGTACGTATAGTTGTTTTCAATGAGAGAAAAAAATGAGAAAAATGCAATCTGAGAGTGGTCACTGAAAAGTGAGGTCGTTCTTAAGGGTTCCAGAGAGTCATTACCTGAAGCAGATAGAATGGGCCCTGGAACAGGCTTTCAAGGGATCTTCCAGGAGAGGGGTTCAACTGCCACGTCTTCCAAGAAATTGAGAAATGAGACCTAACGGCAAAGGCTGGGAAATTTGGTCAGTCTGCCCAAGTTGTGCTTCTGGTTAGGCTCTGGCACTAGGTACTTGAGAAGCAGGAAAAAGATAACATAGGGATCAGATAAATAACCAGAGAAAGGAGGTCACATGCCTGAGAGCAAGACAGTAAGTTCACTTACTATTTGTACTAAAAGACCATTTTACTAATTTTAAATAAATCCTTTGAATAAGGAGACATTTTTAAAAACATGGAACCCGTACCTAATATGTGAGAGCCTTGGCTTTCTTAATCTGGAAACAAACATTGATGTATCCTCCAGCAATAATATTGTTATCTCTGATCTCAAGGCGAGCACAGCTGTCAGCCAGGAATAGTACACTGCGTCTGCCGACTCTTGTGACAGCAAGTGTCTATTGTAGGCTTTTCCTTCCTCTCTCATTCCTCTTAATATCTCAGTCCAAAGTCACAGTTTAAGCATCTTGCTCAGTACATGTTCCAGTACACACCACCCCTCCGCCGACCATTTTCCAAGTGGATATAACATCTTAAGAGCAGAGAAAAGATATTACTGCCTTCTAGAAACCCTAATAGACCTGAGACCCTCAGACCAACAGCTACTAATCCTATGCAGTCCTTTGAAAGAGGATGGAAAGGGAACTTGAAGGACATTTTAGTGACAGTGAGGTGTTTTAAATATGTAAAATTTACTTCTCCCTTTAGAAAATTTTTCACTTAAGACTAAACAAAGACAAACAGAAAGCCCACTATGTGTAGGAACATTGTCAGGTTTGTGTATAAGTGTGTTTTGGTGTATGTAGACTTTTATAAGCATGTTAAATAAATTCACTGTTTGTTCCTTTATTACTTCTCATCTTGATTTTACCTTATGAACAAACATTGCTGACAAATATTTAGGGGAGCTATTTCTAAATAGTAAGTAATTTATGATGTCTTATTTGTAGTGATTCAATATGAGATATATTATTTCATCCACGACTCATCTTCTATAAATTGCCAAATGCATGTTGAGAGTTTTCATTTTCTTGATTTACAGAATTCCATTAAAGAACATAATGGGTAAAATAATCAAACTCATATCTTTTCCATAAAGAACCTGCAGGTACATATTATTTTCAAATTTGAAGACCTAATAGTCAGTATTTTGGGCCTGCTATGTTTGATGTTTTGACAAAATCTTGTAACTATGGGAGCATTAAAGGACTGGAATCAACTGTAAATTTATTGCCTGCTTGTGGCAGTTTGTAAGAATGACTATTTCCTTTCAAAATCTTGTTTTGATGGCAAATTTTAAAAATTTTACCTGTCTCAACTGGCCAGTAATGACTTGGTCCTAGATAGCATATTCAAAAGCAGAGACATTACTTTACCAACAAAGGTTCGCCTAGTCAAGGCTATGGTCTTTCCTGTGGTCATGTATGGATGTGAGAGTTGGACTGTGAAGAAGGCTGAGCGCCGAAGAATTGATGCTTTTGAACTGTGGTGTTGGAGAAGACTCTTGAGAGTCCCTTGGACTGCAAGAAGATCCAACCAGTCCATTCTCAAGGAGATCAATCCTGGAATTTCTTTAGAAGGAATGATGCTAAAGCTGAAACTCCAATATTTTGGCCACCTCATGCGAAGAGTTGACTCATTGGAGAAGACTCTGATGCTGGGAGGGATTGAGGGCAGGAGGAGAAGGGGACGACAGAGGATGAGATGGCTGGATGGCATCACTGACTCGATGGATGCGAGTCTGAGTGACCTCCGGGAGCTGGTGATGGACAGGGAGGCCTGGCGTGCTGCGGTTCATGGGGTCGCAAAGAGTCGGACACGACTGAGCGACTGATCTGATCTGATCTGATAGATATTTACAAGTTATAAACTATGTGATGGACTCAGTATACTTCCTGGAATGTATAAAAAATCAACCAGAAAGGTTTCAAACAAAGCAAATGAAACATATCTGCTTTTTAATTGTTAAATATTTGAACATATTTTTAATTAAACATGGCATATTTTCATTTATGGAACCAGATTCTATATATGTATGGTGTTAGAATCTGCTTTGTTTATACTGTGTATCAAGATGTTTGAGTTCAATAAAAAGTGACTGATTTTTGCATTGGATACTAACCTAATTCAAGAGGAAACAGCCCCTGATACTGTTTAAATAGAACCATCTGCTTGCTGCTTAATCAGTGTAGTTGTGTGAACTTTGGCAAAGGGTGATTGTTTTGTACAGTTTTCTGGATGGATCTGACCAGTTATCAGCAGAATGTTCACTGCCATATTTGCCTACTGTTTTGAAAAGTTTCCACCCACTTATTCCTTAGGCATATATTGTCAGTGATATTTTACAAACTGCATCCGTTTATCTTTAAATTCCAAATATAGTGTCACTCAAATTCAGAAAGGGCACTTTGGGTTGAAAACATTACAGATGTGTAAAGGGCAGTTCTAAGGGTATATGAAAGTTTGAGGACATGTGGAAGATGTTACTGCAAGAACGAAAGAATTTGGATAGAGACAGAGCTGGAGGCTGTTACAATTATAGCTCAGGAAAACCAGCAGATTTCACTAAGTGATCAATGAAAGCACATACTGTTCTGTGGTTAGCAACTTGGGCTTCATGCAGTCATTTCCACCTAACACTGATAAATGACTGCAGAAGATCACAACTGTACTCTTCTCAGATGCCTGAGTGGTAAAGACAAGTTCCTTCAGAATCAGGAGGAAACTGATATTAATAGAAAGACCACATTCCTCTAAAAGGAGGGGCTATCAGGATCTCTCTGAGTGGGAGTTGAGACCATATGTAGCTTAGGATGCCCCCAGAGAATTTCTCAATTGGCTGATAGTCATCTCTAGCCCAGGAGGTCCAACATTGAACTCTGGATTTGCGCCCTGCATCCTGCTTCCTTGTGCCCATCCTATTTTGCTCTTCCTGCAGCCTTTTGCATCCTATTAAATGGATCTTATGAAACACCATTTTTCCGGTTGCTCATGTCAAAACCTTGGAGTCTTCACTGACTCTTCTCTTCCTTGCAAACTCCATTTTTAATCCATTAGCTGGTCCTATTGATTCTACTTTGGAAAAATATTCAGAATTTGACCGGTTCTCACCACCCTCACCATTACCACCCTGTTGTATGAATGAAAGTGTGTGGCCAGTTGCATTGGCTGGGTCAGCTACTTGTCAGCCACTTGTCTCTTTGGCTTCAGTTTCTGTAACTTGTGAAATGTGGGTAGTCATTGTACCTCCAGCATAAATTTGTAGAAAAGATGAAATGAATGTAAAGGATTTAGCTCATGGTGAGCTGTTAAAATATGTCATCTCTTACTGCTAGAGCATCTTCCAAGTATACAGCTTCTTCCAAGTATACAGCTTAGGCCTGTCTCTGTATAACCCCTGGCCAACTGCCTCAGAATCACTGGGGGTTTGTTTAAAATGCAGTTTCCTGGGTTCTAGCTTGGAAGTCCGAGAGGGTTCTGAGAGTTTTGAATTTTTATATGCTTTCCAGGTGATATTTTGCATATTAACATTTAGATTTATATGTTGGAGGAAGGAATAATGGGCCACAGTTAGAGGATGGTAATCCTGAGCCTCAGAGTCAGACACGACTGAAGCAGTTGACAGCAGCAGCAGCAGTCCTGAGCCTGCGGAAGAGTCAGGATGAGGGGACCCTGCTGCTTATGGGAAATCAGGGGCGAGGCCTTTCCTCTCTGCAGTATGTGTGGGTGTTTGTGTAATGTATGGCATGTGTATGTGTAAGATATGTGGATTGGGATATGTGTGTGTGTGGCATATGTAAGTGTGGTATGTGGTGTTTATATATGTGGAGTTATAGTGTGTAATATATGGTATATAGGTGTGTGTGTGTATGTGGTATGTGGTGGTGTGAGTGTATGATGTGGGGGTGTATATGTATAGGTGGATGGTGTGTGTGTCTTGTGTGTGTCTGGTATGTGGTGGTGTGTGTGTATGATGTGGGGGTGTGTATGTATGTATGTGTGGTGTGTGTGTGTGGTATGTGTGGTGCATGTGTGTGTGGTATGTGGTGGTCGCTCCATGTGATAGGTAGGACTGAAAAGCAGGGTTTGAGAAATAAACTGGTCCTCTGGCTGCTGCTGACTTTAAAATGATCTGCTTCTGAGGCAAGAGTCAATTGCCAGCCCTAACTGTCTTCTTATCCTTGGCAGTGGGATGTTCTATGATGGGAACCACACCTATCTCATTGAGCCAGAAGGAAATGACACCTCCCAAGTAAGTGCTACTTCTATTTGCCATGGCAAGTGTAAACAATGCTGGGTGATTTCTTTCCCCCTCTTTTTCTTCTCTTTTTTCTCTCTATTTTGCTTTCTTTTCATATTTTAGCGTCAAGAATATATGTATAAACACAGACATATTATATATATAAATGCATATAATATGTATACATATATTTTAAGTTAAATAGTGAATAAGTAAAAACCCTAGACTGTGAGAAAATACATTTATCTTGTTTAAGCCACCCAGACTAAGACCACAGCACATTGTGGTACAGATAGTAATGAAGGCTTCAGAACACCTCAGAAGAAAAGTATTTTCAGCAGAGGGGAAATGTAAGAGGTAGATTTAAAAAAAAAAAAAAAAAAAAAGATCACTGTGGTTTTGCTTTGTTATTGCTGTCCAACTTTTTGCAACCCCATGATCTGCAGCACACCAGGCTTCCCTGTCCTTCACTATCTCCTGGAGTTTGCTCAAATTATGAATACTGAAGACAGTGAAGGACAGGGAAGCCTGGTATGCTGCAGTCCATGGGGTTGCAAAAAGTTGGACAGCAATAACAAAGCAAAACCACAGTGATCTTTTTTTTTTTTTTTTTAATCTACCTTTTACTCTTCCCATCTGCTGGAAATACTTTCCTTCTGAGGTGTTCTGAAGCCTTCATTACTAACTCCACCGTGATGTACTGTGGTCTATCAGTCTAGTTGGCTTAAACAGCATACATTTATTTTCTCACAGTCTGGGGACTGAAAGTCTGATTTCATGGTGCCAGGGGGTCCATGTCCATTGAGGGCTCTCTCCTTGGGGTGAAGATGGCGTCCTGTGAGGTCTGGTGTCTCTTCCTCTTCTCATCAGGGCACCAGCCTTATCAGACTCGGACTTCACGCTTGTGATCACTGTTAACCTTTACTGCATCCCTCTGACCCTATCTCCAAATACAAACACATTAGGAATTTGTGACTTAACCATGAGCTTGGAAGGGACATAGACATTCAGTTCATGATGGATCAAATCCACAGATAATGTGATTTCCCACCTTTTTTCTTTTCTACATTCCAGATTTTTCTCTATTGCTTATTTTCTTTAAGGCTCCATGCTGATGAAATTTAGAGATATCTGAGTTGTCTCAGTTCTCTTCCTCAGTTTAAACATTCACTTTCTCTAGAAAATGGTGCTATTACTAACTAAAGAGAAACATGATGCATTCCATCCTAGCTCTGTACACAGATATTCTTCCGTGTATCATGGAACACCAATCAAACACTTAGAGAGGCAAATAATTTCAAGAAACACCCATTGTTCTGCCACTAATAAACAATCTGTATGGGAAACTGTCTGTTTTGTGTTACTTTCCAAGTACCCACTGAAAGCTGTCCTTGTCCCTTTGCTTGACAGTGTGATTTTTTAAAAAGTGATATCATGAAATGTGACTATTTATGACCTTCCTTTTTTAGTAATTGAAGGAAGCCAGATGCAATTATTTGAATGTTCATTAATTTTTCTTAGATGAAACATGTTTTTTTATCTGTTGAATTTTTATAGACGTTTGTGTGACACCTGAATTTTGAGGCAAGGTCTGCTGTGGGCATTCTGATTGTGCCAGTCACCTGCTTCCCAACAGGAAGACTGTTAGCTCTGCAGTCTGCCTAGCAAAGCTGTCAGGCTCTAACAGGAGGCAGGGCTTCATGGAAAAGAACCAGTCATAGAAAACATTAACCCCTTTCCCCAGATGTCTTACTCCCCTTAGAGGAATAGGTGCATTGATTTCTTTTCCATTACCACAGGCTTTGGCTTCTCCATCCATGAAGGCATTTTACTTCTAATGGGCTATCACTGTGGTGCTGCGATAATATAGGAGTGAGTGGGAGGGATGTGCAAGGCCTCATTGCCTTCCCAAACTTGAGAGAAACTTAAGGTTTCACCTCCCCCAGCTGTGATTGCCTGAGCCTGGAGATTTCTGGTTGTATGTGCCTCATCTCTCGTTTGTGTTATTTCAGGAGGATTTCCATTTTCATTCGGTTTACAAATCCAGACTGTTTGAATTTCCCTTGGATGATCTTCCATCTGGTATGATTTTCATACAGTGATTTTTTAAAAAAAGACAGCTTTAATAATTCATTTTAATGTTTTATAACTAATTATATGTGGAATATCATCAGCCTACGACTGCTCATAACAGTTTTAGAAAGTCAAGTGACATCAAGAGAGAGAGAAAAAAATGCAAACTGACCTCATGTTTATAGTGGGTGAGTTTGGAAAGATATTGCTTGAACTCAACAAAGAAGAGCTTATTAAAGTTATAAGATGCAAAGTAAAGTATTCCTTTACTTTGTTAAAGTAAAAATTGGTCTGCATAGGTAGAATATATAAAATTCACTCTTGGTGAAGTACTCAGTTTGTACACATAGAGATGAACTTGTAAATATTTTCCCATTTATTGCTTCCTCATTTCTTTTTGACCCAGCATTTTAATAAAGAGCTGTTGTAGATTAATATTTATTATGATGATGATGTGCTATTTTTGAAATTGATCTTTCCTTCCACTGTGTGTTTATGGGCCCATCTATTTATAGATTTGATTTGAGAGTTGCATCCATGTCTTTTGGTGAGAAGGGCAGGGTGTTCATGCTTCAGCCTTGTTAGAGGAGCAATGATTATGCAGAGTGCATTTGTCTGTGTCCACACTGGACTCTTTTTCATGTTCTCCTTCTAAAGATAGGATATAGCTGATGTGGAGATGCTTCCTCCTCTTCTTAGCCAGCCCTGATTATGGTCATAGTATAGTCTAATTTTTAAACTTCTTTTAGTTTTCGTAACAACTCTGTGAGGTCAACATTATTATTCCCATTTTATAGATGAACAAACAGAAGCTCAGCTAGTTTGTCTTTTCTAGGGTTCCACAGCTAGTAAGAGGCTGAGTGGGTGTTTGGATTATGGCACTACGAGACTGTGCCTTGGGAGACAGGCACCAGGGCAAATGGAAAACTTACTAGACTAAAGCAGAATCTAAACTCCTGCTTAAGAAAATGACTTAAAGGCTGCATTGTCTCCTCATTAGAAAATGAAGTGTTTTCAAATGTTCCTTTCTCTGAAATAAATTCGTAGCTTCTTGACCTTCTACAGTTACGCTAAAGAGAAATAGAATTCACCTCTTCTCTCCTGCTGCCAAAGGGTTACAAGTTCTTAGTTTATAGAATTTGCTATTTGGAAAAATCTGAAAATGAACAATAGATACTTTTACTTCACATAGACGCTTTATACTGTTCTTTCATTATCATATGAAACTTTTTACAATTCCTTTAATGGTAAGAAAATAAATCATGATTAGCTGCTTGAGAACAAAGTTGCAATCCAGTAGGTATTACTGGATGCAATAAACATTAATTAATATTTAAAGTAATTAATAAAAGTTCCCCACTAAGGAGTTTATTATAGGCTTGCCATGATACAATCTTATAATTTTTTTAAAAAAACTTCATTCAGAATTTCTTTACAACAGAAACTTTGGAGGTTACTCAGTAGTTTTTCTGCTATGAAAAATGGATTTTGACCATATTCTTTGAAAAACCTCAGTTTGTTCCTGGTTATCTTTAAGTATCAGAAGTTGACAGTATTCATTTTAAGAGTATTATTTGCCTCAAGCTCTTTAGACTTACTATGCAAAGGAGAAAAGGAAAGATATAAACATTTAAATGCAGAGTTCCAAAGAATAGCAAGAAGAGATATGAAAGCTTTCTTCAGCGATCAATGCAAAGAAATAGAGGAAAACAACAGAATGGGAAACACTAGACATCTCTTCAAGAAAATCAGAGATACCAAAGGAACATTTCATGCAAAGATGGCTCGATAAAGGACAGAAATGGTATGGACATAACAGAAGCAGAAGATATTAAAAAGAGATAGCAAGAATACACAGAAGAACTGTACAAAAAAGATCTTCATGACCCAGATAATCATGATGGTGTGATCACTGACCTAGAGCCAGACATCTTGGAATGTGAAGTCAAGTGGGCCTTAGAAAGCATCACTAGGAACAAAGCTAGTGGAGGTGATGGAATTCCAGTTGAGATATTCCAAATCCTGAAAGATGATGCTGTGAAAGTGCTGCACTCGATATGCCAGCAAATTTGGAAAACTCAGCAGTGGCCACAGGACTGGAAAAGGTCAGTTTTCATCCCAATCCCAAAGAAAGGCAATGCCAAAGAGTGCTCAAACTACCGCACAATTGCACTCATCTCACACGCGAGTAAAGTAATGCTCAAAATTCTCCAAGCCAGACTTCAGCAATACGTGAACCGTGAACTTCCAGATGTTCACGCTGGTTTTAGAAAAGGCAGAGAAACCAGAGATCAAATTGCCAACATCTGCTGGATCATGGAAAAAGCGAGAGAGTTCCAGAAAAACATCTATTTCTGCTTTATTGACTATGCCAAAGCCTTTGACTGTGTAGATCACAATAAACTGTGGAAAATTCTGAAATAGATGGGAATACCAGACCACCTGATCTGCCTCTTGAGAAATTTGTATGCAGGTCAGGAAGCAACAGTTAGAACTGGACATGGAACAACAGACTGGTTCCAAATAGGAAAAGGAGTTCGTCAAAGCTGTATATTGTCACCCTGTTTATTTAACTTACATACAGAGTACATCATGAGAAACGCTGGACTGGAAGAAATGTAAGCTGGAATCAAGATTGCTGGGAGAAATATCAATAACCTCAGATATGCAGATGACACCACCCTTATGGCAGAAAGTGAAGAGGAACTCAAAAGCCTCTTGATGAAAGTGAAAGTGGAGAGTGAAAAGGTTGGCTTAAAGCTCAACATTCAGAAAACGAAGATCATGGCATCTGGTCCCATCACTTCATGGGAAATAGATGGGAAAACAGTGGAAACAGTGTCAGACTTTATTTTTCTGGGCTCCAAAATCACTGCAGATGGTGATTGCAGCCATCAAATTAAAAGACACTTACCCCTTGGAAGGAAAGTTATGACCAACCTAGATAGCATATTGAAAGGCAGAGACATTACTTTACCAACAAAGGTTCGCCTAGTCAAGGCTATGGTTTTTCCTGTGGTCATGTATGGATGTGAAAGTTGGACTATGAAGAAGGCTGGGCACTGAAGAATTGATGCTTTTGAACTGTGGTGTTGGAGAAGACTCTTGAGAGTCCTTTGGACTGCAAGGAGATCCAACCAGTCCATTCTGAAGGAGATCAGCCCTGGGATTTCTTGGAAGGAATGATGCTAAAGCTGAAACTCCAGTACTTTGGCCACCTCATGCGAAGAGTTGACTCATTGGAGAAGACTCTGATGCTGGGAGGGATTGAGGGCAGGAGGAGAAGGGGACGACAGAGGATGAGATGGCTGGATGACATCACTGACTCGATGGATGTGAGTCTCAGTGAACTCCGGGTGTTGGTGATGGACAGGGAGGCCTGGCGTGCTGTGATTCATGGGGTCGCAAAGAGTCGGACACGCTGAGTGACTGATCTGATCTGATGACAAACTGGAAGGAAACAAAAAATAGACAAATGTCAAAGCTGCAATTTTTTTGTTATATAAACTCAAAACTAAGCTTCTTAAAATTTTATTTTAGGTTTAATAAAGTGTCACTGGGTTGTGGGTTATATTATGTCTTTTTTGCTATTCATTATATATTTCCCAGATATAGAATATGATCAGGTGTTCCCCAATCTTGTTTGATTATGGAATGTTTTATTTTACATGACACATCTCTCAAGACTAGTTTTCCTAAGAACACATTTTAAGAGAAGATTTTTATTTAAATATTACTATTTAGCACTCACTGTTTAAAAATTACTATGATGAAAAACCAACCAACCAACAAAAGCAAACAAAACAGAAATAGACTCATAAATATAGAGAACAAGGGGGTGGTAGCCAGAGCAGATGGGGGCCAGCCAAAAGACGAAAAGGAGGTTTAGAGACACAAACTCCCAGTTATAAAGTTAAGAAGTCATGGGAATGTAATGTAAAGCATTTTGTACAGATGCAGATGATAACTGGGCTTATAGTGGTAACCATTTTGAAATGTATATAAACACCAAATCACTATTTTGTACACCTGAAAATAGTATGATATTGTATGTCAGTTATACTGCAATAGAAAATTACTATGATGAAATACACCAATTTTGTGTACTATTTGCCGAGTTCTGACACTCTTGTACTCCCGTGATGAAAAATAGACTATTTCCATTGCCCCAGTGATTTCCTTTGTGTCCCTTTTCTGTCATTGTCTCCCCCTTCTGCAGTCCCTTTTCTGACTTTTTTCACGGTAGATTAGTTTCACCTGTTTGTACAAATGGACTCCATCATAGTCAGCTTCTTTTCCTTATTAGCACATGCCTGAGATCTATGTTGTCAAAGGCAGTAATAGTTCTTTATTTTGATTACTGAGAGTTCTTTATTTTGATTACTGAGTATGTTCTTATGTATGCACATAGCACAAAGTTTCATCTCTTCTGTTGATGGACATTTGGATTGCTTCAAGTTTGGGGCTATTATGGATATAACAACTATGAACATTCTTGTAAAATTCTTTTTTGGGGACACACATTTATATTTCTCTATCAAATACCTGTGAGTTTAATAACTGGGTCACAAGGTAGTATATCTTTAACTTTATAATATTGTTCTCAAGCTTCAGCATCTACCAGAATCACCTGGAGGGCTTGGTAAACACAGATTGATGGCTTCATCTTCAGGCTATTTTTTTCAGCCACTATATTGAGGTGTAATTGAAATACAAAAGGCTGTATATATTTAATGTACACAACTTGATGAGTTTGGAGGCAAATATACATCCATGAAATCACCACAGCCTATGTCATAAACATATTCATCCATTCCAAAAGTTTCCTCCTACACTATTTATGGTGATGATGATAAAAACTATTAACATAAAATCTAACCTCTTGGCAAATTTTTAGGTATACGATACAGTATTGTTAACTGTAGGCACTAAACTGTACAGTAGCTCTTGAAAACTTATTCATCTGTATAATTAAATCTTTGTCCGCTTTGACTAGTAACTCCTCGTATTGCCTCCTCCCAGCCCTTGACAGCTACCATTCTAATCACTGTTTCTCTGAGTCTGACTATTTTAGATTCCTTGTGTAAATGGTATTATGTAGTATTTGTCCTTCTTTGTCTGGCTTATTTCACTTAACAGAATGTCCTCTAGGTTCACCTGTGTTGTTGCAAATGGCAGGATTTTCTAAGACTGATTAATATTCCATTGTGTGTATATACCGTATATTCTTTATCCATTCATCCACTGATGGACATTTAGGTTGCTTCTGTATCTTGACTCCTGTCAATAATGTTGCAGTGAACGTGGCGGGTGCAGACACTTCTGTGAGATCCTGATTTAAATTCCTTAGGCTATATGCCTAGAAGTAGGATTGTTAAAATCATATGGCATTTCTATTTAGATATTTTGAGAAATTTTCATAATGCTTTTCATAGTGGCTGCACAAATTTCTGGAGCTTTTGATTAAGTACGTCTTGGGTGGGTAATGAGAATTTACTTTTCCAGGTTCTCAGGTAATGCTAATGCCTCTAGTCCAAGGAACAGAGTTTAAGAACTACTGTTGAATGAAGAATCTCTGAACCTTTTCCTGAAATGGTCATACCATTGTGTACTCTCGGCATTATATGAGAGTTCCAATTGCTCCACATCTTCACCAGCCTTTGGTGTGTCATTCTTTAATGAAGCTTAGTGGTGGAAGGGAAGGTCAGGTGGCTATTTGGATGATTTCCCATTAAAATATGATGGTATTTATAAGAGAAATATGAGAGAAATTTTGAGATAAATGAGAACTGGAATAATGCTTGAGATTTTTTTGAATTGTAATCCTTTGTGGTATGTTTATTTATATTAATATAAATGTAATTGCCCAGATTAATGCTCTATATTTTCACTGAGTGTGATATTTACATTATAAAATTAATAATAATTATGTATAATTATATAATTTATATAATTATAATAATCGTTGATTAAAGTAAATTTATATAATTTATACTAATTAGGGCTGGTATAAATTTGATTGCCCTTCATGAAAGAAACTTGGCAAAGGTACTAAGTTAAATTTACTTTTGTTTCCTTTTAGAATTCCAACAAGTAAATATCACTCCACCAAAATTTATTTTGAAGCCAAGACCAAAAAGGAGTAAACGGCAGGTATGTATTCACAGGTATATGTCACAGTATTTTAAAAACATTTGGCAACTGCCAGTCTATTTAATCTACATTAAATCTGTAAGAGGTAAGAATTAGTTTCAGGCATTTGCCACAGTGTGGTAAACAGCACGGGTAACACATTCATAGGTGCAGTGGAGTTAGGGCCATATTATTTCATAGACTCAAAAAACACTCAAGATAGTGGCAATAATATGGACACTCATCATAGAGATGGATTATGAGGCCGCTTCTCTGGCATCTCAGACTGTTTCTACCATAGGCCTCCTTCCTTGCCTGAGTATATACCAACCACATCATGAAGTCTGCTTGGGTGGTACAAGCCCTTATGTTCATCCCCTTAAGAATACCCTCTTAAAAATGACTCCATCAAGTTTTAAAGCTGCAAAATGCTATTGTCACACTTGAACTACTCTGGAGTGTAGGATGTAAAATCAGAATGTTTGCTTTATGAATGTTCAATGCATATTGAACTTAATAATAATAATAGCAGTTTATTGTTTACTACTTGTACAATGCTTTAAACCACATGAAGTGGGTACTATTATTATCCCTTCATAGGAAAAATAATAGATGTCTCTGAAATGTGCGCATGACTTGCCCAGGATCATAGATCTGGTAAATGGTTTATACAAAATAAAACTCTGGTCATCAGAATTAAGATATCATCACAGTTGTGGTGGTAGTTGGTGTAGGTGTGTGTATGACATAAAAACAGGATGAGAGAAATAAGTGTCTAGTAAGACACAGCAGTTGAAGGGACCAGGTATTTTCTTTTTAATATATGTTTAGTAAGTATGAAGTAAAAGTGTTTACAGACAGATTTCTAACATGAATAATAATTGCTAAATATTTTGAGTACTCACCATGGGCAATTGTATTAACGTATTTAATCCTCATAGCAATTTTTTGAGGAAGGCATTATCATTATCCCTATTTTAAAGACATTGAAACGTAAGAGACTTAAGAAACTAGCCCATGGTTACACTGGGTTACCTAGCAATGGAGCTGGGATTCTGACCTAGAAGTCTTGTCCCTGAGACACACAGTTGAGTATTACTTGGCTTTAATAAAGAAGGAAATCTTGCCATTTGCAACAACATGGATGGACCTGGAGGGCATTGCTGCTGCTGCTGCTGCTAAGTCACTTCAGTCGTGTCCGACTCTGTGCGACCCCATAGACGGAAGCTCACCAGGCTCCCCTGTCCCTGGGATTCTCCAGGCAAGAACACTGGAGTGGGTTGCCATTTCCTTCTCCAATGCGTGAAAGTGAAAAGTGAAAGTGAAGTTGCTCAGTCGTGTCCGACTCTTATCGACCCCATGGACTGCAGCCCACCAGGCTCCTCCATCCATGGGATTTTCCAGGCAAAAGTACTGGGGTGGGGTGCCATTGCCTACCCCGGGAGGGCATTAAGCTGAGTGAAATAAGCCAGGCAGAGATAGACAAATATGGCATGGTATCACCTACATGTGGGATCTAAACACAAAACAGACAGACAAAAACACATAGAAACAGAGTAGAAACATGGTTGCCAGGGGCTAGGCAGTGGGGGAAAAGGGAGAGATTAGTAAAAGGGTACAGACTTTCAGTTCTAAGATGGATCATATCCGAGGACCTAATGTGTAACATAAGTTTCCCACAGCCAAGTTAACCAGGGCTTATTTATATGCTGTTTCCTTTATTATCTTGCAGCTTGGTCGATATCCTCGTAATGTAGAGGAGGAAACCAAATATATTGAACTGATGATTGTGAATGATCATCTCATGGTAAGGTTTGCTGAATTTTGTGTTGTTTGAACTTGCCCATGCCTAGCATAAAACTGCTGAGTGCAGAAATATGTTTAGAAGAAAGAAGCCTATAAAGTTGTAACCTGGAGAAGGTATTTGTATAATCAAACATTTCTGTTACCCAGCAACAACCTGTAAACAGGAAAACACTCTTAGGTAAATCAATTCAAAGTATTTTGTGAACTTCCAAAAATATTTCTGCGATTCATAGTGTTAACTCCTTGGATTTGCTTAGTTAACGTAGGGGCTAATATCTTCTCTTACTAAAATGGCAAGGTTAAAAAAAAAGGGAAACTTCCATTTTATAATTGAACAAGTGAAGCAGCAATAATGTGACACTTTAACTTGCAATGTTTAGCTTTATCCTAATAAAAGCATTTTTTTCTGTTTTTCTTTTGCTGTGCAGTAAACCATTTGGAAAGGCTTATAGACTTATTTACAAAACAGAAACAGACTTACAGACTTACAGAAAAAATTCCTGGTTACCAGAGGGTAAAGATGGAAAGAGGGATAGATTGGGAGTTTGGGATTGACCTGTGCACACTGCTGTATTTAAAATATATAACCAACAAGGACCCTGTATAGCACAGGGAACTCAATATTTTATAATAACCTAAATGAGAAAAGAATTTGAAAAATATAGATACATTTATATGTATAACTGAATCACTTTGTTGTATACCTGAAACTAACAGCATTGTTAATCAAAATATTCTCCAATATAAAATAAAAAAAGAAAAGCTTATATAGCCAAGCTGTGAAGATTTTTAGGATAAAAACCTAGCCAAACTTTTTATTGAGTCAGTTTTTTTTTAATGCCCAGTTTATGGTCATGTTTTATACTCAATTCATGGGCATATTATAATCAGCCTGGTTACATTCATTGCACATCAGTGAATTATAATTGTTTCATGTAACCAGAGTTTTAAACTAAATATATTCAGTGATGCACTTTGTTGAATTTTACTTAATTTCAGGTACATGTACATTTTAATTTACTTTGAATTATTTATTTGGGAGAAAATGTGTCATTTATTTAAATATGATTAAGCTAGTAGAGATTTAAATTAATTATTAATAATAATTATTATTAATGAGTGTTTCTTCCTTGTTTATGGTAGGATTGAGTTTTGTATTTCTACCAACTTAATTTCGTGAATGTTATTTTTCCTGAGATTTTTACAGAATAAAAAAACATATATTTTGGACATTTTAGGATATCATAAATTCAAATGTCTGTAAGCATCTATAGGCAGATAGTTTGAAGTGAGCCAGATATAAAACAATAGGGAAGGGTCAGGTCTATGGCAAAAGAGGTCACATGGTCTGTCTATCTAATAGGAGTGACTGCTTCTCAGCCCTTGCCAGTTATTACCATGTGTGGATACTGATTTTAAATGAAGCCAGAAACCAGATTTTACATGATATGTCTTGAGTTTTAAAACAGCTTTGAGGTCAAAGATATATGTTGTTCACATCAAGCCGTAAGTCACCTTGTGACCATTAGAGCTTTCTTCTCTTTACTGAGTAACCCTTGTGGAACTTTTCATACTGTCAGCATTATTCACATTCACTTTTTCTGGCTTTCACCGTACTTTTATTTGTATGTCTTGCAATTCATTGATAACTTTCATATATGTTCTCAATTTGAATAATAATCTTGCGACAAAAAAATAAACTTTTGAGATGGATGCAATGGGTATTTTTTATTTTATCTCAAAGATCTGTGAGGGCTCAAACTTTAGGAGCCTTGCCACAGACTTTGCAGTATCTAAAGAATTAGGTGTCAACTCTTGAATTTTTTTACAGAAAACTGTAAAGGCCTTTTAGTTATACCGTGTTTCCTCTGCTGAGATAGCATTTGTTGATGACCTAGAAGTCCTTCACTTGTTTTCTTTTGCTTTCAGTTTAAAAAGCATCGGCTTTCAGTGGTACTTACCAATACGTACGCAAAGTCTGTGGTGAACATGGCAGATTTAGTAAGTATGAACCCGATTCAAAATTGCCACAGAGGAATTTTTATCTCCTGATTGGTAATAAATTGGATAATATTCTTATATTTTCACTGCCCTAAATTGCACTTTAGCCAAGGTGTCCTGTAAATCCGTGGTAACTTTGTCATGAACTTTATTTAACTTTGATCTCTGACTGGAAAGATGATAAAAGAAAGAGGTCAGAGATACACCTTTATGGCTAAATTTTTTTTTTTTCCTGTATTTTTCACACTGGAAGAGAAAAAGTTGAGTCCTAGCCCCTAACAAAGATGTTCACAGCATATATCTAGCAATGAAAAAATAGCTGTACCTTTTCAAAAGAGTGCCTGGTGCTGCGGGCATGCTGCAAATAAGTAGTTCTATTGTACCTGCTTTCCCAATTTCCCTGACAAGTCCACGCCCGTACCTTCCCCCATGAGTTTAATTAAGGCCAGTCAGAGAGTACAGAAATCATGTCCTTGGAGAGTGTTCCATTTTTTACTAGGGAACAGGGTGCCAGAAAATGGACTCTGGGGGGACCTTGAGTAAGGGTGCAAATATCTGTCAAAAAGGGGTATTTTATGTCTAATTAGTTCTCTTTTCTTTGGGTGTTACTTGGTAAATATTTGGATTCTTATTACTCAAGGGAAACATGTGTAAGTTAGAAAAACAATTAACTCCCTTAAAAAGAGTGGAGTTTCTCACATTTCACTAAAACTACAGGATTTTCCGTAAAAGGAGCTTTGTAGGCTAGTTCATAAATCATTCGATTTTTTTTTTCCATGTGTATAGCTGGTGTGTTCATTTTGTTAATATACTAGATATATAAAGACCAACTTAAGACAAGGATAGTATTGGTTGCCATGGAAACCTGGGCGGCCGACAACAAGTTTGCCATATCTGAAAATCCACTGATCACCCTACGTGAATTTATGAAATACAGGAGGGATTTTATCAAAGAGAAAAGTGATGCAGTTCACCTTTTTTCGTACGTAACTTTTCTCATGATTTATTACTTTTCTTCATTCCATGTTGAATACTCCTATTACTTGTGATGAGATGTACTGTTTGTACTGCATAATGCAATTAGGATTTGATGTAGCAGATATATTTGAAAGAAGTTTTAAAGCACAGATTGTTTGAAATTGTCACGAATATTCAATAGGTTTAATTTTGAGTTATTTTATTATTGCATGTATATTTCATTTTTCAAGAGATCTAATCAGAGCATTTACTGAGTGAAAGTACCATTAATTCTCATAAGGAGTTCTCATATTCTTAACAACAGAATAATTATATTCTTTAAATTGCTGTCTTTTAAATGCTAATTTTCTCTTTTTTTTGGTCTAAGGGAGAGCTTAGTATCCCTAGGGTATATTTTATATTTTACTTTGTCTTACTCTTACGGTTTGTTCTGGGGGTAACATGTATATTTAATATAAAATCATCTAAAGCCAGAGCTGTTGAAGAAATTTATAAATGGAAGCAAAAGTGTAGTTTTGAGGTAGCTTTTTATTTTATACAATTCCAAATTTACAGAAAAGTTGCAAGAATACTACACTACAAGGAAATTCCATATGCCCTTTACCCAGATTCATCAGCTGTTCATAATTTACTCCACTTGTTTTATTATTTTCTTCTTTGTATTCTTCTTTCTTCCTTCCATCTATCCATCTCTCTATCAGTGTGTGTGTGTATTTTTTTTTCCCTAACCATTTGAGAGTAAGTTGGAGACATTTAGTTATTGGGCCTTTACTACTAAATAGTTGTGTATATTCCCTGAGAATAAAGCCATTCTCTTATATAACCACAGTAAACTCTCAAAACCAGAAACTTTAACCTCAGTACAATGTTTATATCTAACCCACTGTCTGAATTCAAATTTCACCGATTGTTTCAATATTATTTTATAGCTTGCTACTCCTTCCCCTTGTCCAAATCTAAGATCCAATCCAGGATCACACGTTACATTTAATCATCATGTCTCTTTGGTTTCCTTTAATCTGTAGTATTTCCTCAGCCTTTCTTTGTCTCTTTTGAAGTTAACATTTTTGAAGAGTTTAGACCAGTTATTTTATAGAATGTTCCTCATTGTGAGAATGCCTGATGTTTTCTCATTGTGAGATTCAAGTTATATGCATTTTTGACAGAAATACCACATACATGTAACTCATGTTAGAGATTCTTTTTCAAGAGGTATAGTTCTATTTAAGATATTTGTTAATTGCAATGCAAAACATTCCTCAGAAACTTTTTCTTTTGGTTATGTGTGTGAACAATTTTCATATTCTTCCCTTACCTCTAGAATATACAGTATAGAAATGTATGTGTATTGAGAAAATAAACGTGATAAATTAATAATGAGAGGTGTTATGATATTTGAGCTGTGAGCAGTAAGCCTTTTTCATTTCCTTTTCTAAAAGGGGAAGTCAATTTGAGAGTAGCCGGAGCGGGGCAGCTTATATTGGTGGGATTTGCTCGTTGCTGAAAGGAGGAGGCGTGAATGAAGTAGGTGTGAACATCTGTACAATACAAAGTGGTATGATGGCTGACGATGTTTTCCTGATATTTAAGGGACAATTTCTCAGTATTCTATATACTTCAGATATTGTTATTTTATTAACAGCCAACCTGGTTACTGCAAATGACCCAAGGACAGAATAGGAAAATAATAGAAGATAATATTGGATAATTCTGTTCATATTCTACTCAGAATAATTTCCAGGCTTAGCTATATGCTGACTATATAGAGAAAATCTTTACCTTTCTTGAAAATAAGACCCTGTTTATCACTTTGACTGATTTTCCAGAGAATTGAGAAATTCCCTGAAACATTGGATTACTACTTAACAACTCAGTTGAAAATTTTCTTCCTCAATGTTTGGCAAATTTTTGGAGGAAAAAAATAGACGAAGTTTTCCAAAGGGTTACTTCTACCCCTCGGGCACTAAACCTGATGGAAGTGATCTAAAAGAAAAATACCTGAATCTTTGAGAGGCTACATATTTAAAAGAAATATGCCTAGATGTTTTCAAGTTTATTTTGACCGAACATCATCAGCACCAACTCTAACTCATATTGTTTGTTTTCTGAAGCCAAGTTCTATTTAATTTGGGGAATTTAGAAGTGTTTTAGTAGACAAATAAAGATGAGCAAGTTCAAAATAAATTATTTTTATTTTCTATTAACTGGATGACTGGCTTAATTGATACAAGTATGAAGCTTTTCAGAAATGTCACTGGTGAAATTTGGACTCAAAACTTAGATTTAAGAAATGCTTAGAAGTTTTTTTCAGTTATATTGTGACATGTTCCCTGGTTCATCTTAAATAAAAAATAATTTGCACTTATAAGTATTTTATTTTTGTTTTTCAGTTTGGGAAAACGGACTTAATGGCAGTTACACTTGCCCAGTCATTAGCCCATAATATTGGTATTATCTCAGACAAAAGAAAGTTAGCAAGTGGTAAGTTTAAGTACATATGTGGTTTAGTTATATTTAAAAGAGACTATCTGTAAAATATTTTGCAGAATGAAATTCTTTAACTCAGTTGTTTAATCAAAAGATTTTGAGTGATAGTATAAAGATAGCCTGGGCACAAAATGTTTTTTTCCAAAAGTAATACAAATGTTAATATTTGCATCACACATGAAATTTCCTCCATGTATAATAAACATTAAAGCCAGGTGTTGTTAAATTAAACTATGAATTTAAAGGACATAAGTTCAGTTTGGTAATTTTGAATGATCTTGGCATAGAGGTTTAAGGTGTATGTTTTATTATCATTTATTTAAAACATTTCTTAGTATTGCTACAGAGGTAGAATTTGCCTGCAGAATCAGATCTGATAAAGAGCTCGGTAAAATATGGGCCTAGTAAAATATGCTAGGTTTAACATCTATGATGAATATATATTCCCAGTGGGTAAAGTTACTTTACCAGAATGATCGAGCACTGTATATTTGGAGTAAGTTGACTATAGTGAAAGTGAAGTCACTCAGTTGTGTCTGACTCTTTGTGACTCCATGGATCTGAGGATCAAATCCGGGTCTCTGGTCTCTGGCATTGCAGGCAGACGCTTTACCATCTGAGCCACCAGGGAAGTACGTTAGCTATAATCGTATTTATTATTTTAGCAACAAATGCCATAAATATGATTGTTTATATTAATTACGACTATTACCATTTATGGGCTTCCCTTGTGGCTCAGTGCTAAAAAAATCTGCCTGCCAATACAGGAGACATGGGTTTGATCACTGGGTCTGGAAGATCCCCTGGAGGAGGAAATGGCAACCCACTCCAGTATTCTTGCCTGGGAAATCCCATGGACAGAGGAGCTTGGTGGGCAACAGTACATGGGCTCATAAAAGCGTCAGACACAACTTGCAACTAAACAACAACATCAAAAATTACCATTTATGAAGTGCCCACTCCATAAAAGGTAGTTGAATGCCAGAATTATCTATATCTAGATGGTCATTTGGAGAAGGAAATGGCAACCCACTCCAGTGTTGTTGCCTGGAGAATCCCAGGGACGGTGGAGCCTGGTGGGCTGCGTCTATGGGGTCGCACAGAGTCAGACATGACTGAAGCGACTTAGCAGCAGCAGCAGCAGATGGTCATTTAATCCTCAAGATGATCCTGCAAGGTATTCAGCTGATAATGAAGATCCATAAAGTGTCTGGATCTTAAAAGGGTAATGTCTCCAAGATTACACACATATTAAGTGGTATACCCACATTTTGAACCCAGGTGTATCTGATTCTGAGACTCTTGTGTTTAACCAATATACTGTACTGCCTCCTACCAGCAACCTTGAGTGCAGAGATGCTAAAAATTGATGAGAAATTACAGGAATTTCCATAAAAACCTATGAAACGAGAATCCTGTGGTCATGCTTCACTATTTCATTGCTATTTGTTTGTTAAGCCATTTTAACTGAGTGCTTTAAAAATATGGTCACTTGTTAACGTTCTTCAAAAGACTTTTAGTAGAAATTATACAATCTCAATAGAGTCAAAGTAGATTTTTGTTGTTATGCATTGCATAAAACACTTCAAATGTGAGGAAAATTAGAGGACTGATCCTTTACTGATTTGTAAATGTACATAAGGAATGAAGTGAAGATATACTTTTAAAAATAGTAACTACTCGAATGCACCTGTTTTCACTTGGTAACAAGGTGTATGTATTCATTTTCTCTTAGGTGAGTGTAAATGTGAGGACACGTGGTCTGGATGCATAATGGGAGACACGGGGTGAGCCACTTCTATTTAATAATAACGCACTGTTCCTTTCTCTACTGTGCTGTCGTCTTCTTTGGAGGATGGAAGTCAATAACTTACTGCCTGGAACCCTACCCATGGGGATTTAAGACAGAATTGGCAGTTGATTTTCTCAGTGGCTCTGTAGGAAATATATTTTCACAAAATAGTCTTTTGTTTATGAAAACAATTGCTGTCTATTAAGCTAGTAAGTCAAAGATTTTTTTTAGGGGGGTGGGGGATAGGACTTTGAAATGTGGTGAGTCAGGGCCATGCAGGATAAATGATTCCATCAACTTGAGGTAAATATACTAATTTTTTTTGAAGAGTTGCTTTCTTTTTTAAAGATTATTGAAGTATAGTTGTTTTACAATATTGCATTTCTGCAGTGCAGCAAAGTGATTCAGTTATATATATGTACATTCTTTTTCATATTCTTTTCTGTTATGGTTTATCATAGGATATTGAGTATAGTTCTCTGCGTTACACAGTAAGACCTTTCCGTTTATTCAATCCTTATATAATAGTTTTCATCTGCTAATCCCAGGGCTTCCCAGGTGGTGCTAGTGGTAAAGAACCTGCCTGCCAATGCAGGAAACATAAGAGATGTGAGTTCAATCCCTGGGTCAAGAAGATCCCCTGGAGGAGGGCATGGCAATCCACTCCAGAATTCTTACCTAGAGAATTACCTAGAGAATAGGGTCACAAAGTGTTGGATACAACTGAAGTGAATTAGCATGCACGCATTCACATCTGCTAATCCCAAACTCCCAGTCCATCCCTTCTCCCCTCTGGCGACCTCTGTGCCTGTGGGTCTGTTTCTCTATCGTACATACGTTCATTTGTGACATCTTTTAGATTCTACATATAAGCGATCAGATCAGATCAGATCAGATCAGTCGCTCAGTCGTGTCCGACTCTTTGCGACCCCATGAACCGCAGCACGCCAGGCCTCCCTGTCCATCACCAGCTCCCAGAGGTCACTCAGACTCGCATCCATCGAGTCAGTGATGCCATCCAGCCATCTCATCCTCTGTCGTCCCCTTCTCCTCCTGCCCTCAATCCCTCCCAGCATCAGAGTCTTCTCCAATGAGTCAACTCTTCGCATGAGGTGGCCAAAATACTGGAGTTTCAGCTTTAGCATCATTCCTTCCAAAGAAATCCCAGGGCTGATCTCCTTCAGAATGGACTGGTTGGATCTCCTTGCAGTCCAAGGGACTCTCAAGAGTCTTCTCCAACACCACAGTTCAAAAGCATCAATTCTTCGGCGTTCAGCCTTCCTCACAGTCCAGCTCTCACATCCATACATGACCACAGGAAAGACCATAGCCTTGACTAGGCAAACCTTTGTTGGTAAAGTAATGTCTCTGCTTTTGAATATGCTATCTAGGTTGGTCATAACTTTCCTTCCAAGGAGTAAGCGTCTTTTAATTTCATGGCTGCAGTCACCATCTGCAGTGATTTTGGAGCCCAGAAAAAGAAAGTCTGACACTGTTTCCACTGTTTCCCCATCTATTTCCCATGCAGTGATGGGACCAGATGCCATGATCTTCGTTTTCTGAATGTTGAGCTTTAAGCCAACCTTTTCACTCTCCACTTTCACTTTCATCAAGAGGCTTTTTAGCCCCTCTTCACTTTCTGCCATAAGAGTGGTGTCATCTGCATATCTGAGGTTATTGATATTTCTCCCGGCAATCTTGATTCCAACTTGTGTTTCTTCCAGTCCAGCATTTCTCATGATGTACTCTGCATAGAAGTTAAATAAACATGGTGACAATATGCAGCCTTGACGTACTCCTTTTCCTATTTGGAACCAGTCTGTTGTTCCATGACCAGTTCTAACTGTTGCTTCCTGACCTGCATACAGATTTCTTAAGAGGCAGATCAGGTGGTCTGGTATTCCCATCTCTTTCAGAATTTTCCATAGTTTATTGTGATCCACACAGTCAAAGGCTATATCATGTGGTATTTGTCTTGTTCTGATTTGCTTCACTTGCTATGATAATCTCTATTTCCATCCATGTTGCTACAAATGGCATTATTTCAGAATAAGGAAGGAATAAAGTTGTTCAGACAATATATATAATAAAATATATATTATTTGGAGATAGATATATATATATATATATATAGTATTTTGAAGCAATCTGAAACTTGAAGAATTGGAAGAATAGTTACAAAGAACCTTTTGTTTCTGAATCATAAGTTCTACCATGACGCCTATCACTTCAAAATGCTTAAACTTAATGCACCTTTCTGTGGACATAAACCTGGGCAAACTCAGGGAGATGGTGAGGGACAGAGGCCTGGTGTGCCACAGTCCATGGGATCATGAAGCGTTAGACACTGAACACAACTTGGTGAGTAAACCACAACAACAAAAAATGTACATTTCTATAAACAAAGGCATCTTCCTATAGGACCACAATTCAACCAAGATAATCATCTAATTCTTAGCCCTCGTTCAGGATTGGCCCTTTGTTTCTACAATGGCATTTTAGCAAAAACTTCAGAATCAGGATTTTTTGATTACAGTCAGGTTTTGGTCTCTTCAGGCTGGGATAATTCCTGTCTATTTTTGATTGTTACAACTATGACACATTTGCAGATTACAGGTCAGTTATTTTGCAGAATGCTCTGCAGTTTGGGTTCCAGCCCAGATGTAATATTTAGGAAAGACTTATTGTGGCATCATTGACTCAATGGATGTGAGTCTCAGTGAACTCCGGGAGTTGGTGATGAACAGAGAGGCCTGGCGTGCTGCAATTCATGGGGTCGCAAAGAGTTGGACACGACTGAGCAACTGATCTGATCTGATCTGATCTGATCTATTGTGGAATAAATTATTTCTAACTCTCTTTGATGGAAATTACACATATGCAGGTGTGTTTCCTTTGAATGGGTATGCAGATAATGCAGAGCAAATTATAGTTACCACTGGACTTCCCAGATGGGACAGTGGTAAAGAATCTGCTTGCCAATGTAGAAGATACAAAAGATGTGGGTTTGATCCCTGGGTCGGGAAGATCCCCTGGAGGAAGAAATGGCAACCCGCTCCAGTATTCTTACCTTGAAAATCCCATGGACAGAAGAGCCTGGTGGCTGCAGTCCATGGGGTCGCCAAGAGTCGGATTTGACTGAGCACATAGTTACCGTTAGTCACCAATGAAGAGTGTGTTGTTGTTGTTGTTTAGTCACTAAGTTGTGTCCGACTCTTTTGTGACCACGTGGACTGTAGCCCGCCAGTCTCCTCTGTCCGTGTGATTTTCCAGGCAAGAATACTGGAGTGGGTTGCCATTCCCTTCTCAATGCAGATATTGTGCATAAGTGGAACTTATTATTTATTTATTTAATTTTTAGAAATAAGGTACAGTGTTAACAGTGTTAAATTTTAAAACTAGTCTACAAACAAGGGAGACAGAAATTATACCCAGCTATTGCCTTTCTTCTCTCTTATAGATATTATCTTCCTAAAAAGTTTACCCAGTGTAATATTGAAGAATATCATGACTTCCTAAATAGTGGAGGTGGTGCTTGCCTTTTCAACAAACCTTCTAAGGTAATAAGTGTGATCAGAGTTGTTAAGTTATTAATCTTTCTCAAATATTATGAACACAAATTTTCATTCATTGTGTCTTATGGAATGAAACTTTTCAATTTGGTTCATATGTACATATTCTTGATATGCTAAATGTCTGCATTTCTGAATTAGATTAATCATGGGCTATTCTGATGGGAATAAAAAGCAAGTATAAATTAGAGTTTTGCTTTCTGAAAGACGTTCATTTTCTTTTCATAAAGCCAAATGAGGATTCAGGGTTTGCTTACAAAAACGGTTTTACTTTGCATTTCTTTTTCATTTTCTTGTTGTATTTTTTTCCCCCTTTGGATACTGAATCATAATTCATACTAATGGAAAAGGAGATCTTTCTTCTCTCATTAATCCCCATCTCTGGGGCAAATTATTACTTCTGTTCTCTGCAGAGCTATGTTAATAGGTAGAGCTGAATTTTATATTAAATAAATAAGTGAATTTGTTAATTTTTGTGATGTTTTCCTCATTGCCCACAAAATAACTTTGTTTTACAAGTTAATACAGTTGATACAGAGCTTTTCACAGGTAATTGTATTTGATCATCAGAATAATTCATTATGTAGATGAAAACTAATATTATTTTTATTATTGTTTTAAATATTAAAACACTTGGGCTCTGAGATGGCAAGCCATTTGCCCAAGATACATGGCTAAGCCAAGATTTGAATACAGATATTCTGACTCCAAATCCCTTGCTCCTGTTTGAAATGAAATTTTAGGAGTCCATCTGGCTTTGTTTTAGCCAATGCCTAGATCATTTTTTGCTTTGATGGCACTTATCAAACCCTATTTGGTGTGTGTGTTACATATGAAAATATGATTAAGTCTGAAATGGAATCAATACTAGACACTTCTAAAGTTTCCAGTTCTAAAATTCTACAGTCATACTTTATAGCTTAGGAAAATAAAATTTTATGACTGACAGGCCAGAAGTATAGTTGTGACACTTGTGATCTCTCATATTATATTTGGTGCTGATTTTTCTACATTTTAGCACCCTTCCTGTTTTTCATTCCACAGCTTCTTGATCCTCCTGAGTGTGGCAATGGCTTCATTGAAACTGGCGAGGAGTGTGACTGTGGGACCCCGGCAGTAAGTCTTTGTGTTTGGATGATTTCTTTAGGTTCTTTGGGGTTATTCTAGATCCACACTGAACCATTCAGAGCAAGTGTTGTGCCTAGAAATTTCATAAGATTTCTGGAATAAAGATGATAATTGTGAGGCTGTACATTTATTTTGGAAAATAGCCTGATGCTTTCAGGAAAATGACACCACTTTCATTTTTTCCAAATGTTTATATTCCTTAGGAATGTGTCCTCGAAGGAGCAGAGTGTTGTAAGAAATGTACCTTGACTCAAGACTCCCAATGCAGTGATGGTCTTTGTTGTAAAAAGTGCAAGGTAAATAAATATTCATTGATAACCAACTGAAAGAAAAGAGGACATATTTGATAAGTTATTAAGGCAATAATTTAAATAGTTAATATTTAAGGTAAATATAAGCAAATAACAATAGACAATAGTAAGACCTAATGTATATTGAGTGACAAGTGCCAGAGGCTTTATAGGAGTCTCACAAATCTTGTGAGGAGTAGTTAATATTTTTATTCCCATCTAACAGATGACAAATCTGAGGCTTGTGGTGAATAAATATACCAAATAAATAAGGAGCTAGGGCCTGTGTGTTTGTAATCCCCAGAGTTTGTCCTCTTTGTACTGCCTGCCTGAAGAGTGTGCACTTTAAATGAAACCATTTAATGTGCTATAATATATATGTATTAAAAGATGCTTACTCCTTGGAAGAAAAGTTATGACCAACCTGGATAGCATATTGAAAAGCAGAGACATTACTTTGCCAACAAACGTCCATCTAGTCAAGGCTATGGTTTTTCCTGTGGTCATGTATGGATGTGACAGTTGGACTGCGAAGAAAGCTGAGTGTTGAAGAATTGATGGTTTTGAACTGTGGTGTTGGAGAAGACTCTTGAGAGTCCCTTGGATTGCAAGGAGATCCAACCAGTCCATTTTAAAGATCAGCCCTGGGTGTTCTTTGGAAGGAATGATGCTAAAACTGAAACTCCAGTACTTTGGCCACCTCATGCAAAGAGTTGACCCATTGGAAAAGACTCATGCTGGGAGGGATTGGGGGCGGGAGGAAAAGGGGACGACAGAGGATGAGATGGCTGGATGGCATCACTGACTAGATGGACATGAGTTTGAGTGAACTCCAGGAGATGGTGATTGTCAGGGAGGCCTGGCGTGCTGCAATTCATGGGATTGCAAAGAGTCGGACACGACTGAGCGACTGAACTGTACTGAACTGAATAATATTAATAATAATAACATAATGTTATATAATTTAAATGAAACTATTCCTTGAATAATGCGTTTCCTTTATTGTAAATCCAAGTAGATATTCAATTCAGTTCAGTCCAGTTCAGTTGCTCAATCATGTATGACTCTTTCCGACCCCATGAACTGCAGCACACCAGGCTTCCCTGTCTATCACCAACTCCCAAAGCTTGCTCAAACTCATGTCCATCGAATTGGTGATGCCATCCAACCATCTCATCCTCTGCCTGCCTTCAATCTTTCCCAGCATCAGGGTCTTTTCAAATGAGTCAGTTCTTCGCATCAGGTGGCCAGAGTGTTGGAGTTTCATCTTCAGCATCTGTCCTTCCAATGAATATTCAAGACTGATTTCCTTTAGGATGGACTGGTTGGATCTCCTTGCAGCCCAAGGGAGTCTAAAGGGTCTTCTCTAACACCACAATTCAAAAGCATTAATTCTTCGGTGCTCAACTTTCTTTATAGTCCACCTCTTATATCCATACATGACTACTGGAAAAACCATAGCTTTGACTAGATGGACCTTTGTTGGCAAAGTAATGTCTCTGCTTTTGAATATGCTATCTAGGTTGGTCATAGCTTTACTTCCAAGGAGTAAGCGTCTTTTAATTTCATGACAGCAGTCACCATCTGCAGTGATTTTGAATCCCCCCAAAATAAAGTCTGTCACTGTTTCCATGGTTTTCCCATCTATTTGCCATGAAATGATGGGACCAGATGCCATTATCGTGGTTTTCTGAATGCTGAGTTTTAAGCCAACTTTTTCACTGTCCTCTTCACTTCACTTTCATCAAGAGGCTCTTTAGTTCTTCACTTTCTGCCATAAGGGTGGTGTCATCTCCTTCTTTTCATGGTGCTCAACTTGGAATATCTCGTGTATTAGCTGTTGAGGCAACAAAAGAAATCTTTGTAGACATTAAAACACCTTTCACGTGTTGTACATCACTGTTCAATGCATCTTTACACACCTTGGCTATTTTCCTTCTCCCAATAACATCCTCATGCCTGTCTCCAAATAGTTAAGCCTTTACATCAAGACTATGGTAATTTGGGGCTTACTTTGCTCAAATAAATCTATTTTTTATTTTCTCAAATAAAATATGGTATAGTTTTATATTATTTCTAAGGTATAATGTCTTTCTTTCCCTCCAATCTGTACATTTTGCAGAGGCAGAGCCACACACTTAGACTGTAATTGGAACAAGACTTCAGTAAATAATTGCTGAATGGATGAATAAATATGCACAGCATTCTCTTACTGATTCTTTGCTGATTGATCGGCTCTAATGAGTTAAGAGAGGGCAAAATATGAACCTATCATATTTAATACCCTATTGTGTGCCAGAAACTGTACTAAGTACTTGCAAAGTACATCATCCTGTATCCAGGTTTCTTAACTGTGGCACTGTTGACATTTTTGGCCAGATTGTTCTTTATTGTGAGGGTTATCTTCTGTCTTGTAGGCTATTTAGCAGCATCTCTGACTTCTATCTACTAGTTGCCAGCAGCATCCCTGCAAGTCATGACACCACAATGTCTGAAACATTGCCAAATATCCTCTGGTTGAGACTGCTGTCTTAGATAATGCTCATAGCTACACTTTGGGGATGGATATTATTATCTAGATTTTTTTCCAGCTGAGCAATGGCAATCTCAGGGAAGTGAAATAACCTGCATAGTCTCACTCAGCTAGTAAAGAATAAATGTGCAGTTACACCCAAGATCTGCTGGCAGCAGTTTCTGTTGTTCCCACTTTACCGCTGTGTCTCTGGCAGAGTTTTAAGAGAAGCAAGGCACTGGCAGAGATCTCTGAAAGCACTCTCTAAAAACGAAGACCAAACTAAATGTGAAACAGATATTTTTTCATTTTGTCTACCTCACCTGTTTATTCTGTTAGTTTCTCCAACTGCCATCTAGGGATTCCTAATCATATACTTTAATCCTCAGTGTTTTAAGTCTGCCCAGCCATCAGATTCAGAGAAGGCAATGGCACCCCACTCCAGCACTCTTGCCTGGAAAATCCCATGGATGGAGGAGCCTGGTGGGCCGCAGTCCATGGGGTCGCTAAGAGTCGGACAAGACTCAGTGACTTCACTTTCACTTTCATGCATTGGAGAAGGAAATGGCAACCCACTCCAGTGTTCTTGCCTGGATAATACCAGGGATGGGGGAGCCTCATGGGCTGCCGTCTATGGGGTCGCACAGAGTCAGACACGACTGAAGCGACTTAGCAGCATCCATCAAATTGAAGCTGAAATTCCAACACTTTGGTCATCTGATGGGAAGAACTGACTCATTTGAAAAGACCCTGAGGCTAGGCGAGATTGAAGGTGGGAGGAGAAGGGGATGACAGAGGATGAGGTGGTTGGATGGCATCACCAACTCAATGAACAAGAGTTTGAGTAAACTCTGGGAGTTGGTCATGGACAAGGAGCCCTGGCATGCTGCAGTCCATGGGGTCACAGGGTAGGACACGACTGAGCGACTGAACTGACTAATCCATCAAATGCAGTAAATTATGCCATTTTTTCCCTTGGATTTATAGAATTAAGCTCTTTGTGATATAATCACTGAAAGGAGCAAGTACAAAATAATAGAATTAAAATACATTAAAAAAAATGGTACGGTTAACTATCTTAGAATATGAGTCCCAACTTTACCAGTCAAGTAAGATCTTTTCCGCCACTTTCTCTACCCCATACTTCCATTCTCACACCACGCTGGGCTCCTAGAGGAGTCAGAAGCAGAAGAGCGAATGAAAAAGAGGGATTGGAAGAACAAAATGAGGAAGCATGTGTATTTCTGTTTTTTTCTATATGTGTTTATAATAATTTATTTATAAGTCAGAGTTAACAAACACTTTCTGTAAAGGGACACATTTTTGGGTTATAAGGTCTTTATGTCAGTTGCTCAACTCTTTCTTTGAAAGCAGCCATCAAAAATACAGAAGCAAACGTATGTGGCAGTGTTCTAATAAAACTTCATCAGTTCAGTTCAGTTCAGTCGCTCAGTCGTGTCCGACTCTTTGCGACCCCGTGAATCACAGCACGCCAGGCCTCCCTGTCCATCACTAACTCCGGGAGTTTACCCAAACTCATGTCCATCGAGTCAGTGATGCCATCCAGCCATCTCATCCTCTGTCGTCCCCTTCTCCTCCTGCCCCCATCTCTCCCAGCATCAGGGTCTTTACAAATGAGTCAGCTCTTTCCATGATGTGGCCAAAGTATTTGAGTTTCAACTTCAGCATCAGTCCTTCCAATGAACACCCAGGACTGATCTCCTTTAGAATGAACTGGTTGGATCTCCTTGCAGTCCAAGGGACTCTCAGGAGTCTTCTCCAACACCACACTTCAAAACCATCAATTCTTCGGCCCTCAGCTCTCTTCACAGTTCAACTCTCACATCCATACATGACCACTGGAAAAACCATAGCCTTGACTAGACGAACCTTTGTTGGCAAAGTAATGTCTCTGCTTTTGAACCAATGTCTAGGTTGGCCATAACTTTCCTTCCAAGGAGTAAGCGTCTTTTAATTTCATGGCTGCAGTCACCATCTGCAGTGATTTTGGAGCCCAGAAAAACAAAGTCTGACACTGTTTCCCCATCTATTTCCCATGCAGTGATGGGACCGGATGCCATGATCTTCGTTTTCTGAATGTTGAGCTTTAAGCCAACTTTTTCACTCTCCTCTTTCACTTTCATCAAGAGGCTTTTAGTTCCTCTTCATTTTCTGCCATAAGGGTGATGTCATGTGCATATCTGAGGTTATTGATATTTCTCCCAGCAATCTTGATTCCAGCTTGTGCTTCTTCCAGCCCAGTGTTTCTCATGATGTACTCTGCATATAAGTTAAATAAGCAGAGTGACAATGTACAGCCTTGACACACTCCTTTTCCTATTTGGAAACTTCATATACAATGCAAACAGGCAACCAAAATTGTCCTCGAGGCATGATTTGGGAACTCCTGCTGTAAAATATTGCTTATTTACTTCTTTACTCATTTTCTCTTTTCTTTATGTGAAAATTCCAAGAGGGCAGTGATTTGGGTTGATTTACTGCTTCACCCCAGCACTTAGCACAAGTTCTCCTTTAGCATGCTGACTTTTGGAAGTTTCCTGACAATTCGTGAACATTACACTCTTGTATGAACTATACCTTAAATATGCTTATACTTCTACCTCAGAAGTTCTAGAATTGTAGCTTGTACCAATTCCCAGGAGGAAGAGAACCAGAGTATATGAAATTAACTCATCTTGCTTGTTTCCTTATTTTTATGGCCTATTTGTTGTTGTTCCATTGCTAAGTCGTATCTGACTCTTTGTGATCCTATACACTACAGTACACCCTCTCCTCTGTCCTTCACTGTCTCCCAGAGTTTGCTGAAATTCATGTCCATTAAGTTGGTGACGTTATCTAATCATCTCATCGTCTACCATCCCCTTCTTGTTTTGCCTTCAATCTTTTCCAGCATCAGGGTGTTTTCCAATGAGTCAGTTCTTTTCATCAGGTGGCCAAAGTATTGGAGCTTCAGGTTCAGCATCCGTCCTTCCAGTGAATATTTAGGATTGATTTCCTTTAGAATTGACTGGTTAGATCTTGTTGCTGACCAAGGTATTCTCAAGGGTCTTTTCCAGCACCACAGTTTGAAAGCATCAATTCTTTGGCATTCAGACTTCTTTATGGTCTAATTCTCACATCTATGCATGACCACTGGAAAAATCATAGCTTTGACTATATGGACCTTTATCACATTTTTAATATGCTGTCTAGGTTTGTCATAGCTTTCCATCCAAAGAGCAAGAGTCTTTTAATTTCATGACTGCAGTCACTGTCTGCAGTGATTTTGAAGCCCCAGAAGATAAAAACTGCCACTGTTTCCACTTTTCCCCCATCTGTTTGCCATGAAGTAATGGGACCAGATACCATGTTATTCCCCATCTATTTCCCATGAAGTGGTGGGACCGGATGCCATGATCTTCGTTTTCTGAATGTTGAGCTTTAAGCCAACTTTTCACTCTCCCTGTTCACCCTCATTAAAAGACTCTTTAGTTCTACTTCACTTTCTGCCATTAGAGTGATATCATCCCCACTAAATTCTAAGCTCCTTGCCAACAAGATTCTTGTGTTTGTTTTCTGTTAAATCTCCACTGGCTGTGCCTAGCACATTTTAAGTGCCTAGTAAATGCTTGATGAATGAATAAACAAACACAAAATTTTGTTCAGCTCTTCTGAAAAGTATCTGTTGAATTCCTGACTGGAGTTGGCACTGTGCTGCTCATGTTCTATGAGCAGCAGGAGACTCAACTGCCTGGAGGGTGGTGAACCAGGGAGAGAGGATGGAAGTTGTGTGTGGGTGTGTGTTGGGGGAGAGAAGGGGTCTAGAATACTGTATATGCTTGTGTGAGCAGAGTTAGAAACATAGAAGGACCCAGCCCCAAATCGTAACCTTAATGGCGCCCACTCCAGTACTCTTGCCTGGAAAATCCCATGGACGGAGGAGCCTGGTGGGCTGTAGTCCATGGGGTCGCTAAGAGTGGGACACGACTGAGTGACTTCACTTTCACCTTTCACTTTCATACATTGGAGAAGGAAATGGCAACCCACTCCAGTGTTCTTGCCTGGAGAATCCCAGGGATGGGGGAGCCTGGTGGGCTGTCGTCTATGGGGTCGCACAGAGTTGGACACGACTGCAGTGACTTAGCAGCAGCAGCAGCAGAGCAAGAAAGAGAGTGGGATTGAAGAGGAAAATAGAAAGATGGTAGCTTTATGTATCTCTTTTTGTTTTATTTTAATGAATACTCTTGCAACTGATAAATCCAACAAGCATACAAGTTTATTTGTATGACTCCTACACTTAAAAAAGATATTTGAGTTGAAAACAGACCAGAGAAGACTCTTACAGACAGGTAGAAATAATAGAAACATTAAAAGGGAATAAAATACCAAGCTATAGATCTGTAAAAAAAAAAAAAAAAAATGATGCAGGAAAAGAAGATGGTAAAGGAAATCATGAGAGGAAATACCTTTGCCATTTCCTCTAACTTTTACAATTCAGTCCAAAATGTAACTTTCAAATTCTTAGCTGATGAGGTAAAAAAGAATAATATGATAAAAGTGCCAGTAAGAATGAAGGATAAAGTATAAATCCATAAGCTAGTTGGAAGAAAGAATTGCTGGAACTTGGATTGGCTTGTCCTTCTGGTACAGATGTACCATCAAGCACATCCTATTTTAGCTAGATCTTGTAAGGCTATGTGTGATGACTATGCAAATTACTTCATATGTGAGAAACTCACCCTGAGAACTATTAAATTAACATTTTCATGCAGTAGCTATGGTTTTCACAGATTTTCATCTTAAACTAGTTTAAGGTATTCCTATCCAAAAAAAATTTCATTTTGCATTTTTAAGATGATACTCTAAGAGGTTTTTTTTTTTTTTTTTTTCCTTTGACAGTTTTACACATTGAGTTTTGTTCATTTTAGTTTCAGCCTATGGGAACCGTGTGCCGTGAAGCAGTAAATGATTGTGATATTCGTGAAACATGCTCTGGAAATTCAAGCCAGGTAACTTATGAATAATTTCTTTGAATCCAAGGGGGAAAAGTTGGAATTTGTTTAATGAACTGACCCTCAGATGGAATGGAAATGGGCAAGATATTCATGTTTCTCTTTCATGTCAACTCTTTCTCTCCTTTCATTAGGTTTTTGGGAATTGAAGTTTCAGTAATCAAAGCTTGAGCAAGATGTTCAAGTGTGATTTGTCTTAACATTGAACTAATCTTAAGACTGTATATCTGCCTTAACTATTTTGTTTTTGTTGAAAGTAGGGAATAAAAGGCTTTTGTGTTTAGTCTAGCTGGTGAAGGAGGAAACAGAAAGACTCTTTCTCTTCAACTGGTTGAAACGAGTCAGATAAGGCAGAGAGAACCACGGGATACTGGGTTCTGAGACAGGGCCTGTCTTGACTTTTATTTACCTGCAACAGCTTGCCACTAACTGCTGATTTTGAATTTAATATCATTTAGTTGTCAGTAGGGAAGATAAGGGCTTCCCTAGTGGCTCAAATGGTAAAGAATATGCCTGCAATGCAGGAGACACGGGCCCCTGGGTCAAGAATACTCCTTGGAAAAGAGAATGGCTAGCCATTCCAGTATTCATGCCTGGAGAATTCCATGGACAGAAGAGCCTGGTGGGCTACAGTCCATGGAGTTGAAAGAAGTCATACAAGACTGAACGACTAACACTTTCACTTCGGGGAAGATGCAGAAGTTAATAAACTTTGACAGGGGATCCCAGATCTCAGTGTATGTGTATACAGGCAGTCCTTGCTTTGCACTGTAATGCAGGATCACAGACGTGACCATGAAAGCTGAAACCATGTGAAGTATTGTAGTAATCAGTGGGAAAATTTACAATCACTCTGTGATCTTTAAAAAATATCAGGTGATTAAAAACTCCCTTACTGTTGGCCTTAAATGAATAGGGAAATGAAAAAAAATGAACTAATATTTATTTAGCTCACATTCAATTAAAACGAAAATATTGAAAATTAACACATTTTATTTCTTTGTAAAAAACTTACCAGTAATCTGAGCCGTGCTTGCCTTCTCCTGGTCAGAAAACTAATGATACTTAGTGAGCATCTTTCCTGTGCCTTGTTGAATTGCTACTCTCCTTTCTAAGTTTGGGTCAGTTTTTTGACATGATCCTTTGTGCTTTCAATGTCGTGAAATATCCAAGAGATGTGAAGTTGTGAATGGGAATTTTTTTGCTGAACAGTGGTATCAGCATCCCATTCCCATAGTCATTCTTTTTTTTTTTTTCTGTCATGCTATTTACATTTGATTTTAATTTCTCTTCCAGTGTTATCACTTTTCATTTCTTTGTTACACTTTCACCTCTGTTGGCCAGTTTCCTCTTTCAACTATTCAGTTTTATTATAAGATGTCACCCAGAGACAGAAAGGCAACAAGCTATGGCCTTTGTTGTCTGTACATGAACTGAATGAACAGATGCTCAGTGGTCAATCCTGACAGACGTTGAAAGAAGTGCCTAAATGGGCTGTTGACCATGATGGCCATATCTTATTTACCAAGCGATTGGTGGACTGGAGAGCTAATAGCAGTTTGTTCTTCATGCAATTACTCACACTTAATCTACTATGGTAACTGAAATTGAAACTGTGTCCTTGGGGCACTAATGTTATTTAACAAAACCATAGTTAGTGAAATTCCTTCACACTGGAGCCAAGACTGCACACATCTTTTTTTTTCTAGACAAAAGAGAATTAGTAGTGGTTTATCTGTGCTGTGCTCAGACAGTCATGTCCGACTCTGCGAACCCATGGACTGTAGCCCGCCAGGCTCCTCTGTCCATGGAAATTTTCAGGCAAGAATGCTGGAGCTGGTTGCTATTTCCTACTCCAGGGAATCTTACTGACCCAGGGATCAAACTCGCATCTTTTACATCTCCTCATTGGCAGGCAGATTCTGGATTCCTGCGCCGCCTGGGAAGCTCTACTTTAACAATTAAAAATGCTTTATTTTAAAAGCGGTCATCCTAAGAGATTAAAGATTTGCATTCTTACTGTCTAATTAGCATTGTTTTCCTAAGCTTACACTTAGTGAGGATGGAGATACAATGAATGATTGCCTAATGGGCTCTGGGAATGAAAGCATATTAAAGCACTTTTTAAAAAATGTAATTATGTGATAAGCAGGATTTCAAAAGAATTCTAAATCTGAAAATTATGTGCATACAAAGGTGTTCTTGTTGCATTGATTGTAATGGCATAAATTTGAGATACTTGTAAGTAAATATTTTAATACATTGATTATATGACTTGTTAGCTCAGGGAATGTGTTATAGCTATAAAGATGATACCTACAAAAAAGTTTATTATGATAACATTAAATTTGCATGATGAAAGTAAAGGACTGAAACAGAATATAAAGCATTATCTATAATCTGATTATACTTATAAAATACCACATTATGTTGAAAAAGGTAGAGGAAAAAATGTACCAAATTATAAAAAATAATTGTCTCTGGATGGTGGGGATATTAGAGACTTTGGTCTTTCATTTTTCCTGTTTTCTTTTTACATTTCCTAACTTTTCTCAAATAAGTATGTAATTACTATAATAATAGAAAAATGTATAATACATTTTAAAGTTACACTTTGTTTCTATCCAGATAGGAATGCTTTGCAATCTTTTGCAGTCTTTCTACAAATGCTCCAAGGGAAGAAAAGTGAGGGGGAGGGGGTGGCTATAAAACATGTCTTTTTCTGACATGTCCAAGGTAGACTTTCACTTGAGAATCATTTTAAGTATAAGAGCTGTTACTTCTCATGGTTAAGAAAGAGGAAGCCATATCTATTGCTCCATCTGGTGGCATCCTTCTGGCTTTGTCTTGTGCTCTCGTTTTCTCACTCTGAGAAGTCATGTGTCTAAGATAGCGAGTCTTTGCTGTTGGTTCTTTTTATTTGTGAATAAGGATTTACAAATCAACTGCTCTTTTCCTCTGGTAGATCCCTATATTTAGGGGAAAATGCATCAATTGTTACATTTTCCTTTTGTTTTCTCTTGATCTTGTTGTTTTTTTTTTATTTTCGGATGATTTGGGAGACTACGCTGTATTATGAGACTTCATTTTCAAAATGAAAACCTTTAAAGAGATTAGCTCATCTTAATATCTTGCTGTGCATTTGGTTCATATTTCTGTTTTCTTTTCCTAGTGTGCCCCCAATATTCATAAGATGGATGGTTATTCCTGTGATGGTGTCCAGGTAGGTTACTTCATCTTTACCTAAATGTTTCCTATATACGAGCACGAAAGAAATACTAAGTCTCATCAAAGTAGGAAGATCATATTAAATGTTTCATAGTCAACTCTGAAGGTAAAATGCCTTTATAATACTCCTCTACTTGTTTTCTTAGTCATATTTTTCAGTTACCTTATGGAAGTAGATATTGTGCTGCTAATGGGTATGCTTTTCCATTTTAGGGAATTTGCTTTGGAGGAAGATGTAAAACCAGGGATAGACAATGCAAATACATCTGGGGGCAAAGTGAGTAAATAACAAGGTTTGAGCCTTCTCCAAGTATGGTGGCTGGCCCAAGGGCATGTGAATTGGATGGAAGTAATTTTCAACCACTTGATTATAACTCAGGGACTTTCAGAGCCACTGCATCTCTTAGCAGGAGCACTTTTGTGGAAATTAGAGAAAAGCACCTCCTTTGATAAGACACAGCTCTGTACGTCTTGGCCAGTTAGCCATGTCTTTGGATGGAAAGTGCCTTTGCTGCCAGGCAGGTAAAATCCATTCTAGGGTACGTAACTTGAAGAACAAAGCAAACCTGGATTTCTGATCCTCTCATGCTGTCTTTAATTTAGTATCCTTAGGCAAAACCCATCAATCATGTGGAATGGACATGGACCCCAAGTGGGGCACCCTTGGATAAGAACTGTAGCCTTTTAGCTAGAATTGCTTTTTCTTTTTTATCTCTCTTTATTAAACTCTAGCTGGTTTTCCTAGTTATAGGTGAATTTCTGCTAAGGTAACTCTGTCATACCAGAAAGAAATTTTAATGTTATTCCCTTCAAACTTTGGCAGATTTTCAGAAGGAAATATGTAACATTTATGTCTAAAACATATTTAAATGTGTATTTAAATGTTATATTTTCCAGAAGTATTACTGGCCCTTCTGAACGAAGTGTTTGCTTCAAACTCGTTCAAAAGATGATTTATATTGGAAAGCAAGCTATAAAGATAATGATAACCTTTAACTGTCACAAATACTGGCTATAATCCTTTTGGGAATGAAAGTGTATGCTCTCTTTTGAACAACTAGAGAAACATTGGGATGGGAGAACATTTTAGTTGTGTAGGCTTACGCTCTGGACAAAGAAATATGGTTTTTGCTTCCTTGTCTTGAAAAAAATTAGTGGTTGACACCAAGAAGTAGGAAAAGAAACTTCCAAACATTATCAGTTTAAAAAATATACTCTGACAGTCATCTTTTGATTAGTTTGCAAAAGTTGTTTTGATCTAAATCTTGGATAGCTCCATCAACTGACCTTGGCTTTAGCAAAAATAAAATCCTGACAAAAATGCTGACATGACTTAAAATGTTATTTGACAATGAGAGATTTAACATGAATTCAGGTTTGCTTACAAGCAGAGTGACTTTTTGATGCCATTAAGAATTAATAAAAAAGGTGGAAATACTGCTCTTTCTTGAATCTTTAATTATTGTGCATCATTCTTTTAATAAAATTGTCATTATGATTCATAAAAGTTGCTGAGTGAAAGATTCATGCTTTATATCTGGCACTGAGATTAAAGCATTGAACATTTGTCAATGAACCATTTGGTAGCATCTTTCCCCAGTTATTGGCTAAATTCTCAGGAGTGTTACTCTCAGAACTTATAGCCTGAATCATATCAAAGATCTAAATAGATTTGTTTTCAAGTTTTAAATGAGCAGTTGTGAGAAGTGTACCCAAGTGATGGATGCTTTTGGTATGGGGAACTCTTGTGAAGCATGGGTACAACCTTTGCAATTGGTAACATTGTAGTGAAAGAAGAGAGTTCTACACAAGTGTTTTCCCCTTACTGCAAACAGTTGAACAGCTCACGTGGTACATCTCTCACTGACAGAAAACTCTATTCTGCTTCAGATGTGATGTCATCAGACAAATACTGCTATGAGAAACTGAATATAGAAGGCACCGAGAAGGGTAACTGTGGGAAAGACAAAGACACGTGGATACAGTGCAACAAACGGTGAGATGGAGAAACTGGCTGAGTTTATACCTCAGTTCCAGGCACTACTTCTTGAGCGACCAGGACTTTCCTGTCTTCTGCATACCAAAAAGCATTCTCTTTTCCTCATCTCTTCCCAGAGTTCCAACAGCACCTTTGCAGAGGGTTTCTGAATCTCAATACGTATTCTGACCTTTCTCTTAAGGCTCAAGCGATGCCTATGGCTGCCTTAGGTCTTTCTCACCTAGAAGACAGCTGTCAGCATCTCAAAGGCAACAAAAATTAAAGCCAACAGAATGTTCTCAGTGCTGATAGATGGAATTATCTGACTCTGACTTTAATAGAGAACTCTTTTCCCCGAAGATCTTAATATCTCACTCTCCTTCTGTTTAGAAGCCTCAGAGTGATCCTTGATGCTGCCTTCTCTCTGACTCATTATCCAAATGACGAATCATATTTATTCTTTTCTTTCACTCCTCCACAGTTTGTCTTTAATTCATCTTTTCATTTCTGTGCCTATTGTATTACCCCAACTAAGACCTATGTCAGTTCTTCAACTAATACAGAAACCTCTTAGTTTTCTCTGCCAGCAGTGTCTAGCATGATCCCATCAAAATAATCTTCTCCTGAACCTTTTGACCATGTCAGTTCTTTGTTCAAATTTCACTGGTTCCACATACTTAATTGATAGTAAGAATAACATCTATTCAGGGCACACTGTGTGTTAGGAACTGTATTACACTTTACATAAGTGATGTCATCTAGTCTTAATGGCAGTTTGCCCTGTTTTATGGAGGAGGAAACTGAGACAGTTAAGTTGACTAAGGTCATGTAGCTAGGATATAATAGGAGCAGAATTAGAATTCAGCAATCTGATTTTAGAATTCTCTTTTAACCACTTTGCTAAATGTCATACCATCTTGCTTAATACATGAAATGGAGCCTTAGGTTGGCACTGTACCTCTTCCATAATTTTCCCCAACCTACATATTTTGTTTTTTTCTTTTCTACTCTTTCAAAGTCTAGCAAACCTTGCCATTTCTAATATATTTTATTGTCCTACTTCCACACGGGTATGTGTGCTATTCATACTTTAGGAAGTACCCTATATACGCCATAAAAAATTTTTACCTATCCCAAAATTACCTATGTCCATCCCCTTGGATAGCACTTACTCTGTAAATTGTTTCTGGATTATTTTATTTATTATTATTTATTTCCCCACACCTCCCTCTTCTCCTGCATCCTTTGCATTACTTTTATGGTCCTTGTCACTAACTCTATGTTTTATAGATGTTTAATGTATGTAATTTCTCTTCTTACCCAGAGTATAATTTCCTTAAGAATAAAAATCATCTAATGTTTTTAATATTATACTAAAGTATTTAGTAAACTCCAATGAAAAATGTTGAATGTCTTCTATGTTAAAAAGCATTTTTATTTATGACATATATAATAATGTGATGATATAACTTTTAAAAATTATTTTTTAATACAAGAATACATATTTTTCTATGTTGGTGATAGATGCAAGTTTTAATTTTTCTCTTTTTCTATATGGTAAAGTCTAAAATTTCCATATATAGATGCTGGCCTGCTAGTAAGTCTTTGCAAGACATTTATTAGAATATGTTTATCACTATCTATCTTAATGATTAAAATGTGTTAAATATAGAGAATATGTAAGATAGTAGTTAACACAAATGAAAATATGTTACAAATTAAATTAGAATTGTATGTGCTAGCTGGGGGAGAAGTGGAATATATTGGAAAAGAAATCATGATCCTATGTGGTTGAGAAGCCACAAAGTATATAATCTGTTCTTTAATTCTGGTGCCATTGGTTGAAGAAAACACTATATTCTAAAAGAATACTCATTCAAAGTTCATTCATTCACTTATCAAATATTTTTTTTAAATGTCTTGGTATATCCTGTGATGTGTTATGAGGAAAGAGATTCAGATATAAAAGAAGTCCATTTGATGGGTAATTTTCTTTAGATAAATACTTAGCGGACAAATCTAGAACATAGTTGGGATTTTGGTGCACCAAAAGTTGCAGAGAAGACAGTTTTTAAAGCTGGGAGTAAACTAATCTGAAGTTATTTTGTTTTGCTTGTAATTTGAAGGGATAGTACAGTTGATGAAAAAACAAATGCTTAAGTAAGATAACATTATTGTTCTAACTGTATTGATTTTGCTGTATCTTTGAGGGAAGAAGTAAATACTTGGTACTTTTCTAACACAGGGATGTGCTTTGTGGTTACCTTTTGTGTACGAACATTGGTAATATCCCAAGACTCGGAGAACTCGATGGTGAAATCACGTCTACTTTAGTTGTACAGCAGGGAAGAACATTAAACTGCAGGTAATGATCTAACCATTCTGTGAGAACATTAGCCATCTTATTTCCCAGGAATGAAGCTTAGGATTACTTCTATTTTCAGTTCATATGTATGTTAGTAAGATGAAATGGATTCTAGTCCATAGGGATGGTTAAGTAAATCCTGATAGAGAACAGATAGAAAGAAGGGAAGAATTAATTGAATGTGGACTATTGTATGGTAGCTAGAGTTATGTTTAATTGTCCAGTTAAATCTTGCAGGGTTTGGTTTGCATTTCATTCTTATCAGTGAATTAAATAAATGCATCTTCCTTTGCTCCCTTATGAAATCCCACTAAAATGACACTAAATAGATATTTTTCTAGAATTTTTATGTCCATAAGGAAGCAGAAAAAGGGAGAGGAAAGAGCAGCAACAAAATTCTACAGCATGGAGAACAAATAGATGTGTGGCAGATGATTATCAAAACTAAAAATGCTGAAGTCCTCAGTCAGTAATGGGGAAAACCAAGAAACTGACTCAATATATACTGCCAGTCCCAAAAGGCTCAAAATGGGCAGCATCATCTACTTCTGGAAGAGGGAATAAAGGACTTGGGGATAGAGGAAGGAACTCAAATGAAAAAGATAGGTGAACTCTGTTAGAGAAGCTGCTAGATCTACAGCTTACTTCCCTGACCCAGCTAAGCTGGTGACTGCTCACCTTCCCATGAAAGATTTGAGCTTTACAGTCTGCAAAGAATAAAACCGAAGGTTTCCAAGCTTACTGTCAGCAGAAAAATCAGTTATCAGAGGTGTGTAGAAGTGATCTAGCCTCACTGATATTCAGTCAGAAAGTCCCAGAACTTCCCATCATCTGTCTGGTTCCCCAACTCAAGTATAAACAGATGACCAGATTTGTGAAGAAAGACTCTAACCTAAAAAGAGAGAGAGAGAATGACCAGAAAATGAAACAACTACCTATAAATATTTTAAGATAATTCTATCATGAAACAAGAATCAGATCAGATCAGTCGCTCAGCCGTGTCCGACTCTTTGCGACCCCATGAACCGCAGCACACCAGGCCTCCCTGTCCATCACCAGCTCCCGGAGGTCACTCAGACTCGCATCCATCGAGTCAGTGATGCCATCCAGCCATCTCATTCTCTGTCGTCCCCTTCTCCTCCTGCCCTCAATCTCTCCCAGCATCAGACTCTTCTCCAATGAGTCAACTCTTCCCATGAGGTGGCCAAAATACTGGAGTTTCAGCTTTAGCATCATTCCTTCCAAAGAAATTCCAGGATTGATCTCCTTCAGAATGGACTGGTTGGATCTTCTTGCAGTCCAAGGGACTCTCAAGAGTCTTCTCCAACACCACAGTTCAAAAGCATCAATTCTTCGGCGTTCAGCCTTCTTCACAGTCCAGCTCTCACATCCATACATGACCACAGGAAAGACCATAGCCTTGACTAGGCGAACCTTTGTTGGTAAAGTAATGTCTCTGCTTTTGAATATGCTATCTAGGTTGGTCATAACTTTCCTTCCAAGGAGTAAGCGTCTTTTAATTTCATGGCTGCAGTCACCATCTGCAGTGATTTTGGAGCCCAGAAAAACAAAGTCTGACACTGTTTCCACTGTTTCCCCATCTATTTCCCATGCAGTGATGGGACCAGATGCCATGATCTTCGTTTTCTGAATGTTGAGCTTTAAGCCAACCTTTTCACTCTCCACTTTCACTTTCATCAAGAGGCTTTTTAGCCCCTCTTCAAAAATGAGGAATATTAAGAGGAAACAAAAGAAAGCTGTTAGAAATTAAAAAAAAAAAAAAAGATGGCAAACATTAAACTCAATAGTTGAAATTATCTCCCAGAAAGTAGAGTAAAAGAGACAAAGAAAGGGACATAGAGTAAAGCTCACCATGTTAGAATAGAAATAATAAAGAACAGAAAAAAAAGCAGGGAGGAAGTTAGCAATGACTGGGGTCCCTAGGGGGCTTCCCTGGTGGCTCAGAGGTTGGACACTACTGGGCGACTTCACTTTCACTTTTCACTTTCATACATTGGAGAAGGAAATGGCAACCCACTCCAGTGTTCCTGCCTGGAGAATCCCAGGGACCAGGGAGCCTGGTGGGCTGCCGTCTATGGGGTCGCACATAGTTGGACACAACTGAAGTGACTTAGCAGCAGCAGCAGCAACTCCAAGAGCATTATCTAGAACCTTTGGACTTGAATTTCCATATTACCAGGCTCACCAGGTGCAAGGTGAAATCAGTGAAATTAGTAATACATCAAAACTTATCATTATGAAATTTCAGAACCTAAGGAAAAAGAATCTTAACTGTTTCCAGAGAGGAGAGAAAAAAAAAAAAAGAAATAGGCATTAGAATGGTTTGAAATTTATCAACAAGAGTGCTGGGATCTGAAAGACAATGAATGGAGAAAATAATTTCCAAAGTAGAATTCTGTACTCAGGCAAACTATGAATCGAGTGTGAGGGTAGAAAATAAAGAGACATTTAGATATGCAAATTTCCCCCAAGTTTACTCCCCTAAGTCCTTTCTCAAAGCTGTTAGAAATTGTGCTCCGCCAAAATAAAGAAGAAAACTAAGAAAGAAACATAGGGAATTTAGGAAACAATATATCCATTCTGGAGAGAGACAGGGCAATCCTCCAATGAATAGTATCTTGGAGAAAGCCAAGATACCCAGCTCTGTACCATGTACAGGGGCCAACCAGATCAGATAGGAGCAGGGGAACTCCAAATTGAAACTCTAGGAGAGATTATTTCAGCAAGATGAACTGATGTTCAGACACATCTTAAGTGGAGATTTTGACAGCAGGGTTGGTGTAATTTTGAGTTAGTGCCAGATAATTCAGTGATCAAATAAGAGACTTGATGGTGTGATCACTCACCTAGAGCCAGACATCCTGGAATGTGAAGTCAAATGGGCCTTAGAAAGCATCACTACGAACAAAGCTAGTGGAGGTGATGGAATTCCAGTGGAGCTATTTCAAATCCTGAAAGATGATGTTGTGAAAGTGCTGCGCTCAATATGCCAGCAAATTTGGAAAACTCAGCAGTGGCCACAGGACTGGAAAAAGTCAGTTTTCATTCCAATCCCAAAGAAAGGCAATGCCAAAGAATGCTCAAACTACCACACAATTGCATTCATCTCACACGCTAGTAAAGTAATGCTCAAAATTCTCCAAGCCAGGCTTCAGCAATACGTGGACTGTGAGCTTCCTGATGTTCTAGCTGGTTTTAGAAAAGGCAGAGGAACCAGAGATCAAATTGCCAACATCCGCTGGATCATGGAAAATGCAAGAGATTTCCAGAAAAACATCTATTTCTGCTTTATTGACTATGCCAAATGCTTTGACTGTGTGGATCACAATAAACTGTGGGAAATTCTGAAAGAGATGGGAATACCAGACCACCTGACCTGCCTCTTGAGAAACCTATATGCAGGTCAGGAAGCATCAGTTAGAACTGGACATGGAACAACAGACTGGTTCCAAATAGGAAAAGGAGTACATCAAGGCTGTATATTGTCACCCAGCTTATTTAACTTATATGCAGAGTACATCATGAGAAATGCTGGGCTGGAAGAAACACAAGCTGGAATCAAGATTGCTGGGAGAAATATCAATAACCTCAGATATGCAGATGAGACCACCCTTATGGCAGAAAGTGAAGAGGAACTCAAAAGCCTCTTGATGAAAGTAAAAGAGGAGAGTGAAAAAGTTGGCTCAGAGCTCAAAATTCAGAAAATGAAGATCATGGCATCCGGTCCCATCACTTCATGGGACATAGATGCGGAACAGTGTAAACAGTGTAAGACTTTATTTTGAGGGCTCCAAAATCACTGCAGATGGTGATTGTAGCCATTAAATTAAAAGACACTTACTCCTTGGAAGAAAAGTTATGACCAACCTAGATAGCATATTCAAAAACAGAGACATTACTTTGCCAACAAAGGCCGTCTAGTCAAGGCTATGGTTTTTCCTGTGGTCATGTATGGATGTGAGAGCTGGACTGTGAAGAAGGCTGAGCACCAAAGAATTGATGCTTTTGAACTGTGGTGTTGGAGAAGACTCTTGCGAGTCCCTTGGATTGCAAGAAGATCCAACCAGTCCATCCTAAAGGAAACCAGTCCTGGGTGTTCATTGGAAGGACTGATGCTGAGGCTGAAACTCCAGTACTTTGGCCACCTCATGTGAAGAGTTGACTCATTGGAAAAGGCCCTGATGCTGGGAGGGATTGGAGGCAGGAGGAGAAGGGGATGACAGGATGAGATGGCTGGATGACATCACCGACTCAATGCACATGAGTCTGGGTGAACTCTGAGAGTTAGTGATGGACAAGGAGGCTTGGCGTGCTGAGATTCATGGGATTGCAAAGACTCAGACACGACTGAGTGACTGAACTGAACTGAACTGAATCTGCGGGAAAATAAAAAGTTGTACAAGTAAAAGAAAAGGTATAATTATGGTGTACTATATCACTCATTTACTAAGTCCTAACTTGTTGTTAATTTAACTATTGATGAACAAAATGTGTAATGGAAGAAAAGGGGAAAGAGATGAATTCTCAAATGCCATAGAAGGCAGTGAATTCATAATACTGAAAATAGGATAATTAAAAATAGTGATAAAAACTCATTATTTAAAAATATGTACATAAATAAAAAAAGAATCAGTTAAGAGTAGAAAATGATTTCTTCCAGGGAAGGATATAAGAGGAGTAGGGGCAATGGATCCCTTCACTGCGTTGTAAAAACCAATTTGCCTATTTAACTCATAAAACTATATGCATGCATAATTTTGATAAAAACAAATAAACAAGAATTGAAATTTTTGTAGTAGCATTGACATGGTACTATATGAATAAATAGATAAGGAATATACATTTTTAGTCCCTATCCTGTTTATTTAATTGTTTTTACCCTGTTTCTTTCTTACTCCTGCCTAATGTATGGGTTGCTGTATTGAATAGTTGTTGCTGTAGTTTAGGCATTCTCAAATATACAGTTGACCCTTGAGCAACACTGGTTTGAACTACAAGGGTCTATTTAAATGCATGTTGTTTTCAGTAAATACAGCTCTTTTTTTTTTTTTGATAAATATATGCCACAACACTACATAATCCCCCAGTGGTTGAATCTGTGGATGTGCAACTTGGATTTTCAACTGCATGGAGGGTGGTACCCCTACCCCCCATGTTGTTCAAAGGTCAACTGTAGTTTGTAAATAGAACAATTTTGGGGGGAAATGTAACCAAAACTAAAAAATTCTCATCATTGTTTGAAATGTATTTAAAATCTTGAAGGTACTTATTTATCAAATCAAATGTTATTAATAATGGCTTACTTGACTTGTACATGGCATAGTAGCCAAAGGAAAATGATAAAGCCATTTCAGGCCCTTGTTATAATAATTATGTTTAAATCCTAAGGAATATAAATATTTCTGCAAATAATTATATCAAAAGATTCAATTGCTTTCTCCATTTGGAGATTGAAAATGTCTATGCTACTTTTAAAATTAGGTAATAAAGAGAAAATAGAGAAAGTGATATTGCCTACTTTTAGGCTTTTAAATGTAGTGTCAAGATAAATGTAAATTAATGGAATCCTGCTTTCTTTTTGCTCTCAATTTATTTTCAGTGGTGGGCATGTTAAACTTGATGAAGATATTGACCTTGGCTACGTGGAAGACGGGACACCCTGTGGTCCCAAAATGATGTGTTTAGAACACAGGTGTCTTCCTGTGGCTTCCTTCAACTTTAGTACTTGCTTAAGCAATAAAGAAGGCACTGTTTGCTCAGGAAATGGAGTAAGTATTCACTGCCTCACTATAGGGGTCTATTCAGTTCTTTTATATCAGAGAAACAGATATGAACCTGAACTGCCTATTTCTGTAATAATGGAAAACATGCTTGCCCATGTTTCTCCAGTAGTATATAAACAGTCATGTGGTCATAGTCATTTGTGTATTTCTGTTGTATAATCTGTGAAAGCTTGAGAATGAGAAAAAGTTTTATCTTCCTAACCAAATTCTTCCATTTTCCACTCTTATTAGGTTAAATTGATCTAATGGAATATAATGTGAGTTTTCTACAAGTGACTTAGGAGACAAATTTTAACAAACTATAGTGGGATGAAAAAGGGAATACAAAATAGGGGCGGTGGCCACAATACCTAACAATTGGTATGGTCCAGGCACTGTCCAGTTAGAACAGACCATAAATAATTGCCTTGACCAAAACAGTGGGTACCAGCTGAGGATAACGTCTAGAAATAGAAGCAGAATAATTAAGGAAATGAATCTCAGAGATGAATAGAAAGAATGGTGGTGCTGGTGGTGCTCGGTCATGTCTGATTCTTTGTGACCCTATGGGCTGTAGCCTGTCTCACTCCTCCGTCCATGGTATTTTCCAGGCAAGATTACTGGAGTGGTTTGCCATTTCCTTCTCCAGGGGATCTTCCTGACCCAGGGATTGAACCCAAGTCTCTTGCATCTCCAGCGTTGGTAGGCAGATTCTTTACCACTGTGCCACCTGGGAAGACCAAATAGGAAAAATGGTGGTGTTTAAAAGGCTAAATTCTATCTTTTTAATCATGTCAGATATAGGTAAATTTATAGGTTAAATAAACATGCTCTATTAGCAAGTAAAGTTTTGTCATTTTCAGTTAGGAATTCCTACACTAACGAAAATTTCTTGAATCTTCTTCTTTTAGCATGTGCCATGATTTTCTTTTTATTGTCTCTGGGTTCCTTCTGGTTATACTATCCAGTTGAGAATCCTTGTCCTGGAAGTGTAAGCCTTCAATTCCAGTCATTCTGTGTATATCCCTGAAGGGTACACCAAGAATTTCCTAAGGAAGGTCTTAGTAATTGTTACTTTTTGCCTAAGAATAGAAATTCTTCTGGTACAGGAGAATAGAGGAGATATATAGAAAGTAGTTTTGCTCCTTATTTTAAAGGAATCTGCTAAGTCTTCTTTCCTTTATAAGTAAGAGGATGTTAGGGAGAGATGCTTTTTGGGTGATGGGAGAAAAGCATAATGGAATAATTTCTTGATCATGATGCTAATGAATACTGTATCTTATTCATCTAGAAGTCCTGAGTATGTAACACAGTTGTGTTAATTAACTGTTAGTTTAAGGAATGAGGAATGCGTGATGAGTGATGGGGCTTCCCAGGTGGCGCTAGTTGTAAGGAACCCACCTGCCAGTGCAGGAGATGTAAGAGACGGAGGTTCGATCCCTGGTTGAAGAAGATCCCCTGCAGGAGGGCATTGTAACCCACTCCAGTATTCTCTCCTGGAGAATCCCCATAGACAGAGGAGCCTGGCAGGCTCTGGTCCACAGGGTCACGAAAGGTTGGACACAACTGAAGCAACTGAGCACACATGCACGCACAAAAGAGTGGTAGACACGAGTAAATCAGGTGGCAAATAGTGTCCATTTATAATAATTATGTTTTTAACTTATAGTGACTCAACTTTGTATAGGTGACAAAAATTAAAATGTCAAATACAGTATATATTCTCTTTATACTCTACATCATGTAGGTTAAGAGAGTGGGCTTGGAACCAGACAGTTTGAGTGTGAAATCCAGCTCTCCTCTTTACTAACTGGGTGAGATTGGGTAAATTAGTTAGCTTCTCTGTGTTTCACTCTATTCTTATAAAGTGGGAATAATAATATTGCCTAGGATGCAGGATTGTTGTGAAAAATCAGTGAATTAACACCTGTAACTGATACATGCTACTTAGATCGATCCCTGTGACACAGTGAATATTCAATAATGTCAGCTGTGATTGTGTTTATTATGATCATCGCACAACAGTGTCACTATTCTTGTCACTGCATCACTGGTGCTGCTGCAGGATGTGGAAACGTACTTGGAGAAACCAGTCGACCTGATTATTGACCTGATCTGTTGAAAAGATAGTTGGGATCTCAAACTCAGGCCTTTTTTTTTTTTTTTTCTTTCTGCATATTTGTTAATCTGCAGAAAGTTGCTAATCTGAATTAATTTGAAATCTGCAATTTGTTGATCATATGTATAGTACAGTTAAATCTGCATGTTTGTTGTCTTCTGGCAAATTCAAGCAAACAAAAATGAGAAACCCATCCCATCAAACCTGAGTTCTGAAGAACTTCTCTGATCTTAACCCTAAATGAATTCTCTCCTACTTATTCCTTTCAAAGTTGAGTTGAATAGTAAGATTTTAGAACAGAAACATGGGTCTGTTTCCTGAATATATAAGTAAAAATTATTGTCTGATAATTTTTAAAAATGTGGTGCCAGTTTATGTGAATTTTTCTGCTAGGCTTTGTTTGAGGGACTTCTCAGTTTGCATGACCCCTGAGATAGCTAAGCTCTGGAGCTTGGGTTGAGGTGCCCAGGTTATGGTTTTGTGAAGCTTTCTTCTCAAACCACTGCAAAGCCTCAGGCCTCCCCTCTTCTTTGTCAGATTTCCCTTTATCTTATCTGCTTCCTAAAAGATGAATAAAATTTTGGTATAAAAACCCTTTCTTTAGAAGAAGAAAACTTTGTATTGGATAATTGGAAAATGATTGTAATTCTGCTTAGTTTTTTAAAATCTCCCTCATAAAACTTAGGTTAACAAAATTCAAATTGATCATCGATTTTTGTGTAAGGAATGTAAATTCTCTCTTAAACTTTGTTGTTTTCTCTGGGTCAGCTGTTGCTCTCTAGAAAATATTTTTTGAACAAGATAATTAGTAAGTAGTTAGAAATAGGAAGAAAGTGCCAATAAATGTCCAGTCCCATCTAATTCTAGGCATACACTTATTAGAAATTAATACAATTAATTTTTATTTTTAAAAAGTAATGTTTATTTTGCATGCTTCTGTGCCTAAGAGTTAGTGTTGATTTTCGACTGATTTTGGATTTCAGGTTTGCAGTAATGAGCTGAAGTGTGTGTGTAACAGACACTGGATAGGTGAAGACTGCAGCACGTACTTCCCTTACAATGAGGATGCAAAAGCTGGCCTTACGCTGTCTGGCAATGGTAGGTACTTACTTTGGTCCCATTATGTTGTCTTTATGCACAAGGAAAGAGAAAACTGCCCTTCCTAAGCTTTGTTTGGATTATTTTTATATAATTCAAATATAAGTTAAATCCACATAATAATGAATTACAGTGTACAACGGGGGCCCTCATTATGAAATCAATTATTTCCATTATCTTGTAATATGAAATACTGAATATAACTTAGTCTATTGATTTAGCCATATCTTGTTCTATATCAGGCTGATATTTTCCAAGTATTGTACTTATTTGGAGCTGACAACAAATCCTAGCATCTTTTTTAAAAAATATAATTTAATTTTTATTTATTGGCTATGTTGGGTCTTTGTTGCTGTGCATGGGCTTTCTCTAATTGTGGTGAGCGGGGGTTACTCTCTAGTTGCAGAGTGTGGGCTTCTCGTGGTGGTGGCTTCTCTTGTTGCAGAGCACGAGGTCTAGAGCATAGACTCAATAGTTGTTGTGAACAGGCTTAGTTGCTCCCTGGCTTATAGAATCTTCCAGGACCCCAGGGATTAAACCTGTGTCTCCTGCACTGGCAGGCAGATTCCTTACCACTGGGCTACCACGGAAGCCCTAGTATTTCTTTTAAATGAAAAAAGTAGTCAAAATTTTTAAGTGTATGATTTTATATTTTATACTTTTTATATACTGGGGCTAAGTAAATGAGGAAAAATTTGAATTGATTTTAAAAATATTTTATTAACTTTAATATTCTCTCTTAAAGAACCACATCTATGTTAAACTCCAGTTTCTGTAGCCTCTACTGTAGGTAATTCTAGAAGTAGTAACCTTGGCCAAGGTGCCTGGAAGGGGTTTGACTTGGATAAGAAGCAGCAGGTGTAGTTCTAAAAGCAAGAGTGGCCCAAATGGAGAAGTAGAAATTAAATGCAGATAGTGGAAAGAAGACATATCTTGAAGATGAATGTCCCTTTTAAAACTATTTTTATCATTTCATTATTGAGTATTCTTCTGCATAAAATAATGTTCAAGTCCTGAAGTCCATTCAGCTCCAAAGAATGAGAAATTATTATTTTTATTCTAATCATCCATACAGGTTAAATGTATTAGTCAATGTGACTTTCATAATAAAACTCACAGAGTGATTAGGATTTTGGCATCTTCAGTCTTAACAATGGTTGTGGGGCTGGTTCCTGCTCTTAATGTAGAAAGAAGCCTCTTCAGGTCTGTGGATTTAACTGACTTGTCAAAAGTCACTACTATTACTTAGAAGTAATCAGGACTAGCACTTGAGTTTATTGTTGTTGTTCAGACGCTCAGTTGTGTCTGACTCTGTGACCCATGGACTGCAGCACACCGGGCTTCCCTGTCCTTCATTATCTCCCAGAGTTTGCTCAAATTCATGTCCATTGAGTCAGTGATGCCATCCAACCATCTCATTCTCTCGCCCCTTTCTCCTCCTGCCTTCCTTCCCAGCATCTGGGTCTATTGATCCCTGCTAAATTTCTGGAGCTCTCCCCATGGCTTCATGGGTAGAGTCTGCCTGCAACACAGAAGACACAGGAGATGCTGGTTCAGTCCCTGAGGGAGGAAATGGCAACCCCAGCATTCTTACCTGAAAAAGCCCCTGGACAGAGGAGCCTGGCAAGCTAGTTAAAAGGATTGGAAAGAGTCAGACATGACTGAGTGACTAAGCACTCACGCATGTTAAATCTCTGGAAAGAAAGGAAGGAGAGATGGGCTAGGTCTTAGAGTGGGAAAATCCCAGTGCCACAGGAGTCCTCTGGTATCTGCACCCTCTATCCCACAGATGACTAGGGCAGGGTGGAGTCGTCCAATCCCCTGGATGTTTGAGCCCTGCTGTCCCATGTGACTCCTGAGGGCTCCCAGATAGAGAGGCTTCCACTCCATCATGGGGAATTGGAATCTGTTCCAGTCATCCATGATTACTGTCTTTGATTCCTCAGGAGTGCAGCAGACAGAGAGCTAACTAAGCTGCCCTGGGTGAAAGCCCCACAATTTAACATGGGGTATAAGTCTTTATCAGCCAAACAGGTCTTCTGAGCCAGGAGCCAGGCAGGCCTCCAGCCTGCGTTTTCTGCTCTCGGGCTCTTGCTTGAGCTTGTTGTCCAGTCCTTTGACTCACTGGGCCCCTTTCACTGCTGTGATCCCTTAAGAACTGCATCGCAGACTGTTATTGCTGCCAGACACAACAGCACCATCACCCGGTCCTTGTCTCCAGCCCTGCCCTGGCCCCCTGCCAGTCTGGTGCATCCTCGCTCTCACAGCTCATGAGCACCAGTCTCCAGCTCACCTGACTCTGTAGTTTCCGTTGTTTTTCCCAGACACCACAGTCATTATTGGCAAGACTGGAAACTACAGTCTTTTATCATGTATGACACCTGACCATCTGTAGCCATGTTTTCTCCCTTTAGAAGCTTATATTTACGCAGACAAAATATCACACAAAATAAGGACCTTACACTGGTTGTGAAATGGAGTGATAAGAACAATAACATTTCTAGAATTTCTAGGGAAGAGGTTGGAGTCCAAAATATGATTTCTGAGTATTCCTCCCCAGGGGTATTGTGCTTTATAGTGATACTCCTTTCTTCTCCTTATCTCAATTCTTTATGTTAGTTCAATGACCTCATTATATTTTCCAGAAAAATACATGGAAAATAAAACCATTCAAAATGCACTTGGACAAGAATTAAAAGGGAACATACACAAATAATTATTTTTCAAAAACCAATTGATCAAATTGCTAAGTTATGGTTGATTTCTCTTCCCTTAAAAATACCTGCTTTTAATTTCAAGATATATAGGAATATCAAATAATTGTCATATGCCTGAAACTGATAGAGTGTTTTGTCACAATTATATCTGAATACGTAAATAAAATTTGGGGAAAAGCTTCTCTAAAATTAAAACTGTATAAAGGAAAAAATGTTCACTTTTTAAAACAAATGTTATTAGTGTGATGACCATTAATCTGGAGAATAAAGTTCCTGAAAGAATTTTATATCAAAATTTCAGCTGTACTCACTGATCTTCATCATTTCTTTTCTCCCCCCAGGTGTTGCTGGTACCAATATTATAATAGGCATAATTGCTGGCACCATTTTAGTGCTGGCCCTCATATTAGGAATTACTGCATGGGGCTATAAGTAAGTGAAATGGCTCAGTATATTACTGTCAAACTGTACTTTAAAATATTTATCTAAATGATTCTAGAAATTTTTGTATCATTGGATAAATAAACCTGCAGTGAAAATCAGTCTGGTTCAGTATTCAATCCATGATGATCCTTGGCATGATTAGAGGTAACAATAATTTATCATTTTTTAGATTTTGAGATTAACTCCCATCTATTCTAAAAAAACTGAATATTATTTTAAAACCATTACATGAAATAAAATCAATCTAAATCGTGTCTCATACAAAGGCTGTGTTGGTTGGCTCTTTAGTGATGCAGATTCTCTTGACTTAAAACCATTCTCCAACATCTAGGCAGGATAGTGTATGAGAGAGCATAGCGTTTAGTAACAAGGGTGATATCAACAAGATCAAGAGCAGGATCTGCTCCTTAGTGCTTCCTGCTAAGGGCAGGGATCCTGCCAAGAGCCAAACCTCTCCCCAACCAATGTGAAGAAGACATTGTTATTTGTTAAATACCTGAGCCTTTTGTGGGAAGGAAAAACTCTTCAGAGATATAAGGTGTTAAAATTAAAATTCAACTATAAGTTACAATTTTTAGAAACCTAATTCTTAAGCTTCAAAGTTCAGCTTACAATTCTTTGTTTCTATGTGCAAGATTTAAAAAGTTACACATTATGTAACTTTTGAATATTGGATCCCCTTAGCTTTTAGCTAAGTAAATGACTTCACAGATTCCAGACTTTCTGTATACTTAATGGCACCCTACTCCAGTACTCTTGCCTGGAAAATCCGATGGACAGAGCAGCCTGGTAGGCTGCAGTCCATGGGGTCGCTAAGAGTCGGACATGACTGAGCGACTTCACTTTCTCTTTTCACTTTCATGCATTGGAGAAGGAAATGGCAACCCACTCCAGTGTTCTTGCCTGGAGAGTCCCGGAGACGGGGAAGCCTGGTGGGCTGCCGTCTATGGGGTCACACAGAGTCGGACACGACTGAAATGACTTAGCATAGCATAGCACAATGTGCTCATTTCCCTTGTTAAGTACTTATGATGTGAAAGGTTTCTTTAGTATTCAAATAACTTAAGTTTAATAAAATAAAACTTAAATGAACCAAACTTTTTTGACTAGGCATTGACTAGCATAGTGTATATAATCATTTGTTATTACTATTATCACTGCCTGACATGGTTTTGAAAGTAAAAAGTGAAAGTGAAGTCGCTCAGTCATGTCCGACTCTTTGTGACCCCGTGGACTGTAGCCTACCAGGCTTCTCCGTCCATGAGATTCTCCAGGCGAGAATACTGGAGTGGGTTATTATTTCCTTCTCCAGGGGATCTTCCTGACCCAGGGATCGAACCCCGGTCTCCTGCATTGGAGGCAGATGCTTTAACCTCTGAGCCACCAGGGAAGCCATGGTTTTAATCCAACTGAATTAAAAGACACCTCTATACTAGTTTAGTATATGGGTCTTGCTGGCTGTGAGGTCAAAACACTGAAGTTACTTTGGCTGAAAAGAGAGAGTAATTAGTTGACTGCCAGGATAAACTTTCTATGTTGTAAGTACTAAAATGCAGAAAGACATTTGTGCAAGCCTGTGTTAACAAATCGGAGAAGGCAATGGCACCCCACTCCAGTACTCTTGCCTGGAAAATCCCATGGACGGAGGGGCCTGGTAGGCTACAGTCCATGGGGTCGAAAAGAGTCGGACACGACTGAGCGACTTCACTTTCACTTTTCACTTTCATGCACTAGAGAAGGAATCGGCAACCCACTCCAGTGTTCTTGCCTGGAGAATCCCAGAGATGGGGGAGCCTCGTGGGCTGCCATCCATGGGGTCGCACAGAGTCGGACACGACTGAAGCGACTTAGCAGCAGTGTTAACAAATAGCACAGACAGCAGGGTAAAGTTTAGCATAATATAGTTAACATGGCCTAGCATAGTGTAGCAAATGCCTCTTCAATGTGCAGATTGTTTGGCACTTTGCATGCTTGTATTTGCACCAGCTGATTTCAGCATAATTTGGAGTATAAAATTGTATGTCTGAAAGAAAGGCTTTTCTGTACATATATTGTTTGAGCTCTCCTTATACCTTAGCTGGATTAGCCCTATCTTGGCGTCACACTATTTCCTTGACTTCCCTTATGCAAGGCTCATGTAGTAGTGCCATCACAACCATTGCTATTTTGAAGTAGCTCAGTGATTTCATTTAGTCATGCGAGAGGGAGAGCAAAATTGTTAGTTCTGTTAGTTTTCTGCCACCTACTGATGTAAACTGATATTTCATGTTTAAAATCTTGGAAAAAATTACCCTTTCAAAATTATGAAACCTGAACATCTAATCCTACTGCTAATGAAATTATCTGTGTCTGTTTTTTAATGATTAGAATGAAAAATACTTCTTTCTGTATATCATTTCTTGTTTTTATGAAATTTAAGTGGTTTCACTTTTTTGTTTCTAAATATATGTACTTTGCAGAACCTTGTTCATACTACAGTATTCTCTTCATAAATAATTTGAACCCGAATGATGAAAGTTTTAATGTTACTACATTTATTCAGAATTTGTATAAAAATAGAATAAGGATGTAGAAATTTTAATACAGTAATTAAATTCATGAATATGCTGTTTCATGTATTCTATTTAAAATGCCAAGCGAATTTAGGACTTGAGAACTCATTTTCTCATTAATTCTTCCAATTAAACTTTCTACCCCTTCTCCAAGTCTTGGGGTAGTAGAAGGAATAGGAAATGAGGAATACTCATTTGTAACTGATGGATCTCTCAGGTAATCAGATTGAGGGGATAAAAAGTAGAACGTGTTGAATTGAAATATTTTGGCTTTTTTTCTCCCGTATATGATAGTTTCAGGAATGAAAAATATTAAATATCAAATTGGCACTTTTACTCTAATGAGCTCATTATTAAGCAAGATGCCCAGAGAATGGAATAGATTGACAGGTAAAAGTGCTACAAACAAAATCTATACAGCAACATTAGCCTTGATCTTGGAAGGAAGAGCCTACCTGTTAGTTGCTTGACCCTCCAACAAGTCTTCAAAATACTGACAGCTAGTTAGGTCAGGATAGAAATTTTGAAATTAGCTTGTTTTATTTAAAAATTAAAAATCATTGGCACCTCCTTACCACACTCTCTAGAACTCATTTTTTTTTTCAGAATGATTTATTCCAAAACTCATGCAATTTTATTTTAGGAGACTTTAAACAAAGTATTACCACTGTTGCTTCCAGTGAAACCTCACAGTGATGTGATGACATGAGAGGTCCATAACAGCTGTGAATTCTCATTCTATCATACACAAAATGTTCTTATGGACATTTATGTTTTCATATTTGAAATTCTTAGGATGAACTCTAGTTTGTGGCATATATTCCAAAAAGAATGAATTATAAGTTTTATTTGCATGAAAACACATTTAATATATATATATAACTTGACTAGTTTCCTTATTTAAATCAATGTACATGTCTGAAAACCTATATTTGAAATAAGGTTGACTTTAGGACATTACTAAATGTTTAATGTGATAACAGTTGACATTGAGAAAACAATTACTTTTTAATAACTGAAGCTTTATGCTTTTAAACAATGGTTACTTGAAAATGTTGTCACTAATCCTTTGGTGTCATTTCTTCAAAAGATGAAGTGAAATTTGTGTATGTGAGTGTGTGTGTGTGTGTGTGTGTGTGTGTGTGTGAGGTGGTGGTGGGGGGAGACTATGTTTTTGATCTTCATTTTAATTCTGCAATTAGAAATTCTAGTGGAGATCTTTCATCAAATGCTTTTATGTTTAGTGATTTCTCTTAATGTATTTTTTTAGGTAACTAATTCTTTCTCTCTCTCTCTCTTCTTGTCCATAAAAAGAAACTATCGAGAGCAGAGGTATGTGATAAGAATAATCCGAACATAAAACTGAAAACCAAAAGGTTTAAATCTTGTTATCATCTTTGGAATTCATACATACCGTTATAAATTAAGTTTACTTTTGTTTTTATGTTGTAGTGGTCATAAACTAATCTTGATTTTTCATGGCCTTGAAATGATCATTTTAGTACTGTTGCCATGGAATGTGTTAGTTTTAAATAGCTCTATCATTATTTGGTTTTAATGGTTTTGTCATCCAACAAAACTATAATTAGTCATTCTTATTTGTGTTCCTTTTATAGTAATATATATTTAGAAGTTGATTTTTTCCTACCTAAAACAAAATTCCTTTACGTTAAGGTGTCACCTTTATTTACGTTAGTTAATTGGCTTTTCTTCACATTTATAACACTTTTCTTGCCCAGTGATTTCTAAAGGAATTTATTTTTAGTGATTGTTGTTAGTTTACTAACTTTCATTAATAAATGATAAAATTTATATAGGCACAGTATTGTGATCAGGAGAGCATCTTGGCATTTGAGGAATCTGTTTTATCTCTGCATAAGAAATTTTTTTTTTTTACAGATTAGATAATTGTACAGGTTTTGAAAGAAATAATTTGCATAGTAATAATCTCTGATTGCTACTACACTATTTTTTTTTCAATAAAAAGCCCATAAAGTCAGGCGCTCTGTTCATATAACCTTAAAATCTATGTTTAGCCAGTAGTGTCTAAATAGATACAAAGCATTCATGTAACTGGGTAAAACTTGCCTATTTTTTCTAAATCTAAATTAGCCCATGTTAAGGTACATTCCTCACTTTTCACATTTAAAAACTTATAATTGCTATTAACTATTGATACAAAAAAATTAAAATATACTGGAAATTGACCATCTAAGACCACATCATATAGTCCTAGTTTTGTACTCAAGATGCCTATGCAGGCTCCTAACTTTTCCCACAATTGTAGGAAATGTCTGAGGCAGATTAGAAATAAGATGTAATAAATGTGACACTTTATCAGACCCTAGCCACAGCTTTCATTTTTTTTTTCACAAACTAGAATTTTAAACTTTGTTCTGTTTCCTTTTATGTTATAATTTAAAATCTGTATAAGGTTTTAGCCATAAGTGGTACCCACAGGGTACCCATTGAGATCCTGGCCAGTTAGCCATAAATATTAGAAAATAATGACCTTGCTCTGGAGTCACTGACTTCTATCATTAATGGAGAAAGTAAAACTGAAACAAAATTATTTAAATAAAGGAAATAGACTTATTTGTGATATTTTAAACTCTGTGTCCAAAAACACTGAATAAGAGCCGGAGCTACTCATGCTTTCTGTTGGGTAGATGTTGATCAGTTGTACCAGAAACGTAAGTTAGGTGGCTTTCTTCAGTGAAAATTAAAATTATACTACCAAGATCAAAAACTGTTGATTTAGCTCCATTTCTGTAAGAATTAACTCTGCAATGTAATTTAATATTGCTGACTATTTCAAAGGAAAGCACAGTGTCATAAATATGTAACGTAAGCAAAATTGTTATGGTGCTCTAAGACGTGTTCTCACCAGGGGTATTCTCCAGAATAAAGCAATTTCCCACATTACAAAAACAAATGGTAAATATATAAACCTGAGCACCAATTTCTTATTCTAACTCAATATACGCATAGGTACAGTTAAGAAAATTTTTGTTAGAAATCTCTTTTTTGTGCCTGATGTAATTTCATGCCTCCTGGTAATCCTGGGAGTATTACCAGTATATGATGAATACTGAGTCACCATTTCATCAATCTGGACACCCTTTCAAGTCTAGTTCATATTTTGAGAGTTGTCACTTTTCAGCAGGTACTATTTTTTTAATATATTTCAGCATAAATTTTATTTTTGCCCTTATGATTGTCTATAGCTAATGACTCTTATGGGTATATGAAAAGTGAAAGTGAAGTTGCTCAGTCGTGTCTGACTCTTTGCAACCCCATGGACTGTAGACTACCAGGCTCCTCTGTCCATGGGATTTTCCAGGTATTGTATAGGGTTATATAGTAATTGTTAAAATGAAGAAGCTGCAAAGAATGAACTTTAGCAGGAAGTTGTGAGTATATAAATATCTTCTGAAGGACAGTCTTTTATTAGAATGTATCTTAGTGGTTATAGAGAAGGCTATAAGACCAATGGACCAAAGCCTACATTAGGAAATTTACAATCATGTGAAAATACCTGAAGATATTCCAATAAAGATGTGCCCAATTCCAAAGGATGCCAGGGAATAGAAATAAAAAATTTGAGTTGCTTTTAAATTAAGTTTTGCTCTGAAGTTCCATGGTGGTAGGACCAATCTAGAATGAATCAGAAATCTACCTGCTAGTATGTGATCTTGGGAAAACGCTTAAATTTTCCCCAATCCCGAATGCAGACAAAGTTCTTTGTAATCTGTGAAACTTTCTAATAAGGAAAGTTACTGATATGTGGTCTCTGAAGACTTTGTGTTTCTCTAGTCCTCAGATGAAAGAGATAGGTAGGTATGGTTGTCTTTAAAGAGAAATTCCTGACATGAGTGAGGCCCACGCATCCTGGTGTGAAAGCATTGGTGAACACACAGCTTTGCTTTGACACTAAATACATATTAAGTATGTAGCCAGCTATGAGATTCTTTAATTAATGATACAATGGCTCAGAAATGCCAAACTCAGCATAACTTTCAAATGACTGGAAATGTCAGGCAAGTAATTCTGTGAAGAAACCTGATAACCTGGTAAATTTTCCACCAGAGAATGTGTCCCCCAGGTTTTCTTTATGTTGAAGGAATGTGTGATAGGTTTAATTTCACATCTGGCAAAAAGATTAGAAGCAAGCCCTTTTTTTCTTTTTCTTTATGTTTATAAGCTGCCTAATAAAAGATAGAAGCTCCATTCTGGGAGACAGAACTTCATACATGAATTATATCACTTTAGATCTGCCAGGGTTGGCAACTTTCCTGGCGGTCCAGTGCAGGGGGCAAGGTTAGACCCCTGGCTGGGGAACTAGGATTCCAAATGCTGTGAATATGGCAAAAATAAATAAATGAATAAACAAACAAATAAATATAAATCTACCAGTGTCATCTTGTGAAGGGTAGAGCCATGGGACTGAGGAGCCAAGGAGAATTCTTAGATCTCGTCTAGTTAGAAGGATGACTATTGATAATTTTCTTTAAAATCTCCAGGAAGGAAGGCTTCCATCTATTTTTCAGTTAATGCTATTGTTTCTATTTTAGCATAATTGCTTTAGGAGTTAGCAGCTATATACTTTGCAATAAGAATTAGAAGTTTGAATTTTAGTTTTCAGGCAGTTTTGCAAATAGCAATAGAATAAAGTTGGATTTATAAAACATCCTTATTCAGGTGCAATTAAACTTGGATTTAATTCAAGTTAAATTGAATTCATTAAATTTGGATTTATAAAGCATTAAACTTGGATTTATAAAGCATCCTTATTCAGGTGCAATATTCTTTTGTCTGAAATGAACATACATTGTTGAACATACATAATATGAATCAGAATAAATAATTAGTTCATATCTTCCTGATCCATACCTTAAGCAGAAACCCCCTTCCCCATTTCTTTCCTCTCTCTTACCTGTTTTAGCCACTTTACTTTCTGCTTGTAAACCTCCCTCCTTTTTCTCCCCAAGACTTTCTTAGTTTTTCAGTGTTTTAAATATTATTATAGTGATATTCATGCATCTGTCAATGTGACTTAGTACACAGTACAGACAGCAGTGTGACAATTCCAATAGCAGATACCAGATACCAACAAAGCTTTGGAAAAGTGCCTCCTTCAGTCTTAAGGTTAACACTTAATTTTTTTCATTATTAATCTCCTTTTGAGTATGTGTAAGGATTATTAAGTTAAATATTATGGTTCAGCAGACCCTTTATAGAAAGATCAGACTTCTCTTATAACAGGAACCCTTTCTGAGGAAAAATAATTTAGCTAAATAAGTTTTATTTTCTTTTGGTTATTATTTATAGAAAAATTCATTCACATGTCTAAAATATTTGCTTGTGATGTGGGAAATTTGAGGTAATTTTTCCATTATAAAACTTAGTACTGATCAGGCCACCTAATTCCAAAATTCTATGAAACTAGTAAAATTTAGGAAGACAAGCATAAAGACTAGGAAAATAAATTCAGTTTTAACACATTTAAAGCTATCAGTTACTTGGTCATTTATGGTCTTTTATAACAAATGATGAAGTAGTATTTTATTGATCATAGGGACCTGATATTCTCTATCTTCACTAAAGGTTAATCACAAAGAAGTAGGTTTGTAATAAGATATAATTGGATATTTAAAAAAGAATAAATTTCTGGACAGTGCAGGCTGTTAAATAGTATTAAAAGATCTTTAACAAAGTTTATCATCTGTTATTATTAACATTTTTATGCATTTACTGTGTGAAGGAGTTATATGCATTCTTTGTGGAATTTTAGGAAGAATAAAGTGTAATTTCTTTATTTAGAAGACTTCATGGTGGAGATAGAGAAGAGTCTAGTTTGCCTGGGATGATAAAAGCCAAGCCATGCCCTTCAGAGTTCACTGCACTTAAACTTTCCTTTCAACCCTTTGACTGTAGCCCATAGTTTACGACATGTGTAGCATTTAGGATGTTTGTGTGCAGTGTGAAAGATGAACATGAACTGCAGAGAAATTACATTGAAGGATTTGTAAACCATGCTTAGCTAACAAACAGGCAAAACCATTGAGCCCCATCCATTGTGAGAAGCAGCCCATTTAAGCCTGCAGTCTCAGATAAGTGAACCCTTGGTAAATGCCTGAATGCCAGAACCATGTAAAGAAAGAGTAATTTGGGTGCAAAGTCAAGTAAACTCACAACGTGTATTTATTTGCTTTGAATTTATGTGCTTCAGCTGGTAAAGAATACACTTGCAATGCAGAAGACCCTGGTTTGATTTCTGGGTTGGGAAGATCCCCCAGAGAAGGGATAGGCTACCCACTCCAGTATTCTTGGGCTTCCCTGGTGGCTTAGTCGGTATAGAATCCGCCTGCAATGCGAGAGATCTGGGTTCAATCCCTGGGTTGGGAATATCCCCTGGAGGATGGCATGACAACCCACTCTAGTATTCTTGCCTGGAGAATCCCCATGGACAGAGGAGCCTGGTGGGATTCAATCCAGGGGGTTGCAAAGAGTCAGACACGACAGAGCAAGTAAGCACAGCATATAAATTTGAATTTAGTGAGGCACATCTCATCAGCTTATAAAAATTATCATTAAAGATAATAGTGACAAAAATGACTTGTTAACCATAAAGATTATTATTGGAAATGTAATGTTAATGGGATGTTCTTTGGCATTCTTTTATAAGTATTGATATGATACAAAAGGCAATTTTCCTACCTGAGGCAACTTACAATACTTTGATTTTTTTTATTTTTCAAAAAATTGATAGAGCATTTTACTGATAGGAGGCAAGACAGAAAATATGATTCCAGACAGTTAAATATCTCTTCCATAAACAGATATATCATTTGTGTTATTAACAGAATAAATATGGGAATTACATGTCTTTTCTATACAATTAATGTTTCATAATATACTGGGAAAAAGATTACATTTATGATCTAAAGTCACAAATATTTTGAAAGTATATGTATCAAAAAATTATATTAATCCTACATACAAATCTAATGAGAAATTTGATTTCCTTAAAGGGGAGAGGTAGATCACACAAGTTAATATAGGTGCTTTATGTCGGTTGTAAAATTTTATTAGCCATGCCTGTTTGGGGGTCATGCTCTGGCAAAAAATCAGATTAACTACCAAAGTAGGAGCATTGACAAGGTAGTTCTATCTAAAGTTTTCTACCCTGTTCCCTTAGCAGAAGTAATACAAATATGTTCCAATCTCAGTTAATTCAAAATCAGAGTGAATGGAGTCACTAATAGTGAAGACTATGTAGATTTTCCCTTGTTGGAGATAAAGAATTGAGGTCATCCAGCAGCCACCTATAAGTATCTTTCTATAGTATCAACAAGAATTCCATTATTTTTCAACTCTTTCTTCCTCTTGCTAAATTATCTTCCTTTACATATTCTAGTGTGCAGTTAATAGAATTACATTTTTGATTGACATTTGAATCTCTTTCAATTTCTTTATATTTCTGCTAAATGAGTAGTGAGGCCCCAGATTGAATAGAGAATTCAAATAATTTATTTGGATTAAATTATAGAACAGTTTAGAAATCAATCAGTTCTTTTAAGGCCAAATTAAGGTTACGTTTATAGTATTTAGAAATTACAAATAGTTTACACACCACAGTGAAAAAAAGGATGCCTTATCTGGGCAAGGACTGTCTGTCTTGATATGTCTCCTTCAGCACCAGGGTTTTTTTTTGTTTGTTTGTTTTTAAAGACAAAATGGCAATTAACATCTCTAAGTGTAATGAAGTTACAGTGAAAAACATCATCTTTTCATATTTTTCCCCTGAAACAAGGGTATATTCATCCAGATTGTAAAGACTTCAGTGATTGCATTTCCGACCTCTACAATTAGAATGACTTTAACTTGTCACATTTACTAATAATCTTACATGTTGTTATAGATTTGATTCATGTAGATCATTATCCCTACCTCTTTTTTCCTAAAATAATATTTGTATATGTCTGTGTTCATGTGTGTGTCTTGTTTTCTGACTTTGAAATGTTTATTATGCCTTAGACAGTTACCCCAGGGAGATTATGTAAAAAAGCCTGGAGATGGCGACTCTTTTTATAGCGACATTCCTCCTGGAGTCAGCACAAACTCAGCATCTAGTTCTAAGAAGAGGTCTGCTTTTCTGTCGCATTTTCAGATTTCTACCTGTTCCATCACACATTATTCCATTAGTCAGAACATTTCATTATTTTGCAGCAGGTTTGATTACTTCTTCCTTCTTTCTTGAATGTTAAAAAATAGTATCCTTTGTTCTTTGATTACTCTACTTCAAAATGCCATATGCTCAGAACCAGTGGTTTAACAAATCAGGCCAGAAAACCAAACAAAAGAAAACTAAGCAAATAACAACCCTAAGTCTACATAGAAATTCCAGGGTTTTTCAATCTTGCTCCTCTACTGCTTCAGAAACTACACATAGTATTTTATTGTATTTTAAATGGTGAGCTTTATGTCATGTTTGGTAGTCAAAGAAAAAGGTTACTGTCACGCTTCAGTAAAAGCAGTTGTTAAAATAAATTGGTAATATAAATGCTGCATTGAATTTTTTTAATTTTAAATTTATCAAAGCTAAGCTTGCTGTGAAAAAAACGATTGCTTCTCTGTGAATCATATATTTGAATATTATGATTTTGCCTTTCATTCCTGGAATGATTAATTCTAGACTTTATCATTTAGAGCTGGTTGCCAAATTGATTTAAGCATTTTTAATATTTGAATTTTATAGCAGTCCAGATGGGGTTGATATATTATTTATATGTCTTAAACTTGAAGACTGTATTCTTGCTCTACGGTCCTAAGGGATATAAGACCATTTAAAATTCTGCATGCTTTATAAATGCTTAATAAAATAAGCTGACAGAAGAAATAAATAGAATGTTTTAGGAAATGAGACCTTCATTCTCATTGAAAAAAACTTAAATATTCCTCTGGAAGAGTTTCTTTAAAATTGTTGGCAGGGCTGAAATGTATACTTTGGGCACAGTAGTTCCTTTATAGACTGAAAGGGAAATTGCTAATTTATTGAGAAGAAACATGATCTCTTCTGAGGTTCTAAATAGAGTAATCTGCAAGAATTCTGCAGTGGATCTCACTCTTTATAAACATCAGGAAAAAAAAATTGAAGGAATCAGTGAGATTTGGGAACTGCTGTGGAACTGTCCTCAGCATAAAGGATTGTTTTTACTCAGATAACATAGCTTAAATCTAAAGTTAAATTATTAGTCTTTGCATAAGGAGTACAGTTCTATAGAAGGATGTTCAAGCATTTTATTCTTTTAATTCATTGGGTACTTTTTAGCTAAGAGAATAATCTTTTCTTAAAATCCTCACAGTATATATTTTCTTGATCGAATATTTAATTTTAAATCAAATCACATGGTAAATAAGTGTAAAAATCAATAGATTCCAGGAGAATTTCTATTGTTCTTTTTTCAAAATAGGAGTTACCTTATACTTAGCAAATGATGGTGAAAAATCTAGGGAATTACATAATAATTGTGCTGAGTTCCATTTATTTTCATTCATCAGTAGAAGGCTCCTTTTAAAATAGATGTTTTTAGCAATTAACTGGAATGATATATGGAAAAGATTTAAATTACAGCACTATTTTCTAAAGTACTTCAAGAAGAGCTTAAAATATTGATTTGAATCTTGACCAGATTTTAGCAAAATCTCAATGGGTTTTGACTTTTAAACAGTTAAATTTGTACCAAATTATGTGATTCCTCCTAAGTATATGCAGTTTGTCAAAATGCTTTTCTTATGTGGTTCAAGGTAGGTATGTAAATTTTGCTTCTTGTAGACAATTCATTTAAAGATGGCAGGACACAAAAAGCAGAAGGGCTTAATGGTACATGGACTTTGTGAGAGAAAGCTCCATGATAAACATCTGACTCAATTCAATTATTGGACAGTTAACCAACAGTACCATATTTGGGGGGGGGGTGTATATTAGTGGAGAAAAATGCCAATTCTCAGAAAATAATTTTATTGTTTAAGAAAACCTAAATATTAGGTTTTGATAAAGATTAATCTTTGATAAAGGTTAACCAGGTTCAACTGAGCAATTCTTATTGAAATCTCTTGGAAGTCCATGTTCTCATAATACTTGAATGGAAGCCATTGCTTTACAATTAAGAAACATCTATGGTGGGACCCCATTATAACTCTTGCTGCATGGATTATGTAACTGAAATACGTAGTGTATTTGCTCTGTGTGGTTCTTGGGAATGTAATTGGCTTGCACTGTATCCTGATACTTTTCAATTACAAACTCTTGTAATGGGGTTCCATTGTATTTGACTTTTCTTAAATTGAATGTTGTGTAATTCTGCCTTCTTCATGAAGACTTTCATGTTTTCTTCATTCTTTCATTTCAGATTTTTTCTTTCTTGATTTATTTTAATGCTCAGTAATGCTTAGAAATGTTGCTTACTGATTTCAAAACATTCATTTGATTATATTTTTGAACAGTATATACACATTTTCAATTTCAGGTCAAATGGACTTTCTCATTCTTGGAGTGAAAGGATTCCAGACACAAAACATATTTCAGACATCTGTGAAAATGGACGACCTCGGAGTAACTCTTGGCAAGGTATAGGGCAGCCTTCTGAACCCATCTGTCCACATAACCTTAATTCTGTATTGTGTGGTGCCTGGTTGTAAAGACTTGTTCTTTTTCATTAGTTCTTCAGCTCTTCTCCCAACAGAGAGGAGGACATTTCTTATGAGAGAATCCGGTTCTTTTTTCTTTGTTGGGAAATGATGGGATTTGGTAGCACCAGTGCACTGGGTACATGAGAAGGCTGCACAGTGCTCTGGAAGTCCTATGTTCTGGGCTGGTGCTGTTGTGAATTGCATTCACTTGAAATATAGTGTAATTAAACACACAGAAATTGTTTTTTTTTTATATATATATATATTCAAATCTAGCCATAAACCATCTTTTTCAGGTAACCTGGGAGTCAACAGAAAGAAAATCAGAGGCAAAAGATTTAGACCTCGGTCTAATTCAACTGAGTAAGTCTGAACCTCTAAAGGAAAAAGACCCTGCAAGGTCCTGTGCAGTTAGTGCGAAATGTTAATTAACCTGATCATCAAAGAACTGTAAACCATGCCTCTGGGTCTTGGTTTTGTCTTTTTAATCCTTTTATTTATTTATTTTGCTGTTTTAAAATTAACCATGGCTTTTCTCTTTTACATAGGCATCTCCGCAACTGTGCCCATACCAATACCCCCTGTTAGTGGGGGGTCTCACCCTCGCTGCAGGCTTTGTCCTCCAGTAACCTGCCATTGTGGTGTTTTGGTTCCGTTTGAAGGGAATTTTGATAACATTCCTTTCTTCTCATCGCCCGGGGTCCAGCCATTTCAGAGGGGTCACCTTTCCTCTCCCCAATATTCACACAGCCTAGAAGCATCAGGGGGAAGTTTCCACCGTACTAGAGCATGAGAGCTGCTCACAGCGTGAAACCACCGCTCCCAGGGCTTCATGGCCATCTAAGCATTCTCTCAGACTACTGGAATATGGGTCCCTTTAAAATTTTCCTTCTGAGGACATTTAAAAGGGTATTTCCCTAAACTTGCTCTTTAACGGAATCATTGTCACTGAATGCAACACTCTGTATTTTAAATGATAGCCACATTTTTTTTTAAGTCGGATGGGGTTAGCAGTTATATTTAAAGTCATTTATAATGAGGTAAACACCATCAGAGAAGGCAATGGCACCCCACTCCAGTACTCTTGCCTGTAAAAATCCCATGGACAGAGGAGCCTGGTAGGCTGCAGTCCATGGGGTTGCTAAGAGTCGGACACGACTGAGCGGCTTCACTTTCACTTTTCACTTTCATGCATTGGAGAAGGAAATGGCAACCCACTCCAGTGTTCTTGCCTAGAGAATCCCAGGGATGGGGAGCCTGGTGGGCTGCCGTCTATGAGGTCACACAGAGTGGGACATGACTGAAGTGACTTAGCAGCTTAGCAGCAGCAAACACCATACACTTTTAAAATTTGTCTCTCCACTTAAGAAAATCAAGCAAAACCAAGCTTCTTGGAACCTTTATTTCCCATCATGATATGAAACACATTCTTAGTTTTCTTCTGGACCTTGCCACCTGGTTTTAATTAGCCATATTTTTTGGAACTACCTAATTTTTTTTGTTTGTTTTTACTTATGTCTCACTGCAGTGTTAGTGATTATTCCTTGGATCTCTATTGCTTCTTCATGCCTTAATACTTTAAAAATCTGAATAGCAGATATTTGTTCACTGCCTGTCAGAAACTCATGTTAGCTTTTCCATCATATACCCTACCTTTTTCAGTCCAGGACAATAACATTGCCCTGAAATTTGGAGCTTCCTGCTGATGGTATTGTCTTGTAAGTGGCTTGTCAGATTACTAGAGGATATGTTACCTTAGTAATGATAAATAGGTTCCAGTGATACCATTGCATGGTCCAGAATGGCATCATAGAACTCCATCACAAATAACTACTCTGTTAGAGTTTATCTTATACATTCCCAAAACGCTTGAATGCTTTAGGGCTCATCATGGATAAACTCTTGGAATGTTTGATTTGTTTTGCATGAGGTCATCTGGTGAGAGCTTCTTAGCTTATCTCAGTTGCTCACAAGAGTACAGGTAACTGCTGAATGTTCTTCAGAACTTCCTTTGTGTAACTGTGTAGTGCTTTAACAGTATTTCCTGTAACAAGGCTTTGAAAACTCCTAAGTGAACAATCACCAAATATACAATATTGTATTAAAGCTATGAGTTTAAGACCCAAGGAATACTTGGTGTTTAGTGACATTTTCTAGCAAATCACTTATTTTTTTAAAATTATTTATCATGCAACAAATATTATGATATTGTAGACAGCGCTTGAGAAATCTTGCCTGTGAGATAATTATTACATTTAATAAGTCATCATAATGGAGTCATCATTATGAACAAGTATTAAGGATGCCCTCAGATTTGTCAGACTTTCAGATTTGGTTACATGACCCATATAAGCTAAATGGAACCAAGTTTGTGAAGCTGACCTCTTCTCACATTCTCATATACCTTAATGTCCAGACACTATGTTTTGTTTTATTTTTCTTAAAAGAAATCCTAACACAAAGCATATCAGAAATTATGTCAACAGTTTTTTTTTTTAATACTTCCCATGTTTATTAAATAATTGCAATTGCATCTAATATAACAATATCATTTGTGTGACTTATAAGAGGAGCAGTATGACCACAGACAAACATACCTTTTGAAGTTTTTTTAGGTTAAGAGTTACTATCAGGTCCATTATTTCAACATTCCCTTTAGTATCTGATCATCCCAAAGGATGATGAAACATGAATTCATTAAAGAAACCATGCACCACAAATGCATACTGTGCTATAAAACGTCCTTGTTTATTGTATTGTTTTTCCACTCAAAGCTTTTGCATCTTCCTCACTGTTGTACCTGATGTAAAAACAAAAGGTTTTTGGCTTAGACTTTGTATTATATATTGTGTTTTTACAGGAGGGAGCCCCAAGCACCTGAGCCTGGGCACTCCCTCGCCCAGACAGTCCCATCCCAAGGCATAAGCTCAGGGGGCTCTGACAGCCCCCAGACAGGGAGTCTGGATCACAGGTCAGTCTCCACCTGCCCCTTCATTCTGGGCTGCCACTTAATCTCCCTCCAAGTCCCTTCCTTGGCTGAGAGCAGAGTCATTTGATCTCTGACTGACCCCCAACGTCTGCTCCGAGGTGCTCCTGGTCCAGCCAGCACCGGCTAATTTTCCTCTGCCTTTCCATTCTGGAGAACACAAAGGGCTCTCCTATCCTGTTGAATGCTTTTTTTTTTTTTTTGCATGTTGCGCTACAAGCCAAGTCAAGCCACGTAGGCAGATGCATCGCAATGTGATGAAATCTCATCACTGTAGCCAGCATGACCTAGAGATTATTAGGAGGCCCACTGTGAAGACACTTTCATAGGCACATCCCCAGAGGGAATCTTGATTGAGAGCTCTTTTCAATGACCTAGTGTGAAGTGATCACAGCTTTCTGAGATGCTCCCTGACACAGAAAGGTCTGACATGTGCAAGTCAGGCCACATGGCTGTATGTTTCTTGGAACAGTCGTGGCTGTTCCTTGGAGCTTCTAAGATTGACAGTGAAAGGGACACACGTGTCCTCCTTGAAGTGGCCGACTGCCTGTGGGTGACTCAGTTTGCTATGCAGCTATGTTTCACCCGGTAACAGTTGCATGGGCTTTTTCTACAGTTTTCCCCAGGCCAAAGCATTCACTAGCCTTTATGTGTGGCTGCACTTGCTTTTTGACTTTTTTCTTTTTGTTCAGAGTCTTAGTGGAAATCTTTATGCAAGTTTTAATTGGCTATCTCTGTCAAAAGCACAAATTGGCAATGATTGTGGCTAAAGGCAAAAAGAAGTGTGAGTTGTGCCCAAGTTGGACACTATCTTAGCAAAAATGGTCTTGTAAGCATGAAAAGCAAGCAAGCTCTTCCCTCAGGAGGGAACTGATGATGTTATTTTGTTGTGTACATTGGTTATAATTAAAAAGGAAAGGTAAACTTGAGGGAAAGCACTATGGAAATATAGTCTAATATTGTTTATGTAACTGTGGAAATGTATCTTGATTTAAATGTATCTACAAAAAAAAAAAAAAAAAAAAAAAAACCCAAAAAACTAAATATGGAGGCAAGAAGCAAACTTTAACCACAAAAAAAGCAGTGTATTTTATAATTTCCCCTGGTTTGTTTTGAAGTAACTTTAAACATTTTACTGAGTTTAAATTTTCATTGTCTATGATATCTCTGGAAGTTATCTTTTAAATGAGAAATCTCAGTGTAAAATTTCCAAATTCTTCTGTGACTGAATTTGTTATGTGTTTGACAAGGGCATATTCTAAGAGGATGTGTTTTTGCTTGGCTCCCAGGGTTAAAAATCAAAAGAAACTCTGGAAAAAAATATAAACACTCTTGTACTCATAATTTTACTGCCTTTAACATCTTCCTTTGTGCAGTAATTCTGATGGAGACTTTGTCAGATCCATCGGAAAAATGTTAGCTAAGGTCATCATTATCCTCTGGCAGTCACTCACCCAGTGATCAGATACTCAGAAGGCAACTTCTGAGGCATTTCCTACTGGAAACATGAATGTGAAGTGCACAAAGGGGAGAGAGGATGGAATGGCAGCTGCACCTAAGTTACCAAACCCACCTCAAGACCATGGAGGCCTGCTGGGGCTCTAGGATCAGAAGAGTGGGCCTCTTTCTGCTCATTACAGAGCCAGCTGGATCACCTTTCTCCTAAACTCCAGCTCGGGATCTGCTCTCGGGAATGAGACAAAAGCCATGTAAAATCTTTCCTTTCATACTGGAAAGAGAACTTGGCTTCTTTTAATTGTTCTTGGGATGGTATATTTTGAAACACCAGGTTGGAATTGCAGCCATCTGAATATTTTCAAAAAGGCCCATTATCATTTGAAAGCCAAGGAGACAAATGAGTGGTGGCCTGGAAAAAGCCTTTGGAGGTGGGTGAAGGGGGCTGCTGACATTACTCTGAAAGAGAGTTTCTGATTCACTTTGGGAAACCACTGGAAAGGCTTTCCCAGAAAGGGTGAATATATGCTAGAATGCCTTGAGCCTTCTTGTAGCTGAGTTAATTGTCATGTTGTACAGACTGCCTCATAATCACCCAGCATCCATCCTGGTTTATTTGCCATAGTCACTTGCATTTAGAGGGTGAAGAACATCCTTGCTAAGCTTGTGCTGTGTATTTTTCAGATTTTCTATCTTGTTCTGCTTTCTTTGTTCCTTCCATTGCTTTCTGCAGGTATTTAAACCCATGGTTCAAAAGAGACTATAATGTAGCTAAGTGGGTAGAAGATGTGAATAAAAACACTGAAGGACCATACTTTAGGTATTTTATAAATTAATTTTATATCCTTTTCAAACTCTCCCAGCACATACAAATACTGTTGTGTGACTGGTTTTCTATCTTGTATCTCCCAATACAAGTTCCCATAGGTGGAAAAGGTTCTTGTTTATTTGCTGCCTTTTGACCTCTGTTTTTGGCTTCATGAGCAAGTCTAGTTCTTTTCTGAATGTTTCAAATGAACATATTTGAAAGGGTTGCCATTTAGTGCATGTCCCTATCACCATCTTCAGCTTTTTAGTAGCTTTCTCTTCATGTTATGCTATGTAGTGTTCTATGGGCATGAAGCATACTTTCCACTAATAAAGCTCACTATTAACCTGAACAATTTAATTTCTAGAACCTAGCAGTTTCATAATGCATTTTTCCTACTTACTGCCTTAAGAGTGCATAGTACATACAAAAACTCAAGGAAAAACATGAAAAGTGATGAAATGAAATGTAGAATTTTACTTTCAGTAAAAACAATTATTTGATGGAACTTGAAAATTATTGAGATACTGTTGACCACAAGAGAGAGTACGGAATGTGATGAGGCCTTGTTTGTTCAGTACAGCCATTTGCTACCAGAGAAGAGCTGTGCTGAGAAGGGTGTTAAGGATTCTCAAAAAAGCCTCTAAGGAATTTTTTATTCCAGCAAGAATGTTGTTGTCTAACCCTTCAGGTGGAACCAGGAAAAAGGTCAGAAACACGATCTTGATTCACAAAAAAGCAGAGTATTCTCTATATTGGAAACTGGCACATTTACTCAATTCACTGCAGCTCAGTTAACACTAGAGGTCAGCGAGAATTTCCAAGAGCTCCTAATGGCATTTTTCCTCTCTTTACAATATCAAACTGATTTCCTGGATGTAAACATATGCTTTAAATCTGACAACTTTGTGGACAACTAATGTAAAGAAGCAATATAGACTCAATTGCTACCTCTTCGGAGCATAACTTCAACAGTTAGCTTTCAGATTTCTTATTGCCATGACTTGAATCAGCACTGATCAGATATCAAAATATGTATGTGTTTTCACCTCTCAGCACCCATACAAGGTGGACTTTCTCTTCCAGTGTACCATTTAGTTTAGACATGTATAGTTTGAGAAAATGATTAGACCAACCTGCATTTTAATTTGATCCATACATTTGCATATAACTCAAGGAAAGCATAACCCTGCTTGCTCACAAAAATATCTCCTGCTTTTATATCCCATCTTCCCTTCTTCCCTGCCCCTCTGCTAATACCACTTTCTCACTGAACTTCATACACATACACTCACATTCAAACATCCCACCTCACCTGTAGCTCCCAAGATGGCCAGCATCAGCAAGACAGGTAAGATGATTTTGAATGTTATTTGGAATCTTGGCTCACCTGCGGTCCTACTTCTCCTTTCTATTTTCCTCAGGCTTGTGGGCAGATTATAACTTGTATCAGCCATGGAACCAAAACACAGTAACACAGTGACTTTGGTCCCATATGGGGTAGGGCTTATATGACCTAAATGGACTTAGCATTTTTGTAACACTGACTTGTGAAATGGTACTCCGGAAGAGTTGATTCACCTCCCCTGGGTGAGCTGAGTAGTTTATGTGGCTCCCAGAGCAGAGTTCACATTTCTTAAAATCAGCACCCAGGTCTGCCCAGAAGCTGCATGAATAAATGCAATTTGGATGGGGGAATGCTTCAGCTTCCCCCGTTGCACGTGCAAAGCTGCAAGGGCAATGGTGGAGGGTTCTTTTATCTCCTCTCATGATGAGACGTTGGTCCCTACAGTGGATAGTCACACGAAGAATTCCTTATTAAATACATATGTATGTTTAAAGGCTAGATAAAATTTAGTGGAGGGTTATAGGTTAACTGTCATATGGGGGTTAATAAGGGTTATGCCTGTAAGACCTGAAAGTCAACACAGAATTTTTGTGGAAGTGGTAAATAATTGAGATGTTCCAGGGCTTAGAACATGTGATACTAACACAACAGAGTGAATTTCATCCACTGTCCGTCCACACCAAGCCTCACATAGGAGACCCAAAGGCTTATGCTTTGCCAACCCTATGCTTAAGCTCAGGTCTGCTTCGTCTGCCGCCAGGTCATTCATTCAGGATTACCTGCCAAAACCACCAATGAGGGCAAAGGTCACTTTATTAGTCACCCATGTGGTGTGGGGTTTGTGGCATCTTTATCAAAATGCAGCGGGGACTCTGAGTACAGCACACTGGTCCAAAAGACAGTCCAGCATTGGAAAAAGAAAAATCGTATCTATATAACTCTGAAGAGCAAAGCCAATGTAGGAAGATTTTGAGTGATCAGACTGCCTTGCTTGGGCTCCCTTACCCAGTTCTTATATGACAGTATTTGTTCAAATTGTTGTCCGTATATATTCAGATCATCACAAAGGAGCAGGTGAGGTCACAGTGAGCTCAGTATCTTTTCACAGTAGATCCTGGGGGCAGTTCTGCTGGTGACAGTGCTTTACCAGCTCTTGGAAGGTTTCTTTGGTGTTGTGTATTATCCACTTGATAACTCACTTCATCCGTGGTTTGTTAGTTCTTTTCCATGATCTTGTGGAAATGTAATAACTCTGGAAAGAAACTAATGATAATAACTGTCATGTATTGGGTGCCTGCATTGTTCCTTTATTTCTCGCAACATCATGAGATGTAGGCGTTCTTATTTCCTTTCTGTGTATGGAGGACACTGAGGCAGAAGAGTAACTCGAGGTAACACAGCTAGTAAGTGTCAGAACCCAAATTACGAGACTGGCTCTGACTCAGACATCTGTTCCTTTTCTATCAGACTACTATAACATTTGCATATGAACACAGCCAAGTGAATTAAGGGGTGGGCATGTGTCCCACATGTGTGTGACTGGTTTTTGCCTTTTCTGAGGGACAGAAGTGAACCAAGATCGGTCTTGTCTGTGGACAGAAGGCAAACCCAGAAGGTCTGATGTAGCCCTCAAATATTCAACAATCCATCTGCACATGGACATACCTTCACTGTGTAATTCTCAATGGCACCCGTTATGATTATGGGTTATTATGGTTTTAAAAAACGCAGTAATGATAATGGTTAGCATTTGTCCAGAGTTTACTTTGTAAAGTGAATGAGCTGGGTCGGTGCTTGGTTTTCCGTGAAAGCCCGATTGGAACCACCAAGCGAGTAGCCACATTCAGAAAAGTGCCTGGAGGCAGTTTTGAAGAAACATTTTTCTTAGATATTTGTGTGAAGTTTGTTTTCATTTTCCCTAAACTAACTTACCTTACCTTGTTCTCTCCTCTTATCCTGACTCCTGCTCTGGTGCTCTGCATCCCCCAAGATAGACCCCTGATGCAGTCACACACCACTCAGTCCCAGACCTGAAGCCCCTCACCCCTGCTAAACTGAGCTGCTTGGTTTCTCTCCCTGTTAGGGTTCAAAGTGTCAGTTAAACTGGTGTGTTATCGTGAGAAGTACTAAATGTGTAATTTCTTTGAGGGTCTGGAGGATACCTCTTTGTTTTTAACTCATTGTTGGCTTTGGCCAGGGAGATATTTGAAGGAGAAGCTGGACTTCCAGCATCCTCATTGGAATGGCCCTGTGTGTATACAAAGCTGGTCACTTGGAACCATGACCAAGTGAATGGCTGGCATGACTTTGAAGCTATAAGCCAATACCTCATGCTATGGACACACATGCACACAGCAACATGTTAAAAAGATGACTGAGTCTGTATGATCCCCTAAAGTAAACAAGATTTAGTTGTTTGTGTACCTGACTCTTCTGAACTTGGATGTCTTATCAGTAGTAATTAGGCTAAAAATCTGAACCCAGTTTAGTATCCTTAATTTTAGAAGGATGTATTTAAAATTTAATACAAAAGTATATGCTCATTTTGAACATACTGAATTTATTTCCTAAAGATCACAGTCCTATTTGAAATGTTTTCCTAAAATTGAAAAAAAAAAAGCAAACATTAATTTATGAGTTAGAAAAAAAATACAGTAGTATATTGCTTTAATAATACTTTAGAGGATTTGCAGTATTTATATATTCTTAGTTCCACCCATCTTCTCTTCAGTGGAGAGCTTTACTACAAGAGGCATCAAACAGTTGCAATATTCTGACAGTTCATATGAAGGAACATTTGGTCCTGGACATTTTCCAAAAATAGAGGAAACAGTAGGAATTACAGATTAAAAGTAAACTGAGTCATTCTTGACTCTTAAAATTGAATTGAATCTCAGGATTTGTAGGAAAAATTATTTTCAAACCTTAACTTGAATTCAGTGTCCATAAAATAGAAACTGACTTGAAAACTACAGCAAAACCAGAGCAAAGAATAATCTGTGGATAGGAATAAAAATTTAGAATCAGGGAGGAAAAGATATCTTTATTTGGTGCAGGCAGTACAGTCAAGTGGAGAAGGCAATGGCACCCCACTCCAGTACTCTTGCCTGGAAAAGCCCATGGACGGAGGAGCCTGGTAGGCTTCAGTCCATGGGGTCTCTTAAGAGTTGGACACGACTGAGCGACTTCACTTTCACTTTTCACTTTCATGCATTGGAGAAGGAAATGGCAACCCACTCCAGTGTTCTTGCCTGGAGAATCCCAGGGACAGGAGCCTGGTGTGCTGCCATCTATGGGGTCCCACAGAGTCGGACACGACTGAAGCGACTTAGCAGAAGCAGCAGCAGCAGAAGGCTATCCCACCACCGACACTCACAGGCTAAATCAATCACTCACAGCAGGTGAGATGCACCCTGCTGAAATGAGTCCCAGGTGCTCCAGCACGGAGGTATAACCACTTCAGTGATGTGGGTCATTTCCACATTGTACCAGTAATTGAGGAGTCATGGATGTGTAGTGGTAACGTTTGTGAAATAGGTAGCTACTGCTAAATGATCATGCCTATTTTTCACTGACACAGTATAAGTTGAGGTTCTTCATTTTCAGCTTCAGCTGTTTTTTTTTTTCACTTTAAAGACAAGATAGCAGATATGGGCTTTTCCAGTGTGCTTTGCTTAGTCACGGATATTACCAGTGTACATGCTGAATAAAACAAGAACAGTATTATACACCAAGAGCTCATGCACATTTTTTCATAGGGAATATCTCCATGATGAGAACACATGTTCCAAATAAGAAGAGTTTTTGTTGTTGTGTTTCAAAAATTCCAGTCATTAAAGTGTTGCCCCCTTATCAACATGACAAGTATACCCTACATGAGTTATCAAGATCCATGTCCGTGGCTTAGAATCCTCCCCTATACAGCTATGATGATTGTAGGGACTAATCAGACCATTTTTTATGTTCTCATCAGACTCTTTGTTTGGCTGAAACTCTGCACTCCTTACCGCTTGCATGTTTACTAATTTGTTATTAAAACCCTCGTATCTGCCTTTGTTCTGTCACAACTAACACACTGGCCTCTGAATGCATGAATTTTGTATAAACTGGTGTGTGACTTAGTAACTAATAAATGTATCAATTGCATCATATTTTAAGATCTTAAAAATACAATTGGAATTACTGTACTAAAAAAATTTTTATATTGTCATAAAATAAGATAATTAATACGTTGTTACACTTAATTTACCATTATGAGCTCTTAGAATATTTTTAATCTCTCCTTCATTTTAACTTTTTAAAACTCTGTTTTTTTAAAAAAAACCTCATTATTTGCTTTCTAGCTGAGAATTATGATTCTGTGTACTAAGATTTAAACAATCCATTGCAATTATGAAATTAGGAAGATAAACACTAGCTAGCATTCCAGTGTTGTGAATGACAGACTATGTCCCAGTAGTTAAATCTTTGCAGTAGTAGCCTATGAAAGTAGATATCAGAGGGTTCTTTCTGAACCCACTTTTCAGAATTTGAAAAGATTTTAGGCAATTACATAATATGTATCTCATGTGTTCTCAACGTCTCAGGACTTTATCTCCTGCCAAGTCTCCTTCTTCGTCAACTGGATCTATTGCTTCCAGCAGAAAATATCCTTATCCAATGCCTCCCCTTCCTGATGAGGAGAAGAAAGTGAACCGACAAAGTGCCAGGGTATGTGAGAGCTTCTTCCATCCATATATTAACATCTTCAGTCATTATCATTTATTTGTGAATCGATATTTTAAAAGAGAGAGCCATTTTCCTTTTTGTTTGTAAGAACATGAAAAAAACTGAGTTTGAAAAAATAGATGATTCTTGGGGCTTTGGGGCCCAAATTTGTTTAATTACTGATGAATTTAGAAGTATTGGACATGTATTAATCATTCACTTCTTTTTATTTATGTCTTTTGTTATTCATCAAAGTTAATATATTACAATCTGGAGTAGATAAAACAGAGACTGTATTTTATCAATTTTTTCATATACCTGAAAATATCTAGAGATTAAGTAAACCAACTTTATTTCCATGCACAGTTTGCTTACTCAGACTTCTCACTGGTAAATAACACCCAATAGGATTTAAGGACTAGGAACCCATAACAAGAAATCAGATCAGTGTCTTGGGAATGGGGGTGGAATTTAGATGCAAGGAAAGGAGGCTTGAAAATCTGTAAGATTAAGAGTATAACAAAGAATGTAGTGAAATTTAGCAAACTTTTATTTTAAAAAATTAAAAACATATCTGGAGTTTGCTATTTTTATAAATATATGATTCACCAGAAGTTTCATAGAAATACTAAGTCCTCTTAGTCTCACAGCATTCCCAAGTCTTCCATTGTGCAAAATGTGAGATATAGTTGAGTTTAGATAGGGAGACCAGCCCTCAGAGACTAATGTGAAAGAAATAACTAAAGAATAATTACCTTTATTGAGGTACAGGCCCTGTTGTGGCTAGTTATGTTGTAACTTTGATCTTCTCAGAAATAATTTTGCAAAAAATTAAAATGAAGCTTGAAAAGCCTGGACAGATTTATCTGCTAGTGGGTCCCAGGTTCTTAGGATTTTTGGTTTTGAAAGATATTTCAGAGCCTCTTAGATTCTGAACTTAAAATACAGGGTTCAAGGTAAACATGGATCATTCGAATTTTAACTTGATCAACTCAGAATCAGTAAGAAAACCTGTAACTTGTTAAGAAGTGATGAGATCACTATAATCAAAAAGACTTTATAAACTATCAGTGGTGTTTTACTAACCAAATAAAAAAATTACCTACATATGTTAAGATGGGAAATGGTAAAAGATGGAAAGAAGAAAGATAACTCAGATTCTCATCACTCAACTTTCTGTCTCTAAAAAAAAAAAAGAGTTGTGAGTAGGCATCCAGTTGTTGGTGACATAAGTATGTGGTAATGAAACCTTAGGTGATGTCATTCCTTCCCTCCTCGGAATTGTTGAAGTAGAACACCCCACATTTTCTCCCTGATAAACTGTCTACATCATCATTTCTTCTGTCTAGCGGGGGACATTCACTCACCTATTGTCATGCTAGGGTGTGGGTTTTTGGGGATGTTCCCATATGAGAGCCCATGGAAATGACATCCCCACTTACAAGAAATGGCTGGCCCGTGGCCTTATCTCTAGGCTGAATGGGGTGGCTGTGAAGACTGTAGCCTTGGGGACATTGTGTGAAAGGTCTGCTTGGTCCCATCCGCTGTGGAATGGTCGCATGATCATGTAGCAGATTCCTACAGTATCAGATCAGATCAGTCGCTCAGTCGTGTCCAACTCTTCGCGACCCCATGAACTGCAGCACGCCAGGCCTCCCTGTCCATCACCAGCTCCCGGAGGTCACCCAGACTCACATCCATCAAGTCAGTGATGCCATCCAGCCATCTCATCCTCTGTCGTCCCCTTCTCCTCCTGCCCTCAATCCCTCCCAGCATCAGAGTCTTCTCCAACGAGTCAACTCTTCGCATGAGGTGGCCAAAATACTGGAGTTTCAGCTTTAGCATCATTCCTTCCAAAGAAATTCCAGGATTGATCTCCTTCAGAATGGACTGGTTGGATCTTCTTGCAGTCCAAGGGACTCTCAAGAGTCTTCTCCAACACCACAGTTCAAAAGCATCAATTCTTCGGCGCTCAGCCTTCTTCACAGTCCAGCTCTCACATCCATACATGACCACAGGAAAGACCATAGCCTTGACTAGGCGAACCTTTGTTGGTAAAGTAATGTCTCTGCTTTTGAATATGCTATCTAGGTTGGTCATAACTTTCCTTCCAAGGAGTAAGCGTCTTTTAATTTCATGGCTGCAGTCACCATCTGCAGTGATTTTGGAGCCCAGAAAAACAAAGTCTGACACTGTTTCCACTGTTTCCCCATCTATTTCCCATGTAGTGATGGGACCAGATGCCATGATCTTCGTTTTCTGAATGTTGAGCTTTAAGCCAACCTTTTCACTCTCCACTTTCACTTTCATCAAGAGGCTTTTTAGCCCCTCTTCACTTTCTGCCATAAGAGTCGTGTCATCTGCATATCTAAGGTTATTGATATTTCTCCCAGCAATCTTGATTCCAACTTGTGTTTCTTCCAGTCCGGCATTTCTCATGATGTACTTTGCATATAAGTTAAATAAACATGGTGACAATATGCAGCCTTGACGTACTCCTTTTCCTATTTGGAACCAGTCTGTTGTTCCATGACCAGTTCTAACTGTTGCTTCCTGACCTGCATACAGATTTCTTAAGAGGCAGATCAGGTGGTCTGGTATTCCCATCTCTTTCAGAATTTTCCATAGTTTATTGTGATCTACACAGTCAAAGGCTTTGGCATAGTCAATAAAGCAGAAATAGATGTTTTTCTGGAACTCTCTTGCTTTTTCCATGATCCAGCGGATGTTGGCAATTTGATCTCTGGTTCCTCTGCCTTTTCTAAAACCAGCTTGAACATCAGGAAGTTCACGGTTCACATATTGCTGAAGCCTGGCTTGGAGAATTTTGAGCATTACTTTACTAGCGTGTGAGATGAGTGCAATTGTTCGGTAGTTTGAGCATTCTTTGGCATTGCCTTTCTTTGGGATTGGGATGAAAACTGACCTTTTCCAATCTTGTGGCCACTGCTGAGTTTTCCAAATTTGCTGGCATATTGAGTGCAGCACTTTCACAGCATCATCTTTCAGGACTTGGAATAGCTCCACTGGAATTCCATCACCTCCACTAGCTTTGTTCGTAGTGATGCTTTCTAAGGCCCATTTGACTTCACATTCCAAGATGTCTGGCTCTAGGTCAGTGATCACATCATCATGATTATCTAGGTCTTGAAGCTCTTTTTTGTACAGTTCTTCTGTGTATTCTTGCCACCTCTTCTTAATATCTTCTGCTTCTCTTAGGTCCACACCATCTCTGTCCTTTATCGTGCCCATCTTTGCATGAAACGTTCCTTTGGTATCTCTGATTTTCTTGAAGAGATCCCTAGTCTTTCCCATTCTGTTGTTTTCCTCTATTTCCTTGCATTGATCACTGAAGAAGGCTTTCTTATCTCTTCTTGCTATTCTTTGGAACTCTGCATTTAGATGTTTATATCTTTCCTTTTCTCCTTTGCTTTTCGCTTCTCTTCTTTTCAGTATAGGCAGCCCCTATCTCTGGGATGTCTTTGTGGGCTGTGTACAATGTAACAAGCAGATCTGTCTGTCAGCAACCCCTCTGTTACAGCCATCCAGATACGGCCAAGGTCATGCCTGTTCCTAAAAACGATGGCTTGGCAATTCTTTGCTCCTCTTTCCTCACTGGATTAATTGTGGCCTTCAGGTTTTCCCAGTGTCATTCCTTTGCTATTCTCTTCTTTATGTGAGCTGTAACTTAATATTTAATCTTTTTAACCATTTGTGAAGAAAGTGGGCTCACTGAAGCTGAAGTCTGAACTCTTTTCTACTTTGCACCATCATCTGAGCATCAGTTGAAATCTTCTCTCCCTCAGATGCCGTGCAGACCTCCTGGCTAACCATTCATTATAATTTGTCTTCATCAGCAGGTGTCATCCATAGCAGAGATCCTCACAGTTGGGAGATTTGGTGTCTTTTTTTTTTTTTTTAATGAAAAGGACATATAAAGTAGACCTAAAACAGATAACAGAATATTTCCATGAAGAATCAAGAGAACATATTAAGAAAATCTGTAGAGAAACGCCCATTTAGTTCCTTAGCTATTTCTCCTTCTCCCCCACTCAGAAACCCATTAGGTATCCTACTGTGATATGCCCCAGGTCTCCTGTAAAAATGGAAATTGGATGGAAATTGGATGCAGCTGATATCACTCTGGTCTTAGCTTTCTTTATTCATGTCCATAGTAATGATACCCAGATCATATTGCCTGGAAACATATTTTATCAGTTTGATTTCTTTTTTTTTTTTTAAAAATTGGTCTTCCTTCTCTGGTGAACTGAATGGCACTTCTCTTTGATCACTCCAAGCTTGTTTTCAGTCCATTAAGGCAATTACTGAACATTTTAGAAATTAGATATGAATAGGGCTGCTGTAAAGAAATGGTGGCAGAGGCCAGGAGAGGGAAGAGGGAACTGACACTCTGCCCTGGATGCACTGTTCTACTCTGATGTGTCAGCTCCTGAGAGTGGCTCTTGTTTAGGGGATAGCAGTGGATTTGGAGCGTGTATAGCTGAGCTCAGGTCTAGGGCAATGATTTTTAAGTGGGCAGTGGTGGTACTAATGGGCTCATACTTTCCTAAGGCCAATAGTTCTCAGCTTTGAACAGAATTGTCTGAAAGACTTTTAAAAATATGCTGATGCCTGAGTTTCACCCAGAGCAATTTAGACTCGGTTGATCTGGTGTGCTCTCTAGGCTATGGAATTCAGAATGTCCTCAGATCAATGAAATGTACAGCAGAGTTGAGAACTAGTGTTCTAGGTGACTGTATCAGAATCTTGGGGAAAACAAGTGTACGTGTAATTTTAAAAAATAATATTTTAAATTATTCCTCTTGAGATATCATATTTAATTTATTCACAATTTCAAGTAATCTTAAATGAGGCTGTGAGGGTTTGTTTTTTTTTTTTTGTATTAAAAGGGGGCCATTGTTGAAAGGTTGAGACTCAGGCTTAGAAGAAAGAGAGAGCTAAAAATTAGATTGTTTATTTTATGTATCGATAAGACTTCACATCCACAATCACATCAGCACAGATGGAATCACTGAACCTTTTTCATCATTGTGGCTCAGAATGCATGTTTCTTGCTTTCACAATGTGAAGTTTTGCTTTTCTCTGTTGCAGCTATGGGAGACATCCATTTAAGATCAGCTGTTTACATGTGATACATCGAAACTGTTTACTTCAACTTTTATACAAACCCAGCCTCATGGAATCACTGCAAATCTATCTGCTCTTCAGACAAATCGAAAACATCTCTGAGAAGCCACAGAGGAGAGGAAGCCAAGCTTCACATCTGGATACCATTTTCTTTTTGTCATTGGTTTAGGATTTAACTGAACCATGAAAAGGACTACTGAAATGTTACACTATAACATGGAACAACAAAGGTACTGGTATGTTAATGGATAATCCGCATGACAGATATATGTAGAACTATCACTAAAATTAACTCACATGACCCAAATGTAGCAAGTTACCAAGGGACAATAGTGGATTCAGAACTTGACATTCTGAAGCACATCCTCATTGTAGAAAGTCAGTAATGCTATGTGCATGAAGCTTCTGTTTATTGTTTTCGACATTTAAGGAAACAACATCCCATAATAGAAACTAGCATGCAGGGCTAAGGCATATAGGATTTCTTCTACAGGACTTTAAAGCTTGAGAGGCCAATATCCCATATGCTAACTGTAAACATGTATTTTTCTTTTTTCTTTTTTTACTTTTCATATTTATATCAGCATTCAAGGACAGTTGTACATATGTAAACATTTTAAAATTTAAAAAAAAAAGCAGCTGTTACACACAAGTGTATTTTGCCAAATGCCTAAAAACAATCAGTCACAGTCACGTCATTGTCATCCATCAACTGTTCTTTAAAGATTATAATCGGACAATGTTGTAAATACCGTGATCAGGGCTGTATGTGTGTCTCCCCTTAATTGATGTTTGTCTAAACCATGTGCTAGCCTTTTAAAGTGTGCACAGTCTGGAGGTAGTTTTATTGAACAAGAAAACAAAATGTCCAACTAAACTTAGAGCCTCCACAGCTTGCTTCCTGCCTCCAGGCGCTCTGCTGCCTGTTGGCTGGCCCCTGGGGATCCTCCAGCCGGTCCATCTTCTTTCTGGGGGCTACAGTGCCTGCCTCAGCAGCTGTTCTTTTTGGGTACCAGCGCACATCTGCTAGTCTCACCCCAGGGGGCCTGTGAGCCCCACAGCAGTGTGTCCTGCTGAGTTCAAACAAGTGCACCAAAGACACAGGAGACCACGGCTGCTGATGCGTTAGTAACTCCCACCTTGCCAATACTCCAACCCTTTGTGGCCTAAACTTTTGTTCTTTAAAAAACTTTTTAGCCACCCTTTATCTGTGATGTGAATGACTTGTTTTAAAAAAAAAAAAAACACCTTTTACACAGTTTATTAAGGGTATTTATCATCAGTGGGATGTGAGTCCCAACAAGTCATTCTGCACTGATTTGTAAATAAGACATGGATGTTTCTACGAGGTAGACTGGGAAGCCTCAACAGGCCACAGAGGGTTCAAAGAAACCTAAAACCACAAAAGTGAGCAACTGTGAAGTTACCTAAACAGCTGGCACAGGAAAGAATCTGATGTCCTGAACTTTCTATTTTTTTTTAATCCATAGAAAAGTGAGAAATCTGTTAAGTCTCCCTCTTTAAAACCAAAGTTCCATAGCTCTCATCATGCGGCTCTATCATTCTTAAAGAAAACTTCTCTCCAGAGGCTAACTTAGTGAGCTCAGAAATGGATGGGATGAATCAAATGCTTCAATGGGAAGAGTACTTCTGAATTTCCTTATTTTCTTTCCTTTTTCTTGAGAGGAATGGAATCTGCAGACGAGATTTCAGAAATATCCTGTAAGTTTGATCTCTCCCAGTGGTGTCCGAGAACAAAACCCATTTCATCTCTTAAATATAATCATCTTGGAGTCCCAAACTGAAGGGCCCCATTAGAAGGCAGCATTTTCTACTCTGTTTGTGTCTTCTATAATGGACCTCTCTTCTGAAAGTCTTTGAAAACATTTGTAAAGCAATTTAATTATCCCAAATGATACCATATAAGCAGCATTTTTCATGACAGGAAGGGATGTGATTGTCGAGACCACAATAAAATGATCCAGCAGACTCAAGTTTGAGTGGGTGTTGGGTGATGTTGCCACATGGCTCAAACTAAGGACAGGAGGGCAGACAGATTTAAAGATGCAGCAAATAAAGTGGCTTTTGACCAAGATCACTTTAATGTGCACTGAATGTTTTCTGGTACTGAGTGTATAAAAGCTAATGTTAGAAGTTTTATTTTGACTATAAAAGAGTTTATAGATTTGAATGTAAGGTACCTCATGTAAATATGCTTCCTAGTTATGGTTACACATCCCTCATTTGAAAGAATCCACAAAGGATTAGCCATGTAGTCAATGAATCCCCTTTACCTTTCTCTCTCTTTCCTCATCTTCTCAATTTATTTTTACATGAAGATTATTATTTCAAGTGAAAATCATTATTTGTGCCTTTGGGAGACATGGTTGCTCTAGAGGTATACAGTTTATAGTCATCTTCCTCGATAATAACCTTCATATGGAACTGAATGAAAAGTGTTTCATTTGCAGAGAGACTATGATTTTATAGTACTTTTAATGTTTTATTCTAGATTCTATTCAATCTAGGAATGTATAAACATCCTTACAACCATTTGCAGCATTCTTTGACACATATATAATTTCAGTGGTGAGTAGTGAGAATTCCCTATATGTGTACTCATGGTTGGCGTTCTAGAGGTATTGAATCTAAATATTTATGACTGTTCATCCACTGAGACAAAGAGAATGGAGCCATGGCAGTAAACACAAGCACAGCATTCTTCTTTTTTTTTAGTATCTATTTTGGAGAGCAACTTTGAGGCCACATAGCAGTTTGCATCATGAAACTAATGTTTGTACCCCTCAGTCAACTATAGGACCATTATGAAAAGCAGACAAGAGCAAATTTTGGCCTTTGTGTCCCATTGTATGCCTTTTCCCTCTTTCTAAAGTTTTGCGCATAAATAAGACTTCAGATCGGACAGCTCTGCAGCTTGAGTCAGTTCCAATATAAACATATATTTAGTGCTTTAAATATTTCCTTGTGTTATTCAACATGATAATAAATCCTTGTTGCAAAGAGTCGGACACGACTGAGCGACTGAACTGAACTGAAAGAGAAGACTATTTTATTTCACTTTATTTAAATTTCAAGGAAAAGGAACTTACTGAGTAGCTTGCCAGGAGTATGGGAAGAAGACCACTGAATAAAGGCAGTGAGAGAATGAAAGGAGGCAGGCCAGCCCCTCCACAGCCTAGTAGGACACCGCCCGCTGTTACAGGACACCGTTCTATGGGCAGCATTTTTTTTTTTTTTGGGGGGGGGGGGGGGCGCCCAAGCGGCATGTAGGAGACTGTGCTCCTGAAAATTAGCTGACAGGCAGCAGCCTATCCGGTTCTGTATGTTAGGGTGGGGGTGAGGGTCGAAGCAGCGACACCTGCCGGGAGCCTTTGGCACATGCTCAGCATATGCTCCCTGGGCAGGTGCTTTTAATTCCAAGAGGAATTTTCCAGCATGCCTGCAGAGGCAGAGCAAACATAGAGTAGGGTCTTAGAAATCGGGTATTTCTGCTTGTCAGCTTGTCAGAGTACCCCAAATGGAGCATCTTCTGGTTTAGTTTATAAGTAGAAAACAGTCGGAAACGGAATAAAAAGCTGCCCAGTATTTTTGTCCTTTTTATCCAGAATCTGACAAACCATAAGCATCTCACTGTGGGTTTGCGAGATGCTTCCAGACCCTTTCTACTTCCAAAGTCACTCCCTGTTCAGTAGCTGTCAGACCTTTTCTCCTGACTAGGAACCTTCACTGTCATGGAGGTAAGTGCCTCTGCCTGGACTGGCACTCGCAGAACCATTGGGGGCACAGAATCGGGAAAGAGGCACGTTTAGCCTTCCGTTGGCATCTGGGCATGGATTGTGCAACTTGGGATGTCACCAAGAAATTGGTTCTCAGGGTGTGCTTCAGGCCGGAGGGCAGATGAGAAACAGCAAGCCTTGGGAGGTTATGGGGCCGTTAGCCCTGGGAAGGAGCAGGATGGAGAGCTTCAGGGAGAGCTCAGAAGAACGCAAGTTGGCCACTGGTGGTGTGTATTGTGTGATTAGGGCAGATCTGTGTGCTCTGTAGTCTTACTGAGCATGGGCTGTGTAGTCCTAACTGTCCAGTCACAATGGGCCAGTGACTGGTGTGGCATGTCCCTGTTCCGTTTTTCATAGAACCTGTATGGTATCTGGAGGTGCTTAAAGGCTGCAGGAGTTTGGCTTAAGGACATCATCATTTCATATTTTGGTACCCCTGAAATCAAAACCAGAGAAAAAGTGTATTTTTTTTTTTTTTTCACAAAAAGGCATACAATGAGACTACCAAATGTTAGGATAATGTGCTTACAAAACCATCAATACACTTTTTGAAGAATTTATGAGTTTATGAAGAAAAGGGCGTTTTCCTCTCAAGTTGAAAATAGATATGCATATAATACCAATCTATATTTACTTTAGGGCTTAGGTTTTTCTTTTATGAAGCTTCAGATTTGGATTTGTGTTTTGATGATCAAGCCCTTAAAAATGCAAATAGCCCCCAAATCTTTAAACACAGCGGTGCTAAGCTATACCAGATGACACAATACAGAAATTGCTGATAGAAATTAATAGATTCAGTGATAATACAAGAGTCCTTGCTAAATTATACACTTGTATCACTGCCTGATGAGAAACCCCACTTTTCTTTTTTTAATCCAGCACAAAATCAAACTGTGATTCTTTAGCTAGTCTTTTTAATGGGAAAAAATAACCCATCTTTGTTTTGTATGGAAGATGATTTTTTTTAACACTAACTTCAAAAGTGCTTAGCAAATGTTAATTCAGAATAATAAGCATGTGCTCCTTTTTTAACTTGGTGGAAGAGACTTGCCCCTCCAATTTAGCATCACAAAAATACAACTTCCTTTAAAAACAGCTTTTTTACCTAAACATAGCAGTTGTATGTTGCCGGTGTAGGTCTGCACTAGTGTTTTCCACATCTGTCATCTTAAAGGGGTAATGTCCCATCTACAGGAAGTGGAAGCCACTTTATGGGAAAGTGTTAATGGCAGCACAGTTTCACTTTTGGTAATCAGATAATTAGGTGTATATAGTTTGGCTTCATTTTAACATTCTGTTCTCTCTGCTACCCTGCACTTCGGGTTCTTAAGCTACTTTAAACGTTACTACTGGGTTTTGGCAAACAGCAACTGAAATATATGGCAACTGCTTTCCAGATCAAGTGTGATTTGTTTCATGGCTGTTCAAGTTATAAAGTTGTTTTACTGTAGGTAAATAAAATCTTGCTGTTTTTATAGGTCACTGTAACTTAAGATTCAAATTTCTGGCACAATTTTATTAGTATTCACTTCTGAAGCTAATAAGGTACCACGGTTTTCTATGTTATTCTCATTGTAACATCAATAAAGTGACTTTCAATAAAAGATTTATGTTATTTTGATGATGACTCCTTTAATCCTGTTTTTCTCCCAGTCACTGTTTCTCTTTCAGAAGCTTTGGTGGGGTACTGCTGGTGGTTCTTTCTTTTCTGTTTCATGGTGTCCTAGAATAGACCATCTGCATGGGGAGAAATACCATGATCCCTTAGTGGAGTCTGAATGGTTACTTTGTTGGGCAATTATCCCAGCTGGATGACAGATGGAGTCTTCTCTATTTATCCTCCTGTCTTATTTCAGGAACACTTTCTCCCTCAGCCTAGTAAGGATCCATTTACTGTATTCTGTGCTAGAGCCCGGGCAGTGGTGCTTATTTAATGAGCTCACTGGTGTCAGACTGCGTCCTGGGTGGGTTCAGTTTAGGTGCAGGAATTCACTGCCTAACAGAGTCTTCCACCAGCCTTGTCATAGTCTCTTGAGCAGCCCCTTCACCCACCAGTCTCTACCCTGGCACTTGCAGTTTTCTTGCCTTCAGCTCCTAGTCTGTGAGGGGAAAAGGCAGTTTTAAGTAGTCAAAGTGCTGTTTTGTTTTTTAAATTTGTTTTTAATTGGAGGATAATTGCTTTACAATGTTGTGTTGGTTTCTGCTGTACAGCAACATGAATCAGTTATAAATATACATTTATTCCCTTCCTTTCATCCCACCCCACAAAGTATTGTTTTAATGTGAGAAAACCAGACATCATTGACTAAGAGTTTGTATATTTATTATGAGACTAAAAAAAGGCATGGTCACTACATATAGCCCCATTTCTTTTACTTAAATATTTTGTTGTTCAGTCGTGTCTGATTCTTTGCGACCCTATGGTCTGCAGCACACCAGGCTTCCCTGTCCTTCACTATCTCTGGAGTTTGCACAAATTCATGTCCATAAATATTTAGGCATATAATAATCCACTAAGATAAACACTGAAACAGTAACACACTCAGCCAAGCAAAGTCTAGCTCAGAGATAGCAGAGGTTTTTGCTCACATGTCATGTCATGGACTGATGGCACTGCCCGGAACATCACACTAAAGTGGAGTCTAGACTCTTCTTTGACTCAACAGGAGTGAAAGCTGTGATTAATGAAATGTGACTGCTGTGGTGCAAATCTATGCCAGCTGTCGCCAGGGACGCACAGGGCTCCTGCAGCCACAGTGGTGTGGAAGTGCTAAGAAAGAGCTGTAAGTACTTAATCATCACAAATCTCTTGACACATCAGGATAAAGCTCTCATCTCTAATATTAAATCTTGAGTTGGGGTGATTTTAGAAACTTAATCAGTTCTCCATATGAGTGAAGTATTCAAGTTTGAGCTCACAGCTTCATTATGCTCCAACTAGATGCTCTAAGAAAAATAGACCAAAAACAGTTTTGAAGAAGGCAGCGAGGCTGCACTGGATGTGTGGATCTAATGAGTGAAACAGAACCCAACATAAAACAGAAATAAGGCAACACAGGATTGACTTGTAATGAAGAGTGTGGCTTTAACTGTAGGACTAGGATAGATACATCAAATTTGTCAAGGGGAAGGAAACTTTCCGTGGGACATACTGAAGACCAGGCTGTATGCTTTCAAAAGGAAATCAGAAGTGGAGGAGAGAAGGAGACTTGCTCTATCAGTAATTTAAAACTGAACTGAGTATTCCAGAGAGACACAGTTTTATAATACTTTAGCTCTTACCCCAAAGCAGACTCAGAACCATGACTGACACAGCACACCCCGGGACCTACCGAAGCAGGATGGTTCGAATCTGGTACATGGCCTCTGGACAGAAAGGGCCTTCTTCCTTACCACCTCAGTCACCTAGGAAATGACCACAGCCTTAAACCAGGATTTCCAGAGGATCCCAATGAGTGTGAAGCAAACAGGTGCTGGGACTCTGAAGGTGAGTTCCCTGCCTCCTGGGCCTCCATCCATTCTTTTCTGGACAGCTCAGGCTGAAGCCAGGCTTTGTGACCTCACGACCTACTAGTATATCTGGAATGAAACCTAGGTTCCCCATAAAATTAGTATTAAGCAGGCTGACTATTCTAAGATGTAGCCTGGGTGTGATTACATGACAGAAATATATAAGTTAGAGTATAATAAATATTTGTTAAATGTGTTTATATATATATATATAGAGAGAGAAAGCACAGTATTTGAAAAAATAATTAGTGGGATAAAGCTAAAGATGATTAGAAAATCTTTTATTTTTTCATCCGTTGACAATTAATTGATCATCTGAATGGTAATTCTCTAAACTGAGAGCTGAACTGCTGGCAGGGAGACTAACTTGTTTTGTCTGTTAGACTCTTTTGCTAAAAAGAATAAACCAAGTCAGCTTTAAATTTAAGAAATACAAAGGTTTTGATGCTTATTATGCCAACACTTTTTCACATTCATTTCATGTTGAATTCATTTCATATTCAACTACCTCATGAGGTAAGTACTACGTTGTTTCCAAAAATGGGGAAATTAAGGCTCTGAGATGATCTAAAATGATTAAACCACCTATCTAGTAAGAGGCATAGCCAACATTAGAATTCAGATCTTACTTTAAAGCACATGATTAAAATAAAAAAAAAGAAGTCAACTATTAATATAAATGTAGTATCAATACTTGCTGCTGCTGCTAAGTCACTTCAGTCATGTCCGACTCTGTGCGACCCCATAGACGGCAGCCCACCAGGCTCCCCCATCCCTGGGATTCTCCAGGCAAGAACACTGAAGTGGGTTGCCATTTCCTGCTCCAATGCATGAAAGTGAAAGTGAAGTCGCTCAGTTGTGTCCGACTCTTAGCGACCCCATCGACTGCAGCCCACCAGGCTCCTCCGTCCATGGGATTTTCCAGGCAAGAGTACTGGAGTGGGGTGCCATTGCCTTAATATTTGCAAAAGTAGTAGGAAGAAGAAAATGAACTCATGATTCTGATTTCCAGGGGAAGTTACATCAACATTTTCGTATACTCTTTCCAGTCTTTCTGCTGTGTGAATTGTTAAATATGTGTGAACACATGGCGTATCAAAATAGATGTATCACTGTTTTAAAAATTAGCATCTTCTGATTGTAAAAGCAAAGTGCGTGTATTATAGAAAACCTGGAAAATACTGACATGCACTAAAGGAACTGAAGTCACCTAGAATCCCATTAGCCAAAAAATCCCCACAATATTTTCATATATTCTTTTAGTCTTTTTCTATCAATTTTTTTAACATAGTTAAATATGTGGCTCATAATGTACAAGATTTTTAACTATAGTTATGGGCTTCCCTGGTAGCTCAGCTGGTAAAGAATCTGCCTGGAATGCAGAAGACCACGGATTGATTCCTAGGTTGGGAAGATCCCCTGGAGAAGGGATGGGCTACCCACTCCAGTGTTCTTGGGCTTCTCTGGTGGCTCAGACGGTAAAGAAGCTGCCTGCAATGGGGGAGACTCAAGTTCAATCCCTGGGTTGGGAAGATCCCCTGGAGGAGGGCATGGCAACCCACTCCAGGATTCTTGCCTGGAGAATCCCCATGGACAGAGGAGCCTGGTGGGCTGCAGTCCATGGGGTTGCAGAGTTGGACATGACTGAGTGACCAAGCACAGTTCAGAACAGAGGTCTGCATGGATAATGACAAGGCGGAACTTAGTGACAGATAGTATTTGCCACTTACATTATTCAACAGGGTTTTTTTGGCCACATGGCTTGGTTTCCAACCAGGAGTTGAACCTGTGTCTCCTGCAGTGGAATCATGGAGTCCTAACCCTGATTAGGACTTTTCCTATCCAGGAAATTCCCTTCAACAGCTTTTTAAGTGTGTCCATTCATAGAGCCATCAAAGTATCTGTAATCTTTAAAGCCTGTGTTAAGTTTCTGCTAAGGAGAATCCTGATATGGATCACCAGGTTTTTTGTTTTTTTTTGTGTGTGTGTATCCAAGTGGGTATGAACCATTTACATGATAAGAATACTCCATGTATAGAGCTTTCACTCTGATGTAAAAGCCCCTCTAAAAGCGGGGAGACAACAGTTGTAGTCTGATGAAAAGGTTTTAGTATCTTACAATGGAAAATACATCATGTGCCTTAAACAATTGGCACACCTGAATTTACATAAAAGAGGCTTAACAAGAAAATAAGGCTTGACTGACAGCGGCTCAAGGAAGTTCTAAATGGTGTTTAACAGACTGGATCTTAGGATAATATCATCCCAAAGCATTTATTATCAAAACAAAAGCTTCAGTTATACATAAAGTAATAAACCTTTACAAGAGCTGTTAAGGAAAAGTGGCTGTGTAAGTCTGCACACAATTATTGAGGGCAAAGAGCAAAGGAGAACTCCAGTCGGAAGGTGGATTATGTTCATACAGCTTGCTCCTGATTTAAACACTCATGACACACTGGATGAACTGCAAGAGAGAAACCAGTGTTATACCGCAGACCCCAGAACATGGAATACACCCCTGCTTATTTTTACACAGCTTACATTTTGGTATTCATTTAAACTGTGGGTTAAAAAAAAAAAAAACAAACAAAAAAAAAAACAGTTTTAAAAATAAGAGTAAATGATGGATGGAAAGGTTCATTTCTTGAAGGAAGCACCCTAATATAAAATCCAGAGGGTTTCCTCACATCAAACAAGATATAGGAAGCTGATGCTACCTTAATGCATAAAGAATTATTTAAATTCCAAATTAATATCTCACTCTAAATGTGATCAGGATCAAAGGCGCCTACTCACAATATAAATAACAGTGGAATTTATACTGTTCTGGCCCATAGGAACTTCAGAGCTGCAGTCTTACCCCACTATTCTATCAGACTGCCTTTAGAATAGTTTATTCCTTTAAAATCTGCTTAATTAAAACATTTGTGTGTGTCAATATATGGACAGAAACAGTGTTCAGAAAAGCGTGACAAAAATAGAATCTCTGATCCTTCTCCAGTAATTCAGAAACCTGAGTGTAGAAGCACCAGTTATTTGCTGTGAAAAGTTTGCTTCACTATCAAACACACAGCAATAATTTCTGCTCCTGTTCTCAGTTTTCTTTGGTTTTCTTCCTCCACCAGCGAGGCCCTGGACACTGCTAATTCCTACAGCATTCCTGCAAGGACCAGCCGACGCTCCCTCTTTCAGGAAAAAGGGAACTTGGGTCAGGACATTCAGATAGATGTCCTTTAAGTGGCCCCGTGAGAGGCCGTAGCCTGTGCACTTTCCACCCCACAGGCTGCCTCCCCATCCTTGGAAACAAAGCGCGACTGTGACCTGAGAAGTTATTGCACACTGAGCGAACACACCTTTAAGCAAAAGAAGTAAATATATTTATGCAACAGTCTTTTAAAAGTGTACTCGTTAACTGCAGCTGCTGCTAAACCTAAAATATGTGCAGGTTTGTATTTTGAAATGGAGAAACCTTTTAGTTGTCACAGTGATGTTCATTCTAAAAGTGGTTTATCAATGGCTGAACAAAAAACAGAGAAGCCCTAAACATCTCCCCAGCTGTGCTGTGTCTATCCAACCAAGGCCAACAAAGATAGCACGTGGTTATGCTCACACTGGTTATGTGTCTGTATCCTGATGCATTTAGTGTGCATTTACTGTACAGTAAATACACTGTTTTAAATTATGACTTAAGTTTGTGCCTTTTATTCTCAATGAAGAACATAGACGTGCCAAGTGCAGCTTTAAGCCAGTCAAGTTATTTCTCAATGACAGAAGTGATTTGTGTAAAGGAGACAAAAGTAGATATAACATCTGCGTGGTGGTGTTTTTCAAGGACATTTCTTATTGAAATCTCACAACAGTCTAGTGAAGACAGCATTATTATTCTTTCCTCAAATAGTGTCTGAGCAATGAAAAATCCTGCCTAAGTGATCCAGCTAATCAGTGAGAAAAGCTGGGCCTTGACCTCGGTTGTTTAATGCAACAAACAGTGGTCTATGGATAAGACAAATAAATGAAATTAATAAATTTTGGATGGTGACTCCTGATCATGTAAGCTTTAACTGCTCTGGGATCCTTAAGATGCTCTAAAAGAGCCAGCTTCAAAGGGACGCCCAATTGCTATATGTCTCTTTTACTCAGTTACGAATTTACTCAGACTTACATCATCATATGGGAAATTCACTACACCTTGCTGAGCAGTATCCCGTCTTCGAAAGCTGTCTGTAAAACACAACAGTAAAATTTAATAGCTTTTTTAGAACATCTGAAATCATAATAGTTAATTATGTTAGCACTGAGTTTCAAATGTAGTAACAAATTGTACAACCAGCCAACAGAGACAAAAGGCCAAAGCAAAGCAGTCAACTGTAGCAATATGAATGGATTTAATATGCAGCCAAGTAACACAGCAAGAAGTTGGCCAACTGTCTTTCCCAACCTGGAGTTGGAAGAAAAGGCCTTATCCCAAAGTCAATGAAAGCTGCACAACTTCTGAGGCCATTCTTTAATTGTGATGGAAGTACAGAATTTCAGACTTCTTAATAACAAAGGTATGTTAAGAAACAGATGCTTCTGCAGTGGCTCAGCCATAACCACCTGCAATGCAGGAGACGCAGGCTTGATCCCGGGGTTGGGAAGAACCCCTGGAGAAGGAAATGGCAACTCACTCCAGTTTTCTTGCCTGGAGAATCTCATGGACAGAGAAGCCTAGTAGACTATAGTCCATAGAGTCACACACCCACAGATGGATGGTGTCCTTAATATGACAAACAGCTATGATCAAGTACTCTATCCATTTGAGCTTTGTCCTACTAAATGAAAAAGATTTATTTAAAAAAAAAAAGAATCTGCCCTCAAATTTGTCAGGATGCAAAAAAATTATAAAACCATACATTAAAAAGAGTAAAAAAACTAAAGAAAGGAATAGAACAGGAAAAAAACATACAAAGGAAAGAAAAAGAGGAGAGAGAAAAGTAGAGATTATTGATACAGCCTCATTTGAGGACATCTGAAACACAGACCACCATTTTAAACTACTCTCCAACAGGAGGAATTAGGAAAGAGGGCTACTGATGGGTAATTTCACTTTTTTCAAGTATTTTACATTCTAGAGAGAAATCACAGAATACTACTTATACTCTACTCAAAAATTTACCAATTAACTTGGCACATTTACGTTATAGAACACTAAAGTAAAGTTTAGTTAGGACCTCTTTCTCTGCTCCTGAGCCGCTCAGCTCTCCAGGTCGTAGTTCCCTGACCAAGGCTTGAAGCCAGGTCCTGGCAGTAAAAGCACCGTCCCAACCATCGGACTGCTGGGGAATTTAGTTAGGATCATCTTCAGGGAAGGTTACTTAATATGTGAGAAAAATTTCTGAGGAAACAGAGTTATTTGCCAGGCCTGCTAATAACAATCTCAAAGGACATACCTGTTAGAGCTCGCAGCTTGACGCAACAGGCGATGTAATCATCAAAGGTGATCTTTCCATTGGTACTGTATCGTTTTGCAATTGAATTCACAGCCTGGGGACTCAACCTAAATCCTGAAAGGAAGAAAAATCATCCAGCAAAAAAACGAAAGAGAAACAAAAATCCTATTTCAAGGATTAAAAGAAAAACATTAAAAATAATTTTAAGCCCAATTTTTCAGGAGAGGGCTCATTTAAATTATGAATAGGTGCTATTTCCAGAAATAGAAACGTAGTACTTAGTTTTATAAATTAAACAAAAAAACAAAACCAAAAAGCTACTAGTGAACAGAGATGGAATCAATCATACCCACCCATTGTTGTCAGGGCCTTCTGCAATTCTTGGGGATCCACTGTTCCACTCTTATCACTGTCAAAACTGATAAAGTGTTGTCTCCAGCCATTCAGTACAGCCCAGAGTTCTTTAAATTCATTGAAACCCATTGTGCCTGACATGTCTCTCTGAACTGTAATCAAGGATTAGAGCATCTTTATTTTGCAACATTTTCTAATGATTAAATCAAAGATCAAGGATAAGCGAATTTAATGTTCTTTCTGCTGAAAAAAAAAATGTACATTCTTTTGGGCATGACAGGACAAAAAGATACTCTTTTTGTTTATATTTTATTTTTATGATATAAAAATAAAGGCCTATGGAGAAAAAGCTCTGAGTATGTATTTTCCATGAGGGAAAGAGATCATCTATACGAGTGACTACAAGGAAATTAAAAGGCCATTGTGAGCTACCAGTAACAACCAAAGTGGTCTGCACTTTCTGGGTGGTCCAGGCTATGCTGCTTACCCTTCTGTCCAGGGTCCTCTTTAGCCCTGATATTCCCAAGGTAAGGCCTTCCAGACCCACTGTTTTCACTTGTGGAAAATGAGGTGGGATGAAGGCACCATACCATCAGCAGTAACTAAACTAGTCCAACAACTGTGATACAAAAAATCCCATTGCTTGAAGGTCAGTGTGACTAAGGCAGTGTAATCAATGTCACAGCAAAAAAGTTGCCTTGACTGCTCTGGTTTCTATACTTGTTTGTTTATGATGCTTCCTCAAATTCTTAAATAACAAATGTTCTGCTTATTAAACTTCCTTCCTTTTTCACACCAAGTGACATCTTAGAAGCTAATGATTTTGGAAAACTTTTCTGTGGTCATTTGTCACTTTGTGTTTACTGAATATTACTTTTTAGACAAATTCCTTCAAGGTTTTTTTTTTTTTTTTAAATCCAGAATAAAATACTCTAGACTGTCATCAAGGTAAAGGATACATCCAGCATTGAAACCATAAGCCGGCAAGTCTCCAGGTTAAAAGCTGTTAAATCAAGAAAAGTACATACATATTAATACAATTTCAAAAATTCACATTATATTGGATACATTCAAAGTAATAGGAATGTGATTATTTATACACTTTTATTCTTACATGCTGCTCAAGTTATGTAAAACTAAATTCATGGAGCTTTGAAGTAGGCTTATTTTCAAGATAGAACTTCCAGAACCCAAATTTGATTTTAAAAAATTTAATAGAAATCTTTTTTTTAAAAAAAGTATGGCCTAGTACTGTTAATATTTTTAGGTGTTATTCATGGCTTTTAAGTTGAGGGATACAAGTGTTCTTATCTTTAAGAAAAATATGCACTGAAGTTATCTGTAGGTAGAATAATGTTCTACAGATCTGGAATCTGCTTTAAAAGAAAATGGGTCGGTTTATAGATAAAACAAGAGCAACACATTGATAACTGTTGATGCTGACGAATGGGTACAGAGGAGTTCATTGTATAATTATCTCTATTTTTGCATGCTGCTGCTGCTAAGTCGCTTCAGTCATGTCCGACTCTGTGCGACCCCATAGACAGCAGCCTGCCAGGGTCCCCCGTCCCTGGGATCCTCCAGGCAAGAACACTGGAGTGGGTTGCCATTTCCTTCTCCAATGGATGAAAGTGAAGAGTGAAAGTGAAGTCGCTCAGTCGTATCCAACTCTTAGTGACCCCGTGGACTGCAGCCTACCAGGCTCCTGTGTCCATAGAATTTTCCAGGCAAGAGTACTGGAGTGGGGTGCCATTGCCTTCTCGGAGGCTTACAGTTTCCTATAACATAGTTTATAAAAGGTATTATGTTCTTTTTCGCCTTTGAAAGTGTTACATAGTGAGTTGAATCCACCATAATGAATCATAATGTATTATATCCACCACGGTGAATGGGTGGATCCAGTTGCTTTGTTCCTACGCACAGTTGACTGTAATTGGTTTTGCTAGCTCTGTGTAGATCATTTGTTTCTCTTTCTTTTCCCTTTAATGTCAGACATTGAATGGTCACCTCCTACCCCAAATTGCCTATGGCCTCTTTTTATAGACAATAAAATAAATATGCTTGCTAGAATTGTGAGTCAAAGGAGAGCATTCTAGACTAAGACCAGATGACCCACTCAGTGAAAGCCATTGTTCAGAAGCCTTTTCAGTTTACTCAGGGCTCAAGGGTGATCTGAGGGTATTTCCACACCTCACTTAGACAACCAAACTAGAACACACTTGTTGGTTTATGGCCTAATAGTACTCTACCTGAGTAGCAACAAATTAAAAATAAAGAATTCCTTGCATCTTACCAAGACTGAGGGAGTAGTCTTAGGTACAAAGAAGCTGTAAAGCTAGGAGGAGGAAATGACAAGGCTCATGTGGGCAAGGCCAGCATGAATTCCACAAGGCTCTTGAGATGTACACAGAGTTAACATTATTTACCGCTGTTACCAGCTTCATTTCAATCTTGAATCAAAGTGAACTTAAAACACTAGGCTAACTCTTATTGCTGTAATGTTTCCAAATGTTACAAACTATAGGTTTTCTACTTTTAACAGATTCGTGTGTTTGGCATGGCTTGCTGCTGCTGCTGCTAAGTCGCTTCAGTCGTGTCCGACTCTGTGCGACCCCATAGATGGCAGCCCACCAGGCTCCGCCGTCCCTGGGATTCTCCAAGCAAGAACACTGGAGTGGGTTGCCATTGCCTTCTCCATTGTGTGAAAGTGAAAAGTGAAAGTGAAGTCGCTCAGTCACATCCGACTTGTAGCGACCCCATGGACTGCAGCCCACCAGGCTCCTCCATCCATGGGATTTTCTAGGCAAGAGTACTGGAGTGGCTTGCCATTGCCTTCTCCGGCATGGCTTAGAACCCTGAAATAAAAGGTTGGAGACTATTTCTGTTTTGGTCCCTTAATCTCCATCTGATCCACAGAGATGATTCTTGGAGGTGAGAAAAGGCAACACTTTTTTTTAACACTTTAAAGAAAAGAGTTGGTTGATTCTTTGTTGTGTGGAGGTATGAAGTCTCTCTAGTCTAGACCAGAGGTTATCAATCCTGAGCACTTACAAGAATCACCCAAAAGCTTTAAAAGACCCTGTTACCTGGGCTATACTACAGAATAATAATTATTAATTTTTTAGCTTTACTAAGATATGATTGGCATACAACATTGTGTAAGTTTAAGGTGTACAATGTAATGGTTTGATGAATGTATATAATGGCTGTAAGAGGGTTAATTACCACATGTATCACCTCACATAGCTACCTGTGATGCATGTGGTGAGAACTTTTAAGATCTACTCTCTTAACAACTTTTGTTAAAGTATAGTCAGCATCACCACAGAACAATTAGATCAGAATCTGACCATGGGAATCAGGCATTAGTTTAAATGGATACTTCTGATTTACACTGATAATTACAAGTAATATATAATCCCTTAGGTAAATACCAATCTTTCTTAAGTCAAAATGCAAATAAGGGTATATATGTATTTTTTTTTCCATTTTAGGAAGTCTCCCATACTCATTAATTCATCAAATGCCTATTAAGTACTCCTGGTGTGCAGGGCTCAGGATACCAGGGACACTGGAGATTACAACTGTGAAACCAGATCCTGCCCTGGCTGACCGTTTGAAGTCTTGTGCACAGGGTGGTGGTGGTTTAGTCGCTAAGTCATGTCCGACTCTTGCAACCCCATGAACTGTAGCCTGCCAGGGTCCTCTGTGCATGGGATTCTCCAGACAAGAATACTGGAGTGGGCTGCCATTTCCTACAGGGTAGAAGAGGGTAAGCCATAATGGAGACACCAAAAACTACCAGATCTTGAAGTGTGAGAGGCTCCTTCATGTTGAAAGAAAGACTTGAGAGAAGAGGTAACATTTAAGCCAAGTTGTGAATGACAGGAAAGATCTGGGATATCTGGAGATAGTCATGTAAAGCCGGGGACCTGCACAAGCAAGGAAAGAAGCAGTGAAGTCCAGACAGGCAAAGAAGCGGGGAGAAAGTGTTGGGGGGTGCTGTGCATCTGGGACTGAATTCCTAGTAAGCTAACTTTTTATATGGGCACCATGGAGCTACTCAGGATTTTTAAGAGGAGGAAGAGTGACAGGTTAGAATTCTTTGTTAGAAGAGAAATCTGGTCTGAGAAGGCAGGGAATGAGATGGGCAGGAACAAAAGAGAAAATTCACTATTCTGGGCAGGCAGTTCTGATGAATTAGAACACTGACATCTTATTAGTTTGGGTGAGGAGAACTCCTGTTCATTTCTTTTTTTCCTCCAGAAAGAGTTTTTACTAATGCTAATCCTATTTTAAATAATGCTAATCCTATTTTAAATAATTTCAAAGAGCAACTTTCCTCATCAACACCGCCTCTAGGCATGACTGCTCCCTCTTAAACTGGTTAGGATATCATGCGCTGTGTGTGCTCAGTCGTGTCCTTCTCTTTGAGGCCTCGTGGACTGTAGTGTGCCAGGCTCCTCTGTCTATGGCATTTTCCAGGCAGGAAAAGAAGATGCCATAGGTTTTACTGTCTCCCACATCCCCATCTGTGCTTTTTAGTTTGGCAACTGGGTTAAAAAAGACCAATGGCTGCATAACTTCTCCATTACAACACTCACTCTGAAACTCACAAACAGGATGGTTTTGTGGGTCATTACAGTCTCACAAGGAGAAGGAAATGGCAACCCACTCCAGTATTCTTGCCTGGGAAATCCTATGGACACAGGAGCCTGGCGAGTTCAGTCCATAGGATCACAAAGGGTCAGACACAACTGAAGCAACTTAGCATGCAGGCACAGCCTTCATAACGCGAGATGACAGCAAGTAGATGATCACACAATTCAGGTGATAGACATGCCCTTTCTGTAACGCGGTGATCTAAGGTCATTACTAAATGTGGCTTTCTCAAAGAAAATTTCTAAAGGGACTGCTCTACAAGAATATACTGCCCACTTTGTTAGATTTTAAAATTGGCCACACCTCTTCTACTGAACAGAAGTACAGTAATAGTTTGTATTGTGACATAGCTCACTTGTGGAAACCCTGCTATTAGATCTCCTTTGTTCACCAGCCCCAACTGCTTGAGGTTAACAATTTAAAGGTACTGCCTACAATAGTATAAAAAAAAAAAAAACAATCCCTAATGGAGAAAAGGGCTTCTTTTGTGTAGGACCAGTAGGACCAGAGTAAATGACAGAAATCCAAAAGGTTTCTATTTTAATTCCCACAACTAGGAAATAGTGATTGGATACTAAATTCATAAAACAAAGGATAATAAAAATGGATATGCTGATAGTTTAAAAAAGAGAACCACATAGTAACTATGCCCTGTCAAACAGTCAAAAATGGCCACAACAGGTCCACAGGTGTGAATTCTAGTTTGTGGGTTTTTTGTTTGTTTGCTTGTCTGTTTTTTTGGCCATGCTGAATGGCTTGTGGAATCTTATTTCCCCAAACAGGGATTGAACCTGGGTCCACTGCAGTGAAAGCCTGGAGCCCTAACCACAAGACTGTCAGGAAATTCCCTAGTTCAAATGTTTTTAATTCACAGCTTACCAAGAAGTTGAGGCTTTAATTTGATATTCTGTCTCAATTAACAGCAGGCAAAGAAGGTGGTAGGTCATGCATATCAGCCAAGACACTGTTCTATCATGGTAAAGATATGATTTGAAGGGAAGCATGTGGCATGTATGGGGTAATGAGAAGGCCCCTGCCAGGAATGAGCATCCTGGTAAGAGTTCCCTCTCTGCAGCTTATCCAGAATTCAAAAGGAAGGAAGTGGGTATAAGCACAGGGGGAGTCTATGAGGAGCTAGGGGGCAGCGGGAAGGACTAGTATAAAGAGTTTAGAAATTAGGAAGAGTACATCTTACTTAGCCTGATGTAGAAAGAACAAAGAGCTGGGAGAGGTCAAGGTGAGCATTCATGCCTCTGGAGCTGAGAGCAGGAGTGTATAACTGGCTCCTTGAGGACTAGGGGTGGGGGACTGGGCACTTGTGAAAAGGGAGGGTAGGACCAACTACTCAGAACTAGGGATGCAGAACAGGTCACCCCGGGACCAGGTGCCAAGCACCGGCCACCGAAAGCCCTAAGTGACACCACGTTTGAGCCAGAATAAGCTCCTGGCAAACAGTGAGCAGCAAATGTTAGCTCCTATCATTAATGACACCTGAGCTGGAGGATTTCATTTCAGCACCTTACCTCATTTTCTGAGGAGGAGGCCATGTGTCCTATTAGTTTGAATGGTTCCAGACACCCGGAACCCAGATCCAAGAAACCCACTCAACTGGTGGGTAGTGTGGGATGATTCAGTAAGAACTATCTTCAAACGAGCATTTTGAAACACAAAAGAAATAAATCCAGCTTCTGAAATTCTTAACTTTGCCATTTCAGAAACTCTCAGATTTCTTGAAGGCTGTAATAATCACAGGTAACATCTGAAACACAAGAGATTTCCGAGACACTTTGGGGCTGCTAACTCACGTTTGTATCCTCCAGCAATGCCTGACTGTGTCAGGCATCTTTGCAGTTCATCAGCATCTATTTGTCCATCCTTAAAAAAAAAAAAACAAACAGGAAAAGGATTTACACGAGTGACTTGTACCTTCCAGTTCTTTGTTTACATTCAGCATTCAGTATACCAATAATAATAAAGAAAATGAATATTATCACGCATGAGACTTTAAATGGACGCCTTTCAAAAGTAGGCATTCTTTTTCTTCACTCTACTTCCCCAAACAATAAGTTACATAAAGAAAGGAAACTGTTCAAGGTTCTCCCACAAATGGATAATTAAGGACATATACCAAAAATACCTTTCTTAATACCTAGGTAAAGTGGGTATTCAATTTCAGGCTTTATTTGCAACAATCATTACACAAGAATTACGAAGTCTGAAAGCTGCTTACACCTATGCTTTGGTATTACCAATATCTTTTCATCATTTCCTATAAATTCCTGAATTAGACTTGGCATAACTTCTAAAGTATAAGGTTACTCTTCTTAATAAAACAGTAAGATGAATTCAGTGAGACATATTTTTAAACACATGAATACAACTAGCTCCTATCCTTAACTACTCTCACTCTGAACTAGGAAACTGCCAAAGTAAGCAATTTAAAATACAATTATTTATGTATTTCATTATAAGTTCTATTATTTGTCCTAGCTTTTTTTTTCTGTTGAGAGGGTGGAGGGCTGGGTACACATATGACATCAGTAAATGAAAAGTTTGGTTCCCACAAAAAGCAGCCTCTGTGATCGCCTTTGCTTAGAATATGATGAATTTTTTTTCAGATCACAATTATACCTGGAAGACAAGTTCTCCATGCCTATTCACTGGCTGACCTAGGTCAGAACTAGAAACACGTTAAAGATTTTAAAATAAAATGCCTAAATCCTCAAGTTCATAACTATTATACAATCTAGATGACAGGCAGGATCAATGTGAAAGACGATGGACATGCTGCTGCAGACCAGGGCTGCTGAAAGCTAAGCAGGTGGGGTCACTTTCATGGCTCGTGGTACCGGCAATCTAAGAATGCAGAGACTTGAGCTTTGCCGTGTCTTGTGGTTTCAAAGATACTGATCACTAACAGGTGAAGCAGATACTTAAGGGGAAGCTCTTTCCATTTTAGACTCAATTTTCCATTCAGTTTCTCAAACTGTATTTCCTCCAGTGCTGTTCTAAAAGGTGTTCACACGTTTTTATCCCATAATAGACTACAGGCATTTTCACATTAAGACTGTTCTATTTCTAGCTTTTGATTAGAAGAAAGCTAGGTTGAATCATAAGCACAAACGTCCTCTTTGAATATGCTGGATTATAACAGCAGTATGGTATATACAGTGACCTAGTAGCTGAGGAAAAAGGCCTCCTCCAAGATGAACTACCACCTGTCACACAACTAGAATGTAAAGAAGTGAAAGGTCTTGGGGTGTTGACCTTAATTCTCTCTCTGGGTCAATAGACCACAACACCTAACAAGGACATGGAAGGGCTGACCTAGTAATAGCATCCGCAGCAAAGAAAAACTAAACTGGCCCCAATCTTCCGGATAGCAAGAAGAAAGTACCTTTCTTATTTTGAAGCTAGTGGGTTTTTACCTGAAGTACCCATTTCCTAAGGGGGTAATTAACAGTCAAACTCAATGCAAAGAAAATGTCCCTCAGAATCTGGCTACAGAATTACTGGTACTTCATGATTCTAATTGTACAAAGAAAGGTTTAAAGTTCAGTCGACCTGGAATTTCTTCTCTGGAAATTCACTGTCTGGATCCTGACAATTCTCAGTTCTAAAGACATCTTTCTACCTTACGTATCTTCAAAGCATATTTATACTAGCTTATTGTGTTCAATCTGACCCTAATTCAATCACTAGTTCTGAATTGAACATAAGCATAGGTAACACGTTGTCCGAGTTTGTTCTGAATATTCAAAAATAAATAACTGCCCATGTACTTCCTTCTCTCTTTCTCTCTCTTTTCTTGAGCCGAAGCAAAGGAATTCTTTTCCAGAGGAAAAGTCGTTTCTCTGTGTGACTGTAACAAAGGTTAATACAAATGTACAATCTGAAATTCCTTTAATGTTAAAGGGAAGAGCTAACCTGTCCAGCTACAGCAGCAAAGTAACCATACAGCGGATCCTGAGTTTGTCCGGGAAACGCAGGCCCTCCGGGAGCCCCTCCGTACTGTAAGACAGGGAACAAACGCATCAATCCGATGACCAAGTTTTATTCTTTCACCATTGAGTGCCTTGTGCAAAGTCAGGTTCACTGTCAGTCGTTTGCTCCTCTCCCCCCCACCTCCCTTAACTCTCTCCGTACAATCACTCCTCCCCTTTCTCCCATTCTCACCCCAGTTATAATTTAAAAACCCGCAGCTAGGATCAAAATGAGTTGTCTTGACAATGATATCAGCATAAATGAAGTAACCTCTGCAAATCCCCATTAATCTGCAGTTTACTGAGATGAATGCAACCTAGCCATGCAACTTACCAGCAGGGCTCAGAATTGTCTTGCATATTTTCCCCTAGCGTTTATGGTATTTTTAAAGCGTTCGGAGACAGGTGTAGCCTCGGGAGGGTGAGGTGTGTCACGGCTAGGGAATATTCTTTTTAGGAAACAGTTCCCAAAAGGATGCCCGTCCCAGACTCAGGGCCAGGCTGCCTTCCTCCCGGGAAGTCTCTGACTCTAGCGGACTTTCCCTGACTTTCCCCGTTTTTCTCAATTTCGGAGAGAGAGAGAAGTGGATCGCAGGACCATTCTAGATTAAAATGGCTGTTGCTCTCAGGGAAGGCGGTGCGGAAGGCAACACCCCAGTTGCACGATTTCACGCCGCGGATCCGGGAGGCACAGGGTGGGCTTCTTGGGTCAAACCTACGCGCGTCCCGGCCCCAAGCAGCAACCCAGGGGAAAGAATAGACAGAAGGAAGGAGGTCGCCGGAGACTGAGGCCGGCCGGCGAGGGCGCTGGGCGAGGCAGCGGGCAGGGCGGGGGCGCCTGGGAGCCGCCCCGGCCGAGATGCCCCGTGTGGCTTCTCGGAGCCCCGGGGGTCCAGACATCGCGCCCCGGCCACGAGCCCGCGCGGGCAGCACTCACCCCGCCTGCGTAGTAGCCGCCGCCGGCGCCAGGATGCCCGGGATACGCCATGCTGCACTCTGCACAGCCGCCCAGGACCTCCCGCCTCCCCGCCTGCCCGCGGGGACCGCCCAGGGCTGCACCACCCGGGGCCGCGGGGTACGCGCCTGGGGTTGCCGCCCGCGCCTGGCTCCGCTCCCGGCCTCCGCCCCTTCCTGCGCTCCGCCCGGTCTTTGGTGTTTTCTCTTCTCAGGCCCTGAAGAACCCAAGGTCTGGTAAGTGACTTCACACGCGGGATGCAATTCACACCTGGGATTCTCCTCCCTTCAAAACGAATGGCACGTTCCAACACCAACCCGTTTCGCCGGGTGTTCTTTTTCTCTTCCTGCTTGCGCATCTTCTGCTACGTTTTGTATTTTAAACAACTTTATTGGACAGGCCAACGGGGCTGGAAGCAAAGTGTGGTATTGGGGGAAGGGGCCGAATGCCTTAGGGCAGCTCTGAGATGCTCTCAGGGAAAGGAGACGTCGGAAAACCAAGCTGCGAAAGCGTCTTTGGACATGAGCAGTGAATTTCAGGACCTGAGCGCATTTGGAGCGTCGGTTTGCGGTTGACCATTTCACTCAACGTGTTTCCTTCCTAGGCGACACGGTCATCTCAAGGTTAAGCTGGATGTGACTCGGATATGGCCTGAAGACGACAGCGGGCACTTACTGGGCAGGGCAGCCCCGGCCGGATTGTTCTTAGAAGTTGAGTTGTTCCAATTATCTGGATGATTCAGGCAAAACAATCCCGTCTCCAAAATCACTCAGCTACTTTTTATGCAAGAAAAGTTTAGTGCAGGCAAAGAGTGTGTCGGTAAAAAAACACACTTGTCAGGGAGGTAAGAGAGCCGGATCTTGGAGTGTCACTCACGTGATTCAGGAAACAGTTTTCTTTACTTCACAGCGTTGTTTTTCACCCAGTTTAACAGTTTGAAGCAATTCAGACGTGGGATTTTCTGGTTTGGTTCTGTTTCATGAAATTTCTACCACGCAGAATTCTTTGAATTTCAACAATTTCTTATTGTTTTAAGAAATGTAACAATAAGCAAGATTCACAGTATTTGCTATGGAAATTGCACAGAAAAATTAAATGAGTCATCAACATTTAACAAATATTGGAGCGCCTGCTGTGTGTGGGAAAGGGCCTGCTCATGTGGTGGACTGGGTTCTCACTAGGGTCGTTGTTTTCCTCTCATGTATAAACTTTCCCTCTCAAGTTCCCCTTTTGGATCCCACAAACCTCAAAATGAAAGTCCTGAATTGTGAGAAAAATTCTAGTATTTCCTGTTGTCTTATATCAAATCAACTATACATTACTTGCTTTGTGTTTGATTCAGGAAGTTGATTATTGTTTTCAAGTACCACAGTCATCATCAAAGTAGATTAGAGATATGAGTCCTTTGGCCTATATGGAGGGTTTTATTTATTCTCTAGTATTTTTGTAGTAAAAACACAACCTGAAATCTTCCTGCCCAAGTGTACAGTGCACTATTGTTAAAAGCATCACAGTGCCGCATAGCAGAACTCCAAAACTTTTCCTCTCACATGACTGAAGATCTCTACCAGTAAACAACTCTCCATTTCCTCTTCAGAGGCCCTGGCAACCACCATTCTACTTTCAGTTTCTATAAGTTTGACTATTTTAAATGCCTCATATAAATAGAATCATGCAGTATTTGTCTTCTTGTAATTGACTTAGCATGCTGTCCTTGAAATTCAACCATGTTGCAGAATATGATAGGATATCCTTTTTTTAAGGTGGGATAACAACTCATTGTATGATATATGCCACATTGAAAAACATTCATGTATAGATAGACATTTGGGTTGCTGCCACATCTTGGTTATTGGTGAATAATATTGCTGTGAACATGGGTGCAAACATCTCTTTGAGATTCTGTTTTCACTTGTTTTTGGATATATATCCAGAAGTAGGGTTGCTAGATCATATGGTCATTCTATTTTTAATTTTTTGAGGAAACTCCATACTGTTTTCATAGCAGCCTCACCATTTCTAGTTCCAATTTCTCCACATACTTGCCAATACTTATTGTCTATATTTTTTTCTTTTTATAATGATAGCCATCTTGGCAGATATGAGGTGATATCTCATGGTTTTGATTTGCATTTCCCTGGTAATTAGTGATACTGAGCATTTTTTCATATACCTGCTGTGCATTTGTATATCTTCTTTGTTAAAATTTTAGAGAATAGCTTCTTTTCAGATATATGTCTTGCAAATATTTTCTCTTGTTCTGTGAGTTGCATTTTCATTCTGTTGTTTCTTTGCGGTGCAAAACCTTTTTAATCATACTTATTTATTTAGTTTGTGTTGCTTGTGCTTTTGCTGTCATAGCCATGAAATCAATGTCAAGGCTAATGTCATAAAGCTTTCCCCTTAAGTTTTCTTTTAAGAATTTTACAGTTTTAGATCCTATATTTAAGTCTTTATTCCATTTTGATTTTTGTGTATGGTGTGAAATAGGGTCCAATAATCACTCTTTTGCATGTAAGCATCCAGTTTTCCCCAGTGGCTCAGTGGTTTTTTTTTTTTTTTAATGAATCCACCTGCAATGCAGGAGATGTGTAGGAGACGTGGCTTCAATCCCTGGATCAAGAAGTTCCACTGGAGAAGGAAACGGCAACCCACTCCAGGGTTCCTGCTTGGAAAATCACAGAGCAGAGGAGCCTGGTTGGCTATAGTCCATGGGGTCACAAAGAGTCAGACACAACTGAGCACCCACACATGCACTAATCCAGTTTTCATAGGACCATTTGTTGAAGAGATCATCCTTTCTCCATTGTGTACTTCTGGCATTCTTGTCCAAGATCAGTTGACCATATATGCATGGATTTATTTCTGGGCTCTATTCTGTTGCTAGCCTCTGTTTTGAAGTCTATTTCTTCCAACTGTAAGGAATAGATGATGAGAGCTGAACTCAAGGGTGAGTGTAAGCTTCTCTAAGACTCAAGTTTGAAAGAAGAATATAGCATAAAAAATATTTGTTAAGAATGCAGAACTAGTTTTGTGGATAAGCATCTGTACTCATTGTAATTTCAGTTATCTTTAATACCTTCCTACTGCCCCTTGAATGTAATTGGAGGGCTACGAATGAAATTCTCACAGTTGTTGCTAACTAACTGGTATGCTGCTGCTGCTTTAGTTTATGAAAAAAAGTTGTGACAGCTAATAGTAACAGACCCATGCTGCTGCTGGTGCTAGGTCGCTTCAGTTGTGTCCGACTCTGTGTGATCCCATAAACGGCAGCCCACCAGGCTCCCCCGTCCCTGGGATTCTCCAGGCAAGAACACTGGAGTGGGTTGTCATTTCCTTCTCCAATACAGGAAAGTGAAAAGTGAAAGTGAAGTCGCTCAGTCCTGTCCGACTCTTTGCAACCCCATGGACTGCAGTCAACCAGGCTCCTCCGTCCATGGGATTTTCCAGGCAAGAGTACTGGAGTGGGTTGCCATTGCCTTCTCCCAACAGACCCATAGATGGTACTTAATATGCACCAGACCTTCTTCTAAGCTCTTTATACATTTGTTTGACCCCCATAAAAGCCTCGTAATCCATTGGAGCATACAAAGGACATGGGAGAACTTGGGCAAGTGGAAGGCAGCGAGAGCTGAACTCTGTTGCCAGGTCTGGTTCCCAGTGTCTGTGCCCTGTGTCAGAGGGCAGCAAACTTTGTAAAGTAAACCTACACAGAAAGTGTATAGGTTTTATAGGCTCTACAGTCTTTTCGGCAGTTACTCAGCTCTATTCCTGTACCATGCCTGCATCCATAGTTCAGTTCAGTTCAGTCGCTTAGTCGTGTCCAACTCTTTGCGACCCCATGAATCGCAGCACACCAGGCCTCCCTGTCCATCACCAATACCTGGAGTTCACTCACGTCCATCCAGTCAGTGATACCATCCAGCCATCTCATCCTCTGTTGTCCCCTTCTCCTCCTGCCCCCAATCCCTCCTAGCATCAGAGTTTTCTCCAATGAGTCAACTCTTCACATGAGGTGGCCAAAGTACTGGAGTTTCAGCTTTAGCATCATTCCTTCCAAAGAAATCCCAGGGCTGATCTCCTTCAGAATGGACTGGTTAGATTTCCTTGCAGTCCAAGGGACTCTCAAGAGTCTTCTCCAACACTACAGTTCAAAAGCATCAATTCTTCAGCACTCAGCCTTCTTCACAGTCCAACTCTCACATCCATACATGACCACTGGAAAAACCATAGCCCTGACTAGACAAACCTTTGTTGGCAAAGTAATGTCTCTGCTTTTGAATATGCTATCTAGGTTGTTCATAACTTTCCTTCCAAGGAGTAAGCGTCTTTTAATTTCATGGGTGCAGTCATCATCTGCAGTGATTTTGGAGCCCAAAAAAATAAAGTCTGACACTGTTTCCCACTGTTTCCCCATCTATTTCCCATGAAGTGATGGGACCGGATGCCATGATCTTCGTTTTCTGAATGTTGAGCTTTAAGCCAACTTTTTCACTCTCCACTTTCACTTTCATCAAGAGGCTCTTTAGTTCCTCTTCACTTTCTGCCATAAGGGTGGTGTCATCTGCGTATCTGAGGTTATTGATATTTCTCCCAGCAATCTTGATTCCCAGCTTGTGTTTCTTCCAGTCCAGCGTTTCTCATGGTGTACTCTGCATATAAGTTAAATAAGGCAGACTTGACGTACTCCTTTTCCTATTTGGAACCAGTCTGTTGTTCCATGTCCAGTTCTAACTGTTACTTCCTGACCTGCATACAAATTACTCAAGAGGCAGATCAGGTGGTCTGGTATTCCCATCTCTTTTAGAATTTTCCACAGTTGATTGTGATCCACACAGTCAAGGCTTTGGCATAGTCAATAAAGCAGAAATAGATGTTTTTCTGGAATTCTCTTGCTTTTTCCATGATCCAGCGGATGTTGGCAATTTGATCTCTGGTTCCTCTGCCTTTTCTAAAACCAGCTTGAACATCAGGAAGTTCACGTTTCACATATTGCTAAAGCCTGGCTTGGAGAATTTTGAGCATTACTTTACTAGCGTGTGAGATGAGTGCAATTGTGTGGTAGTTTGAGCATTCTTTGGCATTGCCGTTCTTTGGGATTGGAATGAAAACTGACCTTTTCCAGTCCTATGGCCACTGCTGAGTTTTCCAAATTTGCTGGCATATTGAGTGCAACACTTTCACAGCATCATCTTTCAGGATTTGGAATAGCTCAACTGGAATTCCATCACCTCCACTAGCTTTGTTCATAGTGATGCTTTCTAAGGCCCACTTGACTTCACATTCCAGGATATCTGGCTCTAGGTCAGTGATCACACCATCGTGATTATCTGGGTTGTGAAGATCTTTTTGAACAGTTCTTCTGTGTATTCTTGCCATCTCTTCTTAATATCTTGTGCTTCTGTTAGGTCCATACCATTTTTGTCCTTTATCGAGCCCATCTTTGCATGAAATGTTCCCTTGGTATCTCTAATTTTCCTGAAGAGATCTCTAGTCTTTCCCATTCTGTTGTTTTCCTCTATTTCTTTGCATTGATCGTTGAAGAAGGCTTTCTTATCTCTTCTTGCTATTCTTTGGAACTCTGCATTTAGATGCTTATATCTTTCCTTTTCTCCTTTGCTTTTCGCTTCTCTTCTTTTCATAGCTATTTGTAAGGCTTTCCCAGACAGCCATTTTGCTTTTTTGCATTTCTTTTCCATGGGAATGGTCTTGATCCCTGTCTACTGTACAGTGTCACAAACCTCATTCCATAGTTCATCAGGCACTCTGTCTATCAGATCTAGGCCCTTAAATCTATTTCTCACTTCCTCTGTATAATCATAAGGGATTTGATTTAGGTCATACCTTAATGGTCCAGTGGTTTTCCCTACTTTCTTCAATTTCAGTCTGAATTTGGCAATAAGGAGTTCATGGTCTGAGCCACAGTCAGCTCCTGGTCTTATTTTTGCTGACTGTATAGAGCTTCTCCATCTTTGGCTGCAAAGAATATAATCAATCTGATTTCGGTGTTGACCATCTGGTGATGTCCATGTGTAGAGTCTTCTCTTGTGTTGTTGGAAGAGGGTGTTTACTATGACCAGTGCATTTTCTTGGCAAAACTCTGTTAGTCTTTGCCCTGCTTCATTCCATATTCCAAGGCAGAAGCTGGGAGGACCCCTTGACCGATGGGTGGCGGCCAAGAGGAGTTACCCCACGTCCGAGGTCAGGGGCAGCAGCCGAGAGTGCCAGACTGTGATGGCACAGGAACGGCTGAGAGGAGCTACCCCGAGTCTGAGGTCAGGGGGAGTGGCCAAGAGGAGTTACCCCGCGTCCGAGGCCAGGGGCAGCGTCCGGGAGGAGCTACCTCACGGCCAAGGAGCTGTGGCTGCACGGGCACAGAAGGGCTTAGAGGAGCTATCCCACATTGAACGTCAGGAAGGGTTGTGGTGAGGAGATACCTCATCCAAGGTAAGGAGCAGTGGCTGCGCTTTGCTGGAGCAGCAGTGAAGATATACCCCATGCCCAAGGTAAGACAAACCCAAGTGAGATGGTAGGTGTTGCAAGAGGGCATCAGAGGGCAGACACACTGAAACCATACTCACAGAAAACTTGTCAATCTAATCACACTGGGACCACAGCCTTGTCTAACTCAATGAAACTAAGCTATGCCTGTGGGGCAACCCAAGATGGGCGGGTCATGGTGGAGAGATTTGACAGAATGTGGTCCACTGGAGAAGGGAATGGCAAAACACTTCAGTATTCTTGCCTTGAGAACCCCATGAACAGTATGAAAAGGCAAAATGATAAGATACTGAAAGAGGAACTCCTCAGGTCAGTAGGTACCCAATATGCTACTGGAGATCAGTGGAGAAATAATTCCAGAAAGAATGAAGGGATAGAGCCAAAGCAAAAAGAACACCCAGTTGTGGATATGACTGGTGATAGAAGCAAGGTCCAATGCTGTGAAGAGCAATATTGCATAGGAACCTGGAATGTCAGGTCCATGAATCAAGGCAAATTGGAAGTGGTCAAACAAGAGATGGCAAGAGTGAATGTCGACATTCTAGGAATCAGCAAACTAAAATGGACTGGAATGGGTGAATTTAACTCAGGTGACCATTATATCTACTACTGCGGGCAGGAATCCCTCAGAAGAAATGGAGTGGCCATCATGGTCAACAAAAGAGTCCGAAATGCAGTACTTAGGTGCAATTTCAAAAACGACAGAATGATCTCTGTTTGTTTCCAAGGCAAACCTTTCAGTATCATAGTAATCCAAGTCTATGCCCCAACCAGTAACACTGAAGAAGCTGAAGTTGAACCGTTCTATGAAGACCTACAAGACCTTTTAGAACTAACACCCAAAAAAAGATGTCCTTTTCATTATAGGGGACTGGAATGCAAAAGTAAGAGTAACAAATTTGGCTGCATCCATAGACAATACACAAATCAATGGCCGTGGCTTTGTTCCAGTATGACTATACTTATGGACACCAAAGTTTGTGTCTCGTATAATTTTCATATGTTAATAAATACTATTCTTTATTTTATTTTTTCAATTATTAGGTCCTAGGTGTATAAAAGCAGGAAGAGGGGTAGATTTGTCCCTTGGGTAGTAATTGCCAACCACTGTTGCAGACCCCTCCAGGATTCTGGTTTATGACTCTGGGAGAATAGCGCTTTAACAAATGATTTCAGGGTGAAGCTAATGGATAAGTGAAGCTAATGGATAATGGTAGCTGAATCACCCTGAGGAATGCTGACTTCTCTGGGGTGGGATCCTATGTATAGAATTCTCAGACTCTTCCCCATTGCCCAATAAGCTGGTCAAAAGGAACACTGTGAAACTCTGACTTACTGGTTTCAGTAGTAGCCAGAGTGTGTGCCCCATGATGCAAAGCTGGATGCAGAGGTAGCTTTTAAATGTTACTCATGTAGCATGTGTTCCTTTAATTATGTCTGAGTATTGTCAAGCCTGAAAACATTCAGGAAAAACTAAAGACTCAGTAAGAATTCTATAAGAATAGAGGTGAATACAGGCAATTTGTTTTTATGGTTTTGATATTCATTCCAGTGGAAGCAGTGAAGGTAGAGAGTGAGAGAAAAGAGCAGCTTTACTGGGTTCTTTGTATGTGCCAAGTGTTGTTCTGGGTACTTCCTTATAGATGCATTTCAAGAAAATCACCTTGGAAAAGAGATGCAATTGCTCACATTTTATAGATGAGGGAATTGAGGCATAGGTAACTTTCCCAAGGTTACAGACCAGCCCTTGAGCTCAACTTATTTACTTAACTCTAAAGCACTGGTGTCTAAAATGTAAACAAACTACAAAGATACTAAACCAAGCTTACATTTTCCTCCACTTTGTACTGCTTCCTGAGGAATTTGGGCAGAAGAGGAACTGCCAAAAAAGAATTTAGGTGTATAAATCCCTGCAGAGGTTATAAGTATTAGCCTTCGGCAAGACCACACAAATCATCAAAGATGTAATCTAGAGAAGGAGAAGCCATTCCTTGCCATTCCTTGGGTTTGTTTTAATTTTGAACAAAATAAAAACCTCAAGGGTAAGAACTCATCTTATTCCTGGGCCTTCAAATCATAAAACTCTGCTACTGCTACTGCTAAGTTGCTTCAGTCGTGTCCGACTCTGTGCTACCCCATAGACAGCAGCCCACCAGGCTCCCCCGTCTGTGGGATTCTCCAGGCAAGAACACTGGAGTGGGTTGCCATTTCCTTCTCCAATGCATGAAAGTGAAAAGTGAAAGTAAAAGTGAAGTCCTGTCCAACTCTTCGCGACCCCATGGACTGCAGCCCACCAGGCTCCTCCGTCCATGGGATTTTCCAGGCAAGAGTACTGGAGTGGGCTGCCATTGCCTTCTCACTTCTCAAATAATGCAGAACATTGATTTCCAGGTATTTATCACTCTAGATACAGAAAATAAAATCCTCACATAATTTAAAGAAACTCAGCAACAGAGTATCTGAGCTGTATAGTTAGAAGAGGGATTGCTAACTGGTTTGGACAGTCTGGGGAGCTAGAATACTGTGTTATTTGTCCTAACAATTCGCTAAGTCCTAGAAAAAGACTGTGGGAGTTATACAGCCATACCACAATGATTGAGGGTCCTGGCAGTAGCTTGGGTCAGAAAGCACGCAATAGGAGGTTTACATTTATTATTTTTTAAATTGAAGTATAGTTGATTTACAATGTGGTGCTAATTGCTAGTTTCTGGTATAGAGCAAAGTGATTGTGTTATATGTGTACACACACACACACATATATATATATATATGCTTCCCTGGTGGCTCAGTGGTAAAGAATCCACCTGCCAATGCAGGAGACATGAGTTTGATCCCTGGGTCAGGAAAATCCCCTGGAGAAGGAAATGGCAAGCCACCCCAGTATTCTTGCCTGGGAAATTCCATGGACGGAGGAGCCTGGTGGGCTATAGTCCATGGGGTTGCAATTAAGTCTGATACAACTTAGCGACTGAACAACAAATACACACACACACACACACACACATATAATTTACCATGATGGTTTCTTATAAAAAATTGAGTATAGTTCCCTGTGCTATACAGTAGGACCTTGTTTATCTATTTTATAAACAGTTGTTTGTAAGTGCTAATCCAAAACTCCTGATTTATCTCACCCCCCCGTATTTCCCCTTTGGTAACTATAAGTTTGTTTTCTAAACTATAAGTTTGTTTTCTAAATCTGTGAGTCTATTTTGTAAATGAGTTCATTTGTATCACATTTTAGATTCTACATATAAATGATATTATATGACATTTGTCTGTCTCTGACTTACTTCACTGAATATGATAAGCTCTAGGTCCATCCATGTTGCTGCAAATGGCATTATTTTGTTCCTTTTGATGGCTCAGTATAGGAGGGTTTTTGGACACACTCTGGATCAGAGTCATTTGGGGAAGTCATTGGAATCACAGAAACATTTGTAATCAGCTTCCCCAACCTTGTTGTTTTACAGACAAGGAAACTAAGCCTGGGAGAAGGTACATGGCTCAAGCTCTTGAAGGCCTTGCCTAGCCTGATTTAAATATTTGGCTCTTCCAATTAAAATTGTGAATTGATGTGAATATACTTCTCATAGAGGGTCTTGTTCTTTTGTGGTGTACTGTCCCCAGTCATCTATATTCCTACTTGGAAGACAAAAGGCACATGGATACTTTCTGTCCCTGAAGAAAAGTTAACATCAAGTACTGCATATGGCATCCAGAAATGTCTCAGTCAGAGAAGTGCTGGAAGGAGTCCTTTAGCTAATTGTTTAGTCCTCTAGCTAGACTGCCATTGTTTCGCCATTTCCTACAGTCGAATTAATCACAGGTCTAACATATCAGGAAGAAGTGAGCAATAACCTTTTCCGGATTAAGGTCTCAGCTTTCGTTTAACTCTTAATCTGCTTCTGTCACTTCATGATTTGAAAAACTCTGCCTTAGAGAGAACTCAGATCTCCAAGTTTGTGGAAAAATGATTGTTGGTAGCAACATCATAAAGTAGTGGAGCTGTATTCCCAGGTGGAAAATCACTTTTGCTCAGTTCCCTGAGGATAAATGTTCCTAAGAACGTTGGACTCATATATTACTTGGTGTCCTCAACTCTTAAAGACATTGTGTTCTAGAAGCTGGATATTTGCAACTTGGGATATATTTTCCTATAGAAGTCATTTTGTGACTGGTTCCTAGGCAAGCCCCTCAAAAGTTCTTCATAACCCTCAATATTTTTTCTGAAAAGAACCAGTCCTGGGGCCAGGGCAGAGCAAGGCAGGGGGTGGGGAGCGCTCACTCAGGCTTGTTTTCTGCCCAGTTCCTTTATCCTCCCAGTCCTGATGTCACCAAGTCTACCCAGAACCGGGCAGGGGGAGAGGGTAGAGTCTTCATCAGCTCTATTAGTATGGAGGTGGCATTGGTAGGGAGGAAAAACAGAAGAAAATTTCAAACTAGAGCTCTGGGGAAGGAAGAATGACCTATTTTGACCCCTAGGCACCCAGGTGGAGAAGGTATTTCCAGAAAGCCAAACTAGTATGAAGCCTATACATAAATCAGTTATAATAATATGTAAATTGAGGATTTCTTAATTAAAAGTAAAATAAACTCTTACTTTATATAGGTATATATTTTTGTCCCAGAAAGTAACTTGCCTGTTTTCATATAATGGGAAATCGATGGCAAATCTGAAAAAGGAATCTGGGTGAATTAATTCTCATGCCAGTATTTTGCTGATAAAACACAAATTGTGATACACTATTATGGTGAGCAAAGGATCAGTGCTCTTACACACTGAGAAGCATCAGTTTGTCTTCCCAGGTGGCTCAATGGTAAAGAATCTGCCTGCTAGTGCAGGAGCTAAAAGAAATGCGGGTTCATTCCCTGAGTGGGGAAGATCCCCTGAAAGAGGAAGAAATGGCAACCCACTCCGATGTTCTTACAGGGATAATCCCATGGACAGAGGAACCTGGAGGCTACAGTCAATGGGGTCGTAAAGAGTCCGATACGACTGAGTGACTGAGCATATATACACGAGTGTCTAAGACTCTCTATGGAAAAATCAATCTAACTGTCTCAGTCTAAACATATTATCAGAAGTGCTACAGGTATCTTAGCATCAATTCATGACATTCTTTGATGAATCTATTAGAATTACTGTTCTATTAAGCAACTTCTGCTGTTTCCATTTTATTAAAATGGGAGAAGTAACTTTAACTTAGACTCAATTTTCTCAGAGCAAAATAAAAAAAAAAGAAGCTTTTCTCTTGGTAAATCAGGGAAATTTGGGAGAATTAAATTCTCTTGGAAGCCAAAGCTGCATATAATTTAATATTCTACTAGTCTATGCTAATATTCTAAATGGAGAAAGCCAATTGTCATTTCTGTATACCTTTAAAAATCTCAAGATTGAGAACACATTTTTCTATTTTAAAATAATTTCATATACTATATTTGTTCATTTCTGTGCTTCATTCTTAAATCTTAGTTCCCAAAGAGCATTTAGATGATATTTTATAAAAATTTTAGCTCCCCAAGAGTGTTTAGATATTTTATAAACTTGGCATATTCTCAGCCAAAAACAATGAGTTAATACAATTTCATAGATTGGGAACTTCCGTATTTTTTTTTTAATCAGTAGAATTAGAATGTTTGCATTATGGAACTAACCTTGCATACATATCTGTACTTACCTGCATCTTGATGTGAGGTCTTAGATGTGGAAACTCGTGATTCTTAGAGGAGCATGTCCTTGCTGGATGGTCAAAGAGAAGAGCAGGAAGTATAAATTGTAACAGCAGATTCATCACATTGCCCTCTTGATCCTTGGCAATCAGTAACCAACAATAAACATATTCGACAATATAGGCAGTTTTCCCATTGGCCCCAGAGAGGTCCTCTATGAAACAGGTGTGTTTCAGTATTAGAACATATTACCTTAGCTAAGGCAGATAGGAGTCAACAGCAACAATATACATAGCCCAGTGTTTGAGAATCATTGCCCCCATCAGAGACTTCCAAAGACTTTCAGAGCCGTGTATTGCATCGGCAATGTGTGGGAGTTGGCCAGCAAGAGCCAATCTTCAGGAATTTTTCCAGACCATTGTTAAACACTGCCAATATTATAAATTTAAAATTTTAGCTTACTGAAAACAAAGCTATTAAATAATCCCAATGCATCACTTAATTATTTTTCTATACTTAAACTATGTAATGGGGGTAAGGTTGGACATTAATTTCCAACTGCAGGCTTGATCATATTGTGTCCATTAGTAGCTTGAAATAGGCCATGGGGGGAGTATTTACTCCATGGATATCAACTTGTACTTACAAATAAGGGATTGGTTTATTGTTTTCTTGTTTGTCTATTCTAAACTTGGGAGTCAGCAGGTTGGAGAAAATTTCATGTGTTAACTGTAAGTCTGGAGTAGACATGCAACAAAACAAAACACCAATCTCTAATTTGTGTGTGTGTGTGTGTGTGTGTGTGTGTGTGTGTGTGATACTCAATTGTGTCTGACTCTTTGAGACCTCATAGACTGTAGCCCTCCAGGCTTCTCTGTCCATGGAATTTTCCAGGCAAGAGTACTGGAGTGGGTTGCCATTTCCTTCTCTAATGGATCTTCCCAAAACCAGGGACTGAACCTGTGTTTCCTGCATTAGCAGGCAGATTCTTTACCACTAAGCCACCAGGGAAGCCCATTTTGAAGGTGAACATTTAACAGTAAATCATATATCTTAACTGGCAATCATTTATTGAGAAAGTGTTATTGCAACTTTGTTCATCATTGTCCATTTCAACCACAAGTTTACTATGGATAAAAGAATCTTGTAAAACTAACAAAAACATTCTTTGAGAATCAAGTGGCTGTATGAAATTGACAATAAAATGTACTATATATTTCATCATTATTTATAAATTATATGCTGCACATCCTTTATATCAGTAAGTGAAATTGAAGTCACTCAGTCGTGTCCAACTGTGCAACCCCATGTTCTGTAGCCTACCAGGCTCCTCTGTCCATGGGATTTTCCAGGCAATAGTACTGGAGTGGATTGCCATTTCCTTCTCCAGGGGATCTTCCTGACCCAGGGATCGAACCCAGGTCTCCTGCATTGTAGACAGACACTTTACCGTCTGAGCCACCGGAGAAGTCCTATATCAGTAAAGCTTGTAATAATTTAATATGCATGTATATGTGCAGTTTTTTTTCTTGGACAGCCAGTTGTTAAACATTTACCAGTATATCACTGACTGCAGTCTAAAGGGAAAGAGAGTATCCTTTGGACTCAAGGAGTTACAGAACTATTTATGAGTTTGAGGCTGGGAACTTAACATTGATTGCCAAACCTAAAGTAGCATGTAATGGGATTTTTAAGCACATCTAGGGAAAATTTCCTTCCCAGGTGGTTCTAGTGGTAAAGAACCCACCTGCCAATGCAGAAGACATAAGAGATGAAGGTTCCTTCCGTCCCTGGGTCGGGAAGAACCCATGGAGGAGGGTGTGGCAACCTATTCCAGTACTCTTGCCTGGAGAATCCCATGGATAGAGGAGCCTGGCGCGCTGCACTCCATGTGGTAGCAAAGCATTAGACACGACTGACACGACTTGCACAGGAAAAATTTCAACAGTTTGTCTTCAGGGCCATTGCGTGTGCCTTTCTGGTCTTTTCTTCTAGGATCTAGAGCACCTATCCAGGACTTCTAGGTGTCCTTCTTATGCCTCTATATCTGTCCAAAGTCCCTACTTCACAGTTCAGCCCTCCCTGAAGAGTTCTTGAGCTTTAAAATTATCATCATGCCCTATTTATTTATTTATTTGTATTGAATATGTTGTTAGCTATTTGTCATAAATAGTTTTTATTATGTTGAGATGTTCCCTCTGTACCTACTTTGGTGAGTTTTTATCACAAATGGATGTTATAATTTGTCAAATACTTTTTCTGCATCTGTCGAGATTATCATGTGATTTTTATGCTTTCTTTTGTTCATGTAGTATATCATGTTGATTTGCAAATATTAAACCATCCTTGAATCACTGGACTAAATCACATTTGATCAAGGGTGAATGATACTTATTGTATATTGATAAATTCAGTTTGCTAATGCTGTGTAGAACATTTTTGCATCTATATTCATCAGAGATATTGGCCTTTAAATTTTGTTTTGATAGTGTCTTTGTCTGATTTTGGTATCAGGGTAATGGTCATCTCATAGAATGAATTTGGAAGTAACCTATTTATATTATCATTAATAGAATATGAGAGCATTTAAGTCTTTTATAGAGAGGTGTGTAGGCTGTACAGTGTTATTGCATATCTCTCCCTCTATAGAACTGGACTGTAGACTGAGTTGTTAAAATGATTATCCTTAGGTGTTGAGTTTGTGGACATTTTAATTTGATTTTCTTTGTGCATAAATTGTCATATTTTTAAATTACCATTAAAAGGAAAGAAGAGTCCTCTTAATGAAAACAAAAAATACCCAATAAAGTTTGTAACGTTAACAAAATCCTACCATTAACAAAATAAAAGACCATATACAAACTAGAAAAGATAGTGGTGACATCTTTAGTAATGGGTTTATATCCTACACAAATATAAATCATTAAAATGAATCATTAAATTATTAAATCATTAAAATGAATCATTAAATTATTAAATATAAATCATTAAAATGATCAAACATAAACGTTTGATTGAGATTCATCCTGTCCTTTACCTACTCTGCATTTTGACCTACCACCCTCTCATATATAATTCTGTATGCACATACACACACACCCTACCCTTATCAACTCACACCCACTCTAACCTATAATCCTATATCTACACATACACACCCTTACCCACAGATACTTACTCTCACTTACAAACCTATATCTATACAGATCCACACTTGACCACAACTACCTACCCAACAATTTGATGTCACATTTACCAAAGACTTATAAACTATCTGAAATGAATGGTTAACCCAGATCCCTGGTTAATGATTAAAGCTGGAATTTTGAAACTACCCTTTGGTTTACAGATAGTTTTAAAAGATAAAGTGATTTAAGAAGATCAAACTGTTAGCAATTTGTAAGTCCTAAAAACTCAGGTCACCTGAGGCTCTATCCAGTGTCCTCCCGTTTATACCTTACCCGTCTATATACATCTGCTTAAATAAGACTTGTGATAATGTCTTTAGTGAATGCTTTTCTCAATTTGAAACTGAGATGTAAAACAAAAGTGAGATACATATGTGCTGTGGTAATAGATTCTCCAGTAACCATTGCATCCTGGTGATGGTTGTCTGGAGCTTCCCAAGTGGCTCAATGGTAAAAAATCTGCCTGCCAATGCAAAAGACGTGGGTTCCATCCCTGGGTTGGAAAGATCCCCTGGAGAAGGAAATGGCAATCTGCTCCAGTATTCTTGCCTGGAAAATTCCACGAACAGAGAAGCCTGGTGAGCTGCAGTCCACAGGGTTGCAAAGAGTCAGACATGACTTAGTGACTGAGTATGCACACATGATGGAGAAGGCAATGGCACCCCACTCCAGTACTCTTGCCTGGAAAATCCCATGGATGCAGGAGCCTGGTAGGCAGTCTATGGGGTCGCTAAGAGTCAGATACGACTGAGTGACTTCACTTTCACTTTTCACTTTCATGCATTGGAGAAGGAAATGGCAACCCACTTCAGTGTTCTTGCCTGGAGAATACCAGGGACAGGGGAGCCTGGTGGGCTGCAGTCTATGGGGTCGCACAGAGTCAGACACGACTGAAGTGACTTAGCAGCAGCAGGAGCAACTATAAAAGGCTCCTCCAGTCAGACAAGGCAATGGCACCCCACTCCAGTACTCTTGCCTGGAAAATCCCATGGACGGAGGAGCCTGGTAGGCTGAAGTCCATGGGGTGACTAAGAGTTGGATACGACTGAGCGACTTCACTTTCACTTTTCACTTTCATGCATTGAAGGAAATGTCAACCCACTCCAGTGTTCTTGCCCAGAGAATCCCAGAGACAGGGGAGCCTGGTGGGCTGCCATCTATGGGGTTGCACAGAGTCAGACATGACTGAAGCAACTTAGCAGTAGCAGCAGCATGCACACATGACGGTTGGTTTAATATATATCCAGAATATATAAAGAACTCTTACTGTCCAATAACAAAGAAAACCCTCAAATGACCCAACTGAAAACTGAGCTGAGAACTTGACCATTTTTCCAAAGAAGAAATACAGATGACTAATGCTTAGCACCATTAGTCATCAGGGAAATTAAAATCACACCCATAGTGAGATACTACCTCACACCCATTAGGATGGCCATTATCAAAAAACAGAACATAGCAAGTGTTAGCCATTATGTGAGAAGAACCCTCGTGCACTGTTGGTGGGATTATAAAATGATGTATGGAGATACCTAAAAACATTAAAACTACCATATCATTTAGCCATCTAATTTCTAGGTATATATCCAAAAGAATTGAAGACAGAATCTCCAAGAGATATTTGCATACCCTTGGACAGCAAGGAGATCAAACCAGTCAATCTTAAGGGAGATCAACCTTGAATATTCACCAGAAGGACTGATGCTGAAACTGAAGTTCCAGTATTTTGGTCATCTGAACAGACAACTCGTTGGAAGAGTCCCTGATGCTAGGAAAGATCGAGGGCAGGAGAAGAGGGCATCAAAGGATGAGATGGCTGGACAGCATCAACGATATAATAAACATGAATTTGGGCAGTCTTCGGGAGATGGTGAGGGACAGGGAAGCCTGGTGTGCTGCAGTCCATGGGGTCACAAAGAGTCGGACACAACTGGGGGACTGAACAACAGTAACAACTTCATTGTTATTCACAATAGCCAAGAATAGGAGGCAACCCCAGTGTCCACCTACAGATGAATGGATTTTTAAAAATGTGATGCATAACATACAGTGCGACCCCATAGACAGAAGCTCACCAGGCTCCCCCATCCCTGGGATTCTCCAGGCAAGAATATTGGAGTGGGTTGCCATTTCCTTCTCCAATGAATGAAAGTGAAAAGTGAAAGTGAAGTCGCTCAGTCGGATCCGACTCTTAGCGACCCCATGGACTGGAGCCTACCAGGATCCTCCGTCCATGGGATTTTCCAGGCAAAAGTACTGGGGTGGGGTGCCATTGCCTTCCCCGAGTGGAATATTATCTAGCCTTAAAAAGAAGGAAAATCTGTTGTACGTTACAATAGAGATGAATTTGAAGACATTGTACTGAGTGAAATGAGCCAGTCACAAAAAGGAGAAATAGTACATGATTTCACTTATATGAAATAGGTAATCAAGCTCATCGAAATAGAAAGTGGCATGGTGGTTGCTAGGAGTAGAGGGGGAGGGAGAGATGGAGTTGTTCCCTGGGATAGCTTTTTAGTCATGCAAGATGTGGACAGAGTTCTAGAGATCTGCTGAACAGCCCTGTGCACACTGTATTGTACACTTAAAGATTGTTTAGGTGGTAACTTGATGTGTGTGTGTGTGTGTGTGTTTGTGTGCGCGTGTGTTTTAACCACAGTAAGAAAAGAATGAGCATATCATCTAATTCTGGCCAGTAAGATTGGAAGGAAAGTCACGTGGAGGGGCAGGAGGACCTGTTTGCTTGCTTTTAAGGAAGCAATTGAAGAAGAAATAGTTGTCTGGAATTGTTATATGTTTCACTGCTTTTCCGACACTGACATGCATGCACCTGGAGACCCTCAGGGCACAGAGCCAGACCACTGACTTACTGCCCCTAAAGTTGCCATACCTTCGAGCAACAGATTTCCGTATTTCATTTAGCTGAGTCACTGTCTCATGTTACTTGCAGCACATGTTACTTACACCTTCCTTAAAAAATAGAGATGCTTTCTAAGATATAATTTTATTCTTTAAGTATCTTGACAAGTTATCTAAACTATAAGTGAAAAGAAAGTGAAGTTGCAACTCTTTGCAACCCCATGGACTATAGCCTACCAGGCTCCTCTGTCCATAGAATTTTCCAGGCAAGAATACTGGAGTGGGTTGCCTTTTTCCTTCTCCAGAGGATCTTCCTGACCCAGGGATCAAACCCGGGTCTTCAGCATTGCAGGCAGACGCTTTACCATCTGAGCCACCAGGGAAGCCCAAGTTTATATATCTAAACTATATAGCTATTGAAAAATAGACCTAAAAATCTAGACCTACATTAGAGCGAGGGACTAATCTATACATTAGGATTACTTATTTAAAAATATATAGAAGACTTTTTATTTTTAAATGCAGGTTTATTGATGTGTAATTTATATATAGTGAAATATCAGTTTTTAAATATACAATTTTGATTTTGACAAACATACTTGTTTACAGGTTAGTCTTTATGCCCATTTAATAAGTAAAAAATAAATTATGATGCGTTGTCCTAATTTCAGCTTTTGTTTGAGAGGAAAAATTCTCTCCATGGCATAGACTCTATCTTTTTATATTTGTGGCTTCAAATTAACTTTAAAGGAGCTGTGAAATCATCTGTAAAAATAGAGATAAGAGTCCAATTTAGATCAGTATCTTGAGTGCCCAGAAGTGCTCTATACACAGTCACATTATTTTATTATTATTTTTTTTTTTTTGCCAGTCATTTCTATTCACGTAACTCAGGACTTCGCTGATAAAGGCCCTTACTTTGACTATTCTGTTCGTATTCACTTTTGGTTGGAAATCTTTCCTTGAATCTTTATTTAACTCAGATGTGTTTTCTGAATCTTTGCATAGCTACAAATCTGTGTTCAGCATGGGGTAGTTGGACTACAAGACTTCTCTCATTGGTCTGTGGATGCTGATCTGTCTTCTAACATTGCATTTGAGATGTTCATTACCAATCTCATTAATAGACAACCCATTTCTTCTTTGTGAATGCTTTGCTTGTAAGGTTTTCCCTTTAACTTTGGAGTTTAGGAATTTCTAGAATATACCTTGAGGTGTGTGCATATATACATATATATATTTTTTATTTTTTATTTCAGTATAGTTGATTTATAATGTTTCAGGTGTATAGCAAAGTATTTCTGGCATATACATATATATATAATTTGTTTTCTTTTTCAAATTCTTTTTCATTAAGGTTCAGCCTCCAGCGCCCGGTAGGAGGTTTTTCTACCTGAGTGGAGAAGATAATTGTTGCAAGTAGGAGAGACACAGCATTTTTTTAGGATGTCTGAAGATGAAGAAAAAGTGAAATTACGGCGTCTTGAACTAGCTATCCAGAAATTTACTAAGATAGTAATTCCCAGAGATCTGGAGAGGTTAATAAAGCACCAGATAAATATTGAGAAGTATCAGAGGTGCAGAGTATGGGACAAGTTGCATGAAGAGCATATCAATGCAGGACGTACAGTTCAGCAACTCCGCTCCAATATCCGAGAAATGGAGAAGCTTGAAAGTGTGAAAGGATGACCTAGGACTTCTGAAAAGAATGATAGATCCTGTTAAAGAAGAAGCATCAGCGGCAACAGCAGAATTTCTCCAACTCCATCTGGAATCTGTAGAAGAACTTAAGAAATAATTTAATGATGAAGAAACTTTTTTACAGCCTTCTTTGACCACCTCCATGACTGTTGGCGGAACATTTCACAGTACTGAAGATGAAGCTGATCCTCAGAGTATGACTCAGATTTATGCATTGCCTGAAATTCCTCGAGATCAAAGTGCTGCAGAATCTTGGGAGACCTTAGAAGTGGACTTAATTGAACTTAGCCAACGGGTCACTGATTTCTCTCTCCTAGTGAATTCTCAGCAGGAGAAGATTGACAGCGTTGAGACCATGTCAACAGTGCTGCTGTGAATGTTGAAGAGGGAACCAAAAACTTGGGGAAGGCTGCAAAATACAAGCTGGCAGCTCTGCCTGTGGCAGGTGCACTCATCTGAGGAGTGGTGGGGGGTCCGATTGGCTTCCTTGCAGGCTTCAAAGTGGCAGGAATTGCAGCTGCACTTGGTGGTGGGGTGTTGGGCTTCACAGGTGGAAAATTGATACAAAGAAGGAAACAGAAAATGATGGAGAAGCTCACTTCCAGCTGTTCAGATCTCCCCAGCCAAACTGACAAAAAATGTAGTTAAAAATCAAACTTCAGTATTATTCGTGCCATGTCTATCCTAATGACGACCTTCGCTGCTATTGGACACCCAGTCAGCTTTCAGAACGTGATTATATCCAAATAGTGGCTGTAGATGCTCAAGTGGGATTGAACTGTGATAAGAGGATATATTTTGTTGTTTGCTGGGATGTTACTGGGGATGTGAGAAATTGAGGAGCCTGGACTCAGGGTGTACAGTATTTGTCAGGTAAAGTTAAAGAACTGCCAGGGAGCAGATTTTCTACTTGGAAATCTGAAAACCGAACCTATAACTTTGATCAGGACTTGTGATCTGTGGACATGTTGGGTTATGGAAGGACTGTTTTCAGAATAGTTTCTTCCATGACCCTGACTTGGAGACTCCAAGGCTAAGCATATTGTAAATATGCTTCTTTAACTCCTAAATATACATTATTTAGACAGTTTAGCAGAGAAAAGAATGGAAGTTCAGGAGCTTTTCACATCAAATAGGGAAATCAGGATGTAGCAAGGGGCCCAAGTGAACTACATAATGGAGTCCATTTGGTGAGCCCTATTGCTGTTTGGTCTAACACTGTTTTCCAGTAATGGAAATAAATATTGTAAGAAAATGAGAAAAAAAAAAAAAGATTATTCATTTCAGTTCAGTTCAGTCGCTCAGTCGTGTCCGACTCTGCAACCCCATGAATCGCAGCATGCCAGGCCTCCCTGTCCATCACCAACTCCGGGAGGTCACTGAGACTCACGTCCATCAAGTCAGTGATGCTAATCAGCCATCTCATCCTCTGTCGTCCCCTTCTCCTCTTGCCCTCAATCCCTCCCAGCATCAGAGTCTTCTCCAATGAGTCAACTCTTCGCATGAAGTGGCCAAAGTACTGGAGTTTCAACTTTAGCATCATTCCTTCCAAAGAAATCCCAGGGCTGATCTCCTTCAGAATGGACTGGTTGGATCTCCTTGCAGTCCAAGGGACTCTCAAAGAGTCTTCTTCAACACCACAGTTCAAAAGCATCAATTCTTCGGCGCTCAGCCTTCTTCACAGTCCAACTCTCACATCCATACATGACCACAGGAAAGACCATAGCCTTGACTAGGCGAACCTTTGTTGGCAAAGTAATGTCTCTGCTTTTGAATATGCTGTCTAGGTTGGTCATAACTTTCCTTCCAAGGAGTAAGCGTTTTTTAATTTCATGGCTGCAGTCACCATCTGCAGTGATTTTGGAGCCCAGAAAACTAAAGTCTGACACTGTTTCCACTGTTTCCCCATCTATTTCCCATGACGTGATGGGACCAGATGCCATGGTCTTCATTTTCTGAATGTTGAGCTTTAAGCCAACCTTTTCACTCTCCACTTTCACTTTCATCAAGAGGCTTTTGAGTTCCTTTTCACTTTCTGCCATAAGGGTGGTGTCATCTGCATATCTGAGGTTATTGATATTTCTCCTAGCAATCTTGATGCCACCTAAGGATTAGTTTAATTGCTTTTGTAATTTGACTTATTAAGTGCATATGAATCCTCAAAAAATTTATAAAACTTTAAAGGTGGTCACTGGGAACTATTCATCATCTTCAAGTATCTTTCAAAATATATAGACCCTCAAAATATAAACTCTCAAAAAAATAGACCCTCAAAATTGTTGTTTGGGAAGTTCCCTGGTAGTCCAGTGGCTGAGACTCTATGCTTTCAATGCCGGATGCCTGGATTTGATCCCTTATCCAGGAATTGGGTCCCATACGTCAAAAGGAATACCTCCTTTGCTGCAACTAAGACCTGGCACAACCAAATTAAAAAAAAAAAATCCTGATTAAAAAAAAATAATTGCTTGCCTGATGCATGAAATGGGCTGTTTTAAATTTCTTTCAGACAAAATTCTAAAATAAGTAGATTTATGAATAAAGATACTAAGCATAATGCATAAATCTTTTTCAACTCTTTGTGTAATAATTTATAATACAAATTTTATGTACATTTTCCTATTTAATATTTTAAAATTTGTGAGTTGTGTTTTAACCCTCATTTTACAGATGATTATACTGAGGCTAATTAAATTCAAGTAGTTGTCCTCTTATCTCTGATAAATAGAAAGGTTAGACTTGAATTTAAGGCTTTAAACAAACATTCTTGTTTTCTAATATGTAAATCTACTAAACTTCTTTCCATAGTAATTTAATTTTAAAACACAAAAGTCATTTAATTCTGTTAAAATAACTGGCACAAACATCCAAACAGTAATAGAAAGTTTTTAAGACCAGAATTTTATTTTTAAATAGGAAAATTTAGATAAGTTTATGGATGTACCACGATTCCATCACTGCTAATTTCATCGTCTCATAAAAAAACAGAATTAGTTTACTAGGTCTGGTTGTTAAAAGTTTAGTTTTCTTTTTGAAGGTTGAAAATTTTAATTAAAAAAAGATAGAAATCAACAGAAATAACATATAATGAATAGGAAAAACATTTTAATTCTGAGAAAAGGTGAGGATCATTGATTTGTTTGGGGAAAAAATGAGGTCTTTAAACTTGGGAAATTTATTTATTTATTTTATAAACTTGGGAAATGTAAAAGGACAGTAAACTGAACTAGAGAAAGCTAGTCTAAGGAAGGGGGAAGGCAACGGCACCCCATCCCAGCACTCTTGCCTGGAAAATCCCATGGACAGAGAAGCCTGGTGGGCTCCAGTCCATGGGGTCGCTAAGAGTCGGACACGACTGGGCAACTTCGCTTTCACTTTTCACTTTCATGCATTGGAGAAGGAAATGGCAACCCACTCCAGTATTCTTGCCTGGAGAATCCCAGGGACAGAGGAGCCTGGTGGGCTGCCGTCTATGGGGTCGCACAGAGTCGGACACCACTGAAGCGACGCAGCAGCAGCAGTCTAAGGAATGAGCTAGTGCTCTAGCACAAGGGACATAAAAGTGATTTTGCCAATTTATACTGTTGTCCTGTTATTTGTTATTCAGTTTTCTAGAATAACTAAGACACACATATATATGTATTTAATTTTTTTGAAATTCCGAAGTATCTAGTGTATTTGGTTGGGTGTGTAGCTCATGTTGTTTAACTAATGCTTGGATTCGTGCTATACTGACAATGACCACGCGGTGGCACTGCAACATTATATTTATTTTGGAGTCTCCCTAGCATTTCCACTGTTGCTGTAGTCAGCTACATCTTAGACATACAGGGATGCCCCTGGAGGCTGCTGGCTGCTCATAGGGAGACTGCTGGAGAGTCTCCTCCCAGGAGTTCTGAAAAAAATCTGAGGGCTGAACTAATAAATTTGCTGATCTAGTGAGCAATGCCCACTAGAACTGAAAAATTGAAAGGAGTGCTTTTCTCCTCTCCACTTATCTTTTACCTCCCTTTTGTATCCCTACAAACAACACAATAGGAAGTCAGTGGGCAAAATAGGGGAATACAGTTTGTAGTCTCAGCACAGAGCAGAGTGGGCTTGGACGAGAGAGACAGTGAGTAAATAAGCAGCATGAATAAATCAAATAATCAGACCTCATAGTAGAAAAAGGTAGTGGCTGGAGTTGAAACATTATTGGTGTTTGTGTTATTTAGAAGGAGAGTGAAGACACTAAAACTTCTGAAAGAGATGGGAATACCAGACCACCTTACCTGCCTCCTGTGAAACCTGTATGCAGGTCAAGAAGCAACAGTTAGAATCAGACATGGAACAACAGACAGGTTCCAAATTGGGAAAGGAATATGTCAAAGCTGTATATTGTCACCCTGCTTATTTAACTTATATGCAGAATCATGAGAAACGCTGGGCTGGAAGAAGCACAAGCTGGAATCAAGATTGCTGGGAGAAATATCAATAACCTCAGATATGCAGATGACACCACCCTTATGGCAGAAAGTGAAGAAGCACTAAAGAACCTCTTGATGAAAGTGAAAGAAGAAAGTAAAAAAGTTGACTTAAAACTCAGCATTCAGAAAACTAAGATCATGGCATCTCGTCCCATCACTTCATGGCAAATAGATGGGGAAATAATGGAAACAGCGAGGACTTTATTTTATCGGGCCCTAAAATCACTGCAGATGGTGACTGCAGCCAGGAAATTAAAAGAATTTTAATTGCTCTTTGGAAGAAAAGCTATTACAAACATAAACAGCATATTAAAAATTGGAGACATTACTTTTCTGACAAAGGTCTGTATAGTCAAAGTTATGGTTTTTCCAGTAGTCATGTATGGATGTGAGATTTGGACCATAAAAAAAGGCTGAGTGCCGAAGAAGAGATGCTTTTGAACTGTGGTGTTGGAGAAGACTCTTGAGAGTTCCTTGGACTGCAAGGAGATCCAACCAGTTCATCCTAAAGGAGATCAGTCCTGGGTGCTCATTGGAAGGGCTGATGTTGAAGATGAAACTCCAATACTTTGGCCACTTGATGCAAAGAGCTGACTCGTTGGAAAAGGCCCTGATGCTGAGAAAGATTGAAAGCAGGAGGAGAAGGGGATGACAGAGGATGAGATGATTGGATGGCATCACCAACTCAATGGATATGAGTTTGAGATGGGGAAGAACAGGGAAGCCTTGTGTGCTGCGGTCCATGGGGTCACAAAGAGTCATACATGACTGGGTGACTGAACAACAACAAAAGACATCGATTATCTTTAAACTTTTTAAAAGTTAAATATATGTGTTACAATCTCTAGGGTACTTACTGAAAGTGAAAGTGTTAGTTGCTCAGTCATGTCTGGCTGTGCCACCCCCATGGACTATAGCCCACCAGGCTTCTCTGTCCATGGAATTCTCCAGGCAAGAACACTGGAGTGGGTTGCCATTCCCTTCTCTACGGGATCTTCCTCACCCAGAGATCAAACCTAGGACTCCTGCATTGCAGACAGATTCTTTTACATCTAAGCCACCAGGGAAGCCCAGGATGCTTACTATAAGAACACAAATAGACTATAATTTTCAAAGTGGGAGAAGGAAAAAGTGGAATGAAAGGAGATAGTTCATCAATCCAGAAGAGGACAAGAAAGGAGGAAAATGGATTATTATAAACTAACAGATATGGAAAAAGCAAAATAAGGTATTTGAAATAAATCCAAATATATCAATTATCACAATCATAATCAGTTTCAATGGATTAAACATTTCAAATAAAATAGATTAAAATTTAGAAGTATCTATTTTATGCTCTTTTAGTATATAGCCCTCAAATATAGATATCCTGAAAGATTAGGAACTTAAAAAAAACAGAGATTGGGCAGGGAGTAAAAGGCAAGTAAGTGCCAACAGAAAGAAGGCCAATAGAAATGAGAGAAAAATCAGATTATATGACATATTCTGTTCAGTATGGATAGGAGCTTAAAAACATCTAATTCCCAACTGAACTATAATTCCAGTCTGCCCTTATGGTTCTCAGAAAATGGGTACACATCGTCTGGGGAGACAAAGATTTCTTTAATTCTATGGGTCAAAATTCCATAGCTGACAAACATTTGCATTAGGCAAAAGTGGGGAATACCCTTTCAATTCAGTTCTCTCTCTCTTATTATTTTTTGAAATGGTTTAAATAAGCAATATCTTTTCATTTTGCTCCTAAATATGTTATTATCTATCTATATACAATAAGAACATTTTCTAACATGACCAGAGTACCATTGTCAGATGTAACAAATTTCCTAATAATTGGGAATGATTATAAATCCAGTCCATATTCCAGTTAACCCAGTTACCCATTATGCATTGTATTTCTCTTTCATTTTCATAGCTGTTTAGATCACAAAACCTTATGCTGTTCTACCTCCAAAGTTGACTTGCTTAACTTTCCTTCACTTTAATCACTAATTTCAACCAACCAGTCTTACCTTGGAATAAGGGAGAAAACAATGTCTAGGTTATAAAATTCATAAACAGGGAAATGTGTTAGACATTCTTGTTTTTAATTTCTGGGTCATATAAGATACTCAGAAAATGTTAGTTAAATTCAAACTATTTGCACAAATGTGAGTTGTACAATGTGCTAGTTGTAAATCAGGTTGGTCATTTCTTGTATTTCTTTATATTCCCTCTACAGTGTATTTTCAAATCTTTGTAAATGGATAGATACTATGTACAGATATAGAAAGTAAACTTATGGTTGCCAGGAGATTGGCTGGTAAGGGGTATAAATTGGTAGATTGGGATTGACATATACACACTACTAGATATCTTTGCGACCCTAGGATTGTAGCCTGCCAGGCTCCTCTGTGGTGTTGGAGAAGACGCTTGAGAGCCTCTTGGACAGCACAGAGATCAAACCAGTCAGTCCTGAATATTCATTGGAAGAACTGATGCTGAAGCTGAAGCTCCAATACTTTGGCCACCTGATGAGAAGAGCTGACCGATTAGAAAAGACCCTGATGCTGAGAAAGATTGAAGGCAGGAGGAGAAGGGGATGACAGATGGTTGGATGGCATCACTGACTCAATGGACATAAGTTTGAGCAAGCTCCAGGAGATGGTGAAGGACAGGGAAGCCTGGTGTGCTGCAGTCCATGGGGTCACAGAGAGTCAGACACGATTTAGTTAACTGAATACCAACAACAAGCCTCTGTCCATGAGATTCTCCAGGTAAGAATACTGAAGTAGCTTGCCATTGCCTTCTCCAGGGGATCTTCCTGACCTAGATATCGAATCAGGGGCTCCTGCTTTGCAGGCGGATTCTTTACCAGCTGAGCTACCAGGGAAGCCCAGATAGAGAAGAAATCAAATCTAAAGACTGAGACACAATGCATCCTAAACCTGGAGGGTGGGGAAGATGATGGAAGGAATCTCCAGCAAAGGAGACTGTTTCCATAGAGGTCATTACAGAATGTTGAGTAGAGTTCCTTGTGCTATACAGTAGGTTCTTATCAGTGATCTTGTTTATATCTGGGGCTTCCCCACTGGCTCAGTTGTAAAGAATCCGCTGGTAATGCAGCAGACACAGGAGAATTCCATGGACAGAGGAGCTGGCAGGCTACAGCCCATGGGGTTGCGAAGAGTCGGACATGCCTGAGCAACTTTAACTTCACTTCTTCTCTATCTAGAGTGTAGATGTTCAATTCCAGGTCTGTATGCCGAGGGCTCCTGAATTTACATCTTCAATTTGGTTCTTAGACATGTACATCTACCATAATACCTGACACTTTTACCTATATGTCTAATGGGCACTTCACTTTTGACAGGTCTAAAATGAAATGTCCTCTCTTCAAGCCAGTTCCTTCCCAACCTGACCATGCCTCACCATATTCAGTATGACCACTTCAGTCAAAACCACAATTAATGTGTTTCTGAATGATCGTCTTCTTTCTTCCTTTCCCTCACCCAGCCAAGTGAGTGATCGTTTTGAAACAGGTCACTCCTCCATCTAAAACTCTATGTCGATGTCCCTGTCAGTGAGACTACACAGGCAAGTCCTATCCTTGCCCAGGCCTCTGGGGCTCACAGGACCTGGGACCTGCTTCTGTCTGTTCTCCTGCTTCATCCTATTCCCACCCCGCTTGCTTCCTGGTTCTTCCATGAGCACCAAACACCGTCCTGCCTTGGGGTCTTTGTACCTGCTCTTGTACCTCTCTGGGATTTCCCCTCAGGTATCCACGTGGTTCACTCTCTCATGCCCCTCTTCAGACCCTTGTTTCAGTGTTACCTCTCACATATCCTTTCCAGGAAACCCAGTCTAAATTGCAGCCTCCCCATCCTGTTCACTTAATCTGGTTTACTTTTGTTTTTAGAACTTAACCACCTGCCAAAATATTTTTATTGATGTATAATAACATATAGCATTATATTAGTTTCAGTATAATGCAAGAATGTATTGCTAGCTTTATAGTCCCTTGATAGAATAAAAGTTCCATAAAGACAGAATTTACCAACTTCTGGCACATAGTTGACTTTCAAAAAGTACTTTTGTTCATTGTTGAATGAATTGTATTTTCCCTCGGAAATGTCACGTTATGAGTTCTTAAGTATTCACTTATTTAACAAAGTATTTGCAGCCATTTTCTTTATTTCATATATGGATTAGACAAATTGGAATTTCCAGTTAAAAAAATTTCATTAATTGGTAGTTAAAATTCTCAGAACAGATTTTTTGAGTCCCAACAGCACTATTTATAATATATAAATTTTTTGAATCATGTAATTTCTGATGCTTGGAATCTATTTGTATAATAGAGACTGACTGAAATTCATTCTCCCCGAGATGATCAATTGTGTCTTCAGGCAGCAGTAGCCCTTACGAAGAAGAATCTTGTCCTGGAGGTTCCATGGAAAGCTTCTCCGGATGACTTTCACTCACTGGTCCTAGTAATGGCCAAAGCATCTCCTCACCATTTCCACCCACCATGGCAGCTCATTAAATGTCATACTGAAGGACAGATATCATTTGCCACATTTTAAATTCAGACCTTTCTTTAGAGTGCTGACACTGCACTCTCCAGTTCAGGATCAATTGTTGTCGTAATTGTACGTTTTTTTCCCCTGAGAGCCTGGATCTTCATCTGGGGTTACAGCGCTGGCTGTCTCTGAGTACTGCGGTGCAATACTCAAAGAGGTAACCCGCCTGCTCTTCATCTTTAGCGTGTGGGTGCTCAGTTCTGACTTTTTGCAACCCCAGGTACTGTAGCCTGCCAGGGTCCTCCTTCCACGTAATTTTCCAGGCAGGAATACTGGAGTGGGTTGCTGGTTCCTGCTCCACGTCATCATTAGAAGGCTCGCTCTTTAACAGGGACCATGGATTATCAACCAGGGATAAGCATGTTTGAAAAAAACTGGTCTTTGTTTTTCTGTCCTATTGGTGAATAAGTATTCCGTCTATTGAGAATACAGAAACAAGTGCTTTATTGAAATTGGGTACCAGCATCAGCCATTGGAATTTGATTTAAAACATTTGTCTGGGCTACAGCTTTTATATGTCATAAAATTTTAGAACTAAGAGACATCTTAGAAACAATGTAATCTAACCCACTTATTTCCCAGATAGGAATTCAAGAAAGTTATTTTGTTTAAGCTACACTTTCATGCTTTTTTTGTGTGTGTTACTCAATTTTGTGCCCTCTGCTTGCCTGAAAAGGGACAGTCATATTACTTTCTAGTGATTGGGCTAAAGATGAGATATAAAGTGGTCTAATTTCCCATCGTTACAGACCATGAGATCTGAAAAGATTAAATGATTTGTCAAATTCACCCTGACCCTAACTTTCTTCTGGACTTGTATTCTAGGGCATTTTCTATTGCAGTAGGGTTTCCATTAAATTCTTAGGTGATTAGAAAGCAGTAATTACTAGTAATCTAGAATCTTCCGTTGTATTTCAGCAAAAGTAATGTGAAATACTTAAGAAAGTTGACAGAGGTCTTTGGGCCAACTGTACTTTTAAAAATATATTTTGAAAATTTAAATACACATAAAAATAGGAATGGTAGCATAATGAATGTCCATGTGCCAGATCCAATCATTATCATCATTTTACCTCGATTGCTTAATCCATTCTTTTTTTTTTTTCTTTTTTGCCGTTATATTTTGAAACAAATCCCAAATGTTGTTATTTTAACTTGGCATATATTACTATGCTTTGCTAAAAATGGATAAAAATCATGAAACCATTATCACCACTAACAACATTGACAGTTCCTTGGTGTAGTCTAATATAGGGTAGGCTAAGTCACTTCAGTCGTGTCCGACTCTGTGTGACCCCATAGACGGCAGCCCACCAGGCTCCCCCGTCCCTGGGATTCTCCAGGCAAGAACACTGGAGTGGGTTGCCATTTCCTTCTCCAATGCATGAAAGTGAAAAGTGAAAGTGAAGTCGCTCAGTTGTGTCCGACCCTCAGCGACCCCATGGACTGCAGCCTTCCAGGCTCCTCCATCCATGGGATTTTTCAGGCAAGAGTACTGGAGTGGGGAGCCATTGCCTTCTCCGATAGTCTAATATAGTCAATATTTATAACTCTCAAACTGTTTCAAAAGTATCTTTTAATATTTGATTTATTTAATTAAAGAACTCACAAGATTCACATTCTGAATTTGACTACATCTAGAGTAGTTCCATACCCTCCTTGCCCTTGATTTATTGAAAAAAAAAAATTGGGTGCTTTAACCCTGAGAATTTTCCATATTCTGGATTTGTCTATCTGCTTCCTGTTGGTGACTTTTAATTGTTACCCCACCCACTGTTATTTCCTAAAATCGAAGTGAGCATTCAAGGCTTGAAGAGATTTGGGCTGAACTTTATTAGCAAACATTTGTGGTCTTTGGGTGCTTCATAGACAGCATATGGTTTTGTGATGCTGACATGATATAATTACCTGGAAACTTTTCACCTGGCCATTTCATCTACTGGTAAAAGCATTTTCATTGGGCAAAGTTGCACTTTTCTAATTTTCTTTTAACTTTTATTAACTGAGTGTTTCCTATGGAGAACATTCTGTCATCAACTCCTTTGTACAAAGAAAGCAGGGAAAATGCCTAATTCTTTTCTTTCTACTGTCAATTTTCAAAATAAGGAAGTGTTCTAAATACAATAGTGATCGGCTAGATTTTTGCTTGTGTGTTTTGTTTATTTTCATTTTTGTTGCTGTTGATTTTAGTGATAGAATGAATTCATGAATTCTAATTAATTAACAGCAGTCACTATTTTTAATATGTTCTCATATTTTTCCAATGGGATTTTTGCTTACATTTGCTCCTGTTTGTTTATATTTGCTTCTGATATATCCCATTGGTCTTTGATTGCCTCCTTGCTTTCTGGCATAACTTGTCACAAACCCATTGAATGCATTTTCTTCTCCAAATCTGGGATCAGAATTCTGCCACAGGCTTTGGATCCTGTACTGGGAAATGCTACTTAGAAACCAAAATGTGGGCACTAGGGGTACTCTTGTTTTTGGGTGGTCACTGCCTGTCCTATAGATCTTTGCAGTTACAGAGCTAAGGAATATACATTTTGAACAGAAAAAAAACAATCATGCAATAATACTGATTTGTCTGTATTCAATATTCAATATCAATATTGAATTCAAATTTAATATCAGGGAATTTTAATTTAACTTTTTTAACTTTAAACTCTTTTATACCAATAATTTTAATTCATAACAATATTGACACTATTATTTGACTTTATGGAAAAATGTGGATCACAACAAACTAGAAGATTCTTAAAGAGATTGGAGTACCAGAACACCTTACCTGCCTACTGAGAAACCTGTGTGCAATTCAAGAAGAAACAGTGAGAACTGGACATGGAACAGTGGACTGATTCCAAATTGGGAAAGGAGTACATCAAGGGTATATTGTCACCTGCCTTATTTAACTTATATGTAGGGTATATCATGAGAATTGTTGGGCTGGATGAATCACAGATATGCAGATGATACCACCCTAATGGCAGAAAACAAAGAGGAACTAAAGAGCCTCTTGATGAAGGTGAAAGAGGAGAGCAGGAAAGCTGGCTTAAACTCAACATTCAAAAAACGAAGATCATGGTATCCAGTCCCATCAGTTCAGTTCAGTTCAGTCACTCAGTCGTTTCCAACTCTTTGCAACCCCATGAATTGCAGCGTGCCAGGCCTCCCTGTCCATCACCAACTCCTGGAGTTCACCCAAACTCACGTCCATCGAGTCAGTGATGCCATCCAGCCATCTCATCCTCTGTCATCCCCTTCTCCTCCTGCTCCCAATCCCTCCCAGCATCAGAGTCTTCTCCAATGAGTCAACTCTTCACATGAGGTAGCCAAAGAATTGGAGTTTCAGCTTTAGCATCAGTCCTTCCAATGAATACTCAGGACTGATCTCCTTTAGAATGGACTGTTTGGATCTCCTTGCAGTCCAAGGGACTCTCAAGAGTCTTCTCCAGCAGCACAGTTCAAAAGCATCAATTCTTCAGTGCTGAGCTTTCTTCACAGTCCAACTCTCACATCCATACATGACCACTGGAAAAACCATAGCCTTGACTAGATGGACCCTCATTGGCAAAGTAATGTCTCTGCTTTTGAATATACTATCTAGTTTGATCATAACTTTTCTTCCAAGGAGTAAGTGTCTTTTAATTTCATGGCTGCAGTCACCATCTGCAGTGATTTTGGAGCCCAGAAAAATAAAGTCTGACACTGTTTCCACTGTTTTCCCATCTATTTCCCATGAAGTGATGGGACCAGATGCCATGATCTTCATTTTCTGAATGTTGAGCTTTAAGCCAACTTTTTCACTCTCCTTTTTCACTTTTATCAAGAATCCCATCACCTCATGGCAAATAGATGGGAAAAAAGTAGAAACAGTGAAGGATTTTATTTTATTGGTTTCCCAAATCACTGTGCATAGTGATTCCTGCCAGGAAATTAAAAGATGCTTGCTCCTTGGAAGAAAAGATATGACAAACCTAGACAGCATATTAAAAAGTAGAGATATCACTTTGCCAGCAAAGTTCTATATAGTCAAAGCTATGGTTTTTCCAATAGTCATGTATGGATGTGAGAGTTAGACAATAAAGAAGGCTGAGTGCTAAAAAATTGATGATTTCAAATTCTGATGCTGGAGAAGACTATTGAGAGTCCTTTGGACAGCAAGGAGATCAAACCAGTCAGTTCTAAAGGAAATCAGTCCTAAATATTCATTGGAGGGACTGATGCTGAAGCTGAAGCTCCAGTCCTTGGCCACCTGATGCGAAGAACCAATTCACTGGAAAAGGCCCTGATGCTGGGAAAGATTGAGGACAAGAGGAGAAGGGGACGACTGAGAAGTAGATGGTTGGATGGCAGCATTGGTTCAATGGACATGAGTTTGAACCAACTCCTAGAGATAGAAAAGGACAGGGAAGCCTGGTGTGTATAGTCTATGGGGTCGCAAAGAGTCCGACACAACTTAGTGAGTGAGCAACAACATAAATATTTGTGTATATTTGTATATGTATAAGCTAGTTTCAAATTAGTAATACTAACATTTATAATAAATATTGAATTGAATATAAGATTTATTTGAAGCTCTGTTTGTAATTAGAACTCATTTCACTTAAGGGGCTTCCCCAATGGCTCAGCAGTAGTCTGCCCATGATGCAGGTGGTGCAGAAGATGTGGGTTTGATCCCTGGAAGAGGAAATGGCAACCCGCTCCAGTACTCTTGCCTGAAAAACCCCATAGACAGAGGAGCCTAGTGGGCTATAGTCCAAAGGGCCGCAAAGAGTGGGACACAATTCAGTGACTAAGTACACGCACACACCACTTAGGATACTCAAAAAAAAATACTCAAAAGTCACTATAATTATAACTAAATAAATCTATTTTTTATATTATAATATCATTGATTTGATATTGATAGATCCAATTGTTTCCATTTATCTTAAGTTTGGAGGTAAAGTGTGATCTTTAGAACAGCTGCTTCACTGTTACTTGTGGACTTATTACAAATGCAGACTTTGGGGCCCCATCTCAGAACTTTGAAATCAGAAACTTTGGGAATCAGGCTCTGAAGGTTATTTTTATGTACACTAAAATCTGAGAACCACTGATCTGGTGATAACCATTCTTAGTAGGTTTTTTTTTTTTTTTTTAAATATAACACATTTGTGTATATATTAACAATTTCGTTTCTTATCTAAATGTGAGTAGAGTATACATACTGTTCTGTATCTTGCCATTGGAAAAATACACTTTGCATACAAAACATTTTATATATTTTTTTAACCAGGATTTTTTGATGGTAGAATCCTAGAACTGAATTTGCTATGTAGATTGCTAGTAATTTTTTTTAAGATATTGTCAAATTTCTTTTACTAGGAGCTGTACATTTTGTATTCTATTCAGCTGGTTCCTGAAATAACCTTCCCAGCGGAATATGTTGTCAGATTTTTGGATGTTTGACAATCAGATATATGAAGAGCTATAGCTCGTTGTGATTTTCATTTACATTTCCCTGAATAAGAGCAAGTTTGAGCATCTTTGTATACATTTAGGTACCATTTTCATTGTGAAAGTCTGCTCATATATTTTGGCACTTTCCTATCTGATTGTTATTTTGTTTCTTCTCAGTTTGTAGGAATGATTAATATATGAATATTATTAACATTTTAAAAGCAAATATTTTTCTCAGTTCATCATTTATCATTTAACTTTGTGTTGTTTTGTGTCATGCCAGTATTTTAAGGAAAACTGACTTAATTAGATTGATCAATATTTTATCTCATAGCTTTTTGTTTTTGAATTAGTAAGGTTATCTTCAGATCAGATTATAAGGCAACTTTCCCATGTTTTATTTTAGTGTGTTTTTAGTTTATACATTTAAATTTTGATTCATCTGGGATGTATTCCAGTATGAAGTACTGACCTGATTTTATTTAAGTCTCAGTTCAGTTCAGTTCAGTCACTCAGTCGTGGCCGACTCTTTTGAAACCCCATGAACCGCAGCACGCCAGGCCTCCCTGTCCATCACCAACTCCCAGAGTCCACCCAAACCCATGTCCATTGAGTCGGTGATGCCATCCAACCATCTCATTCTCTGTCATCCCCTTCTCCTCCTGCCCTCAATCTTTCCCAGCATCAGGGTCTTTTCAAATGAATCAGCTCTTTGAATGAGGTGGCCAAAGTATTGGAGTTTCAGCTTCAACGTCAGTCCTTCCAATGAACACCCAGGACTGATCTCCTTTAGGATGGACTGGTTGGATCTCCTTGCAGTCCAAGGAACTCTCAAGAGTCTTCTCCAACACCACAGTTCAAAAGCATCAATTCTTTGGTGCTCAGCTTTCTTTATAGTCCAACTCTCGCATCTATACATGACCACTGGAAAAACTTCTAATTGTCCTATTAACTATAATAACATTTTCCCTCAGTAATTTGAAATAGTCCCTATCGCTAATTTTTGCTCTTTCCCCCCAGTTCATTCTTGACCTTTTTCAATTCTCATTTTTCTATCCTTCCATATTTTTTGCTGCACAACTTCTACCAATAAAGAATGTTACAATTCTTTCATTCCCCCAGTCAGAATATTCTTTATGGAGTTACCCCTTGTCTAGCTAAAAGCAAAGTTCATAGAGTGGCTGATTCTCCTCACTGTTTTATCAAAGCTGAATCTAGGGATTGTTTAGGGTTTGAAGATGGTGGGGGGTTTAGCTCTGGGCCCAAGATGGTTGACATCTTCATTGTGGCTCCTCTGGATTCAGGATACTCCTGTTAAGAATTAGCTCAGTTTAGGCACTTTGCTTTGAGTGGCCTTTGAGGTGTTTCTTAGAGCATTCCACTCCAGTGGCTAAGGATCTTACTAAAACCTTTGTGTCACACCACAGCACAGCTCAATAAGACATCACACAACATTGGAGATGCTTCACTCCACAGACTTCATTCCTTTGTCTGCCTCAGACTCAAGACAGGAGGGATTAAATCCACACCTTTTTCTCAGATTTGGCCATTTTCACTTTTGTTGCCCAAGCCTCTTGCCTTCTTACCACATTAGCCCTTCTCTGAGACCATAAGCTTTACAATTTTCAGTGCAATAGAAACACATTTTTGTTCTTGTGTGTGGGTGTTTTAAAGGGTATTTTATATCTTTAGGCCTTTAGAAACATATTGTCTTCCCTTTTATGGGAAGGGGATTAGAGCTTGGAAAAGTAGATGCAAGCTCTGTTTAACACTTTACTAACACAGTCTGTGATGTGGTTTTTCACTCATTTATGCTTACCTTATTTTAATATAAATAGTTAATGAACCTAATTGTTGAAGGATATATTTGGGTGAAGGATACAACAAATGGTATGATAATTAAAATATAAAAAATAGAACTTCCTCATTGGTTCAGCAGTAAAGAATGCACCTACAGTGCAGGAGCCGTAACAGATGCGGGTTTGATCCCTGGGTCAGAAAGATCCCCTGGATGAGGGAAAGGCAACCTACTCCGGTATTCTTGCCTGGAGAATCCCATGGACAGAGGAGCCTGGTGGGCTACAGTCCATAGCGTCACAAAGAGTCAGACATGACTGAAGTGACTTAGCATGCAGGCATAACAGGCTTCCCTGGTGGTTCAGACAGTAAATAATCAGCCTGCAATGCAGGAGACCCAGGTTTGATCCCTGAGTTGGGGAGATCCCCTGAAGGAAGGCATGGCAACTCACTCTAGTATTCTTGCCTGGAGAACTCCATGGACAAAGGAGCCTGGCAGGCTACAGTCCATAGGGTCACAAAGAATTGGACATGACTGAGAGACTAACATTTCCACTTTCATAATAAAAATAATTATTTTGCAACTTTTAAACCAAAGATGCTTGCCAGTTTGGTCCTATAAGAAAGCAGACATCAAGATCGATGTAGAGACATATTGGAAGAAATGCCTTGAAGGATAAAGGATAAATGAGGTAAGCTTTCATACTGCACAGGTATTACACTTGTGAAAGAGCAAAGGAAGGGGAAGATTGTATAGGAAGATACTCAGATTTCAGTGCAGTTGTGAAACATTCTTGGGTTTACAGGAAATACCCAAGCAGACATTGCCCATTAGAGGAATCTTGCATGAGGAAGTAATGGTTCCGGTGTCTCTGTCATGCACAGTAGAGCAGCCAAGGGCAACATGAATCCTGAATCCAGTGAAGGAGGTGGTGCATTGCAGGGCACGGCAGCTGGAGGCTGTCAATCAGCTATGCTCCCTTGTAGCAGGTGCTCTTGATGGGACATGTGACTATCTCCATGGCTGCCTCAATGTCTACTTGATATATTGCTGCTGCTAAGTCACTTCAGTCGTGTCCGACTCTGTGCAACCCCATAGATGGCAGCCCACCAGGCTCCCCCATCCCTGGGATTCTCTAGGCAAGAACACTAGAGTGGGTTGCCATTTCCTTCTCCAATGCATGAAAGTGAAAAATGAAAGTGAAGTCGCTCAGTCGTGTCCAACCCTCAGCGACCCCATGAACGGCAGCCTACCAGGCTCCTCCTTCCATGGGATTTTCCAGGCAAGAGTACCGGAGTGGGGTGCCATTGCCTTCTCCGACTTGATATATTGAGCCAGTTTCAAAGAAATACTTCTACTGTGAATTTCTTTTATTTTAAAACAGTTTGACAAAGTCTCCTTCATAAGGGGGAGAAGAATCCTAACATTAAATAATGGACAACTTTTTGTTGTTGGATATTCCTAAAATGTCCACTAAGAATTTAAATATTATTTTAATTTAGAGAATGTGAAAGGAGGTAAAAATAAGATTTTATTATTTGCCACTCTAGTAATCATAGGACATCTAAACACACCATTAGATAATGCTGTTCCTTTAGTCCTGTCATTTTTTAAAGGTAAACATCGCTGACTCAGTGGGCATGAGTTTGAGTAAACTCAAGGAAATGGTGAAAGACAGGGAAGCCTGGTGTGCTGCAGTTCATGGGGTCGCAGAGTCGGACACGACTTAGTGATGGAACAACAACAACAAAGTTGTTTACCATGCTAGCACTTAGTGAAAAGGCCAAAATTGCCACTGGATATACCTATTTCTGATCAGTTTGTCCTTTAGACCCTTTTGATTTTGATCTGCAACCAATTTGTTTTCAACTGAATCACTTGCTTCCAAAAGGACAAGAGAAACTCCTGGCCTGGGAACTGGAATCAGATCATCTGTGGTCTAATTCTTCTTTGTTACCATGTAGCTGTGTGACCTTGCGGAAATGACTTTACCCCCTTGGGCTTTAGTTTCCCAATCTGTAAATGAGTTTATTAGATTAGATAATCTCCAGGCTTCATCTAGGGTATGAAATTTTGTAGTTGAAGGTGGAGGTTACAGTTAAAATGTTTCTGTGTTTATTATCAAAAGTGAAAAGCTGTATTTAGGAGATGTGTGGACAGCACACATATAGGAAAACGCAATTTAAAGAAATCTTCCAGGCTGAAATGAGAGATTACTTTCCACAAGATAAACTTTAATAGAGTGGATTTGTTTGTGTTTTATAAATAAATTGTTTAAGAGAGTTTTAGATTTACAGAATTGCTGTGAAGATAGTACAGAGTGCTTATTTATTTTTGCTTTACAGAATTTTAGAAATATTGGTGGAAATCAATGCTGAGTGGGTGGTATTAGTGATGAAAGGGGGCAGGGAAGGAGCCAGTGGGGTGGATGGTAGAGAGGCTGGACTTCACATTTTATGTGAAAAGAATTTAGACATATTCTGTGATGTAATCCTGATATATGTGACTTTCCAAAAAAGAAAAAAAAAAAAACTCTAATAAATGCTTAACTATTAGTACATTAACAGAGACTCATCGTCCAGAATAAGGGAAGCAACAGTCATAACTTAGCTATAAACAGTCTATAGACTATATAACAGTCTCACTTAGCTATATCTTATCTGAAGTTCTGAGTTTTGTTTTCAAAGGGACACTGAAATATTTGTAGGTGATCCAAAGAAGAGGGAGCAAGATGATAAGAGATATGGAAATTATGTAAGAGGGGAGACTGAATGAGCTGGAGAGGTTTGGTATGAACAAGAGAGGACTTAACAGGATCTGCAACCAATTACCTTTTTTTTTTTTTTTTTTGGTGACCAATTACTTTTTAAATTAAATTTATTTTCAAAATTAGGAAACTATTCATATAATTAAAAAATAAAAAATGATGCAAAACATATGTAGTGCATCTACTCTTCTACTCCTCCCTCTCCCCATCCTGTTTAGGTGTGATTTTATTACATTTTTTTGAATCCTTTCATTGTTTCTTTAGGCAGTACCAGCAAATGCACATACACAAAGGAATCAAACTTTACATGTTATTTTGCACCTTGATTTTTTTTTTACTTGATAATATATTTTGGAGATCTTTTTGTATGTGTATAAGTAAGGTGACTTGTTTGTTTTAAATAGCTACATAGAATTTCTTTCTGTGAAAGCATTATAGTTTACTTGATCCATCCTGAAGATGAATGCTTGAGTTTTTGCCTATATTTTGTTTTTACAATGTTGTTGTTCTTGAAAAATAAGAAAAAATGAATAGTAATGTTTATTCGTCATCTCAAATGCTTGCAGGCATATCTGTAGGATAAATGCTCTCATGCAGTCCCCGGGTCAAAACTTAACTCTGCATTTTTAATTTTTTATTTGAGCATGCAAATTTATTTTAAAGTCACATAAATAGAAAACACAAATGAAACCCTTCATAACCAGATTTTTTTCTTAAGCTCGAAGTTCAGGTTTTCTCAATTTTTTTCCTTTTTTTTTTTAAATTAGAGGATAATTACTTTACTATATTGTTGTGGTTTTTGCCATACATCAACATGAGTCAGCTATAGTTATACATATGTCTCTTCCCTCTTGAACCCCACTCCCTTTTCCCACCCCATCCCACCCCTCTTGTCAGACAGCACTGGCTTTGAGTTCCCTGCGTAATACAGCAAACTCCCACTGGTTATGTATTTAACATATGGCAATGTTTCAATGCTATTCTCTCAAATCATCCTACCCTCTCCTTCCCTCACTGTGTTGAAAAGTCTGCTCTTTATGTCTGTTTTGTTTGCTGCCCTGCAAGTTGGTTTGTAAGAGTTGGGCATGGGTTAGCAACTAAACCACCAATGTATGGTATTTGTTTCTCTTCTGACTCTGTAAATCAATACAGCCACTATGGAGAACAGTGTGGAGATTCCTTAGAAAACTCATAATAAAACTACCATTTGTGCATGTGTGCTCACTCACTTCAGTCATGTCTGACTCTTTGTGACCCTAAGGACTGTAGACCACCAGGCTCCTCTGTCCATGGGATTCTCCAGGCAAGAATACTGGAGTGGGTTACCATTTCCTACTCCAGGGGATCTTCCTGACCCAGGGATCAAACCCGTGTCTCTTTACGTCTCCTGAATTGCAGATGGATTCTTTACCACTGAGCCACCAGGAAAGCCCATAAAACTTCTGTACGACCTAGCAATTCCACTACTGGGTGTATACCCTAAGGAAACCATAATTGAAAAAGACATATCTATCCCACTGTTCATTGCAGCACTATTTACAATAGCCAGGATATGGAAGCAACCTAGATATCCATTGGCAGATGAGTGGGTAAGGAAGTTGTGGTACATATACACAATGGAATATTACTCAGCTATAAAAAGGAATGCATTTGAGTCAGTTCTAATGAGGTGATGAACCTAGAGCCTGTTATACAGAGTACATTTTTAATTTTGAAAGATAATGCCTAATTTCTCTCCTTAGAATTGTCCGGATTTAAACACCCTAGAGTGATGTATGAGAATGTGTGTTTCCACAGCCTTACTCACAGGGTATGTGCTCAAACTTTTGGATTTTGGATTTTGCCGATCTGTGAGGTAAGAAATGGCATTTAAATGCAGGCTGATGCATGTTGATGTATGGCGAAACCAATACAATATTGTAAAGTAAAAAATAAAATAAAAATAAAAAATAAAAAAATAATAAATGCAGGTTGAGTTTTCATGCATTTCGTTATGAATGAAGTTAAGTGTCTTTTCACATGTTGAAGTACCTTTGTCCCACTGTGAACTGTTCTGACCGGCTGTTCTGTTCAATTCTGTAGCTGTGTTAGTGCTGACCCCTTATCCTCCCTATGAGCTGGAAACTGCTTCTGTGAGCACCTGTGACACCGTGACTGCAGGCTTTCTCTTTGGCCATGGTGGTGTGTACAGTGAACATATGGGAAAACTTCAGAAGAGCCAAAAAATTAGTGCCTAGAAGCTTCTCTCATCTGGTAATAAACAGGAATTTGGTGTAGAACTGCCACCCGCCCACACCATTTTCCTTTCCTCTGGATGAGGATAATCGGTATGACACTGTTTCCCAGAGTTTCCCAGTGGAGTTGGACCTGCAGTGGTAACTGATTTGAGGACCCACACTTTATTCCTTCCCTGCTCTGTCTGCTTCCCTACTCTATGCCCCATACTTAATGATTTCATTTCCAGAATAAACTACACATTTGCATTAGAATCCATGCCACAGAGTTGGCTTTTGGGGGAACCCAAGTCAGGCCAGGTTGTGAGACCTATCTATGAATGCTTCTCAAAGTGTGGCCTGCAGATAGTTTATGATTTATTTGTCACCTGTCTGATAAAGTCAGAAATTGAGCTTGAAAGTTTAGAAACTTCTATAGAAATTTGATGTTGCTGTGATATTTAAGTGTGGTGATTTTGTGTTTTACACACACATACATGAACACACACACACACACAAATGTCTGTAATGAACTGAAAAAAATAAAAACACTGTAGGACTTCCCTGGTGGTCCAGGGGTTAGGAATCTGCCTGCCAATGCAGGGGACATGAGTTCGATCCCTTGTTGGGGAGGATTCCACATGCCTTGCAGCAAGTAAGCCCGTGTGTCACAACTACTGAAACCTATGGCCCTAGAGCCCAAGCTTCACAACAAGAGAAGCCACCCATCACAATGAGATGCCCGCAGACTGCAATGAAGCTTAGCCCTTGCTCACCACACCTAGAGAAAGCCTGCACTCAGCAGTGAAGACCCAGCACAGCCAAAAATATATAAATAAGTTAATAAATCAATCAGATCAGATCAGATCAGTCGCTCAGTCGTGTCCGACTCTTTGCGACCCCATGAACCGCAGCACGCCAGGCCTCCCTGTCCATCGCCAGCTCCCGGAGGTCACTCAGACTCGCATCCATCGAGTCAGTGATGCCATCCAGCCATCTCATCCTCTGGCGTCCCCTTCTCCTCCTGCCCTCAATCCCTCCCAGCATCAGAGTCTTCTCCAATGAGTCAACTCTTCGCATGAGGTGGCCAAAATACTGGAGTTTCAGCCTTAGCATCATTCCTTCTAAAGAAATTCCAGGATTGATCTCCTTCAGAATGGACTGGTTGGATCTTCTTGCAGTCCAAGGGACTCTCAAGAGTCTTCTCCAACACCACAGTTCAAAAGCATCAATACTTCGGCGCTCAGCCTTCTTCACAGTCCAGCTCTCACATCCATACATGACCACAGGAAAGGCCATAGCCTTGACTAGGTGAACCTTTGTTGGTAAAGTAATGTCTCTGCTTTTGAATATGCTATCTAGGTTGGTCATAACTTTCCTTCCAAGGAGTAAGCGTCTTTTAATTTCATGGCTGCAGTCACCATCTGCAGTGATTTTGGAGCCCAGAAAAACAAAGTCTGACACTGTTTCCACTGTTTCCCCATCTATTTCCCATGCAGTGATGCGACCAGATGCCATGATCTTCGTTTTCTGAATGTTGAGCCTTAAGCCAACCTTTTCACTCTCCACTTTCACTTTCATCAAGAGGCTTTTTAGCCCCTCTTCACTTTCTGCCATAAGAGTGGTGTCATCTGCATATCTGAGGTTATTGATATTTCTCCCGGCAATCTTGATTCCAACTTGTGTTTCTTCCAGTCCAGCATTTCTCATGATGTACTCTGCATATAAGTTAAGAGCGACCTCGCCTGCCCGCGACCGGCGCGCCATTTAAGAGTGACCTCGCCTGCCCGCGACCGGCGCGCCATTTAAGAGTGACCTCGCCTGCCCGCGACCGGCGCGCCATTTAAGAGCGACCTCGCCTGCCCGCGACCGGCGCGCCATTTAAGAGCGCCCCGCCGGCTGCGTCGCGCACTAAGAGCGCGGCCGAGAGGAGCTACCCACGACCGAGGAAGGACGGCGGTGAGGGCCAGCGCACTAAGCACGGCCGAGAAGAGCTACCCCACGACCGAGGTCAGGAAGGGCGGCGGTGAGGAGAGACCCCTCGTCCAAGGTAAGGTGCGATGGCTGTGCTTCGCTGGCCGGGAGCAGCCAGGAGCAGCCGGGATGAGATACCCCACGCCCAAGGTAAGAGAAACCCAAGTAAGACAGTAGGTCTTGAAAGAGGGCATCAGAGGGCAAATACACTAAAACCATTCTCACAGATAACTAGTCAATCTAATCACACAAGGACCACACCCTTGTCTAACTCTAACTCTAACTCAATAAATCAATAAATAACAGTAAAACACGGCACAAGTGAAGAAGGCACAACTTTAAATGATGGCACTGAGACCAGTGGATGGAAGAACAATTGACAATCTGGGTTTGGTATGAGAGAGTTTTCTAATTGCCCTGTGAACCTAAGAATGGACAGATTTCCTATTGGTGGCAGTCAGTACGCTTATCTTGAGAAGTGCTAAGCCTGCTTGGCTGGCTGGACAGTTGAAACTATAAAGAATCCTTGAGTTTGAGGGCAAACCTTTTGTCTTAACAGATTTTACTTCTCTGCCTTAATGAAACTTGAACAGTAATTCTCTTACTCTTTCATCTCTTTCTGTGAAAGAAAAGATTCATAAAAGTGAAACCAATATATGAGTTGTATTCTTTAATACATAGTTAATGCATGCTAATTCTCTAAAAATCCTAAAGGAAAGTTTAATTATAGTTAATCCTGGTCTGATTGTTTTGATGCATTGTGAGTTCCGTTCTAACAGCCCTTCATGTTTACAAAACCGAGAGACTGGCCACTTTAGGTACTGAGACTGAATCTTGTTTTCTTTAGCACTAAGATTTCTCAACTAGTCTTAAAATATGAAGTGAAAATTGTTATGAAATTTCTTGGGTGTGTCACTGGATCTCAAAAACAAATAAGTCCTCTCAGTGCACAAAGCAGCAAGGCGAAACCAAACAGAAAGAAAACATTTGCCTTTCAGCTTCTGTAGAGCTGTATTTTCGTTGGCTGCTCCTCTGAGTCCTCCCGTCAGGGGTTTTTGCCTACCTACACCTGAAGTACCTAGTACCTGCCTATAGCAGTCTTTCTGCTGCTTAAAAAAGCTTGGGGCTAGACTGTGGTGGGAAGATTAAAGTGGTGCTTACAACAGAGCTGTGTTCAATGCTGAAACTAAGGCATCACAGGTCCCTACAACCTTAAATGGCATCCTAATAACCAACAATAAGCAAATATGGAGTGCTAAGGATGTGGCAATCAGGAATATTTAAGGCTCCTGTTAAAAAATATTAAAAAAAAAAAAAGGTTGCCAGTGGTTCAGTCTACTCAGCCTAATACACGGATCCTCAGGCATATTTTGGAGGAGCACCTGAGGGTCCTCCACTGTACTATGGTGTTGAAAGGTGGTGGCCCTGGACTCAGATGGCCTTGATTCAAATCCCATGTTTGCCTCTATCTAGGCAAGGCACTCAGTGTTTTTGAGGCTCAGTTTCTTCTGGAAAATGGTAATAATAAGAGTATTTTAGACAGTTGTTATGAGGGTGAAATAAGGTACTGCTTGTCAAGTGCTTAGTGTTTGGTCATAATATCATACAGTCGACACGATTAAAAGCCTTCCAAGATACCTTCCTAGCAGGAAACAGGTAGAGCCTTATGTGAACTGGAGGAGTCAGCTGCGTTTGGATAGTCAAACTGGTTTGATGGTTTGGGGAGGGAGAGACACTGGAAGGGACTGAAGGAGGAAACTGGCTGGGCTAAGGCAGGGTGCAGGACCCTGCTGGTCTGTGCTCCCCTTTACTCCAACTTTCATTGCTTTCTCCTTCACCCCTGATCCTTCTCCCCCCTCAGTTGGATCGATTTCTTGCTTCTTCATATCTGAGAGCTCAGGGCTTTGCTGTAAACTTCAGAAAGGTAATACAGAGAAGGGTGACTTACTCCCCTTCTCCTGAATGCTACTGAATGAAGCTTTGGAAGACTGGAGGGTTTTTCTACATTGTGATCTTAACTCACTGTAGAAAAGTAGAGGAGAATCAATCATATAAGGAATTGGTGTGTGTGTATTAAACAGGTAGTGGTGTGGACAGTCGCAATGGAGAATGGAAATTGCAAGCTCTGTGTGCAGCAACTTGACTGTCATTCCACCTTGCTTTGGGGAGGAGGTCCAGACCTTTTGAGCTGCTAGTGATCAAATTCATTATATTTGCATTCATTGTTATCATGACTCTTCTGTGATCCTTGAACTGTAAACATATGGAAAGCTCTTGAATGCAATTTCTAGTTAAAGTAGCTTTCTAGAAGGGACTTTGTTCTGTCTTTTTCTAGCTTACTCAAGGTTGCTGACCCTTTATTTATCTGTTTTTATTTTGCTTTTGAAAGAAAGGTAACACCCATCAGGGCTGAAGTTGTTCAGTTGCCCAAGGCATTTCATGTCTGGTTCCACAGGTTAAAATTCAGCTTGAAATCAGTCTACCCATTAAGGCAGTTGCCCTGTCTGGGTGGCATCCACCTGGGAGAAGGAAGGAAGGCCTTTTTTTTTTTTTCTTCCACAAAAGTCCAGTGTGGGATAGTTTGACCCCTACCTATTTGACCTGCCAATGCTTTTTCCCTCTTTGAGGGTAAAAACTGAAACATGCAGGATGTTGGAATGAGTCATGTGCCAAGCGTAGGCATGTATCACATGAAGCTGCAAATCCACTAACGTGCTTTCCAACCACTGTACTTCCTTTCCTTTTCCTTATCCCTGAAAGGAACTATTTTTAGTTCCAGATGCTGGAACTACTGTGAACCAAAACCTTCAAGTTACTTTCTTTGGAATGCAGATGAGTAAACACCAGAATGATTATACAACTGGAAAAACTTTTAAAACAATGTTTAATGAGTACACATTTCCAAAAGCAGTCATCCCTTAATCTGGGGAATGTATACAAAAATAAAAGGTCTATCATATAATAAAAATGTTCCTAGAATACAGGAAATGTATGAGGAGTGAGGAAGTTTAGTCTGACTTTTTTAATGTAGAAGAATAGTTTAGAACAGTTAAAAAGGACTATAGTTCACACAACACACCTATTTCTGTTTCAAACTCTTTTCCACCTTAAGGAGACTGGGGGAACCAGCTGTGTTAGGATAGGCACGTTGGTTTGATGGCTTGGGAATGGATATTGGGAGGGGTGAAAGGAGGGCACTGGCTTCTCTGGTCAGCTGGTGGGACTTGGAGCCTTGTGGGTGAGGCTGAGGGTCGTGCCCAGCAATGCACTGTGATGCCAAAAACACCAGGGGTGCTCTGGAATGTCTGGCTTCCTGGATACCTTTTGTGAAGTACCCAGGAAGAACATTTTTACTAGGTTATAGAAGCAGAATCCTTTTTACTGTAGGTAAGCTTTTTTTTTTTTTAAAGCTTGAGTGGGTTGCCATGTTAAATCCCAGGGTATCTTCCTGACCCAGGGACTGAACCCACATCTCTTATGTCTCCTGCACTGCAGGCGGATTCTTTACCCATTGAGCCACCTGGGAAGCCCCTTGTTTAACCTAAGAGTGGCATTTTCCAGTCTTAGTAATGAACCAAATAGCCAGTAAAAATCTTACTCTTTTACCAAAAAAGGAACATGGTTAACCCCAAAGGTTTCCTTTAGATTAGCCTGGATAGTACTTAACCTTTAGATAACCAATTCTCTAGCCAAAAGACAGTGGCCAACCCTAGAACAGTTGGGTATTTTGCATAAAATAGAACGAATGAGTAGTGACAGTTACCCTGTCTTTCTCACTGATGCCCTGGGGTCTTCACCACACAGCACAGCTCTGCTCAAAGTCTCAAGCTTTTTTGAATCCTTGAGTAGATCAAGGATAAACAAGTGGAACATATATTCTGGGTGTCTTCTCATTAACACAAGCTGAAATTTAGGAAAAAAAATCTGTAAGGGTATAATGGGAAAAATTGAAGATGGGAGGAGAAGGGGACGACAGAGGATGAGATGGTTGGGTGGCACCACTGACTTGATGGACATGAGTTTGAGTGAGCTCCGGGAGTTGGTTATGAACAGGGAAGCCTGGTGTGCTGGAGTCCATGGGATCACAGAGTCAGACATGACTGAGTGACTGAACTGAACTGAACTGAAGGGTATAATGAAACCAACATCTTCATATGGTGCCAATGGTATTAACTTCAGAAATAATTCGGCAATTACATTAAATGTTTTTTTAATTTTTAATCCCAATTCTTCACAAGTATTCTGAAGAAGTAACTTAAAATACACACTAAAGTTATAAGTGCTAAGGTATCCTCTGAAATGTTGTTTTAGTAAAAAATGGATATAACCTAAATGTTGAATTAGAGCAGTGGTAAAATAAATGCATATTTGATGTAATATCATGAAGCCACTGATTGAATACATAAACCATGTAAGTAAGCAAACAAAGCTGCAGTATATTAAGTGAAAAATGAAGGATACACAATTGAATATACAGTATAGGTAGAACTATTTTCAAAACGTTTTATAGAAAAATATTCTGGATTGTGGGTGATGTTTTAATATATTGTAATCATTTTGTATAATGTCATATACAATATATGATAGTGAAAGTAAAAAGTAAAAGAAATGGCCTGTGTGAGGCAGGCAGAAAATTGTCAAATCCGAAGACTTTTGGTTATTTCAGCTTGTGGAAAGGTCGTACATAAGGCTCCTCTCAGCTCCATATATATGAGCCAGGAAGGCTAATCCTGCTGAAGGTCATCTTAGAAATGGCATCGTTACCACAGAAAAGCATCCTGCCTTCCAGCTAGGACTTGAGAAAGAACCAAGTCTCCTATTACAAACTGCTGCTCACACCTCTCCTGCCTAAGACTTCGAAATTCTGTCTCATCTGTGTATTGGTCCAACTTATACTTTCATTATTCATTTAATTTCACTGCTTACATTTATAACAAACTATGACAAATTATAGAAGCTACTTTTTTATACTAACAATTCATTTCATAGATGATTAATATTGAACAAATTTGAAATATGTTATTTACAAAGCATAGCACATAACCTAAATAATAGTAAACCTGATGTAGTACAAACTTTATAAAATTTATTTAATTTTTTTTAAACTTTTTGCACAAGAGCTTTTATCAACTCTTTTTCACATATGGTACATTGAGAAAATCCAAGTGGATATCCCTCATTTTTAATTCAATCTTTTTTATACTTATTCCTTTGTGGAGGAACAATTTTATGACAACTGTATAAGTTTGCATATATCCAGTCCATGATTATTTCTAATCTACTGTGAAATTTTATTGTTTTATAAAATAATTCTCCACACTACATATCCAGGTTGGTAAAAAAAAAAATATCAAAAAGTACACGTAACTACAGAATTTACCATGGCAATATTTATAATCACCTGTACTTCCAAAAACCAGAATAAAAATCTCATTCCTTTTGCTTCCTTGGCCCTCTTTTTCAGACAGATCTAATAAAGCCCTTATCAGCGGCCACCATCTTAGTATTTTCTCTTTCACTCTACTTAGCCCTTGAACCAGAGAAGGAAACTGCATGTACTTCCCCTGGATTTTGCAAGACATTAGGTCATGCATGTTGCCCACAGCAAAGAAGCTTCTTATTGTGAAACTACAAAGCTAATGGTGATTCAGCCCCCCACCTCCAAAAAAAAGGAGAGGCAGAGACCAGCAGTGATTCAATGTGGACCTGAGATTAAATGGTGTCCCATTTCTCAAAGTCAGGCATGATTTCTTTCTCTGTTCACAAACTTCAGCCCATGGTGGGAGAAAAATACTTTCTTCACTGCACTAATTATTCTTCTCTAAACATGCAACACCACTGTTAAGAAGTCCAGGTGAATTGAATTTTGCTTTAAATATCTGTTTTTCCATTCAGTGATAATTCTGAGTATTTCGGGTTCCTTTCCCAACCCTGGCGGATCCGCATAAGAGTCTTGTCTATACATGGCAGGATGAGGATGAACTTGATCACCAGCACTGTGCAAGGGATGATCAGCGCAATCACGTAGGCTGAAGGGAGATACCACACAAGGTTTGAAGGGTTGAGGAATCTCTTCCCACCGTACACCAAGGTGTGGGCTGTGCACAAGATCAGGGTCAAATAACCCAGTTTGGACTATGAACAAGAAACAAAAACATGTACATTAACACTGTTTACATTTTCATGTGAAATACTGTGAGTCAGTGAAGGATATTCGTCAAAGCAACAAGACTTTGAAACCTGTAGTATTTAGAACACTGCCAAGAATGGAAAAAATATTAACTCTGCTTTAGGATGATCATTGTATCATTTTAAAAAAAAAAAGAAAAGACTGCTTACAAATGACCTGGTGGTTTCATCTTAACCTAACTGGATGAGAAAGGTTCCCAGGAAGATTCTTTTGCATTTGAATAAGTAATGTACCTTCTTTTTCAAGGGTAACACTCTTTCCTGGATCATCTTTTCTGGAGGCCAGAGATGAACAAAACACAGTATGTCCTCAAGAAATACCACATTACTGTATGTTGCTGACTAAAAGCAGAAACTAGCTGAATTGTCAGAGAAGGCGATGGCACCCCACTCCAGTATTCTTGCCTGGAAAATCCTATGGATGAAGGAGCCTGGTAGGCTGCAGTCCATGGGGTCGCGAAGAGTTGAACATGACTGAGCGACTTCACTTTTCACTTTCATGCATTGGACAAGGAAATGGCAACCCATTCCAGTGTTCTTGCCTGGAGAATCCCAGGGAGAGGGGAGCCTGGTGGGCTGCCGTCTATGGGGTCGCACAGAGTCAGACAGGACTGAAGTGACTTAGCAGCAGCAGCTGAATTGTATCGCAGTAAACAGCAGTTAGCAAACTTTACTTTTGGTTGGTTGGTTGTTTAGGCCTACATACAAAGCCCAATGTTTATTTCTGTCTTAATGTCTTGAATAAAGGTATAAACATGAGAAAATGTTGACTGCATTTGGTCCCTGGGAGAGACTGTAAAGCTTTAGAATTCAAACCGTCCTGCTGCTGCTACTGCTAAAGCACTTCAGTCGTGTTGGACTCTGTGTGAGCCCATAGACGGCAGCCCACCAGGCTCCCCTCTCCCTGGGATTCTCCAGGCAAGAAACTGGAATGGGTTGCCATTTCCTTCTCCAATGCATGAAAGTGAAAACTGAAAGTCAAGTCGCTCAGTTGTGTCTGATCCTCAGTGACCCCGTGGACTGCAGCCTTCCAGGCTCCTCCATCCATGGGATTTTCCAGGCAAGAGTACTGGAGTGGGGTGCCATTGCCTTCTCCGTCAAACAGTTCTATAAAGTGCAATTCTGACTTCCGTTACTAATGGTCTATTCTGTGATACTAGTTCTCAAGGAATATGCCTCAGAATCACCCAGAGGGCTTGTGAAAACAAACCAACTGCTGGGCCTTACTGATCTTGGATGATCTCAGATGACCTCGGCCTGCAGTGACTTGAAGCTGGGCTTCAGTTCCCAGCCAGAGACTGAGGACAGGTCAAGGCGGTGAGAGCAGCAAGTCCTAGCCACTAGACCAGTGGTCAGTGACAAGACCCTGACTCTCTGGTTTTGTGGAAAAGAATTCCCACAAAGACAAAAAGTACTGAAGCAAGCAAAGTGTTTATTAGGAGGAAAAGAGTATTGTATGTGTGGGTAGACACATGCGCAGACTCAGAGACAGAGAGTTGCTGAGTCACCCTTTCATGGCAGTTTGAATTACTTTTATGGGTCATTTCTTCTGGGTTTCCTTTGGCCAGTTATTTTGATTTGTTTGGTCCTGAGGCCATATTTGGTATATCTCAGGATCCTTTCATGTGTGAAAGCTCATCTCTTGGCCAAGATGGAGTCTAGTGAATGGTGAAGAGGCTCATAGGTAGTTGACATCGCTTACTATGAGGTGTCACCCCCTCCCTTTTTTACCTCCAAGAAGCCTTTCTGTGCATGCGTCATCGGGGAGGTCTCCCTAACTTCAAGAACGAGGAATGTGTATTTTTTTTTTTATTTGGTATCTGTGCAGGGCATAGCCTCCCCCATCATCCTGCTTTTATGGAGTTTCTCCTATTATGGGGTTTTCGTCCACAGGGGAGAAATTGTTCAACCTGGGGCCTATCTAACTCCTGCCTCAAAACCTCCAGAGTTTCTGATTCAGTTTGGTAGGGGTGGGGCATGAGGATTTGTATCTAATATGATCCCAGGTGATGCTGCTGCTGCTGGTGGTCCAGATGCCACACTTTGAAGACCCCTGGTCTACAAGATTAGTTACTAACTGCCTTTAATGATGTATCTGGTGGTTGATGTGTGGAAACACTGATATTCCATCTTACAGACCAGCACTGAATCTGGTATGATGACAGGCTAGCATAGAAAGTTTTATACCCATAAGTCCATATTCTAAAGTTGATTTTCAGAAGTAGAAATTTTGTGTTTGGGTTTCTTTTCACCCTGAGCCTAGTATATCTCCATGCACAGGGTTCAATAGTAGTTGATGCTTTTCACTATGTACTCTTAGCTGTGTCTCTGGAAGTGGTCAGGAATCTTGTCCTGCTAGGAAATCAAACCATTATGGAATCTGCCTTTGGGTTCCAGAGTTTAGCTTTTATAATCTGAAATTGTTTCAGTTGCTATTTTTATGTGATTGCTAGGGAACTGATGGAGCAAAATGAAAATTTATGCACGTATGAGAGAAAAATCAGAATATTTGTTAATTCAGAAACATTTTGCACTAAAAAGTAGATTAAATCATGAAGTCATTTTACCTGGACAAATCGGAACTCTCTCCAGTTGACCATGTTGCTAACTGATGGCAAGGAAGTGATTCCCAAGAGTACAAACAGGAAAAATCCGAGCATTCCCAAAGCGACATATGAATCACTGAGCCAGGAGTTAGTGGTACTAAATGGATTTTCTTTCTTGGTTATTACCTAAAATATTTAGAAGCAATTTTTTAAAATTTCATTTTTTACAAATTGCCCAAGCTTTTAAGGTGATGAAAAAATACCTCTACATTGTTTCTTTGCTCAACGCAAGTTGTATAACATTTCTGAAGAGTCACTGAAAATAATTACACTTAGAAAAATACACTTAGATATTATGTTTTTTGATAGAAAAAGTAATTGGTTCTATTAGGACTTTACTATGATAGTTGACTCCAGAAATTGTATAGAGAATTTTAATTGACCCTGTAAATCCTAAAACAAAATAAACATTTACTTAAACTTTCTTTACCATATGGCTTCTTGTTCCCCAAGCAAAAACTGATGTTCTCAAACGATTACATTAGGGTTCTGTTTTCCTGCTTTATATGCTGATTATTCACACACATGAAGTTTGAGTTCTTCTCTGTTTTTTTTTTGGAATGTAGCTTCAGGTCTGTTGTAACACATCTTGAGAGAAATCTGGCCCCTGTAACATGACTATTACCCAAGGACATACTATGTATTTGTTACGGAAATAATGTATAGAAATCCCACAGACACACCATCAATGAGTTATTGACTAATAAACTTTGACATTGCAGTAGGATTGATCAAAACCAATTATTTCCAAACCAGAACTGATGTATAGAACTTTCTCTGGAACTGCTTTAAGACTCCCTGAGCTGATTCTCTCTGAATATTTTGACCGTGCAAAATATAGTTTTTGACATTTGCTCAGAATTGTTTAGTTTTGTAGTCATTGAGGATGGCATCCCACAAGACAAACATTAACAGAGTTATAAACACCCTTTTGTAAATTTGTTTACATTCCTCTGATTCATGTTTGGACTTGAAGCCCCTTCACTTATAAGATGGTTGGTTTTGACTTCCAAAAGAAAGTAGCATGCATAAAAATAGAAACTTTAAATTTTGGCTTCCATTTATTGAAGTAACTCAAGTAGGTTCATTAGGTTTTCCTGAGCCCTCACATCTGTGTACCAGTGAATCCTGAGAATACAGATATGGATCCAAGTGAACCTGGGAATCTAACTCTGACTCTTCAGTAGTTATATGAGATTTCAACAAGATTTGTTAAAAAACCAAAGTAAAACAATAAACTCCCCAAGACAAACATGAACTAATTGTAGCTGCTTTAAAAATTAAAGATGTTTAGAAGAGTGGTTTTCTATAATTATGAAATGGAATATGATGTAGCAAGATTGCTTTTTGATTTAAAAATAGGAGAATAAAAGAGAGTAGAGATGTACCTGGGTAACGGTTCTGTTGTTTGATGTCCATCGTACATAATAACGAATAGGGATCACAAGTGTGTAGAGGACATGAAGGAAGGCAAATCCCAGTGCTATCAAGCCAAGCTGTTTTCTGCAAAGCATCCAGTGGTCAAGCCAGTCTGGGAATCGGCGGTATTTTGTACCTCGGTACAGCTGCAGAATGGCAGCAATAACACCAGGGAGGTACACCAAGGCGAGCAGTGTGAGTGCTGCTATTGGAAAGACACGATTTGGAATAGAAATAGGCAGACGGAATGTCCTGTCCCTTTTTTCATAAACATAAGGGTAGATTACTTCTCTTATTACACAGTAGAAAAAGAAGAAGACACACAGAACAGCAGACAAATAGAAGGGGAACTTCCACATTGGAAATAGTTGTAGCGGGTAGTTTTCAATTTCATTGGCTGCCATGAGAGATCCTTTATCCAATGGAGTAAGTCCAAGACTACGAACGACATCCATCACTCTTTGCTTGGCTTTGCTGTCATTTCCACAGATAAACACCTGGGTTAAAATAATTAATTTTGTATTTATTTTTTCTTTAGTAATGGAGGACGTTGTTATATAGTAGTTAACTGCTTCTGAAATAAGGCTGTAGAGTGAACATATTTAACGAGATAATGGTTTACACTTGCACATGTATGTTGGATAGTTAAGTACCAGGCTTTTAAGTTGAGAGTGGCTTAGGCATATGGCATTGATATGATTAGACTTGGTTTTCTGCAGTACAGACAACTTGAGTTCTCTTCTGTATTTGTGGGTGCCACATCACTTACGGATTGTTTTTAGTCTTGATAAATAAATGAAACCCATTTCATACAAAGTAATGGGAGTGGAAAGGATATCCATCAACAATTTAGCAGTGTTATTTTCTAGTACTGACAGGTGGCCTCTAGAGGTTGACACCATTGGGTTCTATCAAGCTGAAAGCTCAGGGTGTAGATAATGGGAAATCACTACAATTGGTTACCCTACTTTGTCAAACCCAAGAAAGCTATTCATGGCACATATTAGCAAAATAAAATATTTTATTTTGAAATTATGTTTTGGAATCTTTGAGGTAAGTGCATATTAAGACATTTATTTTTTAAAGATGGAGTGTAAATCTATCTTGTAATCTTACCTGCCGACTTGCATCCAGTGCCCCTGACTGGAGAGCCCAGGCTGAGATGGTGTTAAATGCTTTTACCACGTGGGTTCCCGGCACCAAATGAGCAAGGTACTCTGCATTTGACTCTGGATACTGATTGATTTTGAGGTTGTTGCTGACATCGACCAATATTTTCCCACTGAGAACCTCGGTTAATTCTGTGAGAAAATCATAATGTTCCCTGTGTATTGTTATGATTATAATGTCAGATTTCTGGGCTGCATCAGAGTAGCTCATGACCTCTGCACCACTGGGCAGCAGGCGGGACATCCCGGGGGTTCGACTTCCAAAAACAATAGAATAACCACAATGGAGCATTTTAAGTCCCAGTGATCTTCCAAAATCTCCAGTTCCAAAAATGCATACAGTTTCTTGCTTTTCTGAAGAATGCATAGTGAGAGGAAGTGCATCTGTAGAAATTTTCTCCATAACTGAAAGATAATCAAATACCCAAACAAAATATGAATGTTCTGGTAAAAAGGAATGAAAATTATATCAAGGAAACAGTGATTGAGTGATGTTTGAATCTTCTGATGAATTATCTCCAGCACATTCCCTACAAAATTTGGAAGGAGTAAAAACTGTCTCATATATTCTCATATGTCTTATTTAACAAAATCTTGTATTGGATAAAGAAACACAGTGAAAACCCAAGACATTTACCAGTTGCAGTCTTAAACTGTGGATGTATATCACAATGATACTGCATTATTAAGTACTTACATTATAACATTAGTACTTACATTATTGAGTTCCCAAAATTCTCAAGAGCAAAATCTGACAAAGAATGCACTAATATGGAAATTATAGACCAACTTATTTATATTTAGTGATGCAAAATTCCAAATTAACCAACAGTATCTGGTAGCCTGTTAAGAGACAGTGCACTTGGATCAGATAGGATTATTCTAAAAATGTAAAGATAAGTTCTATAAATTTAATATTAGAAAACCTATTAATAGAATACACCATATTAGAAGATTAAAGAGAAAAATATGACCATATTTATGTATGCTAAGTGGACCTACATTAAAATTTGACAGTTTTTCTTTATTTTTACTATTTTTTTTAAAAAAAGGAACAAATAGATATTTCCTTAATATACAAAGTATCTTTGTCAACCTAAAATTCAGTTTCCTACTTTAAAGAGAATTACTAGAAATATTCCTAATAAAGTCATAAACCAGGTAAATATATATATCCTATATTATTGTTTGGATTCTAGCTAACACAGTTGTACTGGAGAAAGAAATTAGAGGTATAGAAATTCAAAAGGGGTTGTAGAAAATCAAACTGTAATCTTGGAAAACTCAGAAGTCAATTGAAAAAGTGCTATACACATAAAAGCAATTCAATATCTTGTCTGGGCACTCAATTAATATCAATGCTCTTCTCATATGAGAAAAATAAACCAATTTGAGGATTTAATAGAAGAAAAGGCCCTATTTATGGCTGCAGCATAGTAGAGATAGTATTTAAGAATGAACTTAAGATACAGGGTATATATCGGGAATATCCCCTGGAGAAGGAAATGGCACCCACTCCACTGTTCTTGCCTGGGAAATCCCATGGACAGAAGAGCCTGGTGGGCTAGAGTCCACGGGGTCATAAAGAGTCAGACATGACTTGGCGACTGAGCACACACACGCACAAGGTGTGTACAAGATCCAAATGAAGAAAAATTTAAAAATCCCCTAAGACTCAGCAGATTCATGTAAATAGAACTGTACAGCATGTCTCTGGGTGGGTAGCCTCAGCTTCACAAAAATGTCAGTTTTCTCTGGTTTAATCTATACATTCTGAAAAGTGGGCTAGTTCTAGTCTAATAAAAAGAGGACCAGTTCTATTAAATATTTTAAATCTAAAATATCATGCTGCTGTCACAGGAATAACAAATGTTCAGTGGAATAGAGTAAAAAAAATCAGAAATGAACCTAAATTTATATGATAAAGATGAGCATCTCAAGTCGATGTAGAAAAGATTGCTTATTCAGTAGCTAATATTATGACAACTAAATAACCAATTGGAAGAAAAAGCTTAATCTATACTCACACTCTTCCCCAAGGTAAATTTAAAATATATTAAGACTTGAAATGTATTTTTTTTTTAAAGAAATGGACCTATAATAGAACTGTAAGAGGCCATGGAGAATTATTTTATAACCTTAGAGGGGAAAGGTTATAAACTTTATGACTTCAATATAGTAAAAGATTTCTTAATCTTACCCAATGTAAAAGAAATTCAGGGCAAAACTAAACTGATATAAAGTTATAAACCATCTGACTGTGTTGCTTTTTAAGATTTTTAAATTTAAATTAATAATAAATCAAATAAAAGTTCTTGAAGTTTTTATGATCTAATAAAATCGTCTAGGATACTCTCCATTTTCAAAGAATATTATTTCTTATTTCGATAGTGAATTTTCTCAAAAAAATTCTCTTCCTGATATTTAGTGTATAGTGTAAGCTTTTAGTTAATCTTTTTTTAGGGGGCAGTGGGTGTTAGTCTCTTGTGTTCAGTGATGCAACCTCAGTGCTAAAAAGAGTACTGACTGTGATGGACCAGTCACTTGTTGATAAATATTTATGGGATGATATTGGAGGGGTGGATCGTTGGAGTTGTAAGCTGCAGTTTGCTCTATGTGTCTGGCACAGTGAGAGGTGCATGATGAAGAGGAAGCTGAATGAGACTAGAGTGAACACTGGGAGGAAGGGAGGGGTAAAGAGAGAGAGAAGTTGGTGGTGAGGGAGCTATTAAGGACATTACTTCTTTCACCCAAATGGATTTAAAGTAAAACTCCATGAATTTGATGTGGAATTTCAAACCAGACCTAATCACTATTCACTTCCGATATAGTGAATTTCATGCAGATTACAGAGCATATGAAGCTTTCACCTTTTTAAAAGAAGTTCAGAAATTTGCCCTTTTCATTTTAGCCTATGGAAAATACCTAAATTTTTTTGTTTTTGTTTTTTTCCAATATTGTGTTAGTTTCAGGGTATAGAAAAAATATATATGTGTGTGTGTGTATTCTTTTTCATATTCTTTTCCATTATAGGTTCTTGCAAGATGTTGAATATAGTTCCCTGTGCTATATAGTCAGTCCTTGTTTATCTACTATATATATATATATATATATATATATATATATATTAGTGTTTGTATGTTAATCCCAAACTCCTAATTTATCTCCCCTCCCTACTACCCCTCTGCTTTGATAACCATCCATTTTGTTTTCTACACCTGTGAGTCTATATCTTTTTTGTAAATAAGTTTATTAGTATCATTTTTAAAAGATTCCACATGTAAGTGATACCATATGAGGTTTGTTTTTGTCTAAATTACTTTGGGGTCTTCCCAGGTGGTGCTAGTGGTAAGGAACTTGCCTGACAATGCAAGAGACATTAGAGATGTGAGTTTGATCTCTGGTTAGGATGATCCCCTGGAGGAGGGCATGTCAGACCACTCCAGTATTCTTGCTTGGAGAATCCCATGGTCAGGGGAGCCTGGCCAGCTACGGTCCATAGGGTAGAAAAGAGTTGGACCCCTCTGAAGAGACTTAGCATGCAGGGCCATCCATGTTGCATTATTTCATTCTTTTTTTTTTTTTCATTGTTTCTTTATTTCAGTGCTGCTGCTGCTGCTGCTAAGTCGCTTCAGTCGTGTCCGACTCTGTGCGACCCCATAGACGAAAGCTCACCAGGCTCCCCCGTCCCTGGGATTCTCCAGGCAAGAACACTGGAGTGGGTTGCCATTTCCTTCTCCAATGCATGAAAGTGAAAAGTGAAAGTGAAGTCGCTCAGTCGTGTCCGACTCTCAGCGACCCCATGGACTGGAGCCTACCAGGATCCTCCGTCCATGGGATTTTCCAGGCAAAAGTACTGGGGTGGGGTGCCATTGCATCCAAATTAAATTATTTCCTTCTTTTTTAAGACTGGCTTATGTTCCTGAAAGATGATGCTGTGAAAGTGCTACACTCAGTATGCCAGCAAATTTGGAAAACTCAGCAGTGGCCACAAGATTGGAAAAGGTCAGTTTTCATCCCAATCCCAAAGAAGGGCAATGCCAAGGAGTGCTCAAACTACCACACAATTGCACTCATCTCACACGCTAGTAAAGTAATGCTCAAAATTCTCCAAGCCAGGCTTTAGCAATATGTGAACCATGAGCTTCCTGATGTTCAAGCTGGATTTAGAAAAGGCAGAGGAACCAGAGATCAAATTGCCAACATCTGCTGGATCATGGAAAAAGCAAGAGAGTTCCAGAAAAACATCTATTTCTGCTTTATTGACTATGCCAAAGCCTTTGACTGTGTAGATCACAATAAACTGTGGAAAATTCTGAGAGAGATGGGAATACCAGACCACCTGATCTGCCTCTTGAGAAATCTGTATGCAGGTCAGGAAGCAACAGTTAGAACTGGTCATGGAACAACAGACTGGTTCCAAATAGGAAAAGGAGTACGTCAAGGCTGTATATTGTCACCATGTTTATTTAACTTATATGCAGAGTACATCATGAGAAATGCTGGACTGGAGGAAACACAAGCTGGAATCAAGATTGCCGGGAGAAATATCAATAACCTCAGATATGCTGATGACACCACCCTTATGGCAGAAAGTGAAGAGGAACTAAAAAGCCTCTTGATGAAAGTGAAAGTGGAGAGTGAAAAGGTTGGCCTAAAGCTCAACATTCAGAAAACGAAGATCATGGCATCTGGTCCCATCACTTCATGGGAAATAGATGGGGAAACAGTGGAAACAGTGTCAGACTTTATTTTTCTGGACTCCAAAATCACTGCAGATGGAGACTGCAGCCATGAAATTAAAAGACACTTACTCCTTAGAAGGAAAGTTATGACCAACCTGCTGCTGCTGCTGCTAAGTCGCATCAGTCATGGCACCCACCAGGCTCCTCCATCCCTGGGATTCTCCAGGCAAGAATACTGGAATGGGTTGCCATTTCCTTCTCCAATGCATGAAAGTGAAAAGTCAAAGTGAAGTCGCTCAGTCGTGTCTGACTCTTAGCAACCCCGTGAACTATAGCCTATCAGGCTCCTCTGTCCATGGCTTTTTGCAGGCAAAAGTATTGGAGTGGGTTGCCATTGCCTTCTCTGGAATGACCGACCTTTAGCATATTAAAAAGCAGAGCTATTACTTGGCCAACAAAGGTCCATCTAGTCAAGGCTATGGTTTTTCCAGTGGTCATGTATGGATGTGAGAGTTGGGCTGTGAAGAAAGCTGATCACTGAAGAATTGATGCTTTTGAACTGTGGTGTTGGAGAAGACTCTTGAGAGTCCCTTAGACTGCTAGGAGATCCAACAAGTCCATCCTAAAGGAGATCAGTCCTGGGTGTTCATTGGAAGGACTGATGCCAAAGCTGAAACTCCAATACTTTGGCCTCCTGATGCAAAGAGTTGACTCATTGGAAAAGACCCTGATGCTGGGAGAGATTGAGGGCATGAGGAGAAGGGGATGACAGAAGATGAGATGGCTGGATGGCATCACCGACTCGATGGACATGAGTTTGAGTGAATTCCAGGAGTTGGTGATGGACAGGGAGGCCTGGCTTACTGTGATTCATAGGGTCGCAAAGAGTTAGACACGACCAAGCGACTGAACTGAACTCAACTGAATCATTGCAGAGAGAGAGTCCAGACTTTATTTTGATCATGTAGCCCCCACATGCATCTTATTCTAAACTTTCATAAACTTAAAAAACACTGAAGATATTAATTACACTACACTAGTATTTTGTTCTCTACTTACTAGTGTGTGACCATGGGCAAATTTCTCAAGCTCTTTGTGTTTCAGTTACATTATCTTTGAAATGAGAGCTCTGTAGTACCTACTTTAGAGACATTGTAAGGGCCAGATGAATTAATATATCCGAGAGCAATTCTTGAGACATGATAAGTACTCAATAAGCTGGCCATTCTTAACATAATATTTAATATACTATAATTCAGTTCAGTTCAGTCACTCAGTCATGTCCGACTCTTTGTGATCCCATGAACCACAGTATGCCAGGCCTCCCTGTCCATCACCAACTCTTGGAGTCCACCCAAACCCATGTCCATTGTGTTGGTGATGCCATCCAACCATCTCATCCTCCGTCGTCCCCTTCTCCTCCTGCCCTCAATCTTTCCCAGCATCAGGGTCTTTTCAAATGAGTCAGCTCTTTGCATCAGGTGGCCAAAGTATTGGAATTTCAGCTTCAACATCAGTCCTTCCAATGAACACCCAGGAATGATCTCCTTTAGGTTGGAATCTAATTAGTCAATCTATTAAATATTAATGTAGTATTTATGTAAATTCTATAAATTAAGGGTTCTTTGTACTTCTATAAGTGTGATTATTGGAAATATATCAAATTTATTTGAAATAACATTCAGTAATTTTTAAGAAATGTCTGTTTTCCCCACTTGTTATTTAGTCTTGAAGTTGTGTCTAACTCTTTTATGACCACAATGGACTATAGCCCACCAGGCTCCTTTGTCCATAGCATTTCCCAGGGGTGAATACTGGGAGTGGGTTGCTATTTCCTTCTCCAGGGGATCTTCCTGACCCAGGGATCGAAACTGCATCTCCTACATTGCAGGTGGATTCTTTACCACTGAGCCACCTGGGAAGCCCTTTCCCCACTTATTTCTTATAAGTAAAACCATGTATGAAATGGCTTCTGCACCTAAGAATTTATCAAAACATAGATGTAAAAACAGCTCAAGTGTGAATTTCCCTCATTTGTAATCTCACACATTTTAATATTTTCCTCTTAAAATGCAGCTGGAAATCCAATATAACACATTTGGGCTGTTACCCCAACCATTAAAATTTATTTTCACTCTTAAATCTTCAGAGACATCCCTGGGCAAATTGAAGATACAGAAACAATAAGGAGATATTAAAATATCACTGATGGATTTAATAGAAAGAAATATAGTTATTCCATTGGGCAGTTAGTCACTCTGTATTAAGTTATAGAAGTTTTAATGTTGATGATTGTGTTGCCTACATCTTGAGTTGCACTTCAAATCCTCCTTGTTCTATTTCTAGTCACTGGGCAATAACTGAGCTCTGCTCTGTTTCCACTGCCTAACAGAAGCTCATTTTGGGCCTTTAAATCTTTTATCTCTTGATCTTTGTCCTGGGCTTCTCTGAACCTGTACCTGTTTGGCACTCAGACATGTACAACCCATGTCCCCATCAGAAGCCAGTGGGGGACAGGACTCCATGGATAAGGGCTTCCCTTTTCATTGTCTGGAACACAGTTCTGACACATTTCGTAAGATTTCTTTGCAAGTGCCAGAGCAATTCTGGAAGTCCCACTTCCAGAGCAATAGAGCACCACTCATTTGTGTGTGTGCTAGTTCACCTCAGTTGTGTCTGACTCTTTGCAACCCCATGGGCTATAGCCTGCCCAGCTACTCTGTCCATGGGAATTCTCCAGGTAAGAGCACTGCATAGAGTGGGTTGCCATTTCCTCCTCCAGAGAATCTTCCTGATCCAGGGATCAAACCGGCATCTCTTATCTCTCCTGCATTGATATGTGGGTTCTTACCACTAGCACCATCTGGGAAGCCCTCACTCATCTGTAATAGTGGCCAACTTAATGGGCTCTTGTCCTGTCTTTCCTTTGTTCCCTATTTTAAGCCCCTTGCCCCTTATTTCTTCTCCTTGCAATCACTTCTGTGGTAAACTATCTGCATGCAAACCTTCGTCACAGGCTTTGCTTGCAAATCAACCCAGGGTAATACAATATTTTGATTATTATTATTATGTTTTATGATACAAGAAAAATGATCAGACCTAAGGTTACCATAACTAGGATGATAAAATAGATGTAAAAAATAAAATGTTAATTAATTTTCTGGAAGAATTTGATTCTACATTCTTGAAAAAAATAACCTAATGATAGGAGTTCATGAAATTGAGATGTACACATACTCTAAACCACAAGGGAGATCTCGTTAAAGGTGTATTTTACAGGAAGTACTAGATAAAGAAGTTACACCCATTTCAGACTTTGTAACTCAAAATAACTCCCACTTATAAACTTGGACTTATGGAGTTAGTAAGGGCTTCTTGTTTAAAGACTAGGGGAAAACAAACAAATAAAAACTTTCCTAGTCCTCTTTTATTTGCAGATGTAGGATGGAGGGAATAAAGAAAATAAGGTAGGTGTTAAACAGGAAGCAGAGTTATTAAGGGAAAGTTGGGGTAACTTAGTTATGGCTAAATTATGGCACAGTGGTCTCCTTCCTTCAGCTCTTTGCAAACCTCAGTTACATAACAGGAAGGAAAATAAGACTATCCCCTGGTTTGGAAAATCTCCAGGTTTTGGCTTCCCTGGTGGATCAGATGATAAAGAGTCTGCCTGCAGTGCGTGAGACACAGTTTCAATCCCTGGGTTGGAAGATCCCCTGGAGAAGGAAATGGTAACCCACTCCAGTATTCTTGCCTGGCAAATCCCATGGATGGAGAAGCCTGGCAGGCTACAGTCCATGGGGCTGCGAAGAGTTGGACACAACTGAGTGACTTCACTTTGCCTCCTCTGGAAGCATGTCCCATAGAGGGAGGCCAAGACAGGTAAAGCAAACCCACAAGAGTGTTTCCATACATCAGAGATTGCCAGCCAATGATGCAGATGCAAAGGTGGCAGAGACAACTGTAAGGGCCATGGGAGAAGCCACCACTAAGAAGCATGAATGTGTGTGTGAGTGTGTGTGTGTGTGTGTGGCACGTACCTATGTGTGTGTGATGAGGGGGCACTAATGTCAGTCATGTAGAGTCAGTTGTAGAGGATTCTAGAGTATTAAGTGGAAAAGGCAATGGCACCCCACTCCAGTACTCTTGCCTGGAAAATCCCATGGATGGAGGAGCCTGGTAGGCTGCAGTCCATGAGGTTGCTAAGGGTCAGATACTACTGAACGACTTCACTTTCCCTTTTCACTTTCATTCATTGGAGAAGGATATGGCAACCCACTGCAGTGTTCTTGCCTGGAGAATCCCAGGGACGGGGGAGCCTGGTGGGCTGCCGTCTATGGGCTTGCACAGAGTTGGACATGATTGAAGCAGCTTAGCAGCAGCAGCAGCAGAGTATTAAGAATTTGGAAATGTCCAAACAGGATACAAAAATTTCATATTTTAAATGATTATATTTAACAAATCAATGATATTAGTAAAGAAACATTTTTATTGGGAGCAATGATAGATTCACAGGAAGTTTAAAGATAGTACAAGAGGTTCTTGTGCCTCCTTTTCCATTTCCCCCAACACTTACCTTTTACATAGCTGGAGGACAACATCAAAGCTGGGAGACTGACACAGCACATTGGCTGTGTCGCTTTGTGCTGTTTTATCTCGTGTGTAGTTTCATGTGGCCACTATTGCAAACAAGATGCAGAGCTATTCCATTACTACCCCCTTTATAGTCATACCTGACTCCCTCTCTGCCACCTGCCCCACCTCTGAAAGTCATTAATCTTTACTCTGTAATTTTATCATTTTGAGAATTTTATGTAAGTGAAACCACACAAAAGGAAACATTTTCATATTGGCTTTTTTTTTTTTTTTCCACTTAGCATAATGGCCTTAAGATCAATCCAAGTTGGTGCATGTGTAAATAGTTTGTGCAAATAGTTTGTTCTTTTTTAGTATTCAGTCCATGGTACAGACTTCGTCATTTGCGTGTTTGCTATCTGAATGTCTTGTTTGGAAATGTTGGAACAGAATTACAAAATTTGCATGTTTTAAATGCTTATACTTAAAAAAATCAATGCTATTAAATGTTCAGGTAGCACCTCCTGAGATTCTGAATCAATTGTTCTGAGATTGGGCCCAGGAATCTGTATTTTTTTGGAAAAGAACAAACCAAACAAATGAATTCTCAAGAGCATCCAGAGCTGAGAACCACTGGAGAGACATGGTGGGGAGGGAAAAGGCAGAGGGCGAACAGGCTATGGATGAGCTTATAAGGGGCTGCAGGAACATTTCACTTGCTTTAAAATTCCTTTCTCTAAGTAATAATTGGCTGGGTATAATTGATAACCTAGAATTCCTATTTTTATGGTAACTGAGGAGTGTTCAGGCACCCCAAGGGAGAGGATGAAGGGATGCCAGATACAACACTTGGTAGCTTTGCTCTGTAACTCCCTTAAGGAAACTTTAATGAGTTGTCTTCCATGAGCTACAAGTTATAATTTGATCAAATTCAGTCATGAATCTACTACAGTTATTCCTCCATAGCATCTCTCCTTTGGTGCCATACAACATCCTGGTTACATTTGGATGAACCCAGTATTAAAGACATTCTGTCCCTGTCTCCCTTTGAGAATTCAGCTTTGAATTCTGAACTGAGTTTTCACACAAGGTTTTGAATTCCTCCTACATTGTCCTCTCCAGACACCAGTCTCCCCTGCTTCAGGGTTGCTGTTTGCAAGTCCAGTGATCTGGCTTGGCACCTCCCAGAGAGTCAGAATACAAATAACACTTTAAAACTCCATATGCTGTGGCAGGATTTTTCATTTTAATTTGATGCCTGTAAACAGGGATTCTTCTTAGTCCTTCTTTCTATTTTATTATTCCTTCTGAATTTCACTCTGAAAGCCCTACATGACTTGACAACATATTTGTAATGAGCTGAAGCCCATCAATCAAATATTTCCTTTCCTCACCAGGCATAGGGGCAGGGGGAGTTCTGCAACTAGTCCAGCCTTCCTGTGATTCAGAGCATTTAGTATATTCCAGGGATAATTGGAAAGCAAAAAATGGTCAAAAAAATTTTTTTAAGAAAAACCTTACAATAATACATGAACCCATCCTATTTATTCACAGAGCTATTTCTGTATTTAGTGAGATCAAGGCTCTTTAGGGACAGCAAGCATGCTTACAGTTAAGTACATATTCTTTTACTGACACTTTTATATTATTGTAACAAAATCAGAAGACCTTGATTTAAAAAGACCACTGACTGTCATTTATAAAAAAATGTAATGTGCCCATAATCAATGGAGTTTTCTAATTTTTGACAGTTCAATCTTCAGTCTATGTATGTTATTTGAAAATATAATAGTACATTTCATATTTTAACCTTGTAGTTAGAAGTAGCTCTGTTAGTAATAGCTATAGACTAACATAAATCTGTCATCTAAATAAAGAAACCACTGCAGATTGGTTGCTAAAAAACTAATTATTTCAATTGTTTTGGGAGAAAATGTTACATATCTCATAGCACCCTAATTTACTGATGATTAGTTTTTATGCTATCTAATAGAATGACACAAAAGGAAACTAATCAAGTTGTACAACTTGATCAAGTAACAAGAACATAACTAAATATAAAACTTTACTTTGATGTTCTATGGGGATAAATATCCACACGGATTGCTAGTAAGCAAAACTAGCTGTGACATGCTGTATAGCTAAAATGATTCTGTCAGTAGCATTTCACTACCGTCCAATGAATTATCAGGAGAGCAATGTGACGCAGCTCTGTATTACCTATTTGAATTATACTTTAGATGAAACTCTATTTTTAATATTAGTTCTTTGGTGAAATTCTGATCCAATTAAAGATCTTTCTCATATGTGTTTTCACATTTAGATCTCAGTTGCATCTGTCAAGATAAATGAAGATTGTTTTATGATTCCCTAAGAGTTTTATCATGTAGCTTCATTAGCTCCTGTCTAGGCTGGTTAGTTCATTTGATTAAAGCTGGGGCTCATGACAGAAAAGTCAGGGGTTCAGTCGTGTTTAAGTTAATTTACCTTGATCTTTGTTTACATACTAAATTCTGAGCAACTTCTTATAGATCTGTTGTTCACCTCAATTCACCATCAGGAAAACAACTCTGTATCACTGACTTGGTGGCATTTGACTTGTACATACCATTAACACCTGTGCATTTGCTTATTGGTTAATCTGGTGATTGCAAAAGCCCACTTAATATTTAGTGTCAATTAGTGGATTTTGCTTTTCTAGGATTGCTGTAGTCAGTCAGAAACATTTAGGAATTTATTAGATCATTTCAAAATTAACTTTGTTTAAATAAATTTTCTATAAATAGTCATTTATCCTCACCTTGAGGCCACTGGGAATTATCTGAATATTGATTACTGCCAACCTGTGGATCTGAGCCTGTTTGCCTCTCTCCCTTTAACCCTGCTGATGGTGTAACTCCAATCTGCTTCAAAGCATCTCCTTACAATGTTTAGAAATCTCCTGGGGGTGCTTTATATGTCCTTTATATAGTCTCTTTCATCTTCTTTTGGGTACCATTTTCTTTCAGTTTTAACTTGGCTTTGGAGGCAAGCATTCCCAATGGCCAGAGTACTTTTAATATTTGCCAAGACCCCATGAGCTCAAGCTGTATGGAATGATCTGGCCTTGTAGCTGCTCCATTTCTTACCCCAGGAGAGAAAGTGCTCTTGAAACTCCTTCCCTCTTCTCATATTATACTAAGATATACAAGCCTGAGAGCACTGCTGGTTGATAAATATATTTTAGTGAATCAGCTCCTCCTTTTTAATTCCTAGATTTTTTTTTTTTGTTAATTCCTAGATTTTTAACCACGGCTCTTTTTAGTGGTGTGGTGTGGCTGGAGCTGGCTTGCCAGCTGAAAGTTTGAAATCAGCCAACTTTGGATATTTCACGCCATAGAAATCAGCAAGTGCTCCTATTTAGGATATCTTTTTTCCTTAGAGAGCCATTTGCTGGCACACACTGGCTCTTTCTCCATCTCTCCTCTTCTCTCCAAGACTCTGCCTGGGACCATGGAAATGGGAAAATGGTTGGACTGATAGGATGATACACTTTCTCGATCCTGACTCTGGACTTTAAGCCTTAAAATCTCTTTCCTTAGAGCCTCTCCCCCTCTTCTAGGGAGGCTCAGGCTCATAGGTTCTTAATGAAAACAGAATCCATGTGGGTCCCTCTACCCCAGCAAAGGTCCCAGGCCCTTTCAACCCCACACATGGAGTTAACACAATTTGGGCTATAAGTCTGATACTGCTCAACTCTTGGCTTCCTTAGGAAGATAGATACAGGGACCTCGTTGTGTATCATCATTCCCAAACACATATTTTTGAATTTTTCAGACATGCATGCCTTTAAAAAAAAAAAAGAAATTTAGGATCTTAGTTTGGGATAACCATTATTAGCTGTGATGTATCATTTACCAACTTACTGATTGCTTTCTCCCCAAGTGCCTCCCATATCCCATACTGCTATATCAGGGCAATTGAATACAATGAAGAAATCGCTTTAATAGCAATACTTGGGTACTGGAAAAGAAATAGCCATTTCTACAATAAGAATGATTTGGTGTAACTTAGTTCTTTTTAGCGGAGAAGGCAATGGCACCCCACTCCAGTACTTTGCCTGGAAAATCCCATGGATGGAGGAGCCTGGTAGGCTGCAGTCCATGGGGTCGCTAAGAGTCAGACAGAGTCAGACACGACTGAGTGACTTCCCTTTCACTTTTCACTTTCATGCATTGGAGAAGGAAATGGCAACCCACTCCAGTGTTCTTGCCTGAAGAATCCCAGGGATGGGGGAGCCTGGTGGCTGCCATCTGTGGGATCACACAGAGTCGGACATGACTGAAGTGACTTAGCAGCAGCAGCAGCAAGCAGTTCTTTTTAGCTAATCAGTAGGCTTCATTTCTTATGCCATGCCTTCAGGTATTAAAAGAAAGGCTCAAGTGTTTTAAGTTAAACTAATTAAAACCTTTAAAAATTCAATATTCCAACTTTCATGACCTCAGTTAAATGCATTAATTGCATTATGTAACTCTTTAAAGTAATTAAATGCCAAAGTATTACAGTTACAAATTTATTATGAATCTTACCCAGGATAGCAACATAAAAGGGCTATTAAATTAAGGTTAATTAGAAGAAACACCAAGATTCCTACAATTTATTTATTCTTTTAAAAAAGCAGAATAATTTCCACTACTTACTTTATATGTATTGTAGAGTATAAAGAAATCTCATGCTTCTTCCCAAAGGGCAGTTAGTTGAAATCTGAACACTTTGACCCTCTAGTATAGCACAGGAAGTATCTGTGCATATAACCTCCTATGTCCATAATTATTAGCATCTTTCAAAAACAAAAATTAGTGTATCAGCAATGTCTTGATACACTAAAACAATGTCTTGATACACAAAAACACTGCATGTTTTTGACAGATTTATTGAACAACCTCTCTGTGCAAGGCACAGTGCTACATGCTATGCTATGCTATGCTAAGTCACTTCAGTCGTGTCCGACTCTGTGTGACCCCATAGATGGCAGCCCACCAGGCTCCCCCCGTCCCTGGGATTCTCCAGGCAAGAACACTGGAGTGGGTTGCCATTTCCTTCTCTAATGCATGAAAGTGAAAAGAGAAAGTGAAGTCGTTCAGTCAGGTCCAACTCTTAGCGACCCCATGGACTGCAGCCTACCAGGCTCCTCCATCCGTGGGATTTTCCAGGCAAGAGTACTGGAGTGGGGTGCCACTGCCTTCTCCGACTGTGCTACATAAGAGGGGTAAATTGATAAACTAGACTGTTCTTGTCCTCATGCGGCTCCTGTCTTGGGGAGGATATAGACACATAATCAAACTGCTGTAAAACAACATGTGAAGACATTGAATGTACAGAGAAGGGCGCTAATTTGCCTGGGAAGCAGAACAAGAAAGTTTACCAAAGTCTGTGCATAACTGTTTCAGCCACTGCTTTATTTGGGCTCAAAGCTATTTCCATGCCTTATAAACTGAGATGTATAAATGAAAGATGTATGATCAGTGTGGACCATTAGCCACGTTCTCCTATTCTGATTCTTTTCAGTTATTGAGCCATCGCCAGTGAAAATCTGATTGGAGCACTTGGCTCTGTGCTTGAACCATTATTTTCCCTCAATTTATTTGGAGCTAAGGCAAAAATGATGCTCTAGTGTGTGTTTTGATACCCCCCTCCTCAAGAGGTATGCTATATAGTTATATTAAGTTACCTCTTAGATTTCTTTGTATTCAGAATTATAGTTCCTGACTTTTCAAAATTATCCTTTGCATACATTTGCCTTCCTTATAAGATGAAAAGTGAACTTCATCTTGACATGAAGACTGATCATATAATCTACATTTAAAGTAACATATGTCTCTCAAAATAACTTCAAAAATATGCAGCCATCAAAATTCAGTATGGTAAGGCTTCTTTACACATGGCAGACAACACTCTTCTAGAACATTGTGGAGAAGCATTCAGATTAGGATGTCATGTCCTGACTAGTTAATTAGGGTGGAAATGCTTCTTTGGGTAGAACATTGCATATTTTTTTGCAGTGATGTATTTCTGAAAGATGATCTTCAAACAGTGCAAACACTCTTTGATCCTTTTTCCATAATAATTTGGTAAGAACAAATTGCTTAAGTATGTTGGCCAAATATGTTTTCTTATCATGTATTGTTTTCAGCATTAGTTATCCTTTAGTTATTAGCTTTATTCCTTGCAGGCCTGATTTTTCTCAATAAAATAACAAGTGTTAATTAAAATCATTTTGGAAATGACCCAAAAGTCATTTAAAATATCATGGTAGGTGGGACATGTAATGTGGAACTCTTCATAGTTAACTGTCCTCATAGTTAACTAATGACCTGTTCTCTTTGGATGTACAAAGCACAGAAGGATGTACAAAAGCAGTCAGACAGGTGACTTCAGAGGCCTTGTAAAGTTTATTACTTCTGGCCTAATTGTAACTTCAAAAAAAAAAAAAAAAAATCCCACACAGAAAACTTCACTATCCACAGCATGTCCTAGACTGTCAGAGTAGGACTTACAGGTAAATGTAGTTGCAGACACTTAATAATTGACCTCTCTCCCTGGTGGCTCAGACAGTAAAGAATCTGCATGCAATGCAGGAGACCAGGTTCAATCCCTGGGTCAGGAAGATCCCCTGGAGAAGGAAATGGCAACCCACTCCAATACTCTTGCATGGAGAATTTCATGGGCAGAGGAGCCTGACAGGCTACAGTCCACGGGGTAGCAAAGAGTCAGACATGACTGAATGACTAATTTTCAATTTTTCCCTCGTCGCTTAGATGGTAAAGAATCTGCCTTCTATGCAGGAGACCTAGGTTTGATCCCTGGGTGGGGAAGATCCCCTGGAGAAGGGAATGGTTACCCACTCCACTATTCTTGCCTGGAGAATTCCATGGCCAGAGGAGTCTGACAGGCTACAGTCCACAGGGTAGCAAAGAGCTGGACATGACTGAGTGACTAACACTTTAAAAAGAGTTTTTCACTTTTTTAGAAGATAATCCGGAGGAAACCTACAAGATGCCCTGGCAAGTCTTCAAATTTGAAAAGTGATTATAATTTTTTTTTTCTGCTGGCAGCTTATTAACTTTATTAAGATTTTAAAAGGAAATAATTTTGAAATAGCAGTTGACAAAAGATTCAAATGACTTCCAAAGAGAACTGGGTGGTGAGGATCATGAAACACTGGATGTGTTTCTGAGGGCAACTTCAGAATCAGCTACTCAGGAAATTTTAAAAAGAGAATTTATATCCTTTTAATAATGTCATGAATAATGGTAGCATGATGAGGGTTGATCCTCGAGGAAATGTGGAATGACTGCTCAAGCGTTCTTCAGTTTTGAAATTCTATGATAAATAAATCTATTTTTCTTAAAACTGTTCAGAACAGGCTCAGGGTTTTCAATTTAAGCACAGGTTTATAAAAATTGATTTGGTTACTTCTAACACCAGTTAGCCGGGGAAGGCAATGGCACCCCACCCCAGTGCTCTTGCCTGGAGAATCCCATGGACGGAGGAGCTTGGTAGGCTCCAGTCCATGGGGTCGCTAGGAGTCGGATATGACTGGGCGACTTCACTTTCACTTTTCACTTTCATGCATTGGAGAAGGAAATGGCAACCCACTCCATTGTTCTTGCCTGGAGAATCCCAGGGACAGAGGAGCCTAGTGGGCTGCCATCTATGGGATCGCACAGAGTCGGACACGACTGAAGCGACTTAGCAGCAGCAGCAGCAACACCAGTTAGCAAGCTTAAGCAAGGCAGGCATCTGGAAATCATTCTCAAATTAGAGGTAAGGCCGTGAATAGGCTGGTTTCTGAACCTCAGATTGCCACGTGAACTTCAGCAACACCATAAACGTTGCTGGATGGAGAGAGTGCCATGACCCAATTTCTCCATACACATGTTCCATTTACTTTACAACCTCCAAGCCTGATAAATACGGAGTGCTTCATCCTGTTTTCTGGGGTTGCGGTGTTTGCCATGCAGGTGGAATACAGGCGGGTATTGATACCGTGCTAAATCACAGCATTCTGAAAAACTCGGTGCCTTGCAAAAGGCCATATCTCAGAAAAGTTACTGCTTCAAATAAATGTGCTATTTTATAAAATTACACCTACTGTATCAGAAAAAAATGTTCTTTCATGTGAGTGACATTTATATGACTGTCATTTATACGGAATAGGACATTCTCACACAGCAAGGCTGAAGAATTGGTTTGGAAAGTTGAGAGTATTCTCTGAATGATAAAAGTGGTGCAAATCCAAGGTATTCAGTAGAAAAAGACTGTCTCTCCACAACTGGGTAGTTTCCCTAAAAAAGTGAAACCTGCATTATTATGAAGAAATAAATTTCTTAATTACACATATATCATTGATGAAGTTTTCAATGTATTTCAAACCTACAAGCATCTTTAGTCATGGGTTTTTACCTTGTTAGAGGTGGATTTTGTGGCTACTCTGCTCCAATAGACTTTTATTTTATGTGTGTGGAAACTGAGGCTGAGGTGTTGAACTTCTAATTAGAACTAAGAATAGAATTCTCCAGTCCCACTCCTGCCCTATTCTCCACCCGGTTGACTTTCCTTTAGACCAGTCATCTTCTAAATAAAGTTTTAAAATTACTATCCAGAGGGGGAAAGTACCTTCCAGCTGCCTCTGGACAAACAGGGAACCAAAGGTTTTATTTACTCTTCACATCGATTACATTCCAAAGCAGAATTTCTCTGGAAAAACAATTGCTAAAGATCAAAGAACGAAGCAGTTGCAAATCTCAGGACGCATTTTCAGCTCTTGGCCAGGACGTGTACTCAGATCTGACCCCACTCCAGTACTCTTGCTTGGAAAATCCCATGGATGGAGGAGCCTGGTAGGCTGCAGTCCATGGGGTCGCGAAGAGTCTGACACGACTGAGCGACTTCACTTTCTCTTTTCACCTTCATGCATTGGAGAAGGAAATGGCAACCCACTCCAGTGTTCTTGCCTGAAGAATCCCAGGGACGGGGGAGCCTGGTGGGCTGCCGTCTATGGGGTCGCACAGAGTCGGACAAGACTGAAGCGACTTAGCAGCAGCAGCAGCAGCAGCAGCAGCAGCAGCAGAAGTAAGATACAGAGAGGAGTCCAAGACCTAAGTCTTCCTTCTTAGGGCTCCTCTGCACCCCGAAGAAGCAAGAGAGAAACTCCTGGAAGCAAGCCACTTGCTGAATTGCTTAACTCATCCCGCCACACCCTTTGGTGGCCTTGCACCTTCTTCCCAGGGCGAGCAGGTTTGCGGAGCGGAGTCCTGGAAGCAGGGATTCGAGGTGGGCAGAAGCTGATAAGGGAGGGGGAGCCCTGTGGCGAAAGGTACCAGGCGTAGGCCGGCAGCAATATGACCCACCTGCGGGAGAGGTGCTTCCGAAGCGGCTGTGGTCCAGCGCCGCTGCTGCAGGGCGCAACGAAGGCCAGGCTGGGAGGGGACGCTGCTCGATGCTCTGTGCTCCGGTGCTTAGCCACACTCAATTTAAGAAGCCCGAGAGCAGAGGGAGGGCTCGCTAGATTGCGCAAGAGAAGCGGTGAAGAAAGCGCTTCCAGGAAGAGTTCAAGCTGGGAATCCCAGACAGCTGGGAGGACCAGAAATTCCGGTGCTGCCACTGTTGCTGCAGATGTTGACATTGGTCTCAGGCCAGTGGAGTTTTTAAAAGATTTTCCCCAGACCGTTTGAGATCTTGTTTATCCCTGGCAGATTGAGGCTTGGAGAGGCTGAGGAGGACCCCTTTTCTGAAGGAACCAGAGAGGCTACTTTGAAAAGCTGAGAAGACATTTCCCCATGTGCTATAGTGTCTTAATTCAGAGGTGACATCTTTCTCCTCTACCTGGAAACCTTGGGTTTGGGGAGGGGCGGGGATGCATAAATTGGATGATCTTGAATTTGGAGGTCTTAATTTAGGTACATTAAATAGTTCAAAGGAAACAAACCAAGTAAGAGAGAGGGATACTAATGAGGATACCAATGTGCGTCTATACTTATATAATATTGGAAAATAATGGTGCAATTATATATATTGGACTGATAGGTCTTTCTACTTAGAAAGAGCTCAAGAGTCACACCTGTGATAGCTTAAAATTTAACTAACCATGATAATCTATGGGACAAAACACAACTGCACTCCAAAACTCTGTGGTCTAGAGCCCAGAGCCTTCTCAATCTGTCTCCTACCCAGTCACCTGGTCTTAATGATGTGCTTGCCCAGGGCAAGATGTTCAGCCATATGGGGGGCCTTTTCCCATCACTTTTGAGTCAAATCCCTTTCTGCCTGGATTGCGACTCTCCCCAGAGCATCTCATGGAGTCAGGTCACACACCATGTCTTCCAAGAGGTCTTCTTTGAGTCACTTGTTATAATTAAGCTTTTCTTTCTCCATACAGTGTAATTTATTCTTCTACTACAGAAGTTAGGATAATTTGCCTCTTAAGAAAATTATTGTGTCTCTCCTTTCCTGGTTTGCAAGCTTGACACTCTATTATTTTTAGCCTGAAATTCTCTACCACACCTAGCACAGTAGTTGGCATATAACAGGTAGTCAACATTTATTGCACTCATTAGTAAATCTACTGCCAGTTATATTTTGCAGAATGTTCATCAGGTATAATTCTTCAGGGATGGAAGAACTTAAAAAGGTATTCACTGCTTTTATAGCACCTGATTTTCCCAGTCTAAAGACTCACAGGGTGAGAGAAGGGTGTAGCAGGGAAAGAAGGCTTCTTGCTGTGTCTCTAAGAAGCCTCACAGTTGATCAACACAGTTGCTGTGACTTGCTCCTGGTCTAGCATCTGGCTTTAATTCATGTAGGCACAAAAACTCAATTCTTAGCTCATTGAACCTGGTACTTACAATTAGAATGCTGATTTGTTAGTGGTCAATGGAGTATGAAGCAAATAGTATGAAATATGGTTGCTATGGGCACCAGACATTGTGGCCACCACATGGTCTCCCAGTAGGCACATCCCATGGAGGCTGTTTTATATAGAGGGCTGTTCCATAAATAGAGGAAGTGAGTTGTAAGATTGCAAAGTTGCTGGCATCTAGCCATCCACCAGTCACAAGGTGGTGACATACATGCCACAAGCGGACAGCTGAGGTCTGGGCCAGGTCACTCTGGTTTCTGGGCAGTGTTTGGATCCTTTATAAGTTGACAAAATAGAAAATTGTATTTCCAAATGCAGCCTCCCATTAATAACTGAATCATTTCTTTAGATTATTAGATAAATAATCATTGCTTTAGATAAACATCAGATGGAAAAAATTTTTGAAGCCTGATTTTTATTAGAGGCAGATATATTTCAGTTACATAAGCTCTTTTTTTTTTTTTGGCCAAAGGCAACTCCCCAGAAAGGGAAGATTAAAATGACTGGAATATGAAAGATTAAAAAAATTATATTTATTAGTACCAAATTTATGAGGTACTTGACTTATTTATCTTGTGGTTTAAGAACTGATTTTTCCCTTGGTCATAGGAGGGACACACAGTTCATAAGTCTCCCAGTCTTTCCTTAAGCCTTTACTGTAGGGCAAAATTAAGCTTCCAAAGATGCCAGGTACTGGAAAACCCAAGGATTTTTCTCTTGACAGGATTCACCGTTCTCCCTGTAGCATTATCATTGTAACTCCAGATAACCCTTCCCAGATGTTGCACACCATCAAAGAGGTCCTGTTCAGAGATTTCCATGGGGACTGTGCCCTAAGTCTTTCCTGTTATTTCTTCTCCTGCCAGCCTCAGTTGAGTTCAGTCGCTCAGTCGTGTCCAACTCTTTGCAACCCCATGAATCACAGCACGCCAGACCTCCCTGTCCATCACCAACTCCCGGAGTTCACTCAGACTCACGTCCATCGAGTCAGTGATGCCATCCAGCCATTTCATCCTCTGTCGTCCCCTTCTCCTCCTGCCCTCAATCCCTCCCAGCATCAGAGTCTTCTCCAATGAGTCAACCCTTCACACGAGGTGGCCCAAGTACTGGAGTTTCAGCTTTAGCATCATTCCTTCCAAAGAAATTCCAGGGCTAATCTCCTTCAGAATGGACTGATTGGATCCCCTTGCAGTCCAAGGGACTCTCAAGAGTCTTCTCCAACACCACACTTCAAAAGCATCAATTCTTCAGTGCTCAGCTTTCTTTACAGTCCAACTCTCACTTCCATACATGACCACTGGAAAAACATTAGCCTTGACTAGATGGACCTTTGTTGGCAAAGTAATGTCTCTGCTTTTGAATATGCTATCTAGGTTGGTCATAACTTTCCTTCCAAGGAGTAAGCATCTTTTAATTTCATGGCTGCAGTCACCATCTGCAGTGATTTTGGAGCCCCCCAAAATAAAATCTGACACTGTTTCCACTGTTTTCCCATCTATTTCCCATGAAGTGATGGGACCAGAGGCCATGATTTTCGTTTTCTGAATGTTGAGCTTTAAGCCAACTTTTTCACTCTCCTCTTTCACTTGCATCAAAGGCTTTTTAGTTCCTCTTCACTTTCTGCCATAAGGGTGGCGTCATCTGCATATCTGAGGTTATTGATATTTCTCCTGGCAATCTTGATTCTAGATTGTGCTTCTTCCAGCCCAGCGTTTCTCATGATGTATTCTGCATAAATAAGCAGGGTGACAATATACAGCCTTGATGTACTCCTTTTCCTATTTGGAACCAGTCTGTTGTTCCATGTCCAGTTCTAACTGTTGCTTCCTGACTTGCATACAGGTTTCTCAAGAGACAGGTCAGGTGATCTAATATTCCCATCTCTTTCAGAATTTTCCACAGTTTATTGTGATCCACACAGTCAAAGGCTTTGGCATAGTCAATAAAGCAGAAATAGATGATTTTCTGGAACTCTCTTGCTTTTTCCATGATCCAGCAGATATTGGCAATTTGATCTCTGGTTCCTCTGCCTTTTTTAAAACCACCTTGAACATCAGGAAGTTCACAGTTTACGTATTGCTGAAGCCTGGCCTGGAGAATTTTGAGCATTGCTTTACTAGCGTGTGAGATGAGTGCAATTGTGCGGTAGTTTGAGCATTCTTTGGCATTGCCTTTCTTTGGGATTGGAATGAAAACTGATCTTTTCTGGTCCTGTGGCCACTGCTGAGTTTTCCAAATGTGCTGGCATATTGAGTGCAACACTTTCACAGCATCATCTTTCAGGATTTGAAATAGCTCAACTGGAATTCCATCACCTCCACTAGCTTTGTTCCTAGTGATGCTTTCTAAGGCCCACTTGACTTTACATTCCAGGATGTCTGGCTCTAGGTGAGTGATCACACCATCGTGATTATCTGGGTCGTGAAGATCTTTTTTGTACAGTTCGTCTGTGTATTCTTGCCACCTCTTCTTAATATCTACTGCTTCTGTTAGGTCCATACCATTTCTGTCCTTTATTGAGCCCATCTTTGCATGAAATGTTCCCTTGGTATCTCTAATTTTCTTGAAGAGATCTCTAGTCTTTCCCATTCTGTTATTTTCCTCTATTTCTTTGCATTGATTGCTGAAGAAGGCTTTCTTATCTCTTCTTGCTATTCTTTGGAACTCTGCATTTAGATGCTTATATCTTTCCTTTTCTCCTTTGCTTTTTGCTTCTCTTCTTTTCACAGCTATTTGTAAGACCTCCTCAGAGAGCCACTTTGCTTTTTTGCATTTCTTTTCCATGGGGATGGTCTTGATCCCTGTCTCCTGTACAATGTCACGAACCTCCATCCATAGTTCATCAGGCACTCTATCTTTCAAATCTAGTCCCTTAAATCTATTTCTCACTTCCACTGTATAATCATAAGGGATTTGATTTAGGTCATATCTGAATGGTCTAGTGATTTTCTCTACTTTCTTCAATTTCAGTCTGAATTTGGCAATAAGGAGTTCATGGTCCGAGCCACAGTCAGCTCCTGGTCTTGTTTTTGTTGACTATATAGAGCTACTCCATCTTTGGCTGCAAAGAATATAATCAATCTGATTTTGGTGTTGACCATCTGGTGATGTCCATGTGTAGACTCTTCTCTTGCGTTGTTGGAAGAGAGTGTTTGCTATGGCCAATGCATTTTCTTGACAAAACTCTATTAGTCTTTGCTCTACTTCATTCCATATTCCAAGGCCAAATTTGCCTGTTACTCCAGGTGTTTCTTAACTTCCTACTTTTGCATTCCAGTCCCCTATAATGAAAAGGACATCTTTTTTGGGTGTTGATTCTCAAAGGTCTTATAGATCTTCATAGAACCATTCAACTTCAGATTCTTCAGCGTTACTGTTGGGTCATAGACTTGAATTACTGTGATATTGAATGGTTTGCCTTGGAAATGAACAGAGATCATTCTGTCATTTTTGAGATTGCATCCAAGTACTGCATTTCGGACTCTTCTGTTGACCATAATGGCTACTCCATTTCTTCTGAGGGATTCCTGCCTGCAGTAGTAGATACAATGGTCATTTGAGTTAAATTCACCCATTCCAGTCCATTTTAGTTTGCTGATTCCCAGAATGTTGACGTTCACTCTTGCCATCTCTTGTTTGACCACTGCCAATTTGCATTGATTCATGGACCTGACATTCCAGGTTCCTATGCAATATTGCTCTTCACAGCATCAGGCCTTGCTTCTATCACCAGTCACGTCCACAACTGGGTATTGTTTTTGCTTTGGCTTCATCCCTTCATTCTTTCTGGAGTTATTTCTCCACTGATCTCCAGTAGCATATTGGGCCCTTACTGTCCTGGGGAGTTCCTCTTTCAGTATCCTATCATTTTGCCTTTTCATACTGTTCATGGGGTTCTCAAGGCAAGAATACTGAAGTGTTTTGCCATTCCCTTCTCCAGTGGACCACATCCTGTCAGACCTCTCAACCATGACCCGCCTGTTTTGGGTGGCCCCACAGGCATGGCTTAGTTTCTTTGAGTTAGACAAGGCTGTGGTCCGTGTGATCAGATTGAGTAGTTTTCTGTGCTTATGGTTTCAGTGTGTCTGCCCTCTGATGCCCTCTTGCAACACCTACTGTCTTACTTGGGTTTCTCTTACCTTGGACATGGGGAATCTCATCATGGCTGCTCCATCTCTTCCTGCTACCCTACTACCTCCATTTTTCCACGTTGAAGAACTTAGTAAAATTGATGAAGTAGAGCTAGAGCTAGTGTTCATTAAGTATTATTAAGTGATTGAATTAAAGTGTGTCTTTAGCATCCTGTATCTCCTTTTTTTCTGTCATTTTTCTCCTCTTTAGGGACCCTCTTCTCTGTGGCTCCAGGTCTTACCCATTTGTCCCTCTTCCCTATTGTCCATACTTATAGTATATATACCACACACATTTTTATGGGGTGGGGCTTTCAACATTTGCTGGCCCTAGATGTTATTGACTTGATAGCCTATCTAACTGGAGAAGGCAATGGCAACCCACTCCAGTACTCTTGCCTGGGGAATCCCAGGGATGGAGGAGCCTGTTAGGCTGCAGGCTATGGGGTCCCTAGGAGTTGGACACGACTGAGCGACATCACTTTCACTTTTCACTTTCATGCATTGGAGAAGGAAATGGCAACCCATTCCAGTGTTCTTGCCTGGAGAATCCCAGGGACGGGGGAGCCTGGTGGGCTGCCGTCTCTGGGGTCGCACAGAGTCAGACATGACTGAAGCGATTTAGTAGCAGCAGCAGCAGCAGCCTATCTAACTAGCATGTATTGAGGAAATTTTGATCAGCTTAAAGATTTATCTTCTAGCTATTTTGAGGGAAAAAAATTTGAAGAACCCCTCGGGATGTCTCTGCCTACTCAAAGGAATGAGTCTCAAGTTGGGGATTGCAAGCACACTGGGAGATAGTTTGAATATGAGTATAATGATGTTTTATTTTTTGTTTGCCCATCATTCAGGGCCAGCATGAGGGTGAAGTGAATGAGGAACCTAGGGCAGAAAATTTGAGGAAAGGCTCACAGTCAAAACCAAACTTCCATGAATTAAAAATGAGTGTCTGATTAACTTAAATATTGCCTCTTGGTGCTTCTCCTCTTGTCCTGGCCTTGGAGAATCCATTTTCTTTCTGCTAATCATAGACCCTTTTTTTTTTTTTTTCCTTTGAGAAACACCCTTGCACAATCCCTGGTCCACTTGGAAGTGGTAGCACCGCTAGGATTTCAGGAATAGACCCATTACTTAGGTCTGGCCAATACACAGTAATTGGCTCAGTGATTACCTAAGCTGGGCCAATAGGAATCTTTCCAGAGGGTTGTTGAACTGCTAAATGTAAACCTGGGTGGCTGTGAAGGGAGAGTGGGCCTGAGAAAGTAGTCACTTCCAGGGAAAGGAGAGCAAAGAGATGGGAAGAGACAGATTTCTGAAGTTGCTGGAACTTCATACCACTGGGATTTTCAGTTACAAGAGTTGATATTTGGGTGTTTGCTTAATAAAATGGGATTGGGTACAATGAGAAGGTCACCTGATCAGTCTTGCTTCTCCAGTCATACCACATGTTTAAGGTGCTTTCATCACAGAAAAGGATGACATTTGTTGTTTTGGAATAAAGCTTCCAAATTTTCTTGTAGCAGATTTGGGACATGGATAAGCAATCAATCTTTGTGGTTGATGCTTCTAGGCTACTTCCCGGTGGACTTGGAAATTTAATTTCTTGTCCCAACAAATTTCTTTTTCTACTCTTTTCCTACTTTTCCAAGAAGTGTACTAATTGAACCATCAACCCCCTCTCCCCAACTATAAAATTGTAAAGGGTACAGTAAAGAAACCCACACCATGGACCTGGACCTGGTTTTAACTTATTTTTAGGATTCCTGCCAACACAGAGAAGGAAGCAAAACAAAACATTTTGCCACCCACTTGTACCCAAAAAAAGTCCTGATGGGAAAATATGCCAGACACTGACAATAGTGGAGACTGGGCTAGACGATGTCAGGAATGACAATAAAGAACTTAAAAATAAAACATGCCCTAAAGAAACTCTCACTAGAAATTCAAGAGAAGGTATAAGTGGAAGAGTTGAATGTGTGAGATGAGTGAATAGTAATATTTTTAAAAGTCCCTGACTGCAGGTGAAGGGTGGCTACTTCTGGGAATTAGAAATGGGCAAGAAATCCCAGTCCTCTTTATCTGGGTCTCTGATTCTCCAGGTCACAAGGTCTGTGTTAATGTTGGAGATTCCAAAGCCACTGGGAGGGCAGTGAACTAATCATCCCCCGTAGAAATCTGGATGTGCGCCAAGCTACACCTGCTGACCTCAGAGGTGGTCAGTTAGTTGTGACACTATCAAAGAACAAGATGTTCAAAATAGTTTGAAGAGATAGGGAAACTTTTGAGCTGAGTTCATGTTTTGATAAATGACACTGTTACTAAAGATGTTCTTTGGTAATCCTAAAAGTGAAGATAAGGTGCCTCAGTTTCACCCCAGCCTCCCAGTAGACATGCTGGTTTATCAAGCTGCAGGAAGAGCTCTGATTCAACAGAGGGTGGCGACTACTGTTAGCACTGCAGGTATTGTTAGTAAAGTCAATTCCAGTCCGGTCAATCTACACTTGGTGCCAGTAAGGGCAGGTTAGTTGGATTTTCAGTTGCTAAAGAGGGAAAAAAGATTCAAGTGCATTTAGCTTCATGCATTGTCCTGTTCGCCTTCAAACAAAGTTAGCAATGAGTTAATCATAGGAGGAAAAGAAAAGGACAAGAAGAATTAAAATATTGGGTATATTTTTATTTTTGCATAATTTTAAATATTTGTAAAGATAAATTACTTATAAGAGTTATTTTTCTTAGAATAGCCTTGAAGATAACTCTAAAACTTCCTCTGTCATGCTGGCAGGGAAATACCAAATCTAGGTAATTTATTTTATATTCACAGATTATTTGCCACACCATTGATTTAACTACTGTAGGTTGTTTTGGGTTATATAAAACTTCTTTTTAAAGTATTAATTAAAATATTTGAAAAAATAATGCAAGGTGCAAAATTCAAGATATGAAAAGGGTACTTGAAAAACACATTCCCCCGCCACCCCAGACAATAAGTTTTCCTGCCTGGAGGCTACCATTTTGATGATTTATTGGGCTCCTTTCACAGACAGACAGTGCACATTGAAACACATCAGATCAGATCAGATCAGATCAGTCGCTCAGTCGTGTCCGACTCTTTGCGACCCGATGAACCGCAGTACGCCAGGCCTCCCTGTCCATCACCAGCTCCCGGAGGTCACTCAGACTCGCATCCATCGAGTCAGTGATGCCATCCAGCCATCTCATCCTCTGTCGTCCCCTTCTCCTCCTGCCCCCAATCCCTCCCAGCATCAGAGTCTTCTCCAATGAGTCAACTCTTCGCATGAGGTGGCCAAAATACTGGAGTTTCAGCTTTAGCATCATTCCTTCCAAAGAAATTCCAGGATTGATCTCCTTCAGAATGGACTGGTTGGATCTTCTTGCAGTCCAAGGGACTCTCAAGAGTCTTCTCCAACACCACAGTTCAAAAGCATCAATTCTTCGGCATTCAGCCTTCCTCACAGTCCAGCTCTCACATCCATACATGACCACAGGAAAGACCATAGCCTTGACTAGGCGAACCTTTGTTGGCAAAGTGATGTCTCTGCTTTTGAATATGCTATCTAGGTTGGTCATAACTTTCCTTCCAAGGAGCAAGCGTCTTTTAATTTCATGGCTGCAGTCACCGTCTGCAGTGATTTTGGAGCCCAGAAAAACAAAGTCTGACACTGTTTCCACTGTTTCCCCATCTATTTCCCATGCAGTGATGGGACCAGATGCCATGATCTTCGTTTTCTGAATGTTGAGCCTTAAGCCAACCTTTTCACTCTCCACTTTCACTTTCATCAAGAGGCTTTTTAGCCCCTCTTCACTTTCTGCCATAAGAGTGGTGTCATCTGCATATCTGAGGTTATTGATATTTCTCCCGGCAATCTTGATTCCAACTTGTGTTTCTTCCAGTCCAGCATTTCTCATGATGTACTCTGCATATAAGTTAAATAAACATGGTGACAATATGCAGCCTTGACGTACTCCTTTTCCTATTTGGAACCAGTCTGTTGTTCCATGACCAGTTCTAACTGTTGCTTCCTGACCTGCATATAGATTTCTCAAGAGGCAGATCAGGTGGTCTGGTATTCCCATCTCTTTCAGAATTTTCCATAGTTTATTGTGATCCACACAGTCAAAGGCTTTGGCATAGTCAATAAAGCAGAAATAGATGTTTTTCTGGAACTCTCTTGCTTTTTCCATGATCCAGCGGATGTTGGCAATTTGATCTCTGGTTCCTCTGCCTTTTCTAAAACCAGCTTGAACATCAGGAAGTTCACGGTTCACACATTGTTGAAGCCTGGCTTGGAGAATTTTGAGCATTACTTTACTAGCGTGTGAGATGAGTGCAATTGTGCGGTAGTTTGAGCACTCCTTGGCATTGCCTTTCTTTGGGATTGGGATGAAAACTGATCTTTTCCAATCTTGTGGCCACTGCTGAGTTATCCAAATTTGCTGGCATATTGAGTGTAGCACTTTCACAGCATCATCATTCAGTACTTGGAATAGCTCCACTGGAATTCCATCACCTCCACTAGCTTTGTTCGTAGTGATGCTTTCTAAGGCCCATTTGACTTCACATTCCAAGATGTCTGGCTCTAGGTCAGTGATCACATCATCATGATTGTCTAGGTCTTGAAGCTCTTTTTTGTACAGTTCTTCTGTGTATTCTTGCCACCTCTTCTTAATATCTTCTGCTTCTGTTAGGTCCACACCATCTCTGTCCTTTATCATGCCCATCTTTGCATGAAATGTTCCTTTGGTATCTCTGATTTTCTTGAAGAGATCCCTAGTCTTTCCCATTCTGTTGTTTTCCTCTATTTCTTTGCATTGATCACTGAAGAAGGCTTTCTTATCTCTTCTTGCTATTCTTTGGAACTCTGCATTTAGATGTTTATATCTTTCCTTTTCTCCTTTGCTTTTCGCTTCTCTTCTTTTTGCAGCTATTTGCAAGGCCTCCCCAGACAGCCATTTTGCTTTTTTGCATTTCTTTTCCATGGGGATGGTCTTGATCCCTGTCTCCTGTACAATGTCACGAACCTCATTCCATAGTTCATCAGGCACTCTATCTATCAGATCTAGGCCCTTAAATCTATTTCTCACTTCCACTGTATAATCATAAGGGATTTGATTTAGGTCATACCTGAATGGTCTAGTGGTTTTCCCTACTTTCTTCAATTTCAGTCTGAATTTGGCAATAAGGAGTTCATGGTCCGAGCCACAGTCAGCTCCTGGTCTTGTTTTTGCTGATTGTATAGAGCTTCTCCATCTTTGGCTGCAAAGAATATAATCGATCTGATTTTGGTGTTGACCATCTGGTGATGTCCATGTATAGAGTCTTCTCTTGTGTTGTTGGAAGAGGGTATTTGCTATGACCAGTGCATTTTCTTGGCAAAACTCTGTTAGTCTTTGCCCTGCTTCATTCCGTATTCCAAGGCCAAATTTGCCTGTTACTCCAGGTGTTTCTTGACTTCCTACTTTTGCATTCCAGTCCCCTATAATGAAAAGGACATCTTTTTTGGGTGTTAGTTCTAAAAGGTCCTGTAGGTCTTCATAGAACCTTTCAACTTCAGCTTCTTCGGTTAGTGGTTGGGGCATAGACTTGGATTACTGTGACATTGAATGGTTTGCCTTGGAAACGAACAGAGATCATTCTATCGTTTTTGAGATTGCATTCAAGTACTGCATTTCGGACTCTTTTGTTGACCATGATGGCCACTCCATTTCTTCTGAGGGATTCCTGCCCACAGTAGTAGATAACATACTTATTCTTAAAAATACAAGTGGCAGCCTATTAGTCACATTCTTTTACATCTTACTTTTTCACATATTGTAAATCAGAGATCATCAGAATAGAGCAGTTAAGGCAATTCTATTTAAAATTACACACGTACATGTATATCTAGCTCCCTTCCCTGTTCCCCTTTTCTTTTATTTCTAAACCACTCCTTACTTTGTAACACACTGTACTTAAATTATTTATTATGTTTATTGTTTGTCTTTGCCTTGGAATGGAAGCACCATGAAGACAGAAAATTCTTGTATAATGTGAGCTTTGTTGTATCAGATCAGATCAGATCAGTCACTCAGTCGTGTCCGACTCTTTGCGACCCCATGAACCGCAGCACGCCAGGCCTCCCTGTCCATCACCAGCTCCCGGAGGTCACTCAGACTCGCATTCATCGAGTCAGTGATGCCATCCAGCCATCTCATCCTCTGTCGTCCCCTTCTCCTCCTGCCCCCAATCCCTCCCAGCATCAGAGTCTTCTCCAATGAGTCAACTCTTCGCATGAGGTGGTCAAAATACTGGAGTTTCAGCTTTAGCATCATTCCTTCCAAAGAAATCCCAGGGCTGATCTCCTTCAGAATGGACTGGTTGGATCTTCTTGCAGTCCAAGGGACTCTCAAGAGTCTTCTCCAACACCACAGTTCAAAAGCATCAATTCTTCGGCGCTCAGCCTTCTTCACAGTCCAGCTCTCACATCCATACATGACCACAGGAAAGACCATAGCCTTGACTAGACTAACCTTTGTTGGTAAAGTGATGTCTCTGCTTTTGAATATGCTATCTAGGTTGGTCATAACTTTCCTTCCAAGGAGTAAGCGCCTTTTAATTTCATGGCTGCAGTCACCATCTGCAGTGATTTTGGAGCCCAGAAAAATAAATTCTGACACTGTTTCCACTGTTTCTCCATCTATTTCCCATGCAGTGATGGGACCAGATGCCATGATCTTCGTTTTCTGAATGTTGAGCTTTAAGCCAACCTTTTCACTCTCCACTTTCACTCTCATCAAGAGGCTTTTTAGCCCCTCTTCACTTTCTGCCATAAGGGTGGTGTCATCTGCATATCTGAGGTTATTGATATTTCTCCCAGCAATCTTGATTCCAACTTGTGTTTCTTCCAGTCCGGCATTTCTCATGATGTACTCTGCATATAAGTTAAATAAACATGGTGACAATATACAGCCTTGATGTACTCCTTTTCCTATTTGGAACCAGTCTGTTGTTCCATGACCAGTTCTAACTGTTGCTTCCTGACCTGCATACAGATTTCTCAAGAGGCAGATCAGGTGGTCTGGTGACTAGTGCATAATAGGGTCTCAAAAAGGGCATGATGGACTGGTCTAAATTTTATTTCCTGTGTTTAAAGCTTTTCCTTTGCAATTAAAAAGTCATTTTAAAACTGGAGGAAAAAAACAAAAAACTTAAGGCAACATCAAGTCTTCAGTGAATTGTTACACTTTTTGAAAATACTGTAACTATTGCTTCTTCTACCCTACCCCCCTCAACTAAATCAACAGATCTTCAAAAACTCATATTCCATTCTACTAAGAAACCTTCAAAGGATTATTGTAGACAGTCATAAATTTTCTTTAATAAACAAAAATATTGTTTTTTCAAATATCGTTTGAACTATTTCAGCAAATACTTATGAATGAATGAATGGTTTGAAGGGAAAATGATGAACTGATAGAAACCCATACATAAAGGAGATATGTAGAAATATAAGATATTTGAAATCAGTCATGTCAAAAACATTGGTGAGATTAAACCCGTGCTTCAGTAGCTAAAGTGAAATACTCACATAGCCGTCTCTGCTGATTTCCACACAGGTTTGTGCTCAAGTTGTTCAGAAAAGGCCAAATGCCTTCAGCTACTTTATCTCTTCCTATTCCCAGGGTTCTGCTTTTCTTCAGACTTTTTTTCATCTATAATCTTTTCACTTAATTACTTCTTTCCCAACTCCATATCACCTACGTCTGTAATAGCATTTTGTGAAAATATAACAGAGTTCTTGGGCCGTTTTTGGAGAGTGTCTCTGTAGTGAGATATTGCTTGCTAAGTCCCAGGAGTTAGCAGTTGTCAACAGGCTGTAGAAGGATGTCCAGGATTCGCTATGTGACAGGGAGCAGAGACTCCCCTCTTCACATTTTGGAAATGCACAGTAGCCACTGAGTTTTGATTTCTCAGAAATGTCATCTCTGTTTTTATGTGATAATTGCAGGAAAAAGAGATGTGGACATGTGCTTTTAATTGACCTAAGTAAAAAATACTTTCATCATTAAAAGGAGTGGAGAAAAACAAAATAAAGGGATTACTGTAATGGCCCCCTTTAGATACCTAATTTGTTTGGACTAGTGGCTATTTGGGAATATTCTTAATTTGTGTTTTTTTGCATTTTGTAAAGCAGTGATAGATATTGTACATGAAAAGGGCCACAAGAGAAAGAATTTTTAGAGGCTGTGGGGAGGTAGGTTATAATTTTTTGTGTCAGTCAAATATGAATTATATAAAACCCTACATCAGAACTATTTTAATGTTGAACTTAAATCCAGTGCCCTTCATAACTTGATAGCTATCCTCCAAGGAGATCAGTTATAAGCAAATGATGTATTTTAATTGAACACTAGAAATTTAGAAAGAGAAGTTTATAAAATCTCATCAAAATCCACTTCTTAGAAATAAAAGCTTTTATTGTTTTTGGTGGTGGCTGACTTCCTGTGTCCACTCTTCCTTTTTAAAGAATAAAGCCTTTTCATGAAGATGGCACTAAAGGCAAAGAAGGAAGCCCCTGCTCCTCCTAAAGCTGAAGTCAAAGTAAAGGCTTTGAAGGCCAAGAAAGCAGTGTTGAAAGGTGTCCACAGCCACAGAAAAAAAATAAGAAGATCCGGATGTTGCCCACCTTCTGGCGGCCCAAAACACTGCGGCTCAGGAGGCAGCCCAAATATCCTCGGAAGAGCGCCCCCAGGAGAAACAAACTTGACCACTATGCCATCATCAAATTCCCCCTCACCACCGAGTCAGCCATGAAGAAAATAGAAGACAACAACACACTGGTATTCATTGTGAATGTCAAGGCCAACAAGCACCAAATTAAACAGGCTGTGAAGAAGCTCTATGACATTGACGTGGCTAAGGATCAGGCCTGATGGAGAGAAGAAGGCATATGTTCGACTGGCTCCTGACTGTGATGCTTTGGATGTTGCCAACAAAATTGGGATCATCTAAACTGAGTCCCGGGGAAGGCAGTGGCACCCCACCCCAGTACTTTTGCCTGGAAAATCCCATGGACGGAGGAGCCTGGTAGGCTCCAGTCCATGGGGTCACTAAGAGTTGGACACGACTGGGTGGCTTCACTTTCACTTTTCGCTTTCATGCATTGGAGAAGGAAATGGCAACCCACTCCAGTGTTCTTGCCTGGAGAATCCCAGGGACAGGGGAGCCTGGTGAGCTTCCGTCTATGGGGTCGCACAGAGTCGGACACGACTGAAGCGACTTAGCAGCAAACTGAGTCCAGCTGGCTAATTCCAAATATAAAAGTTTTTACTATGTAAAAAACAAATAAATAAATAAAGCATTATTTAAAAGAGGGAGGGAAACCAAGCAATGAACACCTGAGAAAACTGATTCTGAGAAGCCCAGTTTTCTGGCTACTATGCCTGAAAGGAGCAAAGGAAGAGACAGGAAAGCTCTAAAAAGAAAACCTTAAGGTCTTCAAATAAAAGTGTCAGGAATAATTTATTGTAGGGCCAAAACAATCAGAAAATACCGAGCCAATTACCACATATGTCAACACATAATTAACCTTATTTTGTTAACCTTAGTATGACCAGAAAAATATGTTTGATATACTCCAAGGAATGGTGTAAAAGCCATTTTAATGGCATTTCTATCCAAAATGATTATAATAAGGAATTTAAGGTCAGTTTTTGATATTGATCCACCCTCCTACCATAGATACCACTTGTACAGTTATGACATCCACCTTTTCATTACCCAAAACTGCCATACTTCCATTTCAAACACCTCATTTTCTGATCATTACCTCTTGTCTCTCCAGCTCATTTACCCTGTTTAATGCCACCCTTGCTAGATTCTAACTTTATCAGTACCTCTGATCCCCTGCCCTCATCCTTTACTGTTTTATCGTCCTCAGTTGCGTCCCTCATCTTTTCACTTAATCTTCCTACCTAGCTGATATTTCATGTACTACTATGATTATTTTCTTGCAAATTCTTCTTGAATCCTTTGGCCATATTTTTGTTCACTTTCCTTGCCTGGCAAATATCAACCCTGATTTCACCCAAATAACTGCCCACTATACACCTCCAAGCAGCTAAATGTTGCTGGAGAAAATCCAGTGATTGTGCCAGCTAGAGTCGTTTCAAAACACGACCACTGTGGTAAAGGCACAGTAACCTGAGTGCCATCCTATTGTCCTCGCTGAGCATATTCAATTTCTCAGTGTCTGAAATGATGCCATAAACCTCTACTTTTCTCCCCCGCCCCCAACAATTACATGTTATGATCTCACTTTTTTTTTAAACCACTAATTCTGAGAGCCAGATACTTGATACTTGACTCTACCATGTCTCTTGGTCCGTCTCTAAGGCCATTCTCCAGGTAGTCCTGGATCCGACCCCATGCCATCTTCATAAAGGCTTCACTCCTCTAACTATCCTCTTCTTTCTCCCAGTTACCAGTTCATCTCTCTCCACTGGCTTACATCTGACAGCACTCAGGTAATGACTTAATACACCAACCTTGAGCATTTGTTCTTTTCTTAGGATGTTTGTATGTTGTAGTTTTTATTGCTTCTGCTTGGAAAGCTCTTTTCTCAGATCTGTACCAATGGCCTCATTATTCTGGTCTCAGCTCAACTTCTTAATCTTTGAGGACCTTCTTAACTTAAAGTAGCTCTCCCATCCACCACCTTTCAGGCATGCACTGTATGTCACATTGTACGATTTTATTTTCTTCATGGTACATATTATTGTGTTTTTAATCACTGTGGTTGTATATTTCTTTTCCCACTGGAGAGTAAGCTTATTGAGGGCATAGACTGCCTCTTCTTCATTACTGTGTTACTGTACCTGACCCAGCATAGATTCTCGATAAATACTGACTGACAGATTGGCTGACTATGAAGATATTGTTCCCCAGCAACACTCAGTAAAAGATATATTACTGTACTTATTCCTTCGAACAAACCTATTTCTGGAAGGCTAGTGAATAATAGCAGCTGATGCCACTCTAATTGCAGAAAGTGAAGAGGAATTAAAGAGCCTTTTGATGAGGGTGAGAGAGGAGAGTGAAAAAGCTGGCTTAAAAGTCAACATTTGAAAAACTAAGATCATGGCATCTGGTCCTATCACTTCGTGTCAAATAGAAGGGGAAAATGTGGAAGCAGTACCAGATTTTATTTTCCTGGGTTCAAAAATCACTGCGGATGGTAACTTCAGCCATGAAATTAAAAGATGCTTGCTCTTTGGAAAGAAAGCTATGACAACGTGTCAAAAAGCAGAGATACCACTTTGCCAAAAAAGTCTGTATAGCCAAAGCTATGGTTTTTCCAGTAGTCATGTATGGACTTGAAAGTTGGACCATAAAGAAGGCGGCTGCTACTGCTAAGTCGCTTCAGTCGTGTCCGACTCTGTGCGACCCCATAGACAGCAGCCCACCAGGCTCTGCCATCCCTGGGATTCTCCAGGCAAGAACACTGGAGTGGGTTGCCATTTCCTTCTCCATTGCGTGAAAGTGAAAAGTGAAAGTGAAGTCACTCAGTCGCGGCCGACTCGTAGTGACCCCATGGACTGCAGCCTACCAGGCTCCTCCATCCATGGGATTTTCTAGGCAAGAGTACTGGAGTGGCTTGCCATTGCCTTCTCCGCAAAGAAGGCGGAGCACTGAAAAATTGATGCTTTTGAATTGTGGTGCTACAGAAGACTCTTGAGAGTCCCCTTGACTGTAAGGACATCAAACCATTCAATCCTAAAGGAAATCAATCCTGAATATTCATTGGAAGGGCTGATACAGAAGTGAAGCTCCAATTCTTTGGCCACCTGATGCAAACAGTTGACGTACTAGAAAAGAAGCTGATGCTGAAAAAGATTGAAGGCAACAAGAGAAGAGGGTGGCAGAAGATGAGATGGTTAGATAGCATCACTGACTCAATGGACATGAATTTGAGCAAACTCTGGGAGATAGTGAAGGACAGGGAAGCCTGGAGATCTGCAATCCATGGGGTCACAAAGAGTTGGCCACAACTTAGCAACTAAACAACAGACAGTGAATAATAATAATATTATAAACACCTCTAGTAATAAAAATGCTTGTCTAGCACTCTGTATGTTCCAGACACTCTTCTGGACCCTCCAGATATTAGGTTACTTAAATCTCATACCAACCCATTGAAACACATACAGCTACTACACCCATTTTACAAATGGGGAAACTGAGGCACCCAGTGCACCAGCACAATTAGGAGTTTTTCCAAACTCAGGCTTTATTATTGCTTCAGTGGGAAAAATATTGAGCAGTGTTTATCTAATATGAATCCCCTCATATCATCACATTTGTATGTGATCATTTCCATAAGAAAGAAAAACCTTTTAGTGTAAAATATTAGGAAATCTTGTAGTTACCTGTGATCATTGTTGATTCACTGTACACCAGGAACAGACTAGGTATTATGGAGCATACCAAAGAAGAATAAAACACGCTCCTTTCTAGAAATACAGGGGGTAATCTATGTAGTAATAGGGCTATATCATTACAAAAAACCTGTATAATATCATTAAATAAAATGAACAAATTGATAAAATATACCTTTGCATGTACACTTCTAATTTTTAGATGACAATGTGATTTGTGTTTCAAAGATATGGACAATATTTATTAAGGGGTCACATCACCATATGTTGGCACCAACTTCTGAAATCTTAGGATATATAAAGAGTGTTGGATCTAAACAAGAATATTTATGTTTGTACATTAGATAGTCTACCCTCTCTGAACGCCATGACTGGAAATATTACCTGGTTCAGATACTACTTTTCTCTGTCTATACTGAGTCTTTTCTCCCACTAGTTTCAGTCTTTATGTAAACATAAAAACATCAGTAAAGTTCTCTACATACCACTAGATGAACTATGATTTTTTTTTAAACTCACAAAGAAGTAATTTAAGGACCAATATAGACAGCATATCTTAAACAATCCAGTCATAGCTCCAGCCTAGGCTGGGTGACACTCAGCCTATTTCACCACACCACTGGAAATACCCTTAGGCAACAGTGACTAAGGGAGCTTGTCTCTTCATCCTGTTTTTACATCTGACACTAGCCCACATCCTCCAGGGTCAGCCTGGGAAGAGCTCTTCTCAGACATGATTGCCAGGAGTACCTGGTTTGTGTTTGTAATTTCTCTAAGTTAAGTCCCTAAAATATCTTAACTTTCTAACTACAAGGTCTGCAATAACTCTATTTCTTTTCTTTTTTTTTTTTTTTTAGGTATCAAGAATCTCTTTTATTGATTATCAGAAACATTACAAACATCTAATATGAACAAATTGTAACATGACAGTGATTAGTTTGAACAATTAATACATTTCAGATATATTATTATACATATTTCAATGCTATTCTCCCCAATCATCCCACCCTCTCCTGGTCCCAGAGTCCAAAAGTCTGTTCTATACATCAGTGTCTCTTTTGCTGTCTCGTAAATAGGGTTATTTTTACCATCTTTCTAAATTCCATATATATGCGTTAGTGTACTGTATTTGAGGAGAAGGCAATGGCACCCCACTCCAGTACTTCTGCCTGGAAAATCCCATGGGTGGAGGAGCCCGGTAGGCTGCAGTCCATGGGGTTGCTGAGGGTCGGACATAATTGAGCGACTTCACTTTCACTTTTCACTTTCATGCATTGGAGAAGGAAATGGCAACCCACTCCAGTGTTCTTGCCTGGAGAATCCCAGGGACGGGGGAGCTGCCGTCTCTGGGGTCACAGAGAGTCGGACACGACTGAAGTGACTTAGCAGCAGCAGCAGCATACTGTATTTGTGTTTTTGTTTCTGGCTTACTTCACTCTGTATAATAGGCTCCAGTTCCATCCACCTCCTTAGAACTGATTCAAATGTATTCTTTTTAATGGCTGAGTAATACTCCATTGTGTATATGTACCACAGCTTGCTTATCCATTCATCTGTGGATGGACATCTAGGTTGCTTCCACGTTCTGGCTATTGCAAACAGTGCTGCTATGAACATTGGGGTACACGTGTCTCTTTCAATTCTGGATTTCTCAGTGTATATGCCCAGCAGTGGTATTGCTGGATCATAAGGCAGTTCTATTCCCAGTTTTTTGAGGAATCTCCAGGTGCTGGGAAAACTGGTCAAACACTTGTAAAAGAATGAAACTAGAACACTTTCTAACACCATACACAAAAATAAACTCAAAATGGATTAAAGAGCTAAATGTAAGACCAGAAACCATAAAACTCCTAGAGGAAAACATAGGCAAAACACTCTCTGACTTACATCACAGCAGGATCCTCCATGACCCACCTCCCAGAATATCGGAAATAAAATAAAAAATGAACAAATGGGACCTAATCAAACTTAAAAGCTTCTGCACAACAAAGGAAACTATAAGCAAGGTGAAAAGACAGCCTTCAGAATGGGAGAAAATAATAGCAAATGAAGCAACTGACAAACAACTAATCTCAAAAATATACAAGCAACTTCTACAGCTCAATTCCAGAAAAATAAATGACCCAATCAAAAAATGGGCCAAAGAACTAAATAGACATTTCTCCAAAGAAGACATACAGATGGCTAACAAACACATGAAAAGATGCTCAACATCACTCATTATCAGAGAAATGCAAATCAAAACCACTATGAGATACCATTTCACGCCAATCAGAATGGCTGCTATCCAAAAGTCCACAAGCAATAAATGCTGGAGAGGGTGCGGAGAGAAGGGAACCCTCTTGCACTGTTGGTGGGAATGCAAACTGGTACAGCCACTATGGAGTGCAAGAACTCTATTTCAATTCTGTACATCCATACCTTCCCTGTGTTTACTGCACACATCTGCAGTGCTAGAAATTTATGATGTGCAGTTTTTTCATATACAAGTATCTACTAATACTTTCTATAAGGAAAAACATGTGTTTTGCACTGCCTTTTATCATATTTTATTCAAAGCCTCTGTATCAAGGATGTGTGGAATTTTAGGATTTCTTGGTGGAATAGATTGAATTGTGTCCCCCTTACCCCCTGAGAGGTATATGCTAGTCCTCACAGCCAGTACCTGTGAATGTGACCTTATTTGAAAATCGGGCCTTTGTGGACATAATTAAGGATCTTGGGGTGAGATCATCTTGACTTTAGGGTGTGCTGTAACTGGTGTCGTTATAGGAGAGAGAGATTTGAGACACAAACACAGAAAGAAGGCCAGGGGAAGACAGAAGTAGATAGTTATGCAGTCTTAAGCCAAGGCGTGCCAAAGGTTGCTGGCCACACAGGAAGGGAGAGGAGCAGGGAACAGAGTCTCCTTCAGATCCTGCAGAGGGAGCCACTGTGCCCATGCCTTGATTCTGTTCTTCTGGCCTCTAGAAGTGTGATGGAATCAATTTCTGTTGTTTTAAGCCAGCATTTTGTGGCAATTAGTTGTGACAGCTTTAGGAAACAGATGCACTTGATTTAAGGTTTCCCTGGTGGCTCAAATGGTAAAGAATTTGCCTGCAGGGGACCCAAGTTTGATTCTTGAGTTGGGAAGATTCCCCTGAAGTAGGAAATGGCTACCCACGCCAGTATCCTTGTCTGAAAAATTCCATGGCCAGAGGAGCCTGGTGGGTTACAGTCCATGTGGTTGCAAAGAGTCAGACACCACTGAGCAATTAAGGCTTTCACTTCTTTCACACTTGGTTTTAGGTGGGCAAATAATAAATTCAGGCTTGGGTAATGCCATGAAGATCCTTGTCTACGTTATGGTTCATTCCTGTCTCATATATTATCAAATGCCTGCTTTGGTTCTAGTACCTGGGTTAGGGGCTATTTCTCCCAATCTTTATAGTAAGAACAATCCAATACTAACAATCAACCTGTTGCTGCTGCTACTGCTAAGTTGCTTCAGTCATGTCCGACTCTGTGCGACCCCATAGACGGCCTCCTACCAGGCTCCTCTGTCCCTGGGATTCTCCAGGCAAGAACACTGGAGTGGGGTGCCATTTCCTTCTCCAATGCATGAAAAGTAAAAGGTGAAAGTGAAGTCGCTCAGTCGTGTCTGACTCTGTGCGAACCCATAGACAGCCTCCCACCAGGCTCCCCCATCCCTGGGATTCTCCAGGCAAGAACACTGGAGTGGGTTGCCATTTCCTTCTCCAATGCATGAAAGGGAAAAGTGAAAGTGAAGTTGTTCAGTCATGTCCAACTCTTAGCGACCCCACAGACTGCAGCCTACCAGGCTCCTCTGTCCATGGAATTTTCCAGGCAATCAGCCTACAAATTACCAAAAAAGAAAGCTGTATTTCTGTGCTTTTGTTTTTTAAGTATTTCATGTGTGTTTTACATATGATCTTATTAGAAAATTTCAATGGCCATATTTTTATTAATATTTTAATGAATAATACCACACAGAATTTTGGTGAAATAAATTTTATGATAGAATTTTAATCAAAATATTGTACAGAGAAACATACTTAGCGACATGATCTTAGATACTTAAGATTGTCATTTGCACAGTATGGATTTTCAGGATCCTTCTTCAGGGCCCTTCTTGGCTCCAGGTTAGTGGATTTCTTGGATCTTGCTTCTCAAAGTGTATCAGAGATTCTCCACATTCATCTATATACTTTAATCTTTTCCATGCTTGTCAACAGCCTTCACAGTTCTATGTCTGCCCTTTCTGATCACTTGGTGAAGTCTTAGTAGTTCTAGGACATAAAAACTTAATTTAATTAATAATCAGTTGTTGTTATTCAGTTCCTAAGTTGTGTCCAGTTCTTTGCTACCCCATGGACTGTAGCCTGCCAGGCTTCTGTGTTCATGGAATTTCAAATCCCAGGCAAGAATACTGAGGTGGATTGCCATTTCCTCCTCCAGGGGTCTTCCCGGACCAGAGATTGAAACTATATCTCCTGCATTGACAGGCTTTTTTTTTTTTTTTTTTTTTACTACTGAGCCACCAAGGAAGCCCCAAAGTTGGTGAACACCGATTGCATTTATACCATTTATAAAAGGGACAACCAAAGGTTTTTATCCCAGATTCTGTAATCTTAGGTTCATAGCAAACCTCTTTATTTATATTAAGCTCAAACTGAAACTAAAGATTTCTTTCAATTATGAATTTAGGCTTCAAACTATGGAGCCTAAAACTATAATGTATTAATATAAACCCATGATTTTATCACAATAGAAATTATTAATATTTCTGGATTTCCTTACACATTATAGTATTTTTAAAATGTTCATGCTAATAGCTATATTAGAAATATAGGAGTTATTAGCTCCATCAGTAGAGCTGTTATATAATATGTTATTAAAGAAGTTGCCTGTTACCATATCATAACACTTTCATTTAATATTTTCTTAGTTTTGTTTCAGTTACTTTTCAATTGTAATTTGATTTCAGCTACATTTGTAAATCTGTTTCTTTTTATGAATTTATACATTTTCTTTTGGGAGGAGTTAACAGGCTTCACCAGACTGTCAAAGATATCAATGTTACAGACAATTTTAAGAACCTCTGCATTAGCTCTTAGAAAGACACCTGAGGTCTGAGGTCACAAAATCATTTACTTCTTCAGAAACTGGGTTATTGAGCATGTTTCCTTTCGATGGCATAGACATATAGCAATATGTGTTTTCCAGTTTTCCAAAAATGATCCAAGCCCTTATTCTCTTTAGGTACTTTACATTTTATTTACTCTTTGTGTAATAATTTTATTTTTGGTGTAATAATGGGCAAGTTTGATTGGATTTTCGGCCTAAGGTTACAAAAGGTTGTAATCATCAGTCATTAATAGCTCTCGGTTTTGATCTGGAGCATGTGAGAATCTTTACCCTACATTACTCATAGACCTTATTTGATTTGTCACTGGAAATGGGAAGCATGCTACCCTGGAATGTTAAGGCTGGAGGCACCAAGTCGTTTCATAGGAAAATAGTGACATTGGAGAAAGGTCATGTGAAAACAGTATGATAGAATTTCCTTTATGAAAATGAAAATGCTCTCTGTTTATATCACTTTGCCTTTTATAATGGCAAGTTATTCTGCTGATGATATGGCTTCTGAGTGTACAGGTTGGGCTGAATTATCTCGTTTATGACATGTAATTACATTCCTCTTCTCTGATATTCAAAGCAAGCAGGCTCATTGTTGTTTTTGATTCTCCTTAGGATGAAGATCCATAGAATGCTCTCTTTTCTGAACCAATTAACAACAACAACAACAAAAACACATCAGCAGTGAAAGTACTTATGTGTATATTCACGCATACATATTTGAGTAACGGATTCATTAATTCATTCGACGAACATTTGTTAAGTGCTGATTATCTCCCTTGCCTCTGCTACAGACTGTGATGTCAGTGCTGGCATTGTCTCTCTTAGACCTCGCCCACGATGTTACCTAGAGAATGCAAGACACCATGCTCAGGTGGCTGTTTTCCTCTCTAAATCACATTTTCTATTTCAGGAACACACTGGTTCTTCTTAGCCCTTCCAGAATCTTTTTTGTATTTTAATTTTTCTAGTTTTATTGCACTAATGTATAACTGACAGACATTACTGTATGCTTAAGGTGTTCAGCATCGTGATTTGAATTGCATGCATCATGATGACCACAGTAGGTTTAGTAAACATCCATCATCTCACATAGATACAACATCAAAAAATGGAAAGAATATATTTTTCCTTGTGATAAGAACTCTTTGGATTTAGTGTCTTCATGGCTTTTTCTTTTCAACTTTCAATGTTAATTATCTTTATTATATCATATATTACATCCCTATTACTTATTTACCTTGTAACTGAAAATTATCCCTTTTAATAACCTTCATCTAATTCCCCTCCTACACTCCGTGTCTCTAGTAACCACAAATCTGATTTCTTTCTCTATGAGTTTGTTTGCTTTTGAAGTATAATTAACTTACAACACTGTAATTGACCTGGTACACAACATAGTGATTTGATATTCCTTTACATTTCAAAATGATCACCACAGTAAGTCTAGCCACCATCTGTCATTATACAAAGATATTACACAATTGCTGACTATATTATCCACAATGTACATTTCATAGCTTTGATTTATTTATTTTGTAACTGAAAGTATGTACTTCTGAATCTCCCTCACTTATGTTCCTTCTCCCCTCAACACCGTCCCATCTGGCAACCACCTACTTATTCTCTGTATCTGTCTATCTGTTTAGACTCTGCTTCTGTTTGCTTATGATTTCTCATTTGTTTTGTTTTGTAGATTCTGTACATAAGTAAATGGAATACTCATATACACATATATGTATATAAGTGAAGTCATTCTGTATTTGTCTATCCCTGTCTGACTTATTTCACTTAGCATAATAGACCTCTAGGTCTCTTATGCTGTCACAAATGGAAAGATTTCATTCTTTTTGGTATCTGAATAATACACACACACACACACACACACACACACACACACATATATACCAATGGCACCCCACTTCAGTACTCTTGCCTGGCAAATCCCATGGACGGAGGATCCTGGAAGGCTGCAGTTCATGGGGTCGCTAGGAGTCGGACACGACTGAGCAACTTCACTTTCACTTTTCCCTTTCATGCATTGGAGAAGGAAATGGCAACCCACTCCAGTGTTCTTGCCTGGAAAATCCCAGGGACGGGGGAGCCTGGTGGTCTGCCGTCTCTGGGGTCGCACAGAATCAGACACGACTGAAGTGACTTAGCAGCTTAGCATATATACACCACATCTTATTTATTATTTATTTAGGTTACTTCCATGTCTTAGATACTGTAAATAATGCTCCAGTGAACTTAGGGTGCATATATCCTTCTGAATTAGTGTTTTTGTTTTCCTTGGGTGAATACCCAGAAGTGGAATTGCTGGATCATATAGTAGTTCTATTTTTAATTCTTTGCTGAATCCCAATAATGTTTTACATTAGTGCTCTTAGTCGCGCACTAAGAGCGCTGCCGAGAAGAGCTACCCCACGACCGAGGAAGGACGGCGGTGAGGGCCAGGGCACTAAGCAGGGCGGAGAAGAGCTACCCCACGACCGAGGTCAGGAAGGGCGGCGGTGAGGAGAGACCCCTCATCCAAGGTAAGGTGCGATGGTTGTGCTTCGCTGGCCGGGAGCAGCCAGGAGCAGCCGGGATGAGATACCCCATGCCCGAGGTAAGAGAAACCCAAGTAAGACAGTAGGTCTTGAAAGAGGGCATCAGAGGGCAAATACACTAAAACCATTCTCACAGAAAACTAGTCAATCTAATCACACAAGGACCACACCCTTGTCTAACTCAATGAAATTAGGCCATGCCCGAGGGGCAACCTGGGATGGGCGGGTCATGGTGGAGAGATATGACAGGGTGTGGTCCGCTGGAGAAGGGAATGGCAAACCACTTCAGTATTCTTGCCTTGAGAACCCCATGAACAGTATGAAAAGACAAAATGATAGGATACTGAAAGAGAAGCTCCCCAGGTCAGTAGGGGCCCAATATGCTACTGGAGATCAGTGGAGAAATAACTCCAGAAAGAATGAAAGGATGGAGCCAAAACAAAAAGAATACCCAGCTGTGGATGTGTCTGGTGATAGAAGCAAAGTCCGATGCTGTAAAGAGCAATATTGCATACGAACCTGGAATGTCAGGTCCATGAATCAAGGCAAATTGGAAGTGGTCAAACAAGAGATGGCAACAGTGAATGTCGACATTCTAGGAATTAGTGAACTAAAATGGACTGGAATGGGTGAATTTAACTCGGATGACCATTATATCTACTACTGTGGGCAGGAATCCCTCAGAAGAAATGGAGTGGCCATCATGGTCAACAAAAGAGTCCGAAATGCAGTACTTGGATGCAATCTCAAAAACGACAGAATGATCTCTGTTCGTTTCCAAGGCAAACCATTCAATGTCACAGTAATCCAAATCTATGCCCCAACCAGTAACGCTGAAGAAGCTGAAGTTGAAAGGTTCTATGAAGACCTACAAGACCTTTTAGAACTAACACCCAAAAAAGATGTCTTTTTCATTATAGGGGACTGGAATGCAAAAGTAGGAAGTCAAGAAACACCTGGAGTAACAGGCAAATTTGGCCTTGGAATACGGAATGAAGCAGGGCAAAGACTAATAGAGTTTTGCCAAGAAAATGCACTGGTCATAGCAAATACCCTCTTCCAACAACACAAGAGAAGACTCTATACATGGACATCACCAGATGGTCAACACCGAAATCAGATCGATTATATTCTTTGCAGCCAAAGATGGAGAAGCTCTATACAATCAGCAAAAACAAGACCAGGAGCTGACTGTGGCTCGGACCATGAACTCCTTATTGCCAAATTCAGACTGAAATTGAAGAAGGTGGGGAAAACTACTAGACCATTCAGGTATGACCTAAATCAAATCCCTTATGATTATACAGTGGAAGTGAGAAATAGATTTAAGGGCCTAGATCTGATAGATATAGTGCCTGATGAACTATGGAATGAGGTTCGTGACATTGTACAAGAGACAGGGATCAAGACCATCCCCATGGAAAAGAAATGCAAAAAAGCAAAATGGCTGTCTGGGGAGGCCTGACAAATAGCTGTGAAAAGAAGAGAAGCGAAAAGCAAAGGAGAAAAGGAAAGATATAAACATCTAAATGCAGAGTTCCAAAGAATAGCAAGAAGAGATAAGAAAGCCTTCTTCAGTGATCAATGCAAAGAAATAGAGGAAAACAACAGAATGGGAAAGACTAGGGATCTCTTCAAGAAAATCAGAGATACCAAGGGAACATTTCATGCAAAGATGGGCACGATAAAGGACAGAGATGGTGTGGACCTAACAGAAGCAGAAGATATTAAGAAGAGGTGGCAAGAATACACAGAAGAACTGTACAAAAAAGATCTTCACGACCCAGATAATCATGATGATGTGATCACTGACCTAGAGCCAGACATCTTGGAATGTGAAGTCAAATGGGCCTTAGAAAGCATCACTACGAACAAAGCTAGTGGAGGTGATGGAATTCCAGTGGAGCTATTCCAAGTCCTGAAAGATGATGCTGTGAAAGTGCTGCACTCAATATGCCAGCAAATTTGGATAACTCAGCAGTGGCCACAAGATTGGAAAAGGTCAGTTTTCATCCCAATCCCAAAGAAAGGCAATGCCAAGGAGTGCTCAAACTACCGAACAATTGCACTCATCTCACATGCTAGTAAAGTAATGCTCAAAATTCTCCAAGCCAGGCTTCAGCAATATGTGAACCGGGAACTTCCTGATGTTCAAGCTGGTTTTAGAAAAGGCAGAGGAACCAGAGATCAAATTGCCAACATCTGCTGGATCATGGAAAAAGCAACAGAGTTCCAGAAAAACATCTATTTCTGCTTTATTGACTATGCCAAAGCCTTTGACTGTGTGGATCACAATAAACTATGGAAAATTCTGAAAGAGATGGGACTACCAGACCACCTGATCTGCCTCTTAAGAAATCTGTATGCAGGTCAGGAAGCAACAGTTAGAACTGGTCATGGAACAACAGACTGGTTCCAAATAGGAAAAGGAGTACGTCAAGGCTGCATATTGTCACCATGTTTATTTAACTTATATGCAGAATACATCATGAGAAATGCTGGACTGGAAGAAACACAAGTTGGAATCAAGATTGCCGGGAGAAATATCAATAACCTCAGATATGCAGATGACACCACTCTTATGGCAGAAAGTGAAGAGGGGCTAAAAAGCCTCTTGATGAAGGTGAAAGTGGAAAGTGAAAAGGTTGGCTTAAAGCTCAACATTCAGAAAATGAAGATCATGGCATCTGGTCCCATCACTGCATGGGAAATAGATGGGGAAACAGTGGAAACAGTGTCAGACTTTGTTTTTCTGGGCTCCCAAATCACTGCAGATGGTGACTGCAGCCATGAAATTAAAAGACGCTTGCTCCTTGGAAGGAAAGTTATGACCAACCTAGATAGCATATTCAAAAGCAGAGACATTACTTTGCCAACAAAGGTTCGCCTAGTCAAGGCTATGGTCTTTCCTGTGGTCATTTATGGATGTGAGAGCTGGACTGTGAAGAAGGCTGAGCGCCGAAGAAGTGATGCTTTTGAACTGTGGTGTTGGAGAAGACTCTTGAGAGTCCCTTGGACTGCAAGAAGATCCAACCGGTCCATTCTGAAGGAGATCAATCCTGAAATTTCTTTAGAAGGAATGATGCTAAAGCTGAAACTCCAGTATTTTGGCCACCTCATGCGAAGAGCTGACTCATTGGAGAAGACTCTGATGCTGGGAGGGATTGAGGGCAGGAGGAGAAGGGGATGACAGAGGATGAGATGGCTGGATGGCATCACTGACTCGATGGATGCGAGTCTGGGTGACCTCCGGGAGCTGGTGATGGACAGGGAGGCCTGGCGTGCTGCAGTTCATGGGGTCGCAGAGAGTCGGACACGACTGAGCGACTGATCTGATCTGAATAATGTTTTACATAGTGGTTGCCGCAATTTACATCCCCATCAATAGTGCACAAGTGTCTCCTTTTCTCCATTCACACCAACACTTGTTATTTGTTGTGTTTTTGACAATAAGCATTCTGACACATGTGAGGTAATATCTAATTGTGATTTTGATTCGCACTTCCATGTTGATTAGTGATGTTGAAGCATCTTTTTTTGTGCCTGTTGGCCATCTGTCTGTCTTCTTTGTAAAAATGAGTATTCACTTCCTCTGCCCACTTTTAAATTGGGTTGTTTGTTTTTGATGTTGAGTGGTATGAGTGTATATTTTGTATATTAACTTACCCTTTGTTGGGTATATCATTTGCAAATATCTTCTCCCATTTAGAAGGTATCTTTTAGTTTTGCTGATAGTTTCCTTCACTGTGCAAAAGGTTTTTAGTTTGATGTAGTCCCATTTTTTTTTTTTTTTCGCTTTTGTTTCCTTGGCCTAAGGAGCCATATCCAAAAAAATATTGTTAAGACTGATGTCAAAGAGCATACTGCCGTGTGTTCCTCTAGAAGTTTAATGGTTTCAGGTTTTACATTTAAGTCTTTAATCCATCTTGAGTTTATTTTTGTATATGACGTGAGAAAGTGCTTTAAAATAAGATGAAAGGATGGAATACAGGGCTAAGAGTATAGCTAGGTCTCCTAGGACTAAAATGCAGGTGACAAAGCCACTGGGTACTTTCTTTGTGTCCGTTCCTTGATTCTCTTTGTGCTTCTCCTTCATCCTTCTCTCTGCCAATTCTTCTCTAACATTTGTTTTCAGGGACGAACATGGCCCCTGCTGCTGCTGCTAAGTCACTTCAGTCAGGTCCGACTCTGTGCGACCCCAGAGATGGCAGCCCACTAGGCTCCCCCATCCCTGGGATTCTCCAGGCAAGAACACTGGAGTAGGTTGCCATTTCCTTCTCCAATGCATGAAAGTGAAAAGTGAAAGTGAAGTTGCTCAGTCGTGTCCGACCCTCAGCAACCCCATGAACTGCAGCCTTCCAAAGGCTCCTCCATCCATGGGATTTCCAGGCAAGAGTACTGGAGTGGGGTGCCATTGCCTTCTTCGACATAGCCCCTAAAAGCTTTTAAATTTACATACTTCATTTCCTGGCAAGTGGAGAGTAAAACTCTCCTTATGTTGATATGAATATCCAAAGGCTTCCTTTAGACAATCTGCTTCTCTGGATTGGATCTATTGATGCCAATTAACTAGGGCCTGGTTGAAGATGTTGAGGCTTCCCTGACGGCTCAGCAGGTAAAGAATCTGCCTGCCAATGCAGGAGACACAGGAGACGCTGGTTTGATCCCTGGGTTAGGAAGATCCCCTGGAGGAGGAAATGACAACCCACTCCAGTATTCTTGCCTGGAAAATCCCATGGACAGAGGAGCCTGGTGAGCTATAGTCCAATGGGTTGCAAAGAGTCAGACATGCCTGAGTGACTAAGCACAAGTGGAGTAGAGATGTTATATGGTACATGGCTGGGTACACTTTTATGATAGCAATGGAGAGGGCAGTTCTCAGAAAAAGGAGAGGGGAGGAATAATTCCTGTATTGAAAGGAGGTTCCAAAGTGGGCTCAGGCAGAACTGGGACTCAGTGGTAGGATAATGGTAAAAAACCGGCTTGTCCACTTACTAGGCACGTGGTCTGGGGCAAGTCAGTAAACTTGACTAATATTCTATAGGGTTACTGGGGGCTCAAATGAGACAGTAATCTGAAAAATGATTTGTAAGTGGTAAAGAACTATGTTCAGTTCAGCTCAGTTGCTCAGTCATGTCCTACTCTTTGCAACCCCATGGACTACAGCACGCCAGGCCTCCCTTTCCATCACCAAATCCTGGAGTTTACCCCAATTCGTGTCCATTGAGTCAATGATACCATCCAACCATCTCATCCTCTGTCATTCTGTTCTCCTCCTGACCTCAATCTTTCCCAGCATCAGGGTCTTTTTAAATGAGTCAGCTCTTCACATCAGATAACCAAAGTATTGGGGTTTCAGCTTCAATATCAATCCTTCCAGTGAATACCCAGGGCTGATCTCCTTTAGGATGGACTGGTTGGATCTCCTTACAGTCCAAGGGACTCTCAAGAGTCTTCTCCAAAACCACAGTTCAAAATCATCAATTCTTCGGTGCTCAGCTTTCTTTACAGTCCAACTCTCACATCAGTACATGACTACTGGAAAAACTATAGCCTTGACTAGATGGACCTTTGTTGGCAAAGTAATGTCTGCCTTTTAATATACTGTCTAGGTTGGTCATAACTTTCCTTCCAAGGAGTAAGCATCTTTTAATTTATGGCTGCAGTCACCATCTGCTGTGATTTTGGAGCCCCCAAAATAAAGTCTGCCACTATGTAATTGATGTTTATTATTGTTGACATCCTTAGTATTGTAAGATGCCAATAAGAACCTAGGAATTAAACATTTTATTTTTATAAATAAATTGTAAGTTTAGACTTTGTAAAGGGCAGGACATTTCCAAGACCAATAAAACTCAATTCTAATATTTTAGCATATATTAACCTATCTAATGAGTGAATGTATCAGTCAGTAGGGGGTATGAGTCAGATGGAAATCTTGATTGTTTGGTGATAGATTCAATTAGTCATACTTTCATTGTCATTTCCTTCAAGAACTCTTTAATTAATGAATCAACATTAGTCTCTTCTTCTATACTCCTATATGATTTATTCAACTCCTTGTCCAACTATCATACTGAAAAATTTCCTTAGAAGGCTTGGATTAGCAGAAAGACAAGACATAGATACCCTTTGAGGAAATGCATTTATTTATAGTAGGAGTGCAATATAGAGTGCAGTTAGGATACACAGTGGCAGGATTAGCATCATCACTGAGTACAAAGATGCAAGTTTCAGAGTGCCCCCATCTAACCAGGGATTACATGATTGGGAGTGCAGACTGCAAGTCTTTCTGGAAGTGCAACTTATTCCTTGCCTTGTGCAGTGTTTATGCAAAAGCCTGGAGAATGTCTACATGTTGTTTTGTCTGGATCTCTGCTGATCTCCATCACTTGGTCCAGATATACTTTATCAGGCTTGTGTGTGCGTGCTTAGTTGCTTCAGTCTCATCTTTGGGACCCCTTGGCCCGTAGCCTGCCAGGCTCCTTTGTCCATGGGATTTTCCTGGCAAGAATACTGGAGACAGTTGCCATGCCCTCCTCCAGAGGATCTTCCCAACTCAGGGATCAAACCCTTGTCTCTTGCATGTCTACTGCATTGCAGGTGGATTCCTTACTGCTGAGCCACCAGGGACACCCTTATGAGGCTCAGCATTGTCTAATGCAGCACGTGACTGAGGCAGTGCATTCAGTCCTCATCCATTAGACTCAGACTCTTAAACTGATCCAAACGTGTTCCTAAATTCAGGATTGTAGAATGAGAATAGGCATCTATTCCCCAGAATTCTTTGGATCCATTTTAGGAAGCTCTTAAATAATGTAAAAGGCATACCTAGAAGTCTTAGAACATTAAAAAAATGTAGTCTTTTAATATTCATTTGTGTATTCCTCTCTCCTAGATTATAAACCTTTTGGGAAGGGACTATAATTTATTTTATATAAAATTTTATTTTATAGAAACTTTAATTTATAATACCCCAGCACAAACTCTTGAGCATACATGCACCCAACAATTCTTCTCTTAACAAGTGAATTCTTCATTATCCAGAATATGGATACTTACTTACTCATTCTATCTTTCCTATTTTCTAAAAATGCCTACTTGTCTTTCAGAAAACTTAGGTTGTTTATCATCACCTTCTCTGGGACATCTCCCTGAATTTTCCAAGAAGTTAGTGTCTCTACTCCCATGCCCCTGTAGCATTTTCATTATACCTGTATAAGCACTGTTTCCACTGTATTGTAATTACATAATCCTCCTCTAGAGTGTGAGTTTATCTAGGGCTTGAACTATCAGTCATTCATTTCTGTGTTTCTTTCAGGCAGCTAAAGCTAGAATCAATTCATCATGAAAGTTTTATTGAAGGCATGAATCCTTAGGCTTTCCCTCCTCACTGATTCCTTGTTATTATAATGGAAGCCACAAATGATGTGATTAGCAAGTCCTCTAATACAGAAAGGCAATTTTACAAGGCAAAAATATGACCTCCAGAATTAGATTGCTTATGTTGAATTCCAAATCTGCTACGGACTAACTGTGTAACTTGGGTCAGTTACTTAGCTTCTTTGTGTCTCAGCTTCTTTGTGAAGGAGTCCTTGGGCCTAGAAAAGAAAACAAAGGTCTCAGAGGCCCTTGCTGAATCATCTGTCTTCAGGGAAAACAAAACCGAATTTTAAGTCCCGCCTTGATGCTCTGATGGTTGCATCTACCTGGGATCTATCACCTCTGCCCAGAAACCTCCCAACCCCAACGACTACCTGGGACTTATCACCCCTGGCCAAGGGGACTTATCACCCCCTGCCCCAAACCTCCCACCCCCTGTTCAACTACAAATGCCATCTCAACTAAAGATTATCCAAAACGTCCCACCTGAAAAACATTTCCCTTATTGCTTCCACAAACCTCCCTTTAAATATGAAGCCTCCCTGATCCCTCTCACACGCTCAGCCTGGTCATTAGGCTGACTGTCACCCCTCCTTGCCTGAATAAAGGTAACCTGCCTCCTTTGAGGTTGTCTCTCCTGCTTTTCTGCCTCGGCTAGAACTTTACCTTACACTTTGTCTGTAGAGTGGAATATGAATATTATCCACCTCAATAAATTGTTTTATCAAGTGAGATAATATTTGTAAGGTGCTTAGAGATGCCTGGCTCATAATAGGTTCCCTGTAAACACTATCTATTGTTATTAGAAAATTTTTCAATACATGGCTACTGAATTTAGTAAATTGTGTGTGTGTGTGTGTGCTCAGTCATGTCCAACTCTTTGTGACCCCATGGACCGTAGCCCATTAGGCTCCCCTGCCATGGAGTTTTCCAGGCAAGAATACTGGAGTGTGTTGCCATTTCCTCCAGGGTGTCTTTCCAACCAAGAGATCAAACCTGCACCTCTTGAGTCTCCTGCATTGGCAAGCAGATTCTTTACCACTGCAGCATTAATGAATTAGAGAATGGAAAAAGAGTGGAATGAGGTATTTCGCCCTATTATAATAATGATTTTATTTGTTTATTTCTAACATTGATTTACCTTTTTTTCTCTTACTTTTCTATTCTGTTCCCTTTCTTATTGAGTGATAGGTCCTGTTAGTAATAATCTAAGTCAGGATTGCGAGTTGAAAATGCAACAGTTTTTGGAAGTCCCTAGACTGAGCAGAGTAGACTGTGATAATAACAGGATTGTGATATATATGAGTCATTTGGAAAGGTTTCATGGATGTAGGCCTAACAGGTTTCAGAAGGAATATCCAAAGATGAAAGGAATGTAAACTGGCCATTGTATGAAATGCATTCAACATCTGTCACCCTTCTTGGCTATTTAACAGTTCTTTGTTAAATGCAAATACAATGCTACTAACATTTTGGGTGAACTATACTTCATTGTTTATAGATTTAGAACTTCAAGGGTCCAAGATTGAGATTTCCTTATTTTTAAGGGGCTTGTAATTATGGATGAAGATTCATGACATTGTACAAAAGGCAGTGACCAAAACCATCTGCAAGGAAAAGAAATATAACAACACTAAATGGTTGTCTGAGGAGGCCTTACAAGTAGCTGAGAGAAGAAGAGAAGCAAAGGCAAAGGAGAAAAGAAAAAAATATACCCATCTGAATGCAGAGTTCCAAAAAATAGCAAGGAGAGATAAGAAATCCTTCCTCAGTGATCAATACAAATAAATAGAGGAAAGCAATAGAATGGGAAAGACCAGAGATCGCTTCAAGAAAGTTAGAGATACCAAGGGAACACGTCATGCAAAGATGGGAACAATAAGGGACAGAAAAGGTATGGACCTAACAGAAGCAGAAGATATTAAGAAGAGGTGGTAAGTATATATAGAAGAACTGTACAAAAACAAGACAAAACAAAAATGGTCTTAATGACTGGGATAACCATGGTGGTGTGGTCACTAACCTAGAGCCAGGCATTCTGGAGTGTGAAGTCAAGTGGGTCTTAGGAAGCATTAGTATGAAAAAACCTAGTGTAGATGATGGAGTTCCAGGTAGACTATTTCAAATCCTAAAGGATGATGCTGTTAAAATATTGTATTCAATATTAGCAAATTTGGAAACTCAGCAGTGGCCACAGGACTGGAAAAGGTCAATTGCCATTCCAATCCTAAAGAAGGACAATGCCAAAGATTGTTCAAACTACTGCACAATTGCACTCATTTCACATGCTAGCAAAGTACTACTCAGAATCCTTCAAGCTAGGCTTCAATAGTACATGAACTGAGAACTTCCAGATGTACAAGCTAAATTTAGAAAAGGCAGAGGAACCAGAGATCAAATTGTCAACATCCACTGGATCATAGAAAAAGCAAGGGAATTCCAGAAAAAACATGTACTTCTGCTTTATGGACTCTGTTAAAAAATTTGACTATGTGGATCACAACACACTGTGGAATATTCTTTAAGAGATGGGAATACCAGACCACCTTACCTGCCTCCTGCAAAACTGTTATGCAGCAGAACAACAGAACAGGATATGGAACAAAAGATTGGTTCCAAATTGGGAAAGGAGTACGTCAGGGCTGCATATAGTCACTCTGCTTTTTTAACTTATATGCAGTGTACCTCATGGGAAATGCCAGGCTGAATGAAGGACAAGCTGGAATCAAGATTTCTGGGAGAATTATGAATAACCTCAGATACATCAGATATGCAGATTATGCCACCCTTAAAACAGAAAGTGAAGAGGAACTAAAGAGCATCTTGATGAAGGTGAAAGAGGAGAGCAAAAAAGCTGGCTTAAAACTCAACATTCAAAAAACTAAGATCATGGCATCTGGCCCCATCACTTCACAGCAAATAGATGGGGAAACGATGAAAACAGTGACAGACTTTATTTCTTGGTCTCGAAAATCAGTTCAGATGGTTACTGCAGCCATGAAATTAAAAGACGTTTGCTCCTTGAAAGAAAAGCTATGACCAAGCTAAACAGCATAATAAAAAGCAGAGACATCACTTTGCCAACAAAGGTCTGTATAGTCAAATCTATGGTGTTTCCAGTAGTCATGTAAGGATGTGAGATTTGAATCATAAAACAGGCTGAGCACTGAAGAATTGATGTTTTCAAACTGTGGTGCTGGAGAATACTCTTGAGAATTCGTTGGACAGCCAGGTGATCGAATCAGTCAATCCTAAAGGAAATCAACCCGAATATTCATTGATTCATGACTGATACTGAAGTTGAAGTTCCAAAACTTTGGCCACCTGATGTGAACAGCCAACTGATGCTGGAAAAGACTGAGGGCAGCAGGAGAAGGGGGCAACAGTAGATGAAATGGTTGAATGGCATCATCAACTCAATGGACATGAGTTTGAGCAAACTCCTGGAGATAGTGGAGCACAGGGAAGTCTGGCATGCGGCAGTATGTGGGCTCGCAAAATGTTGAACATGACTGAGTAACTGAACAACAACAGCTACTTCAAAGTGGGCATATATAGCTCCATTTTTCACCCATTATGCTAGTTTCAAAATCTCTTTTGGCAGGTTAAAAAAAAAAAAGTCTTGCGGTTGATGTAATTTGGTTTTTGGTAGTTGTATGAAGTATGATCTCTTTATATTGTTTGTCCTTGAAATTCTAGATCTATTTGACTATCTCCTTTCAACTTCTTATAGTACTGTAGTTGGATATTACATAGTATAACAGAGCTGCACATTTTTTACCTGAAAACTTTGGCCTGCTGTTTTTGTCTAGAACTTCCTTTTAGTTCTAGATGAGGATGGTGCCACAAAATATGCTGTACTTAATGCTATTAGCTTAAGCAGAACTGTTCATTGAGAAGCAAGCATTAATATTTATATAGCCAGCCATAAAATTTAAGTATATTTCCTTCAGTCTCTTTAAAAATGCTCTCTTTTTTATATAACCTATTATTTGGGGGAAATCAGGAGGTGTGGGCTGGCTCAGTGGGTAAAGAATACACCTGCCATGTCGGGGACCTGGGTTTGATGCTTGGGTCAGGAAGATCCCCTAGAGAAGGAAACGGCTACCCACTCCAGTATCCTTGCCTGGAAAATCCCATGGAGGGAGGAGATAGGCTGTAGACCAAAGGGTCACAAAGAGTCACACACAACTAAGCTCAGAGGCATGTTCCCAGGCACCTGTACTGGGACATAGGAGTACTGTCAAGCCATTATGTTTGACTGAGGTAGATTTTCAAGATTAGAATTAAGACTGACATGTAAATACATTATTCAAGCACTGTGGAAAGAAAGCCTAAGCTTAAAATATTTAAAAAAATGAATCTTACGTGAAGTGAGTTTGTTCTAGTAAGTAGGATGTTTGGTTTGGATATTAACAGGGGCATGAGAGAGAAACATATATACTATGGTAATTGGAAACTACAACAAAGCTATCCAGAAATGACTAGAAATAGATTCTGATGACACATTAACCGCAAAGGTGAAGCTTGAGTGGCTTATAAGGCCATGAAAATTCAACAGTAAGAGCGTATGCTTACTCACAGCATTCTTTTATTTAAGATGCTGGACGAATGCCTCGCAAGGTCAATGAGAAACACATGTTTAATGAACCGCTCCTTTGGTTTTCTTCAAGGCTTCATTTAGTAGAGGTACCCAAATCAAATGTCCTTGTTGTCTTGAGTTTTCTGTAGCCAAGCATAAATTTTGAATATATCCTCTATTTTCATATTTTTTAGAACAGCATGTTTATACAATTCTATGAATATATCTTTATTACTTTTGACTGCTCAATTTGAGTAAGTCAGTGGGTTTCTGACCCAAAGCTTAAGTTACTATGTCAATTCTGGCATCAGGAAAAATATCATGCTATTTGTGGATACATGTTTATTAAGGAGAACATTTTCAGTAGGGTGGTTGGATATGTGGAAACTTAAGTAAATACAAGATTAAGAGGGATATTTCTGTTTCCTCTGGTTATTCCCCACAACCACAAAAATTAGCAAGTGGTGATGGATGACATTTAGATTCAAAGATCTAAATAACTAACTAAATTTTACTTGACTAGCAATGTTAAAATGCAACACTTGCTTATATATTTTTCTTTTTTTAGTAATGAGGGGGTGAGTTGGGAAGATTTTATAAATATGTAATCTGAAAGAACTTCTATTTAATACTTTAAAAATTATTTTTTATTCATGTTAAAATATGAAATTTACTATCTTAACCATTTTTCAGTGCACAGATGAGCAGCATTAAGTGTATTCCCACTATGCAATCCTAATTAATCATCTCCATTTATCTCTATAACTCTTATTTAATACTGTTTTGTGAAGTGAAATTATCACATCTCAAATTCAAGCTGCCAAGGGTGGAAATGAAGGAGTAGAGCTACTTTATAAGAAATGTGAAGCATGACTAAGGTAGAGGAGAATCCCAGGGACGGGGGAGCCTGGTGGACTGCCGTCTCTGGGGTCGCACAGAGTTGGACACGACTGAAGTGACTTGGCAGCAGCAGCAGTCGCTAAGTCGTGTCTGACTCTTTGCAAGCCCATGGACTGTGGCTCACCAGGCTCTTCTGTCCATGGCATTTCCCAAGCAAGAATCCTGGAGTGAGTTGCCATTTCCTTCTACATGGGATCTTCCCGACCCAGGGATTGAACCTATTTCTCCTATATTGGCAGGTGGATTCTTTACTGCTGAGCCACCAGGGAAGTCCAAGGTAGAATTTAAAAATATGCAACTTATATGTGTAGAAAAAGAGGAGAAAGCAAATGGTTTAAGTGATTTTGTGGTGGGAGTCAACGTTATTGATCTAAAAATATACTCCATCTGGCTTTGTTCCTGGAAAATTTCTATCCTTTAAACCTTGCTATGTGTTTAATCGTCAAGGATTAAATTTGATGCTCTGTTGAGTGCTGCTTTGGCTACAAATTGGATGCAAGGGCAGGGGTCACCATGTCTATTCTGGGGCTGGGAAGAGGCTGTTCACAGTTCTCCAGGGGTTTGATGACCCTCTTCTTCCTACAATCTCAGGCCTCTCACAGTAATGACTGGAGAAGAACTTTAGGTTAGAGAGATATTTTTATTTTTCTGGTGCTTAGTCATTCAGTCTTATCCAACTCTTTGCCACCCTATGGACTGTAGCCCACCAGGCTCCTTTGTCCACTGAATTTTCCAGGCAAGAATACTGGAATGGGTTGCCATTTCCTCCTCCAGAGGATCTCCCTGACCCAGGCATCAAACCTGCATCTATTGTGTCTCCTACATTGGCAGGCGAATTCTTTGGCACGAGCACCACCCAGAAAGTCCTTTATTTTTCTAGGAAGGAGCAATTATTGTCCACATCCTTCATATTCAGATAAGTGCTGAGGATGAGTAATGGATGTCAGAACTAGAAATCAGAGTATTCTGATCTAGGTTGGAATTTTTGAGGTCTAGGAAAAAAGTCTGGTTCCTTTTGTACTAAGGAGAGCTTAACCCTGGTGGTACAGGTCAGGAGTGAACCTAACAGTGGCCAGAAATGGGAAGAGCACATGTTTTTCACATGTAATTATCTAGTGGACAAGATTGGTTATACAGGAATTTTTCAAATCTTAGGTCATGAACCGTTAAGGATGGTGAAATCAATAGTAGGTTTCCACTAATATTTTAATAAACTCAAATAAAAAGACAGTATATAATGTCATGAGTGCTGCTTCAGGAAACATTTTTTAGGTTTATATGTGCATATTCATTTGTTTATGTATGGGTATGAGTATCGTATTTACCATCTGAGTAAATAGTATTTACCATCTGAGTACTGTATTTACCATGGCCTGCAATGTAGGAGAGCTGGACTTGATCCCTGGGTTGGGAAGATTATCTGGAGAAGGAAATGGCAACCCCCTTCAGTATTCTTGCCTGGGAAATTCCATGGACAGAGAAGCCTGGCAGACTACAGTGCATGGGGATGCAAAGAGTTGGACAAGACTGAGCAGTTAACAGTTTCACTTTCATGAGTATTGTAAATTGGATACAATACAGTGCAGTAAATTGGATACTGCATTATCCAATGCAGTGGATAATTTATTTCTCACCAAGAAGTCAATGAAAAAAAAAGTTTGAATCTACTGAAATCAGAACTGCTTGCTTTCAATTTTTACGGAGTTTAATTTCTTCAAAGTATTAACTAACATCTGGGTGTCATAAAATCATGTTAGTAAACTTTTTCCAACTTCTGTTTTCAAATAATTCTTGTGAACTCAATAAACTCGGAGTACTTACTAGTCAGTATGTGGAAATGGTGATTCACTACTAAAAATAGTTAACAGTCATTCATGTTACCCAGTATTGTTCTAAGAGTGTTACATGTGTAGATCCTTACTACTATTCTTTGGGATAACAAACATTATCACCTTCATTTTATAAGTAAAAGAATGGAGGCATGAAGAACTTTATTGAATTGTCAAAGCTGCATGGCTGGTTTGTGGCAAGCCAGAATTGCAGCCCAAGCATCAAATTCTGAGTCCATGACCTTGGCCTCTACTCTATACTACTTTCAGTTCAGTTCAGTTCAGTCGCTCAGTCGAATCCGACTCTTTGCGACCCCATGAATTGCAGCACGCCAGGCCTCCCCGTCCATTACCAACTCCAGGAATTCAAACAAACTCATGTGCATTGAGTCAGTGATGCCATCCAGCCATCTCATCCTCTGTTGTCCCCTTCTCCTCCTGCCCCCAACCCCTCCCAGAATCAGGGTCTTTTCCAATGAATCAACTATTTGCATGAGGTGGCCAAAGTATTGGAGTTTCAGCCTCAGCATCAGTCCTTCTAATGAACAACCAGGACTGATTTCCTTTAGGATGGACTGGTTGGATCTCCTTGCAGTCCAAGGGGCTCTCAAGAGTCTTCTCCAACACCACAGTTCAAAAGCATCAATTCTTCGGTGCTCAGCCTTCTTCACAGTCCAACTCTCACATCCATACATGACCACTGGAAAAACCATCGCCTTGACTAGATGGACCTTTGTTGGCCAAGTAATATCTCTGCTTTTTAATATGCTATCTAGGTTGGTCATAACTTTCCTTCCAAGGAGTAAGTGTCTTTTAATTTCATGGCTGCAATCACCATCTGCAGTGATTTTGGAGTCCAGAAAAATACAGTCTGACGCTGTTTCTACTGTTTCCCCATCTATTTCCCCTGGAGTGATGGGATCAGATGCCAAGGGAATATTTCATGCACAGATGGGCTCAATAAATGGCAGAAATTGTATGGACCTAAATAAGCAGAAGATATTAAGAAGAGGTGGCAAGAATACATAGAAGAACTGAACAAAAATGACCTTCATGATCCAGATAATCACAATGGTGTGATCACTCACCTAGAGCCAGACATTCTGGAATGTGAAGTCAAGTGGGCCTTAGAAAGCATCACTATGAACAAATTTAGTGGAGGTGATGGAATTCCAGTTGAGCTATTTCAAATCCTGAAACATGATGCTGTGAAAGTCTTGCACTCAATATGCCAGCAAATTTGAAAAACTCAACAGTGGCCACAGGACTGGAAAAGATCAGTTTTCATTCCAATCCCAAAGAAAGGCAATGTCAAAGAGTGCTCAAACTACTGCACAATTGCATTCATCTCACACGCTAGTAAAGTAATGCTCAAAATTCTCCAAGCCAGGCTTCAGCAATACATGAACCGTGAACTTTCTGATGTTCAAGCTGGTTTTAGAAAAGGCAGAGGAACCAGAGATCAAATTACCAACATCTGCTGGATCATCGAAAAAGCAATAGAGTTCCAGAGGAACATCTATTTCTGCTTTATTGACTATGCCAAAGCCTTTGACTGTGTGGATCACAATAAACTGTGGAAAATTCTGAAAGAGATGGGAATGCCAGACCCCCTGACCTGCCTCTTGAGAAACCTATATGCAGGTCAGGAAGCAACAGTTAGAACTGGACATGGAACAACAGACTGGTTCCAAAGAGGAAAAGGAGTTCGTCAAGGCTGTATATTGTCACCCTGCTTATTTAACTTATATGCAGAGTACATCATGAGAAACGCTGGATTGGAAAAAGCACAAGCTGGAATCAAGATTGCTGAGAGAAATATAAATAACCTCAGATATGCAGATGAGACCACCCTTATGGCAGAAAGTGAAGAGGAACTAAAAAGCCTCTTGATGAAAGTGAAAGAGGAGAGTGAAAAAGTTGGCTTAAAGCTCAACATTCAGAAAACTATACTATTTTGCTCTATATTTTATAAACAAAAAAAGTTATGTTTCTAATATCAACATTGTGGATTTGAGGTTTTAGTTACACCTGATTCAAAGTGATTGAAATAATGTTATCATCCCTCTTCTCTGATAACTCCATTTCAGAAGCTGTTTGCTGAGGACTTGCTCGCTACTCATTGGTCAGGGGCAAAGACACAGTATGTGTGGGTGTCCAGTTGCTTCAGTCGTGTCCGACTCTGTGCGACCCCATAGACGGAAGCTCACCAGGCACCCCTGTCCCTGGGATTCTCCAGGCAAGAACACTGGAGTGGGTTGCCATTTCCTTCTCCAATGCATGAAAGTGAAAAGTGAAAGTGAAGTCGCTCAGTCGTGTCCGACTCTTAGCTACCCCATGGACTGGAGCCTACCAGGCTCCTTCGTCCATGGGATTTTCCAGGCAAAAGTACTGGGGTGGGGTGCCATTGCCTTCCCCGAAGACACAGTATAACAGTGTCTAAAACTAGGCTAGCTTAGAATTAATTACTCTCAGTCAGAAGAGAAACAGTATCTGTGAACACTGAGTAGTGATTGTTGAACAAGTTGCCTATTAGCTCAAATTCTATGAGACATTTCCAATTGGTAGATAGCTGCTTAAAGGGGCCTGAAGGCAACTATGCCATTGTTTTACCCATGAATCAATTAATGGCTGCTGAATGCTACTTTTCACGCGTGTTATGGTCCTGGGAATTAAAAAGTAATAATAATAGCATTAGAATTGGAAACAAACTTCAATCATTAGAATAAATGAAGCTACCCATTCTAGATGGTTTACATCACTTTGAAGGATAAACGTGTGCTGCTTGTACCATTCACAGACAAGGCTTCATTATTATTCTGAGGACTTACTATTTCTGGGTATATCAGAAGATTCCCACTTGGAAACCATACTATTGCCATCAGTGACCAGTGTCCTTGGAAGATGATAGTTTATGAACTCCTGTTTCCAGGTATGTTGCTTCAGTTCTCTTTCTTACCAGAGTAGAAAATATACCAGATAAAACTATAGAAAAATACCGATTGTTTTTTGATATCATGACAATAGGATATGAGTGTGTGTGTGTGTGTGTGTGTGTTATGTGTATTGGGGAGCGTGCAAGCTTGGGCAAGGTAGGGAGAAATTAAAGCAAAGAAGTTACATTTGAAGGATAAATATATTCATCAACTTGCATAATGATTTTATAAACCCTTTAAAACAGATTTTTTTTGTGATTATGTGGACCAAAATTTTCAAATTGTTTTGTTTCATAAACTATGTGGTGATTGTAAATCTAGCAACATAACTCTTTAAATACTTATCAACATACCTCAAAACTTAGAATAGTAATTAATATTTTAAATGCTGTTATCTTATTCTGCTTATGCCATCTCACAAAGAGCACTATCTATGAAAAGTACAGTCTTCTATTTTTTATTATTTATTCTACCAGCATCCTTTTTCGAGAGAACTTTTGCATTTGCTTGACATACAACTTTGTAACTATTAATATTACTTTGGCTTCCCATACCAGCATTCTGACACTACTTCATTGTAAGAGTGGTTGTTATTTATTATCATTTCAGAATGGCAAGATAGAGCTATATCTCTAAGAGGTAGCACACAAATTATTCTCTGTTGTTGCAATGAACCATTGCTTTTCTTTCCAATCTTCCGCTGTACATAGGTGCATTTCCTTTATCATATAGTTTAAAAATTCATAATGCTTTTATTAAAAAGCAATATACATTCATTATAGCTGATTTTTGGAGTAAGGGTACAGAGGCAATAAATAAAGATTATGTATAATTAAAATATTTAGGAACAACCACTAATAACATTTGGTATATTTCCTTCCAGATTTTTCTGAATAAATGCTTGGGTAAAAATGCACATTTACTTTTTGACTAATTTGACATTATAGTATGTTAAAAAACAGAATACATTTTAAAACTTAAAACTATATTGTATTTTTCAAAGTCTAAATATTTTAACATCTTGTTAATAGCTTCATTATATCTCCTCGCGCTGTGAATGTTCACGGTTTATTTTACTTAACCCTTTTCATTAGACATTTATTTCCAAATTTCCATGATTTTGATTACACACAATACCAACATGTTTGTAAGTGAACTTTACTGCATATCTACGATTATGCTCTTAGTCTAAATCACCAGAAATCAAAGATCAAAGAGAAGTACATTTTTGAGGCTTTTGATAACTTTTTTCTTGAAGTGATCATATCTATTTTCACCCTCTAAGAGTCCATTTTTATATTTTTGTTCTGTTTGACAACATGAATTTTATATTCCATTGTCAACTAGTATGATACCTCATGGCTAAGTAAGGATCAATTTGATCTATCAATCAACTATCTAAGTAAGTGACGTAAGTACACATATATGTCATGTATATATCCTCACATGTTTTACTTTATAAAGGAAAACTGACATTCAGCAGTGGTGTGAATCCATCTCTTTGGGACACTTTCTCTTCCAAGGCCCTTGTAACCTGTTCCCCCATGCCCAGTCGGTTTGGTAAGAATGGCAGGAAAAGGACCTGTCATTATGGGGCTGTATCCCAGCTCTGTTTGTTTGGAGATCATTTGTAATGCAATTCATCATCCCTGTGTAAACCAGAATGACAGTCCTACTTGCTCTGGCACATTTTTTTTTTAATTAAATTTTATTTTGCTTAAGGCTCTGGCACATTTTAAAGAAGGTTAGGAAATTCCAACAAAATTTATTTTGTGAGACATAACATTTAATGTATAAAAACTTGGTTTTTCCTTTGAACCCAAGGGAAACTATTTTGCAGGTGAAGTGAGACTGTGGAACAAGCAAAGGTGAACATGCACAATGTGGGCTAGTTTTCAAAACTAGAAGAGAATGTGTCTAGTTCATGTATGTAGAATTATTAGAAAAGTCACTTAGCAAGAAGGAAAAGACTTGTAAGAGAAACCTGGTCATTTTCAGAGTAGATGTTTCAACAGAGTTAGCTAGTTGGACATCCTTTGCCTCCTCCCTGAGTCTCATGTCTCCTCCTGCACGCCAGCCTGGGGTTGCCCTTGTCAGTACTCACTGCCGCATTGTTCTGGTTGCAGCCATTAAAGCCCCCTGGAAATCTACATCACAGAGGCCTTCTGCCTTCCTAAAGCCTCAAGGCACTCATCACTTGGTCCGATGGCAGGCCTGTGCTGAAGTGACATTAGAAGGAGGCCTGCTCCCTTAGTGGGATTCAGCCCACACTCTCCTCCTAGGGTTTATATCAACTGTCCTTGTCCAACCCAGGAGCCATGAGAGACTGAAGAAAGGTCATTTTTAATCCTGCACATATACTCTTGACACTGTGCCTCCAAATGGAAATATCTTAATGCTTAGATTTTAACTATTTATTCACTGAACTAATAATTATAAATTGAGAAATTTCTATGTGTCAGTAAGTGATATGGACTCCACATATGGACTAATATGGACTCCACATATGGACTAATAATTATAAATTGAGAAATTTCTATGTGTCAGTAAGTGATATGGACTCCACATTGAAAAAATATTAAATTCATGATCATAATGGAGATTACAATCTAGTAGGGGTGTTAGATAGTTAATAAACGTGTAGCAGTTTATCATGTGATGATAGGAAGTAACAAGTGCTATGAAGACAAATTAAGAGGCATATGAGGATAAAGAGAGAGAGGCTACTTTTCTGGGTAGGAGGTCAGAGAAGGTCTTTCTTAAGATATGGCATTTCAGCAGAGACCTAAAGGAAGAGCAAGAATAAGCCATATAGATATCTGTAGGATTTACAGATGTGATGCTTGGGAAAACTATAAGTGCAAAGGCCCTGGCATGGGAGCGTGCTTGAAAAGAATGAAGTGTGGATGGGTAAGTCAAGGGGTGGGTAGGAGAAAGTGAGGTTGGAGATAGTCAAGGGTCAAGTAAGGTAGGTAATGTAGGGTACCCACCAGTGGATATGCTGAACTTATTTGAAGTGTGATAGGAAGCTAGTGAAGGATTTTGAGAAAGAAGCAATGTCACCTATTAACTTTCTGTTGCTTTTGTGGATTTTTGAAAATTTTACTTCTATGGTCTTTCCCTGTGGCATTAAGATAGGAGGACATTTTTCCAAATTCCATTTGCTTTTGTCAACATCGCCATGTGGGAAGTAGTTTAGACATATAGATGTTCTCTCTCTGCCAAAGGCATAATTAAAATGTCTGAGGCTTTATATAAAACTTTACAGAGGGCTTGGAGTGATGAAGTTTCTTTCAAGTAACAAAATCAAACATAGATTACTCAAGCAGTCTTCACTGGAAATTGATGTCCAAGGAAGAGGTCCCTCTGGGCATTGGGAGGCAAGGCTGCTCCAAGGGGCCTTCACAGCAGCTAGTTTTGATCTCTCTTCTGCAGTTTTACATTAAAGGTCCACATTATTAAGGGAGAGAATTTGATTGGTTCAGCTTGACTCAGGCATCCTCTTCTTCCAAATAAGTGAATTCTAGTCAAGGGTGTAATGACAAAAGAAATAAAACAGCTCTGAGAAGTCCCATGTGGGTAAGGTGCATGGTTCCCAAAGATAAGGCTGGACAGACAACTTTCTAGTGGTTTCTGACAGCTCTGTGGGCAAGCACCCAGATACTCTGTTTACGTACTTTGATGGAGGCAGACCTTTGAAGCAAGGGCTTCTGGGTAGTAACCATGTCTCCACTTTCTTCCTCTATGTAGAGGTGATATCCTGGGCAATTTGGTTGCAAAGTGCTTGATAGGAAGGGACACTTTTATCCCATTTTGTACCTCCTTGAACAAAGCGTAGGGCAGAGGAATTTCTGATGTTTAATTTTGCTTCAAGGCCCTAGGTTCTTTTTGATCCTGAATCTGCCCTACAGGTTCTGTTTTGCATTCTTAAAAGATTTGCTGATAACTTGGCAGGCAGATACAGTTTTATTGTGAAGAAATTTTGCCCGTTCTCACATGTACTGTTGTGCCAAGAACATGGAATTCAGAGTCATGAAACTATATTAAGTCTGGTTCCTAGAAAACTCTGAGGTAGAGATTGTGAGCAGGAATTCTATTGGGGAATGTTCTGGGGATCAGCACCTGTGAGGGAAGCTAGAGTGGGCAGAAGGAGAAGGTAAACTGTGGTGCCATAGCAACAGAGACTCCAGCCAATCTTAAAGGGATCTCTGGAGCTAGGATGGACCTCCACTGGAAGAGACGCAAGGGAACCAGGACTCTGTACATGGCAGTGATCAATATGGGGCAAGGGCTCGCCTTGGGTGAGATAGCTTTCTTAGGTCTAAGACAGGGTCCTGAGAGGGATGCCAACTCCCAGCCTCCAATCCGAGAAGCAGCTAGAGAATGAGTGTTTATCTCAGAATTGCAGGCTGGGGACAGGGAGGGTCTCCTTCATCCATCATAGCATATACTGCAGACTTAAATTTCAATTCTTCCCTACCACACTGGCCTGTGAGGTCTTGGGAAGATCATCTGATTTATTTGAATCATCATGTCCTAATAAAAAAGTGAACCCAACCAAACCAAATGAACAAACCTCATTATAAAAATAGCATTAAATGGCATCTGGTCCCATCACTTCATGGGAAATAGATGGGGAAACAGTGGAAATAGTGTCAGACTTTATTTTGGGGAGCTCCAAAATCACTGCAGATGGTGACTGCAGCCATGAAATTAAAAGACGCTTACTCCTTGGAAGGAAAGTTATGACCAACCTAGATAGCATATTCAAAAGCAGAGACATTACTTTGCCAACTAAGGTCCATCTAGTCAAGGCTATGGTTTTTCCACTGGTCATGTATGGATGTGAGAGTTGGACTGTGAAGAAAGCTGAGCGTGGAGGAATTGATGCCTTTGAAGTGTGGTGTTGGAGAAGACTCTTGAGAGTCCCTTGGACTGCAAGGAGATCAACCAGTCCATTCTGAAGGAGATCAGCCCTGGGATTTCTTTGGAAGGAATGATGCTAAAGCTGAAACTCCAGTACTTTGGCCACCTCATGAGAAGAGTTGACTCATTGGAAAAGACTCTGATGCTAGGAGGGATTGGGGGCAGGAGGAGAAGGGGATGATAGAAGATGAAATGGCTGGATGGCATTGCTGACTCGAACATGAGTCTGAGTGAACTCCGGGAGTTGGTGATGGACACGGAGGCCTGGTGTGCTGCGATTCATGGGGTCGCAAAGAGTCGGACACGACTGAGCGACTGAACTGAACTGAACTGAAAGAATGTTGTAAGCACTTTGGAGGATATTTTCACTTAGGCTGTATTGTTTAATTCTCTCTACAAGTGTATGGCATCATCTATTTTAGGACAACTATATTAATAAGCAGACAAATCCTCAGAGACCTGAACACGAGAGTAGTTTGCTTGAATTTGCACAGAAAATGCAGTCTCACATGTTCCAAATGTAAATTTTTATTTTGGCCAATTCACACAGCAATAGAAATAACATGAATAATACTAAGACTTATAATGGCAAATAACCCCTAACTTACATGGTTGTTATGAGAATTGAATGAAAGAAATTTACAAGTCATAATTTGCCAAAAAAATTGAGTCAGTATCAGTGTTCCTCAAAATTGTTTTCATCATCAGTAAGAGATAGGAATGGTCTGTTAGTGTGTTAGTTGCTCAGTCGTGTCTGACTCTACAATCCCATGGACTGTAGCCTGCCAGGCTCATCTGTCCATGGAATTCTCTAGGCAAGAATACGGAAGTGGGTTGCCATTTTCTCCAGGAGATCTTCCCAACTCAGGGATCGAACCCAGTCTTCTGCATTGCATGCAGACTCTTCACTGTCTGAGCCACCAGGGAAGTCAGGCATGGTTTAACCCATCCTGAAAAAAGGAGAGAAGGTTTACACAGGATCCTAGAAACTCTCTCCTAGTCAACCTCTAAAAGGCACAGGGCGTCATGTTGTCTCCAGTTTCTCTTACTGATTCAATTTTTCTGGTTCACGCTTTGAAAATTTAGTAAATTCGACTCACATATTCTGAGCTGAACTTTATTTTGTGAGAGTTGTGCTTAGGGTAAGGAAATGAAAGAAGTGTTGTCCTTCAGGGATAAAAATATGACCATCAGTGACAGTGATGCGGGCTCCTGTTATGGAGGGAGAGAGACATTAAAGGAGCTTGGAACAGGCTCTGGGAGTCTGGGCTAGACTCTTAAATTGTCAAGGTGACTCACAGCATATATGTCAGCTTGAACTTTATTGACTCTGACTTTCAGGACCCATTTTTTAAAAGGTGAGGTAGTCATGGAAAAGAACCAGGCTGTGGTACCTCTACCAGTTTGAAAAAAAAATCTCACAACTCTGTATGTAAGGCTTCTTGCCACTGGTGTGTGAAATATTTTATGTGACACACAGAATCCTAAAGAAAATAAGTTGTTTTGAGCACATACATGTACTTAGCAGCATGTTTAGATTGGGATTGAAATAGTGTCTCCATGTTGTTGTGAAAGCCCACTTTTACATTTGTCTCATAGTTACCTTTCTAAAAATTCCATGTTTTGATTGAATTTTTTGCTTCTTCTTCTTCTTTCTTGGAAAATAATCAAATGTTACTACTAACATGTAGTATTTGACCAAAGGTATTATTCCTGAACCATTAGGTCTAAAGTTCTGGGTTTTCTCATGTTTATTTTCTACCCTCTGGCTTCATTTAGTGAGTTCCAGATTCTCCAGGGTAGCAAGTTCAGTAGAGGTCAATGGATTCTCATGTCACTAGTTTGTTTACTTTTTGTCTCCACTTGACCTAGATTAAAAAGTCAAGCCTTTTTTGGCAGGAGAAATTATTTGAAAAGGTATTGTAATGTTTCTAGGATGGTTAAAATGAATAGGAAAATTCTTTCTGTAATTATAGAAAGACTAAGTCCAAAATGGTTAGATTGTTTAATCACAGTTTCCTTGGCTTCAATGGCAACTTGAAAACATGTCTGCTGTGGCTATGTTTCTTATCACTGCATGAACCAGTCAGTGCAAATGACAGACATTTAATTATGTGTTGGTACTATAGACTTGGCTAATGTTTGGGGCATGATGTAGCATAATATATCAAATTATAAAACAATATAGATATACATATCATGTGCGTGCTTAGTCACTCAGTCATGTCCGACTCTTTGAAACCTCATGGACCATAGCCCGCTAGGCCCCTCTGTCCACGGGGATTCTCCAGGCAAGAATACTGGAGTGGGTTGCCATGACCTCCTCCAGGGGATCTTCCCAACTCAGGGACTGAACCCAGGTCTCTCCCATTGCAGGCAGATTCTTTACCAGCTGAGCTACCAGGGAAGCCTATATTATAGCTAAAGACAATTCTGGTTGTGATTTGTAGCAGAGAAGAAAAAATAGTAAAATGTTGAACATGTTTATTTTTCTCTTTTGTTCCCAAAACTGTTGTCCTTTGACTCAGAATTGTGAACAAATGAAAAGTGTCCCTTGGCGTAAGATGCAAAACTCATGAAGACCATTAAAAAATTGTTTCACATTTTCACTTATAAAATATTGGAGACACGATATACTTAAAACAACAATTAGCCTTAGGAATGGATATCATGGCAGAAGCATCCTTCGTGTGTGTGGTCTAGTCAAAATTCCTATTTTAATCTGAGGAATATAAATACAACTCTGAGGGGCTTCCCAGGTGGTGTAAGTGGTAAAGAACCAGTGCCAGAGACTTAAGAGATGTAGTTCAGTCGTTGGGTCAGGAAGATTCTCTGGAGGAGGGCACAGCAGCCCACTCCACTATTCTTGCCTGGAGAATCCCATGGACTCTGGAGCCTGGTGGGGTACAGTCCACATGGTTGCATAGAATCGGACAGGACTGAAGCAAGTTAGCATGCATGTATATACAATTATCCGTCTTATAACACAGGTCAGGGTTATCTCAGTCTTAGCAGTGTTGACATTTTGTGCTGGAGAATTCTTTGCTCTGCATTGTAGAATGTTTAGTAGCATCCTTAACATCCAGCCAGTAGGTGTTGGTGAAGTGAAGTGTTAGTCGCTCAGTCGTGTCCGACTCTTTGTGATTCCATGGACTGCAGCCCATCAGTCTCCTCTGTCCATGGGATTCTCCAGGAAAGAAAACTGGAGTGGGTTGCCATTTCCTTCTCCAGGGGAATTTTCCTAACCCAGGGATTAAACCCAGGTTTCCTTTCCTGCATCGTAGGCAGGTCCTTCCCTGAGACACCAGGGAAGCTCCTAGACATTGGTAGCACCTCCAATCTCCCCCTTCCCCAACCATGACAACCAAAAATATCTCCAGACATAGCCAAGTGTCCTGGGTGTGGGGGAAGGGGCAAATTACCTTAGTGAAGAAACCGTACACTAAAGACTCCTGGGTTTCATAGTGACGTTACATATTATAATTTAAACACAAAATTTACCTATGGAAAATATTTGAAAGATCTATAATCTTTGCCAAGAAGATTAAAAAAGGGAACTATATCATATATCTGGCACACAGTGGCTAGAAAAAAATGTCTGTGTGTGAACTTTTCAGTGCTATGATTTAGTGAGACATTTAGAGGAGGAGAGACTTCAAGGCCTTTCTGTTTTCAAGCCCATAGAATCCAATGGCATGTTTTGAAAATTACAGCTAAAGTAACTGAAGTATAAATTGTGTAATTCTCATATTGTCTTCATTTCAAAAAGGAAAATAACATTTAGATTTAGAGAGAAAGAAGTTGTCAGCAGCTTTGGGAAATCTCTTGGTAAGTCTAACTATACCAAAGACCATGGAAACAAAATTAGGCCTTTGCTCAGTGATATTTCCATGGAGAATCATATTTTCGCCTTCGTCCACATGATTTTCTCATTTATAGTATGCAAGTATAGGATTGAGAGTACCACTATTGTTAATATTTTTCTGTCAACAACTGTTCCTATATACTCTTCTGTTTTTCTTTTTATGTTTTTGTTAAACTTATTTGTATTTTTCTAGAATTAAATAAAAATGGATTCACAATACATTTGGCTTTAGGATGTACAACAATTGGCCTTGCCATTTGACTTTTATGGATACATGCAAGTGTGTATGGATGAGTTCTTAGAGGAACCCCAAATTGCCCTGCCTTTTTATGTCCATTTATAAGTCTCTCCTTCAACATGTCTTCCACCTACGGCATGCATGTTGTCCTTAGGAAAAGATGGTTTCAACATTTTTTAGTTTAAATTCAGTCAGATCCAGATTTTGCAACAAAATGCATTGTAGGAGTCAGAATACCCTTAAAGAACAAAAGCTCGGTCATCTTCCTCTCTCAGGTCAGGTGTTCGTGCAGTGGTCTGACTTCCCTGGTACAGACTGCTCTGGCCTCAAGGCATGCGCTTACTCCCACAGCTGCTTTCCTGCCCAGGACTCCCTGTAGTGCTACCCCACAGCTAGTCTGAACATCTTGGCAAATTCTCTAATAAGTATGCTAGGTTGTGCAGTTTATTTTCTCCCATCATCTTCACCACCCCCCTTTCTTCAAGATAATTCACATGTTTCGAAGCTTAAAGAAAATTGTGGAAATCTTATATTTGACTCTTGTTCCTCATCTGCCCATTTTCTGTCTTCTTCCATATACGTATATATATATTCAAGCACATACCATTATCTCTTTTCTTTCTTCTTCAAAAGAGAAGATGCCACACATGAAGAGGAGCACATTGCTTTTTCGACTTACCAATTTTCCTTGGGGGACCTTTCCATAGTGGTACACAAAGAGCTTGCTTATTCTTTCTTATAGCTGCAATACCATTCATTATATAAATGTACATAATTTATTCCCATATAGATAGACACTTGCATTAGTTCCTTTCTTTCACTATCACATTAGTAGTGAAGAACATTTAACCATTACGTTTTGTACAAGTGCAAGTACATATGCAGGATAAATTCACAAAGTGAAACTGCAGGGTCCAGGGGTATGTGCAGTTCTAATTTTGATAGATACTGGAAAACTGTCTGCCATAAGGACAATCTTAACAGCAATGTATGAGAGTGCCTGTTTCCCCATAGCCTGGCCAATTGAGTGTTAACACAATTTTGAGTTATAACAATGTGATAGATAAAAATGGGATAGTTTAAATTCACATTTCTCTTTTTAGGAATGAGGTTGAGATCTATGGCTTAATCTTGATTGGGCCTTTTGAATTCTTGTTAGATTGTGCCTGTGGAGCTCTAATAATTTTATGCAATATGAAGTCATATGGGGGCTTCTTGGAAAGTAGGACTCTCCAGCTCTGTCTGGATGTCAACATTAACACAGCTCAGAGAATGTGCTTAAGTGTGTTCCACTATTTCTCTTAGAATGAACCCGATATGTGTCTATCAAAATACTGAATTTCATAGCTAATTTATGAATTTAAGAAACATAAAATTTAAATTTAAACATATGAATTTAAAACATAAAACCTAATTTATGTTTTCTTCTGATAGTTTATGTATTCTAAGACTAGCAGTTTGATTCAATTACTCATCTTTATCTGTGATAACACTTTCCATTTCCTCTGTAAGTGCTCTGGAATTATGACAAAAGAGTAATGCTTTTTCATTACGGCAAATCTGAAATTCTGTCTCCATTTCCATCATGTGAAGGACAAAATAATGTAGAGGTTTCCTGTCAGAAATTGTCCTCTGGGTATCATCTTTTCCATTTCATTCTATTCTGGGTAGATAGATGTAGACATTGCCACCAAGTGAATGCCTTCATATAGGTAATCATCATTCAGCCAGTATTCATGGAGTGTCTACTATATGCCAGACACTGTTACAGGCACCTAGCATGATCTGTTATGGCCCAGCAAAGACTGACATTGGGTATTCATCACATTTACTAGATTGATTGTGAGTTGGAAGGACTATGCATGGACAACACATATTGCACCGTCTGTCAAAAGATCAAGACTGGCAACTGGGACACCAAGTTCTATCCTTGGATTTGCCCTTATCTTGCTGTGAATATTGGACAAGCTCCTTCTTCTCTATGGGCCCCAGCTTTCTCATCTGTGAAAAATGTAATGTTGACTAGAATAGATGATATTTACATCCCTTCTAGTTTTAACATTCTAAGATCATAATGCCCATATGCTACTTTTACAATTTTAAAATACCCAAGAATCCACATTTATATACTAAGAAGAATAATTGTGACCCTTCCCATTTGCGGATACCCCTCCAAGTATTCATAATTATTTTTTTCCATCTGGAGGTGGCAGGAATATATTAGAACTTGTCATGGTATGTAAATATTTGCATTAAAAGGTCTCCTAGGACATTAAATATTCAACATTTATGACATTTTTTCTTTGGTCAAAGTATTTTGAGTGAATAAAATGTCATGAAGTATAAATCTCAGTGAAAAATTTCAACAATAGACAGACTCTGGAGAAGCCAGCAGTACTCAGAGCATGGATATCAGAAACAGACATTGTGATGTTGACCTATGCTCTGTAGGACCATCTGCTTTCCTACTCTGGAAGAATTCAGCTCCACTGGAAAGGAAGATACTGTAGTCTAACTCTTCATCTAGAACCAGGCTATCTGCCAATGAACTAGGAAGCAGTGAATTCATTTTTGAAAGATGCTTTAAAATGTCCCATACCATCATTTTATCCCTTCACTCTCACCTCTGCTTTCTCCATACCCCTTTCTGTTCTCTATTATATTCACCCTGGGTTATTTCTCAGGTTAAACAATTCCAGCTCACGTGGTAGCAGATTAAATTGTACACTCAGCTTTAAAATGTATCCTATTTCATTGATTTGCAATCCAACTTTAAACAAGTTAAAAAATTTATTTATCCTTAATGTAAAATATTTAGACTAATGATATTAACCTATCACTCATCATTTTGGATAATCAGTATCTATTATTTTTGAGTTAACATGATTTAGTGGAAAAGAAAGGAGTGTTGGAGTCTAGTTTTAAATGCTGGTTTCATCAATTATTGGTTGTAATTTACCAACTTTATAATTTATATGACTTAAGTTTGTTTTCCTCAAATGATGATACTGCTGCTGCTGCTAAGTCGCTTCAGTCGTGTCCGATTCTGTGCGACCCCATAGACGGCAGCCCACCAGGCTCCCCTGTCCCTGGGATTCTCCAGGCAAGAACACTGGAGTGGGTTGCCATTTCCTTCTCCAATGCATGAAAGTGAAAAGTGAAAGTGAAGTCGCTCAGTCGTGTCTGACTCCTAGCGACCCCATGGACTGGAGCCTACCAGGCTCCTCCGTCCATGGGATTCTCCAGGCAAAAGTACTGGGGTGGGGTGCCATTGCCCTCCCTGAATGATGATACTAATAACTTTCAAATCATTATGAGGTTAGAAATAATATATAAACATACAAAGCTGTCTAAACACAGTAGGACTCAATAAATGTTCACTGTTTTATAATTATCATTATCATTATTGTTATGACTGATCAGACAAAATATCTGCTAGCAAATTTTCCTCTAAATTTTCCATATAAGGCAAAGATTAGCAAATTAGGTCTTGCTGTTTTTATTTATTTCTTATTGGTGTTTGAGAAATATTTATTTTTTATTGCTATCTGAAGGCATCTAGTAACTTAGATGATGAACATTGAAATACTGGACCTCTTCAAAGAGGGATGAATAATTGCTCATATAATCTGGTAATTGATCGCAGTGTATAGAAAGTAGTGTATATATTTCTAAAATGCCAAAGGAGAGCTCTTATTTTTCTCATTGCTGTTATTCTCAAATTCAATATCATAAAAATATCAACAACATATTTTATTTAATGCAATTGGACTTTATTAAGTTTGGAGACTTACGAAGAAAGTAACTGTGCTTTTAAAGGAGGAGAAAAGGACACTGAAATATCAGAAAGGGGTGATCTGAACAGGAGTACAAGAATGAATCTCAGAAGCCAGTCTGACCTTCCGGGGACACATCTCGCTGCAGAGCGGAGCCTCTAGATGGCGAAGGAACACCGCGGAGACTGCACGGCTTTTGCACGGCTGGGAGGCTGTGGAAGCGCTCAGAGCTCTGGTGATTTAACAGCCCGCACGCGGAGCCGTTTGGATTGCAATACCAATTCTGCAAGTTATTAATTATGCTCTCAACATAAACGCCGAACTCATATTTTCAGGCCACTGTGTACCCCTGCCTTAAAAGAATAGTTGCTTAAAAATATAAGGAAGCACGATGTGTAATTCAGCAACGCATCACTTTTTCTAAAAAGAAAGCGTGTTCAGGCGACTGGACTTTTACTGTTTAAGCAGTCACCTTTTTGGGGGGGTGGGGCGTGGGGCGGGGAGGTGCGAGACCCTCAGAGAGCGACCTGAGAACAAAGGTTTATGGTCAAGACTCAGAAATGGCGTGTGAGTTTGAATCGCCGGTCACCTGAGTCTCTCTGCGTTCTTGGATAAGGTATAGACACTCTCTGAACTTTGGTTTGTAGTCTGGAGATAACAAGGGCGCCTACCTCATTAGGTGGTTGTAAAAGAATAAAGAGTGTTTGTAGTGAAGCACTTGGCAAAGAGATTGACACGCAGTAAGTACCCAATAAATGACAGAATTGGAACTTGGTGAAGCACTAATACGAGTTAAATTGGTTTATTGAAGTTGAACAATCCGCATCATGGGAACGTGAGACATCTCTTAATCTGAAGCAGTGATTAAGCATCCTATCAGCTTTCTATTTCTTGCTATTTAAACGAAAGAATGTGCCTAATTCTCTATGTCTGGCTGACAGAATATTTTGGATGGGGGGATCAGATCAGATCAGATCAGATCAGTCGCTCAGTCGTGTCCGACTCTTTGCGACCCCATGAACCGCAGCACGCCAGGCCTCCCTGTCCATCACCAGCTCCCGGAGGTCACTCAGACTCGCATCCATCGAGTCAGTGATGCCATCCAGCCATCTCATCCTCTGTCGTCCCCTTCTCCTCCTGCCCCCAATCCCTCCCAGCATCAGAGTCTTCTCCAATGAGTCAACTCTTCGCATGAGGTGGCCAAAATACTGGAGTTTCAGCTTTAGCATCATTCCTTCTAAAGAAATTCCAGGATTGATCTCCTTCAGAATGGACTGGTTGGATCTTCTTGCAGTCCAAGGGACTCTCAAGAGTCTTCTCCAACACCACAGTTCAAAAGCAACAATTCTTCGGCGCTCAGCCTTCTTCACAGTCCAGCTCTCACATCCATACATGACCACAGGAAAGACCATAGCCTTGACTAGGCGAACCTTTGTTGGCAAAGTAATGTCTCTGCTTTTGAATATGCTATCTAGGTTGGTCATACCTTTCCTTCCAAGGATGGGGGGATGGGTGGCTGCAAAGTTCTGACAGGATTTTCAGGGTACACTTTAGCACAACACCCTCAATAGAATTATGGTGCTTTCTTAAAAGTCAGCATAAAGAATCTTGTCAACAACTGATGTTCAGAAAGGAGAGGGAGGAGCATGTATTTTTCCTGAAGCATGGGAACAGGGCTTTATGCCACCAGATTCTGGTTACAGTTGCTGCCCTCAGTAAGCATCTTCAAAGGAATCATAGAGAAGTCACTTTCAGCTTCCCAACCCAGGGACCGAACCCAGGTTCGCTGCATTGCAGGCAGATTGTTTACTGTCTGAGCCACCAGGGAAGCTCAGACAAGTCACAGAAAGGGATATTTTGAATAGTTTTCCTATAGTAACTGAAACAGTGTATTACAGCTAAGTAAATGTAGGAGTTAGGGGGAAACATGACATTTTAAACAAGAAAAATAGCAGCAAGGGCTGAGAGGCAATCTTTTATAAAATCAAACTGTGCTCATCTTTTTATATTTTGGCCTAATCTTTTCATTCTCAGTGAACTTTCAGCCATAAATTATCTGGGAAACATGTAGATAGTGATGCCAGAACTTAAAGGAGGTAGAGCTTTAAGTACTTTATGGGTACCCACAGGGGCTTCCCTGGTGGATTCAGTGGGAAATAACCCTCTTGCCAATACTGCAGATGAGAGTCGTGGGTTTGTTCCCTGGGTCAGGAGGATTCCATGGAGAAGGAAATGGCAACCCACTCCAGTATGCTTGCCTGGAGAATTCCATGGATAGGGGAGCTTGGTGGGCTGTAGTCTATAGGGTTGCAAAGAGTCAGACACTACTAAAGCAATTTAGCATGCATGTGTAGGTACCCAGAGATATATTTATCTGAAAAAATGAATGGAAAAAAAAAACACACTTGCTTTTTATTCAGAAGAAGCAGCATATCTAAATGCCAATATTAACTTACATCCTATTGTTTGTGCCCTGGAGAGTCAAGGAACAGGGAAATTGTTTTTGTAGTTCTTGAGTCCGCATCCGTGGGCAGCTGTGCATGACTGTAGGCCTGTCCTTCTCCTTGTCTTCACCGCCCTGCTAAACTGGCCTCTACCTGCCCTGTCCCTCCTCACCTCCCGTGGTCAGAGGACCTCAAGCAGGAATATGAGTGGCTCTGTGGGCCTGAAGCAGGGGCACCTCCGTGTGAAGCAGAAGTTCCAACCCTTGCCCAGGACCATGAGGTCTTCTCAGTGATCTTTGGCAAGTTACATATCATGGAAGCCATCCCTGTGTACTTAGGCTTTGAAGCTTGGAGACGCTACATAGGCTTCCATAGACTCTGCTCTAATCATGGCTTAAATTCATTCTTTCCAGCTGCAGTTATTTTGTGCCTATTAGATGCCAGGTCCTGTGCTGCGGGCTACACAGACACATAATAGAGTAGGATGTGGTCCCTGCTCTCAGGTATTAATGAGAGTGACAAGCAGAGAAAGACAAAGAAGGCATTATACTGCCTGCACATCTGGTATGTGATTAGCCTACTGCTTCCCTGCTTTCCTTTTCTTTGAGAGCTGGGGTTGTTGGTGATGAATTAATTGCGCAGGCGGTGAGCTGGTGTGAGGGTAGAAAAAAATAAAAAAGAGATCTCAGCCTTGCACGTTATGTCAGGATGATCTCAGCATTACATATCACAGAGCAGCCGTTGCAGCAAAAAAAAATGTGGCGAGTTGGGCCTTATGTATTATAACCTACTTTATTAGGGAATTTCAGGGTTGTAGGGGGCAATCTGTCATGTTCATGATGACAATTTTTTTCTTTGCTGATTTCCGTCTCTCTCTGTTGGAAACACCCATCTCTATATGTACTGTGAGCTTCCTGAAATCTGAGGCAAGAGGAAAAAGATAAAATTATCACTTCTTTATTCAAATGGAAGGAGGAAGAGGGGATTTGGTTAGGATCTGGCAATGTTAGTTCTCTTGACTTCTTGTATGAATACTTAGTGTGTGAGACTATGGAACAAACTCTGGATAACTCGAACTGACAGCTTTGGAAATAACAGATATATAAATAGGTATAATGGTCTTTTATTTTATTTTGTGGTTCAAGTTGAATTTTTATTTTGTATTACAGTATAGTTCATTTTCAATGTTTTGTTAGTTTTAGGTATACAGTAAAGTAACAGTTTAATTGTCTTTTAATGGCACAATTTTAAGATAAAAGCCAATATTGGTACAATGTTTGGAAGTAGAAATTTGGTATAATGTCTTTTTCAAATGTGAGATTTTATTACTATCCCTTTTCTCATAGGTAATCATAATTTCATTGTACACATAAATACTACTGCATCATGTCACTCAGGTTTCTTTGAATGAAATATTAACACTAACAAGATGCACGCTACCATCTAGAACCTAAGGGGGAACTAGAATCATTAGGTTACTGGAGGCACATGAATAAATGGGGACCATCCATCTTTCTTACAGAAACTCAGGGGTTGACTCTTTGAATGTTGAAAGCAATTGAATATAAGTAATGTGTGTGTGTGTATTCAAAATTTATAATATGTTTCTGCCATCTTTATTAAAAATCTTTGAAATGTAAAAATTTGAAGAAACACATATTCATGTAAAGCGTGAAGCAAGGCCCCAGGAAAGTCTTTCAAAACTCCATCTTAACACCCAGGAAGTGTCAAGTCATTCATCATGTATAATTAATACATCCCCTCTTTCCTTTCCTCCTTGAGCACAGGCATTGCAGAATGAGTCCTGCGGTTTTGTAGTAAATAACACTATTTTCAACAATTTGTTTCCATGTCTGGACAGATGTATCACTTAATTTGTCGATTTTGAACATTTATTTTGTTCCATTTTTGTTCTTGGATGCAAACAGATACATACCTGCTACTGCAAACATAGAATAAAAATCTTAATTTTGTTATGTTAAAAAACAGCAACTATTTGTATGCTACCTTTGGCTTTCAGTATGACAGCATGATTTATCAAAGCATCACAGGATTTAAGGAAAGTGAGATAGTTTTTTGAAATGCAAAAGTCTAGGTGCAGAAAGGTCATGGGACTTATATAAGCATCACTTCAGTCAGTGAGTTCAGTTGCTCAGTCGTGTCCGACTCTTTACGACCTCATGAATCACAGCATGCCAGGCCTCCCTGTCCATCACCAACTCCCAGAGTTCACCCAGACTCACGTCCATTGAGTCAGCAATGCCATCCAGCTGTCTCATCCTCTGTCGTCCCCCTTCTCCTCCTGCCCAAAATCCCTCCCAGCATCAGAGTCTTCTCCAATGAGTCAACTCTTCGCATGAGGTGGCCAAAATACTGGAGTTTCAGCTTTAGCATCATCCCTTCCAAAGAAATCCCAGGGCTGATCTCCTTCAGAATGGACTGGTTGGATCTCCTTGCAGTCCAAGGGACTCTCAAGAGTCTTCTCCAACACCACAGTTCAAAAGCACGAATTCTTTGGCGTTCAGCCTTCTTCACAGTCCAACACTCACATCCATTCATGACCACAGGAAAAACCATAGCCTTGACTAGATGGACCTTTGTTGGCAAAGTAATATCTCTGCTTTTGAATATGCTATCTAGGTTGGTCATAACTTTCCTTCCAAGGAGTAAGCGTCGTTTAATTTCATGGCTGCAGTCACCATCTGCAGTGATTTTGGAGCCCAGAAAAATAAAGTCTGACACTGTTTCCACTGTTTCCCCATCTATTTCCCATGTAGTGATGGGACCAGATGCCTTGATCTTTGTTTTCTGAATGTTGAGGTTTAAGCCAACCTTGTCACTCTCCACTTTCACTTTCTTTCTTTTTTTTTTAAATTAAATTTTATTTAGCTTAAATTTACAATATTGTATTGCTTTTGCCATACATCGAGATGGATCCGCCCCAAGTATACACGTGCTCCCCATCCTGAACCCTCCTCCCCCCTCCCTCCCCATACCATCCCTCTTGGTTGTCCCAGTGCACCAGCCCCAGGCATCCATTATCAGGCATCGTACCTGGTCTGATGACTCGTTTCAGATATGATATTATGCATATTTCAATGCTATTCTCCCAAATCATCCCGCCCTCTCCCGTTCCCAGAGTCCAAAAGTCTGTTCTATACATCAGTGTCTCTTTTGCTATCTCGTAAACAGGGTTATTGTTACCATCTTTCTAAATTCCATATATATGCGTTAGGATACTGTATTTGTGTTTTTCTTTCTGGCTTACTTCACTCTGTATAATAGGCTCCAGTTCCATCCATCTCATTAGAACTGATTCAAATGTATTCTTTTTAATGGCTGAGTAATACTCCATGGTGTATATGTACCACAGCTTGCTTATCCATTCACCTGTGGATGGACATCTAGGTTGCTTCCACGTTCTGGCTATTGCAAACAGTGCTGCTATGAACATTGGGGTACACGTGTCTCTTTCAATTCTGGTTTTCTCAGTGTGTATGCCCAGCAGTGGGATTGCTGGATCATAAGGCAGTTCTATTCCCAGTTTTTTGAGGAATCTCCATACTGTTCTCCATAGTGGCTGTACTAGTTTGCATTCCCACCAACAGTGTAAGAGGGTTCCCTTTTCTCCACACCCTCTCCAGCATTTATTGCTTGTGGACTTTTGGATTGCAGCCATTCTGACTGGCGTGAAATGGTACCTCATAGTGGTTTTGATTTGCATTTCTCTGATAATGAGTGATGTTGAGCATCTTTTCATGAGTTTGTTAGCCATCTGCATGTCTTCTTTGGAGAAATGTCTATTTAGTTCTTTGGCCCATTTTTTGATTGGGTCATTTATTTTTCTGGAATTGAGCTGTAGGAGTTCCTTGTATATTTTTGAGATTAGTTGTTTGTCTGTTGCTTCATTTGCTATTATTTTCTCCCATTCTGAAGGCTGTCTTTTCACCTTGTTTATAGTTTCCTTTGTTGTGCAGAAGCTTTTAAGTTTAATTAGGTCCCATTTGTTTATTTTTTATTTTATTTCCAGTATTCTGGGAGGTGGGTCTTAGAGGATCCTGCTGTGATGTATGTCAGAGAGTGTTTTGCCTATGTTTTCCTCTAGGAGTTTTATAGTTTCTGGTCTTACATTTAGCTCTTTAATCCATTTTGAGTTTATTTTTGTGTATGGTGTTAGAAAGTGTTCTAGTTTCATTCTTTTACAAGTGTTTGACCAGTTTTCCCAGCACCACTTGTTAAAGAGACTGTCTTTAATCCATTGTATATTCTTGCCTCCTTTGTCAAAGATAAGGTGACCATATGTGCGTGGATTTATCTCTGGGCTTTCTATTTTGTTCCATTGATCTATATTTCTGTCTTTGTGCCAGTACCATACTGTCTTGATGACTGTGGCTTTGTAGTAGAGCCTGAGGTCAGGCAGGTTGATTCCTCCAGTTCCATTCTTCTTTCTCAAGATAGCTTTGGCTACTCAAGCCTTTTTGTATTTCCATACAAATTGAGAAATTATTTGTTCTAGCTCTGTGAAGAATACCGTTGGTAGCTTGATGAGGATTGCATTAAATCTATATAGTGCTTTGGGTAGTATACTCATTTTCACTATATTGATTCTACCAATCCATGAACATGGTATATTTCTCCATCTATTAGTGTCCTCTTTGATTTCTTTCAGCAGTGTTTTATAGTTTTCTCTATATAGGTCTTTAGTTTCTTTAGGAAGATATATTCCTAAGTATTTTATTCTTTTCATTGCAATGGTGAATGGAATTGTTTCCTTAATTTCTCTTTCTATTTTCTCATTATTAGTGTACAGGAATGCAAGGGATTTTTGTGTGTTGATTTTATATCCTGCAACTTTATTATATTCATTGATTAGTTCTAGTAACTTTCTGGTGGAATCTTTAGGGTTTTCTACATAGAGTATCATGTCATCTGCAAACAGTGAGAGTTTTACTTCTTCTTTTCCAATTTGGATTCCTTGTATTTCTTTTTCTGCTCTAATTGCTGTGGCCAAAACCTCCAAAACTATGTTGAATAGTAATGGTGAAAGTGGGCATCCTTGTCTTCTTCCTGACTTTAGAGGAAATGCTTTCAAGTTTTCACCATTGAGGATAATGTTTGCTGTGGATTTGTCATATATAGCTTTTATTATGTTGAGGTATGTTCCTTCTACTCCTGCTTTCTGGAGAGTTTTTATCATAAATGGATGTTGAATTTTGTCAAAGGCTTTCTCTGCATCTATTGAGATAATCATATGGTTTTTATTTTTCAATTTGTTAATGTGGTGTATTACGTTGATTGATTTGCGGATATTGAAGAATCCTTGCATTCCTGGGATAAAGCCCACTTGGTCATGGTGTATGATCTTTTTAATGTGTTGTTGGATTCTGATTGCTAGAATTTTGTTTAGGATTTTTGCATCTATGTTCATCAGTGATATTGGCCTGTAGTTTTCTTTTTTTGTGGGATCTTTGTCAGGTTTTGGTATTAGGGTGATGGTGGCCTCATAGAATGAATTTGGAAGTTTGCCTTCCTCTGCGATTTTCTGGAAACAGTTTGAGTAGGATAGGTGTTAGCTCTTCTCTAAATTTTTGGTAGAATTCAGCTGTGAAGCCGTCTGGGCCTGGGCTTTTGTTTGCTGGAAGATTTCTGATTACAGTTTCAATTTCCATGCTTGTGATGGGTCCGTTAAGATTTTCTATTTCTTCCTGATCCGGTTTTGGAAAGTTGTACTTTTCTAAGAATTTGTCCATTTCTTCCACGTTATCCATTTTATTGCCATATAATTGCTGATAGTAGTCTCTTATGATCCTTTGTATTTCTGTGTTGTCTGTTGTGATCTCTCCATTTTCATTTCTAATTTTATTTATTTGATTTTTCTCCCTTTGTTTCTTGATAAGTCTGGCTAATGGTTTGTCAATTTTATTTACCTTTTCAAAGAATTAGCTTTTGGCTTTGTTGATTTTTGCTATGGTCTCTTTTGATTCTTTTGCATTTATTTCTGCCCTAATTTTTAAGATTTCTTTCCTTCTACTAACCTTGGGGTGCTTCATTTCTTCCTTTTCCAGTTGCTTTAGGGGTAGAGTTAGGTTATTTATTTGGCTTTTTTCTGGTTTCTTGAGGTATGCCTGTATTGCTATGAACTTTCCCCTTAGGACTGCTTTTACAGTGTCCCACAGGTTTTGGGTTGTTGTGTTTTCATTTTCATTCGTTTCTATGCAGATTTTGATTTCTTTTTTGATTTCTTCTGTGATTTGTTGGTTATTCAGGAGTGTGTTGTTCAGCCTCCATATGTTGGAATTTTTAATAGTTTTCTCCTGTTATTGAGATCTAATTTTACTGCACTGTGGTCAGAAAAGATGCTTGGAATGATTTCAATTTTTCTGAACTTACCAAGACTAGATTTATGGCTCAGGATGTGGTCTATCCTGCAGAAGATTCTGTGTGCACTTGAGAAAAAGGTGAAATTCATTGTTTTGGGATGAAATGTCCTATAGATATCAATTAGGTCTAACTGATCTATTGTATCGTTTAAGTTTGTGTTTCCTTGTTAATTTTCTGTTTAGTTGATCTATCCATTGGTGTGAGTGGGGTATTAAAGTCTCCCACTATTATAGTCTTGTTGTTGATTTCTCCTTTCATACTTGTTAGTATTTGTCTTACATATTGCGGTGCTCCTATGTTGGGTGCATATATATTTATAATTGTTATATCTTCTTCTTGGATTGATCCTTTGATCATTGTGTAGTGACCTTCTTTGTCTCTTTTCACAGCCTTTGTTTTAAAGTCTATTTTATCTGATATGAGTATTGCTACTCCTGCTTTCTTTTGGTCCCTATTTGCATGGAAAATCTTTTCCCAGCCCTTCACTTTCAGTCTGTATGTGTTCCCTGTTTTGAGGTAGGTCTCTTGTAGACAACATATGTAGGGGTCTTGTTTTTGTATCCATTCAGCCAATCTCTGTCTTTTGGTTGGGGCATTCAACCCATTTACATTTAAGGTAATTATTGATAAGTATGGTCCCGTTGCCATTTACTTTGTTGTTTTGGGTTCAAATTTATATACCCTTTTTGTTTTTCCTGTCTTTTAGTCCTTTGAATGTCCTTTAGTATTTGTTGGAGAGCTGGTTTGGTGGTGCTGAATTCTCTCAGCTTTTGCTTGTCTGTAAAGGTTTTGATTTCTCCTTCATATTTGAATGAGATCCTTGCTGGGTACAATAATCTGGGCTGTAGGTTATTTTCTTTCATCACTTTGAGTATGTCTTGCCATTCCCTCCTGGCTTGGAGAGTTTCTATTGAAAGATCAGCTGTTATCCTTATGGGAATTCCCTTGTGTGTTATTTGTTGTTTTTCCCTTGCTGCTTTTAATATTTGTTCTTTGTGTTTGATCTTTGTTAATTTGATTAACATGTGTCTTGGGGTGTTTCGCCTTGGGTTTATCCTGTTTGGGACTCTCTGGGTTTCTTGGACTTGAGTGATTATTTCCTTCCCCATTTTAGGGAAGTTTTCAACTATTATCTCCTCTAGTATTTTCTCATGGTCTTTCTTTTTGTCTTCTTCTTCTGGGACTCCTATGATTCGAATGTTGTAACGTTTAATATTGTCCTGGAGGTCTCTGAGATTGTCCTCATTTCTTTGAATTCGTTTTTCTTTTTTCTCCTCTGATTCATTCATTTCTGCCATTCTATCTTCTAATTCACTGACTCTATCTTCTGCCTCTGTTATTCTACTACTTGTTGCCTCCAGAGTGTTTTGGATCTCATTTATTGCATTATTCATTATATATTGACTCTTTTTTATTTCTTCTAGGTCCTTGGTAAACCTTTCTTGTATCTTCTCAATGCTTTTCTCCAGGCTATTTATTTGTGATTCCATTTTGATTTCCAGATTTTGGATTAGTTTCACTATCATTATTCGGAATTCTTTATCAGGTAGATTCGCTATTTCTTTCTCTTTTGTTTGGTTTGGTGGGCATTTATCCTGTTCCTTTACCTGCTGGGAATTCTTCTCTCTCTTCGTCTTGTTTAAATTGCTGAGTTTGGGGTGTCCTTACTGTATTCTGGCAGTCTGTGGAGTTCTCTTTATTGTGGTGTTTCCTCACTATATGTGGGTTTGTACAGGTGGCTTGTCAAGGTTTCTTGGTTAGGGAAGCTTGTGTCGGTGTTCTGGTGGATGGAGCTGGATTTCTTCTCTCTGGAGTGCAATGGAGTGTCTAGTAATGAGTTCTGAGATGTCTATGATTTTGGGGTCACTTTGGGTAGCCTGTATATTGGAGCTCAGGGCTGTGTTCCTGTGTTTCTGGAGAATTTGCTTGGTATGTCTTGCCGTGGAACTTGTTGGCCTTTATGTGATGCTTGGTTTCAGTGTAGGTATGGAGGCTTTTGATGACACTTTCACCAAGAGGCTTTTTAGTTCCTCTTCATTTTCTGCCATAAGGATGGTGTTATTTGCATATCTGAGGTTATTGATATTTCTCCTGGCAATCTTGATTCCAGCTTGTGCTTCCTCCAGCCCAGCACTTCTCATGAGGTAATCTGCATAGAAGTTAAATAGCAGGGTGACAATATACAGCCTTGACATACTCCTTTTCCTATTTGGAAACAGTCTGTTGTTCCATGACCAGTTCTAACTGTTGCTTCCTGACCTGCATATAGGTTTCTCAAGAGGCAGATCAGGTCGTCTGGTATTCCCATCTCTTTCAGAATTTTCCACAGTTTATTGTGATCCACACAGTCAAAGGCTTTGGCATAGTCAATAAAGTAGAAATAGATGTTTTTCTGGAACTCTCTTGCTTTTTCCATGATCCAGCGGATGTTGGCAATTTGATCTCTGGTTCTTCTGCCTTTTCTAAAACCAGCTTGAACATCTGGAAGTTCACGGTTCACATATTGCTGAAGCCTGGCTTGGAGAATTTTGAGCATTACTTTACTAGTGTGTCAGATGAGTGCAATTGTGCGGTAGTATGAGCATTCTTTGACATTGCCTTTCTTTGGGATTGGAATGAAAACTGACCTTTTCCAGTCCTGTGGCCACTGCTGAGTTTTCCAAATTTGCTGGCATATTGAGTGCAGCACTTTCACAACATCATCTTTCAGGATTTGAAATAGCTCAACTGGAATTTCATCACCTCCACTAGCTTTGTTCGTAGTGATGCTTTCTAAGGCCCACTTGACTTTGAGTTCAGATTCTCGGATATCTGGCTCTAGGTGAGTAATCACACCATTGTGATTATCTTGGCATAGTTTCTTCACTTTTATATATGTGCAGAGGTCAGTGATTTCCCTCCTCCAGGATGGTTTTTCAATTAGAAATAAGTTTTTGCATTTAGTGTGTTACATGATCATGCAGAGTACATGTTCAATTAATGCATAGCTATTTAAAGGTAATTTTGGGTTGTCTTCTTTAAGGGAAGTAGCTTTTACATAGCTAATCTGCAAGTATTTGTTTTAGTGTCTCACTGTGTGCTTTGAGTTTTTATCAGTGGTGTTATTGAAATGTGTGGGAATTAACAATTTATGCCCAAAGATTCAGTCATATAATTGAAAACTGACTCAGCTCTGTTTCTTTTCTTTTTTTTCTTTTGCATCCTAATCCTTTTGGGAATGCGATGCTGTAATTTCTTGGAGAAATAAATCACCATAGTAAGGAAAACTCTGTCTTTTAACCTTTCCACAGGTTGTTGTTGTTCAGTCGCTCAGTTGTATTTGATTCTTTGCGACACCATGGACTTCAGCACGCCAGGCTTCCCTGTCTTTCACCATCTCCCAGAGCTTGCTCAAACTCATGTCCATCACAGGTTTTTCCCAGTGAGTCAGCTCTCTGCATCAGGTGGCCAAAGTATTGGAGCTTCAGCTTCAGTATCAGTGTTTTCAGTAAATATTCAGGGTTGATTTCCTTTAGGATTGACTGGTTTGAACACCACAGTTCAAAAGCATCAATTCTTCGGTGCTCAGCCTTCTTTCTGGTCCAACTCTCACATCCACACATGACTACTGGAAAAATCATAGCTTTGACTATATGAACCTTTGTCAGCAAAGTTATGTCTCTGCATTTTAATATGCTGTCTAGGTTTGTCATAGCTTTTCTTCCAAGGAGCAAGCGTGTTTTAATTTCATGACTGCAGTCACCATCTGCAGTGATTTTGGAGCCCAAGAAAATAAAGTCTGTCACTGTTTCCTTTGTTTCCCCATCTATTGGCCATGAAGTGATGGGACTTGATGTTATGATCTTAGTTTTTTGAATGCTGGGTTTTAAGCTAGCTTTTTTACTGTCCTCTTTCACCTTCATCAAGAGGCTTTTTAGTTCCTCTTTGCTTTCTGGTGTCATATGCATATCTGAGGTTATTGATATTTCTCCCAGCAATCTTCATTTCAGTTTGTGCTTCATCCCTGGTAGGATGGTGATAAAATATTTTAGTTTCAAATAATAAGCAAAAGAACACAAACATAAAGGTAGCAGAAGAGTAACCGGCAAATGATTATAATAATTTCTTTAATCATGGCAATGGAAGTCAGAAAGTAAAACAGATTCTCACATTGTTAACCTTTTTCCCATGAATAAGTAAAAGATAGCTGTGTTAATTTTAAAGTTCTTCTCAGTCTTTAGGGCAAATGAACAATAAAAGATAGTTGAAAACTAAAGCAGTTATTTGAATTACTCTCAAAATTCTTACTAGTTACATATGTTCTACATAATTTAAGCAAAGGCAGATATTTTAACTGTAATAGATAAAAATTCCTTTGGTTTGCTAATATGATTAATATTTATTTGTATCTGAATAGATGTACTGATTTCTAAGGTTGTATTTTCTAATTTGGAGGGGCTCCCTTGTTTTTAGGGGCAGTTGTAAATTAAATTCAGTGTCTTTTTTATCCCTAAAACACATCTACAGGCCATCCAGGTAACAAGCATTATCAACAATGCATTGCTGAGAGATGAAATTGGATTTTGTAAGCTGCCTTGAAAATTATGACATGTTGAGTTACTTCCTTTAGTGGAAGCTCAGCTCACACACTATTGAGTCAAATGGATCTTTATCTTGTCTGTTGGGTGAGAAACTCCTTTTCACTGAAACTCTTCTTGGTATCCTCAGAATCACAAAGTTCAAGAGTTCTGTGTGTGGGAGGTGAAGAGCTCTTTGGTGTTAGGGGCTACAGGAAGTTCATCCATGTACTTCTCTGTTCTTTAGACCCATGTAGAGGGATTATGCTCCTACTCCTGGAGTTTTACTCAAACTGACACTTCCAGCCAAAAGCTTAGATATGGACAAAGATATAAATGCAGAAGTTTCATAAAATATATAAAAAAATATGTTGGTATACATTGGTTCCATAGCTCCAGGCACTATAGGAACACAGATAATACATAATTAATCAAAGGATGGCATTTTTTGAGGGGGGGGGAACTTTGTGTCTGAATTGAATAGTCCAGTCCTATAATCCTTAATTAAGAAGCCCTCTTGTCAGCCCTTCTACATGGACATCTTTGACTTTTCTGCAAATTGGAAAATCCCAGTTGTGTTCTTATTGGATGTCTCAGTGAATTTATGATATCCCTATTTTCTGGCAGGGAGTAAAAGAATGCATGCACTTTGGTTTTCCTCTTTTGAATCATTCCCTTTGGAAGTCTTTCTTAGAAGTTACTCACTATTAATTTCAGCTGTGGCCCCATGCGAGCCTACAGTATCCATTAGGATGCTTGCCCTTCATTCACAATGATGTGAACTCATTCCCCCCTTTTGTGATTATATTTGCCTTTAAATATGCAAGTGTCAGCTCCTACATTTTCATAACTTCTGAATGGATATCAGAGAGAATACATGCCCAGCACGTCTGTGACCCCAATTTATTGCTCATCCTCTATTCTGTACTCATACTTCACAGATGAAAAAGAAAATAATGCTATGACTTGATAGCTCACTGCATTTAGGAATCTCAGATATATGGATGAGGTAAGGTGCTAAGGAAAAGTTGCATAAACTGAGGTCATAACAAAAAACACACTGCTGAGACTGTCTTTGAAAATGAGTAGTTTAGAATAAAGGGGCTGATTTTGCCATGGCAGCAAAATTGCAATAGGTCAGGTCCTGCAGCTTTGATTGCTTAGAACTTCAGAATTCAGATGTTATGAAAATGCAAGAGCTATCACGTGTGCATTTAAAAGACATACTTTAAAGGAAAAAAATCAGATCACTATTGAATCTCTCCTTGTACAAAATGTAATATTCTTTTATTTATTTATATTCCAAATCAGGCTTTCTATAACATGGGCACACAAGAAATTGAAAGGTATGGCAATTGCATAGTTTAATATTAGCACTTTTTAAGTTGCCAAGAATAGGAACAGTTTTTATTAAATAGGACAGCTAAATATTACATTATATAATGCCATAACTCATGTAATAAACCAATTTCAACTCAAGAAATTAGTTTTGCATAAGCTGGCTATTAGTATCAGCTGCCAGGGAACTGACATGTTCATTATTTTTATTCTCCCTTGTTGAGGTTTTACTTTAGTGGGATTTCTGTACATGAATTCTTGAGAGATAGATAAAATAGTGAGAGGCTGAACATTTCTTTGAAAGATTTGAGGACTGCAAGATTCCACCCTGACTTCAATGGAATGCTCAGAGAGGTTAGCAACATTTGGGAGAGCAGACACGATCGCTTCCTCACCTAGGCTAACTACTGAAAAACCAGGAACTTTTCCTGCTAAAAGATAGTTTGAAAGATAAGTAAAAAACAAACAAGTAGACTGTTTATCTTTAATATTCCCCTGGAGAATGGCTGCTTTTTAAGAAACATTGTGTGCCCAGGAGAAGGGAATTATTCTATAGTAATCTGAGACTTGACTGAGTTCTACCTACTTTGCTCACTGTTTCATTTAAAATAAGCTTTTGATTTGCCATTTTCTTTTAAAAATAATGTTGTTGATGTTACCATGGTAACCATGCTTTAGCAAACAAGCATGAGTGCTGCCCAAAGAGTACTCAAAAATCACAGAGTAAAAAAGTAAAAGCATAGTGAGACTACTCGTATTCCCCACTGTGCAACCTTGAAACAGCTAGCTGGTAGTGAAAAAACAGAAAAGATGGACAAATGGAGGGTGTAACCTTGAGTGGAGACAGGTGAAAGGAAAAGGATTGAAAAAAATGGTGCCTGCAAATGGTTCTTTTCTTTGAAATAACCATGGCATTTTAAAAGTTAAAATGGAAAGTAACCAGAAAACCTGTGCTCAGTGAGGTGGGCACAGGCAATTTAGAAAGCAATTCCAGTAGACCACCTAAAGATCTGGCTAGGTAGGGACTCGGGGAGGCTGAAGAGGAGAATCGCCCAGACTATGGTGTGGATGTCATTTGGACAGACATCTTTCGTAACTCAATTGTAAGCCCGTTTTCTAAAGGTATAGCGTGTGTGTGTGTGTTATATGTACATAGGTGTATGTAGGGAATGATTCTCTAGTTGAATCTAAAATAAACTTCAAAATCTGGTAGTGTTTGTCAGGATTAGTGGCACCTTTCCTCTCCAGCATACATTTGTATGTTAAATCAGAGGTGATTTAATCTTTTAAAAATTTGTAAGGCTTGGTGGGGGAGGAGCTAAGATGGTGGAGGAATAGGACGGCGAGAACACTTTCTCCTCCACAAATTCATCAAAAGAACATCTAAACGCCGAGTAAATTCCACAAAACAACTGCGGAATGCCGGCAGAGGACATCAGACACCCAGAAAAGCAACTCATTGCCTTCTAAAGGAGGTAGGAAAAAATATAAAAGACAAAAGGAGAGAAAGAGGGAGGGATGAACCTCTGTCCGGGGAAGGAGTCTTAAAAAAGAGAAGTTTCCAAACACCAGGAATCACTCTCACTGCCGAGTCTGTGCCGAACCTGGGAAGCACGGAGGCCATCATAACAGGGACGAAAATAAATAAACAATTAAACCCCACAGACTACGAGCCCCACGATAACTTCCCCAGCAGAGAAACAGCGCAAACACCCTCATCCGCCATTAGCAAGTGGGGGCTGGGCAGGGAGGCGCCGCGGGCCGCTTCTTCGGGAACTGCTTCGTGGGCCGCTTCTTCGCAGGCTGCATTGGCTTGAATATCCTGAGCGCTACCTGAGCGGAATAATTTGGGCTGGCAAACCAGACTGTGGGATACCTACCACACGAAAAGCCAACCCTAACCCAAGACACCGCCAGGCCCGCTCACAGAACAAAGGACTGTACAGAGATAGCCGGCTGCAGTCCGTTCCCCTCCGCTGACAGGCAGCCAGAGCCAGAGGGAGGCAATTGCAGCCCCAGAGAGACATTATCCACAAAACTGTAAGCAGGCTTCTTTGCTAACTAAGACTTCTTAGGGCTCTGGTTGGCTAACATCCGCCTAAGAAAGTGCGCCAGTGGTACACTTAGAAAACCGAGTGGCGGGGAGGCATAACTCGCAGAAGCCACACTTGCTAAACACCTCATTACCTGCATTGCTGGATTCTGTGAAGGGCACAAAACGCAGGCCGAACTGAGCCTGGGACTCTGAGGACTACCCAACTTGAGCGGCTTAGACCTGGGAGGGGCAAGCAGCCCAGGGCCGTTCGCGGATGGATCTGGCGGGGAAACAGAGAGCCTAAGCAGAGTGGGCAGGGGAGGCTACACACGCCGTGAGCGGGGGCAGACCCAGTGTGGCTGAGCCACTGCGAGCACATGCCAGTGGTATTTATTTGCAGCGTCCCTCCCTCCCCGCAGCACGACTGAACAAGTGAGCCTAAAAAAAAAAAAAAAAAAAAGGGTGTCCATCACCGTCCCCTTTGTATCAGGGTGGAAATCAGACACTGAAGAGACCAGCAAACAGAAGAAGCTATAACAGAGGAAACCGCCGTGGAAGCGACAGGCAATAATCTAAAACCCCGTGCTTAGTACCAACTACAGAAGAAGAGGCCTATAGATCTTGAGAAATTTAAGCTGGAACAAGGAACTAGCTGAAAATGAACTGAACCCACAATACCCACAACAATAACAGAGAAAGTCTTATATATATTGTTACTATTTTCAACATCATTATTTCTTTCTTTTTTTTATTAAAAAAAAAAACCAAAAAATTAAAAAAAAATTTTTTTTATTCTCTCAGATCAGATCAGTCGCTCAGTCATGTCCGACTCTTTGCAACCCCATGAACTGCAGCACGCCAGGCCTCCCTATCCATCACCAGCTCCCGGAGGTCACTCAGACTCACATCCATTGAGTCAGTGATGCCATCCAGCCATCTCATCCTCTGTCGTCCCCTTCTCCTCCTGCCCCCAATCCCTCCCAGCATCAGAGTCTTCTCCAATGAGTCAACTCTTCACATGAGGTGGCCAAAATACTGGAGTTTCAGCTTTAGCATCATGCCTTCCAAAGAAATCCCAGGGCTGATCTTCAGAATGGACTGGTTGGATCTCCTTGCAGTCCAAGGGACTCTCAGGAGTCTTCTCCAACACCACAGTTCAAAAGCATCAATTCTTCGGCGCTCAGCCTTCTTCACAGTCCAACTCTCACATCCATACATGACCACAGGAAAGACCATAGCCTTGACTAGGCGAACCTTTGTTGGTAAAGTAATGTCTCTGCTTTTGAATATGCTATCTAGGTTGGTCACAACTTTCCTTCCAAGGAGTAAGCGTCTTTTAATTTCATGGCTGCAGTCACCATCTGCAGTGATTTTGAAGCCCAGAAAAACAAAGTCTGACACTGTTTCCACTGTTTCTCCATCTATTTCCCATGTAGTGATGGGACCAGATGCCATGATCTTTGTTTTCTGAATGTTGAGCTTTAAGCCAACCTTTTCACTCTCCACTTTCACTTTCATCAAGAGGCTTTTTAGCCCCTCTTCACTTTCTGCCATAAGAGTGGTGTCATCTGCATATCTGAGGTTATTGATATTTCTCCCGGCAATCTTGATTCCAGTTTGTGTTTCTTCCAGTCCAGCATTTCTCATGATGTACTCTGCATTTTATTCTCTAGTACTCCTTTAATTTCCATTTTTAGAACCTATTATTACTTATTATTAAAAAAAAATAATAAAAACAAACAAATAAATAAATAAATAAAAGACCCTTCTTTTTAAAGGGAAAAAAAAAAAAACCTTCACATATATATTTTTTATAACTTTTGTGACCCTTTTCTTTTCTTCTTTCTTTTTTCTTTTTGTCTTATCTTTTTTTCTTTCCTTTTTCCCTTTCTTTAACATTGTATTTTTGAAACCCCAAATTCTAGTCTAGATTTTAAACTTTTGCTTTTTAAAATTGGTTATCATTTTGTACGTATATTTTCTTCATAACTTTTGTGACTCCTTTTTTTTTTTCTTTTTTCTTTTTCTTTCTTTCTTTTCCTTCTTCTTTTCTTTACCACTGTATTTTTGAATCTCCAAACTCTACTCTAGACTTATAATTTTTCCTTTTAGGTATTTGTTACCAATTGTGTACCTTTAAGAACCTAATCGTCAGTACCCACCTTTTACTAGGGAGCGAGATTACTGGCTTGACGGTTCTCTCCACCTCCAGACTCTCCTTTTTCTCCACCAGTTTGCCTGTGTTTCCTCCCTAACCCCTCTCTACTCTATCCAACTCTGTCAATTTCTGATTGTTCCAAATAATGGAAAACACTTAGGGAACTGATTACTGACTGGATCTGTCTCTCTCCTTTTCATTCCCTCCTTTTATCCTCCTGACCACCTCTGTCTCCTTCCTCCCTCTTTTGTTTTCTGTATAACTCCGTGAACATCTCTGAGCAGTCCATGTGTGGAGTGCAGTATAGAAGGAGAAGTTTTTGAGACTACTGTAAAAATAAGACCGATAACTGGAAGCAGGAGGCTTAAGTCCAAACCCTGATTCCACGGAACATTAATTGACAGGAGCTCATCAAATGCCTCCAAATCTACACTGAAACCAAGCCAATATACAGGCTACCCAAAGTGACCCCAAAATCATAGACATCACATAACTCATTACTAGACACTCCATTGCACTCCAGAGAGAAGAAATCCAATTCCATCCACCAGAACACTGACACAAGCTTCCCTAACCAAGAAACCTTGACAAGCCACCTGTACAAACCCACATATAGTGAGGAAACACCACAGTAAAGAGAACTCCACAGACTGCCAGAATACAGTAAGGACACCCCAAACTCAGCAATTTAAACAAGATGAAGAGACAGAAAAATTCCCAGCAGGTAAAGGAACAGGATAAATGCCCACCAAACCAAACAAAAGAGGAAGAAATAGCGAACCTTCCTGATAAAGAATTCCGAATAATGATAGTGAAACTAATCCAAAATCTGGAAATCAAAATGGAATCACAAATAAATAGCCTGGAGAAAAGCATTGAGAAGATGCAAGAAAGGTTTACCAAGGACCTAGAAGAAATAAAAAAGAGTCAATATATAATGAATAATGCAATAAATGAGATCCAAAACACTCTGGAGGCAACAAGTAGTAGAATAACAGAGGCAGAAGATAAAATCAGTGAATTAGAAGATATAATGGCAGAAATGAATGAATCAGAGGAGAAAAAAGAAAAATGAATTAAAAGAAATGAGGAAAATCTCAGAGACCTCCAGGACAATATTAAACGTTACAACATTCGAATCATAGGAGTCCCAGAAGAAGAAGACAAAAAGAAAGACCATGAGAAAATACTAGAGGAGATAATAGTTGAAAACTTCCCTAAAATGGGGAAGGAAATAATCACTCAAGTCCAAGAAACCCAGAGAGTCCCAAACAGGATAAACCCAAGGCGAAACACCCCAAGACACATATTAATCAAATTAACAAAGATCAAGCACAAAGAACAAATATTAAAAGCAGCAAGGGAAAAACAACAAATAACACACAAGGGAATTCCCATAAGGATAACAGCTGATCTTTCAATAGAAACTCTCCAAGCCAGGAGGGAATGGCAAGACATACTTAAAGTGATGAAAGGAAATAACCTACAGCCCAGATTATTGTACCCAGCAAGGATCTCATTCAAATATGAAGGAGAAATCAAAACCTTTACAGACAAGCAAAAGCTGAGAGAATTCAGCACCACCAAACCAGCTCTCCAACAAATACTAAAGGACATTCTCTAGACAGGAAACACAAAAAGGGTATATAAATTCTAACCCAAAACAACAAAGTAAATGGCAACGGGATCATACTTATCGATAATTACCTTAAATGTAAATGGGTTGAATGCCTCAACCAGAAGACAGAGATTGGCTGAATGGATACAAAAACAAGACCCCTACATATGTTGTCTACAAGAGACCCACCTCAAAACAGGGGACACATACAGACTGAAAGTGAAGGGCTGGGAAAAGATTTTCCATGCAAATAGGGACCAAAAGAAAGCAGGAGTACCAATACTCATATCAGATAAAATAGACTTTAAAACAAAGGCTGTGAAAAGAGACAAAGAAGGTCACTACATAATGATCAAAGGATCAATCCAAGAAGAAGATTTAACAATTATAAATATATATGCACCCAACATAGGAGCACCGCAATATGTAAGACAAATACTAACAAGTATGAAAGGAGAAATCAACAATAACACAATAATAGTGGGAGACTTTAATACCCCACTCACACCAATGGATAGATCACCGAAACAGAAAATTAACAGGGAAACTCAAACTTTAAATGATACAATAGACCAGTTAGACCTAATTGATATCTATAGGACATTTCATCCCAAAACAATGAATTTCATCTTTTTCTCAAGCGCACACGGAACCTTCTCCAGGATAGACCACATCCTGGGCCATAAATCTAGCCTTGGTAAGTTCAGAAAAATTGAAATCATTCCAAGCATCTTTTCTGACCACAGTGCAGTAAGATTAGATCTCAATAACAGGAGAAAAACTATTAAAAATTCCAACATATGGAGGCTGAACAACACACTCCTGAATAACCAACAAATCACAGAAGAAATCAAAAAAGAAATCAAAATCTGCATAGAAACGAATGAAAATGAGAACGCAACAACCCAAAACCTGTGGGACACTGTAAAAGCAGTCCTAAGGGGAAAGTTCATAGCAATACAGGCATACCTCAAGAAACAAGAAAAAAGCCAAATAAATAACCTAACTCTACACCTAAAGCAACTGGAAAAGGAAGAAATGAAGCACCCCAAGGTTAGTAGAAGGAAAGAAATCTTAAAAATTAGGGCAGAAATAAATGCAAAAGAAACAAAAGAGACCATAGCAAAAATCAACAAAGCCAAAAGCTGGTTCTTTGAAAAGGTAAATAAAATTGACAAACCATTAGCCAGACTCATCAAGAAACAAAGAGAGAAAAGTCAAATAAATAAAATTAGAAATGAAAATGGAGAGATCACAACAGACAGCACAGAAATACAAAGGATCATAAGAGACTACTCTCAGCAATTATATGGCAATAAAATGGACAACGTGGAAGAAGTGGACAAATTCTTAGAAAAGTACAACTTTCCAAAACTGGATCAGGAAGAAATAGAAAATCTTAACAGACCCATCACAAGCACGGAAATTGCAACGGTAATCAGAAATCTTCCAGGAAACAAAAGCCCAGGCCCAGAGGGCTTCACAGCTGAATTCTACCAAAAATTTAGAGAAGAGCTAACACCTATCCTACTCAAACTGTTCCAGAAAATCGCAGAGGAAGGCAAACTTCCAAACTCATTCTATGAGGCTACCATCACCCTAATACCAAAACCTGACAAAGATGCCACAAATAAAGAAAACTACAGGCCAATATCACTGATGAACATAGATGCAAAAATCCTTAACAAAATTCTAGTAATCAGAATCCAACAACACATTAAAAAGATCATACACCATGACCAAGTGGGCTTTATCCCAGGAATGCAAGGATTCTTCAATATCCACAAATCAATCAACGTAATACACCACATTAACAAATTGAAGAATAAAAACCATATGATTATCTCAATAGATGCAGAGAAAGCCTTTGACAAAGTTCAACATCCATTTATGATAAAAACTCTCCAGAAAGCAGGAATAGAAGGAACATACCTCAACATAATAAAAGCTATATATGACAAATCCACAGCAAACATTATCCTCAATGGTGAAAAATTGAAAGCATTTCCTCTAAAGTCAGGAAGAAGACAAGGATGCCCACTTTCACCATTACTATTCAACATGGTTTTAGAAGTTTTGGCCACAGCAATCAGAGCAGAAAAAGAAATAAAAAGAATCCAAATTGGAAAAGAAGAAGTAAAACTCTCACTGTTTGCAGATGACATGATCCTCTACGTAGAAAACCCTAAAGATTCCACCAGAAAATTACTAGAACTAATCAATGAATATAGTAAAGTTGCAGGATATAAAATCAACACACAGAAATCCCTTGCATTCCTGTACACTAATAATGAGAAAATAGAAAGAGAAATTAAGGAAATAATTCCATTCACCATTGCAATGAAAAGAATAAAATACTTAGGAATATATCTTCCTAAAGAAACTAAAGACCTATATATAGAAAACTATAAAACACTGCTGAAAGAAATCAAAGAGGACACTAATAGATGGAGAAATATGCAATGTTCATGGATTGGTAGAATCAATATAGTGAAAATGAGTGTACTTCCCAAAGCAATTTATAGATTAAATGCAATCCCCATCAAGCTACCAATGGTATTCTTCACAGAGCTAGAACAAATAATTTCTCAATTTGTATGGAAATACAAAAAACCTCGAATAGCCAAAGCTATCTTGAGAAAGAAGAATGGAACTGGAGGAATCAACCTGCCTGACTTCAGGCTCTACTACAAAGCCACAGTCATCAAGACAGTATGGTACTGGCACAAAGACAGAAATATAGATCAATGGAACAAAATAGAAAGCCCAGAGATAAATCCAGGCACATATGGACACCTTATCTTTGACAAAGGAGACAAGAATATACAATGGATTAAAGACAATCTCTTTAACAAGTGGTGGTGGGAAAACTGGTCAAACACTTGTAAAAGAATGAAACTAGAACACTTTCTAACACCATACACAAAAATAAACTCAAAATGGATTAAAGAGCTAAATGTAAGACCAGAAACTATAAAACTCCTAGAGGAAAACATAGGCAAAACACTCTCTGACATACATCACAGCAGGATCCTCTATGACCCACATCCCAGAATATTGGAAATAAAATAAAAAATAAACAAATGGGATCTAATTAAACTTAAAAAGCTTCTGCACAGCAAAGGAAACTATAAGCAAGGTGAAAAGACAGCCTTCAGAATGGGAGAAAATAATAGCAAATGAAGCAACAGACAAACAACTAATCTCAAAAATATACAAGGAACTCCTACAGCTCAATTCCAGAAAAATAAATGACCCAATCAAAAAATGGGCCAAAGAACTAAATAGACATTTCTCCAAAGAAGACATACAGATGGCTAACAAACACATGAAAAGATGCTCAACATCACTCATTATCAGAGAAATGCAAATCAAAACCACTATGAGGTACCATTTCACACCAGTCAGAATGGCTGCGATCCAAAAGTCCACAAGTAATAAGTGCTGGAGAGGGTGTGGAAAAAAGGGAACCCTCTTACACTGTTGGTGGGAATGCAAACTATTACAGCCACTATGGAGAACAGTATGGAGATTCCTCAAAAAACTGGGAATAGAACTGCCTTATGATCCAGCAATCCCACTGCTGGGCATACACACTGAGAAAACCAGAATTGAAGAGACACGTGTACCCCAATATTCATCGCAGCACTGTTTACAATAGCCAGGACTTGGAAGCAACCTAGATGTCCATCCACAGATGAATCGATAAGGAAGTTGTGGTACATATACACAATGGAGTATTACTCAGCCATTAAAAAGAATACATTTGAATCAGTTCTAATGAGGTGGATGGAACTGGAGCCTATTATACAGAGTGAAGTAATCCAGAAAGGAAAACGCAAATACAGTATCCTGACGCATATATATGGAATTTAGAAAGATGGTAACAATAACCCTGTATACGAGACAGCAAAAGAGACACTGATGTATAGAACAGACTTTTGGACTCTGGGAACGGGACAGGGTGGGATGATTTGGGAGAATAGCATTGAAATATGTATAATATCATATCTGAAACGAGTCACCAGTCTAGGTACGATGCCTGATAACGGATGCCTGGGGCTAGTGCACTGGGATGACCCAGAAGGATGGTATGGGGAGGGAGGAGGGAGGAGGGTTCAGGATGGGGAGCACGTGTATACTTGTGGCGGATCCATCTCGATGTATGGCAAAAGCAATACAATATTGTAAAGTTAAACAAAATAAAATTTAATAAAAAAAAAAAGAAAGTTAAAAAAAACAAAACAAAACTTGGTAACATCTAAAATGTTTATTTCCAGGGAGATAATTATAGAAATTTTATTATAAAAGTTTATTTGAATACTAATCATTGGAAATATATGAGACTTTTAAAAAATCTACGTAATTAAAAAATCTTTTAAAGAAAAAAAAAATTTGTAGGCTTTTTTTTTTTTTTTTGGTAGTGCAAGAAACTCTTGAGAGAAGGCTACAGGGTAATAGAGCAGGACAGTGCACAGCCCTTTGCAGTCAGCCAGTTGCTGGAGCCGTTACTGTGCAACCCATTACCAGCAATGGTTACCAGACCACTAACATCCAGAGGGCTAGAGTGGCGATTAGAGGTCCGTTCTGCCATTGGTCGGCACCACAGTGGGTCCCTCTCCCAAGCAAACAACTGTCATTGAGTGACTGTTAGTAGTTGTGCTCAGCCATTGGTTGGCTCTGCTGTGGGCTCCTCCCAAGTGAGCAACTGTCACTGAGCAGCAGTTAGTGGCCGATTCAGCAAATGATTCGTCAGAATGGTAGTTGTCAGGTGGAGAATGAGGTAGGAAGTGGATCCTGGCCTTCTCCCTGGTGCCCTCCATCTCTCCCGGCCTCGGCCAGCGGATGATTTAGGGGGTCTAGGAAACAGGCTGGGAGCTCTGTCCTTCCAGAGCCCTTGACAAGGTTGCTCACTGACCCTGTCCAGACCTTGAGGTAGCGGTGAACCTTTCCCTCACTCCTGCCTTTGCGACATGCTGGCAGTTACTCTCTGCCTGGGTCACAGTCTGCAGAACCTGGTCCCTGCTGTCCAGGTAGCCTGAGGAGCTTGGGGACCAGCTGGGTCCTGGGTGCCTGGCTTCCTCAGCCATGGCAGCTGGACAGAGTCTAGGGACCAGGCCCTGAGGGAACCGTCAGCTGAGATCTGCCTCCTCTTAGCCAGGATCTGGACCTCGGAGAGGGAAAGTTGTGCCTGGTGACTCCACCCTTTCTTGTCAGAACAGAGAATAGCATTTACTTGGTAGAGGTTTACAGGAACATAGTTACCTGCCTGTGACCTGACCTCAAAGGCAAAGGATCTGACACCAAAAAGTGTGCAATAAATAATCACACCCCTCCCTCATCTTTCCTAGAAAAGGGCTTTGCTGAAAGCTTTTGGGGAGTTTGGAGTTTATAAGGCATGAGCCATCCTTGGTTGGGCCCTGCAGTAAACCTTTCTCTGTTTCAGACTCCAATGTTTTCATATTGTTTGGCCTCAGCTGTGCTTTGGGCACACAGATTTGGGTTTTGGTAGAAATATTGCTTTTAGCTTTGGTTTTTAATCACCTTTGTCCTGATGGCAGTTGCTCTTCAGCATTTTCTCTTTAGAATTCATCACTTGTTGGCAAAGTGATAGCACTGTAATTCTGGATCGATCATGACACTTCCTTACGTAAAATGTTATAATGAATTCTGGCTGCCTTTAGGATCAAACCCTACTTCATCCTTCATGATAAGTAGCTGTCTACTTCTGACCTTGTTCATTGGTTGATTTCCTCTCGTCATCACTCGCCCTGTGCCATTAACACTCTTCTGGTTCGAGTCTAGCTGGTTTCATGCCCCACTTTCTCTGTGTGCCTAGAACCATGCCTTTTCCCCTCCCTCTCCAACCTAGTCTTCCCAGTCCAGCTAGCTGGAGGGGAGCCATTAAGAAAGGAAACTAGTTGGTTGGCTTCATAACTCTATTTGTCCTTTATTGAAATGGCAACTGGTCACAAAATCTTTGTTGACTCGTTTTCCAGATAGGTTTATACAAAAGGGCATTATGCTCTTTCTCAATTTCATTAGGAATTTCAGTTCCATTTATTATAGTACATTTACACTCTAACTAAAAAAAAAGAATATAAATAAATTTGAATAAACCAACTGTAAAATAAAAAAATAAAAATCTTAATTTTGAGACTTATCTGGAGAAATGAGGTGTTAAAAATAAGAAGAACCTGTTGAAGTAGTTTCTGACCTTGGCTAAGTCTGCTTATCTTTCAAAACACCCTCTAGCTGAGAGCAGTGCTTCTCAAACTTAGATGTATATCTGAATCACCTGGAGGACTTAAGTGGGTCTCATCCTCAGTTTCTGAATTAGTAGCTTGGGGTGGGGCCTGAGAATGTGCATTTCTAACAGGGTATCAGGTGATGTTGATGCCCCAGGTCTGGGGCTAGACTTTGAGAATCTCTGGACTATAGGATATAAAAGTGCTTGCCTTCTACAATACTTCATGAATGAGAGTATAATTATAAACATGCCATTTTCTCTTTGAGTTGTAGTTACTTCTGTAAGATGTAGGCAAGAAATGGTTGCAACACACAATTTGAGAGGGGAACAAACATCTTTTGTTGGTCTCAACAAAATTATTTAACATGTTTTCCCTCAAAGGAAAAAACACTCGAAAGAGTAAAAGCAAGATAGAATTGTATCAGAAGTTCCCAACAAGACTTGAATCTTGACTGCATATGTGAGGTAGTTTAAAAAACAAATGCACATGTACTCATATCACTTTTTAATCCATTATCCTACTACTTTTTAATTGACTGATAAATGAGCAGCAATAGACTAAAGCAGTATCAAAATTATGGTTGACATTGCTGTGTGAGTTTCAAAATAGCTGAGCGTTACATTTAATAACTCGTAATAGAAAAGGGAGACTATTTTTCCTTGTTGGGGAAAATAAAAATATCATGGGAACTAAAATATCCACAAATTCTTTTTATCCCTCTCAGTTATCCTCATGAAGTAACACTAATGAGAATCAAACCCATTTTCTTTGCAATTCACTTTTTAGTAATCAGATAAGTGATAATAGAATGAAAGATTAGTATTTTTTTTCAAAAATAATAGTTAGGTTCTGTTCAGAGATGAGTACACTTTCAACACAATGTTGTACACTTTCAACACAATTTTGTGCTCTTTCTGTTTCTTCTGTTTACAATTCTGTAAAATTATTTTTAATTTCCGTATGATGATGGCTTTTTTTATCATGTTATCACACAAAGATTAAAGTATGTGATGGCAAGAACATCTACCAGTATATTTTCAACCTCAGGGATAGGATGGATACTAAATCTTTTCAAGATAACTCTCAGTTATCCAAAAAATGCAATTAATCAGAGAAACTCATCCTTGAGATTTTGGTGTCAGTTCATAGATGAAAATGAAATTAGTGGTCCCCTAGCACTTTTGAGTTATTTTCCGAATATGATAGTAGATTATGTTGAGATAACCAAAGCAGCTGTGTCCACAGAGTAATTTGACATAGATCAAATACATAAACGTAGTTTTATTAGCTTAGTATTCTAACCAATGGATAATTATATATATTCTAAATTCTGAAAAGATGTATCATTCTTATAGGAAGTGAGTTAAAAAGCAAAATAGTTATTTTTATTGTTCTCTTTTGTAATATTTAGAATTTATATATAATATGGTCATATATAAATCAAACCAGTGGTCTCAAATAATAAAAGCAATAAAGTGAAGATATTCAATAATATTGAAATCATTATCATAGTGAATGTTCTTAGATTTATAAAATTAATTGTCATTACTAGAGTCAGGGAGTGAGATAGAGCACTGAAATTTTTGGAAATTATTTTAGTGAGGACAGTTCCTTCATTTTATTGCAAACATACAACTTATAGGAGCATGATGAGAACATTTACTTCAGTTCAAAACATATGATCTATTAGCCTAGAATTTCAGACTTCCTGACTTATCCACAATATGTATTTAAGTGAATTGCTGTTGAGAACTCGACCTTTTGGAACTTCTAACCTCTCTTTCGATTTTGTTTTTAGACTCTTCTGTTGTTTACTTCTCATCATAATTATTTAATTTATAAATAATTTAACCCCTTCTTCTCCCAAGAAAGGATTTAAGGAGGCCACATTTAACTCAGAAACTACCATAAATATAGTGTCCTCTCTCTTCTCTCTTGGTGGCTGGAAGGTCACTTTCCTTGCCTGGGAATACAGTCCACCATAGCCTCCTCTGTCAGAAGCCCTCTTCCTCCTACTCTGCCTGGCTCACTTTGGGGCATTGCTGGGCTGACTGTCCTTGTCTTAGTCATTAGACACATGGGCCAGGTTCAGATTCTGTTTCTTCCACATATTAGCTTTGTGGCCTGGGGCAAGGTACGTAATCTCTGAACCCATATTCTGTCTTTAAAACAGGGATAATAATTGCAGTTATCTTATAGCGATGTTCACAGGATTAAAATGGCAACCCACTCTAGTACTCTTGTTTGGAGAATCCCATGGAGGGAGGAGCCTGGTAGGCTACAGTCCATGGAGTCCCAAAGAGTTGAACACGACTGAGTGGGACATGACTGACTTTGATACATAGAAACTTAGAAAAACTCCTGGAAGGTAGCAAGCACTAGCCACTGTTATTCTCAACTGGCCATAGTTGAGAACCTTTCTGATCTCAGCTAAGATGCTGTTTCTTCAAAGATTCTTCCCTGAGACAACACCTTAAGCCAGTGATATATGGCTATAAGAGCCTAGACTTTGCCTTATGATTCTTATCATCATTTCTATTGGTACTAAGGCAATTAATCTGTTTCTCCTGTGAAGCTATAAACTCCAGAAAGGCTGTAATAGGTCTGCCTCAACACTCTATTTCTGACATTTGGGACAGAGCCCAGCACAAGTATGTCACTTGGTTACTGTTGAATGAATGAATCCCAGAAGCCTGTTTGTAAACATGCTAATTGAGATGAGATTACAAGTAATTATCTTGCTAGTTTTGCAAATTTTTATTTTCTAGTTTTTACAATTAATGTGTGTTTTCTTTATGTAATAAAGTAAAATTCTCTTAGACCTCGTTTATTGTGCTATTGTGAAGTCACTGCAGTGATGCAGCCTAAGGAGCCGTAGGATGGAATTCATGTCACCAAACTTTGGTTTAGCTGCTCACCGCTCAAAAGACAGTACAGAGACAGATGTTGGTTAGAAAAAGGAAGGCTGCTTTATTCTACCTGGGGAGAAGGCAGACTTGTGTCCCAAAACTCTGACGATTTTGCTTGCTCATCAAAGTTTTTAAAAGGAAAATGGTGAAGTATCTCAGTTAATCACTGAGGCAGATCAGACTTATCATCTCCCACTGTGTGCTGGCTTGTTAGCTCCTTGCGATCCTTCCTTACACGCTAGCTTATTCACACCATCTTCTCATGATCTTCCTAAAGGGGGAGCTGGGGAAAAGATCCAGTCATCTATTAATTACTTATTCTTCATTTCTACTTCTTTAAGAAATGAATCAACAGATTAGGCAAAGAATTATGTGATCAAAAGATACAAAAAGTGTGATTGGGCCAGAGGTTAGTTGAGTAGAGGGGCATCTGGTGTAAAGGTTAGTTAAAATAGAGTCTGACACAACTGAGCGACTTCACTTTCACTTTTCACTTTCATGCATTGGAGAAGGAAATGGCAACCCACTCCAGTGTTCTTGCCTGGAGAATCCCAGAGACAGGGGAGCCTGGTGGGCTGCTGTCTATGGGGTCACACAAAGTAGGACACGACTGAAGCGACCTGGCAGCAGTAGCAGCAGCAGCTCTGTGCAAGTGACAAGATAAAGGATCTCCTGCAGAAAGCTGATTCCAGAGGAGAGCAGATACCTGCAAAGAGCTGGTTACAGTCACTTTTTTTTTTTTGGGGGGAGGGGGACATTGGAGTAGATTAGTAGTTCTTAATTGGGGATGATTTTGTCTGCTAGAAGACATATGGAAATGTTTGGAGACACTTTTTGGTTGTCTTGACTTGAGAAGCTGCTATCTGTGACTAGTGTGAAGAGTCTGGGGTTCTTCGAAACATCCTATGACCCACAGGACAACTTCCTCTGCTAATGAAAACCATCCAGTTTCCAAATGTTAATAGTGCCAAGTTTAAGAAACCTGACCAGATGGAGATATCTGCAAAAAATGAGTTCATATAACTTTTAAGTTTGGTTGAGCTGTTAAGTAATAGAACATCAGAATTTTCAAAGTTAATAAAATTGATTACACACTGAGAAAACCAGAATTGAAAGAGACACGTGTACCCCAATATTCATCGCAGCACTGTTTACAATAGCCAGAACGTGGAAGCAACCTAGATGTCCATCCACAGATGAATGGATAAGCAAGATGTGGTACATATACACAATGGAGTATTACTCAGCCATTAAAAAGAATACATTTGAATCAGTTCTAAGGAGGTGGATGGAACTGGAGCCTATTATACAGAGTGAAGTAAGCCAGAAACAAAAACACAAATACAGTATACTAACGCATATATATGGAATTTAGAAAGATGATAAAAATAACCCTATTTACGAGACAGCAAAAGAGACACTGATGTATAGAACAGACTTTTGGACTCTGGGACTGGGAGAGGGTGGGATGATGGGGGAGAATAGCATTGAAATATGTATAATATCATATCTGAAAAAAAATAAAATAAAAAAAATACTGGTTTGTATTTACTTTCTGGTATGATTTTCCACAGTTTATTGTGATCCACACAGTCAAAGGCTTTGGCGTAGTCAATAAAGCATAACTAGATGTTTCTCTGGAACTCTCTTGCTTTTTCAATGATTCAGTGGATGTTGGCAATTTGATCTCTGGTTGCTTTGCCTTTTCTGAATCCAGCTTGAACATCTGGAAGTTCACGGTTCACGTATACTCCAAGCCTGGTTTGGAGAATTTTGAGCATTACTTTACTAGCATGTGAGATGAGTTCAATTGTATGGTAGTTTGAGCATTCTTTGGCATTGCCTTTCTTTGGATTGGAATGAAAACTGACTTTTCCAGTCCTGTGGCCACTGCTGAGTTTTCCAAATTTGCTGGCATATTGAATGCAACACTTTCACAACATCATCTTTTAGGATTTGAACTAGCTCAACTGGAAATCCATCACCTCCACTAGCTTTGTTCGTAGTGATGCTTCCTAAAGCCCACTTGACTTTGCATTCTAGGATGTCTGGCTCTAGGTGAGTGATCACACCATCATGATTATCTGGGTCATGAAGATCATTTTTGTACAGTTCTTCTGTGTATTCTTGCCACCTCTTCTTAATATAATCTACTTCTGCTAGGTCCATACCATTTCTGTCCTTTATTGTCTCCATTTATTCGTTGGGCTGAGGAAGGCCTTATCTCTCCTCGCTATCCTTTGGAACTCTACATTCAAATGGGTATATCTTTCCTATTCTCCCCTGCTTATCAATTCTCTTCTTTTCACAGCTATTTGTAAGGCCTCCTCAGACAGCCACTTTGCTTTTTTCCATTTCTTTTTCTTGGGGATGGTCTTGATCCCTGTCTCCTGTACAGTGTCACAAACCTTTGTCCATAGTTCATCAGGCACTCTGTCTATCAGATCTAGTCCTTTAAATCTATTTCTCACTTCTACTGTATAATAATAAGGGATTTCATTTAGGTCATACCTGAATGTTCTACTGGCTTTCCCCACTTTCTTCAATTTAAGTCTGAATTTGGCAATAAGGAGTTCATGATCTGAGCCACAGTCAGCTCCTGGTCTGGTTTTTGCTGACTGTATAGAGCTTCTCCATCTTTGGCTGCAAAGAATATAATCAATCTGATTTCAGTCTTGGCCATCTGGTGATGTCCATGTATCAAGTCTTCTCTTGTGTTGTTGGACGAGGGTGTTTGCTATGACCAGTGCATTCTCTTGGCAAAAGTCTGTTAGCCTTTACCCTGCTTCATTCTGTACTCCAAGGCCAAATTTGCCTGTTACTCCAGGTGTTTCTTGACTTCCTACTTTTGCATTCCAGTCCCCTATAATGAAAAGGACATCTTTTTTGGGTGTTAGTTCTAAAAGGTCTTGTAGGTCTTCATTGAACTGTTCTATTTCACCTTTTTCAGCATTACTGGTCAGGGCATAGACTTGGATTACTGAGATATTGAATGGTTTGCCTTGGAAATGAACAGAGATCATTCTGTCATTTTTGAGATTGCATCCAAGTACTGCATTTGGGACTCTTTTGTTGACTATGATGGCTACTCCATTTCTTCTAAGGGATTCCTGCACATGCAGTAGTATATATTATGGTCATCTGAGTTAAATTTACCCATTCCAGTGCATTTTAGTTTGCTGATACCTAGAATGTTGATGTTTACTCTTGCCATCTCCTGATTGACCACTTCCTCTTTAACCATCTCCTGTTTGACCAGTTGGGAATACCAGACCACCTAACCTGCCTCTTGAGAAACCTGTATGCAGGTCAGGTAGCAACATTTAGAACTGGACATGGAACAACAGATTGGTTCCAAATAGGAAAAGGAGTATGTCAAGGCTGTATATTGTCACCCTGCTTATTTAACTTATATGCACAGTGCATCATGAGAAACATTGGGCTGGAAGAAGCACAAGCTGGAATAAAGAATGCTGGGAGAAATATCAGTAACCTCAGATATGCAGATGACACCACCCTTATGGCAGAAAGTGAAGAACTAAAGAGCCTCTTAATGAAAGTGAAAGAGGAGAGTGAAAAGTTTGGCTTAAAGCTCAACATTCAGAAAACTAAGATCATGGCATCCGGTCCCATCACTTCATGGCAAATAGATGGGGAAACAGTGCAAACAGTGGCTGACTTTATTTTTTGGGGGTCCAAAATCACTGCAGATGGTGACTGCTGCCATGAAATTAAAAGATACTCCTTGGAAGGAAAGTTATGACCAACCTAGACAGCATATTAAAACACAGAGACATTACTTTGTCAACAAAGGTCTGTCTCGTCAAGGCTGTGGTTTTTCCAGTAAGTCATGTATAGATGTGAGAGTTGGACAATAAAGAAAGCTGAGTGCCGAAGAGTTGATGCTTTTGAACTGTGGTGTTTGAGAAGTCTCTTGAGAGTCCCTTGGACTGCAAGGAGATCCAACCAGTCCACCCTAAGGGAGATCAGTTCTGGGTGTTCATTAGAAGGACTGATGTTGAAGCTGAAACTCCAGTACTTTGGCTACCTGATGCAAAGAACTTACTCATTTGAAAAGACCCTGATGCTGGAAAAGATTGAAGGCAGGAGGAGAAGGGGACAACAGGATAAGATGGTTGGATGGCATCACCGACTTAATGGACATGAGTTTGGGTAAACTCCGGGAATTGGTGATGGACAGGGAGGCCTGGCATGCTGTGATTCATGGGATCACAAAGAGTCGGACATGACTCAGTGACCAAACTGACTGACTGTGGTATGATTTATTGATAATTAAGTAGAAGTTAGTATTTAATGTAGTGTATTCACCAACATTTACTGTGTCAGTAGAGAACTTTGTAATGTGTTATATAGGTTTTCCCTTTACATCTAGTTGAAGTGATTTGAAAAGTGTCAACTGACTGCTTGTTTACACACTTCTAAATGGCTAATTTGACAAAATTCTTTTTAAAAGAGCAGTTTATTGAGTCAATTTCCCTAAATCTGTTCAGAGCTTACAAATAACCATATTGCTTACAGATTTTTTTTTTAATAGCTCTGGACCAATAAAACAGAAATAAGGTAGACCTCTTTAATGTTTTTAGAGCGTGATCTGTTTGATTTTTTGTTTAACATCGGGGAGAATATGAGCCAGGACAGGGTAGTTTTTGCTATAGTAACAACATCTCAGTGGTTTAAATCCAACCAAGTTTTATTTCTTCTTTAGAGTCCACTGTGCATCTGTATGACTCTCTCAGATAATTGTCTCTGTGTGACAACTCAGGCTTCCAGAGTGAAGAAGATTCCACCGTCTTGGAACATATGGCTTTATTAGTCATGTGGAAAGAGAGAACATAGGAAATTGTGTGTTTAATCTTTGCTACTTTCACCTGGAATGGACATTTGTGACTTCCAATCATTTTATTGACCTGGCAAATTACACTGGTATATTTAGGCACATGGGGAATTTTTAATCCTCCCATATTGCATCGGAGAAGCAGGAATATTCCTGAGTGTGAGAAGTAGCTATCCTAATTAGCTTTTCATATTTGTTTACCTTTATATGTGGTTATTAAGAAAGTGTTGATTATTAGAAAGGTGCTTAGGAAGGTATTTGCTAAGTGCACAGACACCATATCTCACACCAAATTATCCTACTTCCACTATGCTTACTTGGGGTCAGTATTTATATTTTATTTATATCTCACTATATTTATATTTCACTTAATGTATTTGTAATTTGCCTCTAAATGTTTGGGCTTCTGAGAGTCTGTATCAGATGCTATAGTTCCTGGTTTCTCAAATGGGCTGACACATTTCACAGGGTTTTGGATGCTAAAGGATAAAAATGGTAACCTTTGTATCTTCAGTTCAGTTCAGTCACTCAGTCATGTCCAACTCTTCGCAACCCCATGAATTGCAGCATGCCATGCCTCTCTGTCCATCACCAACTCCCAGAGTTCACCCAAACTCATGTCCATCGAGTCGGTGATGCCATCCAGCCATCTCATCCTCTGTCGTCCCCTTCTCCTCCTGCTCCCAATCCGTCCCAGCATCAGAGTCTTTTTCAATGAGTCAACTCCTCACATGAGGTGGCCAAAGTACTGGAGTTTCGACTTTAGCATCATTCCTTCCAAAGAACCCAGGACTGATCTCCTTTAGAATGGACTGGTTGAATCTCCTTGCAGTCCAAGGGTCTCGCAAGAGTCTTCTCCAACACCATAGTTCAAAAGCATCAATTCTTTGGTGCTCAGCTTTCTTCATAGTCCAACTCTCACATCCATACATGACTACTGGAAAAACCATTGCTTGACTAGATGGACCTTTGTTGGCAAAGTATTATCTCTGCTTTTTAATATGCTATCTAGATTGGTCATAACTTTCCTTCCAAGGAGTAAGCGTCTTTTAATTTCATGGCTGCAATCATCATCTGTAGTAATTTTGGAGCTCAGAAAAATAAAGTCTGACACTGTTTTCACCATTTCCCCATCTATTTCCCATGGAGTGATGGGACCAGATGCCATGATCTTCGTTTTCTGAATGTTGAGCTTTAAGCCAACTTTTTCACTCTCCTCTTCCACTTTCATCAAGAGGCTTTTTAGTTCCTCTTCACTTTCTGTCATAAGGATGGTGTCATCTGCATATCTGAGGTTATTGATATTTCTCTCGGCAATCTTGATTCCAGCTTGTGCTTCTTCCAGCCCAGTGTTTTTCATGATGTACTCTGCATATAAGTTAAATAAGCAGGGTGACAATATACAACCTTGACTTACTCCTTTTCCTATTTGGAACCAGTCTGTTGTTCCATGTCCAGTTCTAACTGTTGCTTCCTGACCTGCATATAGGTTTCTCAAGAGGCAGGTCAGGTGGTCCAGTATTCCCATCTCTTTCAGAATTTTCCACAGTTTATTGTATAATGGTAAATAATCACAACATTATTTTTGTGGTGAAACAAAAACAAACATGTCTCATAATACCAAAAAATGATGAATTTTTAAGAGAAAATATAAGACTTCAATGAAGTTTTATGCTCAAGCAGGTTGCTTTAAGCTGTATCGCAGAGGAACATATGTACTTTCCTCTGCAACCTAGGTGACTTTACTAGATAGGGCTAAGAAACATTAGTTTGTGTACCTACCTTGTTAACCTTGATTTGGATATTTCCTTAGTTGTCTTCATTTTAGTGCAAATGCTCATATCATGTTTTTGAAAATGGAGCTCCTTTAGGAACCCATTGTTACATTTATCGTGAAAACAAGGTTTTATTTTGCAAAGAGGAATTTAGAATTTCTGTTCTATGTTTTATGACTAGTTGGGTAGGAGAAATTGGATAATAAAATTGAGAATTGTGTTTGTTTTTCTAGACCACCCTATGGAACTGTGAGAAGGTACTGAACTGTACCCACTCTTGCCCATTTTACCATGTGATTCTGTTTATGGTCCATATTATCTATAACTATTTGAGTCTGTATTGATCCATTCATCAAACAACTTGTGAGTATCTACTCTATGTGGATGGCATTGTGCCAGGTACTGAGGATTAGGACAAGATGAAGAAGTCAGTTCCTGTCTTCAGAGACATTGTGTCTAGGACATGATGGCTGCAGGGATTGTGGAAATTTCTCATTCACTTTGCATATATTTATTGAGCATTGTTATCTGTAGACACTCAGCCATACTACAGTGAATAAGAAGCAGTAGAGAGTACTGTATAAAAGCCAGACAACTTGGAATGAGATTACACTTTGTGGCTTCATGGAAGCTTTTAAACCACCTTATGCCCCAGTTTCCTCAGCTGTAAACAGGAGTAATACAAAATTTATTGAGTTATAGAATTATTAGGAAGATCCTATGAGTTAGTATGTATAAATCACCATGTAACCTTTAGCTCTTATATTGTTTCTCACATTTTCCCCCTTCACGCTTTAGTCCCTCTTCAAATCTGTATTCTTTTTCATTACTCCCTTTCTCTTAGACCAAGCAGTCCCAGTAATGGATCATGAATTTGAATATTGCTATTTCTCAGTACCCTGTTAAAAAGATTGCCTGTTAAAACACAGTGAAAAAATATAACTCTGAAATAAACTGTCTGCTTTTTCCATAATCCTTTCTTTTGCTTGTTTCTTTGAAATCATGAAAAAAGCCATTGTAAATAACATTCTTCAAAAGACTTAACCAGGTAAGATGTTTGATCCAAGGGCAAGACAGGCCCAATCAGAAGTTGTGTTTTGCAGAAGCCTCTTCCACTTTGCCAGATGCTGAAGTCTGAAATGTTTGCTGTCCGCCTCCATTACCAGGGCCATTTGCTTGTTCCCTGAGCATATGTGGGCATTCACAGGGGGCACACAATTGTCAGAAACCTGCGGGGCTACCTTGGCAGCAGAGAAGCTAATACCAGCTACTTAATAATTTTATACTGCTTTATGAAATGCTTCACCAGTGTGATTTAACTTTTCAAAGGAATAGGTGTAGAGAGAACTCAGTAGAGACCAATTCTTTGGCAGTATTTGTATTTTATAGTGACCATACATATAAATTTCCCATTTTTGTAGTAATATGGCTTTAATCTTAATGAATGCCATTTTGGTGGTTTTCTTCAGAGATTAGAATTAACATTCACAAGTGAACAGAAATGTTAAAGTATTATTAGTCTCCTGAGAATTTTGCTTCTGGCAATGAAATTTTAGAGATTTCATCTTGGTTTAGGTGTAGCAAAATACCACCATTTCTGCTTGTTAGAAGGAAACTCTCCAAGGTTTCTGTCTATTTCAGTCTAGGGTTTGATTTTTCAAAGCAGAAAAAAATGATTTTCCTGGATCCTGAATATAACCTGAAGTCAAAAATCAATTGGAAAGCCAGCAAAAATTGGTCATGAGTGCTGTTAGAAACCTTTATTGGTAATAGTTTTCTGGACATTACTAACACTTTTTTTAATTAACTGCTGAGGTTGTTAATATGGTTTGTGTAATTTAGAAACTATTTGTTTATCTGTTGTTTATATCTTGCTTCACTTCACAAAGAGTATAAGTTGACAAACCCTATTTTATGCTAATGACAACTTGGCTCTGAGTCATTAAAAGAAAAGTGAGTTTGAGAATAGTGTTTAATTTCTTGCCTTTGCTGCCTGTCTTTTCTCCGAAATATACAGCCCTTCTTTCTCAATGACATGATGATTAGATAAACATGTGTGTAGTATACCAGATTTTGGTTATATAGTAGTCAATACAGGGGTGTGAAACTTAACTTTCCTTAGTGTAACTTCATTTATACACACATACACACACTTCTGTTTTTAATGTGTAAAATTTATTTTAAGGAATCTAGGTTTTCATCTTGCATACTTTAACGCAAAGTATAACATTCCAAATCCTAAAGGTGGTGTTGTAGGAAAGGGAGACCCCTTCCAGAATCCAAGAGTGGGCTCTTAAATAACACTCGGAAATTAATTGTCCAAGTAGACACAAGTGTCGACCCATGTGCCTTTATTGGGAAGGGGCGCCTGGGCAGAGAACTGCTCTGCCACGTGGCTCACAGTCTTGGATTTTATAGTAAATGGGTTAATTTCTGGGTTGTCTCTGGCCAAACATTCTGACTCAGGATCCTTCCTTGTGGTGTGTGCATTGCTCAGCAATGATGGATTCCAGTGAGAAGGATCCTGGGAAGTTAGTAGGATATACAGGCTGGCGTTTCCTCTCTCCTTTTGACCTTTCTCAAATTCTTCGGTTGGTGCTAGCTTTTCATTCTTTACCAGGACCTATTGTTTTTAAGATAACTCATGCATTGAAGAACAAGATGGCAGAGGAGTAGGTGGACATGGAATACATCTCTCTCCATGGATACGTCAGGAATATACCTTCAGACACAGAAGTGCATTCAGAACACCAGCTGAGAGCGGACAGGAGTACCTGACCAGTTGGAAGAGAATATATAGAACCATGCAAAACTCTGTAGGATAAAGGAACTAGGGGAAAAAACAAGAGTGTTAGTAGGACTGGACCTGCCCTTAGCGGGTAGGGGAACTTAAGCATGGGTACAAGCCCCACATCGGGGCAATTGTCTGAGTCAGAGGAGAAACATTTAAGGCTGAGAGTGAAACAGCTGATCTGTGGCAGCCTAAATGGAATGAGAATCAGACAGTACTTGCCATAGCCATACATACCCCAGACAGGAACATTGGTTCCCTGGAAAACACAGTAGCTAGGAGCTGGAGTTTAGGGATTGTGGAGCAATCCCAGAGTGAGGGCTGCTGTTGATTGCAGAGAGGCAGACTGAGGGGATGTGAGGGAGGAGATATTTATGGGAAATGCCAGGTAGCCATGGAAGCAAGGCGATACTGCTGAGTCACGTGTAGGGGAAGGAGCCATCACCATAGCCTTTCTCTCCCCTCATGCCAGCATTGGAAACTGAACAACAGGCAGGCCCATCAAATACCTGATGCACTGAACTACAGAGTATGACCCTAGCCAGGGGGGCCCCTCTCTGCCTGATGTGCAAAACAACAGAGAAGGACCCTAGGCAAGGGAGCCCTCTAAGTGTCTGAATGGGTGAAGCTATGGAGAAAGATTGGCCTTAGAGGCTTTCTGATCGCCAGTTACTAGAGGCTTGAAAAAAGACTCTGATAGGGTCATAACTCCTGCAGCGGAAGCAGTCCGTGTCCCTGCACACTTGGTGCCACCAGGGTCTCCTCAAGCCAAGCAGCTACACCACCTTCACACTCAACTCTCACTGGGGCAGAGCTGCCACAGGCAAAAATATCTTGCGTCTATGCACACAGGGTCACGTCGGTCGTGTCCAACTCTGCGACCCTGCAGACTGTGGCCTGCCAGGCTTCTCTGTCAGAGAAGGGGTTCTCCAGGCAAGAATACTGAAACATATTGGCCAATACTGTTTACCATACCCTTCTAAAGCACCATTTTTCCTGCTGCCCTAGCCGCCAACCCTCCTGAGTACCTGATGCTGCAAGAACCCCTGTAACCCAAACAGCTGCACCACCTCCACATCTGATCCTCACAGGGGCAAACCCAAGTCCTTCAGGGCATTCTCAGGAGCAAACCCCCATGGAAGACTCACATGTAGAGGTGGATATAAAACCACAATAGAAACCCAGGGGCAGTGTGGCTATGGAAGAAGACCCAAAACCTTCCTACCAGCTGTACAAGCTGCAGATTAAATCCGCACAATCAACTAGGCAAACTCTGTGTCTCTGGAATATATAAAAGGCCATTGAGAGGTCCCACAAAAGAAAACACACTAGTTCTGATAGCTGTGGACATTGGAGGCAAAAACACACAGGAGTAGGACCAGGTTAAAATCTGAGTTGCCCCCACAGCAGGTCCAGAGGTCAGCACAGTGTTGGAGGGCATCCTAGGGAGGTGAGGTGGACTGTGACTCCCAGCGAGTGAAAGGACTCTGACAGCAGTGACTTAAGAAAAACGTTTCTTATTCTTATTTTTTGATTTGTTCTGTAGATTCTTTTGGATTTCTGTCCCCCCTGCCCCATTTCTCCCTCTGTTGTAGTTGTCAATTTTTTTGGCACTAAGAAATCCAATTAAGCTTTTGAGTTTGTTTTTTTCTCAGTCACATTTTTTATTGTCATAAACCTCTGCCTCTATATTAGGCTTTTGCAGTTCTGTGGAGTTCTCTCTCTCTTTTCTTTTCTCTTTTTAAATTTTAATTTTTTAAAACCAATTATTTTTTTCCTACATTTATTCCTTTGTTTGCTTTTCCTACTGTTCTTTTCCTCTTGCAGTTAATCTTTAACATATATAAATCTTCTTCATCCAGCTCTATTTAACTTTGCATATCTATTCCTTTTTTCTTTTCTTTCTCTCCTTTCCTCTCAACATATTTGTTAGTTTTATTTTCATTGCTTTACCCCCCAATTGGCACCTTGCTTTAGTATTGTTTTCTAGTTTGTTCCTTATTTAGTTTTGTTCTGATAGATATAATTTTTGGTTTTCTTTGTTCACCGAGTCAATCTATTGTATTTTTGTTGGACTGTTTTGATTTTGCTTATGGGTGTGTATGTGTATGTGTATATTCAGTCAAATTTTCTATTGTTGTTATAAACTTCTGCCTCTACATTGGGCTTTTGCAGTACTGTGGGGTTTTCCTTTTCCCCCATTTTTCTTTCTTCTTTCATTTTTTTCTTTTATCTTTTTATAATTTTAATTTTTTATCCTATTATATTTTTTCTACATTTATTCCTTTGTTTGCCTTTCCTACTGTTTTTTTCCCTTTCAGTTAATCTTTAATGTATATAAATCTTCCATATCTACCCCTATTTTACTTTGCATATCTAGTCTTTCTTTCTTTCCTTTCCTCTCAACATGTTTGTTAGATTTGTTTTAATTGCTTTATTCCCCACTTGGCAACTTGCATTAGTTATGTTTATCAGATTGTGCTTTATTTAGTTTTGCTCTCAACTGGTAAATATAATTTTTGATTTCCTTTGTACACCGGGTCAGTCTAATGTACTTTATTTTTGTTGGATTGTTTGCACTTTGCTCATGGACAGAGGGGCCTGGAAGGCTGAAGTCCATGGGGTCACTGAGGATCGGACACGACTGACTGACTTCACTTTCACTTTTCACTTTCATGCATTGGAGAAGGAAATGGCAACCCACTCCAGTGTTCTTGCCTGGAGAATCCCAGGGATGGGGGAGCCTGGTGGGCTGCCTTCTATGGGGTTGCACAGAGTCGGACATGACTTAAGTGACTTAACAGCAGCAGCAGCATGAGTATATATGAATATGTGTATATTCTATTATTTTAATTACTATATGTCTGATTTTGTAACTGCCATTTGTCTGGGGTTCATCTTTGGTTTTTCATTTTTGGTTATTTGTTTTAATCTCGTAGTGCCATAACAAACCACTTGTGGAATCTTCATTCCTGCCCAGAAATCAAGCCCTGAGCCTTTGGAGTGTGAACACTGACTCCAAGACCCTAGACTACCAGAGAACTAACCCTAAGGAGTGTCAAATAGTAAGAAATCACACCAAAGGAAACCACTTGAATACAAAACCCAGGATCACCGAATTACCAGTAACACCCTGTACAGGACACCTCATCTAAGCAACAAACAAGACAAAAATAAAAACCCAACCAACAGCAGACAGGATTACCACCTCACTCAGCTTTGCCCATCAGAGGAAAAACAAACAAACAAAAACTCAGCACAAATCTCTCACCCTATAAGAAGCTCACACAAATCACTGTACCAACCTCAGGAAGACAGAAACCAAAAGGAAGAAAAAAATTCAACCATTTTTGAGGAAAGAATTCAACATTCCCTGAAGCCTGGGAAAAGGAGACCTCAAAACATGATAAGTTTTAAAAAAAATAATGAAAAGGCAAAGAAATACTGCACAAGTGAGGGAACAAAGTAGAAACGCAGAAGTCCAAATAAATGAAGAGGAAATAGGCAAACTCCCTGAAAAATAATTCAAAATAGTAATAGTAAAGATGATCAAAAACCTTGAAAACAAAATGGAGAAAATCCAAGAATAAATTAACAAAGACCTAGAAGAATTAAAGAATAAACCTACAGAGACAAACAGCACAATTACTGAAATTAAATACTCTAGAAGGAATAAATAGCAGAATATATTAAGCAGAAGAATGAATCAGTGAGCTGGAAGATAAAATGGTGAAAATAATTTCTGAAGAGCAGAATAAAGTAAAATAATGAAAAGAACTGAGGACAGTGTCAGAGACCTCTGGGACCATATCAAACACACCAACATTTGAATTATAGGGGTCCCAGAAGAAGAGAAAAAGAAAGAGTATGAGAAAATGTTTGAAGAGATTATTTTGGGGGATTTTCTCCCCGGGACTTGGAAACGATAAACCTGAAAGAATGACACTCGGACAGTCTCTTGCAAGGATTGACAAGTTTATTTCTGCAGTCAAGCCTTTTTATAGAAGCAGGAACAAAGAGCTTAGAGTATACAGCCAGCAGAGCATGTACAGGGTTAATACCTAATCAGTAAAAATATTTCAAGGACAGCACGCTCTAAGTGACCCGTGTGCTTATCCCATAACCTGTTTTCTCAAGCAACATCCTTAATATTTATTATTAAATCTTGGCACTGAGCATAACCAAAGACAGGAGATGTTTTTATGCTCGCAGCACACAAAGCCAGGGTACTTCTGGCCCTTCGCCATTTTCCCAAGGACTTCCTCCTACTGGCTATTTTGTACTGCGCTTCCCAACAATTATAGTTGAAAATTTTCCCAACATGGAAAAGGAAATAGTCAATCAAATGCAAGAGGCACAAAAAAATCCCATACAGGATAAATCCAAGGAGAAACATACCAAGACACATACTAATCAAACTAACAAAGACTGAACACAAAGAATATTAAAAGCAGCAAGGGAGAAGCAACAAGTAACATACAAGGGAAACCCCATATGCTTAACAACTGATCTTTCAGCAGAAAGTCTGCAGGCCAGAAGGGAATGGCAGGATATATTTAAAGTACTGAAAGGGAAAAATCTACAACCAAGATAACTGTACCTGGCAAGGATCTCATTCAAAATTGGTGGAGAAATAAAAAGCTTTTCAGACAAGCAAAAGTTAACAGAATTCAGTACCACCAAACCAGCTTTACAACAGATGTTAAAGGGACTTATATAGTCAAGAAATACAAGAGAAGGAAAAGGATCTACAAAATCAACCCCAAGCAATTAAGAAAATGGCAGTAGGAACATATATATAAACAATTACTTTAAATATAAATGAATTAAATGCTCCAACCAAAAGGCACAGACTGGCTGAATGGATTAAAAAAAAACAAGACCCACATATATACAAGAAACCCACTTCAGACCTCAAGACACATATAGACTGAAAGTGAGAGGATGGAAAAATATATTCCATGAAAATGGGAAGAAAAAGAAAGCTGGAGTAGCAATCTTCATAGCAGACAAAATAGACCTTAAAATAAAGAAAATTACAAGAGATAAGGAAAGACACTACATAACGATCAAGGGATCAATCCAAAAGGAAGACATAGCAATTGTAAATATCTGTGCACCAAATATAGGAGCACCTCAATATGTAAGACAAACACTAACAGAGATAAAAGGAAAAATTAACAGTAACATGATGATAGTAGGGGACTTTAACACTCCACTGACATCAATAGACAGATCATCAAAACAGAAAATTAATAAGGAAACACAAGTCTTAAATGATACATTAGATGAGATGGATCTTACTGATATTTTCAGGACATTCCATCCAAATGCAGAAGAATATACCTTCTTCTCAAGTACACATGGAACATTCTACAGGATAGACCACATCTTGAGTCACAAATCAAACCTCAGTAAATTTAAGAAAATTGAAATCATATCAAGCATCTTCTCTGACCACAACATTGTGAGACTAGATATCAATTACAAGAAAAAAATTGTAAGAAATGCAAACACATGGAGATTAAACAATACATTTCTAAATAACCAACAGGTTACTGAAGAAAAGGGAAATCAAAAAATTTCTAGAAACAAATGACAATGAAAATATGACAATTCAAAACCTATTGGATGCAGCAAAAGCAGTTCTAAGAGGGAAGTTTAGAGCAATACAATCCTACCTCAAGAAACAAGAAAAACATCGAATAGACAACCAAACTTTACACCTAAAACAACTGGAAAAAGAAGAACCAAAACAACAACAATAACAACAACAACAACACCCAAAATTAGTAGAAGGAAAGAAATCATAAAGATCTGAGCAGAAATAAATGAAAAAGAAATTAAAGAAACAATAGTAAAGATTAATAAAAATAAAAGCTGTTTTTTTTTTTGAGAAGATAAACAAAGCTGACAAACATTTAGCCAAACTCATCAAGGAAAAAAGAGAGAAGAATCAAATCAACAAAATTAGAAATGAAAAATAAGAGTTTACAACAGCAATGCAGAAATAATAGACTATTATGAACAATATATGACAATAAAATGGATAACCTGGAAGAAATGGATAGATTCTTAGAAATGTTCACTCTTTCAAGACTGAACCAGGAAGAAATAGAAATTATGAACAACCTAATTATAAGTACTGAAATGGAAGCTGTGATCAAAAATCTCCCAAAAAACAAAAGCCCAGGATCAGATGGCTTCACAAGAGAATTCTATCATTTAGAAAATAGCTAATGCTTAGCCTTCTAAAACTATTTCAAAAAATTTCAGAGGAAGGAACACTTCCAAACTCATTCTAAATGTGGTCTATCCTGGAGGAGGTTCCGTGTACGCTTGAGAAAAATGTGAAATTCATTGCTTTGGGATGAAATGTCCTATAGATATCAATTAGTTCTAACTTGTCTATTGTATCGTTTAAAGTTTGTGTTTCCTTGTTAATTTTCTGTTTAGTTGATCTATCCATTGGTGTGAGTGGGGTATTAAAGTCTCCCACTATTATTGTATTATTGTTGATTTCTCCTTTCATACTTGTTAGTATTTGTCTTACATAATGCGGTGCTCCTATGTTGGGTGCATATATATTTATAATTGTTATATCTTCTTCTTGGATTGATCCTTTGATCATTATGTAGTGACCTTCTTTGTCTCTTTTCACAGCCGTTGTTTTAAAGTCTATTTTATCTGATATGAGTATTGGTACTCCTGCTTTCTTTTGGTCCCTATTTTCAGCTGAATTCTACCAAAAATTTAGAGAAGAGCTAACACCTATCCTACTCAAACTGTTCCAGAAAATTGCAGAGGAAGGCAAACTTCCAAACTCATTCTATGAGGCCACCATCACCCTAATACCAAAACCTGATAAAGATCCCACAAAAAAAGAAAACTACAGGCCAATATCACTGATGAACATAGATGCAAAAATCCTTAACAAAATTCTAGGAATCAGAATCCAACAACATATTAAAAAGATGATACACCATGACCAAGTGGGCTTTATCCCAGGAATGCAAGGATTCTTCAATATCCGCAAATCAATCAACGTAATACACCACATTAACAAATTGAAGAATAAAAACCATATGATTATCTCAATAGGTGCAGAGAAAGCCTTTGACAAAGTTCAACATCCATTTATGATAAAAACTCTTCAGAAAGCAGGAATAGAAGGAACATACCTCAACATAATAAAAGCTATATATGACAAACCCACAGCAAACATTATCCTCAATGGTGAAAAACTGAAAGCATTTCCTCTAAAGTCAGGAACAAGACAAGGATGCCCACTTTCACCATTACTATTCAACATTGTTCTGGAAGTTTTGGCCACAGCAATCAGAGCAGAAAAAGAAATAAAAGGAATCCAAATTGGAAAAGAAGAAGTAAAACTCTGTTTGCAGATGACATGATCCTCTACGTAGAAAACCCTAAAGATTCCACCAGGAAATTACTAGAACTAATCAATGAATATAGTAAAGTTGCAGGATATAAAATTAACACACAGAAATCCCTTGCATTCCTGTACACCAATAACGAGAAAATAGAAAGAGAAATTAAGGAAATAATTCCATTCACCATTGCAATGAAAACAATAAAATACTTAGGAATATATCTTCCTAAAGAGTCTAAAGACTTATATATAGAAAACTATAAAACACTGGTGAAAGAAATCAAAGAGGACACTAATAGATGGAGAAATATACCATGTTCGTGGATTGGTAGAATCAATATAGTGAAAATGAGTATACTACCCAAAGCAATTTATAGATTCAATGCAATCCCCATCAAGCTACCAACGGTATTCTTCACAGAGGTAGAACAAATAATTTCTCAATTTGTATGGAAATACAAAAAACCTCGAATAGCCAAAGCTATCTTGAGAAAGAAGAACGGAACTGGAGGAATCAACCTGCCTGACTTCAGGCTCTACTATAAAGCTACAGTCATCAAGACAGTATGGTACTGGCACAAAGACCGAAATATAGATCAATGGAACAAAATAGAAAGTCCAGAGATAAATCCACGCACATATGGTCACCTTATCTTTGACAAAGAAGGCAAGAATATACAATGGATTAAAGACAAGCTTTTTAACAAGTGGTGCTGGGAAAACTGGTTGAACACTTGTAAAAGAATGAAACTAGAACACTTTCTAACACCATACACAAAAATAAACTCAAAATGGATTAAAGAGCTACATGTAAGACCAGAAACCATAAAACTCCTAGAGGAAAACATAGGCAAAACACTCTCTGACTTACATCACAGCAGGATCCTCTATGACCCACCTCCCAGAATATCAGAAATAAAAGCAAAAATGAACATATGGGACCTAATCAAACTTAAAAAGCTTCTGCACAACAAAGGAAACTATAGGCAAGCTGAAAAGACAGCCTTCAGAATGGGAGAAAATAATAGCAAATGAAGCAACAGACAAACAACTAATCTCAAAAATATACAAGCAACTTCTACAGCTCAATTCCAGAAAAATAAACGACCCAATCAAAAAATGGGCCAAAGAACTAAATAGACATTTCTCCAAAGAAGATATACAGATGGCTAACAAACACATGAAAAGATGCTCAACATCACTCATTATCAGAGAAATGCAAATCAAAACCACTATGAGGTACCATTACACGCCAGTCAGAATGGCTGTGATCCAAAAGACCACAAGCAATAAATGCTGGAGAGGGTGCGGAGAGAAGGGAACCCTCTTACACTGTTGGTGGGAATGCAAACTAGTATAGCCACTATGGAGAACAGTATGGAGATTCCTCAAAAAACTGGGAATAGAACTGCCTTACGATCCAGCAATCCCACTGCTGGGCATCCACACTGAGAAATCCAGAATTGAAAGAGACACGTGTACCCCAATGTTCATAGCAGCACTTTTTACAATAGCCAGGACGTGGAAGCAACCTAGATGTCCATCCACAGATGAATGGATAAGCAAGCTGTGGTACATATACACAATGGAGTATTACTCAGCCATTAAAAAGAATACATTTGAATCAGTTCTAAGGAGGTGGATGGAACTGGAGCCTATTATACAGAGTGAAGTAAGCCAGAAACAAAAACACAAATACAGTATACTGACACATATATAAGGAATTTAGAAAGATGGTAAAAATAACCCTATTTACGAGACAGCAAAAGAGACACTGATGTATAGAACAGACTTTTGGACTCTGGGACCGGGAGAGGGTGGGATGATTGGGGAGAACAGCATTGAAATATGTATAATATCATATCTGAAATGAGTTAGTCCAGGTATGATGCCCTATAACAGATGCCTGGGATTGGAGCACTGGGATGACCTGGAGGGAGGGTGTGGGAAGGGAGGAAGGAGGAGGGTTCAGGATGGGGAACACGTGTATACTGGTGGCGGATCCATCCCGATGTATAGTAAAAGCAATACAATATTGTAAAGTTAAGCAAAAAATAAAAATAAAAATAAAAAAAAATAAAAAGAATGCATTTGAATCAGTTCTAATGATGTGGATGAAACTGGAGTCTACTATACAGAGTGAAGTCAGAAACAAAAACACCAATACAGTATATTAATGCATATATATGTAATTTAGAAAGATGGTAATAATGACCCTATATGTGAGACAGAAAAAGATACACAGATTTAAAGAACAGACTTCTGGACTCTGTGGGAGAAGGTGAGGGTGGGATGATTTGAGAGAATATCACTGGAACATGTATATTACCACATGTGAATAGATCACCAGTACAGGTTTGATGCATGGGACAGGGTGCTCATGGCCAGTGCACTGGTATAACCCTGAGGGATGGGATGGGGATCGAGGTGGGGGGGGGGTTCAAGATGGGGGACACATGTGTACCCATGGCTGATTCATGTCAATGGATGGCAAAACCCACTATAATATTGTAAAGTAATTAACCTCCAATTATAATAAAATTTTTTAAAAAAGAAAACTACAGGCCAATATCACTGATGAACATAGATGCAAAAATCCTCAACAAAATTTTAGCAAAAACAATTCAGCAATACATCGAAAAACTCATACACCGTGATCAAATTGGGTTTATTCCAGGGATGCAAGGATTCTTCAATATATGCAAATTGATCAATGTGATACACCATATTAGCAATTTAAAGATAAAACCCATATGATAATTTCAATAGATGCAGAAAAAGCCTTTGACAAATTTCCTTACTCATTTATGATTAAAACTCTTTAAATAAATGGACACAGAAGGAACCTACCTCAAAATAGTAAAGGCCATATATCATAACCCTACAGCAAACATTGTTCTCAATGGTGAAAAACTGAAGGCATTCCCCCTAAAGGGAGGAATAAGATAAGGGTGTCCACTTTCACCACTATTATTCAACATAGTACTGGAAGTCCTAGGTATAGCAATCAGAGAAGAAAAAGAAATAAAAGGAATCCAGATCAGAAAAGAAGTAAAGCTCTCACTTTGTGCAGATGACAAGATAATTTACATAGAAAACCCTAAAGATAGTATCAGAAAATTACTGGACCTAATCAGTGAAATTAGCAAAGCTGCAGGATACAAAATCAAAATACAGAAATCACTTGCATTTCTATATACTAGCAATGAAAAAAATCAGAAAGAGAAATTAAGGAACCAATCCCATTCACCATTGAAACAAAAAGATTTAAATATCTAGGAATAAACTTACCTAAGGAGATGAAAGACCTATACACATAAAATTATAAGAAATTGTTCAAGCTGGTTTTAGAAAAGGCAGAGGAACCAGAGATCAAATTGCCAACATCTGCTGGATCATGGAAAAAGCAAGAGAGTTCCAGAAAAACATCTATTTCTGCTTTATTGACTATGCCAAAGCCTTTGACTGTGTGGATCATAAGAAACTGTGGAAAATTCTGAAAGAGATGGGAATACCAGACCACCTGATCTGCCTCTTGAGAAATTTGTATGCAGGTCAGGAAGCCACATTTAGAACTGGACATGGAACAACAGACTGGTTCCAAATAGGAAAAGGAGTACATGAAGGCTGTATATTGTCACCCTGCTTATTTAACTTCTATGCAGAGTACATCATGAGAAACACTGGACTGGAAGAAACAAAAGCTGGAATCAAGATTGCCGGGAGAAATATCAATAACCTCAGATATGCAGATGACACCACCCTTATGGCAGAAAGTGAAGAGGAACTAAAAAGCCTCTTGATGAAAGTGAAAGAGGAGAGTGAAAAAGTTGGCTTAAAGCTCAACATTCAGAAAATGAAGATCATGGCATCTGGTCCCATCACTTCATGGCAAATAGATGGGGAAACAGTGGAAACAGTGTCAGACTTTATTTTTCTGGGCTCCAAAATCACTGTAGATGGTGACTGCAGCCATGAAATTAAAAGACGCTTACTCCTTGGAAGGAAAGTTATGACCAACCTAGATACCATGTTCAAACGCAGAGACATTACTTTGCCAACAAAGATCCATCTAGTCAAGGCTATGGTTTTTCCAGTGGTCATGTATGGATGTGAGAGTTGGACTGTGAAGAAGGCTGAGCGCAGAAGAATTGATGCTTTTGAACTGTGGTGTTGGAGAAGACTCTTGAGAGTCCCTTGGACTGCAAGGAGATCCAACCGGTCCATTCTGAAGGAGATCAGCCCTGGGATTTCTTTGGAAGGAATGATGCTAAAACTGAAACTCCAGTATTTTGGCCACCTCATGCGAAGAGTTGACTCATTGGAGAAGACTCTGATGCTGGGAGGGATTGGGGGCAGGAGGAGAAGGGGACGACAGAGGATGAGATGGCTGGATGGCATCACTGACTCGATGGACGTGAGTCTGAGTTAACTCCGGGAGTTGGTGATGGACAGGGAGGCCTGGCGTGCTGCGATTCATGGGGTCACAAAGAATCGGACATGACTGAGCGACTGATCTGATCTGATCTGAATGAAAGAAATCAAAGATGACCTAAACAGATGGAGAGAAATTCCATGTTCATGGTAGAATCAATGTTTTGAAAATGACTATACTACCAAACACAATCTACAGATTCAATGTGATCCCTATCAAATTACCAATGACATTTTTTATAGAACTAGAACAAAAAATTTCAAAATTCATATGGAAACACAAAAGATCCTGAATAGCCAAAGCAGTCTTGAGAAAGAAGGATGGAGCTGGAGGAATCAACCTTCCTGATTTCAGATTATACTACAAAGCTACAGTCATCAAGACAGTATGGTACTGGCACAAAAACAGAAATATAGACCAATGGCACAAGATAGAAAGTCCAGAAATAAATCCATTCATCTATGGGTACCTTATTTTTGACAAAGGAGGAGAGAATATACGATGGGGCAAAGACAGCCTCTTCAATAAATGGTGCTGGGAAATCTGGACAGCTACATGTAAAAGAATGAAATTAGAACACCTCTTAACACCATACACAAAGATAAACTCAAAATGGTAAAGACCTAAATGTAAGACCAGAAACTATAAAGCTGTTAGAGAAAAACATAGGCAGAACACTCGATCACATAAATCAAAGCAAGATCCTCTATGACCCACCTCCTAGAGTAATGGAAATAAAAATAAAAGTAAGAGGCTTCCCTGGTGGCTCAGAGGTTAAAGCGTCTGCCTCCAATGCGTGAGACCTGGGTTTGATCCCGGGGTTGGGAAGATCCCCTGGAGAAGGAAATGGCAACCCACTCTAGTACCCTTGCTTAGGGAATCCCATGGATGGAGGAGCCTGGGAGGCTACAGTCCTGGTAGGCTACAGTCCACGGGGTCACAAAGAGTCGGACACAAGTGGGACCTGATTAAACTTAAAAGCTTGTGCACAGCAAAGAAAACTATAAACAAGGTGAAAAGACAACCCTCAGAATGGGAGAAAATAATAGCAAATGAAACAACTAATAAAGGATTAATTTCCAAAATATACAAGAAGCTGATACAACTCAAAACCAGAAAAACGAACAAGCCAATCAAAAAGTGGGATAAAGACCTAGACCAACATTTATCCAAAGAAGACTTACAGATGGCTAACAAACACATGAAAAGATGCTCAACACTGCTCATTTTTAGAGAAATGCACATCAAAACCACAATGAGATATCACCTCACACCAGTCAGAATGGCCACCATCAAAAAGTCTACAAACAATAAATGCTAGAGAGGATGTGGAGAAAAGGGAATGCTTTTGCACTGTTGGTGGGAATGTAAATTGATACAGCCACTATGGAAGATGGTATGGAGATTCCTTAAAAAACTAGGAATAAAACCACCATATGACCCAGCAATCCCACTCCTAGGCATATACCCTGAGGAAACCAAAATTGAAAGAGACATGTGTATCCCATTGTTCACTGCAGCACTATTTACAATAGCTAGAACATGGAAGCAACCTAGTGTCTATCAACAGATAAATGGATAAAGAAGTTGTGATACATATACACAATGGAATATTAGTCAGCCATAAAAAGGAATGCATTTGAGTCAGTTCTAATGAAGTGGATGAACCCACAATCTATTATACAAAGTGAAATGAATCACAAAAAGATAAATATCATATTGTAACACATATAGAATCTAAAAAAATGGTACTGAAGAATTTATTTACAGGGCAACAGTGGAGAAGCAGACATAGAGAATAGACTTATGGACATGGGGAGAGGGGAGGAGAGGGTGAGATGTATGGAAAAAGTAACATGGAGACTTACATTACCATATGTAAAACAGAGAGCCAACAGGGATTTGCTGTATGGCTCAGGAAACTCAAACAGGGGCTCTGTGTCAACCTAGAGGGATGGGATTGGGAGAGAGATGGGAGGGAGGTTCAAAGGGAGGGAATATATGTATATCTGTGGTTAATTCATGTTGAGGTTTGACAGAAAACAGCAAAATTCTGTAAAGCAATTATCCTTCAATTAAAAATAAATTTTAAAAATCTAAAAAAAAAAAAAAAAAAGGATAAGTGATACATGTGGCTACTGTCTTGACTGGCCGTGGTGGGTAGTTTCAGTCAGTGTTTTCCCTAACAGTGGTGTTCTGTCATAGTAAAGACAGCCCTCTCACTAAAATAGTATCTATCAAGGGTCTTACTGGACCATGCAGTTATCATTTTAAATCTTCCCATGGGCTATACAAGGTAGATATTTTTATCCTCACATAACTGATAGCCTAACTGAAGGTCTGAGATGTTAAAGGACTCAGTTAATGTTACAGCTTTTAAGTGGTAAAGCTGGGATGGATTCAGTCACGGCTAGCTCTAAAGGCAGCATGTTTTCAGTGTGGTCTTTGGACTAGCTGTCTCAGTGTCTCCTTGGGCAATATTAAAATGCAGAATCCTGGGTGCTCATATTATGGGGTCTGAATCTGCATTTTAAGATAATCAGGTGACTTACGTTCATGTGAAAATTTGAGATGGGATGTATAGTTCTTAAAAAAACTTGCAGGCAGTTAGATGTCAGACATTGAAGACATTCTATTTAAGATGCTTTTCATCTTTGGGCCTTTGTGCTTTTTACCTAATTACAAATTAGATTACAGTTCGTTATCCTTCAGCTGTTTTGCTTCTGCATCTGGCTTTCAGCTAGTCTGACAAGGGTCAGGTGTAGTGCTGGCTTCTGTGATGTTTCGTAGTGCTCTGTTTTGGTGGTATTATTGTTAGTTAAAATGACCTTGTGACTATAAAACAAGAAATATTGATTCTCTCCTAACTGCTTGATTTTTCTGTGTATCCAGGTAATCTTCTTGTCACATTCCTTGCCAGACTTACCTTTGCTTGTTTAATTCTTGAAAAAAGTTGACTTTTTCCTTGTCGTTCACAACATTAAAGGTTAGTTGCAGTGATGAAACCCACTTAACATATGACAAGATAAAAGGAAATATCATAGAAACAAGTTTCAGAAGTTAAAACATACTTATATCATGCATATGAAATGAATTAGTTATTACCATTGAAAACTGAATTTAATTCTCTTCTTTTGGGCAGTGAAGTCAAATAGGGAAATATGAGGCTGCCGACCTCTCAAAGCAGGATGAATATAATCATTCATGTTCATCTGGAGACAAACACATTTTCTTGCTACTGAATACTAAGAAGAATATATTAGGTGTCTCTTTGTATAGAAGGCCATAATGTAACATAATCTATAATGTCATATTTTTTAAAAAGAAAATGAAAAGAATGTACTTTTCTTTAGGTTCAGTTCAGTTCAGTTCAGTTCAGTTGCTCAGTCATGTCTGATTCTTTGAGACCGCATGAATCACAGCGCCCCGGGCCTCCCCGTCCATCACCAACTCTCGGAGTTTACCCAAACTCACGTCCATCGAGTCAGTGATGCCATCCAGCCATCTCATCCTCTATCATCTCCTTCTCCACCCGCCCTTCAATCCCTCCCAGCATCAGGGTCTTTTCCAATGAGTCAACTCTTTGCATCAGGTGGCCAAAATATTGGAGTTTCAGCTTCAGCATCAGTCCCTCCAATAAACACCCAGGATTGATCTCCTTTAACATGGACTGGTTGGATCTCCTTGCAGTCCAAGGGACTCTCAAGAGTCTTCTCCAACACCACAGTTCAAAAGCATCAATCCTTCAGCGCTCAGCTTTCTTCACAGTCCGACTCTCATATCCATACACAACCACTGGAAAAACCATAGTCTTGACTAGACGGACCTTTATTGGCAAAGTAATGTCTCTGCTTTTGAATATGCTGTCTAGGTTGGTCATAACTTTCCTTCCAAGGAGTAAGCGTCTTTTAATTTCATGGCTGTGGTCACCATCTGCAGTGATTTTGGAGCCCCCAAAATAAAGTCTGACACTGTTTCCACTGTTTCCCCATCTATTTCCCATGAAGTGATGGGACCAGATACCATGCTCTTCGTTTTCTGAATGTTGAGCTTTAAGCCAACTTTTTTACTCTCCTCTTTCACTTTCATCAAGAGGCTTTTTAGTTCCTTTTCACTTTCTGCCATAAGGGTGGTGTCATCTGCATATTTGAGGTTATTGATATTCTTTAGGTTAGTCTTCAATAAATGCTAAAAGTCAGGAAATTTAGATTTCATGAAGTGGTTTTGGGCATGAAATGAAAATAGTATGATGATAGTATATTGCTTCTTGATGATTAAACAGCTGAATACAATGACATGAGCTTGAGAGCTTTATCTAAATGTGTAACTTAAAATGTCCTTGGGACTGAGCCTCCCTCTTGCATTAGGTATATATGAAGTGGGCTTTTTGGCAGTCAAGCCTGGATTTTCAGATGAGTGTGTTAAGTAACAAAATATTCTGCTGTTGGTTCAAGGAGGCGTAGAATACCAGGCATGTTGGCAGGAGTGTTGATATCCCATTGTGAAAGGCATTTTTCTTTTCTTTAAGGAAACTCACTGTTGCAAATCTCTTCTCATGAGGTAATGGAGGAAACCAATTTTTGAGAGCACATAGGTTAGTTGGAAACCCTGTAACAAAAGAAGCAAACCTCAAGTATCTTCCCTAACTGTTATGGACGATTATTTGAAACTATGACTACATGGGTATGTATATAGTCTGCTGAAGGCAGAGTTTTTAAAAATGAAAAATCCAGTCAACCACGTTTAAGTTCATTCAGCTTAAATCATTTGCCGAACAGTGGAATAATTATTGAACAAAGTGAAGTGAAAGGGAAGTCGCTCAGTCGTGTCTGACTCTTAGTGACCCCATGGACTGCAGCCGACCAGGCTCCTCTGTCCAAGGGATTTTCCAGGCAAGAGTACTGGAGTGGGGTGCCATTGCCTTTTCCCATTATTGAACAAAGCAGGACTCAAATCTCAAGGTGTTCCCAGACTGGTAAAGGAATTAACTCTCTTAACCCTTACTTAAGTAGAAATAATATTTTATGCATTTTTATTACAAATAAGGACATAGTCCTAAAAAAACTGGTTGATATTTTACCCCAGAATCACTTGGAAATACTTGCTAAAAGGGCATAAAGATAATTCATGTGGGTTCCAAAATCTCCATTTTAAACAAAATTCCCAGGTGATCCAGATGCAGTCTTTGATGGATACTTTGAGAAATAATAGATGAGAATGGTAACCTTATATTTAATGGAATGACTGGTCATTTTGGATGCTTGGAGACCCAGTTAAAGTGTAATAGTGAAGGTCATCTGTAAAGACTGATCTTAATAATCACCTAACAACTTTATGTGATGTAAGTTATCCATGTTAATCTACAGGCATGAAATGTAATGATCTGTTTTATTATTGTTAATTTATGCTCAAACTTCCTTTTGCTCTTCTTTTTAACCAACATAATAATTACGCAGGCTAACTATTCGCCTCAGGGAGATGCTGTAATAGGACTAATTAAATATTTAATATTTTAAAGGACTTAAATAACCTTGTAATTAATATGTTAAGAGGAGATAAAATCATGATGTTCCCTTTAGTTGGATGAATGTTAATGAAGAACTAGGGTCAGGCATCCCTTTAGTACTCATGTCTGGTATCTGTCTGGAGGCAGGACAGCATAGTGGTTAAATTAATGGCTTTGCAACTCATGGCAGCTCTTCTACTTCCTAACTGTGAGACGTAGAGCAATTTTTTCAGCCTTTCTAAGCCAGTTTCTTTTTCATCATCTGTAAGCATGGAAATATGAATAGTCTGCCTTTTTAGGTTGTTGGAATGGTATGTAATATATGTGTCCAATAAAAGAAAGTGGTTTTTATGAATATGAATTAATTATAAAGACCACAGATTTACCAAATATGAGAATTGCAGATTTCTCTTTTTAAACTAGAAATATGGCTAGGATTTTGAAAATGGGTATGAATTTTTAGAACTGATCTCAAATCTGGAAAGGAGAAAGAGTAATAGGAGATAGAGAAAAGTAGGAGGAGGAAGAGAAAATACCTCTAAGTGTAATCCCATGTATAGACTAAAAGCAGAGAGAAAGCAAGCTCTGTGCATAAGATGAAGACATATTGTACATATGTAGAATAGTACATATGAGTCAGTGCAAAAATGTCCTCACTGATGTGGACAAATCACAGAATCATCAAATGTTTGTGTATACAGCTTATATAGGATATAATTCATTTCCTAGGTTATGGGTTAGTAAATTTAATATTGGAATGTTTTCACCATGATTTTTTAAATGGCATCTTATTTTTTCAAAGTTCGCTCAGAAAAAGAAACTAGACAAACAAAAATCTAGAAAAGTCAAAAATCCAGAAAAGTCAAAAATCCCTTTGACAACTAAAAAAGAATTAATTGAGTAAGCATTTAAAATATATATATAGGTACATCTAATATATTTTCTGAAAGCTTGTTTTCTGATTTATTAGATTTTTTTTGAAGGTTTTTCCTTTATGACTAAAGAACACTTTTTTAAAGGAAAGTTTAAATGTAAAATTTACACTTGTGGATTTTTCCTGATGATATGAATTACAAAACTTCACTTCAGTTCAATTCAGTCACTCAGTCATGTCCAACTCTTTGCGACCCTATGGATTGCAGCACGCCAGGCCTACCTGTCCATCACCAATTCCCGGAGTTTATCCAAATTCATGTCCCTTGAGTCAGTGATGCCATCCAACCATCTCATCCTCTGTTGTTCCCTTCTCCACCCGCCTTCAATCTTTCCCAGCATCAAAGTCTTTTCAAATGAGTCAACTCTTTGCATGAGGTGGCCAAAGTATTCGATTTCAGCTTCAGCATCAGTCCTTCCAATGAACACCCAGGCCTGATCTTCAGGATGGACTGGTTGTATATCCTTGCAGACCAAGGGACTCTCAAGAATCTTCTCCAACACCACAGTTCAAAAGCGTCAATTCTTCGGTGTTCAGCTTTCTTTACAGTCCAGCTCTCACATCCATACATGACTACTGGAAAAACCATAGCTTTGACTAGATGGACCTTTGTTGACAAAGTAATGTCTCTGCTTTTTAATATTCTGTTTAGGTTGGTCATAACTTCTCTTCCACGGAGCAAGAGTCTTTTAATTTCATGGCTGCAGTCACAATCTGCAGTGATTTTGGAGCCCCCCCCCAAAAAAGTCTGTCACTGTTTCCACTGTTCCCCCATCTAATTGCCATGAAGTGATGGGACCGGATGCCATGATCTTAGTTTTCTGAATGTTGAGCTTTAAGCCAACTTTTCCCCTCTCCTCTTCCACTTTCATCAAGACGCTCTTTAGTTCTTTGTTTTCTGCCATAAGGGTGATGTCATCTGCATATCTGAGGTTATTAATATATCTGCCAGCAATCTTTATTCCAGCTTTTGCTTCATCCAGCCCAGTGTTTCTTCTGATGTACTCTGCATATAAGTTAAATAAGCAGGGTGACAATATACAGCATTGACATATTCCTCTTCCTATTTGGAAGCAGTCTGTTGTTCCATGTCCAGTTCTAACTGTTGTTTCCTGACCTGCATACAGATTTCTCAAGAGTCTGGTCAGGTAGTCTGGTATTCCCATCTCTTTAAGAATTTTCCAGAATTTGTTGTGATCCACACAGTCAGATGTTTTGGCATAATCAATAAAGCAGAAGTAGATGTTTTTCTTGGGGAAGACAATGGCACCCCACCCCAGTACTTTTGCCTGGAGAATCCTATGGACGGAGGAGCCTGGTAGGCTCCAGTCCATGGGGTCGCTGGGAGTCGGACACGACTGAGCGACTTCACTTTCGCTTTTCACTTTCATAGGTTGGAGAAGGAAATGGCAACCCACTCCAGTATTCTTGCCTGGAGAATCCCAGGGACAGGGGAGCCTGGTGGGCTTCTGTCTGTGGGGTCGCATAGAGTCGGACACGACTGAAGCGACTTAGCAGTAGCAGCAGATGTTTTTCTGAAACTCTCTTGCTTTTTCGATGATCCAACAAATGTTTGCAATTTATTCTCTGGTTCCTCTGTCTTTTCTAAATCCAGCTTAAACATCTGGAAGTTCACGGTTCACATACTGTTGAAGCCTAGCTTTGAGAATTCTGAACATTACTTTGCAGGCATGTGAGATGAGTGCAATTGTGCAGTAGTTTCCACATTCTTTGGCATTGTCTTTCTTTGGGACTGGGAGAAAAACTGACCTTTTCCAGTCCTGTGGCCACTGCTGAGTTTTCCAAATTTGCTGGCATATTGAATTCAGCACTTTCACAACATCATCTTTTAGGATTTAAAATAGCTCAACTGGAATTCCATCACCTCTGCTAGCTTTGTTCATAGTATGCTTCCTAAGGTCCACTTAACTTCGCATTCCAGGATGTCTGGCTCTAGGTGAGTGATCACACCATCGTGATTATCTGGGTCATGAAGATCATTTTTGTATAGTTCTTCTGTGTATTCTTGCCACCTCTTCTTAATATCTTTTGCTGCTGTTAGGTCCATATCATTTCTGTTCTTTATTGTGCCCTTCTTCTCATGAAATGTTTCCTTGATATCTAACTTTCTTGAAGAGATCTCTAGTCTTTCCCAGTCTATTGTTTTCCTCTATTTGCATTGATTACTGAGGAAGGCTTTATTATCTCTCTTTGCTAATCTTTGGAACTCTTCTCCTTTGCCTTTTGCTTCTCTTCTTTTTGCAGCTATTTGTAAGGCCTCCTCAGAGAAACATGTTGCCTTTTTGCATTTCTTTTTCTTGGGGATGGTCTTGATCCTTGCCTCCTATATAATGTCACAAATCTCCAACCATAGTTCTTCAGGCACTCTATCAGATCTAATCTTTTGAATCTATATCTCATTTCCAGTGTATAATCGTAAAGTATTTGATTTAGGTCTACTTGAATGGTCTAGTGGTTTTCCCTACTTTTTTCAATTTAAATCTGAATTTAGCAATAAGGAATTCATGATCTAAGGCACAGTCAGCACTCAGTCTTGTTTTTGCTGACTCTATAGAGCTTCTCCATGTTTGCCTGCAAAGAATATAATCAATCTGATTTTGGTATTGACCATCTGGTGATGTCCATGTGTAGAGTCTTCTCTCGTGTTGTTGGAAGAAGGTGTTTGCTATGACCAGTGCGTTCTCTTGGCAAAAGCCTATTAGCCTTTGACCTGTTTCATTCTGTATTCCAAGGCCAAATTTGCCTGTTACTCCAGGTGTTTCTTGACTTCCTACTTTTGCATTCCAGTCCCCTATAACGAAAAGGACATCTTTTTGGGGTGTTAGTTCTAGAAGGTCTTGTAGGTCTTCATAGAACTGTTCAGCTTCTTCAGCATTACTGGTAGGGGCATAGACTTGGATTATCATGATATTGAATGGTTACCCTTGGAAACGAACAGAGATCATCCTCTCATTTTTGAGTTTGCATCCAAGTACTGTATTTCAGAATCTTTTGTTGATTATGATGGCTACTCCATTTCTTTATAAGGGATTCTTACCCAAAGTAGTAGCTATAAAGGTCATCTGAGTTAAATTCAACCAATCCAGTCCATTTTAGTTCATTGATTTTTAAAATGTTGATGTTCACTTTTGCCATCTCCTGTTTGGCCACTTCCAATTTGCCTCGATTCATGGACCTAACTTTCCAGGTTCCTACTCAATATTGCTCTTTACAGCATCAGACTTTACTTCCATAACCAGTCACATCCACAACTGTGTGTTGTTTTCACTTTGACTCATTCTCTTCATTTTTTCTGGAGTTATTTCTCCTCAGATCTCAGTAGCATATTGGGCACCTACCAGCCTGAGGAATTGATCTTTCAGTGTCCTATCTTTTTGCCTTTTCATCCTCTTCATGGGGTTCGCAAGGCAAGAAATTATAAAATTTATGGAAGCCCAAATAATGAGATTTCATTGTACCTTCCAAGTCCCTCAGCCTTGTAATTATCTTCATATTCTGCAGGCAAAGGAAGACATGTTCCCAGCTCAGTCCTTTTATTCCACAAATATTTGTGATTGCTGCTATGTGCTCAGCCTTTAAAAGAGAGTGGGGCTTAAACTTTCTCAGCAATTATGTACTTTTTTTAGTCTTTTTAGTGTACTATCACTGAGTATTCTTGATTAATTCTTAAGAAATTTATTAGCTTTTTAAAATTTTTTAAATCATGATGGTGTGATCACTGACCTAGAGCCAGACATCCTGGAATGTGAGGTCAAGTGGGCCTTAGAAAGCATCACTATAAACAAAGCTTGTGGAGGTGATGGAATTCCAGTGGAGCTATTCCAAGTCCTGAAAGATGATGCTGTGAAAGTGCTGCACTCAATATGCCAGCAAATTTGGAAAACTCAGCAGTGGCCACAGGACTGGAAAAGGTCAGTTTTCATTCCAATCCCAAAGAAAGGCAATGTCAAAGAATGCTCAAACTGCCGCACAATTGCACTCATCTCACACGCTAGTAAAGTAATGCTCAAAATTCTCCAAGCCAGGCTTCAGCAATATGTGAACTGTAAACTTCCTGATGTTCCAGCTGGTTTTAGAAAAGGCAGAGGAACCAGAGATCAAATTGCCAACATCCGCTGGATCATGAAAAAAGCAAGAGAGTTCCAGAAAAACATCTATTTCTGCTTTATTGACTATGCCAAAGCCTTTTACTGTGTAGATCACAATCAACTGTGGAAAATTCTTCAGAATTTTCAAGAGATGGGAATACCAGACCACCTGATCTGCCTCTTGAGAAATCTATATGCAGGTCAGGAAGCAACAGTTAGAACTGGTCATGGAACAACAGACTGGTTCCAAATAGGAAAAGGAGTACGTCAAGGCTGTATATTGTCACCCTGTTTATTTAACTTCTATGCAGAGTACACCATAAGAAACGCTGGACTGGAACAAACACAAGCTGGAATCAAGATTGCTGGGAGAAATATCAATAACCTCAGATATGCAGATGACACCATCCTTATGGCAGAAGGTGAAGAGGAACTAAAAAGCCTCTTGATGAAAGTGAAAGTGGAGAGTGAAAAGGTTGGCTTAAAGCTCAACATTCAGAAAACGAAGGTCATGGCATCTGGTCCCATTACTTCATGGGAAATAGATGGGGAAACAGTGGAAACAGTGTGAGACTTTATTTTTCTGGGCTCCAAAATCACTGCAGATGGTGACTGCAGCCATGAAATTAAAAGATGCTTACTCTTTGGAAGGAAAGTATGACCAACCTAGACAGCATATTCAAAAGCAGAGACAACTAAGGTCCAACTAAGGTCCGTCTAGTCAAGGCTATGGTTTTTCCAGTGGTCATGTATGGATGTGAGTTGGATTGTGAAGAAAGCTGAGCACCAATGAATTGATGCTTTTGAACTGCGGTGTTGGAGAAGACTCTTGAGAATCCCTTGGACTGCAAGGAGATCCAGCCAGTCCATTCTGAAGGGGATCAGCCCTGGGATTTCTTTGGAAGGAATGATGCTAAAGCTAAAACTCCAGTACTTTGGCCACCTCATGTGAACAGTTGACTCATTGGAGAAGACTCTGATGCTGGGAGGGACTGGGGGCAAGAGGAGAAGGGGACGCCAGAGGATGAGATGGCTGGATGGCATCACTGACTCGATGGATGTGAGTCTGAGTGACCTCCGGGAGTTGGTGATGGACAGGGAGGCCTGGCGTGCTGCGATTCATGGGGTCTCAAGGAGTTGGACATGACTGAGTGACTGATCTGATCTGATAGCTTTCATTAGAACTCACTGCAAATTCCTTTGAGGTTCCACTTAGGTTTCATCCAGGACAGGTTCAGTTGATCTATATTATTTATGAGTTCCATTTTTGTAACTTCTAGTTCTAGAATTTCTCTGTAACCCTAAAATCAACTCATGGTAGTTTGTTTCTTTTTTCTGATGGAACTGCTATATATCTTTTTTTATGTGTATATATATTTTTTAAATTAAATTTTATTGGAGTATAGTTGATTTACAATGTTGTATTAGTTTCAGGTTTATAGCATGGTGATTCAGTTATACATATATTCCTTCTTTTTCATTTTCTTTTCCCATATAGGTTATTACAGAATATTGAGTCAAGTTCCCTCTGCTTATATAGTAGGTCTTTGTTGGTTATTTGTTTGATATATAGTAGTGTGTATATGTTAATCTCAAACTCCTAATTTCTCTCTCTTCCCCACATTTCCCCTTTGGTAACCATAAGATTGTTTTTGAAATCTATGAGTCTTTCTCTATTTTGGAAATAAGTTCATTTATATCATTTTTAAAAGTAGATTCCACATATGGATGATTTCATGGGATATTTGTTTTTCTCTGTCTGACTTACTCCACTTAGTATGATATTCTCTTGGTTCATCCATGTTGCTGCAAATGGCATTATTTCATTCTTCTTTATGACTGAATAATATTCCATTGTATATAAGTACCACATCTTTTTTGAGGGGGAAGATCAAAAGTGAAAGTGAAAGTCGTTCAATCAGGTCCAACTCTTTGTGACCCCATGGACTGTAGGTCTCCAGGCTCCTATGTCAGTGGAATTCTCCAGGTAAGAACACTAGAGTGGGTACCCATTCCCTTCTCCATGGGATCTTTCCAACCAAGGCATCAAACCTGGGTCTCCTGTGTTACAGGCGGATTCTTACTGTCTGAGCCACCAGGAATAGGAAGAGGTGTCTTTTTAAAAATTTTATTTTTAACAGGAAGATATTGCTTTACAATGTTGTGTTGGTTTCTGCCATACAACAGAGTACCACATCTTTTTATCCATTCCTCTGTCATGCCACTTTTGAGGTCATTCCTGGACATGTCGGTGAAAAATTTGATTTGAGCCCTGTACACAGTCCCAGCTGAGGTTAAACAAGGCTGACACTCTGCCCTTTTGATTTAGCTTTCCTATGGTAGACACACATCCTTGACTTGGTCTGTTTAGCGCCATGTTTATTCCATTCTCCTACTTTTAGTTGGTGATTTAAATGGTCTCTAAGCTTAGTGCTGAAGGGCTCTCAAGTGTTTCTGTGCACAGGAAGGCTTTAATGTGACTTATGGAGAGAATATGTGGGGCAAACTTCACACGGGTATGTTGGCCATGATTTCTATATTGAGTCAACAGTATATATTTTAAAAGGCATCTTTAAACTGAAACACACAATACAAAGTTAGGCATTGGTTGGTTGATGAAAATACTGTGATCAGAAGCTTGCAGAAATCTAACCCTCTATTTCTCCTTGGAACTACCAGTATTTTAAGGTTTACAGTGACTTGAAAAGGAACCAGTTGCATTTGCCTTTTGGGGGAGTTTGAGAAATGCTTGTTGACCATTTATTCTTTTTAGTGGAAGCCAAGACCATGATTTTTTCTGATCCATAGGCAACTACTAACTAAATACAGTGAGATGGAAAGGTGAAAATAATACAGAAGATTCAACCATAATTTTTGTTTCTTTCCTTATTAAAAAAAAAACAACAAAAAACTGCTGCTAACAAACAACAGAATGAACCTAGAGGGTTCTGAAGCCCAGAAAAAAATTGTAAAGTGATAAAATCTTCTTTGGTTGTAGAGATTTATCTATCCTGTTGGTTCCTAGCACAGTTTCTAACACATTAAGTGGGCTCAAGGTATATTTTAGAAAATAGAGCAGATGTAAGTTGGCACTGCAAGTAACTTAGTTATTTGATAGGGGAAAAATACAAGAAGCAATTACCTAATGGTGACTGGTCAGAGGAGAGAACTTCAGCCTCTTTTAGGGTTGAAGCATCTCTGGGAGAACCATCTCTGTCACTGGAGTTGAGTAGTGACAAGTGTGTGTATCCCCAGCCCTACCTTACTGGGGTTTGTCATTAATTCTCTATGTGACCCGGGTCAAATGGTTATGCTTTTTTGCATCTTGGTTTCTAATTGTTACTTTGGTAATCAACTTGAGCATAAGACAACAGAGAAATTCACTTAATTATTTTTAAATATATATGAGACCTGAGAATATAGGTAGATATGAATTCTGAGGGCCTATACTGGAGAGAAAAAGGAGAAACACAATTTAAATTGAACTACATTTATTTTTTATGAATTTACTGTTATTTTGAGCAGCTTGAGGTGGTCTAACCTGTTTGCTTGTTCGCTGATGGAAACCTATGTGGTCTACACTGAATGAAGTTGATGGACAAAACTCATTGGCAAAATATAAGGAGAAGAATCCAGAGTCTTGGAAATATAATAATGTTGAAGCAAATTTATCTCTAGCAACTGCTCACCTCTCATACTATGACCTTTAAGTAGCATCATTTGGCATTGATTTGATAACAACTTTTGGAATAAGATAAGAAAAAAAAAGGAAGAAAAAAACTCTAAAATAATAAACCTAATATTTTTTCTTGTATTACAACTGGAGATTGAGTCTAGACCATGTTAGTAGTCATCAATATAAATACAAAAATTTTAAAAATCATTTTGGCCAGCCACAGTCATACCCAGCCCTCTGATAAGCTACTACTCTGTATTTGGGATTGTGATCTTTTAAAAACACTTTTAGTATTAAAATAAAGCATATCAAAAAGTACTTGGTATTTCTTTGTGTTAGTATATTGTTAACTTATAGCTTCACTTTTTTAATGGAACTATGTCTTGCTGGACATTAAACATCACTGGAAAGTCAGCTGGAAGCTTTTGCTAAATAAATCATTGATGCTTTGTGACAGGCTTTCACCACATATAAACTAGACAGACATAGCAACAGCTCCTAGCTTTAAAATGACTTTTATACATTACCTTTTCCCCTAAAGCTTTATACTAGTGTAATTTTTAGAAAGCATTTTAAGGAATAGCAAAAAATGTGATGTCATAAAAAATACAATCATACACTAAATGCCCCTCAAATAAACCAACAGCAGTGTCAATATAACTGACAATTGGATAAACAGTTACTGTAGTTTGCTGGCAGTGATAATTTCTCTTCTGCATGGATGCTTTAGTTTTTTTTTAAATAAAAATGTAAAAATGCCAGATTTTAGAAATCATAAAATGTGCATCCTATAATTAAATAAATGGCAAGAATGAAATATATCATTGCCTTACTTAAGCATCATAGTAAACATATAATATGGTATCACTATAGCCTCCCCTTTTAAAATTAAATTAGGAAGTGAGTCTAAGGCTAAAAGATGTGATGTAACTTTATCAAGATCACAGTGCTAATATAGTGTTGGGGCTGAGTTCCCAGTGACCTAATGCCCAAGCTTTCTACCATGTTTGTATACTTTCTCTAAACTACAAGCTAAGGACTTGGTGATCTTTTCTTGGTCAGAAATACTATGCTTTTCATTTATACTCCCTTTTGTTATTTATCAATATATGTACAAACTTTATAACATTTCCATAAGCACTCTGTAGTTCTCTTTTATATTCTGCTATATATATATATTTTTTTTACTTAAGTGTAATGCTTATTAAGAAACAAAATCCTCAAACCCTTAGGTCGTATTTTTCCTAATTTATTTGAAAAAGTACATATCTGGAAATAAGTCCAACTGAATTTGAAAATAATATTCTCTCAACATGTCTTGGTATGATCTTTATTTTCCTATAAATGGTTAAACACCAAAGAAGAATCATCAAATATTAAAGGGCTTTAGTATGGTAGCAGAACTGCTTCAACATCTGCTCCAGTCACCCCGCAGTGCTCTTTCCTGTCCTACAGAGGGTGGTAGGCTAAATATTTCATTTCCTAGACTACCTTGCAGCTGTAAGTCCCCACATGGTTTAGGGTCTGTCAATGAGGAGCACCTACAGGAGATTAGAATTTGGATACGCAACACCCATGTGGTTGTGCGGATACATCAGGTGGGATGGGCTCTGGAGGCCACAGTCCTGGTGACATCTATTTCTTAGGTCATGGCCAATTATGGTGTGATCCTGGGCACAACTTTCTGGTTACAGCAGTGGTAGTAGACTCTTTGGAAGGGCAATTCTTTGGCAGTGTTTTGAGGGTCATTTCTCCTCACACCCTTCCAACAATGTTGTAAGGCCCTAACGTGCTCAGTTGCTCAGTCGTGTCTGACTCTTTGTGACCCCATTGACTATAGCCCACCAGGACCTCTGTCCATGGAATTTCCCAGACAAGAATACTGGAGTCGGTTGCCATAATCCATTCTTAGATGTAAAGGTGCTAGAATGGTTTCTGTTCTGTGTAGTTGAGTCCTAATTAAGATGACTTCTCTTACCTCTGATTTATAGAATGTTTTCTTCATCCTTACAAACTATAAGATTTGGGGTAAATAGCTTGCTTTTAATCAAATAGGAGTCATATATTAAAATAACAGAAATTTCCCTTTCTTTCTGGAACTACTCAAGATGAGTGTATGTGCTCAGTCGTGTCTGACTCTTTGCAACCCCGTGGACTGTAGCCCATCAGGCCCCTCTGTTCATGGGATTTTTCAGGCAAGAATACTGGAGTGGGTTGCCATTTCCTCCTCCAGGGAATTTTCCCAATGCAGAGACTGGACCCATGTCTCCTAGGTCTCTTGCACTGTAGGCAAATTCTTTACTTTTGAGCCATTGAGGAAGTTCCTACTCAAGATAGGAACAAATAAACTGCTCTCCCTAGGAAACAAACTTAAGATGAGCAAAAATCTAAGATGTTGAAAGTCTTGAAGTTTAATTTCATAAATGTTTTCTTTTCTAAATTTTTAAAATCTTTTGATTTGTATACTTATGGCCGGGCTTGCTATAGGTTAATAAAAATGAACAAAAGACTTTCATTCATTATTATTTACATGAACTCACTAAAGAAATAGAGTAAATTATTGTAAACTTGTTTAATAGGCTCAGGAATTGTTATCTGGGCACTAGAAGTGATTTTAAAAATTATTTTTTAGAATGCTATTATGGAATATTGACAGATTAGTTAGTACCTGTCAAACATTGTAAAGAAACAGTTATATTGTTTAATTCCAACATGTCATATACAAATGATTTTTCACCTGTTCCTTTACTTTTACTGTTCAAATGACAAAACTAAAATATACAGGATAACCATGAGAGGCCCAACTATTTTGATGACATTTAGTATCCCATTATTGTTAGCCTCAAACATTTTTATTATCGTACTGTCAAAAATTCTATCTAAATTTATTTAAAAATTGGAAATTATAATGACATTAAATCAATTGAAAATTGGCTCCAGCTCCATTGTTATACTTTAGCACATCAATTGATTGAAAAAGTCAGCATCTTTTTACATATGTTAATGTTAACATTTAGCGATGAACATTTGCAGCCATATTGTGTTTTCTCCATAAATGCCTTCCTTGCAATACCTAAGACATAGCTTTGTACAGATTCAGTCAAATTGTATTAAAAGAGATATTCAGTAATGAGTTGATTATGGATCAGAGTTTCTAAGCAGTTCAGTTTTAGTTTTCAGTTGGAAATTTCCTTTTTAAATCTCTAAAATTGCTTCATTTATAGAGCTACATAATCAGAGGTAAGGAAACCTTTATAATCTGCAGAGTTGTTGAGCCATGGGGATGCTCCATGTATTCCTTCCATTCTGTCCTCATTGATCAGGACTTCTCTGTTTCATATGTCAATGTTTCTATACTGTCTGTCCTAGGCTTCCTGGAATGATTTGGTAGTTTCAATTTTTTTTTTTTTTTCCACTTGGTAATTGAAATTTCTTATCAGGATACCTGAACAGAACCCACCTGGACTTCCCCCTTTGCTCTATTTACTGTGCTCCCTGAGTCCCCATAGAGACTTAATATTAACTCATGTATCTAATATTTTATTGTTCAAACGTGATCTGTATACTCTGCTACAGGTAACATTTAATCAAGTTTGTATATTCCCTTTTTGTTAGGAATGTGGAATATCTCCAGTTTTTCACTACTGTGTGTGTGTGTGTGTATTAGTCTCTCAGTCATGTCTGACTCTTGGTGACCCCATGGACTGTAGACCACCAGGATTAGGGTTCTCTGTCCATGGAACTCCCCAGGCAAGAATACTAGAGTGAGTTGCCATTTCCTTATGTAGGGGATCTTCCTGACCCAAGGATTGAACCTGTGTCTCCTGTACTCCAGGAAGATTTTTTACTGTCTGAGCCACTACTATGAATAGTTGTAAAAAGTCTCACTTTTTCTTTTAGATTAATTCTTTTGTCCATATTATCCAAAGTGGAATTAACAAGTTAACGGGCAGGAACAATTTCATTCACTCATTCCTTCATCAAATATTTATTCATTTCCTCATATATATCAGAAATTGTGCCTGCTGCTGGGCATATGATGGTGATAATTAAAAGATAAAAAAGATATGGTTTCTGCCCTTAATTTTATAGGTCTTGTCATAAATGCCTGATTGCTCTCCAGAAAGAGTGAGCAATTTGCAGAACCCCCAACTTTTATTTCCTCCAATCTTTCTAATGTTTTAACATTTTTATTTCCTTACCTCCCCCCAGTTTAATAATTGTATCATGGCACCTTAAAATTATTTTGATTTGCATTTGTTTGATTATTTGCAGGTGAAGATGCACTTTTCTTTAAAAGTCAATTTATTCATTTTTTCTGTTTTATTTTAATGGAATAATTGGTAAATTATTTTTCCTTTTATTAAAAGGAATTTCTATTTTTCTGTTTTCCTGGAATGCTATTCTGAATTTTATATAGACAGTAAGCAGACACAATAGAAGAATGAAGTTTCACAATTCTAATAAATACTCTTCTTCAAATAAAATATACAATGAATTTAAAGATCATTAAAGTAATCATACTATAGTTGGCTTGAATGATTAAACAACCCCATGAGATCTAATAGTACTTTTGCTTATCCATAACTATATTAACACTAATTTTATGACAATAGAGCTAGAAGAAAAAGAGCATAATGAGATACTTAATGAATCCTTTAGGAAACAAAGCTAAATTAAACACATTTTTATTTACTTAAAAAAATCTTAAAGCAAAAATTATTAAACCATCATTGAATAGGTCTCTTCTTCAGGAGCTACAGACACTGTGAATTGAAAAAAAATCTCCCTTAGTCTGATAGTAATGTAAATGGGTTTCCCAACCTATTAATAGCACTTCTATAGCCACAGCACTCACATAACCACTAAGCAACTTTAAAGTCTCTGTTTATCAGCGACAGCTCAGCATTAGAGCATGTCTACCCTACCTGGCTTTAGTGAGTCAGTGCCTTTCCTTCCTACAGCTCCCAGGTCTTCCCTAGGCTTCCTTCTCATTAGAGTTTTGGACCCCAGGCCTCCTTTTTCATTAGTTTGATTCATTAATTCATTAACTTGTATTCTAAGAGAAAAGATTGAATATAGAAATCCTCTGGGGGAGCAAAACAACATATACAAACAGGCAACAGCAACAATACTCACACAACTCAGATCAGAGTAGATGTACATCTGTTGTTTTTTTTTTTTTTTAATTTTAGATACAAGCAACATAATATTTGAGCAAATTACTTCATTGCTCCCTCTGAGTTTCTCTGTCTGCCAATTTTCAGATTTCCTCATCCGATTTCCTGCTCTCCAGGACCCAAAAACACATCACAGTTGATGTGATGGACTGACATCGATAAAATCTTTAAAAAGAGGTTCTTAGATTGAGCCACACAGAGTTACTAATATTTTCTCACTGTTTAAACCAACACCAAGGCCAACCGTGTGTCTTTCTTTAGTCAAAATCCTCCAAAGCATATAAATGCTAATGGGGAGCAGCAAACTGAGGTGATAAAATCAAACAGAAACCATTGTCTGTCACCACCCAGGCTGATAGAAATGAACAAGAAGTCAAACAAATCAAAATATATTATAAAGCAAACTTTTTCACTTGTACATTGGTCATGAATAGAAGCAATTATTTTCCCCTTCTTGGTTACTAGAATGCTGGTGCTTCAGGGTAATGAATAGGTCCTTTTGTTCTGTTTACTCATTCATTACTTTAGAAGAATTTATTGAGTGATGACTGCTGGGAAATGGATTCTGCTAAGATTTATGGGGAATACAGAAAATATCACAGTTTCTCTTTACCCACGAGGGTTCAGCTGAGAAGCCCAAGACAGAAATCACAGAATAGTTGGAGAAAGATTCTAAGGCAAGCATATGACAATAGAGAACAGGTTGAGTTTCTAGGTTTAATCAGATCAGATCAGTCGCTCAGTCGTGTCCGACTCTTTGCGACCCCATGAACCGCAGCACGCCAGGCCTCCCTGTCCATCACAAGCTCCCGGAGGTCACTCAGACTCACATCCATCGAGTCAGTGATGCCATCCAGCCATCTCATCCTCTGTCGTCCCCTTCTCCTCCTGCCCCCAATCCCTCCCAGCATCAGAGTCTTCTCCAATGAGTCAACTCTTCACATGAGGTGACCAAAATAGTGGAGTTTCAGCTTTAGCATCATTCCTTCCAAAGAAATCCCAGGGCTGATCTCCTTCAGAATGGACTGGTTGGATGTCCTTGCAGTTCAAGGGACTCTCAAGAGTCTTCTCCAACACCACATTTCAAAAGCATCAATTCTTCGGCACTCAGCCTTCTTCACAGTCCAGCTCTCACATCCATACATGACCACAGGAAAGACCATAGCCTTGACTAGGCGAACCTTTGTTGGCAAAGTGATGTCTCTGCTTTTGAATATGCTATCTAGGTTGGTCATAACTTTCCTTCCAAGGAGTAATCGTCTTTTAATTTCATGGCTGCGATTCAAAATAAGAGAAATGTTACCATAAGTATAGGTGATTAGGCCTGGGAAGACTTCTTGGGGAAGGTTTCCAGGAAGAGAAGAGTTTTAAGCAGGGAAGCTGTGTCAGGAACAGCTGACACCACTGTGCTGAGTGTTAAACATGTGTTAGGAACTGGTTTAGAAAAGATAGTGTGTCTTTAGGCTTGTCAAGAAGGCTAGTACGCCCTTTAGTTAGTACACTAATATTTCTGTTTGCTGCATTGTGCGTGAGATAATTTGATTCCATGTTGCTCCTCTAGATTGTTGATTTTTGACTTTAGGAGAGATTAAGTATCTTGATGGGCAGGTCTGTGTTCCCTTCCTGTTGCTTGACTTGAGGCCAAACTATGGTGAAGGTAATGATAATGGCGACCTCCTTCAAAAGGTCCCATGCGTGCACTGCTGTACTCAATGCCTCCGACCCTGAAGCAGGCCACTGCCGACCCACACTTCTGCCAGAGACTCCTGGACACCCATGGGCATGTCTGGGTCAGTTTCTTGAGGGGTCACTGCTCCTTTCTCCTGGGTCCTGGTGCACACAAGGTTTTGTTTGTACCCTCCAAGAGTCTGTTTCCCCAGTCCAGTGTAAGTTTTTGTGGTTCTATGGTGTGGTTAATGGCGACCTCCTCCAAGAGGGTTTATGCCGTAGCCAGGTATGCTGTACCTAGAGATCCTGCGGCAGGCCTCTGCTGACCCATACCTCCACAGGAGACACTCAGACACAGCTCTGGCTCAGTCTCTGAGGGTTAGGTGTGCGTTTTGTGCCCTTTACAGATCTGAGCAGATCAGGCGACCAGGTGCTTGGTGAACACACCGTCCCAGGTGGGCCATGCATCTTAATCACCTCCCTGGTCCTGGCCACTCGGTTTCCCAGATGCGCCATGAGAGCACCATCTCAGGTGTGCTGTATGTCTCCTCTGGAGAGCTGATCTCAGGCTGCAATCCTCCTGGTGGATGTCAAGCATCCCGGATCTCAGGAAGACATGGTTAGTAGGTGGGAGCCTATTTATAGTTTGGTAGAAAATGCTGTCTCTCGGGCTGAGATTGTAGCAGTCCCTTGACTTCTGGCTCTGGCTGTCACATGCCTGCCTCTCTACTTCTGGCAGGGAGGGGCCTGTACACAGCCAGCTAGCTCTCCTTTGGTATTCCTTCAATCCTTTGTTCCATGAGCAGGCCAGGCTACACATTAGGTTGTTAGGTTAGAGCCTTTCACAGAAAAGTTCTCTTTTCCTCAGTTGCCTTAGGCGTGTATTGTGTCATTTTTTTTTTCCCTCCAGATTATATTGCCTTCTGAGATTCCAAAGCTCGCCACAGACTCGCCTGTGAAAGGGTTTCCTACTGTGTGGAAACATCTCCTCCTTCACGACTCCCTACCCAGCACAGGTCTCTGTCCTGAATTCTTTTTGCCTCTCTTTTTGTCTTTTATATTTTGTCCTACCTCCTTTCAAAGAGAATGGGCTGCCTTTCTGGGTGCCTGGTGTCTTCCACCAGTGTTGAGAAGTTGTTCTGTGAAAGTTGTTCAGCATTCAAATGATCTTTTGATGAATTTGTAGGGGGAGGAAGTGGTCTCCCCATTCTATTCCCCTGCCATCTTTAAGCTTATCTTGAGGCAGAGGAACCAGAAGTCAAATTGCCAACATCCACTGGATCATCAAAAAAGCAAAAACAAAAGTTCCAGAAAAATATCTACTTTTGCTTTATTGACTATTGCCTTCGACTGTGTGGATCACAACAAACTATGGAAAATTCTTCAAGAGATGGGAACCAGACCACCTGACCTGCCTCTTGAGAAATCTGTATGCAGGTCAGGAAACAACAGTTAGAACTGGACATGGAACAACAGACTGGTTCCAAATCAGGAAAGGAGTATGTCAAGGCTGTATATAGTCACCCTGCTTATTTAACTTATATGCAGAGTATATTATGAGAAACACTTGGCTGGATAAAGCACAAGCTGGAATCAAGATTGCCAGGAGAAATATCAATGCAGATGACACCACCCTTACGGCAGAAAGTGAAGAAGAACAAAAGAGCCTCTTGATGAAAGTGAAAGAGGAGAGTTAAAAAGTTGATTAAAACTCAGCATTCAGAAAACTAAGATCATGGCATCTGGTCCCATCATTTCATGGCAAATAGAGAAGCAATGGAAATAGTGAAGGATTTTATTTATTTATTTTTGGACTCCTAAATCACTGTGCATGGTGAAATTAAAAAGACACTTGCTCCTTGGTAGAGAAGTTATAATCAACCTAGACAGCATATTGGAAAGCAGAGACATTACTTTGCCAACAAAGGTCCAGCTAGTCAAAGCTATGGTTTTTCCTGTAGTCATGTATGGATATCAGAGTTGGACTATAAAGAAAGCTGAGCTCCAAAGAACTGATGCTTTGAAACTGTGGTTTTGGAGAAGACTCTTGAGAGTTCCTTGGAGTGCAAGGAGATCCAACCAGTCTATCCTAAAGAAAATCAATCCTGAATATTCATCAGAAGGACTGATGGTGAAGCTGAAAATCCAATACTTTGGCCACCTCATGTGAAGAACTGACTCATTTGAAACGACCTTGATGCTGGGAAAGATTGAAGGTGGGAGGAGAAGGGGACAACAGAGGATGAGATGGTTGGATGGCATCACCCATGTGATGGACATGAGTTTGGGTAGGCTCCAGGAGTTGCTGACGGACATGGAAGCCTCGTGTGCTGAAGTCCATGGGGTCACAAAGAGTTGGATATAACTGAACAACTGAACTGAACCAAAGTATTTTGAAACCTGCCTCATTGAATTCTCTCTGATTACATAATTGATCTGCCTAGAATTGTCAGTAAGTTTTCTTGTGGATAGTGTTAAAGACAAAAAAAATTTTTTAAAGTATTAATTGTATTTGTCAAGACTTGTGCTAGATTTTTCAGAATGTATAGAAAAAATATTGAAATTTAGCCAAGAAATTACTAAAAATTTCTCTACAGACCAAATATTGATAATTCCCACCAAAGAGGGATTGTTTTTTCCTGATCCCTACTATCTGGGGGAGAAATTACAAGGCTTAGACATTTAACTACTGGGCAAGAGAGCAATTTACAAAACATTAAAAAAAAATGGTGCAATAATCAAGGAGTTTTTTTGGGTGGCGCTCTGCATTGAAGAGTGGATACGAATAAGCAAGGTTTTCCTCCCTTAGATTTTTTTTTTTAAATGAGTCATAGGACCTCCTTATAGTTTGTGATGGATACAAGTTTTATACATATGTTGGAGGAGAGGAAATATAAGTATGAGATTCACATTTAGTGTCATCTTTTAAAGTATATGACTTGTCAGGATAAGACAGACCTAACTATTTAATTTACAGTTCCATAAAATCAGCATACTTTTGTATTCTGATGTGCAAAACATCTCTAAATATTTATGGACAGCAGAAAAAGATAACGTTACACAGAGGTTTTTAAAAACTGTAATGGACTCATTTACCAAGATGATTAGGAACAATCATGTAGGAAGACAAAGTTTATCATTTGTTATACATTTTCCACATAATTCCTTCTCTAGGATGTTTATTCTTAACCCATACACAAAAATACATCTTCATTTATGGTCTCCAACAGGGTAGGAATGGAAAGTATTTAATTCAAGATCTCTGATTACTTGGTATACTAACCAATGATTTGCCCTTACCAGAGAATGAAAGTTCCTGGAATTGAAATCTGGGCATCACTCCTCCTTTATCTCTGTTTTCAGTTTTGTGTCAGCTTCAGTTCTTTCTAGCTATAGCAGAGAACACCTGAAACACTGAAGCCTCTAATAGTTTAATGGGACTTATTAAGATGTCTAGACACACCTGAAAAAGCCAAAGTATTACATAAGTTGGTACTTTATGTGCTCTCTTCTGTCCTTCTCAAAGTGTTCATGCATATAAATGTGCCCTTGCAGTTTGCCAGGCTCCTGGGCAGGTACTGTGTCTTGTATTTCCTTTTTCTTTGCTTCTTTCTTCAACCCATCAATGTGGCCTTTGCTTCTCCTGCCTTCTCCAGCCCCCCACCCCTTATTTCAGAAGATAGAGATCATTCTTAATATTTACTGTTAAAATTCTTAATTCAAAATTATACTAACTAGAAAGCGAAAAATCTGTGCCAACCAATTCACCAGTACATCTGCACTTTTTGGTTTATTCATTGTGGATTTTCACTTTATGGACTTCTTAACCTAATGGAGTAAGAAAAGCCATGAACAAAATTGTAAAATTGACAAATATTAGGACTTATAGATGGAGGCTGCCCTTTGTGCTAGATATTTTGCAGGCAAGCCAGACAGGATCCTGAGGGAGCAATTTCAGGGCAGAGAGAGGCAAAATAAATCCTATTCAGGTGAATAGAGAAACATTTATTCATTAAGACATAAGTTGAAGGGAAGAGGAAGTGTAAGGGGCTATAGACCTCTGAAGGAAAGAAATAGTTACAGACTCCTGGGAAGAAATATTGTTGGAAATCTTAAAGTCTAAAGTACCAACTGAGAGTACTGTACTGCTTCCTCTTGGGAAAAAGAGGCCTAAGAGTTCAATTCATTTGTTTTGGACTAATAACAAAAAAAAGTTTCTGGCTCTACCCTGTGATTTTAAATATGAACAAAAAGAAGTCTACAGTATGTGGCCATATTGTACTAAAGAACATTAAATTACAAATCAATGAGTGACTTGAAAGGAGATTAAAATTTGTGTTTGTTAGTCTATTTTTAAGCCTTTCTTTTATAAGGCTAGGAAAGAAGGTTATATAAAGTTTAGCCAGCTTTTGGTAAGATAATCTAAATCTACCTTTTCCACCTTCTGTGCTCATATTTGGCAGCAAAAAGATTGTTCTGATCACAGTTTCTTGAAGTATCATTACTTTGTGAAAAGAAAATATAATTAGAACTGATATTTTAAAATGTGCCATAATTGTATTTAGAGATTTGGTAATTTGTTCATGTATGAAATATTCTATTAATTTAGCAACAGCCAATAGTACTGGAAAAGATCTGACAGTTTTTCTCTTTCCTGTTTTAAAAATACCATCTCTTCTACCTTTTTGTCTATTCAAAGAGATACAGTCAGTTTCAGCAGTGGATAGGATTAAATGCTTGACATAGCTTTATGGGCATCAGGACCATTTATTTCCTCTCTTCTACTGTACTTTTTCATACATCTTGTACCATTACTGCAGCAGCATGACAACAAAAGTACCTCTAGATTCTAACACATCCTTTCCAGTTTCTTCATTCGTAATCCCAATCAGCATAAATCTGTTTGTTATTCCTCATTCCTGCCCTGAAAACTATGCAAATCCCCTTCTTTCTACTATTTTCACTTTTCACTTAAAAGAAGATTTTTTCTATTTGGCAACAGTTTGGTCATTTGAATTCTCCCCTGAATGGTGAATTCTTGTCATGTTGCTTACATGGTGATTCAGATCAATGAATCAAAGCTTACTGGGATATAATATTTCTCATAAAGAAAAGGACTCCTTTCCCACAAAGTATAAAACTGCACACAGGCATACCTCAGAGATATTGTAGGTTTACTTTGAGACCACAGCAGTAAAGCAAATATCACAATAAAGTTAGTCACATGCATTTTTTTTCATTTCCTAGTGCATGTGAAAGTTATGTTTACACTATACTGTAGCCTACTAAGTGTACAATAGCATTATGTCTAAAAACACCAAAGTACATACTTTAATTAAAAAATACTTGATTGCTAAAATATGATAACCATCCTCTGAGGCTTCAGTAAGTAGTAGTAGTAGTAGTAACATAGAAGATCAGTGGTTGCAGATCACCATAACAAATATAATACTAATGGAAAGGCTTGAAATGTTGTGAGAATTACCAAAATGTGATGGAGACACAAAGTGAGCAAATGCTATTGGAAAAAAAGGTGGCAGTAGACTTGCTCAAAACAACTTGCCACATATGTTCAAAAGGTAAACAAGCAGAGTATCTGTGAAGTGCAGAAAAGCAAAGTGCAATAAAATGAAGTATGCCTGTAACATATTGAGACATCAAGTATTAAAGCTGTGTAGAAAACAAATTAAGTGAATCTACCATTCTTCATTCATATCATCTAAGGTTAGAATCATCAAAGTCAAAAGAAATAGATGACTTTCTCCATTTTTTCTACAGAAAGCACTCTTCCTACAGCACACTTTCCTACTTTTTGGAACCTTGGCATTGAGAAGTGAGGCTATATCTGAGAAAGTGTATTGTTTGGACATAATTTAGAGGACTGTAAAGATTGAGGCCCTGGAGTCAGATACCCTGACCTTGAATTTCAGTTACTCCACAGAACTTTCAGCAAGTTATTTACTCTACCTAAACTTCTTATTCTTCCCTGAAAAACAAGAGTAATGGTGGTATCTGCTTTTTGGTTATTATGAGGCATTTGGAGTGATAAGTTACATGACTGTTATGCTGGATTAAATACTATCTTGCCAAATATTTTAAACAAAGTATGAGCTGAGGTGGCTCCTATGGGATTGGAATATTTTCTCCTAGTATTTAACTTCTAATTAATTGACAATGACCCTAATTTTGTGATTCTAATTAATCACAAAAATTTCTAGTTAATTTCTTTCCTCTTCCTTCTCAACCAATTTCTAATTGAAGTGACTCCTGCAATGATCTTGTCCCAGTATCACATTTAAAGTAAAAATATGTGTAGAAATTATATGAATTCTGAAAATCAATGAACAGAAACCTCAATTAAAATAAAATCAGAATGCTAGAGAGGTTACTCTTATACCTTGAAATGATAGAAGAGCCCAACAAGCAAAAGGAAGACTTATTATCTAGTAAGAGCTGAGCCAGTGAGAGACTGTCACAACTCAGCCAGAAAGAACAAAGCCACTATACTTCAAGCTCTTAACTTCCTCAATGAACTCTTTGTTTATTATAGCCTTCCCAACTGTCTTTCCCCTCTTTAAAGAGTTCTCCTCTCCTGTGGTATGGGGATTTACAAATGACTTGACATAGTTGCAGACCCCAAATTGCAATTTTTTCTCATTTCTGAGTTGTGTTATTTGATCTGATTTTCTAGTTGAAGAGAGAATAGCACAAAATTGTATTTGAGAAATATAAATTTCAGTATCTCACTCTGACTAGGCCTTCCCTTCTCTGATATTGATTTGCAGAAGTGAAATGCATGAAAAAAAGAATTAAGATCCATTTAGATAATGAAAATAATTGAACAGAAGAAGGAAATTTAATGTTTGCTCCAGCTGCAATACAGTAATGAATTCTCATTTGTGACATACACTGTTTAGCATGAAATTGATAAAGAATAGGGTTTTTTTTTCTTATAATACTTTATTTTATCTGAAACATTGGTATTTAAGCCATTTATTAACCATATTCCTCATGTCTTTCAGGTTAAAAATTGTTATAATTGCTTAAAATTTTTTTCTATCAAGTTATAATGACATAGATAAATTTATAAATATTTGATTTTTAAGGACTATACGATGATACTAGGGACTTAAAAGTCTGTTTGGATTATCATTTGATATTCTAAATACAAATATTCTAACTAGGTAAAACTATAGAAACTGGACTTTTTAAGTGAATGCAATATCCTCACCTGGAGTTAAAAGATTAATCCTTCAAAAATGTGTGAAAATGCTTTCCTATAAAGCTGTTAGTTTTCAAATAATACAGGCCATTGAACCAGCTATGTGGATGGCCTTGAAAAAGAACAGCATAAAGATGAGTACATGTAATCTTTTTTTGAAAAGTTGAAAATGTTCTTTTAGAATAATCTTAGAGAATTACTTTTTGGAAAGGTTAAGGAATGTTTGTAGAAGTGAGTTTGGCCTAGTACCTTTAATTTTGGCTAAAGGTACAGTGATTTTAGCCATAAGAATATACAAGCTAGAATCACAAAATATTAAAAAGAAAAAATTCAAAGAAGTGAAGGATGGCTCTCTGTATTACCATTCTGACCATCAATAGAACTATGATGGACTCTGTCATTTTTATAGGACTAGCTAAATCTTCATTGTTGACTACAGGGAAGTGGCACATCAGTAAACATTCTAGGACCAAAGGGTTATTAATAATAACCTTTGGTTTGAATTCCCAGGGGAAACAGGAAACTGATTTTCTTTATTTGAATCTGAAGCCTTAAGCTGCAGAGATGTGCCCTGCTATGGTATATGTGTTTACCATGCTATGTCTTGCTTTAGGTCACAATATGACAGTCATTGAAAACTAACTATACGGTACATCTCCTTGGGAAAAGGAGTTGTATAATTCCTTAAGGAGTCTGTAAAAGCAGTGGATTTGGTGCCTGAGATGGTGGAGTAGAAAGACTCTGAGCTTACCTCCTTTCATGGGTATACCAAAACTATAAGTATTCACAGAGCAACCATCAATGAGAATGATCCAAAGACTAGCAGAAAAGATTTCACACCAGTAAGGATATATACATAAGGAACCACAATGAGATGGTTAGGCAGGGTAGAGATGTAGGATAATTAAAATCCACATACCCAGGAAAGTGAAAGTGAAAGTGAAGTCGCTCAGTCGTGTCTGACTCTTTGCAATCCCATTGACTGTAGCCCAAGGGGATCCTCTGTCCATGGGATTCTCTAGGCAAGAATACTGGAGTGGGTTGCCATTTCCTTCTCCAGGGGATCTTCTCAACCCAGGGATCGAACCCAGGTCTCCCACATTGCAGACAGATGCTTTAACCTCTGAACTACTAGGGAACCAGGAAGGTAACCCACAAATGGGAGGATAATCACAATTATAGAGGTTCTCCCTATGGAATGAGGAGGTCAAGCCCCAGATTGGGCTCCCCAGTGTGGAATCCTTCAAAAGGAAGACAAATTTCCAGAATGTCTCTGCTTTTAAGGCTAGCAACAGAGCTTGTGTATGGGAGAGCTGGAGATCTATAGAAAACAGCCTCTACTCTTAAGGGCTCAAACAAAGTCTCACATGCTCTGAGATCAAGTCCAGAGGAAGTAATTTGGAAGGAACTTGTTTCAGACCCACTTGCTGATCTTGGAGAGCTTCTTAGAGAGGCAGGAGGTGAGTGCATTTCTCCTAGGGACCTAGATGCTGGTAGCAGTCATTTTGGGAGCTTGTTCTATCATGAAGACACTGGTATGCGCAAGCATCATCTTAAAATCCTCCCTCTAGCGAATTAGTGCCAGGGCCTTAGCTTCCTACCATCTGGTCATCACAAGTCCCGAGATCCCCAGGTGATGCAGCCAGCTACCCTTGGATATAGTGCCATTCACCAGAGAGGTGGTGCCAGCCCTGACACCTCTGGGTCCCACATCCACCTCTGCTGGGACTTGTCTTACCAAGCAGCAGGCCCATACAATTTGTCTACTACCAGGCATCATATCCAGCCATGCTTGATGCTGCCCTACCTACAAGCATATCTAAGTAAACTTTGAGGCAGGGTCTGGCAGCTAACTGGGCCAGGGGCCAGCATGCTGACTGGTGCACTGGCACTAAGTGGCTTTGCCATAGAAAAAGGGCCCACACAACCCACATGGGAGCACCCCTCAATCATATAGCACTGTGACCAGCGGATAGTATGCTGCTGGGCCTAGAGGACACCTTCTGCATATGGCCACTTCTCCAAGACTGGGACACAAAACTGACATAGTTAACAATAGAAATAAAAACAGAGAGTTAGGCAAAATGAGGAGACAGAGGAATGTGTTACAAATGAAAGAACAAGAACTAAATGAACTGGAGTTTCAAAATCCTAGAAGAACTAAGTGAAGTGGAGATGAGCAATCTACCTGACAATGAATTCAAACTTGGGAGAAGAATGAATGAACACAGAAATTTAGCAAGAAGTTAGAAGATATAAAGAAGTACCAAGTGGAGTTGAAGACTGTAATAACTAAAAAATGCACTAGAAGAAATCAACAGATTACATGATACAGAGGAACAGATCAGTGAACTTGAAGACAGAGTAGTGCAAATTACCCAAATGTGGAGAAAAAGAAAATAGCATAAATAGGCCAGAGGGGAGTGGCATGATATATGTAAAGTGACAAAAGTAAAAACCTATAACCAAGAATAGTCCAGCCAGTAAGGCTATCATTCAGTTTTGAAGAATAGATTAAAAAGTGTTGCAAACAAGCAAAAGCTGAAAGAGTTCTGCAACACTAAACTGGCTTTACAAAAAATGTTAAAAGGACTTCTTTAAGTGGAAAAGAAAAAAATACACTAGAAATATGAAAATTATAAAAGTAAAAGTATCATTGGTAAAAGCAAATATACAGAAGGGTAATAAATCAACCACTTAAAAAGCTAGTAGGAAGCTTAAAACAAAAAAGTAATAAAATCACCTATATTCACAAAAGGTGGGTAAGAGATACACACACAAAAAAGATGTAAAGCATGAACTCAAAGAGCATCAAAATGCAGAGTTGCTAGAATGCATCTGAACTTAAGATGTCATCAATTTAAAATAATTATCTATCTATCCTTATATATAACCCTCCTGGTAACTATAAACCAAAAATCTGTAATAAATACACACAAGAAAGAGAATGGAATTCAAACATAATACTAAATATAGTCATCAAATCACAAGGGAAGAGAGCAAAAGGAGAAAGTAACACGAACTACAAAACCAATGAGAAAACAATGAACTAAATGACAATAAGTACATAAGTGTTGGTAATTTAAATGTAAATAAGTTAAATGCTCAAAGGACATAGGATGACTGCATGGATTTAAAAAAAAAAAAGTCTTCAATATGCTGCCCACACTTCTGAGCTAAAGACATACACAGACTGAAAATAAGAGAGTAGAAAAAGATAGTCCATGTACAAGTTAGTGAAAAGAAAGCTGGGGTTGCAATGCTTACATCAGACAAAATATATTTTAAAGTCAAGATAGTTATAAGGGACAAAGACATTACATGGTGATAAAGGGATCAGTGTAAAAAGATGCAACAATGTTAAATATACAGTTGATCCTTAAATAATGTGGATGTCAGGGGCACCAACCCCCAGGCAGTCAAAAGTTTTTATATAACTTTAAAGTCTTCCCTCTGTATCCATGTTTCTGAAACTAAAGATGGAGGATTATGTAGTATTGTACTATGTCTTATTTTTAAAAAGCTGCCTATAAGTGAACCCACAAAATTCAACCCTGTGTTGTTCAAGGGTAAACTGTATATAGATCCAAACACAGGAGCACGGAAATACATACAGTGAATATTAACATGATAATAGTAGGAGAATATAACACCTCACTTACATTAATGGATAGATCATCCAAACAGAAATCAATAAGGAAACATTGCCCCTACATAACACAAACAGTACTCTCTCTATATATAGATGTGTGTGTATATATGTGTGTGTGTATAACATTTCATTCAAAAGCGGCAGAATATACATTCTTTTCAAATGCACATGGAACATTTTCCAGGATAGATCACATTTTAGGCCACAAAACAAATATCAGTTTAAGAAAACTGAAATCATATGAAACATCTTTTTCAACCAGAATGCTGTGAGATTAGAAATCAAATATAAGAAGAAAATGCTGTGAAACCCACAGACATATAGAAGCTAAACAATATGCTATTAAGTATAAATGTGTTACTGAAGAAATCAAACAGGAAGTAAAAAAAAAATACCAGTCTATGGGATGCAGCAAAAGCATTTCTAGAAGTCTTCTATAGCAATACAAGTCTACTTCAGGACACAAGATCTCAAATAAACAATCTAATCTTACACCTCAAGGATCTATAAAAAGAATAAAGAAAACCAAAAGTTAGAAGAAAGAAATAAATCATAAATTCAGAGCAGAAATAAATGAAATAGAGACTTAAAAAATGGAAAAGATCAACAAAACTAAGAACTGATTCTTGGAAAAGATAAACACAACTGGTCAACCTTTAGCCAGATTCATTACGAAAAGAGGGAGAGGGCCAAAATAAATAAAATTAGAAATGAAAGAGAAGAAGTTACAACCAACATGAGAGAAATACAAAGGATCCTATGCAATTACTCTGAGCAATTATGCAGCAGTAAACTGGACAACAAAGGTCCGTCTAGTCAAGGCTATGGTTTTTCCTGTGGTCATGTATGGATGTGAGAGTTGGACTGTGAAGAAGGCTGAGCGCCAAAGAATTGATGCTTTTGAACTGTGGTGTTGGAGAAGACTCTTGAGAGTCCCTTGGACTGCAAGGAGATCCAACCAGTCCATTCTGAAGGAGATCAGCCCTGGGATTTCTTTGGAAGGAATGATGCTAAAGCTGAAACTCCAGTACTATGGCCACCTCATGCGAAGAGTTGCCTCATTGGAAAAGACTCTGATGCTGGGAGGGATTGGGGGCAGGAGGAGAAGGGGATGACAGAGGATGAGATGGATGGATGGCATCACTGACTAAATGGACGTGAGTTTGAGTAAACTCCGGGAGGTGGTGATGGACAGGGAGGCCTGGTGTGCTGCGATTCATGGGGTCTCGAAGAGTCAGACATGACTGAGCGACTGAACTGAAACTGGACAACCTATAAGACATGGATAAATTCTTAGAACTCTCCTGAGACTGAACCAGGAAGATATGGAAAACATGAACAAACTAATTACCAGTACTGAAACTAAATTGGTAATGAAAAAACTCCCAACAAAAGAAAGTCCAGGACTAAATGATTTCATAGGTAAATTCTACCAAATATTTAAAGAAAAGTTAACTCTGTTCTCAAACTATTCCAAAAGACCGAGAATAAAAACACTTCTGAATTCATTCTATTAAGCTAGCATAACTCTGATACCAAAACCACACAGATCAGATCAGATCAGATCAGTCACTCAGTCGTGTCCGACTCTTTGCGATCCCATGAACTGCAGCACGCCAGGCCTCCCTGTCCATCACCAACTCCCAGAGGTCACTCAGACTCACATCCATCGAGTCAGTGATGCCATCCAGCCATCTCATCCTCTGTCGTCCCCTTCTCCTCCTGCCCCCAATCCCTCCCAGCATCAGAGTCTTCTCCAATGAGTCAACTCTTCGCATGAGGTGGCCAAAATACTGGAGTTTCAGCTTTAGCATCATTCCTTCCAAAGAAATTCCAGGGCTGATCTCCTTCAGAATGGACTGGTTGGATCTCCTTGCAGTCCAAGGGACTCTCAGGAGTCTTCTCCAACACCACAGTTCAAAAGCATCAATTCTTCAGCACTCAGCCTTCTTCACAGTCCAGCTCTCACATCCATACATGACCACAGGAACCACACAAAGATACCTAAAAAAGCAAAATTAAAATAAATACAATTCAATATCACTAATGAACATGGATGCACAAATCCTCAAAAAATATTAGAAAATTCATTCAACCATATGTTAAAATAATCATACACATTTATTGAGGGGGATTTATCTTATGGATAGGAGGTTGGTTCATATCCACAAATCAATCAATATGATAAATCATATTAACAAATTGAAGACTAAAGATTATATGACCATCAAAATTCATAAAAAGCTTAAAAATTCAGCATCCTATTTATGATAAAAATATGTTACAAAGTAGATTTGGAGAGAACATTTATTCAAATAGTTAAAGGATATATATGACAGGCCCATAAGCTAATATTGTATTCAATGGTGAAAAGCTGAAAGCATTTCCTTTAAGATCAGCAACAAGCCAAGGATGCCATAGTCCTCAAGGCAATGTACAGATTTAATGAAATCACTATCGAGATATTTAATAGTGTTTTTCACAGAACTATAATAAATAGTTATAAAATTTGTATGGCAACTTAAAAGACACATAGCCAAAACAGTCTTGAGAAAGAAGAACAAATGTGGTGGTGTCATGCTCCCTGACTATACTGCAGTGTCATGGTAATCAAAACTACATATCAAAAGCAAGATAATGGCAAAAAGCAGGCATAGAGATCAATGTAACAAAATAGAGAGCTTAGAAATAAACCCACACTTATATGTTCGATCAATCTATAACAAAGGAGTCAAGAATTTACAACAGAGAAAAGACAGTCTCTTCACTAAATAGTCTTGGGAAAACTGGACACCTACATTCAAAAGAATTAAACTGGACCACTTTCTCACACTATACACAGAAGTCAAAATGGATTAAAAAATCATATGTAAGACCTCAAATCACAAAATTTCTATAAGAAAACATAGGATGTATACTTTTAGACATTAATCTTAGCAATGATTTGTCCTTTCAAGCAAGGGAAACAAAAGCAAAAATAAACCAGCCCCTTCCCTCTGGCAGTCATCTATCTGTTTTCTGTATCTATGGTTGAAATAGGTGAGGCAGATTAAGAGGAACAAACTTTTAGTTACAGAATAAATGAGTCACAGGGATGATGTACAGCATGGACAGTATAGTCAATAATATTTTAATAACTTTGTATGGTGATAGATCATATTTAGACTCATTGTAATAATCAGCTTGTGGTATATAGAAATATTGAATATGCTATGCACCTGGAAATGATATAGTGTTGTAGTTATTATACTTCAATAAAAATATTTGTTTACAAAAAATAATAAATTTATACAAATTAATGAAAGCAATGGGTTGTGCATCATAGTAATTCAAAATGATAGTATTCCTTTCAATTAATTACTATGATGCACAACCCATTGCTTTCATTAATTTGTATAAATTTATTATTTTTTGTAATTGATTTGGTTCAAGTTTGTTTAATGTATTTTGGGGCTGTATATTGTGCCAAGCTCTTTACTAGGCAGTTGGGGCTATAAAAATATATCATTCTAGTCCTATAGGAATTAATAAAATAAGGGTGATACTGACTCCTAAAAGACAAAACCAAACAATCAAAACTATAAACAAAAAATACTAAATATAATGTGTATTACTAGATTGAAGTGAAATAAGGCTTCATTTTTTGGGGCATGGACTGTTTTTCAGGAGGAGAAAGGAAAAGGGATTCCCAGTTGAGAAATATGATGTGTCAAGGCAGAGAGCTATGACAAGTTCACATAGCAATTAGTTAACCATGTGTCGTCCAGCTTGTGGTAAAATACAGCATAGTTTGTTTCTACTTCTGATAAATGCCAAGAGCTTGGTCATGTTCTTTAACTGTCTCTCTACTTTATTTCTTATGAGTCCTGTAGTGATTCAGTGGTTAAGAATCTGTCATCCGATGCAGGGGACTTGAGTTCAGTCCCTGGTTGGGGAATTAAGATCCCAGCTTCCTTGATGGCTCAGTGGGTAAAGAATCCAGTTGCAATGCAGGAGACACAGGAGACACAAGTTTAAATCCTGGGTCAGGAAGATCCCCTGGAAAAGGAAATGGCAACCGACTCTAGTATTCTTGCCTGAAAAATCCCACGGACAGAGGAACCTGATGGGCTACAGTCTATGAGGTTGCAGAGAGTTGGACATGACTGAGGAACTGAGCTATGCTGAGGGTCAACCAAGCTCAATCCCTGAATATTAAAAGATACAGAATTATAATCACTGAATACTGAACTAAAAACTGATCCATGGTATTACCTAATTTCTTTGCCGAATGTACCGTTTGACTTTATAAATGTTAAAACATTTATTAAAGATCTTGGAGTTGAATGGAGGTGCTGTTTATTGTTTAGTTAAAGAACTTCACTTGATTGATTATATTGTTGAATTAGAAATTAAATCACAACTTTACTTTCAATCATTAAATAAAATATGGGTCTAACTATACTCACAGATGGCTTCAGCTTAGAGGTCAAATTTTAATCTGTGTAATTTTTAAATACTGTGATTCTCAGATCATAGAAATACCTGTATTGTATTTTTCAGAGTATGAATTGACAAATTTTTGTGGAAAGAAAGAAGAGATTTATGAGGACACCACATCTCCCTTGGATCAAATAAAGTCCCATGTATCTGCTTAGACTATTTACATTTTACACTAGAGATAGTGTCATGATAGTTAGGGTCCCTACTGCAGAATAATAACCTCTCTGACAAAATGCAAAGTCCAACACTAAACTCCAATCTAGAGTGTGGGGTAGAGAGAGTTAACTGGATGGGACCATTTTTAAAAGAATTGTTAGAAGTAGTTTGTGGTATAGTCCAATAATTGTTGGTTATAAAACTTACCAACTTTAGTTTCTGCTCATGGTTTTAATTAGTTTTGATAAATGTAAATCATGTGGTCTACTGCCCTACTGAAGTTCATTACTCACTATGTTGCAGCTAGTTGTTTCAGGATTATCTATCATGTTTAGGAAGAAGGACTCTTGTCACTCATACAGCTTCAAGGAAGGACAGTTTTCTGGGGAATGAAATTTACATAGAGCATTTGACTTCAAATATTTAGTTTGTATGTGTGACCCCATAGAAGGCATGAGAGGAAGACTCACAGATGCCAGGTGGACATAGACTGAGTATTTCATGTATAAAGTGGACCCCAGAAATTCCTTTTGTGATATTTGCCTTTTTGGCATGTTGATATTTATTATTGATTGTAATGATGATGAAATTTTATTTCATTAAAAAAGCTGAGGGGAAGATTTAGGGCATAAATTTAATGTACCATATCATGGAACCATTTTACAGGTGAGAGTAAGTCCTTTCAGTTGCATGATTCTCAAGTCTGGTTGTACTTTTGAGTAACTGGGAGAGCTTTAAAAATCCTAAATCTAGCTTTTACCCTGAATCAGTTAAATAAGAACTTTTAGGGTTGATGATTCTACAGTTGTGAGGTGAGGAAATCTCTCTCTAGTTTTTGTTTGGAAATAAATTAAATCTTACAGAAAAGTTGAAAGAACTCAATTACACTCTTTACACTTAACAATTCTTAACATTTTCCCACATTTGCTTTATTGTTTCCTCTATATAGCTTGATATTTTTCTAAACTGTTTGAAGTATATTTTGACAACAAGTTTATTTTTTAGCTTTTGAAAAATTATAGATTTTACCAGGTTTATTGAGATACTGTTGATGTATAATATAGGTAAGTTTAGGTATACAACCTGATGTTTTGACACATGTATATATGATGAAGTGATTAGGTTTTTGTGTGTGTGTGTGTGTGTGTGTTTGTGTGTGTGAGTCACAGTTGAGATGTGATGCAATGTGATTACCACAAATTTCAAACTTTCTTAACTTCTAAATATATAATACAGTATTGTTGATGATAGTCACCATGTTGTACATTAGATTCTTAGAGTTTATTAATCTTATAGCTGGAAGTTTGTGTACTTTAACAGCATCTCCCATTTCTCCCACCACCCAGCTTCAGGCAACCACTATTCTACTCTCTATTTCTGAGTTTGGCTTTTTTTAGATTTCACGTATAAGTGAGAAGATACAGTATTTGTCCTTCTCTGATTTATTTAGCAAAATGCCCTAAAACTCCACCCATGTTGTTACAAAAGTCAGAATGTGCTTCTTTTTACAGCCAAATAATATTCCTTTGTGTATATATGAATACATATCTTTATCCATTCATCCACTGGTGGACATCTAGGTTGTATCCATATCTTTGTATTGTGAATAATGCTGCAATGAATATGGAGGTGCAGATCTTTCCAAGGTATTGATTCTATTTCTTTTAGATACATACTCAGTAGTGGGGTGATGGATCATACAGTAGCTCTATTTTTAATTTTTTGAGGATCCTTCATACTGTTTTCCATAGTGGCAGCACCAATTTATATTGCCATCAGTAATGCATGAAGATTTCCTCTTCTCTACATTCTGACCAATGCTTTTTATATCTTGTTTTTTCATTACTAACCATTCCAACAGGTGTGAGGTGATACCATATTGTAATTTTGATTTGTATTTTCCCCATGATTAGTGATTTTGAGCATCTTTTCATATGTGTGTTAGCTATCTATATGTCTCTTTGGAAATATGTTTATTCAAATCTTCTGCCCATTTTAAATTGGATTATTTGCCCTTGCTATGAATTTGTCTGAGTTCTTTGTATATTTTGGATATTAATCCTTTGTAAGATAAACTGTTTATAAATATTTCCTCCAATTTGATAGGTTGACTTTTTATTTTGTTGAGTTTCTTTCTCTGTAAAAAAGCTTTTTAGTTTCACGTGTCCCACTGTTTTATTTTTGCTTTTGTTGCCTCTGCTTTGGTGTCAAATCCAAAAAATTGTCACAAATCCCAGTGTCTTGGGGATTTTCCCTTATGTTTTCTTCTAGGAGTTTTATGTTTTCAGGACTTATATTCAAAATTTTAATCCATCTTAAGTTGATTTTTGTGTATGGTGTAAGTTAGTAGTCCGGTTTTATTCTTTTGCATGTGCTGTCCATTTCCTAGCACCATTTACTGAAGAGACTGTCCTTTTGTCACTGTGTGTTCTTGGATCTTTTGTCCTAAGTTACTTGACCATATATATGTGGTCAGTTTCTGGGCTCTGTATTTTGTTCCATTGATCTATATGTCTGTTTTTATGTCAATACTGTACTATTATGCTTACTGTTAGCTTTGAAGTCAGGGAATGAGATGCTTCCAGCTTTGTTCTTCTCTCTCAAGATTGCTTTGGCTATCTGGGGTCTTTTGCCATTCTGTACAAATTTTATTATTGTTTGTTTTATTTCCCTGGTAAATATCATTGGAAGTTTGATAGGAATTACGTTTAATCTGTAGATAGCTTTGGGGCAAATTAGACAATTTATCAACATGCTTATTTCTTTTGAGTGCTGAGTAATATTACATTGGGCTTCCCAGGTAGCTGAGTGTTAAAGAATCCTCCTACCAATTCAGGAGATGCAAAAGATGGGGGTTTGATCCCTAGGTCAAGAATAGATCCCCTGGAGAAAGAAATGTGAATGCACTCTGGTATTCTTGCCTGGGAAATCCCATGGACAGAGGAGCCTGGTGGGCTATAGTCCAGGGGGTCACAAAGAGTCAGACACATCTGAACACCACCGTGCCAATGTTGTACTGTCTGGATGGTCCACAATTTATTTATCTATTTACTTACTGAAAAACATCTTGATTGCTTCCAAGTTTTTTTTTTTCTCCAATGTTTTAATAGTTATGAATAAAGCTGCTATAAACATCTGTGTGCAGGTTTCTGTTATATCTATTTTGATGTTAAAATTATCCTAGATTTGACCAGAGTCTCATCAAAGCTGACTCTAAATTCTGTAAAAATCATAATTTTTTGAGTACTTTTTCTCTGGCATAAGATGATGTTCCAGATGCATTTTTGATAGCAGTCTTGGGACTCAACCATTTCTCCAAGGACTCATGGTTCTTTTTAGTGGGAAGAGATATTTGGAAACCAATACATGGGTGATATTATACCTTTTAATAAAGTCAAGCATTAGAATGAGCTTGGTGATATGTGATTATGGAAGCACATATTCTGAAAACTAGATTGTTTATTTTGAAGTAAAATTTGCTCACCAGTTCCTGAAACCAAGAAGGATATATTTCATTAAGGAAATAAATAGTTAGATCTCATAGTTTATTTTTAATTTTAAAAGAAAGCATTACTAGAGTCAAGAAAAGGAAAGTACAATTTCACAATCTATGATTTTCTTGCCAGTAAGCAGTGCTATTTTTGTTGTAGGAAACTGTCATAGCCCCATGCTTCTACAAAACGAATGACACCATTTAGGTCTAAATCAGTCGCAAAATGACCAAGTCTTGGCAGTGGTGAAATTGACTTGACATATAACTGTGTTGTAGATAAATATTTGAGAAATGGAATATTGATGCAATTGAAAAGTTTCAGAAACAGCAGTTGCTTCAGAATGGAGGACACGAAAAATGGACAAGTTGGTTCTGTGCTATAGCTTAATTCTGGGGAAGTAACAAAGTAGGACAGGGGAGCCTGGTGGACTGCAGTCTATGGGGTCGCACAGAGTCGGATATGACTGAAGCAACTTAGCAGCAGCAACAGCAGCAAAATAGTACACCCCAATGGGGGAAGAAACTAAAAAGAATTAGGTACCAAAGAGTGAAATACAGAAATGAAAAGCTCTGTCTAGAAAAACCAAGAGTCTATTAAAACATATAAAAAGCAAAAGCAATTCCTCAACTAAGTATGAAAACATGTTGTGAGAACACATGTAGAAATAATCATCAAGATTCTAGGAAAAAAAAATTAAACCAAATTTTTAAAATTTGAGATAAACAAAATATATTAACATTCATATATTAATGAAGTTTATTAACTTTGACTCATGTTGGGAAGTGTGGGATGGTGGTGGGTATTGTGGTTAGAGGGTTGGTTAATGATGTCACTTTTAAAACCTAGGAACTTACCATGGGAAGACTGCATTTTAAGTCTTGACATCATACAGGAAGTAACTTTCCTGTGAAAAGGGAAAAAATACTTTGGTACCGTGGACATTTGAAGGATAGTAATGCTGATCCTTGAAGACAGAACAAAGACCCAATATACTGAAATTAGTTGGAGAAAAACAAGTCAGTGATCCATTCAGTCTTTTCTTTTAGCAAGTAGAGGAGGAAGACTGTATTTTGCAGAACATGTTAAGGAAAGTGGTGTGTAAATCAGTGGATAGTTCTTGGTGCTTAATGATTTTATTGTAACTGGTACAAGAGCAACAATAAAACATTTTGTGTAATTTGTTAGAAAACTTAGAATTGGACTAGCATGTGGCACACAGTAAAGATCACTGGACCTGAAAGTAGAGGACTGTAGGCCTAGACAGAGAATATAATATTCTTTGATCATTGTATCTCGAGGGGCTACATCCACTTCTTAGTGAACGAAAGTTGGGCATTGCTCTCATAACTTCATCTGTCCTATTTGCATTTATACGTAAGGAAATGTGTATGATTCTTTTTCTTCTTTTTTTATGGGTGGGTGCTACGAGTTAAGAGAAACCTTTGTGTAGCCTTGCACTTGTCTCTTTGTCTCTGTGCCTATTTCCTCACTTATAAAATTAACTTTCTAGCTATGGTGCAGGTGACCTGAGAGGATGCAGGTGACACCTTGGCATGTCATAGCCCACAGTTATAGCAGCAGTAGGACTAGCAATGATCAGACTATTTGTGAAGCCCTCCCTTGGCTCAAGTCTTTCTAAGAGCTTTGTGAATGAATGGACCCAACTTATAGAGGAGAAAACTGAGGTGTAAGAATTCCACTGACTTGGAACTACTGTGTAGCAGAGCCTTCTCCATAGTTTTCCTCCAGACCTCAACCCCAACTTGCTGTCCCATCTGCCTGGCACTTCATCAAGTCCCTTGAGAGTCAGTTGGTAGTAGCCAGTCACCATGTCCACTCTGTGCCCCAGTCCCACCTGAGGAAATGTATATAGTTCATGTTATATCAGGAGGTTGAAGGTCTCTGCTGAGTTTAGTTGGAGGATATCACTCTGGAGACTATGATTATTACTGTGGAAAGCTGCTTGTAAATAAGTTAACCCTCACTTACTATTGTTTGGGTGCCAAATTTCAGGATTTTGCTAGCACTGTGAAGCCAGAGATGTGCTTTTTGCAGGACAAGAATGATAAGGCCTTGAGATGGACTCGTGTTATGTGTTCAGTGCAGATGAGAATACAAAATCTGTATAATATAGTTGGTGCTAGAAGGCAATGGCATCCCACCCCAGTACTTTTGCCTGGAAAATCCCATGGACGGAGGATCGTGGTAGGCTCCAGTCCATGGGGTCGCTAAGAGTCGGACACGACTGAGCGACTTCACTTTCACTTTTCACTTTCATACATTGGAGAAGGAAATGGCAACCCACTCCAGTGTTCTTGCCTGGAGAATCCCAGGGACAGGGGAGCCTGGTGGGCTGCCGTCCATGCGGTCACACAGAGTCGGACACGACTGAAGTGACTTAGCAGCAGCAGCAGCAGCAGCAGCAGAGACAATTATGGCCATATGGGAACACCCACAATTCCCCATGCTGTGGATTGAATTGTAGTCTCCTAAATCTTATGTGTGGAAGCCCTAAATCCCAATATGATGGTATTTGGAGAAAGGTCATTAGGGAGGTAATAAGCATTAGATGATGTCACAAAGGGTGAAGCCCTCATATTGGAATAGTAGTTCTAGACGGTAGGTGTTTCAAGAGGGCACCAGAAGGCAGACACACTGAAAACATACTCACAGAAAACTAGTCTATCTAATCACACTAGGACCATAGCCTTGTCTAACTCAATGAAACTAAGCCATGCCCGTGGGGCAACCCAAGATGGACGGATCATGGTGGAGAGAGCTGACAGAATGTGGTCCACTGGAGAAGGGAATGGCAAACCACTTCAATATTCTTGCCTTGAGAACCCCATGAACAGTATGAAAAGGCAAAATGATAGGATACTGAAAGAGAAACTCCCCAGGTCAGTAGGGCCCAATATGCTACTGGACATCAGTGGAGAAATAACTCCAAAAAGAATGAAGGGATGAAGCCAAAGCAAAAAGAATACCCAGCTGTGGATGTGACTGGTGATAGAAGCAAGGTCTGATGCTGTAAAGAGCAATATTGCATAGGAACCTGGAATGTCAGGTCCATGAATCAAGGCAAATTGGAAGTGGTCAAACAAGAGATGGCAAGAGTGAATGTCGACATTCTAGGAATCAGCAAACTGAAATGGACTGGAATGGGTGAATTTAACTCAGATTATATCTACTACTGTGGGCAGGAATCCCTCAGAAGAAATGGAGTAGCCATCATGGTCAACAAAAGAGTCCGAAATGCAGTACTTGGATGCAATCTCAAAAACGACAGAATGATCTCTGTTCGTTTCCAAGGCAAACCATTCAATATCACGGTAATCCAAGTCTATGCCCCAACCAGTAATGCTGAAGAAGCTGAAGTTGAACGGTTCTATGAAGACCTACAAGACCTTTTAGAACTAATACCCAAAAAAGATGTCCTTTTCATTATAGGGGAATAGAATGCAAAAGTAGGAAGTCAAGAAACACCTGGAGTAACAGGCAAATTTGGCCTTGGAATACGGAATGAAGCAGGGCAAAGACTAATAGAGTTTTGCCAAGAAAATGCACTGGCCATAGCAAATACCCTCTTCCAACAACATAAGAAAAGACTCTACACATGGACATAACCATCCATGGAAGTTCGTGGTTCACATATTGCTGAAGCCTGTCTTGGAGAATTTTGAGCATTACTTTACTAGCGTGTGAGATGAGTGCAATTGTGTTGTAGTTTGAGCATTCTTTGGCATTGCCTTTCTTTGGGATTGGAATGAAAACTGACCTTTTCCAGTCCTGTGGCCACTGCTAAATTTTCCAAATTTGCTGGCATATTGAGTGCAGCACTTTCACAGAATCATCTTTCAGGATTTGAAATAGCTCAACTGGAATTTTATCACCTCTACCAGTTTTGTTCGTAGTGATGCTTTCTAAGGCCCACTTGACTTCACATTCCAGGATGTCTGGCTCTAGGTCAGTGATCACACCATTGTGAATATCTGGGTCATGAAGATCTTTTTTAACAGTTTTCTGCGTATTCTTGCCATCTCTTCTTAATATCTTCTGCTTCTTTTAGGTCCATACCATTTCTGTCCTTTATCGAGCCCATCTTCGCATAAAATGTTTCTTTGGTATCTCTGATTTTCTTGAAGAGATCTCTAGTCTTTCCCATTCTGTTGTGTTCCTCTATTTCTTTGCATTGATCGCTGAAGAAGGCTTTCTTATCTCTTCTTGCTATTCTTTGGAACTCTGCATTCAGATGTTTATATCTTTCCTTTTCTCCTTTGCTTTTCATTTCTCTTCTTTTCACAGCTATTTGTAAGGCCTCCCCAGACAGTCATTTTGCTTTTTTGCATTCCTTTTCCATGCGATGGTCTTGATCCCTGTCTCCTGTACAATGTCACGAACCTCATTCCATAGTTCATGAGGCACTCTATCTATCAGATCTAGGCCCTTAAATCTATTTCTCACTTCCACTGTATAATCATAAGGGATTTGATTTAGGTTATACCTGGTCTAGTGGTTTTCCCTACTTTCTTCAATTTAAGTCTGAATTTGGCAATAATGAGTTCATGGTCTGAGCCACAGTCAGCTCCTGGTCTTGTTTTTGTTGACTGTATAGAGCTTCTCCATCTTTGGCTGCAAAGAATATAATCAATCTGATTTCAGTGTTGACTCTGATGCTGGGAGGGATTGGGGGCAAGAGGAAAAGGGGACGACAGAGGATGAGATGGCTGGATGGCGTCACTGACTTGATGGACATGAGTCTGAGTGCACTTCGGGAGTTGGTGATGGACAGGGAGGCCTGGCGCACTGTGATTCATGGGGTCTCAAAGAGTTGGACACAACTGAGTGACTGTTCTGATCTGAAGAAGGGGAAGGGAGCAATTGTTTCTTCCTTTTTATGTGAGGATACAGAGAAGAAGCTGCAAGTGATCAAGAGAGCTCCTGTCAGGAACTGAATTGATTGCCATCTTGTTGTTTGGATTCCTAGGCTCTAGAACTTTGAGAAATAAATGTGTGTTGCTTAAACCACCAAGGTATGATATTTTGCTATAGCAGCTCAAGCAGACACTCTTGTAGTCACATATGGAGGCAAATTCATTCTAAACTGTGTTATTAATTTACCATAAAATATCTTATCAGAAGGACTAGAAATACCTGAAGTCCTATTCTTCTTGATGAATTCTCCCTCTACCAGCTGAGTTACATGAAAAATCAGTTCTTAATCAGACAGTGGTTGAGTGACCATGGAATTAGGACAAAGGTAATAGATGAATTGAATGTTAAAAAGATAATTTGATGATATTATTAAAAAATTCAAAGGGAAGTTTATCCATCAGTTCTGCAACCTCATGAATTGCAGCACACCAGGCCTTCCTGTTCATCACCAATTCCTGGAGTTCATTCAGACTCACATCCTTCGAGTCAATGATGCCATCCAGCCATCTCATCCTCTGTTGTCCCCTTCTCCTCTTGCCCCCAATCCCTCCCAGTGTCAGAGTCTTCTCCAATGAGTCAACTCTTCACATGAGGTGGCCAAAGTACTGGAGTTTCAGCTTTAGCATCATTCCTTCCAAAGAAATTCCAGGATTGATCTCCTTCAGAATGGACTGGTTGGATCTTCGTGCAGTCCAAGGGACTCTCAAGAGTCTTCTCCAACACCACAGTTCAAAAGCATCAATTCTTCAGCGCTCAGCCTTCTTCACAGTCCAACTCTCACATCCATACATGACCACAGGAAAGACCATAGCCTTGACTAGATGGACCTTTGTTGGCAAAGTACTGTCTCTGCTTTTGAATATGCTATCTAACTTGGTCATAACTTTCCTTCCAAGGAGTAAGTGTCTTTTAATTTCATGGCTGCAGTCCCCATCTGCAGTGATTTTGGAGCCCAGAAAAATAAAGTCTGACACTGTTTCTACTGTTTCCCCATCTATTTGCCATGAAGTGATGGGACCAGATGTCATGATCTTCATTTTCTGAATATTGAGTTTTAAGCCAACTTTTTCACTCTCCTCTTTCACCTTTACCAAGAGGCTTTTTAGTTCCTCTTCACTTTCTGACATAAGGGTGGTGTCATCTGCAAATCTGAGGTTATTGATATTTCTCCCAGCAATCTTGATTCCAGCTTGTGTTTCTTCCAGTCCAGCGTTTCTCATGATGTACTCTGCATATAAGTTAAATAAGCAGGGTGACAATATACAGCCTTCATGTACTCCTTTTCCTATTTGGAACCAGTCTGTTGTTCCATGTCCAGTTCTAACTGTTGCTTCCTGACCTGCATACAGATTTTTCAAGAGGCAGATCAGATTGTCTGGTATTCCCATCTCTTTCAGAATTTTCCACAGTTGATTGTGATCCACACAGTCAAAGGCTTTGGCATAGTCAATAAAGCAGAAATAGATGTTTTTCTGGAACTCTCTTGCTTTTTCCATGATCCAGTGGATGTTGGCAATTTGATCTTTGGTTCCTCTGCCTTTTCTAAAACCAGCTTGGACAATTGGAAGTTCGTGGTTCACATATTGCTGAAGCCTGTCTTGGAGAATTTTGAGCATTACTTTACTAGCGTGTGAGATGAGTGCAATTGTGTTGTAGTTTGAGCATTCTTTGGCATTGCCTTTCATTCGGAAAGAAAGGCAATGCCAAAGAATGTTTTCTCCATAACAGTTTTCAACTTACTTGATTATCTCCTTTATTTCTAGATACACCTCTCTTTTTGCTCCTAAAACATCACACATTCCCCATTTTTCTCCCACCTCTGTGTACCTTTTCAGTCTCTTTGGCTTGGAGATGGTCCTCCTATTCTAATCTCAACGTATTGTTCTAAGCAAAACATGTTTTCATCTGAACATGTCTTGAATGTTCCTGCCTTTATACTTTTCTCATGGTCCTCTTTTGCCCCCTCTAATGTTACCTTCCTCCGTTCTATTCCAGCAAACCAACAACCATTTAAGAATCAGCTCAAGTTATCCCTCCATTGTTGAATCTCTATAAAAAAGTAAACTTGTTTTCAAATCTCCTATACTTAACTTTTCACACTGGAGAATAATTATGGGAACCAATGAACTGAATGCATTATACATATATGTAACAACACGGATAAAACTTGGAAGTAAGTTTGGAAAAATAAGTACATTCAGTGCAATGCTATTTTCATGGGGTTCAGAAATATGTATATTTACAAACATATTATAACATATATGATAACATCAATAATAAAGATAAGAATTATCAGATCAGATCAGATCAGTCGCTCAGTCGTGTCTGACTCTTTGCGACCCCATGAACCGCAGCACGCCAGGCCTCCCTGTCCATCACCAGCTCCTGGAGGTCACCCAGATTCATACCCATCGAGTCAGTGATGCCATCCAGCCATCTCATCCTCTGTCGTCCCCTTCTCCTCCTGCCCTCAATCCCTCCCAGCATCAGAGTCTTCTCCAATGAGTCAACTCTTCGCATGAGGTGGCCAAAATACTGGAGTTTCAGCTTTAGCATCATTCCTTCTAAAGAAATTCCAGGATTGATCTCCTTCAGAATGAACTGGTTGGATCTTCTTGCAGTCCAAGGGACTCTTAAGAGTCTTCTCCAACACCACAGTTCAAAAGCATCAATTTTTCGGCGCTCAGCCTTCTTCACAGTCCAGCTCTCACATCCATACATGACCACAGGAAAGACCATAGCCTTGACTAGGCGAACCTTTGTTGGTAAAGTAATGTCTCTGCTTTTGAATATGCTATCTAGGTTGGTCATAACTTTCCTTCCAAGCATGGAATTTAGCATAGTGATTTCTTCACTACAGATTTGAGGATAGGAACTAGATGTAGCAAGTAGGTGGATGCAACGGTGAATGTTATGTTATGTATCTTTCAGATAAGATAAGACATTCTTTTTAGAATTTTTTTAACCATTGGCAAAGCAAGGCCTACCGGTTTTGTCGAAGGGATACATGTGCTAGGACCTTGGGCCTGAGCAAACATTGTGTCAAGGGCACAGTTTTTGTTCTGCTCCAGAACTCCATTTCCCACTCAACCTTTTCAGAAAGTTCTAAAAGATGACATGGAGAAAATGGAGGCCGTTGGAGAGAAAGAAAAGTGAAGATAGATTTCAAATAGTTGCAAAGAACAGGACCAGAGTGGTAAGTGAGCTACAACTTTTCAGTTATAGGATTTCAGGTAGGAAAAAAAGGGATAACCCCTCCTCCCAAATTTATTTATTTATTTTTTTGGATAACATTTTCCAAATAGTTCTATTTTCAAGAAAATAATCTTTTTTTCCCCTCTGAGAAAAAGAGGGAGTCTCTATCCCTTGTCCCCAAATCATTCCTGACACTGCTTTATGAAAATAACAGAACAAACTATTACACATGAATTTTATGGACTGCTCTTGACAATAACTTGTTAACAAGTTTTTGGAAACCATTTCACTATTTCTTTATGAGTGGTTTACAAGGATCATGGAATGTAAAGAATAAGAAGCTTGGGGGGAGGAAATGGAGTCACTGTTATCAGTTTAGTTCAGTTCAGTAGCTCAGTCTTGTCTGACTCTTTGCAACCCCATGAATTGCAGCAAGCCAGGCCTCCCTGTCCATCACCAACTCCCGGAGTTCACTCAGACTCACGTCCATCGAGTTGGTGATGCCATCCAGCCATCTCATCCTCTGTTGTCCCCTTCTCCTCCTGCCCCCAATCCCTCCCAGCATCAGAGATTTTCCCATGAGTCAACTCTTCACATGAGGTAGCCAAAGTACTGGAGTTTCAGCTTTAGCATCATTCCTTCCAAACAACACCCAGGACTGATCTCCTTTAGAATGGACTGGTTGGATCTCCTTGCAGTCCAAGGGACTCTCAAGAGTCTTCTTCACCACCACAGTTCAAAAGCATCAATTCTTCGGCGCTCAGCCTTCTTCACAGTCCAGCTCTCACATCCATACATGACCACAGGAAAAACCATAGCCTTGACTAGATGGACCTTTGTTGGCAAAGTAATGTCTCTGCTTTTGAATATGCTATCTAGGTTGGTCATAACTTTTCTTCCAAGGAGCAAGCGTCTTTTAATTTCATGGCTGCAAGCACCATCTGCAGTGATTTTGGAGCCCAGAAAAATAAAGTCTGACACTGTTTCCACTGTTTCCCCATCTATTTCCCATGCAGTGATGGGACCAGATGCCATGATCTTCATTTTCTGAATGTTGAGCTTTAAGCCAACTTTTTCATTCTCCACTTTCACTTTCATCAAGAGGCTTTTTCGTTCCTCTTCACTTTCTGCCATAAGGGTGGTGTCATCTGCATATCTGAGGTTATTGATATTTCTCCCGGCAATCTTGATTCCAGCTTGTGTTTCTTCCAGTCCAGCATTTCTCATGATGTACTCTGCATATAACTTAAATAAACAGGGTGACAATATACAGCCTTGACGTACTCCTTTTCCTATTTGGAACCAGTCTGTTGTTCCATGACCAGTTCTAACTGTTGCTTCCTGACCTGCATACAAATTTCTCAAGAGGCAGATCCGGTGGTCTGGTATTCCCATCTCTTTCAGAATTTTCCACAGTTGATTGTGATCCACACAGTCAAAGGCTTTGGCATAGTCAATAAAGCAGAAATAGATGTTTTTCTGGAACTCTCTTGCTTTTTCCATGATCCAGTGGATGTTGGCAATTTGATTTCTGGTTCCTCTGCCTTTTCTAAAACCAGCTTGAACATCTGGAAGTTCACAGTTCACGTATTGTTGAAGTCTGGCTCAGCACGGTTCACGTTTTGCTGAAGTTCATGGTTCACATATTGCTGAAGCCTGGTCACTGTTATAGGAGCCCCAAAGTGCTCTTGATAAGTCATCAAGACCTGGGAACCTTCATACTTCTGTTGGCTGACCAAGAAGTCCTGCTCTGGGAGAAGGGAGAGGGAAAGACTATTTATGGTGTGATCTGGGATGTGCTAAAAGGGCTGTCAGAAAATATTTTCCTCATTGGCTTGACCTAGAGCTCTCCATTTCCACCATTAGAAGGACTCTCACTGTGCTCTCCAGAAAAGCCTCTATTAAAAATAAATGTTACCTTTGAGGCTGTGGCACATCAGTAAATGTCAGCTTGAGGATGTGTGCCTGTAGCTGTGAGTTGGAAGGGACCAGGGTCCCTTCAGCAAGGTCAGTACGTTTTGTAGGAAGGTTTGGAATATGAAGTGAGCAGAAAGTAGTAACTTCTCATGGGCCCAACCTCAGCAAAGGACCTTAGATTCTGAGCAGCTGATGAAGGTGATGTTGCAACTCTGTGTCAGATGGGGCAACTCTTTTCTCTATAGCCACTGACTTTGCCTGTATTAAAATGATATTGCAAATGAGCTAGTCAAATTCTGTTATTTGTGCAGAACAGACAATCATTGAGCTTCAAAAGGAATTTTTTTTTAAAGTTTTCCAAATCCTACTTGGCAGTTGTTTTCCACTGGGAAGAAGGTATAATTTATAGCAAAGCTACATTAAATAACTACACTTGGATGGCATACTAAGTCAGTTAAGGTGCTTCATTTTAACAAAGACTTTTTCCAGTTCTGAGGTGTTATCACACAATCAGGTGTACATATTTTTATGATCCATGCCTCCTGCCTTGACAGATCCTGAGTGTTTTCCTTTAGTTCCCCCCAAAATAGAAGAGGTTCTCATGAAGACATCGCAAGTAATCTTCTGGTCTGCCATCTTGTAAATTGGAATGGAGCCTGTCATATGGCTCTCTCTCTTTTGGGAGAGATGTCTTTCTTCTTCTTAAAATTGATCATTTTATGAGTATGTGCATTATCTGCTCCTGCTAAGTCGCTTCATTCGTGTCTGACTCTTTGAGACCCCAGAGACCCACCAGGCTCCCCCATCCTTGGGATTCTCCAGGCAGGAACACTGGAGTGGGTTGCCATTTCCTTCTCCAATGCATTAAGTTTAAAAGTGAAAGTGAAGTCGCTCAGTCATGTCAAACTCCTAGCGATCCCATGGACTGCAGCCTACCAGGCTCCTCTGTCCATGGGATTTTCTAGGCGAGAGTACTGGAGCAGGGTGCCATAGCCTTCTCCGATGTGCATTATCTAAGCATATATAAATTTGTAGGAGTTTTTGTTTTTGTATAATAGGAGTATTATTATACTCCTATAATATATGTAGGAGTTTTGTATAATATCCAGCCATCACCAGGTGATTTGTTAGGTTTTTCCCTTTCTGTGGCTCCAGGATTTAGTTCCTGCAGGATTGATAGTATTATTTTTACAGTGATGTACTGTGTCCAAAAAGTAATATATCTCCACATGACTTAAGGGAGTTGATATTTGACATAAAATTATGATCATGTACAGCTCTGAAGCTATGTACAAAAAAGATGAAACAATAATTTCATTGAATACAGTACATTTTCTTCTGAAATTGATTTTAGATGAATTCCCTTCATCTCTTCCTTCCTGCTGGGCTCGGCTGCTTGCTGTGAGACACAGCTAAATAGGAAGGAGGCTGTTGTTATTTGATGGCAAATTAATTCAACAATTTCAACAAACATTTATCGAATGCATAGTATATGCCCAATATAATGCTACATGCTAAGCATACGAAGAGGAATCAGATATAGTCCTTGCTTCCAAGAAGTTCATTGTTGAGTGAGGCCAGACAAATGTTTATAATGAAACATAGTGTAAAGTGGTAAGTGCTGTCTTAGTGATGATGCACAGGGCACATAGGGAAGGAAATAATATTTTCTTGGGTGACATCTGCATGTGACTTTGACTCCTAGCAGGTGGAAATCACAGAATGGATGTTGCAAGCCCAGGCAAAAAATAAAAACAGCATTCTGTAAACTCTAGGACCTGCTGTATATCTAGTTACAAGATGAGCCTTTGAATCTGGGCTCGGAACAGAGATGAGACTTCAAACCCTTCCTTAAATGTATATAAAACTAAAATTTATATAATGTTTTCTGCTTCCTTGGTGGCTCAGATGGTAAAGAATCTACCTACAATGTGGGAGACCCACATTCAATCCCTGGGTTGGGAAGAGCTCCTGGAGAAGGAAATGGCAACCCACTCCGGGATTCTTGCCTAGAAAATTTCATGGATGGAGTAGCCTGGTGAGTTACCGTCCATGGGGTCACAAAGAGTTGGACACAACTGAGCAACTAACAGTTTCATTTTCATAATTAACAAAGTGCCTTCCCATGAATTAGATCATTTATGCCTCACAGGAAGCCTGTAAAATAAGAATTACAGACGTTCCTCTGCTTACAAACTTCCAGTTATGAACTTTTCCTAATCCAAATGGATCTACCCTGCAGAGTAAAGGCAGAACAATTTATTTGCTGCTAGCAGATGGTGATAGCAGTTGTTCACTATCTTTGTAGCTGCTCTGGGTCTCTCTAGTGCTCACGATCTCTTGTAGAGGTAGTCTTTGTACGTAGTTTTGAGTATTTTATGAGTATTAGTAACTACAATATGTAGATTAAGTGCATGTAGCATACACAGCATGGATATGCTAGACAAAGGGTTGATTCACATCCTGGGTGAGAAAGAGCAGGATGGTGTAAGATTTTGTCAGTACTCAGGATGGTGCACAGTTTAAAATTTATAAATTGTTTATATTTCATTTATTTTTGGACCCCGAGTTGACCACAGATAACTGAAACTCTGGAAAGTGAAACTTTGGATAAGGGGGATCTACTGTGTATGTAACTCTAGAAAAGGGAAAACTAATCTACAGCAATAGTGGATTAGTGATAACTTGTGGCCAGGGGTTGGGGATTGAATGCGAAGATGTACGAGGGAATTTTGGTAGGGTGAAAATGTTCCAAATCTGGCTTCGAGTGTTGATTAGTTGATTACATGGTTGTGCACACTTGCCAAAACGTATAAGACTTGTACACATAAAATAGATGCATGTTATTGAATTTAAATTATGCCTTAAAAAGTTAATCTAAGGAAGAAAATAAAAAGATCTTTTGCACCCTTTTGACATGGATTTTCTTTCTAAATGATATTGTGTGGAAGCTCAAATATTTAATGTTATGAAGTACTATTGCCTTATATGTTGTAAGTTATTGGTATAATAACATAAAATGGTGGAACACAGTAACAATAGATTTAATAATGTTCCCAAATTAAAAAAAAAAAAAAAAACACAAACCTTTGTACATGTAAATTCTAAGTTTGAATTGTCATCTAAAAAATTCTCAAAAATATAGATTGTTATAGGCTTAAAAAATCCATAATTTGTGGAATATAAATAATGGCCCATTTATGTCATTTTAAAGGCACTTCTAGTCATTTTACCTGAAGGAGAGATGGGTACACAGATTTCCAAATGCTTTTTCATGTGTCTTAACTTCTAATGTGGTTTGTTGTAATAAGGGAAAAAATAGTGGCTCTCAAGCTATTCATCTCTCACATCCAATGTGTTCTTAATAGCAGGTTAAATGAGTGCAGATAATTCTAAAGCAAAAGAAGTCCACAAATTAGGTGTAGGATGTTTCTCCTGTTACATATAAAACTGTCAACTCAATTCAAGTAACCATGAGGCACAAAATGTGACCTGTCATAAAAACTTATTGAAACCCAGGAACTCAGTAGACATTTCTGTTTCAGGTAAAACTTCAGCATCTTAAAATAAATGTAAAATTTGATGAGTTCAAGCCATTTTACTACTAATCCAAATTACTTCCCCTGTCTTCTTCCTTTCTTTCTCTAGCCCCATTGCCATGACCTCTGGTGGAATGATGGTGTTTGTGCATTAGGACAAGTCAGAAGTTTATTTACATGGGCATCCCCAGTGACAAGAAAAATACGTGACACATAATGGTCATGAAATATACATATGTTGAATTGAATGAGTGTTGAAAACTACAAATAAACAAGTGTTTCTACTTCCAAATAATGACAAATGGCTCACACCATAGGGAAGAGTCTGGACATGTAGGAGAGTGGGCAGTGGCAGAGGTGAGGACAATGTGGAGAAGTTAGGGAGCCTAAACTAGACAGAGACTGCTGCTACTGCTAAGTCGCTTCAGTCGTGTCCGACTCTGTGCTACCCCATAGACGGCAGCCCACCAGGCTCCCCCGTCCCTGGGATTCTCCAGGCAAGAACACTGGAGTGGGTTGCCATTTCCTTCTCCAATGCATGAAAGTGAAAGTGAACTCGCTCAGTTGTGTCTGACTCTTAGCGACCCCACGGACTGCAGCCTACCAGGCTCCTCTGCCCATGGGGTTTTCCAGGCAAGAGCCCTGGAGTGGGGTGCCGCTGCCTTCTCCAAGACCAGATTGAAAAGTGAAAGTGAAGTCGCTCAGTAGTGTCCGACTCTTTGCGACCCTGTGGACTGTAGCCTATTAGGCTTCTCCATCCATGGGATTCTCCAAGCAAGAATACTGGAGTGGGTTGCCATTTCCTTCTCCAGGGGATCAAGACCAGATTAGTCAAGAGGAAAAAGAGTAGAAAGCAGGTAATAGAGAGATAGACACATTAGGACCGAGTGACTAAGCATAGCACAGACACATTACATTTTAAATTCCTAAACTTCTGTCATAGAGGAATGCTACCATGGAAAGTCTTTTTTTTCCTTTTCTGAATGGACAACTTGCCTGAGAGAATAAACAATAACTACGTGCATCTATTGTCTCCCCCTATACACACCCTGATCTGATCTGATCTGATACACACCCTACTTACAGAAGCATTTATTTTCAAGGACGGTAAAGATTGATGTTTTCAAGGAATGGTTAATCAAAGTATCCTGTTGTCTATAACCATAGAATAACATAAAATATGAATATTTACTTCAGGATTTATCACTAAAATTTGTCAGTAAGTTGTTGCTGTCCAGTGGCTAATTCATGTCCGACTCTGCGACCCCATGGACTGCAGCACGCCAGGCTTCCCTGTCCTTCACCATCTCCTGGAGCTTGCTCAAACTCATGTCCATTGAGTCAGTGATGCCATCCAACCATCTCATCCTCTGTTGTCCCTTCTCCTCCTGCCTTCGAATGCAGTGAGTCAGCTCTTCCCATCACGTGGCCAAAATATTGGACTTCAACATCAACTTCAGCTTCAGCTTCAACATCAGTCCTTCCAATGAATATTCAGGGTTGATCTCCTTTAGGATTGACTGGTTTGATCTCCTTGCATTCCAAGGGACTCTCAGGAGTTTTATTCAACATCACAGTTCAAAAGCATTGATTCTTTGGTGCTCAGCCTTCTTTATGGTCCGGCTCTCATATCCATACATGACTAATGAAAAAACTGTAGCTTGTCAGTAAATACAAGCCTACATTTCACTGATGTTACTTCCATTAATTACTTCATTAATGTGAAGAAAGCAACTATACAATTCTTTTGATATCATCTATGTAGAAGCTGGTGATTTATATTCTGTCTATTCTGTGAATATTTGTTTGAATAGAGCATCCATAAAGCGATTCTGGTCAGTGACATTGACAGGAAGCTCTGGTTCTATGTGTACATATACTGAGTACACAGATATGGTCCATTTGTTTCATCAATTAGTCTTTGTCTAATTTAAATTGATAGGCCATTATGGAGTTTCAGGTGCATAGATTTGATATATCTATTTTAATATGGATGCATTATTTCTTCAGAGACATTAGGTATATTTCCACTAGTGTTGTACACAGTCGGTACCTAGTACCTTATTTTGAAATTGTGTGATGAAAATCACATTTATGGAAATAAGGCTGTGTTTTTAAATTGAACAATAAGGTAACACAAATTGTAGATGATGTATACAAAATAACTCATTGTAATTGAATATGTTATATGAATAAATCTATGGTACATTATGCACCAATCAATTGACAATACAGCCAACTAGTACATCATACAGCACATAAATGCTACACTTAGACCAGACAATAACACTGTAGGAGTGCAGTGAAATGTAGTATGCTTTCATTAATGTTTAAAATGAAACAAACTTTCTATTATGCTATCTCTCACTGAAATCAACACAAGACAATAGGTTTTTTTCCCCCAGTTTTTATCTAGCTAGGCTGCTGCTGCTGCTGCTAAGTCGCTTCAGTCGTGTCCGACTCTGTGTGACCCCATAGACGGCAGCCCACCAGGCTCCGCCGTCCCTGGGATTCTCCAGGCAAGAACACTGGAGTGGTTTGCCATTTCCTTCTCCAGTGCATGAAAGTGAAAAGTGCAAGTGAAGTCACTCTGTCGTGTCCGACTCTTAGCGACCCCATGGACTGGAGCCTACCAGGCTCCTCTGTCCATGGATTTTCCAGGCAAGAGTACTGGAGTGGGGTGCCATTGCCTTCTCCGCTAGCTAGGCTATTTAAGGCTATTTAGTATTTGAAATTTTAATATTTCTTAAAAATCCAACTGTATTAACCAGTCAGATAAATCTGATGATCACACAGCTGTAAATAACTGAGATAATTGATCAGTGGCTTAAAAATATTTTTTCTTCTGAAATACTCCTTTTGTCTATTAGTTATCCATTCTTCTCAATGTGTACTCTTACAAGTTCACTTTACTCAGCTGACACTGTTTCATTCTTGTTCTGGTAAAATGACCAGCTTCTCTTTAAGGCAGAGTAGGACAATTCAAACTTGCTCATTTCCTTATCTTTAAATTCTCTGATTTTCTATTTATGAAGAGCCTTCAGCAAGCTCTTCTTTGTGTAGAATTTCTTCAAGTATGAAGATCCTTTCAGAATGAGATATTTGCACTTGGAACCCTAAATTATTCCTTAGAATACATTTAAATTAATACAACACACATATACACATTTTCTTGCTTAAGATCCCAGTGTAGGAATTAAATGTGTGTGAATATTAAAAAGTTGAACAGAATGCAGTGGTAGAATGATATTTGTGCTAGAAAGGGAACAAACTGGTTTCAAAATAAACTAGGAATTTATTCTTAACTCACTTCAGTCCTCTCACCCATTAAATAAAGCCCATTGGACTGCAAGTAGCACATAAAAGAGGAGCATCAGGTATCTGATAAACCTGGCTACCTCATCTACTTTTAAGAGTCAGACCTTTCAGAGCCTGGGTATATCAGAATCTATGAAGAACAAAGGCAATAGCATTTTATAGGTGCTAGGATCAAAAGCTTTCTCCTTCAGGGAGAAATTGCTCTATTATTTTCCATTTCTAGCCTTGGAGTTAGAATTCAGATTGATTCTCCCATGAGCATAGTCTAGCTAGAGCCTCTGCAGAAAGAATTCCACTTACCTGGTTTCTTTATGTAACTTTGGGTCTCTAGCAGTGGCATAGAGCAATTGAAGAAACATCTCTGGGATGTACAATTGTTTTTTAGAGTATTTTATTTTTCATCCCCTTGAACATATAGATTTGTGGGCTATTATGGAAAATTCTCAAAATGAAAAGTGTGTCTGTGTGGGAAGGAGGAATGAGATAGAAATATCAATAAATAATCACCTACTTTGTTGGTAAGATATGAAAATATTCAGCATTTAATTCTACTTTTGTCCATGTCTTCACTTATACTGAGTCAGTGATTAAAAAATCATGACTAATACATTGCCTATAAACACTATATGTTTACTTACTACAAAAAAAGTACATTTGTATTCTGTATCATACCTTTGTGTATGTGACTTCAAGTGTGTGTGTGTGTGTGTGTGTGTGTGCATTTAGTTGCTAAGTCACGTCTGATTCTTTGTGACCCCAAGGACTGTAGCCTGCCAGGCTCCTCTGTGCATGGGATTTGCCAAGAAAGAATACTGGAATGGGTTGTCTTTCCCTTCTCTGGGGATTTTGCCAACCCAAGGATCAAACCCACATCTCCTGAACTGGCAGGTGGATTCTTTACCACTGAGCCCCTGGGATGGCCCATGATTTCTATGTTTTCTATGGAAGGAAAAATTTCATATGTTTTCTATGGAAGGAAAAATTTCCATAGAATATTTTAGCTTTCTCTTAATTACAAGGTATCAGACCATCAGGGAAAGAATCTTTTCTATTTACAAATCTTCTGGATATACAATGCAAAGGATGATGATATGGAGCACACAGTCCACTTTTCATCTGACTGTTTAGAGGAGGGTCCTATAATGAATAAGATTTGAACCAAGCTCATGTAATTAAAGAGGAACTTAAAAATTCATATCACTCAATTCAAGGTCCAAAAGTGGAAGCATATCCTATAACTCAGAAATGGAGGAATTGATCAAGTAAGATGTTCCAGTTACAACCTTTCTAGACCTGGTCAGAAAATATCTGGTGGGTATGTAGGCAAACCTTTCAATATCACAGTAATTACAAGTCTATGCCCCAACGAGTAATGCTGAAGAAGCTGAAGTTGAATGGTTCTATGAAGACCTACAAGACCTTCTAGAATTAATAGCCAAAAAAGATGTCTTTTTCATTATAGGGGACTGGAATGCAAAACTAGGAAGTCAAGAAATATCTAGAATAGCAGGCAAGTTTGGCCTTGGAGTACAACATGAAGCAGGGCAAAGGCTAACAGAGTTTTGTCAAGAGAATGCACAGTCCTTGCAAACACCCTCTTTTAACAACATGATAGATGATTCTACACATGGACATCACCAGATGGTCAATACTGGAATCTGATTGATTATATTCCTTGCAGCCAAAGATGGGGAAGCTCTGTACAGTCAGCAAAAACAAGACTTGAACTGACTGTGGCTCAAATCCTTATTGTAAAATTCAGACTTAAATTGAAGAAAGTAGGGAAAACCACTAGGCCATCCATTCATTACCTAAATAGAATACCTTATGATTATACAGTGGAAGTGATAAATAGATTCGAGGGATTAGATCTGGTACACAGAGTGCTGGAAGAACTATGGAGGGAGGTTTGTAACATTGTATGGGAGGCAGTGGTCTAAAGGACAGAAACTGTATAGACTTAACAGAAGCAGAAGATATTAATAAGAGGTGGCAAGAATACACAGAAAAACTCTACAAAAAAGATCTTAATGAATGACCCAGATAACCATGATGGTGTGATCACTCACCTGGAGTCAGACATCTTGCAGTGCGAAGTCAAGTGGGCTTTAGGAAGCATCACTATGAACAAAGCTAGTGGAGGTGATGGAATTCCAGTTGAGTTATTTCAAATCCTAAAAGATGATGCTGTGAAAGTGCTGCACTCAATATGCCATCAAACTTGGAAAACTCAGCAGTGGCCACAGGACTGGAAAAGGTCAGTTTTCATTCCAATCTCAAAGAAAGGCAATGCCAAAGAATGCTCAAACTACTGCACAATTGCACTCATCTCACATGCTAGTGAAGTAATGGTCAAAATTCTCCAAGCCAGGCTTCAACAGTATGTGAACTGAGAGCTTCCAGATGTACAAACTGGATTTAGGAAAAAAACAGAGGAACCAGGGATCAAATTGCCAACATCTGTTGGATCACAGAAAAAACTAGAGAGTTCCAGAAAAATATCCAGTTCTGTTTCATTAACTACACTAAAGCCTTTGATTCTGTGGATCACAACAAACTGTGGAAAATTCTCAAAGAGATGGGAATACCAGACCACCTTACCTGTCTCCTGCAAAACCTGTATGCAGGTCAACAATCAACAATTGGAACCAAACAGAACACTGGACTGGTTCCAAGTTGGGAAAGGAGTACGTCAAGTCTGTATATTATCACCCTGCTTATTTAACTTATATGCAGAGTACTTCCGGAGAAGGCAGTGGCACCCCACTCCAGTACTCTTGCCTGGAAAATCCCATGGATGGAGGAGCCTGGTAGGCTGCAGTCCATGGAGTCGCTGAGGGTCGGACACGACTGAACGACTTCACTTTCACTTTTCACTTGCATAAATTGGAGAAGGAAATGGCAACCCACTCCAGTGTTCTTGCCTGGAGAATCCCAGAGACGGGGCAGCCTGGTGGGCTGCTGTCTATGGGGTCGCACAGAGTCGGACACGACTGAGGTGACTCAGCAGCAGCAGCAGAGTACTTCATACAAAATGCTGGGCTGGATGTAGCACAAGGTGGAATCAAGATTGCCAAGAGATATCAGTAACCTCATATATGCAGATGACACCATCCTAATGGCAGAATGTGAAGAGGAACTGAAGACCCTCTTGATGAATATGAAAGCGGAGTGAAAAAGCTGGCATAAAACTCAACATTCAGAAAACTAAGATCATGGCATCGGACCTCATCACTTCATGGGAAAAAGACGGGGAAACAAAGCTGTGGTTTTTCCAGTAGTCAGGTATGGATGTGAGAGTTGGACCATAGAGAAGACTGAGCAGTGAAGAATTGATGCTTTTGATCTGTCATGTTAGAGAAGATTCTTGAGAGTCCCTTGAACTGCAAGGATATCCAACCAGTGCATCCTAAAGGAAATCAGTCCTAAATATTCATTGGAAGGACTGATGCTGAAGCTGAAGCTCCGATACTTTGGCCACCTGATGCAAAGAACTGACTCCTTGGAAAAGACCCTGATGCTGGGAAAGACTGAGACAGGAGAAGGGGATGACAGAGGATGAGATGGTTGGATGGCATCACTGACTCAATAGACATGAATTTGAGCAAGCTCCAGGAGATGATACAGGTTAGGGAAACCTTGTGTGCTGCAGTCCATGGGGTGGCAAAGGGTCAGGCACAACTGAATGACTGAATAACAAAAAAATATATAGAGATGTGCCATTTAGTTAGTTTTTCACACGTGACAGGCACTATGTTATATCCTGTGAAGCAGATATGGTGACCTCCACTTTATAATGAAGGAAATAATCCTAGAGGTCTGAAGTGATTTGTCCAATAACCAATAGCTTACAAATGCAGAGAAGTAAATTTCAATCTTGATCTGCATGGTTCCAGACTTGTGCTTGTAAGTACTTTACTCCTACAGACCAAATTAGTTTAAAGTTAAATTAGTATTGCTGATGCAGAGATATCCTCACCTGTCTGAAGAAATGATTGGAGTCTATTATTTGGAAGGCAAAAAATAGACATGAATAATCTATCCAGTTATTTTTAAAGGCTCTATAATAACTTTAGATTGACTTATTAAGTTGATTTTATCAATATAGTCTCTTGAGTAACAGTAAAAGAAACTTCTCAGCTAAGTTTCTTGGAAAGTTGCAAAATATAAACTTAAAAAGAAGACCTTAAAGATTATGTCTTGATCCTCTCATTTTATAGGGCTTTTGTTTGTTCATAATGTATGTGAGATTGGCTGAGAGAATGCTGTTTCATGTTTATATGCCTGTGTTGGAGGTGTGGACTAGACTGTCATATTCATTTGGAGAAAGTGTAATCATATTGTTGCATCTGAGAGACTCCCATCCAAAGGAAATAGATATCTATAGTCTGTGAGAGGAATTAACATGAGTCTGCCTCACCTTTTATGTTGAGTCAATTAAAATTATGACTGAAATAATTTTCTGTATACTTCGTATGCTTACTTAATGGAGCCAGTATATTTGCAGACTGTATTTTATCTTTTTGTATGTGAATTTAATTTCATCATCTTATGATGAAATTTTCTACTATTTTCTACCTTCTTCAAGTATGAGAATATTTTTTTAAAAAATTAAAAGATTATTTGAATTCCTATAATAGTAATATTTTTAACATTACTAATTGAGAAAAGACACAATTTCAACAGTTACTCTTAATTCAATAACTCTTTTGAATTCTTGTATTTCATGAATGACAAATGCATCTCCTCACATTTGAATAATAGTAGTAAGTATATGCCAGAGAAGGCAATGGCACCTAACTCCAATACTCTTGCCTGGAAAATCCCATGGATGGAGGAGCCTGGTAGGCTATAGTCCATGGGGTCACTAAGAGTCAGACATGACTGAAGCGAATTAGCAGCAGCAGCAGTAAATATATGCAAGGGAACTATTTATTCAGTATGAAGATATATCTGATGTACACATGGATTTTTTTAGGCTGCCATAATACCACTTCATTCATTCATTCACTCATTGCATTAACTACATGCTAGGCACTCTGTAAGGCAGTAGGCATACAGAGGTGGTCATATAGGCTGGTTCCTGACATCTCAGAGTTCTGAGTATGAAGTGTGTAATGGAGGAAGTTTTCATGGTACCAAAGGGCATTAGTTGTGGCACTCTGCCTAGCTTGGGCGTCAGAGAAGACTTCTTGAGTCAGTGTCTTATCTGAAACTTCAGGGATGTGCAACTTTGGGGATATTGTAGAATGGCCACAGTGCTAAAACCCATTGGCCGCAGACCCAGCTCTAGCCCAGAGCTGTTTCCTATGGAATAATAGAAGCACGTATGACAGACAACCTCATAATATTCTCCATTGAATGAATTCTGTGGAATAATTAAGACCATGTCAAAATGTCTAGCAAGGCCTTAGTGAAGGCGTGGGTTATCAGTGTAAAGGACTTACATAGGAAATTCCTACAATGGGAGCCTCAGTATGGATTTATCAGAGGCACATCATGTGTGCTTCTTCCAAAGCATAAAGGTCTGGCTGAGTCTCTCCTGCAAGGAAAGGCTAGTCTTCCCTCTACACACATGATGGAACTCTCCTATGGTCATTTATTTATTAAACAAATATTTAATAATTGCCTCCTATGTGCTAAGCACTCTTTGAGGCACTGGGGATATATACAAGTCCCTGGCTCAAAGTTTCTATTCTAGTGGGTAGGAAGATGGATAAATATGAGATACATAAGACGGTGATGGCCTTCCCAGGTGGTGCTAGTGGTAAAGAGCTCTCTTGCCAATGCAGAAGATGTAAGAGATGTGTGTTCCTCCCCTGGGTTGGGAAGATCCCCTGGAGGGAGGGCATGACATTCCATTCCGGTATTCTTGCCTGGAGAACTGGAGAACCCATGGATAGAGGAGCCTGGTTGGCTATAGTCCATAGCGTCACAAAGAGTTGGACATGACTGAAGTGACTTAGCACTCAAGATGGTGATGAGTGTTATGAAGAGAAAGCATATAAGTCAGAAGGGAAAGATGGAGATGAGGGTGGGGAGGATGCTATTGAGTAGAAAGTGTGCAGATTAAGTGTTTCTGACCAAATGACATTTCAACTGAGACCTGGAGAGAATAAGAAAGTCCCTCTACTGCCTGGGGGCAGAGTCCACACTTTCCACTTTCTCAAGTCAGAGAGAATAATATGACCCTTCTGTTTCTATTCTAAAGCCTAACCTCTAAGGTCACGCTTTCTTCCCATGAATTTCTTGCCTCCCATGATGACTGACAATGTTAATATTTATTGCATTCTAGAGAAATCTGAAGGGAGAAACCAGTTTGTGAAGGTCTTCTGACCCTGTCTAGCTTCTAACAAATCTCTCAGCTTGGTCCACTAGTTTTAAATGGTTGCTGATGCCTATAATAAATTATTATAACCTTTGCAACTTTAAGAACAATTTTTGTACCTCACATTGTGACTTTATCTTTTTCAGTGTTACAGTACCCTAAGAATAAGGTGCAACAAATAGAGCATACATGTTAGTCATTAGGGTTGGCTTAAAAATCAAATTTCTCTCACCCTTAGCATATAGTAGGATTTTTTTTCTCTGCCAGTTTGAACTTAGCTTTGGTCATGTAGCTTCATTTGGACAGTAAAATGTGAGCTGAAGTGATCTATGTGTGCAACTTCCACGAAGAAACTTTAAGAGCTGTTGTATAATTCACTACATTGTTCTCTGCCTCTAAAATCATAAAAATGATGTGTTGACAAAAAGTTTTCTATTAGCTGGGTTCCTAAATGATAACCTTGAGTGATCCCTGGCTTATATATATGGTGTAGTGGGGAGTTAATAAACCTTGTTATTTTAAAGCCACTAGATTTTGGATTTTTTTGTTGGCCTAGTTTGACTTAGCTTATCCTGGCTGATTCAACAGGGGAGAGAGCGAGTGTTTTATTCTCACACACATGGCTAGGAGTAGTCAGTTGGAATTTACCTGTAGTAGGTTCCAACTGAGCTAGGAGCAATATTATCCATGGAAAAGGAAAGATGAAAGCATAGCTAGGAAAGAACTGGAGGTAAAGTTCAGGAGCAACTGGATCTCTCATCAAGTTTTCTTACAAGACACTAAAATAGAATCAGAGATTTTTACTGCAAAGAGAGGGAAACAAATGGGGTAGCTATTAGGATGTTAGTAAGGGCAGGCATTAAGAAACAATAGGCATGTGGCAGAAGATTTCTTTTTATGGTACTTCCCATATCCTGCTAGAATTAGGGTGGCAACTAAAATCCCTGCTGAGGAATGGACAAGTACATTCCTCTCTAACACACCCCACATCCTGATGTGGGATAGTTTGAGTATTTTACATTTGCTCTTCCAGAAGCATTCTATATCTTCTTCTGTGCTACTCCTTTCACAGGGAATATGACTTCTATGAGTTGCCTTGATCTCTGGTTTTTAACTAAGTTTGGGCAATGGGAGGAACTATCAGATGATCAAAAATGAAGGGAGAACGAGACAGCTGTCGTCAGTCTCCTGGCTGTATCCATGCCAAGTTTCTGTGGGTTGGTTGTAACCCTCCACTCCGAGTCACAGCTCCTGGGAGTGACTCTCTCCAGACAGACATTTTCTCAGGGTGCTGAAACTGCTCCCTTTTCTGGCCTGGGATACTGCAACTTTCCTTGCTGGTGTCCCTAAACTTGCCCAGTTCAGTTCAGTTCAGTCCAGTCACTCAGTCATGTCTGATTCTTTGTGACCCCATGGATTGCCGCACACCAGGCATCCTTGTCCATCACCAACTCTCAGAGTTTACTGAAACTCATGTCCATCAAGTTGGTGATGCAATCCAACCATCTCATCCTCTGTCATCCCCTTTTCCTCCTGCCTTCAGTCTTTCCCAGCAGCAGGGTCTTTTCAAATGAATCAATTTTTAAAATCAGGTGGCCAAAATATTGGAGTTTCAGCTTCAGCATCAGTCCTTCCAATGAATAATCAGGACTGATTTCCTTTAGGATAGACTGGTTGGATGTTGTTGCAGTCCAAGGGACTCTCAAGAGTCTTCTCCAACACCACAGTTCAAAAGCATCAATTCTTTAGTGCTCAGCTTTCTTTATAGTCCAACTCTCACATTCATACAATGACTACTGTAAAAACCATGGCCTTGACTAGATGGACCTTTGTTGGCAAAGTAATGTCTTTGCTTTTTAATATGCTGTCTAGGTTGGTTATAACTTTCCTTCCAAGGAGAAAGCATCTTTTAATTTCATGGCTGTAGCCACAATGTGGAGTGATTTTGGAGCCCCCAAAATAAATCTGTCACTGTTTCCATTGCTTCCCCATCTATTTGCCATGAAGTGATGGGACCAGATGCCAGGATCTTAGTTTTCTGCATGTTGAATTTTAAGTCAACTTTTTCAGTCTCCTCTTTCATTTTCATCAAGAGGCTCTTTAGTTCTTCTTCACTTTCTGCCATAATGGTGATGTCATTTGCATTGATATTTCTCCTGGCAGAATTGATTCCAGCTTGTGCTTCATTCAGCCCAGTGTTTCTCCTGATGTACTCTGCATATAAGTTAAATAAGCAGGGTGACAATATACATCCTGGACGTACTCTTCTCCTGACTTGGAACCAGTCTGTTGTTCCATGTCCAGTTCTAACTGTTGCTTCTTGACGTGCATACCGATTTCTCAGGAGGCAGCTCAGGTTGTCTGGTCTTCCCGTCTTTTGAAGAATTTTCCACAGTTTATTGTGATCCACACAGTCAAAGGCTTTGGTGGAGTCAATCAAGCAGAAGTAGATGTTGTTTTTGGAACTCTCTTGCTTTTTAGATGATCCAAGGGATGTTGGCAATTTGATCTCTGGTTCTTCTGCCATTTTTAAAGCCAGCTTATCATCTGGAAGTTCATGATTCATGTACTCTTGGAGCCTGGCTTGGAGAATTTTGAGCATCACTTTGCTAGCATGTGGAAAATTCTGAAAGAGATGGGAATACCAGACCACCTGACCACCTGACCTGCCTCTTGAGAAATCTGTATGCAGGTCAGGAAGCAACAGTTAGAACCGGATGTAATAACAGACTGGCACCAAATAGGAAGAGGAGCGTGTCAAGGCTGTATATTGTCACCCTGCATATTTAACTTATATGCACAATACATCATGAGAAATGCTGGACTGGGTGAAACACAAGCTGGAATCAAAAGTGCCAGGGGGAATATCAATAACCTCAGATATGCAAATAACACCACCTTTATGGCAGAAAGTGAAGAACTAAAGAGCTTTTTGATGAAAGTGAAAGAGGAGAGTGAAAAAGTTGGCTTAAAGCTCAACATTCAGAAAACTAAAATCATGGCATCTGGTCCCATCACTTCATGGCAAATAAATGGGGAAACAGTGCAAACAGTGGCTGACTTTATTTTTCTGGGCTCCAAAATCACTGCAGATGGTGATTGCAGCCATGAAATTAAAAGACACTTATTCCTTGGAAGTAAAGTTGTGACCAACCCAGATAGTATATTGAAAAGCAGAGATATTACTTTGCCAACAAAGGTCCGTCTAGTCAAGGGCATGGTTTTTCCAGTAGTCATGTATGGATGTGAGAGTTGAACTATAAAGAAAGCTGAGCACCAAAGAATTGATGCTTTTGAACTGTGGTGTTGGAGAAGACTCTTGAGAGTCCCTTGGACTGCAAGGAGATCCAATCAGTCCATCCTAAAGGAGATTAGTCCTGAGTGTTCATTGGAAGGACTGATGTTGAAGCTGAAACTCCAATACTTTGGCCACCCTATGTGAAGAGCTGACTCATTTGAAAAGACCCTGCTGCTGGGAAAGATTGAGGGCAGGAGAAGGGGATGACAGAGGCTGAGATGGTTAGACGGCATCACCGACTCAATGGACATGGGTTTGGGTGGACTCTGGGAGTTGGTGATTGAAGGGAGGCCTGGCATTCTGTGGTTCAAGGGGTCACAAAGAGTCGGACACGACTGCATGACTGAACTGAACTGAGATGAGTGCCTTTTTGCAGTAGTTTGAGCATTCTTTGGCATTGCCTTTCTTTGGGATTGGACTGAAAACTGACTTTTTCAGTTCTGTGCCACTGCTGAGTTTTCCAAGTTTGCTGATTATTGACTTGCCCACATTTTTGCAAATGGTTGCTTTAATGAATTGCCCTTCACAACTCCATTAGAGAATGTCATTGGGTGCCCACCAGGGTTCTGACTAGTAGATCACCTATTTTCTTATTCTCCTCTGCTAAAGTCTATTTCTCCCCTTTATTCAGTGCAATCATCAGGTAGTCCTTGACTTCATTTTGAGAGACACATGATTCTCGAAGTCATCGTTTATTCTGTGGACTGTCATGGTCTTCATAGGACTCCCAGGATTCTGTGTGAATTTCATAAAAATTGTGAGGTGGGAATGACAATTATGCCCTTGCTGATATTCTTGCTATTTTTAAAATTTCCATTTGCAGTTTATTTTATTTATTTATTTTTTAATTTTATTTTATTTAACTTTACATTATTGTATTGGCTTTGCCATACATCAAAATGAATCCTCCACAGGTATACATGTGTTCCCCATCCTGAACCCTCCTCCCAATGCCTAAGTAAAAAGTAGTCATTGTAGAAAAATTTTCTAATTTTTCTATGGATAAAAATTGCTAGTAATTACCAACATTTACGGGTAATGCATATTATATGTTGGGTACTATTTTAGGAATTGTGCACATATTTACTAAAAAAATAAACCTGACAAACTGTGTTCAGAGGCACAAAGAATTTTTTTGTACATCCTTTGATTTTTCTTATGCAATATTGCACATTTATTTTTAATCAAAAGAGATCCTATTATATATGTTACTTTGTAATCTACTTTTTCACCTAAAATTCATGTGAACATTTCTCTAGGCTAGTATGATCTATATCATCACTTTTAATAGAAGTGCAATTTTCCTTTTATATTATATTTATATATTCTGTGATTGTTGGACATGTGAAATTATTTCCAATTTTTTGCTATTTTGTGAACAAAGTGGTGATCACCATACTTGTAGATAAATTTTTGCCACATTTCTTATTTCTTTAGGATAAATTCCAGTGCTTGTAATTATTGGGTGAATGAACGTGAACAATCCAAGACTTTTGTAAATATTGGTAAAGATTTCTATTGAGGGCTGTATCAATTTCTTCTTACGTCGATAGTATAACAGTGTTTTTACATATCCTATGTTCTCATCCTTAACATTGATCTTTCTCCATACAAGTTTGATAGTATCTCACAGCATTTCTTTAATTGCTAGTGAGGCTGGGAATATTTTAAAATGTTAGTTTTTTTTTAAAATTAAATTTTATTTTGCTTAACTTTACAATATTGTATTGCTTTTGCCATACATCAAGATGGATCCGCCACAAGTATACATGTGTTCCCCATCCTGAACCCTCCTCCCTCCTCCCTCCCCATACCATCCCTCTGGGTCGTCCCAGTGCACCAGCCCTAGGCATCCATTATCAGGCATCATACCTGGACTGGTGACTCGTTTCAAACATGATATTATACATATTTCAATGCTATTCTCCCACATCATCCCACCCTCTCCCCTTCCCAGAGTCCAAAAGTCTGTTCTATACATCAGTGTCTCTTTTGCTGTCTTGTAAACAGGGTTATTGTTTTTTTTTTTGCAGGGGAAAATGGACAAAGGAAAGGATCAATGAGGGTGGGAGGGAAATGGGAAGAAAGAAGGGGAGTGATGGTGGGGAGGAGTATATGTAATTTCTTAACCAATGGCTTTCTGTTTTTAATCACAAAGAACACTTAAAAAAAATCCTGTTGAATTCATCCTATAAACAGGGTTATTGTTACCATCTTTCTAAATTCCATATATATGCGTTAGTATACTGTATTTGTGTTTTTCTTTCTGGCTTACTTCACCCTTTATAAATGTTAGTTGTTATTTGCATGTTATTTCCCATTTTGTGAAATGTCTCCATGCCCTTCGCCTAATTTCTACTAGAGTGTTTGGCCTCTTATTGCTGAATTTTAATGTATTTATTTTTAATCAACATTACAAATGCACATAGTTTAAGGAGTCATTTAAACGCATAATTTAAGAAGACGATAGTCCTGAGAATTTCCTGGTGGTCTAGTGGTTAGGACTTGACACTTTCACTGCCTTGACCCAGGTTTAATTCCCGGTTGATCCTATAAATTGTATGGCCAAGAAAAAAGAGAAAGAAGACAGTAGTCTCATTTCTCCTGCTCTCCATTCATTTCCTCTTCCCCAGAGGCAACCTCTTTCAATACTTTGAATTGATTGTTCTGGCATCTCTTTATCTGTAAAACATGCTGGCAAATTGATTTTCCACTATAGAATATGAATATGCAGCTCTTTCCCCCAACTACTTCCCCAGCATGCCTACACTCATCTCTCAATTCTCATGCTATATTTATACCATCATTTTTATTAACTCATTATTCACTGTCTGTATTATTATGAGTATGCATTTTTAGAGATGAATTGTGTTAAAGGAGTTGGTGATGGACAGGGAGGCCTGGCATGCTGCGATTCCTGGGGTCGCAAAGAGTCAGACACGACTGAGCGACTGAACTGAACTGAACTGAAGCTTAATTTCCCTTCTGGCACAATATTTTTGTTTGTTGTTTGCATATTGTGTTTCTCCATGGTTACAAGTCTTAAAAAAAAAAAGAAACAAACTTGTCTATTTTCTTTATTTGCTTAGTTTTCTCTGTATTTATCAATAACTTAACTTCAAATTGTCTTCCAAGTTCCTAATCTCTTTTCTGATAGATTTTCTATCAAATTCATTCTCCTTTCTTTGCCAGAGAGTTATGTCTACTCTGGTATAGACTGGTGGTCTTCTATACCTGGAACACAGATGGTGTCCTGTGATTCCCCCTTTATTTTCAGGTATATGGTTTCTTTCCTGTTTCTTTAGTGTTGCATTGCCCTCAACCTCAGATATTTCTTTTTTGGTGTTGACTCCCTCTTATTCTTTGCACCTTCCAAGTTCATAGGGTTAAAATTTTAGATTTTAAAGTCAGATAATGTCTATTTCCAGGTATACATTTTACTGGATTCTAGGTTGTAAATTACATTTCCTCAAGATTTTTGAAGCTTTGCTTCCATTTTAGATCTGAAGCTATCCTCTTTCCTGATCATTTGACTATGATCTGCTTTTCCTCTCTGGAGACTTAGGGTAATCTTTCAGTTTTAAATGTTGAAGTTTTACCATGATATGCCTTGGTGAAAACGTATTTTCATGTAGTGCTGAAAATTTGATGGGTCCTTTTAATTTGGACACACATTCTTCAATTCTGAGCACTCTGAAAAGTTTCCTTAATAGTCTTTCCCCTTCTCTGTTCTTTTTTATTTTTATTTTTGGTTCTCATACTATTCGATTGTTGAACTCTGAACTTTATTGTTTTATTTGTTTTTTCTGTTTCTCATATTTATCTGTATTTTTAAAAATCTCTTCCAGTTGAATTCTTCAAATTATCTTCCAGCTCTTCTAATGAGTTTTAAACAGTGTTATTATGTTTTAAATTTAAGCCTCTTTTTCTTTTGTTAGTCCCCAAACTTTTCTATGTGTATGGCAGCCTGTTCTCATTTATAGTCCTGGGGATTGATTATTTAGGAGTAATACAGTTATTGGCCCTTGCCAGTGAGACTTGGGTTTTCTTTGGCAGTGTGGTTCCTTCAGAAACTTGGCAGGCTTCTAGTCTAGTTACTTCCAGTAGATTTAAATGTGAGGAACTACAACAATGTTGTTTAACTTTGAACCTTGAGAATTTTGGCTTCTGTGTTTTGAACACCCTCATTAGCTTAAAGGCTACTGCTTTTTAGAAATCTGAAATAACCTCTTGGGTGGAATGACTACTCTTCCTGTAGACTGAGCCCTTTTTTTCTTTCCTGCCAAGAAACTTTTAATGGAATGTGCTTAAGACAGCCCAGGGTCACCGATTTAATTTTCTGTCAAGGTTGCTACTTAACAACTTGTAAGAGTTTCAATATGGGATAGAGAAGTAATTGTTTTTTTCACCCTGTAAGAATCCTTGTGATGGGCTCCCAGTCAATCTAGATTGCTTGCTGAAGGCAGAGTGTACCTCAGGAACGATGTATTACTTTCCACTTGTGCAAGCAGAATGGCTTGCTCTAGTCTGGGTTTATCCTTTTTACTGTTGCTGTTGTAGTAATTGGCTGAAGATTGCAAGAACTAATCATCATATTCCCAGATTCTGAAAAGCTGCATTTTAAAACTACATTCTGTGTTGAACTCCTGGTTTGTGTTCCAGAATGAGTTCTGTCCTAGAGTGAGAAAGGTTACTACTATGCAGCCTGGAATGTATGGGTATTTGATATCTGGTCGTTATCTCCTCCACTCAGGCAGCTCTATATTTTAGGTTCTGTTGCTTGCAGAACCCTGCTTTTGGGCTCCAAATTCTAGCTGAATCAGTTATTAATTTATTCAGCTGTTGGTATCAAAAACCAAAATTGATGGTGGTTTAAACAGGTAAGGGTTTTTTGTTTGTTTACATTTTGTTTTCTGTTTTCACTTAATGTGTCTGGATACTCATAGTCCAGCTGTTCAAAGACATTGTCTGTCTTCTGGATTTGCCATCCTTAATGTGTGTTTTTCACTCTTGTGGTTGTGAGTTGGCTGCTGTGCCTTTTACCTTCTAGGGGGAAGGAAAACGGGGACACCTGCCTTTTTCCTTTGATAAAGTTTTCCTTAAATCCCACCTAGCAACCTCTGCTTATAGCTAATTGGCTTGTAATAGGTCACGTGATCTGCACTCACCCAATCCCTGGATAGGACAGGTATGCTTTAGATAGAAGCTGCTTAGACAACCCACAGTGTCAGCACAGACGCTGTGCCTGAGTTATTGGGTCATTTTTCCTAGCTCTTGGCCTGTCTGTGCTGACCTTTTATTTCAGCTCTCTTGGACATGATCTCTCTCCTGACCAAGATCCAATCTGAGTCTACACAGACTAGTGGGCTTCTCAGACTTCTAGTTCAATTATGCAGAGCTGTCTGGCTTTCTCCCTTCCATAAAGTACTGCTGCTCCTTTCTGCCCTGAATCAGCCTCATTTTCTCTCTATCCATTTTCTTCTGTCTCTGCTTTGTTCAGTCAAACCCTATTTATAGGAAGTTTCTTATTCAGTGCTTTAAACTACAGTGCATTCATATAAATGAACTCTATAAAGATTTTAAAGTGTGGTGAAGTTTCCCACCGTTAGGCAAAATATTCAATGCAGATTTCAAATATATTTAAAAAATATTTCAAGGCATGTGAATAGATCTATGTTTAATTTCTGGTTCTATTAGAGGAAATATGGAGGGTAAGAAAATCCCTTATCAGTTTACCTAATCATATGTAAATTTGGTTTTAATGAGAATGTGGTGATCTCTATTTTCACATTATCATTGTCATTCTCATGTTGATCCTTCCTTGTCCTCTAATTTCTGTCTCGATCAGAGCCCAAAGTCAATTAGACACAGAATTCAGAACTTCTTCAGGTTTCTTTGAAAGAAAGCTTGAATAAGCATGGTAGATTTTACTGAAGGAGACAAAAGGAAGGAAGGGATTTATATCCTGCACCCCACGGAAAATGACTTAATCTCCATCTTAAACAATGTCCTTTCTTAATGGTTCTTCTGTGGGAAGTCTCTTTGACCATTTCCCAGTAAGTGCTCTGCTTTTATGCCACCTCTTCTTTCCTGCTGGAGTCTAACCTCTGCCCTCCTTCAGCTCCCTTCTATCATATGGAACAATTCACTTCTGACCTGACTCCCACATGAAAAGTTGTCCACACAAGTTCAGAAAGGGGCTTATTAAAGCAATAATACTTTAATTGCTCTCTTTAGAAGATATAAAACTGTTTTAGGGAATAAAAAGTTTTCTATTACAATATAATCTCATAGTTTTCAAACTAGACTACAATCAAGAAAACTAGAAATGTATTTTTAGATTTTGATTATTTCAGCTGGGTTCTTATATTTTTGAGAGACATGCTGGCCCATAGATTGTTTTGGCTAGATAGTCTTTGAAGTTTTTATTCCAGATAGAACACAGAGGTAGAACAAGAAGATGATAGTAAGAGGGTAGAATTCCTTTGTTTTTCTGTATATTTATTGGTACTTCTTTATGCATTATGACTGAGTATCTTGGCTGTCCTCTTTTATAATAGAATCCCTGATTCTTGAAGCTAGGTATAGCCTTTTGAATACTTTATCTTCAATGGGCTATTATTAAAATGTTGTGTGGAATTTATAAAAAGTGTCTTTCTTTGTCCATTTCTCTTTATTGCTGATTGAGATATAGATATGATTTCCAGACCCCAAGCAGTCATCTTGGATGTTGAAGGGGAAGCATGTGTGTGGATGGCCCAGAGGAGGAAGACATAAGAAGCCTGACATCCTGGAGCACCAAGTTAGCTCTTGGATTCTTATCTACAAAAATTTGTTTACTTGAAAAAGAAACAAACTCTGTCCTGTTCAATCCACTCTATTTTTGTGTATTCTATTTTGTGTATTTGTGTATAACATGCAACAAAACTCATTTCTAATGACATGTATATTTTATTCCAAGGATTTGATATATAATCAAGGAGCTATCCCTTTGTAGTTAGCGTGTGTGCATGCTCAGTCATGTACTACTCTTTGTGACCCCATGGACTGTAGCCTGCCATGCTCCTCTGTTCATAGAATTATTCTGGCAAGAATACTGGAATGGGTTGCCATTTCGTCCACAGAATCTTCCTGACCCAGGGATCAAACTCACATCTCCCATTGCTCCCGCATTAGCAGGTGGATTCTTTACTACTGGGCCACCTGGGAAGCTCCTTTGTAGCTAGACTGACCTCTAAAGACATGCTTTCTGAAAGGAGTAACTGTGTACTGCAATATGTGCAAGAAACATTGGGATATAGGATGAAAATATTAGAGCATTTCTTTAAAAAAATCTAGCAATAATGCAATAATGAAGTTAAGGGTGATTCATGTTTAATTAGTGAATTGACTGTAATATCTTTACTCTATTTAAATGCTGGACAATCATGTAGCTCAAAGCAAGTTCTACAGCTTGGAAAGACTGGTGGTATCAGTCTCAATTCTTGGTTTCTTTTTAGTTTGTTACAGCATTCAGTATTTTACTTGCCCTGGTTAAGAAGAGTTATAAATTGTATTCTCTAGTTTTAACTAAACTAATCCTCACAAGATGGCTAAATGACTTAATAATATTTCAGGAAATATATTATAAATTTAATGGTAACACAAATGAACAGCAAGAAAATGACACTTTCCTTGTTTGATGATTTTAGCTACCTTTTTGGCTGTGTTATAGAATGATTATATCACCCCTACTTTACCTCACTAGGGTATTATTTTTTAGTGTGAAGAAAATAGTTCAGTACTGTTAGTAGATAGAATAAACCTCTCAAAATATTATTTATTAATATTCATTTTTCATTTATAATGTCTATTTTTGTATCTGAAAATAGTATACATAGTATGAGTAAAATAACATATATAATTTTTACATAAATATATATGTATGTATGTGTGTATATATCTATATAGATATGAGATTGAGAGTCCCTTGGACTGCAAGAAGATCCAACCAGTCCATTCTGAAGGAGATCAGCCCTGGAATTTCTTTGGAAGGAATGATGTTAAAGCTGAAGCTCCAGTATTTTGGCCACCTCATGCGAAGAGTTGACTCATTGGAGAAGACTCTGATGCTGGGAGGGATTGAGGGCAGGAGGAGAAGGGGACGACAGAGGATGAGATGGCTGGATGGCATCACTGACTCGATGGATGCGAGTCTGAGTGACCTCCGGGAACTGGTGATGGACAGGGAGGCCTGGCGTGCTGCAGTTCATGGGGTTGCAAAGAGTCGGACACGACTGAGCGACTGATCTGATCTGATCTGATCTGATGAGATTCTTTTCCTGATAGGGCAAATTTTTCAAAAGTTCATTTTTTTTTTTTTTTTAACCTGAAGGAATTGCAAAGCTAAAAAACTGTATTTCCAAGCCTTCTATGACTGAAATTTGAAAAGCTGAAATGAGGGTTGGACTTCCTTCCTGCAGTTGTTAGACTGTTTCTGAGCTAAAATTGTGATAATTCCATGCCCAGCTTGAAAAAAAGATTTTGGCAAACAAATTTTGTTTCTTCTCTCTTCTAGTGTCCCAGCAGGAACTAAGGATAATAGTAGAAATAATCTATGTCATCCAATGAAACTTTCCATAATTCTTGAACATGTTTCCTGGATCAGGTTCACATGCTGACACTGGGCAATGAAGTCAGTTCATTTCAACTCATTGGATATGTGGGATCACTGTTTGTAGAGAAAATAATTCCTGATATTAAAAACTGAGAAATTCTCAAAATGTTGAAAAATACAGCAACTCTTTTAATCAAGAGCTAAGTTTGTAGGCAATACAGCAATACATCCATTGGTTTTGCTACTGGGACAAGAATTTCTTGGTATAGATTTCTTTCAGTCTAAGACTAGAAATACTCATCAATGGAATTTCATGAGATATGCATCATACTAGGACAAATGCCAGAAATGTCTATTTTTATTCTGAAACACAGCAAAATATCGTTTTCCAGAAAGGTTGAGCACTCATTGTTTCTTTGTCTCTGAGAATGAGATTCAAAGTAGAATCCAAGGTGTAAGATATTTAGAGTGATACACAGTGAAACACACGTGGATGAATTTTTCCTCAACCTGTCTTCTGTCCTATGTTACTGTGATATTGACTAAATGGTATGAGTGGATGGTACTTGATCCTTGCTAGGATTTTCTGAGAAACTGTATAAAATATGTGTCTGAACACTTCACCTGTGGGCCAAAGAAGGGAATATTTAGCTACTGATTCCCATGCACCCTCTTGTCAACAGTGATCTCAAGGGCATTGACTTCTGAGATGTGCATGATGAATGTCAAGCTGGTTTCTGATGGTGTCTCATGATGCCTTGGAGAGGTCATGGGGTAAGAAGCAATAACAGGGGTATCCCACAGATACCAGGTAAAGGACTGTCAGTCCTGCACTAACCTGGTTGAACTTCCATTGAACTTGTCATTATAGGAGGGGCTGAAGTAAGAGGTGAATCAAAAGGATCTGTAGTGGTGCACAAGTGACATTTATTCTAATGGGTAACAACATACTTTATTTTTTGAGCTCCATAATCACTGCAGATGGTGACTGCAGCCATGAAATTAAAAGATGCTAACTCCTTGGAAGGAAAGTTATGACCAACCTAGACAGCATATTAAAAAGCAGAGACATTACTTTGTCAACAAAAGTCCATCTAGTCAAGGCTATGGTTTTTCCAGTAGTCATGTATGGACGTGAGAGCTGGACTGTGAAGAAGGCTGAACGCTGAAGAATTGATGCTTTTGAACTGTGGTGTTGGAGAAGACTCTTGAGAGTCCCTTGGATGCAAGGAGATCCAACCAGTCCATCCTAAAGGAAATCAGTTCTGAATATTCATTGGAAGTACTGATGCTGAAGCTGAAACTCCAATCTTTTGGCCACCTGATGTGAAGAGCTGACTCATTTGAAAAGACCCTGATGCTGGGAGGGATTAGGGGCACGAGGAGAAGGGGATGACAGAGGTTGAGATGGTTAGATGGCATCATCAACTCAATGGACATGAGTTTGGGTAAACTCCGGGAGTTGGTGATGGACAGGGAGGCCTGGAGTGCTGCGGTTCATGGGGTCACAAAAAGTCAGACACAAATGAGTGACTGAACCAAACTGAACTGGACAGAAATACTATCAATTCAGTTCAGTTGCTCAGTCAGGTCCGAATCTTTGTGACCGCATGGACTGCAGCATGCCAGGCCTCCTTGTCCTTCACCAACTCCCCAAGCTTGCTCAAACTCATGTCCATTCAGTTGGTGATAACATCCAACCATCTAGTCTTCTGTTGTCCCCTTCTCCTCCTGCCTTCAGTTTTTCCCAGCATCAGGGTCTTTTCCAATAAGTCAGTTCTTTGCATCAGGTGGCCAAAGTATTGGAGCTTCAGCTTCAACATCAGTCATTCCAATGAATATTCAGGGTTGATTTCCTTTAGGATGGACTGGTTGGATCTCCTTGCATCCAAGGGACTCTCAAGAGTCTTCTCCAACGCCACTGTTTAAAAGCATCAGTTCTTTGGTGCTTAGCTTTCTTTATGGCCTAACTCTTACGACTACTGGAAAAATCATAGCTTTGACTAGATGGACCTTTGTTGGCAAAGTAATGTCTCCACTTTTTAATATGATATCTAGGTTTGTCATAGATTTTCTTCCAAGGAGCAAGCATCCTTTAATTTCATGGCTGCAGTCACAATGTGCAGTGATTTTGGAGCCCAAGAAAATAAAGTCTGTCACTGTTTCCATTGCTTCCCCATCTATTTGCCATGAAGTGATGGGACCAGATGCCATAACCTTAGTTTTCTGGATGTTGAGTTTTAAGTCAACTTTTTCCCTCTCCTCTTTCACTTTCATCAAGAGGCTCTTTAGTTCTTCTTCATTTTCTGCCATAAGAGTGGTATCATTTGGGAGTTCCAATTAAGATGGCGGAGGATTAGGACGGGGAATACACTTTCTCCTCCACAAATTCATCAAGGGGCCATCTAAACGCCGAGTAAATTCCTCAAACAGCTTCGGAATGCCGGCAGAGAACATCGGACACCCAGAAAAGCAACTCACTCCCCTCTAAAGGAGGTAGGAAAGAATATAGAAGCCAGAGAGGGACAAAGAGGGAGGGGCGGACCTCTGTCCGGGGAAGGGAGCCTTGAAAGAAAAAGAGAAGTTTCCAAACACCGGGAAACACTCTCCCTGTAGAGTCTGTGCCAACCTAGGAAGCACGGAGAATATCATAACAGGGAGGAAAACAATTGAACAATTAAGACCCACAGACTACGAGCCCTGCGGTAGCTCCCGCAGCGGGAAGGCATCATCGCAAACACACGCTTCCGCCAGTAGCAAGCCGGGGCTGGGCGGGGAGACGCTGCAGGCTGCTCCCACGCCGCCGGCCGCTCCCCCGCGGGAGGCTCCCCCGAGGAGCGCTCCCCCCCCCCCCGCCGCCAGCCGCTCCAGCGCCGGCGCGCACCCGCCCCCTGCGCGGGGGCTCCCGCACGGGTCGACCCCCACCGCCGACCGTTCCCGTGCGAACCATCCCCTCGCCGCCGCTCCCCCGCCAGCCGTTGCCGCGCGGGCCGTTTCCGCCGGGAGTAGTTTGGGCTGGCAGACCAGACTGCAGCGCCGACCACAGGAGAGGCCGGCCCTGGCCCAAGACACTGCGGGGCCCGCGCACAGAACAAAGGACTATACAGACCAACTACAGAGAAAGGGGCCTATAGATCTTGAGAAACTTAAGCCAGAACAAGGAACTAGCCGAAAATGAACTGAACCAACAGCAAGAAAAGAGAAACTCTTATACATATTGATACTATTTTTACCATCATTATTTCCTTTTTTTTTTTTTTTAATATGTTTTTTAAAAATTTTATTATTTTTTTATTAAAAAAAAGGAAAAAAATTTTTTTTCCTTTTAATTTTTTTTTTGTTGTTTGTTTCTTTTATTTTTATGTTTTTATCCTCTAGTACTTCTTTAATCTCCACTGTTAGATATAACTCCCTAACAGAAGCAGAAGATATTAAGAAGAGGTGGCAAGAATACACAGAAGAACTGTACAAAAAAGAGCTTCAAGACCCAGATAATCATGATGATGTGATCACTGACCTAGAGCCAGACATCTTGGAATGTGAAGTCAAATGGGCCTTAGAAAGCATCACTACGAACAAAGCTAGTGGAGGTGATGGAATTCCAGTGGAGCTATTCCAAGTCCTGAATGATGATGCTGTGAAAGTGCTACACTCAATATGCCAGCAAATTTGGAAAACTCAGCAGTGGCCACAAGATTGGAAAAGGTCAGTTTTCATCCCAATCCCAAAGAAAGGCAATGCCAAGGAGTGCTCAAACTACTGCACAATTGCACTCATCTCACACGCTAGTAAAGTAATGCTCAAAATTCTCCAAGCCAGGCTTCAGCAATATGTGAACCGTGAACTTCCTGATGTTCAAGCTGGTTTTAGAAAAGGCAGAGGAACTAGTGATCAAATTGCCAACATCCGCTGGATCATGGAAAAAGCAAGAGAATTCCAGAAAAACATCTATTTCTGCTTTATTGACTATGCCAAAGCCTTTGACTGTGTGGATCACAATAAACTATGGAAAATTCTGAAAGAGATGGGAATACCAGACCACCTGATCTGCCTGTTGAGAAATCTGTATGCAGGTCAGGAAGCAACAGTTAGAACTGGTCATGGAACAACAGACTGGTTCCAAATAGGAAAAGGAGTACGTCAAGGCTGCATATTGTCACCATGTTTATTTAACTTATATGCAGAGTACATCATGAGAAATACTGGACTGGAAGAAACACAAGTTGGAATCAAGATTGCCGGGAGAAATATCAATAACCTCAGATATGCAGATGACACCACTCTTATGGCAGAAAGTGAAGAGGGGCTAAAAAGCCTCTTGATGAAAGTGAAAGTGGAGAGTGAAAAGGTTGGCTTAAAGCTCAACATTCAGAAAACGAAGATCATGGCATCTGGTCCCATCACTGCATGGGAAATAGATGGGGAAACAGTGGAAACAGTGTCAGACTTTGTTTTTCTGGGCTCCAAAATCACTGCAGATGGTGACTGCAGCCATGAAATTAAAAGACGCTTGCTCCTTGGAAGGAAAGTTATGACCAACCTAGATAGCATATTCAAAAGCAGAGACATTACTTTACCAACAAAGGTTCGCCTAGTCAAGGCTATGGTCTTTCCTGTGGTCATGTATGGATGTGAGAGCTGGACTGTGAAGAAGGCTGAGCGCCGAAGAATTGATGCTTTTGAACTGTGGTGTTGGAGAAGACTCTTGAGAGTCCCTTGGACTGCAAGAAGATCCAACCAGTCCATTCTGAAGGAGATCAATCCTGGAATTTCTTTAGAAGGAATGATGCTAAAGCTGAAACTCCAGTACTTTGGCCACCTCATGCGAAGAGTTGACTCATTGGAGAAGACTCTGATGCTGGGAGGGATTGAGGGCAGGAGGAGAAGGGGACGACAGAGGATGAGATGGCTGGATGGCATCACTGACTCGATGGATGCGAGTCTGAGTGACCTCCGGGAGCTGGTGATGGACAGGGAGGCCTGGCGTGCTGCGATTCATGGGGTCGTAAAGAGTCGGACACGACTGAGCGACTGATCTGATCTGACCCTGTTTTTTTTTTTTTTTTTTTTTTTTTTTTTTTGTCCTTTGCTTTTTTTCTTTCCTTTGTTCTTTTCTTTACTGATTACTGACTGGATCTGTCTCTCTCCTTTACACTCCCTCCTTTTATCCTCCTGACCAACTCTATCTCCCTCCTCCCTTTCTCCTTCTCTGTATAACTCCGTGAACATCTCTGAGCAGTCTAGTTGTGGTATGCAATATAGAAGACGAACTTTTTGAGACTACTGCAAAAATAAGACAGATAACAGGAAGCAGGAGGCTTAAGTCCAAACCCTGATCCCATGAAACATTAATTGACAGGAGCTCATCAAATGCCTCCATACCTACACTGAAACCAAGCATCACACAAAGACCAGCAAGTTCCACGGCAAGACATACCAAGCAAATTCTCTAGAAAAACAAGAACACAGCCCTGAGCTCCAAGTCACAGGCTACACAAAGCGACCTCAAAATCATAGACATCTCATAACTCATCACTAGACACTCCACCGCACCCCAGAGAAGAGAAATCCAGCCCCACCCACCAGAACATCGATACAAGCTTCCATAAACAAGAAACCTTGACTTGCCACTGGTACAAACCCACATATAGTGCAGAAACGCCACAAAAAGAGAACTCCACAGACTGCCAGAATACAGTAAGGACACCCCAAACTCAGCATTTTAAACAAGATGAAGAGACAGAAGAATTCCCAGCAGGTAAAGGAACAGGATAAATGCCCACCAAACCAAACAAAAGAGGAAGAAATAGCGAACCTACCTGATAAAGAATTCCGAATAATGATAGTGAAATTAATCCAAAATCTGGAAAGCAAAATGGAATCATGGATAAATAGCCTGGAGAAAAGCATCGAGAAGATGCAAGAAAGATTTAACAAGGACCTAGAAGAAATAAAAAAGAGTCAATATATAATGAATAATGCAATAAATGAGATCCAAAACACTCTGGAGGCAACAAATAGTAGAATTACAGAGGCAGAAGATAGAATTAGTGAATTAGAAGATAGAATGGCAGAATTAAATGAATCAGAGGAGAAAAAAGAAAAACGAATTAAAAGGAATGAGGACAATCTCAGAGACCTCCAGGACAATTTTAAACGTTACAATATTCGAATCATAGGAGTTCCAGAAGAAGAAGACAAAAAGAAAGACCATGAGACGATACTAGAGGAGATAATAGTTGAAAACTTCCCTAAAATGGGGAAGGAAATAATCACTCAAGTCCAAGAAACCCAGAGAGTCCCAAATAGGATAAACCCAAGGTGAAACACCCCAAGACACATATTAATCAAATTAACAAAGATCAAACACAAAGAACAAATCTTAAAAGCAGCAAGGGAAAAACAACAAATAACACACAAGGGAATTCCCATAAGGATAACAGCTGATCTTTCAATAGAAATTCTTCAAGCCAGGAGGGAATGGCAAGACATACTTAAAGTGATGAAAGAAAAGAACCTACAGGCCAGATTATTGTACCCAGCAAGGATCTCATTCAAATATGAAGGAGAAATTAAAACCTTTACAGACAAGCAAAAGCTGAGAGAATTCAGCAGCAACAAACCAGCTATCCAACAAATACTAAAGGACCTTCTCTAGACAGGAAACACAAAAAGGAGATATAAATTCAAACCCAAAACAACAAAGTAAATGGCAACGGGATCATATTTATCCATAATTACCTTAAATGTAAATGGGTTGAATGCCCCAACCAAAAGGCAGAGACTGGCTGAATGGATACAAAAACAAGACCCATACATATGGGGTCTACAAGAGACCCACCTCAAAACAGGGGACACATACAGACTGAAAGTGAAGGGCTGGAAAAAGATTTTCCATGCAAATAGGGACCAAAAGAAAGCAGGAGTAGCAATACTCATATCAGATAAAATAAACTTTAAAACAAAAGCTGTGAAAAGAGACAAAGAAGGTCACTACATAATGATCAAAGGATCAATCCAAGAAGAAGATATAACAATTATAAATATATATGCACCCAACATAGGAGCACCGCAATATGTAAGACAAATACTAACAAGTATGAAAGGAGAAATCAACAATAACACAATAATAGTGGGAGACTTTAATACCCCACTCACACCAATGGATAGATCAACTAAACAGAAAATTAACAAGGAAACACAAACTTTAAATGATACAATAGACCAGTTAGAACTAATTGATATCTATAGGACATTTCATCCCAAAACACTGAATTTCACCTTTTTCTCAAGTGCACACGGAACCTTCTCCAGGATAGACCACATCCTGGGCCATAAATCTAGCCTTGGTAAGTTCAGAAAAATTGAAATCATTCCAACCATTTTTTCTGACCACAATGCAGTAAGAGTAAATCTCAATAACAGGAGAAAAACTATTAAAAATTCCAACATATGGAGGCTGAACAACACACTCCTGAATAACCAACAAATCACAGAAGAAATCAAAAAAGAAATAAAATTCTGCATAGAAACGAATGAAAATGAAAACACAACAACCCAAAACCTGTGGGACACTGTAAAACAGTCCTAAGGGGAAAGTTCATAGCAATTCAGGCATACCTTAAGAAACAAGAAAAAAGCCAAATAAATAACCTAACTCTACACCTAAAGCAACTGGAAAAGGAAGAAATGAAGCACCCCAAGGTTAGTAGAAGGAAAGAAATCTTAAAAATTAGGGCAGAAATAAATGCAAAAGAAACAAAAGAGACCATAGCAAAAATCAACAAAGCCAAAAGCTGGTTCTTTGAAAGGGTAAATAAAATTGACAAACCACTAGCCAGACTCATCAAGAAACAAAGGGAGAAAAATCAAATCAATAAAATTAGAAAAGAAAATGGAGAGATCACAACAGACAGCACAGAAATACAAAGGATCATAAGAGACTACTATCAGCAATTATATGGCAATAAAATGGACAATATGGAAGAAATGGACAAATTCTTAGAAAAGTACAACTTCCCAAAACTGGAGCAGGAAGAAATAGAAAATCTTAACAGACCCATCACAAGCACGGAAATTGAAACTGTAATCAGAAATCTTCTAGCAAACAAAAGCCCAGGCCCAGACAGCTTCACAGTTGAATTCTACCGAAAATTCAGAGAAGAGCTAACACCTATCCTACTCAAACTGTTCCAGAAAATTGCAGAGGAAGGCAAACTTCCAAACTCATTCTATGAGGCCACCATCACCCTAATACCAAAACCTGACAAAGATCCCACAAAAAAAGAAAACTACTGACCAATATCACTGATGAACATAGACGCAAAAATCCTTAACAAAATTCTAGCAATCAGAATCCAACCATACATTAAAAAGATGATACACCATGACCAAGTGGGCTTTATCCCAGGGATGCAAGGATTCTTCAATATCCGCAAATCAATCAACGTAATACACCACATTAACAAACTGAGGAATAAAAACCATATGATTATCTCAATAGATGCAGAGAAAGCCTTTGACAAAGTTCAGCATCCATTTATGATAAAAACTCTCCAGAAAGCAGGAATAGAAGGAACATACCTCAACATAATAAAAGCTATATATGACAAACCCACAGCAAACATTATCCTCAATGTTGAAAAACTGAAAGCGTTTCCTCTAAAGTCAAGAACAAGACAAGGATGCCCACTTTCACCATTACTATTCAACATTGTTCTGGAAGTTTTGGCCATAGCAATCAGAGCAGAAAAAGAAATAAAAGGAATCCACATTGGAAAAGAAGAAGTAAAACTCTCACTATTTGCAGATGACATGATCCTCTACGTAGAAAACCCTAAAGATTCTACCAGAAAATTACTAGAACTAATCAATGAATACAATAAAGTTGCAGGATATAAAATTAACACACAGAAATCCCTTGCATTCCTGTACACCAATAACGAGAAAATAGAAAGAGAAATTAAGGAAACAATTCCATTCACCATTGCAATGAAAACAATAAAATACTTAGGAATATATCTTCCTAAAGAATCTAAAGACCTATATATAGAAAACTATAAAACACTGCTGAAAGAAATCAAAGAGGACACTAATAGATGGAGAAATATACCATGTTCGTGGATTGGTAGAATCAATATAGTGAAAATGAGTATACTACCCAAAGCAATTTATAGATTCAATGCAATCCCCATCAAGCTACCAACGGTATTCTTCACAGAGCTAGAACAAATAATTTCTCAATTTGTATGGAAATACAAAAAACCTCGAATAGCCAAAGCTATCTTGAGAAAGAAGAACGGAACTGGAGGAATCAACCTGCCTGACTTCAGGCTCTACTATAAAGCTACAGTCATCAAGACAGTGTGGTACTGGCACAAAGACAGAAATATAGATCAATGGAACAAAATAGAAAGTCCAGAGATAAATCCACGCACATATGGTCACCTAATCTTTGACAAAGGCAGCAAGAATATACAATGGATTAAAGACAATCTTTTTAACAAGTGGTGCTGGGAAAACTGGTTGAACACTTGTAAAAGAATGAAACTAGAACACTTTCTAACACCATACACAAAAATAAACTCAAAATGGATTAAAGAGCTAAATGTAAGACCAGAAACCATAAAACTCCTAGAGGAAAACATAGGCAAAACACTCTCTGACTTACATCACAGCAGGATCCTCTATGACACACCTCCCAGAATATCGGAAATAAAATAAAAAATGAACAAATGGGACCTAATCAAACTTAAAAAGCTTCTGCACAACAAAGGAAACTATAGGCAAGCTGAAAAGACAGCCTACAGAATGGGAGAAAATAATAGCAAATGAAGCAACAGACAAACAACTAATCTCAAAAATATACAAGCAACTTCTACAGCTCAATTCCAGAAAAATAAACTACCCAATCAAAAAATGGGCCAAAGAACTTAATAGACATTTCTCGAAAGAAGACATACAGATGGCTAACAAGCACATGAAAAGATGCTCAACATCACTCATTATCAGAGAAATGCAAATCAAAACCACTATGAGGTACCATTTCACGCCAGTCAGAATGGCTGTGATCCAAAAGTCCACAAGCAATAAATGCTGGAGAGGGTGCGGAGAGAAGGGAACCCTCTTACACTGTTGGTGGGAATGCAAACTAGTACAGCCACTATGGAGAACAGTGTGGAGATTCCTCAAAAAACTGGGAATAGAACTGCCTTATGACCCAGCAATCCCACTGCTGGGCATCCACACTGAGAAATCCAGAATTGAAAGAGACACGTGTACCCCAATGTTCATAGCAGCACTGTTTACAATAGCCAGGATGTGGAAGCAACCTAGATGTTCATCCACAGATAAATGGATAAGCAAGCTGTGGTACATATACACGATGGAGTATTACTCAGCCATTAAAAAGAATACATTTGAATCAGTTCTAATGAGGTGGATGGAACTGGAGCCTATTATACAGAGTGAAGTAAGCCAGAAAGAAAAACACAAATACAGTATACTAATGCATATATATGGAATTTAGAAAGATGGTAACAATCACCCTGCTTATTAGACAGCAAAAGAGACACTGATGTATAGAACAGACTTTTGGACTCTGGGACCGGGAGAGGGTGGGATGATTGGGGAGAATAGCATTGAAATATGTATAATATCCGAACAATTGCACTCATCTCACACGCTAGTAAAGTAATGCTCAAAATTCTCCAAGCCAGGCTTCAGCAATATGTGAACCGTGAACTTCCTGATGTTCAAGCTGGTTTTAGAAAAGGCAGAGGAACGAGAGATCAAATTGCCAACATCCGCTGGATCATGGAAAAAGCAAGAGAGTTCCAGAAAAACATCTATTTCTGCTTTATTGACTATGCCAAAGCCTTTGACTGTGTGGATCACAATAAACTATGGAAAATTCTGAAAGAGATGGGAATACCAGACCACCTGATCTGCCTGTTGAGAAATCTGTATGCAGGTCAGGAAGCAACAGTTAGAACTGGTCGTGGAACAACAGACTGGTTCCAAATAGGAAAAGGAGTATGTCAAGGCTGCATATTGTCACCATGTTTATTTAACTTATATGCAGAGTACATCATGAGAAATGCTGGACTGGAAGAAACACAAGTTGGAATCAAGATTGCTGGGAGAAATATCAATAACCTCAAATATGCAGATGACACCACTCTTATGGCAGAAAGTGAAGAGGGGCTAAAAAGCCTCTTGATGAAAGTGAAAGTGGAGAGTGGAAAGGTTGGCTTAAAGCTCAACATTCAGAAAACGAAGATCATGGCATCTGGTCCCATCACTGCATGGGAAATAGATGGGGAAACAGTGGAAATAGTGTCAGACTTTGTTTTTCTGGGCTCCAAAATCACTGCAGATGGTGACTGCAGCCATGAAATTAAAAGACGCTTACTCCTTGGAAGGAAAGTTATGACCAACCTAGATAGCATATTCAAAAGCAGAGACATTACTTTACCAACAAAGGTTCGCCTAGTCAAGGCTATGGTCTTTCCTGTGGTCATGTATGGATGTGAGAGCTGGACTGTGAAGAAGGCTGAGCGCCGAAGAATTGATGCTTTTGAAGTGTGGTGTTGGAGAAGACTCTTGAGAGTCCCTTGGACTGCAAGAAGATCCAACCAGTCCATTCTGAAGGAGATCAATCCTGGTATTTCTTTGGAAGGAATGATGCTAAAACTGAAACTCCAGTATTTTGGCCACCTCATGCGAAGAGTTGACTCATTGGAGAAGACTCTGATGCTGGGAGGGATTGAGGGCAGGAGGAGAAGGGGACGAGAGAGGATGAGATGGCTGGATGGCATCACTGACTCGATGGATGTGAGTCTGAGTGACCTCCGGGAGCTGGTGATGGACAGGGAGGCCTGGCGTGCTGCAGTTCATGGGGTCGCAAAGAGTCGGACACGACTGAGCGACTGATCTGATCTGATGTATAATATCATATCTGAAATGAGTCAGTCCAGGTACGATGCCCTATAACAGATGCCTGGGACTGGAGCACTGGGATGACCTGGAGGGATGGTGTTGGAAGGGGGAGGGAGGAGGGTTCAGGATGGGGAACACGTGTATTCTGGTGGCGGACCCATCTCGATGTATAGTAAAAGTAATACAGTATTGTAAAGTTAAGCAAAAAAAAAAAAAAAGAGTGGTATCATTTGCACTGATATTTCTTCTGGAAGTCTTGATTCCAGCTTGTGCTTTATCCAGCCCAGTGTTTCTCCTCATGTACTCTGCATATAAGTTAAATAAGCATGGTGACAATATACATCCTTGATGTACTCTTTTCCTGATTTGGAATCAATCTGTTGTCCATGGTGATTAGGATGAAGTAAACTAGCATTATGAATCATTTCTGATAATAATATGGTTCAGTGCAGTTCAGTTCAGTTCAGTCGCTCAGTTGTGTCTGACTCTTTGCGACTGCATGAACCACAGCACACCAGGCCTCCCTGTCCATCTCCAACTCCCAGAGTTCACCCAAACCCATGTCCTTCGAGTTGGTGATGCCATCTAACCATCTCATCCTCTGTCGTCCCCTTCTCCTCCTGCCCTCTATCTTTCCCAGCATCAGGGTCTTTTAAAATGAGTCAGCTCTTCGCATCAGGTGGCCAAAGTACTGGAGTTTCAGCTTCAACACGAGTCCTTCCAATTAATACCCAAGACTGATCTCCTTTAGGATGGACTGGTTGGATCTCCTTGCATCCATGGGATTCTCAAGTGTCTTCTCCAACACCGCAGTTCAAAAACATCAATTCTTCAGCATTCATTTGATAGCAATTAGCAGTTTGTTGTTTTTGGAAATGTCTTATTTAATCCTTGAAACTCAGGCTGATGGTTATTATTAATTCCTTTCTTAAGAGAAGGAAATGGAGACTCAGATATAATTGAATCATTTGTTCAAGGCCACACATTGAATTTTGTTGCTGCTCTGTACTGAGTGGAAGCTTAGTGAGAGAAATACTGATGCTGTACTGTCTTAGGTAAATATACTCTACCTATTCCTCTAGGTGAGGATTTTCAAATTTGTGTGAGTTACAGGGACCAAGCAGGCAGAGTTGATGACTGAAGTGGGCACAGAGGGGACATGGACCCTGGGGGACCTGCTATTCCATTTCCAGTGACCCCCTCAGGTTAGAGTGGGCTTCCAGTGGGGCTAGGTTTACTAAATAAAATCAAACACACACTGAAATTGAATCTTATTTTAAAATCCCAATTTAAATGTGGGAAATAATAATATAACCCCACTTGGGTCAATGAAAATACAGCTTTGGGCTATATTTAGCCTATTTTTGTTTCATTTGTTTCATTTCCTCTTCTCCAGAAACTTTAAGACCCCATCAGGGGACTGCACCTAACATCATTTATTCTTCTTTCTAGAACTGGTCTTACAGCGTTGTGATTTTGGGATGTGGTACTTTTGGCTTACACTGAGGTACTTGTGATCCATGATAAGAAACTCACTCTTGTATTTATTGTAAGGTTATTTGGAGGACACTGTTCACTGTGTTGGTCCTCCTTATAAAAAACTAATGGGAAAAAAATTCTCTCTGGACTCAGTGCTAGTACTAGTTGCAATTCTCATGAATATCTTTTAGGTCATCTGGATGCCGAATTTTGAAACTTAGCATGTTTTTTTTTTCACTTGTCTTGCTTTCTAGAAGGTTCAGAACAAGATTTGTGGTCCATAATAACAAAAGATTAAGGTAATAGTGACACATGTTTTGCATGTTGATCTTGTAGTGAATTTTATTTCATTTCCTACTTTTATCTTCAGTCCACTTTACTTACTCTTGAAAATAATCTTGTATTTAGTGAAGTTAAGAGCTGCTACACACACACAACAGGGTATGAGTAATATATCCAGTAAAGGTGAGAATCCAAATGTAAACTCAGAGCGTCAATCTAAGTCCAGCCTTCTCTCCTTCATGACACAATTTATTCTTGTTTTCAGACTCTGAAACTAAAAGTAGTTGAGTTGGAAGGGATGTACAGTTGGTTGTTTCAGTACAGTGCAGTGGTTTTCCTTTTTTAAAAATATATGCTTCTTAGTGTTTGAGTATGTGTGCATGAGTACATATGCACACGTAGGATGCTGTGAGGTTTGAAGGGGACTTTTACACATACACAGCAGGGTTGCAAAAAATTGGAGCTTAATGAAAATTAACATCTTCCTTCTCTCAATTTCAGCCATTTAGATTTACTTGGTTAGAAATTGTGTTCATAAGAAAGCTCTGAGTGTGTGTGTGTGTGTGTGTGTGTGTGTGTGTGTGTTACATCTGCCTGTGTATTCCCTGTATGCTTGGAGCTAGAGGCAATGCTTAGGGGAAGACAAGATGACAGTGGCAAAATCAGTTCAAGCCACTGTCAATTGTGTGGCTAAAATAAAGCAAAGCATGTATTCTACTCACCTACTATCCCTTGGTGTGGGGAGGGGGTGGTCAATAAAGTTAAAGGTACCACGTTTGGTCTCACATATTCCTGCAGTACTAAAGTGTTTGGAAACTCATTGTGATACTTCAAAGGAACACCAAAATTTCCCTGGCTAGCCCATTATTGTATTATTAACTTAACATCCAAAAATCTATTCAATTTCTTATTCTCTTTTACCTTTGAGCATTTAATTTATCTAAAATCTTATAGGACTATGTAAGCTTTCCAGAGGTCATTAGTTTAGTCTTCTGCTGCCAAGCAAGTCTGCATATTTCCAGTGTTTCTAGAACAGTAGATTTTATAACCTCCTTTGGAAACACCTTTGGACACTTAATCAGCTCTTGCCTTTTACTTAGCCTTCATCCCTCCAGCTGTATCTTGAGCAGAGTTCTTTCTAAGTGACAAAGAAAAAAAAATCAATGATCTTCACCAGTGTTTTTAAAACTTTGTATCAGAATATCCCACAGTGCTTGGTAAAATGCAGATTCCCAGGGCACCAGCATAAGAGGGGTAGATTAAAAGAATCTTGGGTAGCATTGAGGAATCTATAGTGTTATGAAGCTGTAGACAGGTTGCTTGCTGTTCCATGCTTCAAGAAACATTATTCTATGACTTCCACCAGTGAGCCTCAGACTTTGGATTGAATTTAAATTTATTACATAGCCATCTTCATAGAGAACAAGATTTTATGGATCACATATTGGACCTTGGAATTCAGAGAAACTCTTGGTGATGTTCACTGGTGTTTGGGACCTGTAGTGTTGGGTCACCTCTAATTTTCTCCATAAATTTCAAGTTATTTAGATTTTTTTTTTTTTTGCTTAAAAGTCAGTACTTCAATGTGTTAAGTATTATTTTTTATATTTTAGAGCTATTTGCACAATATTAAATAATGTGTAAATATTCGCATGTCATAATTCTTGTCATCTTGGAGCAAAATTTCTTATTATACATAGTAAGTCGTATTGTTCACTTAAGGTGGTAATTTTGTGTAACATAGAAAAAACCCCACAAAACCCCAAAACCATACAAGTCGGGAGAATTACATAACAAATACCCAGATACCTATTACCTGGATTTAACACATGTTTCCATGTTACTGTATTTAATTCATGTTTCTTTTACTTTCAATAATATGTTGTAGATAAAAATGAAGCATTATTAGGATCCTACTCTCTTCAATTTCCATTCCCCTCCATGTTCTTGTAAGTAAATCTTAATCCACATGTATATGACTTTTTTCTTAGGATACAATTTCAGAAATTTTATTGATGAGTCAGACATAAAAAGGTTTAAAATCTCGTCAAAATTGCTCCAAGAAAGAGTGTATTAGTTTGTATGATTGCTATTATATATATAAGCTTGCTCTTGTCTGTTAGACTATTGCCAAACTGGGGATTTGTTATTAACAGTAATTCCTAATTTTAGTGGTATAGGTAGTATATTGCTGTTTGCATTTTAATTTTTATTATTAACATTGAATTTAAACATTTGTGATACATTTTTAAATTTAGTTTTTTTTGAGTAATATATTCACATTGTTCAAAACCCACAAAGTATTAAAAGGTATAGAGTGAAAAGTCTCTCTTCCATCTTTGATAACAAATCTTCTCAAAAGTAACCATTATTTTTGGTAAATTTTTCTACTTCCAGAGTTTTTGTATATATATTTAAATATAACATGGATTTTTCACTAGACTTTCATCTCTCCTTAACACACCAGAATTAGTATATTTATTCACTGTTCTGTATCTTCATGTTTTTCCCACATAACAATAGAGCTTTGAGACGATTCTACAGTGGTACACAGAAGGCCTCATTTATTTTTTTCTACTATTCAGTATTCCATTATATACCTAGAACATACTTTATTTAACCAGCCCCTGAGACCAGTCCTGGGTATTCATTGGAAGGACTGATGTTGAGGCTGAAAGTCCAATACTTTGGCCACCTCATGCAAAGAGTTGACTCATTGGAAAAGACCCTGATGCTGGGAGGGATTGGGGGCAGGAGGAGAAGGGGACGACAGAGGATGAGATGGCTGGATGGCATCACCCACTTGAAGCACATGAGTTTGGGTAAACTACAGGAGTTGGTGATGGACAGGGAGGCCTGGCATGCTGTGATTCACGGGGTCACAAAGAGTCAGACACGACTGAGCAACTGAACTACACTGAACTTATTGGTAGATATTTGGATTGTTTCCTTACTTTTCCTATTACACAGAGCTTTGACAAGAGTTACTTAAAATGTGTGTCGATCAATTGGTTAAGTCAAAGGGTATGTTTATTTGTAATACGATGGATATTGTATTGTCCTCATTAAGTGTTGTACCAATTTACTTCACTCAGGAAATGCACGGAGTGCCTATTTCTTCATTGTCTTACTGAGACGTGATCAAACTTTTGAAACTTTGCCAATCTGATAAATGAAAAGTTTTCTAAGTGTATTTCTTTCCTAATTTTGAATTATTTTAAGTGAACTGAACATCTTTTTATGTATTTGAGAACCTTTTTTTTTTAATGTGAACATTCTGATTCATATCTTTTGGTCATTTTTATATTCAATTTTTCATTTCCTTATCAATTTCAAAGAATCCTGTGTGTATTAGGGACATTTTCTCTCTGATTTGAAAATTATTTTTCTTTTTTTTATTTGTCTTTTGACTTTGCTTATCATTTTTATTACCAAAAATATTAAAAAGATTTTTTTGAGTAGTTCAGTTTATCTGTGACTATATCCAGAATCTACATGAAAATCTACCTTATCTCATGTAGATTTTGAGTCATAGAGAAAGTGACCTTACAATGTAATTCTTCTATGCTTCCTCTTGCTACTTTTATCACTTCATTTAAAAAATATTTTAACCTTTGTTCCATGTGTAATTTACCTTCGTGTAGGCAGGAATTACATATTTATTTTTTCAAATGGTTATCAAATTGTCCCAATACTTTCTTTTTTTTTAAATTCCAGATGTTTCCATCACTTTATTCATAATTTATTCCTTATTTACCAAATCATTCTACAAATATAAATTTAAGAAAATGTACATATAATCAATGGCTTAAAATAAATTTTAATTAGAGATCCATAGATGAAACTGACATTGAAAATCAGGAGCAGCAGCATATCTCTGCTTGACTGAGTTCTTACCAGGTAACTACCAATTTTCTAAATCAATTAGCTTATTTAATCCCCACCAAAAAATTATCAGATGGTTAAATATTCCTGGGTTATCTTCCTATATTTTATCAGCAGTCATGCTTTGTTTTTTATCATTTTAAATAATTCTAAAAATGATAATGTGAACTAGAGAAAATCAAAACCTTGGCAATATCATTGAAACATTTAAATTCCTATAAAAATAATACATTGCATGAAATGAAACACTCAAGCTATAATTCTAAGAAAAAATATGACATTATCTGATATCTACAACTATTATATAGTCATGGGTGAATTCTTTTTCCTTTTTATTTTGCCCAAATCTTTATTTATTTTTTATTTTTTAAATTTTATTTTATTTAACTTTACAATATTGTATTTGTTTGGCCATATATCAAGATGAATCTGCCACAGGCATACATGTGCTCCCCATCCTGAACTGTCCTCCCTCGTCCCTCCTCCCTCCCCATACCATCCCTCTGGGTCGTCCCAGTGCACCAGCCCCAAGCATCCAGTATCGTGCATCGAACCTGGACTGGTGACTCGTTTCATATATGATATTATACATATTTCAAGGCCATTCTGCCAAATCATCCCACCCTCTCCCTCTCCCAGAGTCCAAAAGACTGCTCTATACATCAGTGACTCTTTTGCTGTCTCATATACAGGGTTGATGATGAACTATGGAATGAGGTACGTGACATTGCACAGGAGACAGGGATCAAGACCATCCCCATGGAAAAGAAATGCAAAAAAGCAAAATGGCTGTCTGGGGAGGCCTTGCAAATAGCTGTGAAAAGAAGAGAAGCGAAAAGCAAAGGAGAAAAGAAAGATATAAACATCTGAATGCAGAGTTCCAAAGAATAGCAAGAAGAGATAAGAAAGCCTTCCTCAGTGATCAATGCAAAGAAATAGAGGAAAAGAACAAAATGGGAAAGACTAGGGATCTCTTAAGAAAATCAGAGATACCAAAGGAACATTTCATGCAAAGATGGGCTCAATAAAGGACAGAAATGGAATGGACCTAACAGAAGCAGAAGATATTAAGAAGAGGTGGCAAGAATACACAGAAGAACTGTACAAAAAACAGCTTCATGACCCAGATAATCAAGATGGTGTGATCACTGACCTAGAGCCAGACATCCTGGAATGTGAAGTCAAGTGGGCCTTAGAAAGCATCACTACGAACAAAGCTAGTGGAGGTGATGGAATTCCAGTGGAGCTATTCCAAATCCTGAAAGATGATGCTGTGAAAGTGCTGCATTCAATATGCCAGCAAATTTGGAAAACTCAGCAGTGGCCACAAGATTGGAAAAGGTCAGTTTTCATCCCAATCCCAAAGAAAGGCAATGCCAAAGAGTGCTCAAACTACCGCACAATTGCATTCATCTCACATGCTAGTAAAGTAATGCTCAAAATTCTCCAAGCCAGGCTTCAGCAATATGTGAACCGTGAACTTCCTGATGTTCAAGCTGGTTTTAGAAATGGCAGAGGAACCAAAGATCAAATTGCCAACATCCGCTGGATCATCGAAAAAGCAAGAGAGTTCCAGAAAAACATCTATTTCTGCTTTATTGGCTATGCCAAAGTCTTTGACTGTGTAGATCACAATAAACTGTGGAAAATTCTGAAAGAGATGGGAATACCAGACCACCTGATCTGCCTCTTGAGAAATCTGTATGCAGGTAAGGAAGCAACAGTTAGAACTGGTCATGGAACAACAGACTGGTTTCAAATAGGAAAAGGAGTACGTCAAGGCTGTATATTGTCACCATGTTTGTTTAACTTATATGCAGAGTACATCATGAGAAATGCTGGACTGGAAGGAACACAAGCTGGAATCAAGATTGCTGGGAGAAAAATCAATAACCTCAGATATGCAGATGACACCACCCTTATGGCAGAAAGTGAAGAGGGGCTAAAAGCCTCTTGATGAAAGTGAAAGTGGAGAGTGAAAAGGTTGGCTTAAAGCTCAACATTCAGAAAACGAAGATCATGGCATCTAGTCCCATCACTACATGGGAAATAGATGGAGAAACAGTGGAAACAGTGTCAGACTTTGTTTTTCTGGGCTCCAAAATCACTGCAGATGGTGACTGCAGCCATGAAATTAAAAGACGCTTACTCCTTGGAAGGAAAGTTATGACCAACCTAGATAGCATATTCAAAAGCAGAGACATCACTTTGCCAACAAAGGTTCGTCTAGTCAAGGTTACGGTCTTTCCTATGGTCATGTATGGATGTGAGAGCTGGACTGTGAAGAAGGCTGAGCGCCGAAGAATTGATGCTTTTGAACTGTGATGTTGGAGAAGACTCTTGAGAGTCCCTTGGAGTGCAAGGAGATCCAACCAGTCCATTCTGAAGATCAGCCCTGGGATTTCTTTGGAAGGAATGATGCTCAAGCTGAAACTCCAGTATTTTGGTCACCTCATGCGAAGAGTTGACTCATTGGAAAAGACTCTGATGCTGGGAGGGATTGGGGGCAGGAGGAGAAGGGGACAACAGAGGATGAGATGGCTGGATGGCATCACTGACTTGATGGGTGTGAGTCTGGGTGACCTCCGAGAGCTGGTGATGGACAGGGAGGCCTGGTGTGCTGCAGTTCATGGGGTCGCAGAGAGTCGGACACGACTGAGTGACTGATCTGATCTGATCTGAAACAGGGTTATTGTTACCATCTTTCTAAATTCCATATATATGCATTAGTATGCTGTATTGGTGTTTTTCTTTCTGGCTTACTTCACTTTGCATAATAGGCTCCAGTTTCATCCACCACCTTAGAACTGATTCAGATGTGTTCTTTTTAATGGCTGAGTAATACTCCATTATGTATATGTACCACACCTTTCTTATCCATTCATCTGCTGATGGACATCTAGGTTGCTTCCATGTCCTGGCTAGTATAAACAGTGCTGCGATGAACATTGGGGTACACGTGTTTCTTTCAATTCTGGTTTCCTCAGTGTGTATGCCCAGCAGTGGGATTGCTGGATCATAAGGCAGTTCTATTTCCAGTTTTTTAAGGAATCTCCACACTGTTCTCCATAGTGGCTGCACTAGTTTGCATTCCCACCAACAGTGGAAGAGGATTCCCTTTTCTCCACACCCTCTCCAGCATTTATTGCTTGTAGACTTTTGGATCACAGCCATTCTGACTGGCGTGAAATGGTACCTCATAGTGGTTTTGATTTGCATTTCTCTGATAATGAGTGATGTTGAGCATCTTTTCATGTGTTTGTTAGCCATCTGTATGTCTTCTTTGGAGAAATGTCTATTTAGTTCTTTGGCCCATTTTTTGATTGGGTCATTTATTTTTCTGGAATTGAGCTGTAGGAGTTGCTTGTATATTTTTGAAATTAGTTGTTTGTCTGTTGCTTCATTTGCTATTATTTTCTCCCATTCGAAGGCTCTCTTTTCACCTTGCTTATAGTTTCGTTTGTTGTGCAGAAGCTTTTAAGTTTAATTAGGTCCCATTTGTTTATTTTTGATTTTATTTCCGATATTCTGGGAGGTGGGTCATAGAGGATCCTGCTGTGATGTGTGTCAGAGAGTGTTTTGCCTATGTTCTCCTCTATGAGTTTTATAGTTTCTGGTCTTACGTTTAGATCTTTAATCCATTTTGAGTTTATTTTTGTGTATGGTGTTAGAAAGTGTTCTAGTTTCATTCTTTTAAACTTCCAAACTCATTCTATGAGGCCTCCATCACGCTAATACCAAAACTTGACAAAGATGCCACAAAAAAAGAAAACTACAGGCCAATATCACTGATGAACATAGATGCAAAAATCTTTAACAAAATTCTAGCAATCAGAATCCAACAACACATTTAAAAGATCATACACCATGACCAAGTGGGCTTTATCCCAAGGATGCAAGGATTCTTCAATATCCGCAAATCAATGAATGAAATACACCACATTAACAAATTGAAAAATAAAAATTATATGATTTTCTCCAGAGATGCAGAGAAAGCCTTTGACAAAGTTCAACATCCATTTATGATTAAAACTCTCCAGAAAGCAGGAATAGAAACAACATACCTCAACATAATAAAAGCTATATATGACAAAGCCACAGCAAACATTATCCTCAATGGTGAAAAATTGAAAGCATTTCCTCTAAAGTCAGGAACAAGACAAGGATGCCCACTTTCACCATTACTATTCAACATAGTTTTGGAAGTTTTGGGCACAGCAATCAGAGCAGAAAAAGAAATAAAAGGAATCCACATTGGAAAAGAAGAAGTGAAACTCTCACTGTTTGCAGATGACATGATCCTCTACGTAGAAAACCCTAAAGATTCTACCAGAAAATTACTAGAACTAATCAATGAATATAGTAAAGTTGCAGGATATAAAATCAACACACAGAAATCCCTTGCATTCCTGTACACTAATAATGAGAAAATAGAGAAATTAAGGAAACAATTCCATTCACCATTGCAATAAAAAGAATAAAATACTGAGGAATATATCTACCTAAAGAAACTAAAGACCTATATATAGAAAACTATAAAACACTGGTGAAGGAAATCAAAGAGGACACTAATAGATGGAGAAATATACCATGTTCATGGATTGGTAGAATCAATATAGTGAAAATGAGTATACTACCCAAAGCAATTTATAGATTCAATGCAATCCCTATCAAGCTACCAACGGTATTCTTCACAGAGCTAGAACAAATAATTTCACAATTTGTATGGAAATACAAAAAACCTCGAATAGCCAAAGCAATCTTGAGAAAGAAGAATGGAACTGGAGGAATCAACTTGCCTGACTTCAGGCTCTACTACAAAGCCACAGTCATCAAGACAGTATGGTACTGGCACAAAGACAGAAATATAGATCAATGGAACAAAATAGAAAGCCCAATACTTTCTTCCCAATACAATCTATTTTCACCACTGACATGAGACTCACTCCATCTTTATCATACAGTGAATCATTATAGATATTTGGGTTAATTCTGGATTTCCTTTTCTACACCACTGGTCTATTCATGTCTCACGACAACGCTGATTTGATTATTTGTATATAATATAATGTTTTAATATCTGATAATAGTAATCCCCTTTTGATCTTTTATTCTAGTTTTTTCCTGACTATTTGATTATTTGTCTGTATGAACTCAAAGATCCACTCATCTAGTTAAGAAAAATTTTTTTTTTAGAATTTAAAAAAATATACATTTCTTCAAGGAGAATTAAGATGATATTGAGTCTTCCTTCTCAAGCACATGGTGTATCTTTCCATTTGTTCCTGGCTTTTCTGTCTTTTTGTAGCATTTTAAGACTTTCTTCATACTGGTCTTGTGCACTTAAATTTATTCATGACATTTTATCTTTTTCAATGCTATTCCATATGGAATTACTTATCTCATTCTGTTTTGTACTTCGTTTTTATTTTCACTTATGAAATTTCCGCATCTGCTGTGAAGATTATTGTCATCTATTGAATTTTAAATTATAACAATTTTTATATTCACAGAAGTTCTATTTAGTTATTAAAGCTCAGCTGGAGCTTTTTTCATTTTATTTATTGTTTTAGTTTCTTAATAATTCTAAATAGTTCATTTAATAATATTTTTCAGCTCTCAGGGGCCAACTTCACCTGTTGGAGGAATCTGTTTTGTCCCTCATGGAATTATCTTTCTTTAGGAGATTTAAAATTTTGCTCTGAGTTTCTCTTCAGCTCAGCTACTTTTCCCCATAGGAATCCCTTGAGATTCTGGTTGTGAAAATATTTCTAGAGTGCTTCTGGGATGCTTCTTCTGGAGTCTTAACAATTTTCAGTGGTTGTGGAGAGATCTGTATCTTAATTTCTAGTCAAGATACCTTACCTTCTGATTAGTATAGATTGATACTCTGCATATCTGGGGTTTGATGTCTCATGAGTTTACTTTGATCCCCACTTAGAGTACTGGACAGATGGCAAATTTTCTTGCTCTTTCCTCAGGCTTTTCAGTTTTGTTTGTTTGTTTTCTCATGGAAGTGAAAGCTCTTCAATACTGTATATTTTTCAGAAGATTCCATTTCAGCTTTTCTGCTTAACAGCAGGCAGAAGCCAACCTTCTGTTCCAGAGGAAGTGTAAACATTCCATGCTCACATGTGCCCTGGGCCTATGTCTTCTCTAAAAAAATCTTAGGATTGATAAGGCAAGACTGTCCAAACAGAAATTTAAATGGGTAACTTTGTAACATTGGGAAATATTGGAACAGAATAATTCTATAAACATGGAGAAATTTGGAGAAAAAGACTGTAGTGCTTTTTTTCCAGATGAATACCTTGGGGTTTTTGTCAATTTGTGCCTTACTTTAAGTAAAAGTTGATAAGGTCTGCATTTTCTTCCCTCACCTTCATTCCTTTTTATGTCAGAAGTTAATTATCCAGTCTATGTAATTATTACCAGCACACGGAGTCTCAGAGTCTGCAAGAGGTTCAGAATTACATACAGACTTTTAGCAATTTACACAGTATGGGCTTTGAGCCAATTTGAGAAACATTGAAAGCCATTATCATCTATCTGTAAAATGCCTTGCCCTATGTTTGCTGCCTTCAGAAAAGTAGGTTACAAGAAAGCCACAAAATACCACTGAAATAATTGGGCATGCAGTTCTGGGCATTTTATAGATACCCATTTGCTAGCTGCATATCCACTGTGTTCTTATTGGCTTTTTTATTTTGAGACGTCAGGCAAGTTTTTATTTTGTTCTAGACAATCACTATCCTATACCAGCTAATCATTTTCTTTAGAAGATTTCTTTGCCATAATCCAATCTTCCCTGAAGATAATTTGATTTTCTTCTAGGTCCACGAGTGTCACATCTTTGTTGGCTGGGTCGATCATTTCAGAGTGATATTAAGTGTTTTTCTTTCTTTTCTTTGAGTTTAAGGATCGAAGAACTGGATTTCATCCAAAAGTTGACATTCTTGACTATTCTTTCTCTTCTTCATATGCCTTACTCTACTTTTAGTATTTTTCTCCCTACCTCTTACCCTGTAGGTATTCATACTAGAAATCACCAAAGCTTTTGGAAATACTGAGTGTTTGTTTTTATTTGTTTGCTTGTTTTTTGGCCTTTTACAGTCTTTGGTAGAATGTTTCTGTCTTTTGTGTGAACTACCTTTTGGCCATGAAGAAAAGTCTTTTAAATTATTTAGATCAGATCAGATCAGTCGCTCAGTCGTGTCTGACTCTTTGCAACCCCATGAATCACAGCACACCAGGCCTCCCTGTCCATCACCAACTCCTGGAGGTCACTGAGACTCACATCTATCGAGTCAGTAATGCCATCCAGCCATCTCATCCTCTGTCATCCCCTTCTCCTCTTGCCCTCAACCCCTCTCAGCATCAGAGTCTTCTCCAATGAGTCAACTCTTCGCATGAGGTGGCCAAAGTACTGGAGTTCCAGCTTTAGCATCATTCCTTCCCAAGAAATCCCAGGACTGATCTCCTTCAGAATGGACTAGTTGGATCTCCTTGCAGTCCAAGGGACTCTCAAGAGTCTTCTCCAACACCACAGTTCAAAAGCATCAATTCTTCGGCACTCAGCCTTCTTCACAGTCCAGCTCTCACATCCATACATGACCACAGGAAAAACCATAGCCTTGACTAGACGGACCTTTGTTGGCAAAGTGATGTCTCTGCTTTTGAACATGTTATCTAGGTTGGTCATAACTTTCCTTCCAAGGAGTAAGCATCTTTTAATTTCATGGCTGCAGTCACCATCTGTAGTGATTTTGGAGCCCAGAAAAATAAAGTCTGACATGAAGTTAAATTATTTAACTCTCTTTAAATTATTTAAATTAAATTATTATTTAAATTTTTTAAGTCTCTTGGGAATACCAGACCACCTGACCTGGCTCTTGAGAAATCTGTATACAGGTCAGGAGGCAACAGTTAGAATAGGACATGAAACAACAGACTGGCTCCACATGTGAAAAGGAGTACGTCAAGGCTGTATATTGTCACCCTGCTTATTTAACTTCTATGCAGAGTACATCATGAGAAACGCTGGGCTGGATGAAGCAGAGCTGGAATTAAGATTGCCGCGAGAAATATCAAGAACCTCAGATATGCACATGACACCACCCTTATGGCAGAAAGTGAAGAAGAACTAAAGAGCCTCTTGCTGAAACTGAAAGAGGAGAGGGAAAAAGTTGGCTTAAAGCTTAACATTCAGAAAACAAAGATCTTGGCATCCGGTCCCATCACTTCATGGCAAATAGATGGAGAAACAGTGGAAACAGTGGCAGACTTTATTTTTGGGGTGCTCCAAAATCACTGCAGGGATTGCAGCCATGAAATTAAAAGATGCTTACTCCTTGGGAGGAAATCTATGACCAACCTAGACAGCATATTCAAAAGCAGAGACATTACTTTGCCAACAAAGTTCCATTTAGTCAAGGCTATGGTTTTTCTAGTATTCATGTATGAATGTGAGAATTGGACTATAGATAAAGCTGAGAGCCAAAGAATTGATGCTTTTGAACTGTGGTGTTGGAGAAGACTCTTGAGAGTCCTTAGAACTGCAAGGAGATCCAACCAGTCCATCCTAAAGGAAATCAGTCCTGATTATTTATTGGAAGGACTGATGTTGAAACTGAAACTGCAATACTTTGGCCACCTGATGTAAAGAGCTGACTCATTTGAAAAGACTCTGGTGCTGGGAAAGATTGAAGGCCAGAGGAGAAGGGGACAATAGAGGATGAGATGGTTGGATGGCATCACCGACTCAATGGACATGAATTTGAGTAAACTTCAGGAGTTGGTGATGGACAGGGAAGCCTGGTGTGCTGCAGTCCATAGGGTCGCAAAGAGTCACACATGACTGAGCCACTGAACTGAACTGAAGTCTCTTTACAGTTATATAAGATTATATCATCTTTTCACTAGGTAAGAAACAACAGCACTATGCATTCTTAGAAAATAAACAGTATTACAACAATCAGCAAGGCACCACAGGAAACCTCCAATTCATGAGTGAGTGGAATAATGAGAGGAGGCTGGAGTTTTGTTGCATTTGCAGACCTTATATACCTTATTGGACTCAACTGCACACTTGGCTGCAGATCCTAAGAATAAACCATACACTTGTGTTGTTATATGGAAAGCAACATATATCTTACAAAAGGAACACACAAGCCTCAGGAATGTTTTGCCCAGAAGATGTGAGCCAATGCAGGTGGATTCTTTACCAGCTGAGCCACCAAGGAATCCCAAGAATACTGGAATGGGTGACCTATCCCTTCTCCAGAGGATCTTCCCAACCCAGGAATTGAACCAGAGTCTCCTGCATTTCAGGCAGATTCCTTACCAGCTGAGCTATGAGGGAAGCCCAATTTTTTGGCCAAACAGTGTAAATTGAGATTTGCCAATTTGCCACCAGATCCAAAAATCTGCCTTTGGTGTTCCTAAATTAATACCATTTTCTCTCAAGACAACAGACATCCCACACAGAATGGGCCCTCAGATACGGAACTGGTTAGAAATGTGAACATCTGTCTCTCTAATGACAGGGATTCCATTTGTGCTGCACGCTGACTGCAAAGCTTTTATCCCAAGCCTCACTAGGGATGTATTTGGGGGAGAATGTGATGAGGACAGCAAAGTGGTACCTCATGACTCCCTGGGCTGCCTGCACTAATGTACTGATTTAATTCAAGGATGTGCTGAAAAAACGCTTCTCTGCTTGGAGTACAGCTTCCAGAGAGAAGCACCTTTGCAGTCAATAAGAATGAGGAGATGACTTTTTGAACCAAGTGCATTTATTCCTGACTGGAATAAATTATCTCAAGACTTGATAATTATAATTGATATGGTTGGGTTGAAAATAAGGTTCTCTCTTCCCAGGTTGACTGGGTAAAATGATCTGTTAGGTCGATGTGAGTGTTACAGTATCAGTTTATGGACGTGGTTGGTCCATGTGGAATTTCAAGAGAGGTGGGCACTGTATCTAGGCTGTGGGATTGTAGATAATGGCTATGTGTTGGGGCAATAACATACTTTAAACAGCCATTTGCCCCATCTGTTCCTTCTTGCAGAGAATTATGGGATAATTTGCTCTAAAGTAACTTCTAACAGAAAACATATTTGACATGGACAAGGGCCTATAGTACCATCATGATTTTATATACTACTTTTCCTCAGGAAATCCTAGTTTTATTAAATGAACAACCAGGCAGTACAAAACTCTCCTAATTTTTCTCTTAATGCCCCTGTAAAAGGCATTCAAAAAGCTTGAATGAACAGGTTTCATTTTATGTCAGGTTTTTTGCTTCATTCAAATAGAATCTACTTTCAGCACACTTTGTTATGAAGATATAATGCTATTATTTCTAGGGTACATTGTTTCGGAATTGGTCAGCATAAGAAAACTATATGAATTCTTCCACTAGGGGAAGTTTGTTGCTTTAGGATAGAAGTTTTGTTTTTCAAGAAATAGACACAATATTAAAATGCCTGTAAAGTACTGTGAAATACTATATTTGGTTAGCTACCTTCTCACCAATCTGGCTTCGTTCAGCCAGCTTTTAGCAACTAACACTTCACTGTTTGAGTATGCTGTTTGGGAAACTTGCTGGCCCTGAGTGTGACATTATTTTGTCCTTATTTACTAGTTTGTCTCTGATACAGAACCCTTAAATTTAAGGACCTAAAGCATCAGGTCTTTCCTGTGGTCATGTATGGATGTGAGAGCTGGACTGTGAAGAAGGCTGAGCGCCGAAAAATTGATGCTTTTGAACTGTGGTGTTGGAGAAGACTCTTGAGAGTCCCTTGGACTGCAAGGAGATCCAACCAGTCCATTCTGAAGGAGATCAATCCTGGAATTTCTTTGGAAGGAATGATACTAAAGCTGAAACTCCAGTATTTTGGCCACCTCATGTGAAGAGTTGACTCATTGGAGAAGACTCTGATGCTGGGAGGGATTGAGGGCAGGAGGAGAAGGGGACGAGAGAGGATGAGATGGCTGGATGGCATCACTGACTTGATGGGTGTGGGTCTGGGTGACCCCCGGGAGCTGGTGATGGACAGGGAGGCCTGGCGTGCTGCGGTTCATGGGGTCGCAAAGAGTTGGACACGACTGAGCGACTGATCTGATCTGATCTGAAAGCATCATTTAGAAACAACAATGAAAACAAATCAAAGTGGAATTCAATTTACGAAAGCATTCCAAATCACATACACAGGTTGAATCCATGTTTCCACTTATCTTTTCACCAATACAACTCATCCCTCTGGTCATTGAGCAGACCTTTTCTAAGCACTGTGTGCTAAGCACTGACAAGAATACAGACCTTTAGGAAAATCTGGTTTCCTTCCCTGAGTGTGGGCCTCCCACCAAATAATCCTATTGTGTCCCATACTACAGGCTGTGAAAACCTGTTTGAATTTATTTTTAGAAGTACTTAATTTTTTCCCATCTGTAAATGATCCTCTTCCTTTGTTGTGGGGACATGGATTCACAGATGGTACAGTGGGAGTTAGGAGTAGGGGAAAGAGGCTGTCAGTTCATTCTGTGTGGAAACTAACCAATTTAAGCTTCCCTGAGTAGTGTAGCATGGATTCTCCATAATTCTTAGTTTCTCCACTTTTGGATTGTCGTTTCTAAAGTGGAACGACATTGGCTTTAATCCATTTTCTACATTTGGAGTTTTACTGAAATCAAATAGTATGTAAGGATATATAATTTGAAATCATGTATGACAGTGTTCAAATCTGGGCTCAGTGTTCAAATCCAGTCACAATCTATGTATTTCCATACAAATTCCATCATCTCTCTGAGCTCAGTTTTCTTAGTGTAAAATGAGGCTGATAATCATAGCAAGCCCATGACATTGCTTTGAAGATTAAATTGAATATTAAATGTTTACTGTTTGTTAAATGGTAGTTTCCTTTTTGTTGTTGTTGTTTTTTAATGTAATAAATGCCAGGAAACTAGTATCTCTGTTCTAAATTCTGCATTCAGTTCTTGACATCTCAACATCAAATGTTAAATTGGCAAAAGTTAAGGAAATTTAAACGAAAGGGAGTTGAAACAATTAATGTCAATATAAAATTTATTTACACAAGTAATAAGGATAGATGTATTCTTGTAGAAACCATATGGAGAACACACTTCTGCAAAGAATTCAAATATAAAAGCATTTAAAATTTTATTTTTAAGTTAATTTATCATAATGCTTATGCTTTCACTCAAGGATTTTGAAGTTTTCCCCCATGTTTTCAGTAAGTTTTCAGAATCCTGTGAGGAAGATGTATGCATGTGCACGTGTGTCTGTCTGTCTGTCTGTCAGTTGCTCAGTCATGTCTGACTCTTTGTGACCCCATGGACTGTAGCCTGCCAGGCTCCTCTGTCCAAAGAATTCTCCAGGCAAGAATACTGGAGTAGGTTGCCATTACCTTCTCCAATGAGGAAAGTATTATCTCTAAATTAAGGCTGTAAGGAGAAGAAGATGCACAGAGATAATATGATGTGAGCAAAGTCACACAATGAATGAGAAGTAGAGACTTGCCCTGGCTCTTTCTAGGCCTTCACTGTTTTGGTCCAGGAGCCTGCATGAACAAGGTCACCAGTAACTACTCAGGAATGTAACACATGCCACCTCGAGTCTACTTCTCAGAATCTGTCAAATAGGAGGGATTAACCAACCAGTGACCAATCACTTTCACATCCCCATGTCCAGCATAATGTCCATGGTCAGTGGCTATAATCTTTCTTTGGTCCCATTCCTTTCATTATACTCACTTCTCCAAACCAACTCTCTGGTTAAATATACACAATGGAGTATTACTCAGTCATTAAAAAGAATACATTTGAATCAGTTCTAAGGAGGTAGATGGAACTGGAGCCTATTATACAGAGTGAAGTAAGCCAGAAACAAAAACACAAATACAGTATACTAACGCATATATATGGAATTTAGAAAGATGGTAACAATAACCCTATTTATGAGACAGCAAAAGAGACACTGATGTATAGAACAGACTTTTGGACTCTGGGACCGGGAGAGGGTGGGATGATTGGGGAGAATAGCATTGAAATATGTATAATATTGTATCTGAAACGAGTCGTCAGTCCAGGTACGATCCCCGATAACAAATGCCTGGGGCTGGAGCACTGGGACGACCTGGAGGGATGGTGTGGGGAGGGGAGAGGGAGGAGGGTTCAGGATGGGGAACACGTGTATACTGGCGGCGGATCCATCTTGATGTATTGTAAAAACAATACAATATTGTAAAGTTAAGCAAAACAAAACAAAACAAAACAAAAACAAAAACAACAACAAAAAAAGAATTTTCCTTAAGATTTTGATACATTATATTTAAAAAAAAAAAAAGTCTAATTTCTCTAGATCAGTACCCATATGGCTTAAGAAAAATACATACTGAGACTGACTAGTCTCCTTAAATCATGACCTTGAACCTCATTTGGACTCTGAATGCCCAACCAACAATCATTCCAAACTTCACTAATCCATTCACTCTTCTACTCTACTTGATAGCTTGTTTACTCTTTTCTTTTCTCCAGGCTCAACACTTTCATCCCTACCTTCATTTTCAGGGAAAACGGGGACATTGGAAAGGATTTCCAAAAATTCTCATGACATTTTACTTTCAAAAAGCCTTCCAGGGTCTGCTGTACCTATACTCTGCAGGCTTAGATGTAACAATAGTTGTGTGTCTGTATGCCAATCCCCAGGTCCTATCTTCTCTCACCTACACAAGGACATTTATCCAGAAATTCTCCCCTTTCTCTCTGGTATCATTAGGTTACTTATTTATTATATTTTTGCTAGTCTACTTAATTATTACTATTAGAATTCAAACATTTTTATTCTACTAAAAACAAAAGAAAGCCAAAGAGAAGTAAGAAAGCAACTCTTCTTTGACTTCCACTTTCTTCAGCTCTTGTTGCCCACTTTCTTTTCAACAAAACTTTGAAGCCAAGTTGTCTAAACTCATTTTAGATGTCTTCAGTTCAGTTCAGCTCAGTCGCTCAGTCGTATCCGACTCTGCGACCCTGTGAATCAGTGCACTCCAGGCCTCCCTGTCCATCACCAACTCCTGGAGTTCACTCAAACTAACGTCCATCAAGTCAGTGATGCCATCCAGCCATCTCATCCTCTGTTTCTGTCGTCCCCTTCTCCTCCTGCCCCCAATGCCTCCCAGCATCAGAGTCTTTTCCAATGAGTCAACTCATCACATGAGGTGGCCAAAGTACTGGAGTTCAGCTTTAGCATCATTCCTTCCAAGAAACACCCAGGACTGATCTCCTTAAGAATGGACTGGTTGGATCTCCTTGCAGTCCAAGGGACTCTCAAGAGTCTTCTCCAACACCACAGTTCAAAAGCTGTCTTGCTTATTGCTAAATATAGTGGTCACTTCAGTGCTCCTTTTAGTTCTGTAGCAGTGGACACACTGATCTCTCTTCTCTTTAATAGACTTTCTTCCATTGGCTTCCAGGACACCATGTCTTCTGGTTTTGTTATGCATCACTGGCTGCTCCTTTTCTGATGCCTTTGCTTTTTCCTTCTTATCTTCTAGACTTCTTAATATTGGCACACTCAGGACAGAGTCCTTGGTTGTTCAATCTGTGATGACATACAACTTTGTGGCTTAAATGAACAAATAAAAAAATAACTCCTAAACTTACATCATTCAATTGTATATCTCTTACCACCTCCAAAGTGATATTTTTGATTCTTTTCTGCCCAGATATCTAACAAATATTTCAAATTCAGTGTCCCAGATTCAACTGAGTTTCTGATCCACCTCTTAAACCCTGTTCTTCTCATTATCAGATCAGATCAGATCAGTTGCTCAGTTGTGTCCGACTATTTGCGACCCCATGAATCACAGCACGCCAGGCCTCCCTGTCCATCACCAACTCCCGGAGGTCACTGAGACTCACATCCATCGAGTCAGTGATGCCATCCAGCCAGCTCATCCTCTGTCGTCCCCTTCGCCTTCTGCCCTCAATCCCTCCCAGCATCAGAGTCTTCTCCAATGAGTCAACTCTTCGCATGAGGTGGCTAAAGTACTGGAGTTTCAGCTTTAGCATCATTCCTTCCAAAGAAATCCCAGGGCTGATCTCCTTTAGGATGAACTGGTTGGATCTCCTTGCAGTCCAAGGGACTCTCAAGAGTCTTCTCCAATACCACAGTTCAAAAGCATCAATTCTTCGGCACTCAGCCTTCTTCACAGTCCAGCTCTCACATCCATACATGACCAGAGGAAAAACCATAGCCTTGACTAGACGGACCTTTGCTGGCAAAGTAATGTCTTTGCTTTTGAGTATGCTATCTAGGTTGGTCATAACTTTCCTTCCAAGGAGTAAGAGTCTTTTAATTTCATGGCTGCAGTCACCATCTGTAGTGATTTTGGAACCCAGAAAAATAAAGTTTGACACTGTTTCCACTGTTTCCCCATCTATTTTCCATGAAGTGATGGGACCGGATGCCATCATCTTCATTTTCTGAATGTTGAGCTTTAAGCCAACTTTTCACTCTCCACTTTCACTTTCATCAAGAGGCTTTTGAGTTCCTCTTCACTTTCTGCCATAAGGGTGGTGTCATCTGCATATCTGAGATTATTGATATTTCTCCCAGCAATCTTGATTCCAACCTGTGTTTCTTCCAGCCCAGCGTTTCTCATGATGTACTCTGCATATAACTTAAATAAACAGGGTGACAATATACAGCCTTGACGTACTCTTTTCCTATTTGGAACCAGTCTGTTGTTCCATGTCCAGTTCTAACTGTTGCTTCCTGACCTGCATACAAATTTCTCAAGAGGCAGATCAGGTGGTCTGGTATTCCCATCTCTTTCAGAATTTTCCACAGTTGATTGTGATCCACACAGTCAAAGGCTTTGGCATAGTCAATAAAGCAGAAATAGATGTTTTTCTGGAACTCTCTTGCTTTTTCCATGATCCAGTGGATGTTGGCCATTTGATCTCTGGTTCTTCTGCCTTTCCTAAAACCAGCTTGAACATCAGGAAGTTCACGGTTCACATATTGCTGAAGCCTGGCTTGGAGAATTTTGAGCATTACTTTACTAGCGTGTGAGATGAGCACAAAATCCATCTTTCCTTCTGCTTGTGCACACACCAGAGGAATCATCTTTTACTCTTCTTTCTCTCGTACCCCGCATTCAATTTAGCAGAAAATACTGTTAATTCTTTTGCAATGTATTTCCAGATATTTTGCCAGAATTTGGCCATTTCTCACCACCTTGACTACTCCCACTGGTCCAAGGCACTATCCCCTCCCATCTTACTTAATAGTCTTGTGACATGGGCTTCCTGCTTCTGTCCATATCCCTCTGCCCATCTCCCACCACTGTATTGTTTACTGAAAATATAACACCCTGAGTGAAACTTTTTAATGTGTTTGTCTTATCACTTTTCTGCTCAAACTCTAGCAGCAGATCCCATTTAGGATAAAATCCAGTCTAGTACAGAGCCCTTCATTGTCAGAGCCCAACCCTCTCTCCCCCTCCATCCTGTTATTCTGCCTCAGGTCCACTTCACCCAGGCAACATAGCCCTCCTTGCTTCTTCAAACTTGTCAAGCATGCTTCTGTCCTAGGATTTTTGTACATCTCTCAGAAACCATCTTTCCCAGATGTGTGTATAGTTAATCACTTAACTTCATTTAAGCCTTTGCTCAAATGTCAGCTTCTCCATGGGGTCTAATCTGACTGTCCAATTTAAATTTACAGCTTATACCATCTGCCTGGTGGCTCAAATGGTAAAGTATCTGCCTGTAATGCAGGAGACCAGGGTTCATCCCTGAATCAGGAAGATCCCCTGGAAAAGGGAACAGCAACTGACTCCAGTACTCTTGCCTGGAGAATACCATGGACAAGGAGCCTGGTGGGCTATAGTTCATGGGTGTAAGTAGAGAGTCAGACACGACTGAGTGACTTTCACTTTCACCATCTGCACATTTCCAAATCTCCTTGCAATACTGGATATTTTTCTATGGTCCTAGTCACTTCCTGATATATTTGCTTATTTATTTTATTAAAAAATGTGCTTATTTATTTAATCTATTGTTTCTTGTCTCTGTCTGCCAGAAAGTAAGCTCCCCGGGGGCTAGAATCGCCTGCTTTTTTCACCGATGTATCCTGAGAAAGTACAGTTGTATCATGCAAAAAGCAGACTCTTGAAACACATTTGTTTAATGAATAATGATTTTAGGAATCCTGCTGCCTTAGAGTTGCAGTTACAGATAGAATTGGCCTTGAAATATTTTGGGGTTTGTGGTTTTCTATTCCTGGGCCCAGATGATTCTTTGTTGGAGTCAAGATTTTCTGTGAGGCTCTATTGGCCCAGGATGGATTTCTTTTGGAAGACATCAAAATTCTTTTTTCCTAAGGTTTTACAAAAGAATCCCACATGTTTAGCACATTTTAACAAATAAAGGAGAAAAGCTCCAGACTTTATCTGGACTTTGAATTCTTGTAAAGTGATATGAGTTCTAGAACATTATGGAGAGCAGAGAACCCGCTGGGTCCCCTTCATGGGCAGCTCCTTGGACCTCATGGCCACTTGGCATACAGTGGGCCATTGTGGATCTACTGGATTGTTGAACCCAGGTCTCCAGCCTTGCAAGCAGATTCTTCACCAGCTGAGCCATAAGGGAAGCCCTTGGATTATGCAATGGTTGTTAAGTAGTTCATGTTGAGGTAGAAACAACAAAAGTCTGAAGTCAGATGTAGGATCATATCGGATCCTGGATTTAATGCTCCAAGCCTCTGCTTTACCATAAAGTCATTGCAAGGTTCACACGCAATAGTGTGTATAATGTTGCCAACTCAGGGCAGGCACAGAGCAGGACCATTAAGGGTGAATTTTCTTTTCCTGGAAAAGAACTTTGCATTATCTCCTGTTATTTTCTGGGTATCACAAAAGAATTTACCTTGCCTCAATATATGAACATACACCAAAGAGATTAATTTATGAACTGGAAGAAACAGAACAAAGGACTTCTTGCTTCTCTTTTATTAACTCTGAATGCCTCAGATTTACAATGGAAATTACAAGCTCTAGCAGTTTTCTAGGGAATACCAATGAAAAGACTACAAATCATCATTTCTGGAGATAAAAGAACTAAGTAGCCATTTAAATTTTCACTAAGAATATGTGATTGTGAATATTTACTGAGAACCTACTGTGAACAGTAGTAGATGTCTTATAGAACTGAGTATAGAACAGACGGGACTTGTGAATTCCAAAACTACTAAACGTTAATGTGCTTTAATAGCACTGGGCAAAATATTTTTATCAAGACAACTGAAGAGCTTCTAAGGGACTTTCTCAGAGATTGTTAGGCACACTTCAGAGGATGCTGTTAGGAAGCTTTTAGGAGAGTTGTGCAAATGCATAGTCAGCTTAAAGCTGCTAAACACATTAATTAAAGCCAATTATTCTCATGTGGTGGCCAGAGTTTCAACTGAGAATGACTGCACCACATCTGTTTCCTTCAGGCACAACTTTAGTCTTCATTTGAGAGTGTTGGAGATTGAGGATGAAAGAAAAACCTTTAAGAATGTTAAGAAATTCAATTCCTATGTAGTCCTCTAAAAATCACCTACCCATTTAGTGCTACAATTAATTCGCCTGTGAAATAGAAATAGTAACAATGCAAATAAGAATTATTTTTTGGAAACCTCTAATCGAAGTTCTCCAAAATTGAAGTGGGCTGAAATTGACTATGGAAAATTATAATGCAATGTGATGACTGAGGAAGCTCAATTTCATTAGAAGGCTAAGTATAGATTAAACTAGTGCTTGTTCCCTTTTCCCTGAAGTTGTTGCTGCTTACACCAGTAAGGTAACACTTTGGTAGCCAATGTGAGTAATAACAACTTTGAATTGAATTTGTCTAGTTTTCCATACTGAGTTATTTTCAGCTATTCAGAAAAATGTACAAATGTCATATTCACATGATGCAAAACCAGTTTGGACTCTTGGAACTATTTTAATTTATTTTCAAATAATTGCAATGAAACAACTGCTGCTTTTTAAGTATTAACTGAGTTGACATAAATGATGGCTTTAAGATACACTTTAATATGCAGCAATAATAAAGTTATGTACATGATTTGGTATGTCCTCATCAACAGCTAAGTGAAAAACCAGAACACAAAATTGAAAATAAACTATGATCTTAATTATGCAAAATCATTTGCATACTTCACATTTTCTTCATGTATATATATGCACAGGATATATCAGAAGTAAACATGGCAAATGTTAGCAGTGGTCATCTCGAAGTGATGAGATTATTGGTGCTCTTTTTTGTTCTATTATTTGTATTTTCAATGCTTTCTGGGTTCCAGTGAAAATCTATGAATCTGATAACAGTAGGAAAAAACCATTAAAATTATGCTTAAAGGTGCTTAGCCCAGGGCAGGGGCATAGAACAGTGAATGCTGAGTGAGTGAATGGGTCTATCAGGAAAGCTGACAAACTTTACCAGCTCTCTGGCAGCTGTGTTCATCTTTCTTGTAGGATGAGAGTAAATGTCACTTCACGAAGGTTTCATTACCAAGTAAATGATGACGTGTTATAAATCACTACCATAAATAATAAGCATGGACTAATCAAGTCCCTTTTGTGATGCGATGTCTCTAATTGCTTTTAATTTCATGCTTTCCCTTACTGTATTAGCTAATTCTTAAATGTGTAATCTCCACTGTCCTCTCAGTCATTAACATAAATTAGCAATTTTATACTGTATGGAAATCAGTTGGCTGAAAAAGTCAGCTATGTGGAAAATACTGTAAATAACCTTTTTCAACTCAATTAAACAATTTTCGTGTAAAACCACAGGCTTTAAGGAATAAGTAATTGACTAAAGCAGTTAAAAACCTCTGGGTCCAATCCAGAAAACCTTACACAGACAAAATTCTCACTTTCTTCAGCACTAATCTTCTACTCCCAAGTGTATAAAGATAAGGCCAGAGATGAAACCCTATGTGGACAAAAGAAGAGGGATATGAGATAACATTTCTCAGTGTTACATGCACTATCATAGTCCAAAGTAAAATAGCATCAGATACACAACTATATGGGATTCCTGGGTGGCACTAGTGGTAAAGAATCCAGTTGCCAATGCAAGAGAGATGTGGGTTTGACTCCTGGGTTGGGAGGAGGGCATGGCAATGATAGCTTACAGTGAATGATGTTGGATTTGGGATTTGTGATCTTTGAATAAGAAGATTTAGCTTTGGGACAAGGGATCAGGCTTGATCACTCAAGAGCTTTTGAGTAGCAGATTTTTATTAAAATGGAAAAGAGACAGAGAAAGCTTCTGACAGACATCAGAAGGGGGACAGAGAGTACTTCCTTCACTAGTCTTTGGCAAGGGAGCTATATACTTTTTAAATTGGTTATTACAATAAATCAAAAGAATGTCTCACGATTGTAAAAATTTTACCAGACCCACTTCCACAATTTAAGTTTTAAGATAACAGGATTAGAATTTAACAATAGAAAGATTTTACCAGACCCATTCCCATAATATACATTCTAAGATATCAGGGTTAATCAGAAGGTTTTCAGAAAGGAGAAATTGTCCTCAAGCAGGATACATTGTTGTTATATAATCCTTAGTACAGAGTTTAAACTGAGTTTTTTGTTGTGTAATCTTCAGTTTTGGGCTTAAAGGAAAAAAAAAACAAACACACAACAACATTTTATATGACTAAGATTAAGGAATGTAGTGGGGGGGAAAACAAAACAAAACAAAACTATTGTCCTTTCCTCCTCCTTAAGACCCCCAGACCTCTTTCTTCTCCTCAGGGACTCTGGACTTCCTATCAATCTGCCTAGGAATTGACTCTCTCAGCAAACCCACTCCAGTGTTTTTGCTTAGAGAATCCCTTGGACAGAGGGTTCTGGCAGGTTACAGTCCATAGGGTTGCAAAGAGCTGGACATAACTGAAGTGACTTAGCATGCACACAATTATATATAAACTAGACAACCAAAAATGACCTACTGCACTGTATAGCACAAAGAACTATACTCAGTATTTCATAATGACCTATAAGGGAAAAGAATGTGAAAATGTATATGCTATGCTAAGTCACTTCAGTCGTGTCCGACTCTGTGTGACTCTTAACAATCCCATGAACTGCAGCCTACCAGGCTCCTCCGTCCATGGGATTTTCCAGGCAAGAGTACTGGAGTGGGGTGCCATTGCCTTCTCCGGAAAATGTGTATATATAAATATATATATAAATCACTGTGCTATATAGCTGAAACTAACATGGTATTGTAAATTGACTATACTTCAATTTAAAATATTTTTTAAATTAAAAAATAAAGCAAGTAATCACTATGCTAGCTTATAAAATTTTAAAGTTAATAGTGTAACCTGATAAAATAATAATTTTGCTATATGCTTAATGTATCTTGAAAGAGATTAATTAAAGGAAATTAAATGACAGTTTAAGATGCTAGATAATTGAAATACAAATGTTTACTCTTCAGTGTTTTCTAAACTATGGTCAGCTGCTGTGTACTCTCCCAGGATGCTTTGTTTGCAAATAGAAGTGCATGATAAAATGATTTGGGAATTTTATATCATATATACCTCTCTTGAAGGTAAAAAAGCACAGTAAGATATTAAAGATCTGGGAACTTGCGCAATAAAGGAACACCTTTAAATTTGTTTAAAACAGTGTTTAGCTAAATTCATAAATAGAAGTTTTTTTTTTAAACCTAACATCTACTAACATCCCTTTGTGCTATTATTCCATAGGATACACCTAAAGACCTAAAAGCATTACATCAGTATTCTAAACTAATGGATATGGATGTGGTACACATGTAATTAGGAGGTCATTTCTATGGCTGCCACATTCACTTTTTATCCAATAAATAGTGTTGCAAGTAGATGCTAATACAGTTGTTTTTTTTTTTTTGCCCCAGGAAAAACTATATAGTGAACTGATGGGTCCTAGGAGCCACTTAGATCCAGGTATGTCTGATAAAAAACAAAACAAACAAACAAAAACCCTGTTTAAGGTTCTTGATTTAAAAAAAGACATTTAAAAATAATTCAATGGCATAGCATATATAAAGTGTCTTTTGCAGTCTGAAGAGGTATATAGTAACACAAAGGACTCTTATTTCTGCCCTCTCTCCCTTATTTCCATCTGCTACACTGATGACCATTATTTTGAGTGAAAAACTTTTTTACTTCCTGTGCTACATCACTGGATTGTAAGATGGAATGGGGTGGTCCAATGTCCAAGTCCCTGTTAGGTTTGTTGTTCCACTGTCTGCTTATTTTTCCTCAAGGTTCTGACAGATCCCTTCTGCATAGAGCTCACTCTTCTACTCAACCACTCGTTTGGGTCCTTGTGGCCAATCTGTGTAGGCAGGAAACAAAATTAAATCTCTCTCCCAAGTTCTCCTCTTCAAATCACCGAATTGTAGTTTAGAGGCATACTCAGGGCTGTAGGGCATCTATTGAAAGCTTGGCCTGATATGTTTCCTGCTTCATCTTACAGGGCTTTTCTATGCATGACTCACATTCATTCACAGTATACTGACGAAAAAATGATACCACATATAGCAAACTACAGGCTTTCCAGGTGGTACGGGGGTAAAGAATCACCTGCCAGTGCAGGAGACTCAGGAGACATGGGTTCAGATCCTGGGTCGGGAAGGTCCCCTGGAGTAGGAAATGGCAATCCACTCTAGTATTCATGCCTGGAATATTCCATGGACAGGATTCTGGCAGGCTATAGTCTATGGGTTCACAAAGAATTGGACATGATTGAGCATGCACACACACACATGCACAGCAAACTATGAAACAGGAGTGATCAAAAATACACAAACAAACAAAAAATGATGCATGATCTGGAAAAGAAATTGCTACCTTAACTGTTATCTTTAGCATAACTTTTACACTAAGACCCTAACATAATGATAATCTTCATTAGTTCCTTCTACTAAGAAAATTCCAGAAAATTGTGCTTGAGATAATAGAGGAATCTACAGAAAATCTTGCTTGCTCTTGGACTATAAGCTGCTAGAATGAATTTTTGTGCCTTTATTTCTACCAGCAATCCTTTTAAAGTTAAACTTACTATTAAATTAACATTTATATGAACTCTAAAGAAGAAACAAAGAAGAGCTTCAAAAGAAGAAATATTTATACACTGTATTTCTTGAGGTCAGTTGTGTTGGAGTTTTTATTCAGTAGTGTCTCTGTCCAAAAACTTATATTCACACTTGATTTGCTTTTTAAATAGAAAGTTTGTTTATGAACCATTGCTTATTACTTGCTGTTAGAATCTGTATGTTTCTCTTCCCCCTACCCTCCAGGCATTTCCCTTGTCTTTGATAATTATTATTTCTCTCTGGGATTTTTTTACATGTATATTATTTCTTTCTCTCTTGTCAGACTTGTGTTTAGCATTATTTTCCTAGTTTAAGGTGACTCCAGAATCTATTCTATGGTGATTCCTCTAGGGAGTTGGGTAAAATATTTGAATTTGAAAGCACTTTGAGGAATACATCTCAATCCAACTCAAATATATTAAATTTAAGGAAGGACCACATATCATAGAATGAGTAACAAACAGTTGTTTTATGTCCTCAGTAGCTTGATAAGTTAGAACTGAAATAAGACTCTTATTTTCTTAGTGTGAAAAACCTGACCTTTAAATAAGTTAGTAATATTTACAGTTACCAAATAGGTTTTCAGAAAAAAATTAAAAATAAGACTGGGATAAAACTCTTTAAAAAATTAGAAAAATTGCATTCAGAGATAGAAAGGTAGTCTTTTGTCATCTGTCTAGATTAGCAGTTTTCAGTGGGCATTAGTCCCCTCTGTGGAATATTTGACAATGCCTAGAGACATTTTTAGTTGCCACATTTGTGTGAGTTGCTACTGGCACCGAGTGGGTAAAGGCAAGGGATGATGCTAAACATACTAAACTGCATAGGACGGTTCCTCACAACAAGAATTATCCAGCCACAGATGTCAATCCTGCTGAGGGTGAGAAATCCTGATGAGGATCAGTGGTTCTCAGAATGTGGTCCCCAGACCTGCAGCATCAGGATCAGCTGGGAACTTGTTAAACATGTACACTCTCAAAGTCTCACCTTGGGCTTCCTATTCAGAGTGAGCCCAGCATTTGTACTTTTAACAAACACTCTGGGGGATTCTGATACATTTTAAAGTTCAAGAGCCATTGAAATGGATCTTTCTATCTTCTTCTTCCTTTCCAGCCTTTTAAAATGATGTGAATTTTGGCTTTCTATTCAACCTTTTACTTTGAACAGTAGCTAAAATCTGAAGTCAAGACCCTTTACAACTTCTTCTACCTCAAGAACCTTCTTGTCTGATGGTCTTCTTGTCTGTCTCTAGTTCTCTGTCCCAAAGAAAACACCTTCCCAGCAACAAGTGTGTCTTCTGTTGCGTTGTTCTAAAATACTGGCAATGGTAGATCCTGTGCTTTGGTCTCCCAAGACTGGTTCACTCCATGCATTGTCTAAAGCTGGAGCTTTGTCCTCCAGTGAGTCAGTGCTGAGAAGTGGAGATTTCATGCAGTTGCTCAGGACATGGCATTAATGAGCTTTTGAAGTTAGCATTCTGGGTCTTCTTTAGCCTTGGACCTGTTACACCCATTTTGTCAGGAGTTTAGGGCCATATCCCTATGTTCAGTCTTTCACTTCACACCTGCCAAATCACTTACACGTAGGGTTTCACATAAAACTAAAATCTATCTTGTAAAATGACTCACAGTACACATCTTAGATAATACTGAGTAACATGAGTTTCTTCATATATGAGCAAGTGCACTACCTTTTCTTCCTGCCTGTAGTACAAGAAATGAAACATCCAAAATTGTGAAACCAGGAGCTGAATTTTATTACTTAACACCATTTGGTAACTTAAGAAGGACTGTTAGTCCTGAATACTAGTTAGAAAGGTCTTTGATTTGCCAACCCATCCTTTCTCTATCATGTATTCAAACTCTTATTCCAATGAAGGAAAAAACAGCTTTTGTATGAGCTTTTGTAACAGAATGGAGGAATGCAAATCTTATAATTAAGAACTTAGTCTTCATTATTAGCCTGAAAATCATACAATAAAATAAATCTGGCAGACATAGCCAAATGTTCTTACTCAGTTAATTTGGAAATATATTCATCTGTTGTGGGCTGCTGTCGCGGCTGACAGTTTTGGTTTCCTTCATCTCTATTTAGGGTTTCTGGTAAGTGGTGCTGCTAAAGGCAGTGAGAACCTGAACAGGACAATTGTTGTAAATGTAGAAAAGAGGTGGGCCATGTCACCAACTGGAGCTTTCCTCATGAATCGTCCCCTTCATTTTCATGAGTGCTGGAGACTTCTACTGATCATCAGGCTTTTCAAATGGATGATGGCCACAGAGCCACAACACATACATCGCTTTATTTTGTCAGATAAACTTGTATTCTGACTTGTCGTCTGGTCTCTTCACATTGCATTCAGTGTCATTCTTCCAGAATGGAGCAGTAGTCATGCTATTCATGGTCCTAGACTCCTTTCTCTTTTCTTGGTGTCAAAAAAGAGAGGTGGGAATCTGAATCTGTCTGCATTTATCTAGCTTATTGACATAAATTTGGATGATATCTCTCTTTCTTTCCCTCACATTCTCTTTTTAATTAGGCAGTTTATTTCCACCCTTAAAAATAGCCCTGGCTTCCCTTTTGGCCCAGCTGGTAAAGAATCTGCCTGGAATGTGGGAGATCTGGGTTTGATCCCTGGGTTGGGAGGATCTCTAGAGAAGGGAAAGGCTACCCACTCCAATATTCTGGCCTAGATAATTCCATGGACTGTATAGTGCATGGGGTTGCAAAGAGTCAGACATGAGTGACTTTCACGAAAAATAGCCCTAGAGGCTTCTTATGCTTTGAGATAGCAGAACCTATTTCTGTTCTTTAAAAAGTAGTTGAAATTCAGTAGGTTGCTGTGTTTCTTAAAGATGATCAATAAAATAAATGCAGACAGATTCCTTTAGAACAGTGATCACCCATCAAAACAAGCAATTTCAGGTTGACATTTATGTGTGTTTGTGTGGAGAAAGCAGTTTTTACTTTCCTGAGTCTGTGTTTTGGGGAAAAGGCATTGGAGTGGGTGGTGATAGTCCTCATTGAGGATATCTGTGTGTCCCTGACAGCAGTAGACAATGTAGGTAATGTCATGGAACAAAGAAAGGAATACGTATTTCAGAGTAAGAGACAGTGGGTTACTAGGGTGAAATCTTCAGGCATTTATCAAATGCTTTCTAATTCAGGCTTCCTTTTGGAACCCTTGCCTTGGACATTCTGATATCCTCAGCCATAATTCATTTCTCAATACTGATACTAACTGCTTTTCAAATAGGCCTTCTTCAGAAAAGCTGCCTATCTGTACTTTGCCACATCATACTTATCAGATAATTTAAGGTTCTATTTCATGAGTAAATATGAGATACATTAATGGACCAGCACAAAATTTAGTTTCCACTCCTAAACCTCTAGGAACAAATAGAAGGGATATGGGCACATCTCTTGCTCTGTTGGAGAAGGCAATGGCACCCCACTCCACTGTTCCTGCCTGGAGAATCCCAGGAATGGGGGAGCCTGGTGGGCTGCTGTCTATGGGGTCGCACAGAGTCAGACACAACTGAAGCGACTTAGCAGCAGCTTAACACATTGCTGGAACACAATAATTTGTATCTCAAATGAGTGAGTATGCGACAAAGACCAATTTGTGTTCCATTAGGAAAGTGAATAAGGTTACCAAGAGCCAATAGAAATAAATGGTGCTTTTACTGGTCACTTAAACCACTCCTTTCTCTCAAAATGAAATTGTACATGATTTACTTCAGGTATAATATGAAAGATAATTTTACAGTTACTTTGTTTAACTGAGTTATCCATCCCAAACAGGACAGCTTTGTCCAAACTAGTGTAGTGTTCCTACTCCCCACCAATATACTTGTGTCCAATCAGATAACCTTTACCTTGTTTTCCTTTTAGACTGTTACTTAAAGATACAGAGGGGTAGTTACCCAGGTTAGATGCTGAGAATACTGATGATAGGCAGATTTCAGCTCAGTACCGTGAGCAGGGGAAAGGATGGAAGAGTAAGAACCACATCCTGACAGCCAAGAAAGCTAACATAGATGGGGATAAATATTACCCAACCTTCTAAACTTGGGGTTGCCACCTTCATATCTTTCTTTTGGAGAGTTTCTCTTGCTTAGATGTGTCCCTTTAGCTTTGTTTTCAAAGCTAAACATCTTCTCTTTTCTCATAGTTGGTAGACATTTAGATGGTTTAAAATTCTAAATTGACTATCCTATTTCCTCATTAGCTGGATACCTCAAAGAGTCTGGTAAATAAATGGCTTGGCAAAATGTGAGATGTGGAGTTTTAAAAAATTCTCCACTGGATCAGTTTATCAGATCAATTTCATCTCCTTATCTTGTATTGCCATCTCAGAGGGAGAGGTGCTGGCACATACTGCTTAAATTCACACTGTTGCTTGAGTTTGGATCCTGGTTCCATCACTTTCTAGCTATGTGACCTTAGGCAGATTACTTAACTCTTCTGTGCTTCAGTTTCTCCATTTGTGAAACAGGGTTGGTAATAGTTATTGATATTAGCATGTGTGTATGCTTAGTCACTCAGTCCAGTCACTCTGCAACCCCATGGACTGTAGCCTGCCAGGCTCCTCTGTCCATGGAATTCTCCAGGCAAGAGTACTGAAGTGAGTTGTCATTTCCTACTCCAGGGGTTCTTCCTGACCCAGGGATTGAACCCATGCCTGTTGTATCTTCTGTTACCCTGTTGGAATCTATAATGTGATGGGGAGGTAGTCACGGCTGCCACAAGCAGCCACACTTTCCTCTGATTGGGAACCATCTAATACTACAGGAAGACAGACAAAAAGACAATAAAAACATATTCCAGTGCTTACTATATGCCAGAGGCCCTTCTAAGAGTTTTACAGATATTGACCCATTTGTAATCTTTTGTATTAACCCATTTGTATGACCCTGATCTGTAAAACTCTTAGAACAGCCTCTGGCATATAGTAAGCACTGGAATATGGTTTTATTGTCCTTGTGTTTGTCTTCCTGTAGTATTAGATGGTTCACAACCAGAGGAAAATGTGACTACTTGTGGCAGCCTTGACATTATAGATTCTAACAGGGTAACGGGAGACACAAGAGATGTGGGTTCAATCTCTGGGTCAGGAAGATCCCCTGGAGTAGGAAGTGGCAACCCACTTCAGTATTCTTGCCTGGAAAATTCCATGGACAGAGGAGCCTGACAGGCTACAGGGGTCACAAAGAGTCAGACATGACTGAGCACCACCACCCCTAACAGAGAAGTAGGGCTTAAAGACACTCTCTAGAAGGAATTGTGAGGGAAGGAAACTCTAGTTGACATTTTTTGCTTCTTTCTTCTCCCATTTTCATATTGATGATGAACATACTTCTAGGGAAATTAAAATTTTTTTTCAGTACAACCTGTGTACCTTTATTGTATCTAATTCGTTTTAAGGAATGGGTGACAAAAATAATGCCTAACAGAGACTTCTTTTTCTCATGACACGAGAAGTCTAGAGTATTGATTATTGGTTTAGTGGTTGAGAGTTGTTATGGCTATGACTCTAATTCTTGTGGCTTTGTCTTCATATTTGTTACTTTATTGTTTGTCTACTTTCATCTGAGAAAACCAAAGCTTTCCGAGAACTACTTCCACCTCCACCCTACTTAATATCCAGGAACTTTCTACTAATGTCTCATTGACTAGAAATGGGGCATTCAATAAGCCCTAGATACAGAGGAAGCTAGGAGTGTGAGGACAGAGTTGTCAGATTTGGTCTAAACAGATCATGATCCACTGCTTGGAATTACATACTTACTCTGTACATTCTCAGAATCTATTTGCAAAGAAAGTGGGGGCAGGATGGACATTTACTGGGCCATTAGCAGTATCTTCCAAATCAGCATCCATTTTACAGTTCTTGCCTGTCTCAGTGGTAACCATCTTTATTTGAAATAATATTAAGTATTAATAAATACATTTTTAAGTATATATATCATTTTGTAGTTGTGAAAAACAAGGCAGCTAATAGGTGATGGGGGCATGATTCAAACTCAGGCCCTCTGATGTCATGCTGGTTCCCTCACCCACTTTTCTACAATGATTGTATTAGATAGAACTAGAGGCAAAGTTCTGGCATCTCTCAGAGAAAATGAAACATGATTTGTCAAGCTTATTAATAGAGGGAGAATTCTCTGGAGTTTTCTATAGGAGAGTCTTGAGCTGAGAGTTATTTGTCACAGCAAGTGACCCAGAATTTCCATAAAGCACAGTCTCTCTTCTTAGCCTTTAAACACTTTCATCTCTACCCATTTGAGGAATTCTGTTTTGATCTATTGTATCCTTCTGTCTGGGATCCCCTTTTTCTGTCAATTTATGGTGAGTCCCAGGAAAGTACAACTCCTATCGTGTAGATGACCTTGGCCACTTCTTGACGTTTGTCAATTACCCTTCTGTAATGAAATCTTTTCAAGAAACACATACAATAAGTGTGCCTCCTTTTAGTGTTGGGAGGAGTTCATAGTTCACTCAGGATCTGTCACATAATTTCCACTTGGATGATGTTTACACTTGGTTTGAGGCTCATCAGCTCTGGCTTGTGTGTCTAGCTGTGCAGAGGCAGAGAAGGTGCTGTGCTTACATAAAGGAAATTTAGCAGTTCTCTTGCCGAGAACATCTTGGAGCCTTTTGTTTAGACTATAGAAATGCTAGGGCATTCATTTTTTCACCTCTCCTTTATGACAATGGTGGACCTGGGCATGCCATGGTAAGCACAGGAAAATGCAATGCTCTCATACCTGTTACTGGGGAAGAAGACACTCTTCCACTTAATCCACCCAATATTAACACTCTTGGCATTGTTCCTTTTCCTTTTTCAACCTTCAATACAGAAGTGAAAAGCCATTCCACTTACCTGACACATCATTAATACTTTAATATGTGTTTTCTGATCTCCTCATAACTTTTCAAAATCTGAGAAAGCTTTGGAACCTTAGCACTTCCTCTAGAGCAGGGCTTAACAAACTTTTTCTATGAAGGTTCAGATAATATTTTAGACTTTTCTGGTCATATGATCTGCTGAAAATAATCAACATTATCTATAACAGGTAAATGAATCAGCATGGCTGTGTTCTGATAAAAATTTATTTGGGGACTCTGAAATTTCAATGCCAAGTAATTTTAACATCCTAGAATTTTCTTCTTTAATTTTTCCAACTATTTAAAAATGAAAACAAACAAACCACTCATCTCATCAAAACAAAACAAAACAAAACACTGGCTTAGGGACTGTAGTTTATTGAGTCCTGCTTTAAAGCACCTCTGTTTAATAGAACATTCTGTGATGGTGAAAATGTTCTATAATATCAAATACTTGAAATATGGCTAATGCAACTGAGGAGCTGAATTTTAAATTTTAATTTATTGAAATTTGATTTTAAAGAGCCAGCTGTGAATAGTTGCTGTTGTATTGGACGGACATAGAACTCCGCTGTTATCTGAAGAAGATTCAAAATTCTCAGTTTTTGTATGTTTTAGATTAGAATTTTAACTTCCTGGAAGAAAAAGTCTGATTGGCCTAGTTAGGGCAAAATCATGCAGTGTAATACATACTTGGCTTCCAGGAGTTTCCCTGTTAGTTGGGGTCAAGGTGGGATAGTTCCTGCAGAAGTAACCTGAGTAAACAAAACAACAGGGATTTGCTACAATTTTCTGAAGTCTTGCATTTCAAAAAGAGGTCTCTAATGGAAAGGAATGACTTTAAAATGACATACTGTTGGTAGAAACAGTGTGGGAGAGAGAGTTTATGGCTGTCCCTCATTTTAGCACCCCTTAATTCAAACTGCAATGGTAACTTCTCTAACCCTGGGCCTGTTAGAAAATTTAGCTGTCATTTTGAAAGCTGCTACTTGTATAGTTGGCCAGCAAGCATTAGTAAGCATCTGCCATGTTCCAGACACAGTGCTAGGTGCCTCACTTAACTGTTTCAGACTTATTCATTTCATGAATGTTCTCACACAAAAAGCTGAGAAAGCTGTTTTATGAAGATTTAAAATGGAAGTAAATGACCTTATTATGAACATAGTATGGATTATTATTCTGTTAAAGAAAGCACTTCAAGACTATATTATGAGAAATTTAAGACTCGAGCCTTTTATCAACTTCTGAAACTCTGAAAAAGTTTATTAATATTCAGAGCTTTGACTTTACAAATTAATGGCCTGTTTACCAACTTAAGCAGCTAGTCATTCTTACCTGCTTTGGGAAGTCCCTACCATCTCTAGAAATGTCCTTATTTGTATATGATGAGTGTATGGGAGTGGGGATACTAATTTTGAGTGAGGAATACGGTAAGGCACCCCTGACATTTCATTTAAGACTTAACTGGTAGGAAGGTGCAAACTGGGAAAGTTGTGGAGCAGAGATTTCTAGGAATAGCAATTTCAAGAATCCCTAATGCAGAATGAGCTTCCTTTGTTAAAGGAAGGGAAGATCAAATCTAATGTAGAGGGAGAACAGTGAGAGGTGAATTCTGGGCATGGTCAATAGTTAGATCTTGACATAAGGCATGTTAAACACACGGCACAGATCCAGGAAAGTGTCTCCCATTAGCATACAATAGACACAAGTGACATCACTGACTTTGAAGACTTAGGACTGTTAATTTATGACTGAGTTGAATGGGAAGGATCAACCTTCATGAATGGACATGCATCCAATTGAAATAGAAAGTAGGCTTATAGAATCATGTTTCCAGTGTCATTTAATGTTTCACAGACTGAATAATTCAGAATGAAATGTCTCCTATGGAAGGCAGCAAAGTGGCCTGGTTGTCAAGAAAACTCTATGTGTATGAATTGGAATGCTGATAAATAGATGAACCCAGATGACCAAGAGAAGCTAGCCTATCAACCCACAGAAGAGCTAGAGCTCGGATATCTGAACAATTTCTCTAAACAGACAACAACAATGTGAGGAGCTAGAAAGTAAAACAACAAACAAAAACAAATGAACAAATTATTAAATCTCTGGAACCCCAAAGAAGCTGAATATGCTGTTTAGTCTGTAGTCTGCTTGCTGGAGGCTGGCACAGCAAACCAAAGATTTGAATCAGCATGTATAGAGGTGCCTCAGCAACAGTGTTTTAAATTTCTATGAATGGAACAAAAAACTAGGATTCCATGAAAGAGATAATTTACTACTTTAATTGTTAATGTTTGGAAATATACCTACGAACAGGGAATTTTCAAGGTAGTATTTTCCATGGAGGACATAGAAACCATTTTGAACACATTTATTTATGGTGCTAAAGTGGGGATGACAATTAATAATGAAAATGCAGTCACACTTGAAATAGACAGACTGGAGCTCCATGGAACCTTCAAATCAGTCAACTTAGTCATCTAGGCTCTGCTTTGACATTTCTGCACAGTTTTTGATCACTGGAACAAAGGTGGTAGGATGTCATCATCAAACATAATTTACTAAGCTCATTATGGATATCAAAGTTATTAGAAATCACACAGTTCTATAGAGAGTATAGACTTACTGTTATAAACATGTTTTTTGTTTATGAAGATGCAAAAATTTTATCACTATCAATGCGTACTTGATCAGTTCCTCAATCATGTGCAACTCTTTGATCAGTTGCTCAATCCATGTCCACATGGATTATAGCCTGCCAGGCTCCTCTGTCCATGGGATTATCCCAGCTAGAATACTGGAGTGGGTTTCCTCCTCCAGGGGATCTTCCCCACCCTAGGATCAAACCCCTGTCTCCTGTAGCTAGTATATTATACAGAAAACTATTATAATTCCCAGAAAATTTTATCAAGATTTTAAAACTTTATATGGCTATTTGAGGATAGGTAAGGCAACAAAAACATATTTGCTAATAAGTTTAAATATAGAGCTTAAAAATTATTTAAAAGTTTTAAGCTGTTCAGAAGAACTGACTCACTAGGAAAGACCCTGATGCTGGGAAAGATTGATGGCAGGATGAGAAGGGGAGGACAGGGGATAAGATGGTTGGATGACATCATTGATTCGATGGACATGAGTTTGAGTAAGCTCTGGGAATTGGTAATGGACAGGGAAGCCTGGAGTGCTGCAGTCCATGGGGTTGCTAAGAGTTGGATATGACTGAACGACTGAATTGAACTGAAATGAAGTTGTTCATGAGGTCAGTTAGCTCTTTTGTATATCTGTTTCATCACAACCATTCTGTTTTACTTGTAACCATTCAAATAGCTTCTTGATGACTGGAGAAGAACATAAAAGTGGTGAATGAGAGTTTGCAAAGGCAGTGAATGTGGACGTGTAGTGTGGGTATAGGGAGATGTGATCCATTTTCTGAACTGCATTATATCTTTTTATTCAAAGATATAATTAGAAATAAAAAAATAAGCCACTAAACTTACCTCAAGCACAAATGGTGATTGTGGCTAAGATGTGATTTTATTGTATAAATATTATCATTCTCTTTCTAGCAAGGCTATTTTGCCTCCTTAGCTTTATAATTTCTTGTAAGTTTCAAAATAAACAAATGCCTGTCAACAACCTAGTGCTTAATTCTCACCCACTTCAGTTCTTCTTCTTTTAATTAGATATCTTAAATTATATCTTTGCAGCTGACTAATCGCCAGCCTGTGCCTTCTTCCCTAGATGGTATAATTTAAGAGGACCAGTTCTCCTGGTGTTGAGGTATCGATCAGCCTTGATGCCTCCCATCAGATACACTTGCCCTTTTCAACCTAGAGAAGTAAGCACAATTCTCATATATCTCTGAGTTTGAAAGGCAAGCCAGGAATGGAAAGTCATTTTTATGCAGTATGGAAGTATGAAGCCTTACATGGAAATACCTACTCTTAACTTCTTTTAAAAGTGCTTATTTAACTATAAAATAACTTAGTTTTAGAAAATGATCTTTTCCTATTCATACAATTTTAGGCTCTGTCTTTTAGCAGCATGCACATAAAGTAGAAATAAAATAGAAGTAAAGTATGAAGGGTGAAGATACCACCTGAGAAATGAATTATGGTTAAAATAACTGTTGAAGGAGAGTGAAGGTGATTTGAAGCCCACACAGTTCTAAATCTCTGCTTCCTGCTGAAGGAGGATTCTGCCAGGAGTACCATATGATATAATGGGGGAGAAGGGAGGCTTTCCACAGACCACTGAGCACTTATTTTCTGGTAACCAGTTCATGTCCTATCCTATTCCTGTAATCTTTTTTGACAAACAAGAATGAATTTTCTTCACCTTTTGGTCATCAGAGAAATCTGATGCCCCTAATATTGACTTTCCAATGTAATTGCAATTTTATCTGATGGAATTTCAAACAAATGGGAGTAATAGTCCTGGGTGTCAATTCAAATATATGCCATTAAAAGATTTAGTGATGCGAATACACATATACACCTACAAATACTGTTTTGGAATGGAATGAAGTGATTCTGATGGTTTTAGATTCTTCTTTAGAAAGACCATCAATTATTTAAGTTTGGAATGCAGCCCTCCAGGGGAGAATGTAATCTATAAGTGGTTGAGATTTTAAATTATATCTAATTTTTTGTCGAATGTCTACTTCACTTAGCATGAATGCTTATTGATGATTTTTATAATCTCTAGGTTACAATGTCTGACATTTTTGATCACTTTTCTTTTAATATTTATACCTTCAAGTATAATTAGTGATTGCTCATCAATTTAAAAAGTTATTTACTTACCTTTAAACATGCATTTTCAAGTGCCTTTGGCTGCTTTGAATGTCTTTGTATGTGTGTTTGTAAAGTTTTTCCTAAATAGCCACAATACAAGAGTAAAGCATTAAAGACTGGCTTAAATATACAAACTGTTCAATTTAAACCTATGTAAATTATTTTGAGTTCAATTATGTTTATTCCATCTGTTTTTATCATCTGTTGTTACAATAATTTATTATTTCTACATGGTTTTAAAATGTAAATGAATCAAGAGAGGAAACATATTTGTGGACAGTTAGTTAATAAAACTACATTTGGCAAGTGAGCTAAGTCATAATAATTAATTAAATTTCACTGCCCATATATGCTTGTAATTGTATATTTAGTGTGTATTTGCATAATCACATAATGGGATCTATATGATTCATGCTTTTTTGAGTGTAAACTGGATGCACAAATTACCAGTTCCAAACTAGAGCTGCTTATAAGCATATCACAAAGACATTCGGCATTTTTTAGGAAATGATGTACAAGGGGTAAATAAGAAAAAAAAAGTTAAAAATGAAAGTTATATATTCTTAGAGCAAAGTAGAAGACTTAAAAGACAATTCAAATCATGGACAAGTCCTGACTTTTTTCGCTGAAATCCTGCTTTTAAAAGTATCTGGTATTTTATTGTATTTAGTCACTATTTTTCAGGGAAAGGTTTGCTCTTTTGAAGAGATGGTGTGGGAATGTTAGATTAGGTGTTATTCTGAGCCAGGTTATATGTTTAAGACCTCACATATAATAACTTTTCATTTAGTAATATTCTAATTATCCAGATCACACAAATAATTGATTTAATTTTCAAAATAGAGCCTCGGTTCAGTTCAGTCACTCCGTCATGTCCGACTCTTTGCCACCCCATGGACTGCAGCACACCAGGCTTCCCTGTCCATCACCAACTCCTGGAGCTTGCTCAAACTCATGTCCATTGAGTCAGTGATGCCATCCAACCATCTCATCCTGTCAATCCCTTCTCCTCCTGCCTTCAATCTTTTCCAGCATCAGGGTCTTTTCCAGTGAGTTAGCTTTTTGCATCAGGCAGCCAAAGCATTGGAGCTTCAGCTTCAGTATCAGTCCTTCCAATGAATATTCAAGACTGGTTTCCTTGAGGATTGACTGGTTTCATCTCCTTGCAGTCCAAGGGACTTTGAAGAGTCTTCTCCAACACCACAGTTCAAAACCGTCAATTCTTTGGCTGTCAGCTTTCTTTATGATCCAACTCTCACATCCATACATGATTGCTGGAAAAACCATAGCTTTGAATAGATAGAGCCTAGATAGTTCTTTTAGGGCCATAACCTGGGACAAAATTGTGCATACTGTACTTATGCTCTTGCTCCTGCTGCTGCTGCTAAGTCGCCTCAGTTGTGTCCAACTCTGTGCAACCCCATAGACGGCAGCCCACCAGGCTCTGCCGTCCCTGGGATTCTCCAGGCAAGAACACTGGAGTGGGTTGCCATTTCCTTCTCCAATGCATGAAAGTAAAAAGTGAAAGCGAAGTCACTCAGTTGTGTCTGACTCTTAGCGACCCCATGGACTGCAGCCTACCAGGCTCCTCTGTCCATGGGATTTTCCAGGCAAGAGTACTGGAGTGGGGTGCCATTGCCTTCTCTGCCTTATGCTCTTAAATGTATACAATTTACAGCATTTGCTGAAGGTGACAGGGGACCCACTTCAGGAGTGACATACTGTACATAGCAGCCTCTAGACAAAGTCCATTCTGAGTTGACTGCCTCCACCTCCTCAAAACCCAGTCCTCTCCAGTTGGTCTGTGTTGAGCTGATCAAAATAACTCACAGCAAGTTCTGAGTGACAAAAGCTTAACTACTCAGGTTTATCTGCATATTGAAAATGAAGCTTATAATCCAAATAGATTTCAAATATGCTAATCTGATCTAACCATTCCCATCAGATCAGATCAGATCAGTCGCTCAGTCGTGTCCGACTCTTTGCGACCCCATGAACTGCAGCACGCCAGGCCTCCCTGTCCATCACCAACTCCCGGAGGTCACTCAGACTCACATCCATCAAGTCAGTGATGCCATCCAGCCATCTCATCCTCTGTCGTCCCCTTCTCCTCCTGCCCCCAATCCCTCCCAGCATCAGAGTCTTCTCCAATGAGTCAACTCTTCGCATGAGGTGGCCAAAATACTGGAGTTTCAGCTTTAGCATCATTCCTTCCAAAGAAATCCCAGGGCTGATCTCCTTCAGAATGGACTGGTTGGATCTCCTTGCAGTCCAAGGGACTCTCAAGAGTCTTCTCCAACACCACAGTTCAAAAGCATCAATTCTTCGGCGCTCATCTTTCTTCACAGTCCAACTCTCACATCCATACATGACCACAGGAAAGACCATAGCCTTGACTAGGCAAACCTTTGTTGGCAAAGTAATGTCTCTGCTTCTGAATATGCCTGCTACCATTTCCTGGCCCCCTTAATGGATCAAGTACACGTTTAAACTTCTCAATTCATTTATTATGGCACTGCTTGTCAGGTCCTTCATCTTCTCATCATCCTGGTTTACCTCTTCTGCCTTCCTCATCTCTCACAATTATCTGAGATTTAATTCAATTACCAAGAAACTTCAGTTGAGCAAAGGTTGAGTATTTTTTTTTTTTTAATTGAGAAAATGGTTCAGACAGCAGACTGTTTCAGTCTCACAACTATATTCTTCTTTCTGCTAAGGCCAGATTCAGGAGGTCAGTTGGGAGGCTGTTTCAGGTACCAGTCATTTGAAGATGCTAAAATGTGATTAGAAGAAATGAGAAATATGAAATCAGTTAACTCATGTATTTAAGTGCAATGCCTCTAATAACCAGACAAAAATTTTAAACTGTTCCTTTTTCTGCCAAAGGAGATAGTACCTTTGATTGAAAATAAAAACACAGCACATCACAGGTACTCCTCCACACTGGTTTAACTGGTTTATCCACTGAGCATTTTTCTAATGGACAGAGAAGATTCAAGTTGAAGAGATGGGGCAGGCCACCAATCCAGCGAACAACCAGATACACAGCTGAAATTCCCAAGGAATTCAAACATTACTTAATCATTAAGATTGAGCATATTTGTTTCAGTATTTAAAATTTAAAGTCTTTTTGAAAGGCAGGAGGAGAAGGGGACGACAGAGGATGAGATGGTTGGATGGCATCACCAACTCAATGGACATGAGTTTGAGTAGTCTCCAGGAGTTGATGATGGACAGGGAGGCCTGGTGTGCTGTGGTCCATGGGGTCACGAAGAGTCAGACATGGCTGAGCAACTGAACAGAACTGAACTTTTTGAAGAATATATGCTCAATCCCCGCAAAAAAATTTCTTCTCAAAAATTTAAGAAGAATGTGCATGTAGAACAAAATCTATAGAAAAGATGGAAATGCTTTGTTGCGCTGGAAATAAAGGATAAACCTATTTTGAACAGGCTTTAGATCAGATCAGATCAGATCAGTCGCTCAGTGGTGTCCGACTCTTTGTGACCCCATGAACCGCAGCACGCCAGGCCTCCCTGTCCATCACCAGCTCCCGGAGGTCACTCAGACTCGCATCCATCGAGTCAGTGATGCCATCCAGCCATCTCATCCTCTGGCGTCCCCTTCTCCTCCTGCCCTCAATCCCTCCCAGCATCAGAGTCTTCTCCAATGAGTCAACTCTTCGCATGAGGTGGCCAAAATACTGGAGTTTCAGCTTTAGCATCATTCCTTCTAAAGAAATTCCAGGATTGATCTCCTTCAGAATGGACTGGTTGGATCTTCTTGCAGTCCAAGGGACTCTCAAGAGTCTTCTCCAACACCACACTTCAAAAGCATCAATTCTTTGGCGCTCAGCCTTCTTCACAGTCCAGCTCTCACATCCATACATGACCACAGGAAAGACCATAGCCTTGACTAGGCGAACCTTTGTTGGTAAAGTAATGTCTCTGCTTTTGAATATGCTATCTAGGTTGGTCATAACTTTCCTTCCAAGGAGCAAGCGTTCCAATGAACAGGCTTAATTGGGGGAAAAAATCCTTTAATTCATGACATTTTCAAATAAGTTAAAATGCTATATCACATAAGTACAATAATTACTTACTTTGAACATGTAGAGATGTGATTTTGATTAAAACAACATTTCTGTCTCTGCTGAACATTCAATCCTTGCTAGGGTGATATGAAAAGGAAGGGCAAAGGGAACATGGAATGGGTGGTAGGAAAATGATGTGTTAAAATATTAATAGTCACTTATGATCAGTTACCAGAAAAAAGGCCAGAAAAGATATGTATGTTTTTATATACACAGATATTCATATATGTAATGAAAAAGAGTTTTGTGAATGTTGAGAAGGAAGAAAAGAAGCCTCCAATATCTGGTAACTGGTCAGCTGCTCATAGCCAGGCCCTGTTTTCTCCTGTTGGATATAAGCAGTTTCACAGAACATCAATATCAAACAAGGTCATCTGATACCAGAATGAAATGAGACAAAAGCAAAGCCATTGAGCCAGCCACAAGCAAACATTCTTATTACAGATAATAAGAGTGACACTGCTTCCTTTTCATTTATAGATTTGTCTTCATTCTAGTTTAACACGTTATAGATAAGTTTTATTGAGTTACCAGATTAGAGACTTGCCCCTTCTTTCTGGCAGCACTCCATCTAGGGGGAACCCCTACTTCCTCAGAGCCTCCACTAATCAATCAACTAAAATCCAAATCCTATCCTATAACAGAATTTGTTTTTTTTTTTTTAAACACCATATTACCATGACACCTTTTAGTTCCCATACTGTGTGTTCTGTGTGAATGCATCAGGTAATAAAACCCAACTTGTTCAATGGATGGTGTTTGGCTAAAAGGCACTGACAGTATTAACCACTCATTTATTTTTTCTGCCTTTTTCTTGTCCTACCATTTCATAAAAGAAACATACTCCTTAATTAACAAGTAGTTTTTGGGTTAGAGATACTTTGGTAGAATTTTCACTGAGTTAGATGAGAAACTCACACTGATGGGCCATTTTCTCCCTTTTTGCAGGAGAAGGTGAGAGTATATTAGTTTGTAACATGAAAGATAGAGGCAAATGCAAGTAGTTCCTGTTGTATGAAGCTTTAATAGGCATAGAGGGTAAAGACAGATGCTGAGGAGCAGACAAGATAAACTGCAAACATCTGGTGGTTCACTCACAAATAAGTCCCCTTTTCTTCCACTACACTGTTTGGTTTCAGGGAGCCTGATCACTATAACCTGCACTACCCAGGCTTCCTTTCCCACTGACTTCTGACTGGGCTTGGCTGAAGGGGGAGAGGTGCCAGGACATTGGTCTGGAGGCATTAAGAAGAAGCTAATGGTGCTTCTAGTGACATTCAAGAGAGTAGCTCCATCTCTGTGGTTCTAGATCCAGTTATACACACTACTATATATAATAACTAACTAACAAGACCTACTATATAGCATAGGGAACTCTACTCAATATCTTATAATTACCTACAATGGAAAAGCGTGTCATAAAAGAATAGGTGTATAACTAAATCACTTTGCTGTATACTTGAAACTAACACAATATTGAAAATCAACTATATTTAAATAAGAATTCAGAAAAATGATGTTAGTGTCTATGGACATTCACATCCTAAGAAGGCCACCAATGATATTGCTAAAAAAAAAAAAAAGGAAAGAAAGGCACTTCCTCCTAGTCGCTTCTGTCTAGTTCCAGCTCACATATGCATGTCTTCTCAATTTGCTTCTGATAATACCATCTAATTTGTTTGCTCATTTGCCTTTAAATGGTAGCAATTTCCTGCTGTTGTTATTTTTTGGTTGCCTCAACTTTCCTTGTTTTCATCTCTTCCAACATCTTACCTGGATTAAATTATGTTTTCCTTATCTTATACAAATTGATAGACTCCATAAGCCTAATTTACAGATTCATTTTAAACACCATCATAGAAAATAGATTATGAGTTTTGGCACAGGTTATTTGATAAAGTTACATTTTCTAAAATGAGACAGCTTAATTCTAAGAAGCTCAAAGTGATTTCAGATAACCAAATCCTATGCAAACACAAACCACAAAAAGTAAATACAAATTTATCTTTTTCTCCACATTCTTCATTTTTATTGGTTATATGCTGTTCCAGTTATACTTGTAAATATTTGAACCTATTAAGTAAAAACATTTTTAATAGTCACTTCCTGATTGTTTGAGTTTGTAAAAATAGACATAAAATGACAGGGGTAGGGAGTTAAGATGAAACACATATCTTAATGATTCTTCTGTCCCTGGAAACTGGTTAAAGACATGATTTCTTCTTTTTGATGCAAATCAACCTGAATTTAGCTAGAGTTAAACACAGATCTAACTGCAGAAGATTATCTTCATTTTTTTATTCTCTCAATGGGTACTTGTCTGGATCTGCTTTCTCAAGGCTAAACAATACTCCAGGGTGCTTTCAAGATCAGAATTGAGTAAGTCTCAATATGTATATAAAAGACTTCTGGTGTAGGTCAGCATCTTTGCAAATTGCCTAATACCTCAGCAAGGTGAAAGAAAACCAAAGTGTAAAATAATAAAATTAACGGAACACTTGATATCTCTAAACTCTGGATACAGTTTATCATTAGAGTTGCATTGATTCATCTTTTTTGTTGGCATATTTGCTTGGCTGCTACAATTATAGTTATATCTGGAAGTATTTTTTTAAATTAATGATTAAATTGTGAAGAAATAATTCATTTCAAAATAAGGGGGTCAGTGATTGGTAGATGTTCTGCTTAGCTTTAGTAAAAACAAAATGCAAAGTTCTGCTTCCTCTGGGTTAATTAACATGCTGTAGAGAGCTTGATGTTTCTCATCGGCTCAGGGCAGAGTCCTCACCCATCTTTGGGGCTCAGGGGAATTTTGTTTCTCTTTTGGTTTCTCACCATATATCCAGTAAATGGGCCCCTTGTGACCTGAAAGAATTAATACACCTACTTAACTATCCAAATTACCTCCAGAGAGTGACTTAGAAATGTGGAAAATTTGGCTCAATGATTTTGAAGAGCTTTGAGCAAGTTGGATGAAAGCAATCTCCAAGAAGCAAGGAGAAGTATATGCTACGTATTGAAGTATTGAATATGCTTATTAGATGAGCCTATTAGCCACAGGGGATATTTTAAAATTTCAGCAAGTAAACATTCAAACCAGATTAGCTTTGTGCATCCCTCTTTCTACACATACTTGAGTGCATGATTCATTTTATAGACTTACTCTTATGTTGATTCAGGAAAGGTCCCTTCTATCCCTTTTCTGTTGTTAAATAGGCAGAAAAGTGGGTAGAATTGTAGAGCTCAGTAATGTCAAGGAATCAGCATGAAGGAATGGAGATTTCTATTGTGTATACTCTACATGCCAGAGAAGGCGATGGCACCCTACTCCAGTGCTCTTGCCTGGAAAATCCCATGGATAGAGGAGCCTGGTGGGCTACAGTCCATGGTGTCGCTAAGAGCTGGATACAACTGAACGACTTCACTTTCACTTTTCACTTTCATGCATTGGAGAAGGAAATGGCAACCCACTCCAGTGTTCTTGCCTGGAGAATCCCAGGGATGGGGGAGCCTGGTGAGCTGCTTGTCTATGGGGTTGCACGGAGTTGGACACGACTGAAACGACTTAGCAGCAGCAGCAGCAGCAGCAGCATACTGTACATGCACGAGTCCAGGGCTTTGAGATATCAAACCACATGTCATTTTAGAATTTAGACAAAATTTAAAATATAACCTGGGAATATATTTTGATTCATACCATTTTCCTATGTCTGAGTCATTTCCCTTTTTCTCTGCAAATCTAAGTATCATTTACTTCTGAATACCCAATTCAGCTCTCCTCTTTCACTATTGGGAATTCTCCAACAATAGTTTAATCTATTAAGATCTCCTTCCTTTTAACTCTTCTTGTTCCTATTGCCTGTGTCTCTCTGGGGCAAAGTATTAGGTATTCAGTCAAACTCAATAGATGTTAGTGAAATGAATCAGTCAGAAACTTAATCTTTATTACTTTGCATTGTGTTGGAAAATCACATGACTTGCATGTTATTTGCATTTTCTCTGTTTTAGACTTATTTCCCTTTCCAGACTATAAACTCATTGAAGGCAAAGATTAGTTTTATATCTTTTGGGTATCATTCACAAGGCCTCCTGCAGTCCTCAGATTATATATAAACTTATTTATTGGTTATTGATAACCCCGTGATGACTTTTTAAATCTTCATATATCAATGAATGGATGGCCTGGAGCTCTCTAAGATGATTTCAATGTTCTCCAGATGTGGTCCTCCATCAGATAGTAAGTGATTCAGCACCTAAAAGCCTGAGTGGTTACCTTGTTAATTTCCCATGAAAAAGGTTCATTGCTTAGCACCAATCTGATCTATATTTCTTCCGATATAATATTGCTCCTTTGAGTTTAGTGGGTCATAATTTGCCATTATGTTGTCACTTTGAAGGATTAGTATCTTAGACATTCCATTTTTGGTAAAAATATTTTGTTTTAATATAATTTTTTGCCCCTTAGAGCAGAGCTTCTATGTGATTTAAATCAGGTTCACAACCTTTATCTGAGGAAGCATTTTTATTTCTCTCCTTACATCTGCCCTTAGAAATTATGAAAGTTCAGAAATGGAAATAGGTTGTATAATTTGTTCAAAGGGGGCAGTAAGGCTTGCTACTGCAGGTTTTCAGAAATTTAAATAATTGAAGATAGGTCTAATTTTTCAGAAAGAGCTTCTTTGTTGAATGGCTTGGTGTTGATAAAGACTTTTTCATATAGAACAACAGAGACTGCCAAGATCTCAGAGTTCTATTCTGAATTTGAAGGGAACAAAAGCAAGAAAACAGTATTTAAAGGTCCCCTTAATTCTAGCCAGTCACGCACAAATAGAATTCAGTGCCTCCTGTATGCTCCTTTGCCAGGTTCTGGAATAAAGGCAAGTCAGACACAGGCTCTGTTATAAGAAGTTCATAATCTAATGCAGGAGGCAGAATATACTTAATAGCATACGAACACTGCAAGAATGAATGCACATAAAAGATATAGAGCAGGGGCTGATTGTTTTTCTTCTGAGTTATCAAGAGGCAGATGACTATAAAGCCTTAAGCAAGCAGATTTTGAACTGGGTTTTGAAGTTGGAATTATCCAGACAGGACATAGGAGTGCATATGTGGGTTATTTGGGAGCAAGACATGAAAAGATGGGCATTCCAGGAGAGGCCACATCCTTTATAAAGAACAGGAGTGCCAGATGACATGGAAGTATAAGTGATATGGTGTGCTTGATAGGTTGTAAACTGTTCTGAATTGCTGGAGCAAGTGTGAGAAAGTGGTAGTGGAAGATAAGTTTGGAGTGTTAGTCCATCCATCTACATCATGATTCGCTTGTGAAGCTGAGGAATTTGAAATTTGGTTTGTAAGGGATCGGAATGCATGTAAATACTAGAACAGGAATGAGGAGACATGATCAGGTTATAATTTTAGAAATTTCTCCTGTGTGCTCAGGAGTTTGTGAAGAGACACAAGTAAAGGTAGGGAGACTGGAAAGGGACTTTACAGGTTTATGCAGGAGAGGAGCATATACCTCCTTTTGTAGAAAGTTAAAAATTGTTTATTGATTTTGTGACATTATTTTTTTTGGTGAGAATTCAAGCAGGGAACATTTCATGAAAAGGTGGCATAGTAAAGGACAGAAATGGTATGGACCTAATAGAAGCAGATGATATTAGAAGATGTGTCAAGAATACACAGAAGAACTATACAAAAAAGATCTTCATGACTTAGATGAACATGGTGGTGTGATCACTCACCTAGAGCCAGACATCCTGGAATGTGAAGTCAAGTGGGACTTAGGAAGCATCACTATGGACAAAGCTAGTGGAGGTGACAGAATTCCAGTTGAGCTATTTCGAATCCTAAGAGATGATGCTGTGAAAACGCTGCACTCAATATGCCAGCAAATTTGGAAAACTCAGTAGTGGCCACAGGACTGGAAAAGGTCAGTTCTTATTCCAATCCCAAAGAAAGGCAATGCCAAAGAATACTCAAACTACTGCACAATTACACTCATCTCACATGCTAGCAAAGTAATGCTCAAAATTTTCCAAGCCAGACATCAACAGTACGAGAGCTGTGAACTTCCAGATGTACAAGCTGGATTTAGAAAAGGCAGAAGAACCAGAGAACAAATTGCCAACATCCACTGGATCATCAGAAAAGCAAGAGAGTTCCAGAAAACATCTACTTCTGCTTTATTGACTATGCCAAAGCCTTTGACTATGTGGATCACAACAAACTGTGGAAAATTCTGAAAGAGATGGGTAGACCAGACCATCTTTTCTGCCTCCTAAGAAACCTGCATGCAGCTCAGGAAGCAACAGTTAGAACTGGACATGGAACAACAGATTGGTTCCAAACCAGGAAAAGAGTACATCAAGGCTGTATATTGTTACCCTGCTTATTTAACTTATATGCAGAGTGCATCATGAGAAACACTGGGCTGGAGGAAGCACAAGCTGGAATCAAGATTGCTGGGAGAAATATCAATAACCTCAGATATGCAGATGATACCACCCTTATGGCAGAAAGAGAAGAAGAACTAAAGAGCCTCTTGATGAAAGTGAAAGAGGAGAGTGAAAAAGTTGGCTTAAAGCTCAACATTCAAACTAAGATCATGGCATCTGGTCCCATCACTTCATGGCAAATAGATGGAGAAACAATGGAAACAATGAGAGACCTTATTTGGGGGCTCCAAAATCACTGCAGATGGTGACTGAAACCAGGAAATTAAGAGACACTTGCTCCTTGGAAGGAAAGTTATGACCAACCTAGAAAGCATATTAAAAAGCAGAGACATTACTTTGCCAACAAAGGTCTGTCTAATCAAGCTGTGGTTTTTCCAGTGGTCATGTATGGATGTGAGAGTTGGACTCTAAAGAAAGATGAGTGCTGAAGAATTGATGTTTTTGAACTATCATGTTGGAGAAGACTCTTTGGAGTCCCTTGGATGCAAGGAGATCAAATCAGTCAATCCTAAAGGAAATCAGACCTGAATATTCATTGGAAGGATTGATGCTGAAGCTGAAACTCCAATACTTTGGCCACCTGATGCAAAGAATTGACTCATTGGAAAATACCCTGATGCTGGGAAAGATTGAAGGCAGGAGGAGAAGGGACTGACAGAGGATGAGATGGTTGGATGGCATCACCAACTCTATGGACATGAGTTTGAGCAAGCTCTGGGAATCGGTGATGGACATGGAAGCCTGGCATGTTGCAGTCCATGGGATCGCAAAGAGTCAGACCTGACTGAGCGACTGAACTGTACTGAACTGGACTCAGGTTTGCTGGGAAGGAAGATTAATTTTATGTTAGTGGGTATGTTTATTTATTCTCAAATATATCTTACCATTTATTTCTTAGGTATCATCCTTCAACCTGTGTGTGGAATTAAGTTTCAAGATCAGCTTTACAAATTCATATAAAGACAAGCTATGATAATTACAAAAATATTTTAGTTACTAAAGATGAATGTACATTTTTTCCTGTGTTTCTGACTTGGGACTTTCTAATATCCCAGGACTATTTTATTTTCTGAGATTGAAATAGCATTTTAATATAACTATCCCTGGTTGCACAGTGATAAAGAATCCACCTGCCAGTTCTGGAGATGCAAGAGATGAGGGTTTGATCCCTGAGTCAGGAAGATCCCTGAAATAGGAAATGGTAACCCACTTCAGTATTCTTGCCAAGAGAATCCCATGGACAGAGAAGCTTAGTGGGCATCAGTAATGGGTTTGCAAAGTTTGGAGACACCTGAGCACACACAAGAACATATAAGACCTTACTTAAAAGTTTAGACTATCAAACATTCAGATCATGTTGAAAAGAAATTGTCCTCTGTCAATGGGAATATATTTAAAAAACTAAGTCTCTGTATGACATTTTAGGACTTCAGTAAATCATGGAGAACTTTCATCTAGTACCCAAGATATTAAGTCCATTTAGGACATTCACAGGTGGTTCATATGTATAGTAGTCCAGAGAAGACTTTTTTATTTCTGATGTAAGTTATTTAAAATTTGGAAGAAACTAGACTTGTGCTCCTCTGAAACATTTTTAGCACATTTTAGAAGCATAAGTAGCCTAGGTAATGATTTAAAAATCTTTTGTACTTATTTCAGTGCCCTTTATCAAATAATTTATGGAATGAAATTTTATTAAGTGGTGCTGATGTATTAGAATATATATCACATTCAATTCCACTTAGACAGTGGTAAAAATATTCACCAGCATATGCAAAGTGGGACATAATTGATGGGTTTCTGTGACTTTCTATTTTAAAACACATCAAAGACTTAATTGAGCATTATAGGTAATTTTCTTCTAACCCATAATGCATGAAAATATGAATGTAGCAAATAATAGTAAACACTTATATAAGATGTATTATGTGTCTGGCACATTTCAAGTCTTTAAAGTAGTGACTAATTTCAATCAGCTGGCATATTACCCTATAAATTACGCCAACATGTATAGGAATCATGTCCCAGTAGGTGTCAAAGTCAGTAATTATTGTCAAGGAGAGTCAGTGTTATCCTGGGAGTAATACTGAAGACTCCTGATAGTTCAAATTATGTTTATGACCAATATGGGCTACTTCTCAAACCTCGAGAGTACACATATAATCACCTCCTCTTATTGTCACAAATACTTTGCTGAGCCCCAGGCTTCATGCTGGCAGGGACCGCACTCTCCTTTGCTGAATTATCCAAGGAAACTGGGAACCTGCTTATTCATGGTGTCACTGTTGATGCTGAGTTTGTACATCCCATGGACAGTGGTCCACTATAGCCTGGGTAATCCCTGCGTGCAGCTGTTGTTCTTCTGGGGAGGAAGGTTAACCTTCACCCCTCCACCCCCACTCCCAAGTGATGAGCACTGCCAAAGGATCTATATTCTAGGCCTCCCAGGACCCAAATTCTTTAGCTTACCCAGCAAAACTGATCCATTTTACCTCATTGTTTCCAGTGTCCTCACCAGCCTGGCTGGACCTTTAGGTTTTCCAGCATTAGAAATGTACTGTTGAGAAATCAGCTCTCCTCCTATATTCTTAGAATGAATCCAGTGTCACCAACCTTGATGGTCATGTCACTTTGGGGATTCTAAAACCATACCCTGATACAGGACTCTTATCAGAGCTATCTAGTAAATCCTGATAAAAAGTTCCCCAGTTTTAAATTTCAGAGAGCAGAAATTAAGCTTTGAAAGTGTGAAAGTTGCTTAGTCGTGTCCGACTCTTTGTGACCCCATGGACTATACAGTCCATGGGATTCTCCAGGCCGGGATACTGGAGTGGGTAACCTTAGTACTTAAGGAATTAGGCTTTAAGTACTATTTATTTATTATGTGATCTTTTTTAAAAAATTGAATGGAAGTTTATTTAAATTGTATAGTGCTCTACAATTTTCAAAAGGTTTCACATTCATGATTTCATATATTCTCATAATAACCCTTTTTTCCTCTTCCCCGTATTACCCCTCCCGCATTTGCTCTCCCCACTGGTAACCACTAGCTTGTTCTCTATGTCTGGGAGGCTGCTACCTTTTTGTTTTATTCACTAGTTTGTTGTATTTTTTAGATTCCACATATGAGGGAAACATACAGTTTTTGTATTTCTCTGGCCTATTTCACTTAGCATAGTGTCCTTCAAGTCCATCTAAGTTGCTACAAATGGCAAAAAGTGAAGTGAAAGTGAAAGTCGCTCAGTAGTGTCTGACTCTTTGCAACCCCACGGACTATACAGTCCATGGAATTCTCCAGGCCAGAATACTGGAGTGGGTAACCTTTCCCTTCTCCCGGGGATCTTTCCAACCAGGGATCGAACCCAGGTTTCCCATAATGCAGGCAGATTCTTTACCAGCTGAGCCACAAGGGAAGCCCACGAACAGGAAAGTTTCATCCTTTTATATGACAGAACAGTATTCCATTGTGTATGTATACCACATCTTCATATGCTGATGGACGCTTCAGTTACTTCCATACCTTGGCAATTGTAAACAATGTTGTTATGAATATTGAAGGACATGTATCTTTTCAAATTAGTGTTTTGGTTTTTTTTTTGGATATATACTCAGGAGTGGAATTCTGAGTTATATGTCAGTTCTATTTTCAGTTTTTTTGAGAAACATACAAACTATTTTCCATAGTGATTGCATCAACTTATATTCTCATCAAAAATGTAGGAAGAATCCCTTTTTTCTGCATTCCTCCCAATATTTGTTATTTGTGTTCTTTTTCAGCAGCAGCATTATGACAAGTATGAGGTGATATCTCACTACAGCTTTTGATTTGCATTTTCCTGATGCTTAACAATACTAAACATCTTTTCATGTCCCTATTGGCCACTGCATTTCCTCTTTGGAAATAAAGTTCTTTTGCTCATTTTTAAGTGAATTGTTTGTTTATTTAATGGTGAGATGTATCAGCTGTTCAACAAATTGTCAGAAAGAGAAATTAATTCCATTTACCATTGCATCAAAAAGAAGGAAATACCTAGAAATAAACCTACCTAAGGAGGTAAAAGACCTGGGAAAACTATGAGACATTGATGAAAGAAATTAAGGTGACACAAACAGATGGAAAGATGTATCATGTCCTTGGATTGAAATAATCAATATTGTTAAAACTACCATACTACCCAAGGCAATCTACAGATTCAGTGCAATCCCTGTCAAATTGCCAATGGTATATTTCACAGAACTAGAACAAATATTTTTAAGATTTGTATGAAAACACTATGACCCTGAATAGTGAAAACAAGAAGAAAAGAGCAAGAGGAATCATGCTCCCTAGCTTAGACTTAGACTATCCTACAAAGCAGTACTGCTCTGGCACAAAAACAGACAGAGAGATCAATGGAACAGAATAGAGAGCTCAGAAATAAATCCATGAACTTATGATCAATTAATCTATAACAAAAGAGGCAAAAATATACAGTGAAGGGAAGACAGTTTCTTCAATAAATGGTACTGGGAAAACTTCAGCTACTTATAAAACAATGAAATTGGAACATTCTCTAACACCATATACAAAAATTAACCTAAAATGGATTAAAGCACTAAAGGTAAGACTGGTTACTATAAGACTCCTGGAGAAGAGCATAGACAGAACACTCTTTGGCTTAAATCACAGCAATATATATATTTTGATCTGTCTCCTACAGCAAAGGAAATAAAAGGAAAAAAACAAATAAATGGGACCTAATTAAGCTTAAAAGCTTTTGCACTGCAAAGGAAACCGTTGACAAAATGAAAAGACAACTATATGAATGGGAGAAAATTTGAAAATAATATGACCTATAAGGGATTTAAACACTTTTTAATTCTAAAATTTGGACTTCCCTCATAGCTCATTCAATAAAGAATCTGTCTGGGATGCAGGAAACCTGGGTTTGATTCCTTGGTTAGGAAGATTCCCTGGAGAAGGAAATGGCAACCCACTCCAGTATTCTTGCCTGGAGAATCCCATGGACAGAGGAGCCTGGCAGGGTACAATCCATGGGGTCGCAAGAGTCGGACATGACTTAGCTACTAAACCGCCACCATCAGTTCTAAAAGTTGTTTGGGTCCTACAGTTTGACTTTCTTTTGGTTTATGAATAATCTCGGAGTACAAGGGTTTCAAGTAGTAGCATCCCTCAAGGTGAAACTGTTAGTTCCTCAGTTCTGTCCAACTCTCCATAACCCCATGACTATAGCCTGCCAGGCTCCTATGTCCGTGGAATTCTCCAGGCAAAAATACTAGAGTGGGTGGCTCTTCCCTTCTCCAGGAATTTTCCCAAACCAGGGATCAAACCTGTATCCTGCATTGCAGGCAGATTCTTTATTGTCTGAGCCAAACCACATCTAAATTTAGAAGAGTTCAGAAGAGTAGGTATATGTTTATTCTAAATTTCCAGAAATATATGAGCTTTTTAAATGATAAAAAATAAAACTTTTCTTATTAAATATAATGAAATCAAACCATACTGTACAATGTTACACCAAATCAAACTAAAACACAGACAATAAAGAAAGCAAAATTTCCTAAACTATATCAAATTACATACACATAAAAAGTTTAAATGTATTTCTTTGGTTCCTCATTATTTTTTTATTTAAATATATTCTCTGTCTTAAGAGCTGGACTTGAATTCAAAATCTGTAATCCCAAATAGGGCATACAATTTCCTTTGTAAATGATAATTTTATTCTATACTAATTAGGAATGCAGATTAAGCCTTCATGAAAACATTTCATGCAATATCTCCACTTTCATTCCTCTTTGTATAGAGAAAGAGAGTAAAGATAGAGAGGTAAAGGACAAGTGTGTGTATGTATTTCTTAATTCTTAGCTCAAAGGATGCAGAAGCAACAAAATTATAGCAAAACTTTGAAGGTCAGGAGGTGATATTCAAGGTGCAAGTGGCTCACAAAATGATCTTATTGAGTTGATTTGCATGAGGTTTTTATACACCTGGATATTATAATTTATAATAAGAAATATTTATAAGATTCTGTTTTTATCCTGTTTCTGTCACAGAGCTCTTTAATCCCTTGGACTTTCCTAAGTGATAAGACTACAAAGGGCTTTTATTATGTTAATAAAGTAACTTTTAGGAAGCACCTAAGAATGGGGGCTGGTTTCCAGGAGAACCAACCACATGACTGTCCTTGCAGGGCTGGAACTTTCAGTCCCCCTGTGCAGTTTCTGGGGAGGCAAGCAGTGCAACAGGTTGAGTTTAGTCACCAAAGGCCAATTATTTAGTCAATCAAGCTCCATAAAACCCCAAAAGGACAAGGTTCAGATAACATCTGGGTAGGTGAACATGTGGAAATTTGGGGCAGGTGCTGTGTCTGAAGAGGTCTTGGAAGCTCCAGACCTTTTCCCCATACCTTGTGCTACATAATGCATTTCTTCCAACAGCCATTCCTGAGTTATATATTTTTTATAATAAATTGATGATTAGTAAGTAAAGTGTTTCTCTGGGTTCTGTGAGCCACTCTAGCAAATTAATCCAACTTGAGGGAAGGGGTCATGGAAACCTTTGATGTAGGTTCAATTGGTCAGAAGCACAGATAACGACCTAGACTCATGATGGTGTCTGCAGTGAGAGGGCTGGCAGTCTTGTAGGACTGAACTCTTAACCTTTGGGATCTGATACTACCTCTGGGTAGATAGTGTCAGAATTGAGTTGAATTATAGCACACACAATGGGGTCCAGAGAATTGCTTCTCAGTGTAAGGAACAACCCCCTATCCCACTCCCCGCACTGGAAATTGTGTCTTAGAACACCCCAATACACCTTCAAAAGTCCATCATTTGACATATGAAATGGAAACAGAGTCTAGATTTTGAGACTTAGCTGTTAGGTTTTATTCTAAATACAACAGAGTGCTAACAGAACCTTAAGGAGAGTGACATGATCAATTTGGTTTTTACCTTATTTTTATTCTGGAGAATGAATTAGGCAAGAGCAAATACCAGAATGATTGGTTAGGAAACCATTTCAATTGTGCAGATAACAGATGGTAATGGTTTTATGGTGGATAATGAAGTCTAACAGTCTAATAATATTTCTTAATTTCATCCATTCAGAAGATTAGTGCATGGTACAAAATATGAAATAATGTGCAATTTTTAGTTCAGGGAGAAAGAACACATGGATTTTATTGTCATTCTTCAAAAGGTTGAGAAAAGACAAGTTGAGAAGAAACTTATTTTGGGAGAGGTTATAGAGCTGTCACATCACTCCTGATAGGTCTTTAGACAAGTAAATGAATATACTTATTTCTATGATATGTTTCTGCTTTATTGACTATGCCAAAGCCTTTGACTGTATGGATCACAATAAACTGTGGACAATTTTGAAAGATATGGGAATACCAGACCACCTGATCTGCCTCTTGAGAAATCTGTATGCAGGTCAGGAAGCCACATTTAGAACTGGACATGGAACAACAGACTGGTTCCAAATAGGAAAAGGAGTACATCAAGGCTGCATATTGTCACCCTGTTTATTTAACTTATATGCAGAATACATCATGAGAAACACTGGACTGGAAGAAACACAAGTTGGAATCAAGATTGCTGGGAGAAATATCAATAACCTCAAATATGCAGATGACACCACCCTTATGACAGAAAGTGAAGAGGAACTAAAAAGCCTCTTGATGAAAGTGAAAGTGGAGAGTGAAAAAGTTGGCTTAAAGCTCAACATTCAGAAAATGAAGATCATGGCATCCGGTCCCATCACTTCATGGGAAATAGATGGGGAAGCAGTGGAAACAGTGTCAGACTTTATTTTTCTGGGCTCCCAAATCACTGCAGATGGTGACTGCAGCCATGAAATTAAAAGACGCTTACTCCTTGGAAGGAAAGTTATGACCAACCTAGATAGCATATTCAAAAGCAGAGACATTACTTTGCCAACAAAGGTTCACCTAGTCAAGGCTATGGTTTTCCTGTGGTCATGTATGGATGTGAGAGCTGGACTGTGAAGAAGGCTGAGCGCCGAAGAATTGACACTTTTGAACTGTGGTATTGGAGAAGACTCTTGAGAGTCCCTTGGACTGCAAGGAGATCCAAGCAGTCCATTCTGAAGGAGATCAGCCCTGGGATTTCTTTGGAAGGAATGATGCTAAAGCTGAAACTCCAGTACTCTGGCCACCTCATGCGAAGAGTTGACTCATTGGAGAAGACTCTGATGCTGGGAGGGATTGGGGGCAGGAGGAGAAGGGGACGACAGAGGATGAGATGGCTGGATAGCATCACTGACTCAATGGATGTGAGTCTTAGTGAACTCCGGGAGTTGGTGATGGACAGGGAGGCCTGGTGTGCTGCGATTCATGGGGTTGCAAAGAGTCAGACATGATTGCGTGACTGAACTGACTGATCTGATCTGATGATATGTTTCAAGTTTTAATTTATGCGATTTCTTGATGGAAGAAGTGTATGTGCTCAGTTGCTTCAGTCGTGTTTGACTCTTTGTGACCCCATGGACCATAGCCTGCCAGGCTTCTCTGTCCAAGGGCTTATTCTGGCAAGAATACTGGAGTGGGTTGCCATGCCCTCCTCCAGTGGATGTTCCTGACCCAGGGAGTGAACCCTCCAGTTAATTAGAAATAAATTTCTATCAAAATAACATTTATCATATGATATTATATTTTAGTCATTTTCACATATTAATTATAAGCTTCCCAGGTGGCTGAGTGTTGAAGAATCCACCTACCAATGCAGGGGATGTGGGCTTGATCCACAGGTTGGAAAGATGCCCTGAAGGAGGCCATGGCAACCCACTCCAGTATTTTTGCAAGGATAAGCCCATGGAGAGCAGAGCCTGGTGGGCTGTAATCCATGGGATCTCAAAGAGTCAGGCACAAGTGGCCAGCATGCGCAGCATAATGCATATATTAATTATATAGCTGGGACTCAAAAGATGACTGCTGACTAAAAGCAAATTATTATAATTTTATTGTCTCACATATTAATGTACATTGAGATCCTATAGCACAGTCAATATGGAAAACTGGTTTGATCTATGAATTAGTAGAAATCTGGAGAGGAAATGGGCAGGCAATTTTGAAGCTCAATGCACTGATAAATGATTTTTAAATACTTAGATTTATAGCTGAAACTTTAGAAAATCTTCTTTCCCAAACAGCAGAGAAACATAGATATGTTGCCATGATGAGGATGTTTTTAAAGTATCTGACTCTTGAGGGTAAGAAATTCTAAAAGTAGAATCCTAATTGGACAATCTTCATTCATTCAAATGAGGGGGAAAAAAAGAGAGAATATAGGGTATGAAACTATCAAACTAATGTGTTGTTTTTAATTTTTTAGCTTATAGTGGTTATTTTCAAATACATAGAAATAGAGAAAATACATTTAGATATTTCCAGTTGACTAAATAAATATCTTTTTTAAGAGTTGGCATGTTTAAATAGCCAGACACTATATTTGGTTGTCATGTTTGCTAAGTGTCACTTAATTTCTAGCAGGCTTCTAGCCCCCCACTTCTTATATCATGTATTTGTCTCCTAGTTACTTCCACATTGTTGACTTGACTTACTGATTCTTCGTGATTTGTCTTACTTGTTCTTTTCACCCCTGTATTTCTTGTAAATGCATAGTTATATCTAGAGACTTGATTGGAGTCAAACTCAATTCTTTCTGTCAAGAATATGTCATAGTTTGTGCTGTTTGCTCCTTATGCATTGCATCAAAGGCCTGTACCATCTGGTTGCCCACATTTAATGATGCTGGAAGTAGATCAGGTGTTTCAGCCCACTTAGTACTCCCTTCATCCTTATTTTCAATCATTTTAACATCCATTAATGAAGATTGTTTAGATCCATAACTTTGTTAGGGCTTTGCAAAATGTTAATTTTCAAATTCTACCTTTCCTTTTGTACTTAAGATTCACAAAGAACCTTCTCTCATTAATAATTTGGTTATTTCAAAAGATTGTGCAAATGAAGTCTGATCCTTTCTCATTTCTCACTTTTCCTGATAAAGATTTGGTACCTAAGTATCCAAGGGTGACCAAAGAGGTGTTTTGTTTTTTAAATTTAATGATAAATGAATGCATTTCATGCTACAGTTTTTATTCTTTTTGATAATCCAATTGCCCATCTTTTGTCAGTGGGAACCCCTTTAAGCTGGTTCTTGTGTCCCCTTGACATGACCCTGTTTATACTGGATGTTTCCCTTGCTTTCTGTCACAAAGAAAAATATTCCTAGCTCTTGTGAATTTCTTGTCCTGGAACTGGGAGCAGCAATTTCTCTTTATTGTCCTAGTACCAATTAGGGGAAAATCATACCAAACTTTAAAACTTTTGTAAGTCATTATACTATGTTAAAACTTTTACTTTTATAAATATTTCCAGTATTAACATCTTTTGCAGACAGCTTTCTTTCTTAACTTCTGATAACTTTCTAAGGATAGATTTTAAGAATTTCTCTGTCATATAGCATCATTATTTTAATGTTGTTGTTACATATTTCCAAACTGTCCCTGAAAAGATTATACCAGTTTGTGTTTATGCCAGCAGTATTTATAAGTGAAGTTATCCTATACTCTTGTCAATTTGCTGTTATCCTTAACAGAAAGCAGTGGGAGAAAATTTTTAAATTTTTATTTGTCCTTAATTATTAGTGAGGATGAATTTGTAAATTTGGAATTCAGTGTTAACTGCACTCAGTGGAACATGGTACATTCTTCCTATGCATGCGTGCAGGACTATCTATCCATCCATGTACCACTCATCCGTCTATCTCTTATCTATCTTTATCCATTTCACGTCATTTGTCTATATCCACTTATATATTGGTTCCTACGTGTTTCTGTACCTCATTCCCATTCTCCTGGTGTTGCATGTAACTATTTTATTATATTTCATGTATAACTTTTGGCTCAAATATTTTCTTTCAAAATTTAATTTATGAGGCTTCTCTGGTAGCTCAGAAGGTAAAGAATCTGCCTGCAATGCAAGAGCCCTGGGTTCATTTATGTATATCATTCTTTTTCCTATTTTTTCCCATTAAATATTAATTCCTTGAATCTATCTTTGTTGGGATTTGTACAGAATATAACCACTTTGCTCTAACCACTGCAAAATTCTTCATTATGTGCCATATATTGCCCACTTTTTATTCCCTGGTGGCTCAGATGGTAAATGTCTATCTACAATGTGGGAGACCTGGGTTCGGTCCCTGAGTCGGGAAGATTCCCTGGAGAAGGCAATGGCAACCCACTCCAGTACTCTTGCCTGGAAAATCCTGTGGATGGAGGAGCTTGGTGCAGGCTACTGTCCATGGGGTCGCAAAGACTCGGGCATGACTGAGCAACTTCCCTTCCCTTCTTTCCTATGATGGATTTCTAGGGACCCTTCAATTTCCCACCATCATAAATATTCCCGTATGGACCTATGAAAATTTCCCTGGAATTTCTGAACGTTGTGTATGCAGTAGTTAATTTGCCTAAATAGTATCATAGGATTTATTTCTGTAAGCAGTACAATAATTTTTTTATATACCCACATTTTCATCAGCATTTTGTGTTCTAATTTTGCAAGCTAAAATACGTATTATCTCATTGATTTAATTTGCATTTCTTCAAAATCAATGATTTTTGACATCTTGTAATATGCTTGCTAAATTTATGTATGCATGTGTGCATTTTTAATTGCCTAATCATATCTATGGAGTTTTTTGGAAGATGATCATTATTTTCCCAATTATTCTCCAGCCCTATCACAATCAATATTGGAGTGATTATTCATATATTCTCTTTTCCCATTCTTTGATCTTTGCTTGAAAAACAGCAATCACTTTATTAAGGTATTGATAAGCCCTAATTTCCTAATTTCCACTTATTTTTCAACTCTCCTGGATTGTTTCTCCTTTATTTGAATATTTATTTCAAAAATATTTTCACTGTTGGCTTTTTGTTGTACATTTTTTGAGGGAATATATCTGGACTTATTTTTATTTATTTAGTTTTTTACTTTTACACTCAAATGATACTGTGCTGGATAGAAAATTGTAAGTTTAAAGTTAGTATAGCATTTAAATATATTTCTCAATTGTGTTTTTGCATGCAGAGAAGTCTGATGTCAAGCTTGTTTCTTTGTAAAAGATCTACTATTTCCATCTACGAACATTTAGAGTTGTATCATTACCTTCATTAATCTTAAATTCATTGTATGTCCTTGTAGGATTTTTTTGTTGTTGTTATCTCTCACTCTCTGAGCCTTTTCGGTCCACAACCTTTTATTTAATTTTTTGTAACTCTTTGTTTAGCTTCTTAATGCATTTTAAAGCTTATTTTACATTTTGATCTAGTATTTTCAATAAATTCAGTTGACATACTTTATCTAGTTTTTTAAAATTCCATTGAAATCCTGATGCTCCTTTTTTTGACCTGTGAACCCATTGTCACTTGGGAGAATGAGCTACTCTGTTTAATGATGTGAGTTGACAAAGGGTTGAAAACAGGCTTCCAAGTAGTCACTTGTCTCTTGAGCTTAAGAGGGTGGTGGGAATGAACCCCAGCGCAGAGAGCCTCAGGTACAACAGACCAATCTTGATCACTCCCGTTTTCCTCCTGTATATCATTTCTCTTCTGCCTCCTATGAAGCCTGCAGGACAAACAGCATTAGGAAGATGCCTCGCTAGGCTGTAACTAACCAGCACTCAGGGATTGGACAGGGAGGGAGGTAGAAGCAAATGTCTGCACACTGCTGCTTAATGGGCACCTATTTATACAGAACACACACCCCTGTGGGACTTTTGCACCTTGGACCATCTGCACTGGCATCTAAAAGGCTGCCACCGATTTTTAAGGTGAAGACATAGGAAATGATGATCCCAAACACAGAGGAGAGGGCAAAGCAGTATTTACAAAATTATTCTAATGTATTCTCTCACTGGTTCTGTTCTGTCCCAAGTTTTAGGCAACTACTTCCGCCCAACACATCTTTAAAATCAGCTTTAGCATCTCTACGGAAAGGTTAGTTGCTGAAATACATTTTCCTTCTTCTGTAGTTACTTCAGGGTTAATTTTATAGAGGGAGCCAGAAGTCCCATGTTAAGTTGCCATATGGGCAGGAACCAGAAGTTCCTACTATGTTGAGTAAATATTTTTTTCACAAACCGATGTCTTATTTTACAAAGCATCTGTTCATTCTCTTGCCCACTTATCCTTTAGGGTCTTTGTTTTTTAAAATTGATTTTATGAGCTAGTTATCTATTATGGATATCATTATGTTCCCTGCAATTTTAATAGAAATGTTTTAATGTAAATATTGAAATAAGGATATTTTCTTACTTTTTGCTTTCCTTTGTGTTGTTAATGAATAAAGTAAATTTTATACTTTCAGTGTAGATAGTTATATCTATCATGTCCATTGGAATGTCCCTCATTACTTTAAATCTTAGAAAGTTCTGGGCATCAGAGAAAATTAAGGGTAGGAAAAATTTAAATAACTTAAATATATAGGATATATATGTGTAGTGAACATCCTGATAAACATTAAAAAAAAAATCACGTCCATAAATGTGAGAGGCATATCCATCAGTGACTAGTAATATGGGGAAAAATGCTGAGACAAAATTGAAGCATATAAATTGCTGAAAACGTGTATAAAAAATATTTTAAGACATCCTTTGGAATAAGGAAAACCAAGGATCCAGGAACCAGGATTCAATAATCTTGAGTTTCAAAGACATTTGAAAATTTCTAAAGGATAAGCTTATATACTATTTAGCCTTTTTGAGTATCAATTTAAAAAATCTGTTAAATGATGATGATAAAATTATTGAAAATGTATAGTTTTAACATTTTTAAATCTAATAAAGACTTTATATATTAACCAATGATAATAATGTTAAATAATAAAAATAACAAGAAATGAAATGACCAACTGTAAGAAAGTAAGACAGAGTTAGTTGTCTGTTAAGTTATTTTGTGTTTATCTTTTAAGGAGGATTATATAATATCTATAAAGACTATTCCCCACCCCCAATGATCTGACTTCACCAATGTAAAAAAATGGTAGAATGATACCTAGGTGTTTTCTTTTTTTATTTTTAATTAAGTATAATTGATTTACAATGATGTGTCAATTTCTGTTGTAAAGTGATTTAATTATACACATTATATACATTCTTTTTTATATTTTTTCCCATGATGATTTATCCTGGGATATTGAATAGATTTCCCTGTGCTATACAGTAGAACCTGGTTGTCTATCCATTGTATGTATACTAATTTGCGTCTACCAACCCTACACTCCCAATCCGTCCCTCCTCCTCCCCCTTGGCAACCACAAGTCTGTTCTCTATGAATCTGTTTCTGTTTCGTAGATAGTTTCATTTGTTATATTTTAGATTCCACATATAAGTCGTTTTTTAATGGTGTTTGGCTTTCTCTTTCTGACTTATGTCACTTAGTTTGATAATCTCTAGTTGTAAATGGCATTATTTCACTCTTTTTTATGGCTGAGTAGTATGCCATTGTATATATGTACCACACATTCTTCATCCATTCAGCTGTCAATGGGCATTTAGATTGTTTCCTCATCTTGGCTATTGTGAATAATGCTGCAATAAATATTGGAATGTGGATTTATTTTCAGTATCCTGTTATCATTTACTCTTTCTATTTAAATGTCCTGCTAGAATGTTGCCATCATTGGTCCAATAGAGCTTACCATCATGATTATGAGAGTGAGCCATAATGCAAGAAAAAAGGACATGTCTCTCACTTTAAGAATATAATCCAGAAATTGCACAATTTACTTTCTTTTATATCTCACCGATGGATCTTAGTCAAAGGTCTATTTTTGCTGAAAATTATAATAGGGAATTTGGTCTTTATTCTGAACAAATGTGGAGCTAAGCTTAATATTGTGAGTGAGGCAGAGGATGGATATCAAGGGGACTAGTAGTGGCCTCTGCACATTAATTCTTTGGGCCTTGGACAGCTTTTCTATTCCAATCCAAATTTGTATTATTGTGTTGTCTTAAATTCTTAACAATTACACATTTGTAACCTGAATTTCTCGCAAGTTTCGAATAAAGATTTAGAAAAATTTAAAGTAATCAGACAGATTTTACTTTATGAACCCATCAAGATTGATCCACTGTCAATAAAACCTTTGAAATGAATGAATAGTAGGAAAAGAAGCATTGGATAGAAGGAGAAAAAGGTAATCTAATAAAATATACTAATTCCATCATGCATTTGACAAATGCATATTTAAAGTACATACTATATTTCAGTATTGATCTAGACACTGTCATTAAAATGGTAAGCCCAAGCCACTTTGGTTCCTGCCAAGAAGAAAGAGAGAAAGCAGTTACTCAGATCATCACACAATTAAGTGTGAAATTGGAGCTGAGGTAATTGTTGTGAAGAAAGTCAAATGGCATCAGGGGAACCTATACTAGTGGTATTTACCCAGTGAATGAAACTGGAGCCTATTATACAGAGCGAAGTAAGCCAGAAAGAAAAACACCAATACAGTACACTAATGCATATATATGGAATTTAGAAAGATGGTAAGGACAACCCTATATGTGAGACAGCAAAAGAGACACAGATGTATAGAACAGTCTTTTGGACTCTGTGGGAGAGGGAGGGGGGATGATTTGGGAGAATGGTATTAAAACATGTATAATATCATATAAGAAATGAATCGCCAGTCCAGGTTCGATGCAGGATACAGGAAGCTCGGGGCTGGTGCAGTGGGATGACCCAGAGGGATGGTATGGGGAGGGGAGTGGGAGCGGGGTTCAGGATGGGGAACACATGTACACCCATGGTGGATACACATTGATGTATGGCAAAACCAATACAATATTGTAAAGTAAAAAAAATAATAAGGGTAAAAAATTAAAAAAAAAAGAAATCAAGGAAGTCATCATTTAATGTGAGCTTAAGGATTCATTCTCTCTAGAAAGAGATCTAGTTCTCATAGAAGCAAGATGTCTAAATGATCCCTTCTTCTCCCATCTTCTTCCTCTTCTTTCCTCTTCCTTTCCCCCCTCTCCTTTCTCCTCTTTCCTCCTTCTTATCCCCTTTTCTCCTTCCATTTTCTTCTTCTTCCATCTTACCATTTTCCTTCTTTCCCTTCCCTCCTTTCTTCCTTCTTTCTTCCTTCTTTCCTTTTTACAGAGGTTATACTCCTCTCTGCTTATTTCTCTAACTGGATCATGCCACTGTTCTGAAGATAGCTTGGTTCCAAGTTCAGGTTTTGTACACAGCCCATGTGCAAGTTTAATATTCCATAGAAATTTTTAAGAAACAAGACAGGGATACCGGTACATGATAGGGTGAAATTTACACATGATGAATCATTTGCCAAGTAGGTCTACTTTCTTTACTGTAGATGATTTTGACTTGTGTTCTGGCTACTGTTACAGTAATAGAGAAAATTTTGATCTTGACTTTGCTTTTGGACAGCTCTGGGTCTCTTAAAATTTTAAACTTAGTCCTTCTTTGATAAATTAAATCCCTTTGGGATAGTGATCAGTTTCTTAGAATCTCTGCCCTCTTTCCTTTTTATATTTCTTTCTCTGCTTCTTGGCTGATAACTCCTCACTATCACTACCATCAACACCAAAGTCCTACCTCCTGCCAACATTCAAGACCAGGAGAAGATCAGATCAGATAAGATCAGATCAGTCGCTCAGTCGTGTCCGACTCTTTGCGACCCCACGATCCGCAGCACGCCAGGCCTCCCTGTCCATCACCAACTCCCGGAGGTCACTCAGACTCACATTCATCGAGTCAGTGATCCCATCCAGCCATCTCATCCTCTGTCGTCCCCTTCTCCTCCTGCCCCCAATCCCTCCCAGCATCAGAGTCTTCTCCAATGAGTCAACTCTTCGCATGAGATGGCCAAAATACTGGAGTTTCAGCTTTAGCATCATTCCTTCCAAAGAAATCCCAGGGCTGATCTCCTTCAGAATGGACCGGTTGGATCTCCTTGCAGTCCAAGGGACTCTCAAGAGTCTTCTCCAACACCACAGTTCAAAAGCATCAATTCTTCTGCGCTCAGCCTTCTTCACAGTCCAACTCTCACATCCATACATGACCACAGGAAAAATCATAGCCTTGACTAGGTGAACCTTTGTTGGCAAAGTGATATCTCTGCTTTTGAATATGCTATCTAGGTTGGTCATAACTTTCCTTCCAAGGAGTAAGCGTCTTTTAATTTCATGGCTGCAGTCACCATCTGCAGTGATTTTGGAGCCCCCAAAATAAAGTCTGACACTGTTTCCACTGTTTCCCCATCTATTTCCCATGAAGTGATGGGACCAGATGCCATGATCTTCATTTTCTGAATGTTGAGCTTTAAGCCAACTTTTCACTCTCCACTTTCACTTTCATCAAGAGGCTTTTGAGTTCCTCTTCACTTTCTGCCATAAGGTTGGTGTCATCTGCATATCTGAGGTTATTGACGTTTCTCCCAGCAATCTTGATTCCAACTTGTGTTTCTTCCAGTCCAACGTTTCTCATGATGTACTCTGCATATAAGTTAAATAAACAGGGTGACAATATACAGCCTTGATGTACTCCTTTTCCTATTTGGAACCAGTCTGTTGTTCCATGTCCAGTTCTAACTGTTGCTTCCTGACCTGCATACAAATTTCTCAAGAGGCAGATCAGGTGGTCTGGTATTCCCATCTCTATCAGAATTTTCCACAGTTGATTGTGATCCACACAGTCAAAGGCTTTGGCATAGTCAATAAAGCAGAAATAGATGTTTTTTTGGAACTCTCTTGCTTTTTCCATGATCCAGCTGATGTTGGTCATTTGATCTCTCGTTCCTCTGCCTTTTCTAAAACCAGCTTGAACATCAGGAAGTTCACTGTTCGCATATTGCTGAAGCCTGGCTTGGAGAATTTTGAGCATTACTTTACTAGCGTGTGAGATGAGTGCAATTGAGCAGTAGTTTGAGCATTCTTTGGCATTGCCTTTCTTTGGGATTGGGATGAAAGCTGACCTTTTCCAATACTGTGGCCACTGCTGAGTTTTCCAAATTTGTTGGCATATTGAGTGCAGCACTTTCACAGCATCATCTTTCAGGATTTGGAATAGCTCAACTGGAATTCCATCACCTCCACTAGCTTTGTTCCTAGTGATGCTTTCTAAGGCCCACTTGACTTCACATTCCAGGATGTCTGGCTCTAGATCAGTGATCACACCATCATGATTATCTGGGTCATGGAGATCTTTTTTGTACAGTTCTTCTGTGTATTCTTGCCACCTCTTCTTAATATCTTCTGCTTCTGTTAGGTCCATACCATTTCTGTCCTTTGTCGAGCCCATCTTTGCATGAAATGTTCCTTTGGTATCTCTGATTTTCCTGAAGAGATCCCTAGTCTTTCCCATTCTGTTGTTTTCCTCTATTTCTTTGCATTGATCACTGAAGAAGGCTTTCTTATCTCTCCTTGCTATCCTTTGGAACTCTGCATTCAAATGGGTATATCTTTCCTCTTCCCTGTTTTTCAATTCTCTTCTTTTCACAGCTATTTGTAAGGCCTCCCCAGACAGCCATTTTGCTTTTTTCATTTCTTTTCCATGGGGATGGTCTTGATCCCTGTCTTCTGTACAATGTCACGAACCTCATTCCATAGTTCATCAGGCACTCTATCTATCAGATCTAGGCCCTTAAATCTATTTCTCACTTCCACTGTATAATCATGAGGGATTTGATTTAGGTCATACCTGAATGGTCTAGTGTTTTTCCCTACTTTCTTCAATTTCAGTCTGAATTTGGCAATAAGGAGTTCATGGTCTGAGCCACAGTCAGCTCCTGGTCTTGTTTTTGCTGATTGTATAGAGCTTCTCCATCTTTGGCTGCAAAGAATATAATCGATCTGATTTTGGTGTTGACCATCTGGTGATGTCCATGTATAGAGTCTTCTCTTGTGTTGTTGGAAGAGGGTGTTTGCTATGACCAGTGCATTTTCTTGGCAAAACTCTATTAGCCTTTGCCTTGCTTCATTCTGTATTCCAAGGCCAAATTTGCCTGTTACTCCAGGTGTTTCTTGACTTCCTACTTTTGCATTCCAGTCCCCTCTAATGAAAAGGACATCTTTTTTGGGTGTTAGTTCTAAAAGATCTTGTAGGTCTTCATAGAACCATTCAACTTCAGCTTCTTCAGTGTTACTGGTTGGGGCATAGACTTGGATTACTGTGACATTGAATGGTTTTCCTTGGAAACGAACAGAGATCATTCTGTCGTTTTTGAGATTGCATCCAAGTACTGCATTTCGGACTCTTTTGTTGACCATGATGGCTACTCCATTTCTTCTGAGGGATTCCTGTCTGCAGTAGTAGATATAATGGTCCTCTGAGTTAAATTCACCCATTCCAGTCCATTTTAGTTCGCTGATTCCTAGCATGTCGACATTCACTCTTGCCATCTCTTGTTTGACCACTTCCAATTTGCCTTGATTCATGGACCTGACATTCAAGGTTCCTGTCCAATATTGCTCTTTACAGCATTGGACCTTGCTTCTATCACCAGACACATCCACAGCTGGGTATTCTTTTTGCTTGGCTTCATCCCTTCATTCTTCCTGGAGTTATTTCTCCACTGATCTCCAGTAGCATATTGGGCCCCTACTGACCTGGGGAGTTTCTCTTTCAGTATCCTATCATTTTGCCTTTTCATACTGTTCATGGGGTTCTCAGGGCAAGAATACTGAAGTGGTTTGCCATTCCCTTCTCCAGCGGACCACATTCTGTCAGATCTCTCCACCATGACCCGCCCATCCTGTGTTGCCCCAGAGGCATGGCTTAGTTTCATTGAGTTAGACAAGGCTGTGGTCCTGGTGTGATTAGATTGACTAGTTTTCTGTGAGTACGGTTTTAGTGTGTTTGCCCTCTGATGCCCTCTTGCAAGACCTACCGTCTTACTTGGGTTACCCCACCTTGGGCGTGGGGTATCTCTTCCCCGCTGCTCCAGCAAAGCACAGCCATCTCACCTTACCTTGAACAAGAGGTCTCTCCTCACCGCTGCCCTTCCTGACCTTGGAGGAAGGGTATCTCCTCACCGCCCCCTTCCTGACCTCGGTCGTGGGGTAGCTCCTCTCGGCTGCGCTTAGTGTGCCAGTCGCAGCCGCCGAGGCACTTAGTGTGTTGGTCGCAGCCGCCGAGGTGCTTAGCGCGCTGGAGAAAGATTATAGAACATAATAGTGATGGGGAGTATGGTTCACTGGCTCTTGTTGACTTCTGGTTGATGTGTAGCTCCTCTTGCCAGCTCTTTGGAAGTTGATTTATATCCTTGCTGCTCTTGCTTCTGACCTATCTTTGGCTGCCATAACCTGTAGTCTCCTTTCTCAACATGGGCAGTCCGTATACTTTATCCTACTGTGACTTTCAACCAGTATTTTTAGCCCCTGCCCTCAACCTTTCACTGGTGCTGCAGATTCCCATAATCTCTCTTTTGGTTTCTGGTTTGGGAAGTTGATTCTATATCATTCTTCCAGAAGATCACAATCTTGCATCTTTAGCTATCTTCTGAATTTCTCAGGAAGACAAAAAGGAATTTCTGGATCCTCTAAATGTCAAACAGACTGAACTGAAACAGAGAGCTATTTCAAGTCCATCCACCTGGACCCTCCCTTCAGTCATTTATATTCTTATCACTCAGACACTGTGTTCACCGTGGCACCAAAAAAACCTCAGGGTTTCTCTGAAAGACATGCCTTCCTTGGAGGTTGTGATAAGGAATAACTCATTTATCTTGGAATTCTACCAAACTATTTGCATGTTTTTACAGTCATACCTTCTCCCCAGTCTCCTTATTTGACTTTGGGGCTGCCTTGGAGGGTTGTTTAAAAAGCCTTCCATCTTCCCCTCAGAATTCTCTTTCCATTCTCTCTTTCTGTCAGGCAAGGATGGTCCTAAATCATTTCTTTTTGCTTCCCAAGATGGTATTTGCCCTCCACTTGCTTATAGAAATAAGTACCAAAGTCATATCTATACTAATAGCTGAAGAACTGCAGAGAAAACTTCAAGTTACAGAGAAAAATATCATCAGGGAATATTTTACAGTGTATCATCCTGCTATAGAGTAGGGACAGATATTCCAGACAGAAGGAACAATGTATTGAGAGTCCCTGGGTGGGAAGGAATAAGACCAGTATGGTCAGAATGGAGGAGGGAACAGCTAGGGTCCTAGGAAATGAGGCTGAAGGAAGTGCTGACCAGTTAATGAAGAGCCTCCTAGACCATGTGAAAGGGGTCTGTTGAAAATGTTTCTATTCAGGTAAGGAACCTGGCTGTGGTTTCTTCTGAATCTTCAAAAAGCACAAATAAGAAGCAGCAAAAAAAGATCCTCCCTCTGAGCATCCTGTTTGCATTTTATTTTAGTCTAAGATCTGATAACTTTCATGCTTCCATGAAGTAAGTAAGAATAGATGCTGAACCAGAAACCCATAGATGATCATCCCAGGATGATCATAAGGTGATTTATAGGGTGGGGGTTTTTGTGTTAAAGATGTGTTACTTTTTACTATTCTTATATGCTGTCATCATTACTAGTTGTGGCAAAGAGAAAGAGGGAAGAAGATTCCAGGTCCAGATTGCACCAGGATCTTATAGGCCTGCTGGTCATCTTGGTGACAGTTTTAGAACCTGATTTTGGTCTCTGTAGACAGCAGAAAGGAGAACAGTGAAACCATAGGGAAACATTTCAAAGCAGTATGTGCAGTCTGAGTTATGGGCCTTTCCTTCAAGTCAATGTGTGCAAAAACTACGCTGTTTGTTGTATTATAGCTTGCTGGTATTATCCAGCTAAGAGAGAGGACTGAGGCTTGGATAGACCTATTTGTACAGGTAGGTTTGCATTACCTGTTGTTTATCTGTAAAAATAAATATTGAAATTGGTTTTCTGCCTCCTGTGTAGTACTTGCACTCTTTGGAATAACATAATAACTCAGCCTAAATTCAACATTTGTTATTTTCAGTGTTAGAATCAGTTCAGTTCAGTTCAGTTCAGTCACTCAGTCATGTCCAATTCTTTGTGACCCCATGGACGGCAGGATGCCAGGCTTCTCTGTCCATCACCAACTCCCAGAGCTTACTCAAACTTATGTCCATTGAGTCGGTGATGCAATCCAACCATCTCATCCTCTGTCGTCCCCTTCTCCTCCCGCCTTCAATCTCTCCCAGCATCAGGGTCTTTTCAAATGAATCAGTTCTTCACATCAGGCGGCTGAAGTATTGGAGTTTCAGCTTCAGCATCAGTCCTTCCAATGAATGTTCAGGACTTATTTCCTTTAGGATAGACTGGCTAGATCTCCTTGCAGTCCAAGGGACTCTCAAGAGTCTTCTCCAACACCACAGTTGAAAAGCATCAATACTTCAGCGCTCAGTTTTCTTTATGGTTCAACTCTTACATCCATATGTGACTACTGGAAGAACAAAAGCTTTGACTAGACGGCTCTTTGTTGAAAAAGTAATGTCTCTGCTTTGTAATATGCTGTCTAGTTTGGTCATAACTTTCCTTCCAAGGAGTAAGCATCTTAATTTCATGGCTGCATTCACCACCTGCAGTGATTTTGGAGCCCCCAAAAATAAAGTCTGACACTGTTTCCACTGTTTCCCCATCTATTTCCCGTGAAGTTATGGGACCAGATGCCATGATCTTAGTTTTCTGAATATTGAGTTTGAAGCAAACTTTTTCACTCTCCTCTTTCACTTTCATCAAGAGGCTCTTTATTTCTTCTTCGCTTTCTGTCTGAGGTTATTGATATTTCTCCTGGCAATCTTGATTCCAACTTGTGCTTCATCTAGCCCAGCATTTTGCATGATGTACTCTGCATAGAAGTTAGATAAGCAGGGTGACAATATACAGCCTTGACGTACTCCTTTCCTAATTTGGAACCAGTCTGTTGTTCCATGTCCAGTTTTAACTGTTGCTTCTTGACCTGCGTACATATTTCTCAAGAGACAGGTCAGGTGGTCTGTTATTCCCATCTCTTTCAGAATTTTCAATGGCTTGTTTTGATCCACACAGTCAAAGGCTTTGGCATAGTCAATAAAGCAGAAGTAGCTGAGCGACTTCACTTTCACTTTTCACTTTCATGCATTGGAGAAGGAAATGGCAACCCACTCCAGTGTTCTTGCCTGGAGAGTCCCGGGGACGGGGGAGCCTGGTGGGCTGCCATCTATGGGGTCGTACTAGTCGGACACGACTGAAATTACTTGGCAGTGGCAGTAGTAGTTGGTTTTCTGGAACTCTCACTTTTTCAGTGATCCAATGGATGTTGGCAATTTGATCTCTGGTTCCTCTGCCTTTTCTAAATCCAGCTTGAACATCTTTAAGTTCATGGTTCATGTACTTTTGAAGTCTGGCTTGAAGAATTTTGAATTACTTTGCTAGCATAGGAGATGAGTTGTAATTGTGTGGTAGTTTGAGCATTCTTTCGCATTGCCTTTCTTTGGGATTGGAATGAAAACTGACCTTTTCCAGTCCTGTGGCCACTTCTAAGTTTTCCAAATTTCCTGGCATATTGAATGAAGCACTTTCACAGCATCATCTTTTAGGATTTGAAATAGCTCAGCTGGAATTCCATCACCCCACTAGCTCTGTTAGTAGTGATGCTTCCTAAGGCCCACTTGACTTCACATTCCAGGATGTCTGGCTCTAGGTGAATGATCATACCATTGTGATTATCTGGGTCATGAAGATCTTTTTTGTACAGTTCTTCTGCGTATTCTTGCCACCTCTTGTTAATATCTTCTGCTTATGTTAGGTCCATGCCATATCTGTTCTTTATTGTGCCCATCTTTGCATGAAAAGTTCCCTTGGTACCTCTAATTTTCTTGAAGCGATCTTTAGTCTTTCCCATTCTCTTGTTTTCCTTATTTCTTTGCATTGAACACTTAGGAAGGCTTTCTTATCTCTCCTTGATATTCTTTGGAACTCTGCATTCAGATGTTTATATCTTTCCTTTTCTCCTTTGCATTTCACTTATCTTCTTGTCACAGCTATTTGACCCATGCCTCTGCTGGAGACTCCTGGACACTTATGGGCAAGTCTGAGTCAGTCTCTTGTGGGGTCACTACTCCTTTCTCCTGGGTCCTCGTGAGCACAAGGTTTTGTTTGTGCCCTCACAGTCTGTTTCCCCAGTCCTGTGTAAGCTCTGGGGGCTCTACGGTGGGGTTAATGGCCACCTCCTCCAAGAGGGCTTATACCATACCCAGGTCTACTGCACCCAGAGCCCCTGCCCCTGCAAAGTCCATTGCTGACCTCCACATGAGATGCTCAAACAATTCTGTCACAGTCTCTGTGGGATCTCTGTGTCCTGGTGCACACAACGTTTGCTTGAGTCCTCTGAACATCTCTGGCAGGTATGGGCTTTGATTCTAAATATGATTTCACCCCTCCTACTGTCTTGCTGGGGCTTCTCCTTTGCCCTTGGATGTGGGGTATCTCCTCAACGTCACTCCAGTGCCACGCAGCTGCCACTCCATTGTTAGAATACACTTTATCTTTTTTTAGTGAGAAGAGATTTTGGGGAGAAGTCTAATGAGATTTCTTGTCAACAGATTTTTTTCCCCCTAAGTGTTAAACGGTGATCAGTGTGTTTGGAGAACAGATTAAAATTGTCTGAAATTGTGAGAAGAGAAAGTAGCCCTGCATTGAATGAAGACAAATCAAAAATGAAAGAGAGAGAAAGAAAAAAAGCAAAGTAAAAGGTCACACTTTCAAGTTTCAAATGCACTTTTTTTTGGAAAAGTAGTAATTTTCACAATTATGAGACAAGACATCTGCAATCTAATTTCAGCTTCAATACTAATGATCTTTACAGTCTTGGACAAATGATTTGATATGCTGGTGGCTCAAATTTCAGAAATTAAAAACAGATTTGAATAGATGAAATGCTGTCTTATTTTTCCTCCTGTATCTTACTATACTGTAATGGTGAATTTTATGTGCCAAGTTGATAGGGCCAATGGGTGACCAGCCAGGTGCCCTTAATATGTCTGTGAGGGTATTTTTAGACAAGATTAATATTTAGCAGTAGACAGAGTAAAGCAGATTACCCTCCCTGATATGGGTGATATTGTTGTTTAGTTGCTAAATTGTGTTCGAGTCTTTGTAAACCTGAGGACTGTAAGCCATCAGGCTTCTCTGTCAATGGGATTGGACAAGAATACTGGAGTGAGTTGACATTTCCTTCTTCAAGGGTTCTCCCTAACCCAGGCATAAAACCAGCATCTACTGAATTGCTTCCCTGGGCTTCCCAGGTGGTGCTGTGGTAAAGAATCCACCTGCCAATTCAGGAAACTCAGGGGACACAAGTGATGCAGATATGATCCCTAGGTTGAGAAGATTCCCTAGAGGAGGAAATGGCAATCCAATCCAGTATTCTTGCTTGGAAAATTCCATGGACAGTGGAGCCTAGCAGGCTACATTCCATGGGGTCTCAAAGAGTCAGACAGGACTGAGCAACTGAACACTTTACTACTGAGCCAGCTGGGAAGTCCAAGGCACTAATACAAATGTGGGTGGGACTCATCTAATCACTTAATGGTCTGAAAAGAACAAAAAGACTGAATCTCAGGTGAATAAGAAGGAATTTCCCCCTGCCTGACTGTCTTGATTATTCCTGCCTTCTAACTCAGACTGAAACATTGGCTGTTTCTGGGTCTCAAGCCTGCAGACCTATAGATTTGGAAACTACACAATCATCTCTCCTGAGTCTCCAGATTCCTGATTGCAGATCTTGGGACTTGAAAGCCTCCATAATTGCTTGAGCCAATTCTCTCTCTGTCTCTCTCTGTCTCTCTCTCTCTCTACACACACACACACACACACACACACACACACACACACATATGTATGTATATATGGTATAACTGAAGTCATTAGTCACTCAGCTGTGTCTGATTCTTTGCGACCCCATGGACTGAAGCATGCCAGGCTTCCTTCCCTGTACATTACCAACTCCTGGAGCTTGCTCGAATCATGTCCATCGAGTTGATGATGTCATCCAACCATCTCATCCTTTGTCTTCCCCTTCTCCTCACATCTTCAATATTTCCCAGCACTAGGGTCTCTTCTAATAAGTCAGTCCTTTACATCAGGTGGCCAAGGTATTGGAGTTTCAGCTTCAGCATCTGTCCTTCCAATGAATATTCAGGACTGATTTCCTTTAGGATGGACTGGTTGGATCTCCTTGCACTCCAAGGCACTCTCAAAAGTCTTCTCCAACATTCGTAGTTCAGAAGCATCAATTATTTGGTGCTCAGTCCAGCTCTCACATTGATAGATGACTACTGGAAAAACCATAGCTTTGACCATATGGACCTTTGACAGCAAAGTAATGTCTCTGCTTTTTAATATGCTGTCAAGGTTTGTCATAGCTCTTCTTCCAAGAAGCAACCATTTTTTAATTTCATGACTGCAGTCACCATCTGCAGTGATTTTGGAGCCCCAAAAAAGCATGTCAGTGTTTCCACTGTTTCCCCATCTATTTGCCATGAAAAGATGGGACCACCATCATGAAGTGATGGGACTATCATGACATATATCTATATCTATAGCTATATATATATATATATATATATATATATATATCATGATATATATGTGTGTCATGATACACACACACACATACATGTCTATTTCTCTGAAGAACTCTGAATAATACACATGGTGATGATTTTTTTAGTGGCTATTTTGGAAAATGAAGGCAAACTCTTCACTGGTATCATGGGCCTGCTCTTAAAATCAGTTTTGGTTGCTTCTCAGAATGTTTATCTTTTATTCTTTGAGGAAAGAATGTTGAAGAAATGTATTGCTCATTGAGTTTTCATCTCTAATTCTGAACCAATTCTGAACATAAATGCAATAAATACAATCAAGGGATCAGACTTTTCATAATTAACAAGTCTTTGGTATAAAATTAGAGATCAAATATTTTGTCTTCCCTTAATCTTATGTCATTTTACTTATTTGCCATTCACTTTTACTGCCTTTAGGCTATTCCTGGCTGATACAGCCTCATCTCAGGAAGGAACCACTCATCTGGAATCTGGCCAGGTGCACAGCTTGGCTTCTAAAACCTCTTTCATCTTTCCAGGAAGCTGCCAACTCATGTCTTACTTTGCATTTCTGGAGAACATCAGTAGGAACGTGGGCCTAAGAGCTCATGTAGAAAATGTTGAGGAGCATATAATATACTTTGGTGCTAAAATTATAAGGAAACATATACCAGCACTTTATTTAGATTCAGTTTCTTATGGAAATTTTCCCAGATTTAAAATTCTGTACTGACAGCTTAACATCTAGTTGATAATTGAACATTTTTCTATAAATAAATAGGTGGCACTATAAAAATATAACAATAAAGAATAAAGCTCTTGTTTAATTTGGAGACTTAGCTAATGTTTCCTTCCAAAATCCTAAAATTAAAGGTTTTCATGTCTACCTTTATGTCTTAAACATCTGAAAAGTAAGAGAAAATAATGAGAATTTTATCATTGACATTTCATGAAAATCATCTCTCTTAGAGATATGGGGCAGACCTAATATCAGCAAATTAAAAAAAAAAAAGATTTGAGGGAATTATTCAGATATTTTAAGCAAAATGTGTATTTTTATTTATTACTTTAAGACCCTTCTAGCATTTATGTGCTACTCATTCCCTTGCTGTTTTTGAATTTTAGTAACTGATTTATATCTATGTGTTATTTTGTTAGTATAGACTTTAAAAGAGAGGCAATTTCAGTACTAAATGAAGATATTTATAACACAATTGAAATATTGCCACAACAGTCCCTATAACACACTGCTGTTTTTGCAAGTGAATTTTCACACTTATTTAGAGATGAGATGCACTTCACCAGAAAAATTGTATAGAAATCATTGCTAGCAAAAAACTAAAAAATAGAATTAGGATCATAATAATTAAAAGCCTGAAATTATTATAAAGGTGAAAAATTTCAAGGCTAACCTCTGTTTTGCTGCAAAGATAGGTGAATTATAGACTTGTTCTTATAATTCAAATGTAAAAGCCTGAAGGTATTTGGAAATGAACAACATCAGGGATTAATATGCTTAGAATTAGATTGTAATAAGAGAAATTGAAAGGAAATTATTGTCATTGGTATAAAAATTATCTTTATAGAATACTATTTGTCATTTTTCTTAATCCATATTTTAGCCATAATTATTTTTGTATAAGATCACCTTTTTAACCCCTTAAAAAGTATCAAGGGGTTAAAAAGGTTACCTGTGGTGGATTCATGTTGATGTATGGCAAAACCAATACAATATTATAAAGTAATTAACCTCCAATTAAAATGAATAAATTTATATAAAATGTTATCAAGTCTCTATGTAATATATATTTATTACATGCACATATATGTCCTTTGTAAAGGGTTTAAAAGGTGATTTATATATCTATCTACAGAGAAGTGGGGAGGAGGATGGGAGGAAGGGAGAGAGTTTGGAGAGACAGATGGAGAAGGAGAAAGGATCACAGAACCTGCAGTAAGCATCCTCTTGTTGGGCTGAACTGTTCCAGAAAAGTCCTTCACGTGGACATGGGTTTCAGGTCAGAATAGGGTTATCATTCATTCTTTGTCAATTCAGTCATGATTATTTCTCCTCTTTGAGGCCAATCAATCAAGTAAATTTCATTTCATTTTCAGATTATATCAGAAAATCAATATTGTTAGTAAATGAAGTCTGATAGAGTCTTAGATTAAGAATTAACTTTCACCAATGAACACATCATTGATTGTCAAATTTCTCCTGGCTGGTGCATAGGGAAGACATGAACTGCACTATGAAACTGTTACTGTACTTTGCTGGTTTCATTCATTCAATCAGCTCTTTTGTTCATTACACACTTAACAATTCACTGCAGTACTGCCAAGATTCTAATGATATTTTCCAACAAAACAAAGCAAACCAGGAAGTTAAACTCTTTTTATTTTAATTTTTTTCATTGCATATCAGAAACAACTTAGTCTTTAAGACACAGACCAAGGTGTCCTTTTCTGGGAAACCCCTTTTGTTGCCCTCAGCTGTTCTGTCATATCCTGTGTGGTTTCTTTTAACATAGCATATATTTTATTATAATGATAATGCTAATTTTCTACTTCTCCAACTAGATTTTCAACAAGTCAAAACTTATTAGTCCTTTTCCTGAATATTCAGTATCTTGTATATAAATAGGGACTCACATATTTGCCGAATGAACAGATCACTGGGCAAATTTCTATACATTTTCATGTCTCTAAGTCTACTAGATTTCCTTCTAGGAATTCAGCAGGTAGAAAAAGGATGAGCTATTTTAGGCAAATTATACTGTATGGACAGAGAGAGGATAGGCGAAGAGTATAATTGCGGGGGGAGGCTTTCCTGGTGGCTCAGCAGTAAAGACTCTACCTGCAGGCGGAAGACACGGGAGCCGGGTTCAATCCCTGGGTCAGCAAAGTCCCCTGGAGAAGGGCATGGCAGCCCACTCCAGTGTTTGTGCCCAAAGAATCCCACGGTCAGAGGAGCCTGACAGGCTACAGTCCATAGGGTCACAAGACTTGGGCACTACTGAAGAGACTGAACTCACACAAATGTGTATTTTGGGAACAGCAAAGTGTTTAATAGGAGCATAGAACTATCGGAACCGATAAAGACTAAAGAACCACTGTTAACTAGACACAGCGCTCATACATTCTCTCTTTGGAAAAGACTCATCACAAATTTTTCCTTTTCTTTCACCCCAGTCAGAATTTACTGCTTCTTTTTGCCATTACTTTGTGCTTAGTTGCTCAGTCGTGTTGCTTTGCGACCCCATGGACAGTAGTTCGCCAGGTTTTTTGGCCATGGAATTCTACAAGTAAGAATATTGGAGTGGGTTGCCATTTCCTCCTCCTGCCATTACTTTGGAGAAGGCACTGGCACCCTACTCCAGTACTCTTGCCTGGAAAATCCCATGGACAGAGGAGCCTGGTAGGCTGCAGTCCATGGGGTCTTGAAGGGTCGGACACAACTGAGCGGCTTCACTTTCACTTTTCACTTTCATGCATTGGAGAAGGAAATGGCAACCCACTCCAGTGTTCTTGCCTGGAGAATCCCAGGGACGGGGAAGCCTGGTGGGCTGCCGTCTATGGGGTCGCACAGAGTCGGACACGACTGAAGCGACTTAGAAGCAGCAGCCATTACTTTACAATGTGTATATTTTCGTCCTACTACTTTAAATATTTTATTGCAAGTGTTTACTTGCCCACCTTGCTTTAGCTCTTGGCAGAATAATGGAGAGAACTTAGAATTTGCAGTTTGACATATTTTGGTTGAAATATTGACTTTGCTACTTAACTGGGTAATTGATCATAAACAATCACTTAGTCTCCTTGAATCCTATCTAGTTTCTTTGTCAGTAAAATATGGAAAATAGTACAAACTCCACAGCAGTGTCATGATCACATATATTAGGTGCATGACAGATGTTCAATAAATTATGTTTCCTTTTTTCTTTTACCTTCTCTGAAGATAAGAATCATGTTTTATTAACGTGTTCCTAGCAGCTACATTCATTGACACTCGGGAGATCTTTAACAGATGCTGTTGAATGAATAAAGTATGTGTTTATTTAAATGTCTAATATCTGTGTGTATAATGTGTTTAAGGATTCCCTGGGAACTCAGCTGGTAAAGAATCTGCCTGCAATGCAGAAGATCCTGGTTGGATTCCTGGGTGGGGAAAACCAACTGGAGAAGGGAACGGATACCCAGTCCGGTATTCTTGGTCTTCCCTGGTGGCTCAGCACGTGAAGAATCTGCCTGCAATGTGGGAGACCTGGGTTTGATCCCTGGATTGGGAAGATACCCTGGAGAAGGGAACGGCTACCCACTTCAGTATTCTGGCCTGGAGAATTGCAAAGAATTGGGTTGCAAAGAATTGGACATGACTGGCACCCCACTCCAGTACTCTTGTCTGGAAAATCCCATGGACAGAGGAGCCTGATGGGCTGCAGTCCATGGGGCCGCAAAGAGTCGGACACGACTGAGCAACTTCACTTTCACTTTTCACTTTCATGCATTGGAGAAGGAAATGGCAACTCACTCCAGTGTTCTTGCCTGGAGAATCCCAGGGATGGGGGAGCCTGGTGGGCTGCAGTCTATGGGGTTGCACAGAGTCGGACACGACTGACACGACTTAGCAGCAGCAGCAGCAGCAGAGCAACTTTCACTTTCAATGTGTTTAAGAATAGATATTCGGGAATATTTTTGGAACCTAAACTATTCCAAATTTAGTATTTCAGAATTTGTACTACTACAGTAGTTCCCATATCTATTACTCTACTTTCCTGGCCACATTTCAGATCAGCCTGAATTTATATGTGGAAGATGGGAAGAATATTCAAGGCATTCCACTTGCTCAGGCACTCCTATAGGGAAACCTGGGGAAATAATCATACATGACTTAACACAGCTACTACATAAATACAAATCATTTATCAGACTATCAAAATTATAAGTCTTCCTTTCCCTGAGGAGGTGCACAGACAGTTAGACAAATTGAATTGGTGTTGTTTGTTACTGGACTATTATAAATCATCAAGTGAGTGTGTATTATTAGCTAGGTTGCTTTAATGTGACATCTTCTTTGGATTCTCAAGCATAATTGCTGATTAAAGATTGCTTCCACGGAGGCTCAGTTTTGCCTCTTGGCAGCATGTCCATATGAGCATCTTATATCATTTCTATAAATATTAGCCATCAGCAAGGTTGGATAAAGTACTAGACAAGGTCTAAGGATGACTCAGTCTCTTTCAACTTTTCATTTTACTGTGAGTATTTGAAGTTGATTGAGCTTGCTTTTTCTCTCCGCTTCCTTATGCTTCTCTCCTCCTACTCTTTTCCTGCCCTTCCTCTCTTCTTCTTACCTCCCACTCTCTTCCCTTTTTTAACTGGCCTGCTAGTGACAGACTGCAAGACCATGTGCCTACATCAAGGAGGTGTTGGAGGCAAATAAACTTTTCACCCTGGGAATCCCATTTTGGCTGATTTCTGCCTCTTGAGAAAGGTGACTTCCCTTGCTACTCATTTGGAAAGCCCAATGACTTTGAAAAGTATCTGTGCTTTAGTGAAAGAAAGTGGAGAAATGAAATAATGTGATTATGAGGGGATGACTCTTCTACTAAGTAATGTATCTGTCTTGCTAATTGAGCTCTCAATGTTCAGTTATTATGGGGGGTGGGGGAGGGCAGTGCTTCCCTGGTGGCTCAGACAGTAAAGAATATGCTGGCAATGCAGGAGACCCGGGTTCGATCCCTGTATTGGGAAGTTCCCCTGGAGAAGGAAGTGGTGATCCACTTCAGTATTCTTGCCTGGATAATTCCATGGACAGAGGACCCGGCTAGCTACAGTCCATGGCATCACAAAGAGCTGGGCATGACTGAGCGACTAACACTATGCACTATATATAACATACATGAGTTTTCTGTGTACATGTATATTAATAGGAGTAGGCTTTATTGCAGAAAAGTGTAAATTCCCAGCTGAGTTTTATCTTATGTCTTTTGATGTTATTCTTAAATTTTTCCCAAATTAAACGTAGAATGATTTTACTCACACAGGCAACTTTCTAACATTTACTTTCTCATGTTTGCTTTGTGTCAAACTCTATTTTGACATTAATAAGCAGAGATCACAGATCTCTCCTCATCCTTCAGGAAATCCCAGGATTTGTTTTTAGGTGCTCTTCAGTGTATGATACTCAACAGAGTCAAGGTACATTTCAAAAAACTATGCATTAAAATCTTAATTTTCATTAAATAATGAAAGAGTCTGAAAGTTGCATTGAAGAATTTTTTTCCCCAATATGGGTTAAAAAGATACTTCAGACTGACTTAATGCCTTGTATTAATATTGTGTTAATACCAATACTGGGCACATTTATAAGATTCATATAAGCATATTCAGATATTAAAATAATTTCTCTAGGTGTGCTGAAAAACTGATGTGTATTAAAGAAGAGTCAAGTGCTTAAAGTGTTCATGTGTTTCAGGGATGAGGTATTTTTCTGGGCTTCTTGCCCTTCTTATTTTGGAAGGCAGGCTTTCCCTCTGCTGAGCTTGTCAAAGCCGATAGTCTGGCACTCTGCCTCTGGCACTGAATTCAGTTCAGCGTTTTAAGAGAAAAATGAAAAACATCAGCATTCTGTGTTTACACTTTGCCAATTGTTATACATAAAAAAATTCTCCTTTTGATGTTTTATATTTAAGCAGTGCTTTTTATTTTCACTAATCAACAAAGTGTAATTGAAATACAACTAACTATGCTGTGAACTTAGGAATTCATCCCAATATATTTGATATAGTTCTAAATGTGCTAATGTCATTATACCTTTTCCAAATAACACTAGGTTAAATTAAAGCATATTCTATAAAATGGATACTCCTTTACTGTAGGGAAATTATATTCAATTTCTTTATATGTTTTCTTGTATTAGAAATAATAACATTGACCAAGGGGAAAAAATGATCTACCTAACAATATTGTATACAAATTAGAAATAAAATGGTCTCATCATTAACCCTATTAGTCTTATTTCATATATAGGGAAACGAGTTTATCGAAAATAAATAATTTTGCCAAGGACACATATATAGGCAAGAGAGAGGTAGGATTTGAACCCAAGTCTTTCTGATACCATAGCTGATGCTCCTAAATGCAATACACTATATTCTTTTTTTTATAAAACAAAAGCCCTCAGAACAGTGGAATTGTGCTTTTCACAGTTTCTATCTAAGCACCAAGCTGATGTTTTCAGATCTATATTAACACAATTCTCTTTAGTAAACATTCTTTAAATATCTAAATGGGAACAAAAAAGACACTTGCTCAAAGTAACAATTCAATAGTAGTAAAACTGATGATAAGTGCAGTAATACAAGAACGTTGAAAGTAGAGAGGAAGAAATGACACCATTTCCTGGGTAGTTGTGGTGTTACACGCCTCTTGATGAAAGTGAAAATGGAGAGTGAAAAGTTTGGCTTAAAGCTCAGCATTCAGAAAACGAAGATCATGGCATCTGGTCCCATCACTACATGGGAAATAGATGGAGAAACAGTGGAAACAGTGTCAGACTTTATTTTTCTGGGCTCCAAAATCACTGCAGATGATGACTGCAGCCATGAAATTAAAAAACGCTTACTCCTTGGAAGGAAAGTTATGACGAACCTAGATAGCATATTCAAAAGCAGAGACATTACTTTGCCAACAAAGGTTCACCTAGTCAAGGCTATGGTCTTTCCTGTGGTCATGTATGGATGTGAGAGCTGGACTGTGAAGAAGGCTGAGCGCCGAAGAATTGATGCTTTTGAACTGTGGTGTTGGAGAAGACTCTTGAGAGTCCCTTGGACTGCAAGGAGATCCAACCAGTCCATTCTGAAGGAGATCAGCCCTGGGATTTCTTTGGAAGGAATGATGCTAAAGCTGAAGCTCCAGTATTTTGGCCACCTCATGCGAAGAGTTGACTCATTGGAAAAGACTCTGATGCTGGGAGGGATTGGGGCAGGAGGAGAAGGGGACAACAGAGGATGAGATGGATGGATGGCATCACTGACTCGATGGATGTGAGTCTGGGTGACCTCTGGGAGTTGGTGATGGACAGGGAGGCCTGGTGTGCTGCAGTTCATGGAGTCGTAAAGAGTCGGACACGACTGAGTGACTGATCTGATCTGATCTGTGGTGTTACTGATGATGATGGTAGAATGATTTGCCATTTTAGTTTCTCTTTCTTATAGTTTTATGTTCTATTTTAAAAAAATACATTGTGCCCTATCCTTGATATCATATTAATATGCAGAAATGATACTAATTGATCCAGAATTAAAATTCCTTCAGAGGCTTTGTGCTTAAGCAGTGCATTAATATCACCACTATCTTCACTGGTTGTCTTTTTGAACAATTATTTTATTTCCTAAATATTGGGCCCTCTCTGAACTCATTCAGCAACTTGGCTATTTTAGAAATGATATTAATGTTTAGATTAAAAAATCAAGTGGCCGATACAGACATATATTGTCTACAAATATGATTGGCTGTCAGCAGTTTCAAAAATATCACATGATTCTCTGCTACTGTCATTACTAGCCTATGCCTCTCGTTCCTTGAATCACCAGAGTATCATGGTCTCCTTATCCTTTCTACATGGTTTCTAATCAGATTTCTGCAAAGATAATCAACGTTGGGCTTCCCATGTGGCTCCGGAGTAAAGAATCCAGCTGCCAATACAGTAAAGAATCCAGCTGCCAATACAGGAGTGCAGGTTCAATCCTTGAGCTGGGAAGATTCTCTGGAGAAGGAAAGGACAACCCATTCCAGTATTCTTGCCTGGGAAATCCCAACAGAGGAGGCTGGTGAGCTATAGTCCATGGGGTCTCAAAAGAGTCAATGACTTAGCAACTAAACAACAACAATCAGATTTTTGCTCCTACAGCTGTTTTATACAGCCACATCAGAAGTCATCAGCGACTCCTACCTACCAATCACATCACATTTTCTCATCCTCCTCTTCTTTGATTGGTCTCTGCTCAACACAAGTCCTTTCTCAAAATGTTCGGATCCTGGATTCCATGACCTGGCCTTTTTTGGTTTCCCCTGTTTGTTCTCTGAAAGGCTCTCAGAATCTTTCATGAAATCCTCTTACCTTCTTCATTCCTTAATGACAAGACATTTTCACTTCTTCTTCCTTGAGAGTTTCATTCATGCCTGGGACTTGAGCTCTCATCTCTCTAAGGTTGACTTCCAATGTCATCTACTTTTCTAAGCTTTAAATCCCTTTATTAGACTTGACTCTTATATTTCTTAATACCTCTCAACTGATCTCAAACACTTTTTAAGGACATGCCTATTTCCATTTTTAAAAAAGACACTGTTTTTCCAATTTCAAACTTTTTATCATGGCTTTAAATCTTTCTCTTTCAACAACAATACTGGTTTCTTTTTTTTTTTTTTCTTTTATTTAACTTTACAATATTGTATTGGTTTTGCCATACATCAAAATTAATCCGCCACAGGCATACATGTGCTCCCCACCCTGAACCCTCCTCCCTCCTCCCTCCCTGTACCATCCCTCCAGGTCGTCCCCGTGCACCAGCCCCAAGCATCCAGTATCATGCTTGTTCTGTCTGTAGACTCTATTCCACGAGACTCTATATCCATTAGTTAGGAATTTAGACTTTAGAACCAGAATGCCAAGTTCGAATCCTTGATCTTCCAATGAAATTCTGTTACTTTGGCTGTAAGTATTTCTTGAGATTATATTCTTCTGTAAATGGAGTTGCTTTCCTGGTGGCTCAAACAGTAAAGCATCTGCCTGCAATGCAGGGTACCTGGGCTCGATCCCTGGGTCAGGAAGGAAATGGCAACTCGCTCCAATATTCTTGCCTGCAGAATCCCATGGACAGAGGAGCCTGATAGGCTACAGTCCGTGTGGTTGCAAATAGTTAGACACGACTGAGCAACTCCACTATCTTTCTACTTTTCACTTTCTGTAAAATGGGATACTAATAAGGGTGTAGTGATAGTGATTGAATGTGTCAGCATATGCAAAGTATTTCATGTACTGCTTACTACAGACATCACTGTGTAACATGTTTGCTGTTCTTCTCCTCATCACTATCATCACCATCACCATCATCTCTAATCTTCTGTTTTCATATCTATCCTGTTTCAGGTTCTCATAATATCTTGTTCAGCCCCAAGATAGATATCTTTAATTGTTTTTTTCCATCCTTAATCTTTCCTTATTCTACTTCATTTCATAAGATATTTTAAAGTTACCATTCCAGAAGCAAAAGCAGATCATTCTGGCTCCCAATTGAAAAATATTCAGTAGTTCTCCAGTTAATCATTTGTGTGATATCAGCAAATCACTAAACCTCTCTGGCTTTAGTTTTTTTTTTTTTTTCATCTATACCATGAGAGTTAGGGCTGAATGCTCATAGCAAAAAGATTGATTCTGTAACTTTGATTCCCCATCACCTGTTCTATTCAACATGTATCCCGAATCATGACATTCAAAGAATTTTCCTGCTTTGGTTCCAAACGGTAGCTCTAGCATTATCTCATTCTTCTTCTTTTTTTTTTTTTTTTGGTACTAACCAGCAAGAATGAAATATGTATTTGTTATTCTCTGAAAACATCTGGTGCTGTCCTCCTTCCATGTATATAATTGTGACATTCTCTTTGCCTGAAATGTCCTATTTACCTAACAAAATTCTGACCTTTCCCCCATGTTCAGTTCAATGTCACTGCTTTCATAAATCTGCTCCACAAATAAACCCCCACACATAATTACAATTCCTTTCTACTTCATAATCTTATAATGAATAGATCATATTATACAATTGTTTATGTCTCTCCTCCTTTAATTGTGATTCCCTTGTAATTTAGGGACACACATTTATTCATTATTGCCTTTCCTGTTTTCAAACTTGGCATATGCACTATGCTTGCCACATAGTCTCTCCATGGATATTTATAAAACGAATATGTTGGACACCTAGTGCCAGCAGCATTTTTTGTGGCAGCAGAAACTTATGAAAATTCAGGGAACACAGTACTGTTTATAAGAATCCTATGATGTAAGAAGTATCTTCACTGTAATATAGCTATAGAGAACCCCAAGTTGTTGTATCACCCCACTGAAGGCCCTAGGCCATACAGAGACCTTTTTCTCAGTGTCAGTGATTTGTGAGTCTATTTTGCTTTTGCTGTTTCAGATGACTTCACATTCTTCTGTTGGATTAGTCTCTTCTTTCCACTTCTGAGGACAAGTACTGTGTCTTAAATAATATATAGGAAAGCAGTGAAATGGGAACTTCTTATTCACTATGGCATCCCTGTGCAAGTGTGCTAAGTTGCTTCAGTCATGTCTGACTCTTTGCAACCCTATGGACTGTAGCCCACCAGCCTCCTCTGTCCATGGAATTCTCCAAGCATGAATACTGGAATGGCTTGCCATGTCCTCCTCCAGGGGATCTTTCTAACCCAGGGATCAAACCTGTGTCTCTTATGTCTCTTGCATTGGCAGATGGGTTCTTTACGACCAGCACCACCTGGGAAGTCCATGGCCCCCCAGGGCCTGGCAAAAGGTGAGTTTTTTGTGTGTCTTTGCATGGGGAGCAATAAAATCATGCCTTTATGGGCAGTGCATAACAGGCCCATCAGAAGCTTGCATTCAGTAGCTGAATTCATCTATGCCAAGACATGACACACAGAGGCAGTAGAATCAGGGTCAACCATAAAGACAAACTGCATAGCTTCTCTCTGGATAAATAGCATCAAACTGAGTGACGCTCATCTCTATTTTATTCAGAGGTTTCCTGAAATATATACATTTGAAACAAGTGTCTGGTATTTTTTTTTCTGGTACTTGATTTTCAGAGGCTTTTTTTGAGTTATTGGGGTTAAAATAGCGCTGTCCTTTGCTCCATGTATTATTTAGAGAAGTCTGGTGTTATTTGTAATCCAATGCCATCTGTCCTTTAAAAGTTAATTGCTCTTCCTGCTTCTAATGCAAAATCCCCATAGACAGAGAGAGAGTCACTGGATTATCTAGGATTAAAATTCTACTTATTAACCTAAATTCTCTCACTGACCACATAGAACTAGCTCATGGTGTAGTTGCCAATTTTCTGTTTGGTGGAGAGTCATAGTAGAAGAAACCTAAATAACTTGGTTGAGTTTGTACAGCAAATTAAGAATAAGGATGGGAACAGATGTTGAACAACGATGCACTTCTTACAAACTTTTGTTTCCTTTGCTGCCCTTGAACATCTCTTTAGGGCTATGAGTAACTTTACCCTTGCTACTATGTTTGACAAAATTAGAATGATATATAAAGGTTTTATCATCTGTGATAATGTGAAATTATCATCTGTCACATTAAAATTTCTATTGGGTCTTATTTAGTCTCATACTATGTTGGATCACTACATTTAAATTATTAAAATGTAATGAAGTGACCCCACTATCACGTGTATGCATTTGGAAATATGGGTTTCCTAATGAAATTTAGAAACATAGTTGGTATATAAACATGAGTAATCCTCAAAGCCAAAAGCTTTGAGGGGAGTTCAAAGTTCAGCTGGCTTCTGAAGATCTTTGGTTCAATTCATTATGTAAGCAATACCTCTCACAATTTTGCCTGTGTTGTTTCTGAGTTATGCAACCAGCAAAAAAAAAAAAAAAAAAAAGAAAAGCTATCAGTAGATAACCTTTTTATTGGAATACTTCAAATGCTAGTCTTCATAGAGTTGAGAACCTCTTTATGTAAAACATTTCAAATCTATAAGATTATATGATTTGTAAATATTTATTAAATATGCTTTTTCATATTTCCTCTCTAGAGAAATAGTAGATATTATAGAAAGTTGATTATAGGAAGTTAAATAACTCTATAGGAAAAGCTGGGCTTCAAACTGGAACCTGAAGAATTTTATGCTACAACAGTGATCTTTTAACAAGTGTTAAAAGGAATCTGGGATTTCCCCAAAGACTCTGGGTTACATTTTTGCATCTAAAAAAGCCCTATCCACAAGATCCATTTATCATGTAAATATATAGATCAAGAATCCTCTCAGGAATTTCCCAGGTAAACAATTCCCAAACCAGTAAATTTGTGAGAGAGTTCAGCAGAAAAATATATCTATTAATAGAACATGCAGCAAAAGAAGGGTGGTAAAGCACAGATGGCAGCACCCATAAATCATAGTGTCATCAATGCCATGTTACTCAAGTAAAATGGATGGGTGTTTGTTCCAATTAGCCCCACATTCATTCAGTGTATTGATGCTGCAGCTGAATGAGTTTAGCGCATGCTAAGTATTATGTATTCAGGTGCCTGCTTAAGTTTGTATGCTCATGGCAACATCATCTTCCATGAGCTCTTGTTATTTTTTCTGTTAAACAATAGCCCCAGTTTTAACCCTTTTAGATAGTGCCTCATTCCAGCACAGTTTTTTACTTTTCATGACTATATTGTTTTTCTCGTTACTTATTTAAATGATTTTCTACTATTTCTCCCACATGGTTTGCTTTCAGTTTCCTCTTTGTATGTTCACAATATCACTGAAAGATCATTTCTTCTAGGAAACAACCCCCCAGCCCCCACCCCAAGTCACCTTGTAAAGTCAGAGCTCAGATCGAGTGAAAATCCCAAGAGATTTTCAGTATGTATAGATTATAGATTCAGCGGTATGGAGTCTTTGGAGAGATAAATTCATTCACCAGCTATGCACTGAACACATAAAATACGCTGCAGCTCTGCTTATTTCTATGGGGAATTTAAATATTCAAAGGTCTTTGAGTTTTAAACATTGACATAATGAGTTGTGATAAATATTAGGAATGAAGAAATGTATGTTTACCTAGAAGGATGAAAAGGGAGTTATTAGTGTAGTATTTCTTAGGAATTTACTCTCAAAAGCCTAAATCTGGCTAGTGACAACTAGCATTACCAGGAGCAAGGCATAAAACGGATTCCTTTTCCATTACATACCACTACATGAACACTGAATTTAAAATTCACAAGGAATGGGGAATTCTTTAAAAAATTTTCTTGTGTATTTCAAAATTTAATAATAGATTTAACCCCATATGAACAAATGCAGGAAATGCGGGATGTAATAAATGAAAACAACAAAATAAGATAAATATTATAACAAAAAAATGGAGTGGGCATAATCTTAAATTTTCAAAGATGCAAATGATCACCAAAACCAGAAGAAAATTGGTTCCAGCTTCTAAGATTCTAGAGAAATAAGAAATTCAGTGCACTGGGAAGACCCAGAGGGATAGTACGGGTAGGGAAGAGGGTTCAGGATGGGGAACACGTGTATACCTGTGGCGGATTCATGTTGATATATGGCAAAACCAATACAATATTGTAAAGTTAAAAAATAAAATAAAGAAATTCAAATCCATGGAATATGGAACTGAACATTAGTGGATTTTTTAAAAATCAAGTATTATTTTTAGAAAAGGGCAGTTGAGGTTAGGTGGTCTTTAGATACATTCCTAACATGTAAAAATTGCTTTTATTTCTTTCACTTTATTTCTACAAATTTGAGAAAGATATGGAAAATAAGCAATAATTTATATTTGCTGTCCTAAACTCATAGCACTAAGAAATTTCAATGAAAAAGTTATGCTTTCTCATTAGTGTTTTAATTATATTATTAGGGTTTACAGTAGGCAGTAGCTTCCTTACAAGCACAGTCTTCTTGCTGACAAGTACATTGAGATGAAACAAGAGGAACCAAAGAGCTTATTCAGAATCGTTGAAATTTCAAAAGGATAAATTAATGCAGTATTGTTACTTAATCTTCATGCCTGACTCTTTGGCTGTGGAAAACCTAATACTCAGAGCAGCGTCCTCATCCAGTCAGGTGTTTGATGGGATTGTGTTATAGTAGAGAAACTTCCTTTTCATTTTGTTCACATCTTGATTTTGCCAGTTTCCATTCAGAAACCTGAAGCATTTTCATGATTGTAACATTCTTTGCTTAAAAATACCACAGTGAATCCATGTTTAACCCTGAAACAATAGCCAAATATGATTCTTTCAGATAATAGTGAATTGAACCATAAGACATTGCTCATACTTGGCCATTTTTTTCTTTTTTTTAAAATTTAATTTAATTTTATTTAACTTTACAATATTGTATTGGTTTTGCCATATATCAAAATGAATCTTCCACAGGTATATATGTGTTCCCCATCCTGAACCTTCCTCCCTCCTCCCTCCCCATACCATCCCTCTGGGCCGTCCCAGTTCAGCCCATCAGTCAGCAATATTCCTTTAGTGCTTATTACTGCTAGACTCTTTTCTAAGCCGGGTCACACGCATCAGTCATCTTCGTAGCTTCCTTTTAAGGTGGGTCCTATTACTATTCTCCATTTCATAGATGAGAAAACTGAGGTGCAGAGAGGTTAAGCTGCTGGCCCACTGTTGCCAGTGATTAGGATGATAGCTATGAAATTTACCCATGTTGTATTGATATCTGTGAAGACCAAGTGTGAACAGATTAGTGACTGTGGAGATTGTTGGTAGGCTTTTAGAAAAGTCACTCTTGTTGCATGCCAGCATATGACAGTTGGACCTCTCCATACCTCAGTTTTCCTCTTTATAACGGGATTAATATTATTCCTACCTTATGTATATTAGTAGGGAGAAGGATTTTCCCACCTGGATGTTTCTGTGTCAACCCTGTTAACTGCAGTAGGCCATATTGTTGACAACGCATCAAGCGTTTAAACAACAAAGGTTGTATTTTAATCTCCCATCTATCTTACCATCAGTTTGGTTTTCAGTTGATTTAAACTTAGGCATGGGAAAGGTTTTGTTCCCCTTCAAGTCCCTGACAAATAAGGTTGATGCAAGGGCTAGATAAAAAATGCATATAGAAAGCTTACAAAATACAATCTGGTACTGTTATGGCTTAAATATAATCCCTATAGCAAATTCATACTATAAAATTCCTCTAAGAACTTTAAGGTGTGAAATAAGACTAGTTAAAATGAGTAAAAATGCATTTTAAAACCATACTCTATGATTCAAATCTTTTGCTTTTACTAATTGGAAATGTTATTTATTTTACTAAGATATAGTGAGATATAACTATTTCCTACTTCATCTAATCCAAAATGCCAGCAAAAGTAGTATATACATTTATTTTATATGCCATTAAGAAAGACAAATGCTTCTAATTAATTCTGTGATGCAATAGATTAAAGATACATCACAATTTCCGGGGGTGGGGGGTGTTGTTAAATATGCAGAAGCTATGGTTTATCCCATTAGAAACGTATGGATGTGAGAGTTGGACTATAAAGAAAGCTGAGCACTGAATAATTGATGCTTTTGAACTGTGGTGTTGGAGAAGACTCTTGAGAGTCCCTTGGACTGCAAGGAGATCCAACCAGTCCATCCTAAAGGGAATTAGTACTGAATATTCATTGGAAGGACTGGTGCTGAAGCTGAAACTCTAATACTTAGGCCACCTGATGTGAAGAACTGACTCAATGGAAAAGACCCTGATGCTGGGAAAGATTGAAGGTGGGAGGAGAAGGGGACAACAGAGGATGAAATGGTTGAATGGCATCACTGACTCAATGGACATGAGTTTGAGGAAGCTCTGGGCGTTGGTAAAGACAGGGAAGCCTGGCGTGCTGCAGTCCATGGGGCTTCAAAGTGTTGGACATGACTGAGCAACTGAACTGAACTGCAATAAGCAAAAATGTTTTAGAATTGATGAAATATGGTAATAAAATCAATGAGTCAGATTTTTCCCTTCACCCATGAGTTGTGATAGTTTGAGATTAAAACACAGAAGCAGCAGGCGAGATCATCCATATTTCTGAGCTACATTGATGATTTCCCAGATCCTCCTGGCAGTACCAATGGCTTTTGCTTCAAATGGGCCAAATTTGGAAAAGTTGTATGTACTGTACATTCCATAAAAATGTACCTTGATCATGGACATCAACTATGTCCTAAAATGAAAGCGGTTTTAAGTTGCTGAATTTCAATCCATATTCAAATTACGCTGTTTTTCTGTGGTATTAGCAAGTCATGCATTGGAGGAGGAAATGGCAACCCACTCCAGTGTTCTTGCCTAGAGAATCCCAGGGACAGCGGGGCCTGGTGGGCTGCCGTCTATGGGGTTGCACAGAGTCGGACACGACTGAAGCGACTTAGCAGCAGCAGCAGCAAGTCAAAACTCTTTTTAAAAACACATTCAAAGCATATACTCATGGATGTATATGCATGACAGTTTACTGAACTGGCTTAAAACAGAACATTTACTGTTTAATGCAAAGTTAAAACATTAAAATAAATTCTGCAAAGCACCTCACATATGTCAGTATTTCTTTTGATTTGAGCCAATGTTTCAAGAATGAGAGATTTAAAGAAAGCAAAATGAATGTATACACTTTATGCAAAAATATCATACAAGAATATTTACAGTTTTAGTAATGTATCATATCTTTCTGCTTTCAATTTTCAAAGCCATTCAAAAGAGGAAGAGTAAATATAAAATTCCCCTCAACAGAGCTTTTTTCTTCAACTACCATTTCTTCTTCTTTTAACAGTATTCTGCCACTTGGGCATGTTTATTCATGTATCCCATTGATTCATGTGCTTCCTGTACTCATTTACATCTGGTGCACAGTTGGTAGTGTAAACTATGGGTCTGTGCAGTGCGACTCTTGATCTGAAATAGCTAGCCCATAAAACTCAGCTATTAGATTAACAAGTCAGTGCATTAAAGGGTGGAATCAACACAAGGTTGATTTTCAGTCTGTTTATCTCTTTCACACCGGAGGCGAGAAAAGAGTGACTTGCCATTTATGTAGTTCTTTGGTCTATCTGGAAAGATTTCTGTGTGTTTTACTGATGTGCTGACAAAGTTCAAACTTATAGCCTTCAGGTCATTCATTCCATGTCCTCTCAACATTTTGTGGGCTACTGTATGATAAGGCTTACCCAAAACAGCAATAAGCAAATACATACTTTGTAGCAATCCATTAGTACTGTTGTTTCCTGATAATTTCCATCCTTCAAGGCCAGTGACCAAGGTACAAAATATTTTCTGTTTCTATGTGCAAAATTTTTTAAATGGCTCTTTAATATGGTAGTTTCCTAAATATTCTCATATATTATGTCACCTGTATTGCTCCAAAAACCTATGACCTGAACTGGCCCCCAGACAGAATAAATTTTGCACATAGAAACAGAAAATATTTTGTACCTTGGTCACTGGCCTTGAAGGATGGAAATTATCAGGAAACTACATAAAAAACAGTGTGGCAGATTTTGAGGTTTAAAAAAATTGTTACTGATTGAGTGCTAATAGGGAGAGCTTGGTCGGTATTATCCTACTCTATGGGTAGTGGCAGAAACCAAGTATAGATTTGGAACTTAACTCTTTTCCTTATTTCTTTTGATCTTTCAGAAGCCTTGATCCCCTGAGGTACTATGCCCATTATAGAATAGTAACAACGGTATTGATTTTGATTTTTTTTTTTTTCCTGCTTTACCTTCTATGTCATAGACAGTGCACTGAGTATGAGCTGCCAGTGGGCTATTTGAAATGGGCTGAGACTCAAATTATACATGGGAATTGGAGGCTTAAACCCAGGTACTCATGGGTTCTGTTTGTAAGAAGCAGAACTTATAAACAGCACTGATATTTCTAAGGCAAATTTCTCACCTACTCCACGTGCTATGGATTGCAGTGTTTAGGAGGTATTAAAGTGGATGGCAATCTTACTGGGCACCTGCTAAGGTCAGATTACACCGCAGTTCATCCAAACCTCTGTTTTCATGTTCTCGCTTATTACTTCATTACAGACATAAAGCACAGGGACAGCACTAAGACAGGGCCTCTAAAGTTTACTGCTTATTTCTTTGACTAAACACCTTGCTTCAGCATGGAAGAAAAACTGATTTGAAACAAATGTTTTGCCTTGATTCCCTTTTTAAAGAAACAAATATCTAGAGCAAATACATAAATTCTTTGTAACCACTCCCCTCTGCAAAAAACAAAAGCCCCAAATCCCAGCATAGAAAACAGACAGGTTCAGTTTAAATCCAAACAAATGGTTATTTGAAGAAATGTTAAGATACCCTCAACAATGCACCATGGAGTCTAGCACAGTTGAACTATTGCATGTCCTCTTAAAAGATATGACCATTCAGAGACATGAGATTGCTCCATACATAGATTGTTTCAGAACTCATAGGAAAGAATATCTGCTTCGGAATCATTCCAATGTTGATTTGAATCCCAGCTGTGCTGCTTGTTAGGCTTTCCTGATAGCTCAGTTGGCAAAGAATCTGCATGCAATGTGGGAGACCTGGGTTCGATCCCTGGGTTGGGAAGATCCCCAGGATGAGGGAAGGGCTACCCCCTCCAGTATTCTGTCCTGGAGAATTCCATGGACTGTATAGTCCATGGGGTCACAAAGAGTCGAACATGACTGAGTGACTTTCACTTCACTTCACTTCTTCACTTGTGCCACTTGTTAGCTGTGTGAATTTGGGTAAATTCCTTCCTCACTTGGAGCTATGGGTTCCCCTTTTATGTAACTGACGTCATAATATCACCTTACAGAGCTGTTGTGAGAGACAAGTAAGATCATATGAAATGATAACAGCTGTTCCTGGAACATCCTAGATACACTGGCAGTGCTCTTCTGCCTCGACTCCCTCAGGATGAATTCGAGATCCTGAGAATTTCTTTGCTAAGGGTGTGTTTACATGAGGCAGATATTTCTTAACTATATTGTACTGTTAGATTCCCCAACTTTTATCCCTATCCTCTGTCTTTCTGTTTTTTTTGGGATTCTCTGTTCTGGACAACCTTATTTAGCTTCCTGTCCTTGCTGATCACTCTTGTGCAGAAGACCAGCAATGATCTACCTTCAGCCCTGATCTTTCTTGACAGCCCTTGGCCTATATTTCTAATTGCCTGTGGATGTCTCACGTTTGATATCCTGTCAGCACTTCTAAATAGGAGCGCCAGACTGAACTGATAGCTTTTCCTTTCAGACCTGTGCCACTTTTTCCTTGACTGTGTGTCAATTTAACCAACCGGCCTGGGAAGTCTGGGATTATATTTGATTTCTCTGTCCTTGACAGTCCATCAGTCACAAAGTCACAGCAAACCCACTCCTGGAAATTTTTCATTTCCATTCTATCCTCTCAATTTCCTCGATCCTCATCATGCCTCACACCTTGTCATATTCTGTCATAATTATGGGAGTGGCCTTTTTACTGATTTCTCTGATCCTTTACTTTCCCCTTTCAATCCATTCTTCACTCAGCTATGAGAGTTGTCACAGTCTCAAGACTGTCATTTTATTTATGGAAAATTTTACTGACTATTTCTTTTAGATTACAGTCTAAGACATCAGTGTGATAGTCATGTTTATGTCCTAATTTGGCCCAGAGCTACTTTTTATATTAAATAAATATTGAAAAAATTAGCATGAACTATTTCAGCCATATAGGCTAAGTATAGAGATTATATAACAGAAATTAATATACCAGCTACTTATAATTAGCATTTGTTGATATTTTCCATATTTGTTTCATATTTTTATTTACATATTTTAAAGTAAAATCTAAAAAGCTGTCTCCTCACCCCCTTTCCCTCTGTCCTTGGTATCTATCTACCTCATTTACCCTTTCCTTTCTCATCCCATGTTCTTGGTGGCTGTGACACGAAAGAGGGCTGGGATTTGGGGGTGGTAGAAGATCTTAGCAGATATAGCTTCTCTCAGGATAAGACTTCCATGTTAACATCACTGACAGACGAGGAATAGGCAGTATGACAAAGTGATTTCTAATCATGGCTATGACACTTGTTAGCAAGGTGCTCAACTTCTATAAAACTCAGTTTTCTCATATATAGACTGAACATTACCATACCTACCTCAAGGATCATTGTGATGTTTATGTGAGATAATGTATGTGACATGCCCAGGTCAGAGCCTGGCATTGATATGTCAGTTCAGAATTGTAATGGGCCATAATGCACTAAGTGATACAGGGCTCTTCTTTTCTTGCAGGAGCACTGCAGCTGGAATGTACAAGTGCTATAAATATGGCCCCATATTTTTAGAGAATTATCATGAAATATGGAATGTTTGAATTTGATTTGAACTTGAAGCTGGCAAATACTAAAGTAACCAAATCCCTCTCCCTTTACCCTGCCCCTCTCCAGCAGCCTCTGTGTTAGCCCAGATTAAAGTGCATAACCTTGTATTAAGGGGGCTTCCCTGGTGGCTCAGACAGTAAAGAATCTGCCTGCAATGCAGGAGACCTGGGTTTGACCCTTGGGTCAGGAAGATCCCCTGGAAAAGCAAATGGCTACCCACTTCAGTAATCTTGCCTGTAGAATCCCATGGACAGAGGAGCCTGGCGGGCTATAGTCCATGGCATAGCATAGAGTAGGATATGACTGAGTGACTAACACTTTCACTTTTCACTTTGTATTAACATGTGTGTGTGCATGCTGATTTGTTTCAGTCCTGTCCGACTCTTTGCGACCCTAAAAGACCCTTTGTGGTCATTGCTAATTGTCCCCAGGGAAACCACTGCTTCAGTAAAGGTCTTGCCTCTTGCTACAGGAACACCCCCCTATTTCATTCCATTTATATATATATTTAGGCCAACAAATAGTTAAATGGGTTCCTAACATATCTTTGGTTTGAGTGATGTTTAAATGACTTCCTGAAATAAGAAATCAATGTTATATCTGTCACAGAAGCAAAAAAGAAACCCTGTATATATGAATGATTACATTCCTTGCCCAAGGCAAGAGTCCCTCAGTGCTCCAGAAAAGTCCATCAATCCCTGCAGTATCCCTGACTATTGCATTTAACATCCAGGTCACAGAGTTACGGAAAGATATGTAGACTTGAGGACAGACAAAAGGTAGGTTGCCTATACACCTGAGGAAGTTCTTGTGCCTTGCTTACTCCTGCTGTTCATTTTGTGTTCTTGAAGCCTGGCACTCTAACGCCCCTACCTACTGACAGGAGTTGATTAACTTGTGTACAGCTAAAACATATGTCCTGTTCAGAACCCCTCATCTTTGACGATTGGGTAAAGTCCTTCAGGGATAATATATCCCACTTAATACAGGAATTAGGAACAACCCTTTCTTGTTCTGATATTGATACTAAGTCTTTTTTGAAGGGTGATAGAATTTTTAGTGCCGAGTATCAAAACACTATTATATAAAAAGCCCAACATTTTACATTTTAAAGAAAGAATGATGTAAATGTTTCTTTGTGATTTTGGAAATGTTGAAAAATATATTGACAAGGCCAATTCCCAAATAATGTTGTACTAACTGAAAAGTCCAATGGCAGAGAGCTTAGGAAAGGGCAGAAATAGTGATTGGATTCTTCATACTTGCCTACCATTGAGAATAATTTATGTTGAGGAAATACATTTTTAGGAATAATTTAGGTTGAGGAAATACATAATTCACATATATTAATGAGTGAATGGATTCAATTTATATTGAATAATTTTCATCAAGGATTTGAACCCATGAAAAAGCTGGGTTGGAAAACATGGGTTGATGTTACCATTGCTTATAATGAAGGGAGAAAATATAGTTGAGTAGGTTGAATGCCAGGGGGTTGAAACAGTACTGAATTTAAGAATAATGAGTCAACTATTAAAATTTGAAAGTGGCACAGAATTGTGGTTTATCTGTACATCAATAAAAATAAATGTAAAAAAATAATAATTTATTAGTTGATTCTTTTATTAACTTCTACATCTAAATAATATGTGTATATTGCTATGTTTATTTTTAAAATTTTAGGCTTTATCTTTTGATTCTTCCCTTAAGGATTTACCAAATTTTCCCATTTTGCCACTACTCACATACACATCTCCCTTTCCTTCAATGTCCCAGTATTATTTTTAATCATCATTTTGGTTATATTAATGTTCATATTTATCTTCCTAAATATTCAAATTAAGATGAGCCATGTCAGATCATATCAGATCAGTCGCTCAGTCGTGTCTGACTCTTTGCAACCCCATGAATCACAGCACGCCAGGCCTCCCTGTCCATCACCAACTCCCAGAGGTCACTCAGACTCACATCCATCGAGTCAGTGATGCCATCCAGCCATCTCATCCTCTGTCGTCCCCTTCTCCTCCTGCCCCCAATCCCTCCCAGCATCAGAGTCTTTTCCAATGAATCTACCCTTCGCATGAGGTGGCCGAAGTACTGCAGTTTCAGCTTTAGCATCATTCTTTCCAAAGAAATCCCAGGCCTAATCTCCTTCAGAATGGACTGGTTGGATCTCCTTGCAGTCCAAGGGACTCTCAAGAGTCTTCTCCAACACCACAGTTCAAAAGCATCAATTCTTCGGCGCTCAGCCTTTTTCACAGTCCAGCTCTCACATCCATACATGACCACAGGAAAGACCATAGCCTTGACTAGATGGACCTTTGTTGGCAAAGTAATGTCTCTGCTTTTCAATATGCTATCTAGGTTGGTCATAACTTTCCTCCCATGTAGTAAACTATAATTACACTATTTCTTGCTTAATTGAAGATGATATTGTTTTTTCTTTATCTAAAAATGTATATATTACTGGTATAACCTCACCTATTCAGTAGTATTAGTAATTCTATTGTTTTTGCTTGATTTTTGGATAAGGTATTTATCAATAATTTAATCTTATACTCTCTTCCAGTTATATAAATTTGTTTTCAAGGTGTTCATTCCTTTCAGGTATTATATCAGTAACATATGTTCTTCTCAGAGCATTCTGACCTGCTTCTACCTAGACTGCTTGCCCTCTATACATACAGTTAAATTTCCGAAACTTTTCATGTCTGAAAATGACATCACTTTATCCTCGCATTTGACTAATAATTTGGATGGATATACAGTTCTAGATTGGACAACATTTTCCCTCATGTTTTTTTTTTAATATAAATTTAGTTATTTTAATTGGAGGTTAATTACTTTACAATATTGTATTGGTTTTGCCATACATCAACATGAATCTTCCATGGGTGTACACATGTTCCCCATCATGAACCCCCTTCCCACCTCCCTCCCCGTACCATCCCTCTGGGTCGTCCCAGTGCACCAGCCCCAAGCATCCTGTATCCTGCATTGAACCTGGATTGGCGGTTCGTTTCATACATGATATTATACATGTTTCAATGCCATTCTGCCAAATCATCCCCCCACCTCCCACAGACTCCAAAAGACTGTTCCATACATCTGTGTCTCTTTTGCTGTCTCATATACAGGGTTATTGTTACCATCTTTCTAAATTCCATATATATGTGTTAGTATACTGTGTTTTTCTTTCTGGCTTACTTCACTCTGTATAATAGGCTCCAGTTTCATCCACCTCATTAGAACTGATTCAAATGTATTCTTTTGAGTAATACTGAGTAATACTCCATTGTGTATATGTACCACAGATTTCTTATCCATTCATCTGCTGATGGACATCTAGGTTGCTTCCATGTCCTGGCTATTATAAACAGTGCTGCGATGAACAATGGGGTACATGTGTCTCTTTCAATTCTGGTTTCCTCATGTTGTTGAAATCGTTTATTTTCAAGTATCTATAGTTGCTGTTGAGAAATCTTAGAATATAATTTTTGAGATTTTATGGCCCTTTGCATCCCTATAGGCATGATAGTATTTAGTTTGAACAATTAATACATTTCAGATATATTATTATACATATTTCAATGCTATTCTCCCCAATCATCCCACCCTCTCCTGGTCCCAGCGTCCAAAAGTCTGTTCTATACATCAGTGTCTCTTTTGCTGTCTCGTAAATAGGGTTATTTTTACCATCTTTCTAAATTCCATATATATGCGTTAGTGTACTGTATTTGAGGAGAAGGCAATGGCACCCCACTCCAGTACTTCTGCCTGGAAAATCCCATGGGTGGAGGAGCCCGGTAGGCTGCAGTCCATGGGGTCGCTGAGGGTCGGACATGATTGAGCGACTTCACTTTCACTTTTCACTTTCATGCATTGGAGAAGGAAATGGCAACCCACTCCAGTGTTCTTGCCTGGAGAATCCCAGGGACAGGGGAGCTGCCGTCTCTGGGGTCACAGAGAGTCGGACACGACTGAAGTGACTTAGCAGCAGCAGCAGCATACTGTATTTGTGTTTTTGTTTCTGGCTTACTTCACTCTGTATAATAGGCTCCAGTTCCATCCACCTCCTTAGAACAGATTCAAATGTATTCTTTTTAATGGCTGAGTAATACTCCATTGTGTATATGTACCACAGCTTACTTATCCATTCATCAGTGGATGGACATCTAGGTTGCTTCCACGTTCTGGCTATTGCAAACAGTGCTGCTATGAACATTGGGGTACATGTGTCTCTTTCAATTCTGGTTTTCTCAGTGTATATGCCCAGCAGTGGGATTGCTGGATCGTAAGGCAGTTCTATTCGCAGTTTTCTGAGGAATCTCCATACTATTCTCCATAGTGGCTGTACTAGTTTGCATTCCCACCAACAGTGCAAGAGGGTTCCCTTCTCTCCGCCCCCTCTCCAGCATTTATTGCTTGTGGACTTTTGGATCACAGCTATTCTGATTGGCGTGAAATGGTATCTCATAGTGGTTTTGATTTTCATTTCTCTGATAATGAGTGATGTTGAGCATCTTGTCATGTGTTTGTTAGCCATCTGTATGTCTTCTTTGGAGAAATGTCTATTGAGTTCTTTGGCCCATTTTTTGATTGGGTCATTTATTTTTCTGGAATTGAGCTGTAGGAGTTGCTTGTATATTTTTGAGATTTGTTGTTTGTCAGTTGCTCCATTTGCTATTATTTTCTCCCATTCTGAAGGCTGTCTTTTCACCTTGCTTATAGTTTCCTTTGTTGTGCAGAAGCTTTTAAGTTTGATTAGGTCCCATTTGTTCATTTTTTATTTTATTTCTGATATTCTGGGAGGTGGATCATAGAGGATCCTGCTGTGATGTAAGTCAGAGAGTGTTTTGCCTATGTTTTCCTCTAGGAGTTTTATGGTTTCTGGTCTTACATTTAGCTCTTTAATCCATTTTGAGTTTATTTTTGTGTATGGTGTTAGAAAGTGTTCTAGTTTCATTCTTTTACAAGTGTTTGACCAGTTTTCCCAGCACCACTTGTTAAAGAGATTGTCTTTAATCCATTGTATATTCTTGCCTCCTTTGTGAAAGATAAGGTGACCATATGTGCGTGGATTTATCTCTGGGCTTTCTATTTTGTTCCATTGATCTATATTTCTGTCCTTGTGCCAGTACCATACTGTCTTGATGACTGTGGCTTTGTAGTAGAGCCTGAAGTCAGGCAGGTTGATTCCTCCAGTTCCGTTCTTCTTTCTCAAGATAGCTTTGGCTATTCGAGGTTTTTTGTATTTCCATACAAATTGAGAAATTATTTGTTCTAGCTCTGTGAAGAATACCGTTGGTAGCTTGATGGGGATTGCATTGAATCTATAAATTGCTTTGGGTAGTATATTCATTTTCACTATATTGATTCTACCAATCCATGAACATGGAATATTTCTCCATCTATTAGTGTCCTCTTTGATTTCTTTCACCAGTGTTTTATAGTTTTCTATATATAGGTCTTTAGATTCTTTAGGAAGATATATTCCTAAGTATTTTATTGTTTTCATTGCAATGGTGAATGGAATTGTTTCCTTAATTTCTCTTTCTATTTTCTCATTATTAGTGTACAGGAATGCAAGGGATTTCTGTGTGTTAATTTTATATCCTGCAACTTTACCATATTCATTGATCAGTTCTAGTAATTTTCTGGTGGAATCTTTAGGGTTTTCTACGTAGAGGATCATGTCATCTGCAAACAGTGAGAGTTTTACTTCTTCTTTTCCAATTTGGATTCCTTTTATTTCTTTTTCTGCTCTGATTGCTGTGGCCAAAACTTCCAAAACTATGTTGAATAGTAATGGTGAAAGTGGGCATCCTTGTCTTGTTCCTGACTTTAGAGGAAATGCTTTCAATTTTTCACCATTGAGGATAATGTTTGCTGTGGGCTTGTCATATATAGCTTTTATTATGTTGAGGTATGTTCCTTCTATTCCTGCTTTCTGGAGAGTTTTTATCATAAATGGATGTTGAACTTTGTCAAAGGCTTTCTCTGCATCTATTGAGATAATCATATGGTTTTTATTCTTCAGTTTGTTAATGTGGTGTATTACGTTGATTGATTTGCGGATATTGAAGAATCCTTGCATCCCTGGGATAAAGCCCACTTGGTCATGGTGTATCATCTTTTTAATGTGTTGTTGGATTCTGATTGCTAGAATTTTGTTAAGGATTTTTGCATCTATGTTCATCAGTGATATTGGCCTGTAGTTTTCTTTTTTTGTGGGATCTTTGTCAGGTTTTGGTATTAGGGTGATGGTGGCCTCATAGAATGAGTTTGGAAGTTTGCCTTCCTCTGCAATTTTCTGGAACATTTTCAGTAGGATAGGTGTTAGCTCTTCTCTAAATTTTTGGTAGAATTCAGCTGTGAAGCCGTCTGGACCTGGGCTTTTGTTTGCTGGAAGATTTCTGATTACAGTTTCAATTTCCGTGCTTGTGATGGGTCTGTTAAGATTTTCTATTTCTTCCTGATCCAGTTTTGGAAAGTTGTACTTTTCTAAGAATTTGTCCATTTCTTCCACATTGTCCATTTTATTGGCATATAATTGCTGATAGTAGTCTCTTATGATCCTTTGTATTTCTGTGCTGTCTGTTGTGATCTCTCCATTTTCATTTCTAATTATATTGATTTGATTTTTCTCCCTTTGTTTCTTGATGAGTCTGGCTAGTGGTTTGTCAATTTTATTTACCCTTTCAAAGAACCAGCTTTTGGCTTTGTTGATTTTTGCTATGGTCTCTTTTGTTTCTTTTGCATTTATTTCTGCCCTAATTTTTAGGATTTCTTTCCTTCTACTAACCTTGGGGTGCTTCATTTCTTCCTTTTCCAGTTGCTTTAGGTGTAGAGTTAGGTTATTTATTTGGCTTTTTTCTTGTTTCTTGAGGTATGCCTGTATTGCTATGAACTTTCCCCTTAGGACTGCTTTTACAGTGTCCCACAGGTTTTGGGTTGTAGTGTTTTCATTGTCATTCGTTTCTATGCAGAATTTGATTTCTTTTTTGATTTCTTCTGTGATTTGTTGGTTATTCAGGAGTGTGTTGTTCAGCCTCCATATGTTGGACTTTTTAATAGATTTTCTCCTGTTATTGAGATTTACTCTTACTGCATTGTGGTCAGAAAAAATGCTTGGAATGATTTCAATTTTTCTGAACTTACCAAGGCTAGATTTATGGCCCAGGATGTGGTCTATCCTGGAGAAGGTTCCGTGTGCACTTGAGAAAAAGGTGAAATTCAGTGTTTTGGGATGAAATGTCCTATAGATATCAATTAGTTCTAACTGGTCTATTGTATCATTTAAAGTTTGTGTTTCCTTGTTAATTTTCTGTTTAGTTGCTCTATCCATTGGTGTGAGTGGGGTATTAAAGTCTCCCACTATTATTGTGTTATTGTTGATTTCTCCTTTCATACTTGTTAGTATTTGTCTTATATATTGCGGTGCTCCTAAGTTGGGTGCATATATATTTATAATTGTTATATCTTCTTCTTGGATTGGTCCTTTGATCATTATGTAGTGACCTTCTTTGTCTCTTTTCACATCCTTTGTTTTAAAGTCTATTTTATCTGATATGAGTATTGCTACTCCTGCTTTCTTTTGGTCTCTATTTGCGTGGAAAATCTTTTTCCAGCTCTTGACTTTCAGTCTGTATGTGTCCCCTGTTTTGAGGTGGGTTTCTTGTAGACAGCATATGGAGGGGTCTTGTTTTTGTATCCATTCAGCCAGTCTCTCTCTTTTGGTTGGGGCATTCAACCCATTTACATTTAAGGTAATTAATAATAAATATGATCCCGTTGCCATTTACTTTGTTGTTTTGGGTTTGAATTTATATATCCTTTTTGTGTTTCCTGTCTAGAGAAGGTCCTTTAGTATTTGTTGGAGAGCTGGTTTGGTGGTGCTGAATTCTCTCAGCTTTTGCTTGTCTGTAAAGCTTTTGATTTCCCCTTCATATTTGAATGAGATCCTTGCTGGGTACAATAATCTGGGCTGTATGTTATTTTCTTTCATCACTTTAAGTATGTCTTGCCATTCCCTCCTGGCTTGGAGAGTTTCTATTGAAAGATCAGCTGTTATCCTTATGGGAATTCCCTTGTGTGTTATTTGTTGTTTTTCCCTTGCTGCTTTTAAGATTTGTTCTTTGTGTTTGATCTTTGTTAATTTGATTAATATGTGTCTTGGGGTGTTTCGTCTTGGGTTTATCCTATTTGGGACTCTTTGGGTTTCTTGGACTTGAGTGATTATTTCCTTCCCCATTTTAGGGAAGTTTTCAACTATTATCTCCTCTAGTATCTTCTCATGGTCTTTCTTTTTGTCTTCTTCTTCTGGGACTCCTATGATTCGAATATTGTAACGTTTAAAATTGTCCTGGAGGTCTCTGAGATTGTCCTCATTTCTTTTAATTCGTTTTTCTTTTTTCTCCTCTGATTCCTTTAATTCTGCCATTCTATCTTCTAATTCGCTAATTCTATCTTCTGCCTCTGTTATTCTACTATTTGTTGCCTCCAGAGTGTTTTGGATCTCATTTATTGCATTATTCATTATATATTGACTCTTTTTTATTTCTTCTAGGTCCTTGTTAAACCTTCTTGCATCTTCTCAATGCTTTTCTCCAGGCTATTTATCCATGATTCCATTTTGCTTTCCAGATTTTGGATTAATTTGACTACCATTATTCGGAATTCTTTATCAGGTAGGTTCGCTATTTCTTCTTTTGTTTGGTTTGGTGGGCAATTATCCTGTTCCTTTACCTGCTGGGAATTCTTCTGTCTCTTCATCTTGTTTAAATTGCTAAGTTTGGGGCGTCTTTACTGTATTCTGGTAGTCTGTGGAGTTCTCTTTATTGTGGCATTTCTGCACTATATGTGGGTTTGTACCGGTGGCTTGTCGAGGTTTCTTGTTTATGAAAGCTTGTATCGGTGTTCTGGTGGGTGGAGCTGGATTTCTTTTCTCTGGGGTGCAGTGGAGTGTCTAGTAGTGAGTTATGAGATGTCTATGATTTTGGGGTCGCTTTGTGTAGCCTGTGTATTGGAGCTCAGGCTGTGTTCTTGTTTTTCTGGAGAATTTGCTTGGTATGTCTTGTTGTGGAACTTGCTGGTCTTTGTGTGATGCTTGGTTTCAGAGTAGGTATGGAGGCTTTTAGTGAGCTCCTGTCAATTAATGTTTCGTGGGATCAGGGTATGGACTTAAGCCTCCTGGTTCCAGTTATTGGTCTTATTTTTACAGTAGTCTCAAAAACTTCTTCTTCTATAATGCATTCTACAACTGGACCACTCAGAGATGTTCACGGAATTATACAGAGAAGGAAAAAGGGAGGAAAGAGACAGAGGTGGTCAGGAGGATAAAAGGAGGGAGTGTGAAGGAGAGAGACAGATCTAGTCAGTAATCAGTAAAGAAAAGAAAAAAGGAAAGGAAAAAAGCAAACGACAAAAAGGAAAAAAGAAAAAAAAAAAAAAACAGGGTCGCAAAAGTTATATCTAAACGTGGAGATTAAAGAAGGATAAAAAAAAATAAAAATAAAAGAAACAAAACAACAAACAACAGACAACAACAACAAAAAATTTTTGTTTTCCTTTTTCCAATTAAAAAATAATAAAAATTTAAAACAATATATATATTAAAAAAAGAAAAGAAAAAAAAAGGAAATAATGATGGTAAAAATAGTAACAATATATATAAGAGTTTCTCTATTATTGTTGTGGGTTCAGTTCATTTTTGCTAGTTCCTTGTTGCGGCTTAAATTTCTCAAGATCTATAGGCCCCTTTCTCTGTAGTTGGTCTGTATAGTCCTTTGTTCTGTGCACGGTTCGGCGGTGTTCTGGGCCAAGGCCGGCCACTCGTGTGGTCGGCGCTGCACAATCTGGATTGCCGGCCCAAACTACTCCAATTAGGCAGCACTCCAGACAATCAGGCGAACGCAGTCTGCGCTGAGGCCCGCAGAGGGGGAGGGGCCGGCGACGGGAATGGCGGGCGGGTGGGGGGAGGGGCTGGGGTGGCCCTCGTGGGAGGCGCCGGCACAGCGGGAGGGGGGCATGCCTGCGCGGGAGTGGCCGGCGGGGGAGCGTCCAGTAGGGGAGAGAGTCCCTCGGGGGAGCGGCCGGCAGGGGAGCGTCCCGTGTGGGAACGGCCGAGGCGTCTCCCTGCCCAGCCCCGGCTCCCCAATGGCAGATGCGGGCGTTTGCAGCGGTGCTTCTCCGCTGCGGAAGTTACTGCAGGGCCCGCAGTCTGTGGGTTCTAATTGCTCAACTGTTCTCCTCCCTGTTATGATAGTCTCCGTGTTTCCCAGGTTCGGCGCAGATTCCGCAGGGAGAGTGTTTCCTGGTGTTTGGAAACTTCTCTTTTTAAGACTCCCTTCCCCGGACAGAGGTCCGCCCCTCCCTCTTTGTCTCTCTCTGGCTTCTATATTCTTTCCTACCTCCTTTAGAAGGCAGTGAGTTGCTTTTCTGGGTGTCCGACGTCCTCCGCCAGCACTCTGAAGCTGTTTGTGGAATTTACTCGGCGCCCAGATGTCCCTTTGATGAATTTGTGGAGGAGAAAGCGTATTCCCTGTCCTAATCCTCCGCCATCTTAACCGGAAGTCCTGGTTTCTCTTTGAGTTAATAATCTGTTTACTCAGTTTGTTTCTTTTAGTATGAAAAACCATGTCTTTCAGTTATAGAGAATTTTCTAAAATTATTTCTTTAATGATTTCTGCTTCCATATCTGTTCTGTTTTCTGTAGCTATTACTATTTCAGATATTAGACTTCCTTCATTGCTCTTCTATTTTTTTAATCTTTTTCCTTTTTCTATTTTTAATTACTTTGTGTTTTGTTATACTTTCAGGAAGAATTCGACAACTTCATCTTCCAACATTCTCCAATTGAGTTTTCACTTTCTGCTATCATACTTTAAATTTCCAAATATTCTTCATTTTTTCGCAGAATGTTTCTTTTTTATAGTATTCTGTTCTTATTCATGAGTGCAAGATCTTTTATTACCTTCTAGAAAATGTTAATATATTGCTGATAAATTTTTGAAGTTTATCTCTATGCATAGTCTTTGCTCTCTTCATGCTGCTTTTTTTGAAAGTTGTTTGAATCCTTGCTTTTCATAGTAGAAATTCTATATCTATGGTACTTGGTGGTGTTTGATTACATGTTCATATAAAATTATAGGACATTTAAAAATATATTAATAGTTGCTCTAGTCTCCTGGACTGAGTTAGATAATTGTGAACTTCTCCATGGGATGATTCTACATTTCCATTTGCTTAAGAAGTTCCTGCTATCAATGTCTTTGGGTCTCTTTTCTGATCTTGTTGGATTCTTTAGGTATCTTTCTAAAATCTCATCTGAAGTGTTTGGTGAGCCAAATTGGAGAAGAAAATTTGGAGCCTAATTAGGAGCCAGGGTATTAATTTTTCCTTAATTTCTTTGTTTACTCTTGTATACTATAAGTGATACAGCTTTTAAGTGAGAAAGTTCTATGATTTATGCAAACTCCTGATCTTCTGCCTGACCTGGAATGGGGCTGCCACCTGGTTGGATGGAATAAGCAGATGGGATCTTAAAGTCCAGATGGTTCTTTAACAGATTTTTCAAACTTTAATCCTATTTTTGGTTATCACCACCTCTACTATCAGATTCATTTCGTTTTTCTTTATATGTCCATTTCTTCATAGTTTACCCCACTGTCGGTTGAGGATTCAGTTTTCTTTGATTTTCTAAATCAATAAACATCTCTCCACCAGATTTTTAGTATATATATAATATATGTGTGTGTGTGTGTGTGTGTGTGTGTGTGTGTTGTGTGATTTTTTTGTGTGTGTTCTGCCAAACAGTCCTTTCTGACTCTTCGCGAATCTATGAACAATAGCCCACCAGGGTCCTCTATCCATGGGATTTTCCAGGCAAGAATACTGGAGTGGGTTACTATTTCCTCCTCCAGGAATTCTTCCCAACCCAGAGCTCCAACCAGTGTCTCCCTACCTCCTGTGTTGGCAGGCAGATTCTTTACTGCTGAGCCACACATACATACACATGTACATATATATTTAGATTAATTACAATATCAGTCCTGGTTCCATCAGGGATTAGATGAGTTACTCAAATTAGAATATTTTGAACAGAGTTTAATAAAAAGCTCTCATATTCACAAATATAAGAAGAATAGAGATATACCAAGAGAAATCAGGCAGCATGCTAGAGTTAGTAAAAAGAAGATTTTACTAATCCTAGGCCTCAAGGTCGGAGAAGGCAATGGCACCCCACTCCAGTACTCTTGTTTGGAAAATCCCATGGATGAAGGAGCCTGGTAGGCTGCAGTCCGTGGGGTCGCTAGGAGTCGGACATGACTGAGCGACTTCACTTTCTCTTTTCCCTTTCATGCATTGGAGAAGGAAATGGCAACCCACTCCAGTGTTCTTGCCTGGAGAATCCCAGGGACGAGGAAGCCCTGGTGGGCTGCTGTCTATGGGGTCGCACAGAGTCGGACACGACTGAAGTGACTTAGCATAGCATAGCATAGGCCTCAAGGTATGAAGAGAGGGCATGATTACCTGTACCTTGAGATAGAGACAGCTGCATATGGAGAGGGCTGCTTGACATAAACTGGATTCAGGTTGAATAGATACAGCCAACCTCCAGGCAAGCCTGCAGGATAGAACTAGGGGAATAAGCACTGTGACCAATTCTGTTCCTCCTTCATCTCTTAGTGGTGTTCATGTTTGGTTAAGTTCACAGAGAAAATCTTAAGGCAGCTGATCCTGGTTAGTGAGTCCTCTCCCCCTCTCCCACATGCACAGAACAAAATGAAAAAGAACAGACATGGATGTGTAGAGAAAAATGAACATTAACCCTAATTGCTTCTGTGATTCTGTTGTCAACATCATTTATTTTAAGAAAAGGTAAAGTTGAAGGGATGTAAACTGTAAGCAGTTGAGTGGTAAGGAATAACTAAAGAAAATTATTCAAGATATTTGGAAAAACATAAAATGAAGTATTAGGTTTAATTATACACTTTATTTCTCTGTAACCTCACAAACTTGCAAACAAAGGTCCGTCTAGTCAAAGCTATGGTTTTTCCAGTGGTCATGTATGGATGTGAGAGTCGGACTATAAAGAAAGCTGAGTGCCAAAGAATTGATGCTTTTGTACTGTGGTGTTGAAGACTCTTGAGAGTCCATTGGACTACAAGGAGATCCAACCAGTCCATCCTAAAGGAGATAATTCCTGAGTGTTCATTGGAAGGACTGATGGTGAAACTGAAACTCCAATACTTGGCCACCTGATGTGAAGAACTGACTCATTGGAAAAGACCCTGATGCTGGGAACGATTGAGGGCAGGAGGAGAAGGGGATGACTGAGGATGAGATGGTTGGATGGCATCACTGCCTCAATGGACGTGAGTTTGGGTAAACTCTGGGAGTTGGTTATGGACAGGAAGGCCTGGCATGCTGCAGTCCATAGAGTTGCAAAGATCGAACACAACTGAGTGACTGAACTGAACTGAACCTCACAAAAATGATGAATTTGACTCATCAATTTATATACACATATTTAATGTGATTTGATTTTTGCAGCTTCTGCATAAAATTGTCCTGATTGGAATTCACCTCAATATCTTTAATGTTTACATTTAACAAAGATGACGTGAAACTACTATTTCATGAATGACACCTATAGAATAAATGCTATTCACATAATTTGCATTTCAAAATAATATGGTGGAACTTTTTCCATTCAAAAACTCCAGTGAATATAGCAGTTAATCTTTAATTTCTATTTCAAAACTAATCAGAATAGACTTTGTGATTTCAAATTCAAGTACAAAGGCAATGCAAGGATCTTTTCTAGTAATCTTGGTTTTATTGAAAGTATTTCAGAGGGATCTAATTATAAGTAGAATATTTTCTGCGTTGTGTTTCTCCATTTTCTTCTAATCCTAGAAAAGGCCATACAAATGTTGAAGACAATGTTAATTATACACAAGGGAGTTCAAATGTTTAAAAAATTGAAGGAAAAATTCTTCTAGAGGTATTCAGTGTATTAACAAATAGAAACTTTTTTCTCCCAATATGATTGGTCATTGAAACCATTTCTAAGCATCTGGAAAAGCAGAGACACTACTTTGCTGACAAAGGTCTGGCTAGTCAAAGCTGTGGTTTTTTTCCAGTAGTCATGTATGAACGAGACAGTTGGACCATAAAGAAAGCTTAGTGCCAAACAATTGATGCTTTTGAACTGTGGTTTGAAGAAGACTCTAGAGAGTCCATTGGACTGCAAGGATATCAAACCAGTCCATCCTAAAGGAAATCAGTCCTGAATATTTATTGGAAGGACTAATGCTGAAGCTGAAACTGCAATACTTTGGCCACCTGATGCAAAGAATTGACTCATTTGAAAAGACCCTGATGCTAGGAAATATTGAAGGCAGGAGGAGAAGGGGATCACAGAGGATGAAATGGCTGGATTGCATCACTGACCCAATGGACATGAGTTTGAGCAAACTCCGGGAGATAGTAAAAGACAGGGAAGTCTGGCATGCCTCAGTCCATGGGATTGCAGAGTTGGACGGACTTGAAACTGAGCAACAACAACAAAATAGTTGAGGTACAATGTTGTGTTAGTTTCATATGTACAGCAAAGTGAATCATTTATACAATACATACATCCACTATTTTCACACTCTTTCCCATATAGGCCATTACAGAGCATGAGTTAGGCTTCTCTGTGCTATGCAATAGCCGTCTATTTTGTATATAGTAATGTGTTTATGTCAATCTCAGACTTTCAATTTATCCCTTCCCACCCCTTTGCCTCTTGATAACCATAAATTTATTTTCTTCATCTGTAACTCTATTTCCCCTGGAGGAGGTCATGGCAACCCACACCAGTATTTTTGCCTAGAGAATCCCATGGATAGAGGAGCCTAATGGGTAAACAGTGGAAACAGTGGCTGACTTTATTTTTCTGGGCATGGGGTACCCTATGCCCAGGGTACTATATGGTACTACCCCTATAGTACATGGGGTAGCAAAAAGTGGGACAAGACTGAGCGACTAACACTTTCACTTTCACCTTTCAGTTCAGTTCAGTTCAGTTCAGTGGCTCAGTTGTGTCGGACACTTTGTGGCCCCATGAACTGCAGCATGCCAGGCCTCTCTGTCCATTACCAACTACCAGAGTTCACCCAAACTCCTGTCCATTGAGTCGGTGATGCCAATTGACCATCTCATCCTCTGTTGTCCCCTTCTCCTCCTGCCTTCAATCTTTCCCAATATCAGGGTCTTTTCAAATGAGTCAGCTCTTCGCATCAGGTGGCCAAAATATTGGAGTTTCTGCTTCAACATCAGTCTTTCCAATGAACATCCAGGACTGATTTCCTTTAGGATGGACTGGTTGGATCTGCTTGCAGGCCAAGGGACTCACAAGAGTCTTCTGCAACACCACAGTTCAAAACCATCAATTCTTTGGCGCTCAGCTTTCTTTATAGAAAGAAAGAAAGAAAGAAAGCTAGTTGAAAGTTTCTTTCAACTCTCACATCCATACATGACTACTGGAAAAACCATAGCCTTGACTAGAAGGATCTTCATTGACAAAGTGATATCTCTGCTTTTTAACATGTTATCTAGGTTGGTCATAACTTTCCTTCCAGGGACTAAGCGTCTTTTGATTTCATGGCTACAACCACCATCTGCAGTGATTTTGGAGCCCAGAAAAATAAAGTCAGCCACTGTTTCCACTGTTTACCCATCTATTTGCCATGAACAGATGGGACCAGATACCGTGATCTTTGTTTTCTGAATGTTGAGCTTTAACCCAACTTTTCCCTCTCCTCTTTCACTTTCATCAAGAGGCTCTTTAGTTCTTCTTCACTTTCTGCCATAAGGCTGGAGTCATCTGCGTATCTGAGGTTATTGATATTTCTCCCGGCAAACTTGATTTCAGCTGGTGCTTCATCCAGCCGACCATTTCTCATGATGTACTCCACATAGAAGTTAAATAAGCAGGGTAACAATATACAGCCTTGATGTACTCCTTTTCTTCTTTGGAACCAGTCTGTTGTTCCATGTCTAGTTCTAACTGTTGCTTCCTGACCTGCATATAGGTTTCTCAAGAGGCAGGTCAGGTGGTCCGGTATTCCCATCTCTTTCAGAATTGTCCACAGTTTATTGTGATCCACACAGTCAAAGGCTTTGGCATAGTCAATAAAGCAGAAATAGATGTTTTTCTGGAACTCTCTTGCTTTTTTGATGATACAGCAGATGTTGGCAATTTGATCTCTGGTTCCTCTGCCTTTTCTAAAACCAGCTTGAACATCTGGAAGTTCATGGGTCACGTATTACTGAAGCCTGGCTTGAAGAATTTTGAGTGTTACTTTACCAGCATGTGAGATGAGTGAAACTGTGCGGTAGTTTGAGCATTCCTTGGTATTGCCTTTTGTTTGGGATTGTAATGAAAACTGACCTTTTCCAGTCCTGTGGCCACTGCTGAGTTTTCCAAATTTGCTGGCATAACAAGTGCAGCACTTTTACAGCATCATCTTTCAGGATTTGAAATAGCTCAACTGGAATTCCATCACCTCCACTAGCTTTGTTTGTAGTGATGCTTCCTAAGGCCCACTTGAGATCACATTCCAGGATGTCTGGCTCTTGGTGAGTAATCACACCATCGTGATTATCTGGGTCATGAAGATCTTTTTTGCATAGGTCTGTGTTTTCTTGCCACGTCTTGCTACTATCTTGTGCTTCTGTTAGGTCCATACCATTTCTGTCCTTTATTGAGTCCATCTTTGCATGAAATTTTCCCTTGATAGCTCTAATTTTCTTGAAGAGACTTCTAGTCTTTTCTCTTCTATTGTTTTCCTCTATTTCTTTGCACTGATCACTGAGGAAGGCTTTCTTACCTCTCCTTGCTAGTCTTTGGAACTCTGCATTCAAATGGGTATATCTTTCCTTTCTTCTTTGCCTTTTGCTTCTCTTCTTTTCACAGCTATTTGTAAGGTCTCCTCAGCCAGACATTTTTCTTTTTTGCATTTGTTTTTCTTGGGGGTACTATTGATCCCTCTCTCCTGTACAATGTCATGAACCTCCATCCATAGTCCATCAGGCACTCTATCAGATCTAGTCTCTTAAATCTATTTCTCACTCCCACTGTATAATCATAAGGAATCTGATTTAGGTCATACTTGAATGGTTTAGTGGTTTTCCACACTTTCTTCAATTTAAGTCTAAATTTGACAATAAGGAATTCATGATCTGAGCCACAGTCAGCTCCCAGTCTTGTTCTGCTAACTCTATTTCTGTTTTGTAGATAAGTTTATTTGTACTTTCTTTTTAGATTCCACACATAAGTGATATCATATGATATTTGTCTCTCTCTTTGACTTAAGTCACTCAGTGTAATAACCTTTAGGGCCATCTATGCTTTTTGCCTGGATTTGTTTTTAACCTAGGAAAGGGTCGAGTATATTTGCAGGCCATGCACAAGGAGCAGGAAAAGAGGAGCACATGAAAATATAGCAGAAATGGGATCCAGAGGGGAACAGAGTCTTTGTTCTAGAGAAAGGAGAGCAGGTGTGACTGAGGTCACAGGTGCAGGGAACTGGCCTGAAAGAAGACCAAAGGACATTTTCAGCTTCTGAGATTTGAAAGAAGCAGTGAAACCAGATCCTGATGTTTGTCACTCAAAAAGCAAGAGGCTGAAGTCTAATCTTGATAGCTTCAATTTCTCTCTGCAACAGAAACATGGTCATCAGTTGGGGAGAGCTGGAGAGCAGGGAGGGGTTGGGGTGTCCCTTGAGAAAGAAAACTCTGTGTATGGCTATTGTGAGGGCAGGGGAGAGGTTTGGCTAGAGAAGGACCGAAAGCTTTGCATGGGTCCCCCCTGAATGACCGTGCACCCTTTCTGCAGCCCTGTTCAGCAGTCTTACATCTCCTGGTATAAATGGAAAATAGCACACTGAGATCTGTATTCTGCATTATTCTGTACATTTTAATGACTGAGCATGAAACATTTGAATCAGCTCATTTAAAAAGGATCATTTGATTGCCATCTTAGCTGAAGGAGATGTAATTAGACCTTAGGTGGCTGATGCTATTTTTCTGACCTATCTGTTCTGAACATGTCTGGTGTTTAAAGTAAGTGGCCGCTTGTCTTTCCCATTATCTTATAAATGGCATAACTCCTGCTAGTTAACTGGATAACGGAATTCTTCCTCTCATTTGTACTACTTCACTGGTCTTTGTCTTGTTTATCTGTCACAACTCATGTTCAAATGACTCTACTTCCTGTATATTATTTCATGCACACACTGCAATTCCAGCATATCTCTGTGACTCTCATTAAGGTTGAAATCACATTCCTGTTCTGTTTCAAAATCTCGTTATTTGTAAGGATACTGCAAAAGAGGCTTAGATAGGGTACAGCAAACTATGGTCTGTGTCCCAGTTCCAAACTGCTGCCTGAATTGTATATGTGGCCCATGTGCTGTGCTAAATTGCTTCAGTTGTGTCTGACTCTTTGCAACCCCATGGACTGTAGCCCACCAGGCTCTCCTGTCCATGGGATTCTCCAAGCAAGAATACTAGAGTGAGTTGCCATTTCCTTCTTAACGGGATCTTTCTGACCCAGGGATCAAACCCATGTCTCTTATGTCTACTGTGCTGGCAGGAGGGTTCCTTACCACTGGCACCACCTGGGAAGCCCATGAGTTGAGAATAAATTTTGAATTGTTGAATGGCTGGAAAAAATCAAAAGTAGGATAATATTTCATGATCTGTGAAAATTATGTGAAATTCAAATTTGAGTGTCCATGAATTTTTTTTTACTGTGACATACCACACTCATTAATTTATGTATATCTACGTCTGGCTTCTCCTTACAGTGTCATTGAGAGGTTGCTAGAGAGAGAGCTGTATTACCTGAAAAGCCTGAAATATTCACTGTTTAGCCTTTGGAAAAAAGTTTGCTCGTCCTTGATCTAGAATTTGTCTCTGGATATATTATGTAACCATATGTTTAGCCTTTTCCCCTTGCTCTTTAATGCATTTAAATTATTTAAAGGAAAAATGTTTTGACACTATACATTTTAATTTTTTGATAGACTAACACATTTGATAAACTATTTTATTGTCCAGATTTTGCTTCTGTCACTAATATATTCAGTTGATCTTTGTCGAATCCTTATAAGACTTTTAGATTCACATATATTGAGAATATAGTGCTGGTAACATGAATAAGCATAGTATACTATTATATAGTATATTACTTTGCTCTGGAGTCAGACACTCTCAGTTCATATTTGTCTCTGTTACTTCCTTATGTGTAAACTTAGATAAGCTCTTTTGGTTTCTTTGAGATATTATTCATACTCATCTCAGAACTCTCTTGTATTAAAAACTATTAAAGAAGACAAGTTAATGTAACTGAATCACTTCCTTGATTAACACAACATTGTAAATCAGCTGTATTTCATTTTTTTTTTTTAACAAAGAAGCAATTTAGTTGATACAAGCAAACTTTATTCAACACTTCATGAAGTGAGCAGTCTCTCTTCTCAAGAGTCCAGAGAACTGCAAAATGCTGCAAAAGTTGGGCAACTTTTATAGAAGAAAGTATAAGGAACAGGAAGAGAAAGATGGGAAATGAATAAGAAGCAAGGAAATAAGTATAGGGCTCAGAACTTGCTCAGCATTTTGTGAACTGGCTGACTGGATATACTCTGGAGCATTTGCAGGAACAGGAAAGTTATCTCAGTTTCAGTTTGCTGATGTGGCATTTCGGGCAGGAGCCACTCAGCCTTGGGCCTAGAAATTTAGTTCAACAGTTGTGACAGTATTAATGGTAAAACTTCAATGGCAATCATATACTCATTTTTGTGGTTGGTGGAAATCCTTTAGAAGAAACATTTCTTTGCTGGTATAAATTATTATACTTATAAACCTACATTGTTAGTAAGGCTATCCCTTTAATTTATGGGCTAACTTTCAGAGGAGCTTTATAAAATGCCTTATTCTAGTAATCTGTATTGATAATCATATGATGGGGAAATAATTAGAGCTACTTCAGATGTGCTCAAAAACTCCCATTCTGTTGTTCTTGCAACTGACTCTGGTTTCATAGATATTAAAATTAGGAAAAAATAGGTGAGGAAAGTAGAAAGGAGGATACAGCTGGAAAGTGGAAACAGTAGGCAATCCAGGTAGAAGTCTGGAATCATATCCAGGATCTGAAAGCACCATGATGAGGATGGAAAGAGAAAGTCGCTCAGTTGTGTCTGACTCCTTGTGACCCCATGGACTATATAGTCCATGGAATTCTCCAGCCTAGAATACTGGAGTGGGTAGCCTTTCCCTTCTCCAGGGGTTCTTCCCAACCCAGGGATCAAACCCAGGTCTCCTGCACTGCAGGCAGATTCTTTACCAACTGACCTGTCAGAGAAGCATGATGAGGACACTATCCTTACAAATGGAGAATCTCTGCCATTGGAAAAATATCAAAGGAGCTGATTTGAAATGGTGACCAAGTCCAAGGCTGATTTTGCTTGAACTGTGGCAGTCTCAATTATGTATACACTTGGAAATATTTCCATGAGTTGGGAACTTTTGGTCCAAATATTTCTAGTAGCAGCATAGTCATACATTTTACTTTGAATATGTAAAGGACAGACAGTTAAGTCTGTCCTTACCTCTTTTTAAATTGTTTGTTGTATTTTGACAACAGAATCAGTACAGCAGCATGCTTAAGAGAAATTAGTTTTGGAAAGAAAATTTGTTGGAATCTTGGTATCGCATAAATTGTGTAATCTTGACAGGTCTTTTTTTTCTTCATTATTGTTTTGTTTTTCCTATTATTATAAGATGGGAGAATCAGACATATCTCAAAGGATATTGTGTGGTGTATATAAGTAAATATATGTGAAGTTCCTGGCATATATTTAGCATTATGTAAATTCTGGCCATTATCATATTAGAAACAATTTCTCTTTGCCTCAGACTCCAGGAAAAGATACAATCATTCTGTCAAACTCTTTTATTCAGAATCATTTATCTTGGAATAATTTTCTCTAATATATCAATGCAATCTACCATTTAACTGTATTTTAAAATGGATTTTCAGCAACAACATTCTTTTACAAAATTTGCTTTTAACACAAAAAAGAAGCTTATATCCTCATTAAACAATCTACAGAATAAGAAAATCCATTTAAATGAACACAAAACAGATCCTCTTGGTACTTAGCTTAAAACTTGGTAGAAATTTAAACAGTTAATTTTTAAAGATTATAACTGGAAAAGTAACAGTGAATTTTTAAGCAATGATTCAGTTACTTGGAGTACAACCATATCAGGTTGAAAAATGATGTTCCTGACGAGTAAAGAGCCCAAAAGGATCAATGGTGTTTAATAATAAAGCATGAGGCTGTTATCATCTTGCTACATGTACAAAAACATGTATTTCACAGGAAAGGAATGGAAAGCTGGATGTAATTAAACATTTATATAGATTTATTTTTTCCCTGACTCTGTGGATAGCTTTAGCAATGTAATCTGTGGCAGAGGAATATTGTATAGTACATCTGTGAGAATGAGAAGTTCATGGGGTCTAAGAGTGCAGCCTCAGATGAAAGGCTTAATAAAAATTCATGAAAAATTCAAAGTAAAATATAAAATAGTTTATCCTCTAAATTCTAAAACACCTTTTCCCTTATAAGATTTATATAATTGCCATTCTTTGGGGGAATAGTAAAATATGTTTATCACAATTTGTTTCTGAAAATAGTATTTACCACTAAAAATTCATATGGAAATCAGCAAGTATTAGTAGAGCATTTATTCTATGTCAAAAACTGTTCTTGAGAACAAAATTGATAATGAACAGAGCAGGAGGGAATTTCTTCCCTTGAGAAGCTTTTGTGGTCAGAGGCAGATGGCTATATTAATGTGTACATGCATGTTTTGTAGAAGATGAAGTCAGGGTGGTCATAATTGGAAAAATTAGATCTTATAAGTTCCCATAGGCTTCTAATGACTTTCGTTTTTACTTGGTGAGAGTGTGAATCACTGATCTCATGAGTGAAATGATCAATCATATTTTAAAAGGAGAGTTGGACACGACTGAGCGACTTCACTTTCACTTTTCACTTTCATGCATTGGAGGAGGAAATGGTAACCCACTCCAGTGTTCTTGCCTGGAGAATCCCAGGGACAGGGGAGCCTGGTGGGCTTCCGTCTATGGGGTCGCACAGAGTCGGACATGACTGAAGCGACTTAGCAGCAGCAGCAGCAGCAGCCCCGGTTACTGGGTAATGCATGGACTGTAAGGAACAAGAGGTGTCAGACTTTATTTTGGGGGGCTCCAAAATCACTGCAATACCAAAGGAACATTTCATGCAAAGATGGGCACGATAAAGGACAGAGATGGTGTGGACCTAACAGAAGCAGAAGCTATTAAGAAGAGGTGGCAAGAATACACAGAAGAACTGTACAAAAAAGAGCTTCAAGACCTAGACAATCATGATGATGTGATCACTGACCTAGAGCCAGACATCTTGGAATGTGAAGTCAAATGGGCCTTAGAAAGCATCACTACGAACAAAGCTAGTGGAGGTGATGGAATTCCAGTGGAACTATTCCAAGTCCTGAAAGATGATGCTGTGAAAGTGCTGCACTCAATATGCCAGCAAATTTGGAAAACTCAGCAGTGGCCACAGGACTGGAAAAGGTCAGTTTTCATCCCAATCCCAAAGAAAGGCAATGCCAAGGAGTGCTCAAACTACCGAACAATTGCACTCATCTCACACGCTAGTAAAGTAATGCTCAAAATTCTCCAAGCCAGGCTTCAGCAATATGTGAACCGTGAACTTCCTGATGTTCAAGCTGGTTTTAGAAAAGGCAGAGGAACCAGAGATCAAATTGCCAACATCCGCTGGATCATGGAAAAAGCAAGAGAGTTCCAGAAAAACATCTATTTCTGCTTTATTGACTATGCCAAAGCCTTTGACTGTGTGGATCACAATAAACTATGGAAAATTCTGAAAGAGATGGGAATACCAGACCACCTGATCTGCCTCTTGAGAAATCTGTATGCAGGTCAGGAAGCAACAGTTAGAACTGGTCATGGAACAACAGACTGGTTCCAAATAGGAAAAGGAGTACGTCAAGGCTGCATATTGTCACCATGTTTATTTAACTTGTATGCAGAGTACATCATGAGAAATGCTGGACTGGAAGAAACACAAGTTGGAATCAAGATTGCTGGGAGAAATATCAATAACCTCAGATATGCAGATGACACCACTCTTATGGCAGAAAGTGAAGAGGGGCTAAAAAGCCTCTTGATGAAAGTGAAAGTGGAGAGTGAAAAGGTTGGCTTAAAGCTCAACATTCAGAAAACGAAGATCATGGCATCTGGTCCCATCATTGCATGGGAAATAGATGGGGAAACAGTGGAAACAGTGTCAGACTTTGTTTTTCTGGGCTCCAAAATCACTGCAGATGGTGACTGCAGCCATGAAATTAAAAGACGCTTACTCCTTGGAAGGAAAGTTATGACCAACCTAGATAGCATATTCAAAAGCAGAGACATTACTTTACCAACAAAGGTTCGCCTAGTCAAGGCTATGGTCTTTCCTGTGGTCATGTATGGATGTGAGAGCTGGACTGTGAGGAAGGCTGACCACCGAAGAATTGATGCTTTTGAACTGTGGTGTTGGAGAAGACTCTTGAGAGTCCCTTGAACTGCAAGAAGATCCAACCAGTCCATTCTGAAGGAGATCAATCCTGGAATTTCTTTGGAAGGAATGATGCTAAAGCTGAAACTCCAGTATTTTGGCCACCTCATGCGAAGAGTTGACTCATTGGAGAAGACTCTGATGCTGGGAGGGATTGAGGGCAGGAGGAGAAGGGGACGACAGAGGATGAGATGGCTGGATGGCATCACTGACTCGATGGGTATGAGTCTGAGTGACCTCCGGGAGCTGGTGATGGACAGGGAGGCCTGGCGTGCTGCGGTTCATGGGGTCGCAAGGAGTCGGACACGACTGAGCGACTGATCTGATCTGAAAATCACTGCAGATGGTGATTGCAGCCATGAAATTAAAAGATGCTTACTCCTTGGAAGGAAAGTTATGACTAACCTAGGTAGCATATTGAAAAGCAGAGACGTTACTTTGCCAACAAAGGTCCGTCTTGTCAAGGCTATGGTTTTTCCAGTAGTCATATATGGATGTGAGAGTTGGACTGTGAAGAAAGCTGAGTGCTGAAGAACGGATGCTTTTGAACTGTGTTGAAGACTCTTGAGAGTCCCTTGGACTGCAAGGAGATCCAACCTGTCCATTCTGAAGGAGATCAGTCCTGGGTGTTCTTTGGAAGGACTGATGCTAAAGCTGAAACTCCAGTACTTTGGCCACCTCATGCAAAGAGTTGACTCATTGGAAAAGACTCTGATTCTGGGAGGGATTGGGGGCAGGAGGAGAAAGGGACGACAGAAGATGAGATGGCTGGATGGCATCACCGACTTGATGGACATGAGTCTGAGTGAACTCCGGGAGTTGGTGATGGACAGGGAGTTCTGGCATGCTGTGATTCATGGGGTCTCAAAGAGTCAGACATGACTGAGCGACTGATCTGATCTGAAACTGAAGGAACAAGAAAGGAAGCAGTTGGGGCAGATTAAAGGGTTTTGTATATTTTAGATAAGATATGATGGTGGCTTGGACCTGGGTAGTAGTAGTGGTGGTACAGAAAAAGTTGAATTCTGGATATATTTTAAAAGTAGAACCAACAGGATTTGTTAGTAGGTGGCATATGAGATATACAGTCTTTCCTCCTGAGCATTTTAAGAGTGAAGTTGCCAATTTCTTAGGGGAAGATAATGGAGAAACAAATTTTGGAGTAGGGTCAGTAGTTCAATTTCACAGTACTAATTTGAAATAGTCCAGTTGGCTATAGGAATCTAGATTTGAAGGGAGAAATCCATGCTGGAGTTTTAGATATGTAGAAGTTTCAGGCACCTAGGTGTTATTGGAAGTCTCTGTTGAGATCACTAAAGGAAAAGAAGGTCCAAGGGCCATTCCCTGGGGCAGTCCTAAAATTCAATTAGTGTTACTCAACTTTAGCTGCACATGGGAATTACCTGGAGATCTTTAAGAATACCTAATGAGGGATCTCAACCTTAATAGTTCAGATTTATTTGTGCCTGTCATGGGGCAGCCCGAGTTCTATGGCAGTTGCATCCTGTCACCTTTGCTGTACTTATCCTGGTCATTAGAAGCAAGTCATGAGCTCCAGTCCACACTGCAGAGGAGGAGATTACACAAGGTTCCAGTCCACACTGAAGGGGAAGGGGATTAAACAAGGTTCCAGTCCACACTGAAGGGGAGGGGATCACACAAGGGCATGAACATAGGGTGGAGAGGATCGCTAGAACCATCTGTCAAAGCTGTCTACTATGGCACTTATGTTTATCTTAGTGTATATTTGAAAAAAGACTCACTTTTCCCCAGTTAAACTATAGTGATAACATTTACTTTATAAGTAAATATATTGAATAAAATATATTAAGTCAAAGAAAAATTCAGTAAATAATAATATAGATAATAATAATAAGGCAGTAGAAGAAAACGCATACATGTGGGAAATGATGTATTAAAATAAATGACATTTTGTGTGTTAACATTATGTACTATTTTCTGCTACTGTACTAACACTCCCTTGGCTGTTATAGAGATGAAAATCATAAGCCACTAGGCTCTGCCTTTTAGCAACTTCTAAAATGTGTAATTCAAAAATATTCTCTGGGAACCATCAAAAATGACACTTGGAAACAGAGATAATAATTTATGTATTGTATCTTCATTTTGCTAAAACTCAAGAATGGTGAACTACTGTAGCAGCAATTACAGCAGTTGCAGAATTACACAGTAAAACCTTCCTTCCTTCCCAGACAGCTGCAAAGTTTGAATATTAATTATCATATTACATCTGGACAAAATAAAGGATGCAATAATACAATGAAATTGAAGACAGACACTCATGGGAAGTTTTATAGAGAAACTGAAATAGATACTCAGGGTTTTTGCCAATATTACATTATTATGAGATTTATCCTCTTATAAGTGTCATGGAGAGCCAACCTTCTGCATATTCCTCAGTAGAACATTATCATATGAAAAGAGATTGAAGATTATGAACTGAAATATGAAACATTTAGGCTAAACTGTGTGGAAGAAAAGGAAAGCACTAGTAAGTGCCTCTCATTAGTACAATTTTAATCTTGGTTCTTTCACTGCAGCCTGGAATGAGGCTCTTACAAATCGTGCTCTGCACCTGAGGGTGGCTGAGTCAGGGAGACAGTCTATCCAAGAGCCAGAGTCATATGTAGGGTTCTAGTCCTGAGTCTTTGAATAGATATGACCATCCATGTAATCAAGTTTGTGGCTTGAAAAGAAAGGACTGAGACACATTTTGTTTATTTCATGGATTCCTCTAACCATCTACTTCAGCAGATTGTGGCACAAGTGTGTTTTCATGTGAGATTAGCTGTTTTTTTCACTGTGAAATACCAGCAGCAAATGTCATATTGGACAACCTTTTTTACCTAGAAAATGGAAAATTACCTCTGCATAAACACCCTTGTGCTTTAGCCAAATAATCTTGGCCAATTGTGAATCATACCACCTTCACCCTTTTATAAAAACTAGAACCTGAAGGGTCCTCCTCCTCTTATTACTATTTCTCTCCTACTCTATATACTGTATCGTAATCTGTAACTGAATTCTACAGGCTTTATTCCCTAAATACCCTTAAAATCTCCTGAATCTTCATCTTCACTATAACCAATTTTGAGCTACCATCACGTATTTGCATTGATCATTGCAATAAGGAAGTGAATGATATAATTTCCTAAGTTAAGACTTTATGGGCATCAGAAAAGGACTTGAGATTAGACATGATAGACTTTCAGATGATTGCTGTGGAGTAAGAAATAAATTTTGGAAGCCATCTTGTTGAGTCTGTCACTTAAAAGTTAGGACTCTAAGAAAAGATTTGTCAAAGGTATATAGTTATTTAGTGTCAAGGCCACAGACAGTGGTTCCTCAGAGTCCTAACCCCATATGCCCAGACTGGGCTTGGTGTGGGGTTAAGGCATTGTATTGATTAGTATCATGGAGTTTGGAATGGGGAGTCCTGACATTGACCCTTGGTACTGCCAGTTACTAACATATGGTCTTGAGCAATTTTTAAAATCTATCTGGTCTATTTATTCTTTAGTAGATCATCCTCAGGTATGCTGTTTATTCTTTCCAGGATTATTTTAAGTATCCAGTGCTACAACATAAGGAAATTGCCTGGCAAGGGGTTTGATGCACACTAAGCATTTTGTATGTCCTTAAAGTCATACTTTACTGTTCCAAATTTTAAAGGCTTAAGATATTAGAACAAAAATATTTTTTTCCAGGTGTGATCAAAATATCACATTGTTTTCTAAACTTTCTCAACTGAAAAAATTTTAAACCCAACATCTTAGTTCTTCAAATGAAGAAACTGAGGTGTAGAGAAGTGAGGTGGTGTGTCCAAGGTTACATAGTTAATTGATAATGTGATGTGAACAGTAGAGGCTTTAATTCTACTGAGATCCCTTAGGAAGATACACACCTATATTTACCTCTTCCCTGATCAGTCTTATCAATGACTTAGCATGAATAATTAGAATTTACTTTGAACTCTGCCAAGGAATCCTTTGTAGATAACACTTTCTTGACACCCCTAGTCCTGGCATCAGAGAAGGCAATGGCACCCCACTCCAGTACTCTTGCCTGGAAAATCCCATGGATGGAGGAGTCTGGTGGGCTGCAGTCCATGGGGTCGCTAAGAGTCGGACAGGACTGAGGAACTTCACTTTCACTTTTTCACTTTAATGCATTGGAGAAGGAAATGGCAACCCACTCCAGTTTTCTTGCCTGGAGAATCCCAGGGGCAGGAGAGCCTGGTGGGCTGACGTCTATGGGGTCACGCGGAGTCGGACACGACTGAAGTGACAGCAGCAGCAGTCCTGGCATCGCTCAGTTCAGTTCAATTCAGTCACTCAGTTGTGTGCAACTTTTTGCGACCCCGTGAATCATAGCACGCCAGACCTCCCTGTTCATCACCAACTCCGGGAGTTCACTCAAACTCATGTCCATCGAGTCGGTGATGCCATCCAGCCATCTCATCTTCTGTCGTCCCCTTCTCCTCCTGCCCCCAATCCCTCCCATCATCAGGGTCTTTTCTAATAAGTCAACTCTTCGTGTGAGGTGGCCAAAGTATTGGGGTTTCAGCTTCAGCATCAATCCTTCCAATGAACACCCAGGACTGGTCTTCTTTAGGATGGACTTGTTGGATCTCCTTGCAGTCCAAGGGACTCTCAAGAGTCTTTTCCAACAACACAGTTCAAAAGCATCAATTCTTCAGCACTCAGCTTAGGTAGTACCAATGCCAGTGTTGTTCAGATGAAGCTGCCATGGTCCACCATTCTCAGTTGTTAGTTATGTGCTGGAATCTTATCCAACCAATTCATACTGTGTGTAAACAGTAACTTGGTATGGAGAAAAAGCACATTAAACAAATGAACAATTACAGGTTTGAACTGTGTCCCTACTCTGTCTGGCTATGGGACTCCTGACAAGTTCTTAAGCTCTACAAACTGTTCTCTAGAAATGTTTGGATGGTATCTGTTTATGGGATTAAAGCAGTTTGTTCAGTTAGAATGGAGTGGACTGTGCTATATGCCAAACTTGGAGAGCTACAAACTTGAGAATCTATTATCCACCCCAATTTTATAAGCTTAAGCCAACTTGACATTAGATCTTCCCAAACAAATTGTTTTCTTAGAGAACAAGTCTCCTTTCCTACCTTTTATTTCTTTGCTTAGAGCCAGCTATAGTTCTCCAGGATCTGAGATGTAGATAGAGGAAGACATTGTCTGATTATAATTATTAAGTTTTTTAAAATATTAATAGTTGGCTTGACTATGGTCATCAAATGCCAAGATGTTGAGTTTAATGTAGATAGTTGAGACTTAGGTTTTTCCAGTAGTCGTGTATGGATGTGAGAGCTGAACTATAAAGAAAGCTGAGCACCAAAGAATTGATGCTTTTGATCTGTGGTGTTAGAGAAGACTCTTGAGAGTCCCCTGGATTGCAAGGAGATCCAACCAGTCCATCCTAAAGCAGATCAGTCCTGGGTGTTCATTGGAAGGACTGATGCTGAAGCTGAAACTCCAATACTTTGGCCACCTGATGCGAAGAGCTGACTCATTTGAAAGGACCCTGATGCTGGGAAAGATTGAGGGCAGGATAAGGGAACGACAGAAGATGAGATGACTGGATGGCATCACTGACTCAATAGACATGGGTTTGGGTAGACTCCGGCAGTTGGTGATGGACAGGAAGGTCTGGCGTACTGTGGTTCATGGGGTCACAGAGAGTAGGACACGACTGAGTGACTGAACTGAATTGAACTGGACTGAGACTTACAAAAAGACAGAAAAGCATCTCTGAAGGAGCTCCCTTGCTAACATACAGGGCTGGATTTTGATGGAAAGTAAGGAATATCTTTTCTCCTTTTTAAAATGATTCTTCAGAATGTGTATTCAGAGTTTTTTAAAACATTTTTGATCTTGCTGCCCCAAAGACATCAAGATATTAATAAAATCTACAGTGTTGTATGGAATACTGATTTCTAAGTTATTATAGAATTAAGGGGCCACTGATACTAAAATCATGACCTTGGCACCTAAAATAATCCTAATTTTAAAAAAATTCTCAAGAATTAAATTAGATAATGACAATACCAAGTACATAACTAGTTGCTTAAACATAGATTTTCTTCTTCTAGCAATGCCAAATATTTTGCATGTGTCTGAGTTTGCATTTCAAAAGGAAGATCCTGGAAAATAATCTAACAAGTCTTATGTGCGTGTGTACTCGGTTGCTCAGTTGTGTCTAACTCTTTGCAACCCCATGAACTGGGGCTCTCTAGGTTCCTCTGTCCATGGAATATTCCAGGAATACTGGAGTGGGTTGCCATTTCCTACTTGAGGGAATCTTCCCAACCCAGGTCTCTAACCCACATCTCCTGTGTCTCCTGAATTGGCAGGTGAATTCTTTATCACTGTGTCACCTGGTAAGCCCCAACAAGTCTTATATTATTTAATAAAGGGCATTTCTGAAGGCCTGACAGGTTTTGAGGAAGTACTTTTGAATATTTCAATTCAAAAGAGTTGAAAACTTAAAGGGGGAAAGCTATCCTTTTCCCACCAATCCATCTATTATAAAAAAATAAATAAAGTATACAAAATAGTTACAGATTGTATAGTCTTAACCTAGATTCTATAATTAATATTTTGCTATATTTTCTTAATCACATATCTATCCCTCTATCTTTATCTTTATCTACCAATCAATCTTGGTTTTTGAATTAATTTCAAAGTTCGTTGCAGACATCTCTAAACTTTACCCTAGACACATCAGCATGCATATAATTAACTGATTCTACACTTATGTTTCCATTATTAAGGTAAGTTTTACCAACTGGGAAATGCATACATCTTACGTGTAGCATTTGATGAGAGCGACTGAACTGAACTGAACTGAACAAATGTATAGATGTGCATAATCCAAACTCCTATCAAGATATGGAATGTTACCATGAATCCAGAAATTTTCTAATACCCACTTCTGTCCCTCATATTCAGTATCAGATCAGATCAGATCAGTCGCTCAGTCGTGTCCGACTCTTTGCGACCCCATGAACCGCAGCACACCAGGCCTCCCTGTCCATCACCAGCTCCTGGAGGTCACTCAGACTCATACCCATCGAGTCAGTGATGCCATCCAGCCATCTCATCCTCTGTCGTCCCCTTCTCCTCCTGCCCCCAATCCCTCCCAGCATCAGAGTCTTCTCCAATGAGTCAACTCTTCGCATGAGGTGGCCAAAATACTGGAGTTTCAGCTTTAGCATCATTCCTTCCAAAGAAATTCCAGGATTGATCTCCTTCAGAATGGACTGGTTGGATCTTCTTGCAGTCCAAGGGACTCTCAAGAGTCTTCTCCAACACCACAATTCAAAAGCATCAATTCTTCGGCGCTCAGCCTTCTTCACAGTCCAGCTCTCACATCCATACATGACCACAGGAAAGACCATAGCCTTGACTAGGCGAACCTTTGTTGGCAAAGTAATGTCTCTGCTTTTGAATATGCTATCTAGGTTGGTCATAACTTTCTTTCCAAGGAGTAAGCGTCTTTTAATTTCATGGCTGCAGTCACCATCTGCAGTGATTTTGGAGCCCAGAAAAACAAAGTCTGACACTGTTTCCACTGTTTCCCCATCTATTTCCCATGAAGTGATGGGACCAGATGCCATGATCTTCGTTTTCTGAATGTTGAGCTTTAAGCCAACGTTTTCACTCTCCACTTTCACTTTCATCAAGAGGCTTTTTAGCCCCTCTTCACTTTCTGCCATAAGGGTGGTGTCATCTGCATATCTGAGGTTATTGATATTTCTCCCAGCAATCTTGATTCCAACTTGTGTTTCTTCCAGTCCAGCATTTCTCATGATGTACTCTGCATATAAGTTAAATAAACATGGTGACAATGTGCAGCCTTGACGTACTCCTTTTCCTATTTGGAACCAGTCTGTTGTTCCATGACCAGTTCTAACTGTTGCTTCCTGACCTGCATACAGATTTCTTAAGAGGCAGATCAGGTGGTCTGGTATTCCCATCTCTTTCAGAATTTTCCATAGTTTATTGTGATTCAGTATATAACAATTATAATGATGTTTTTCACCACTATTTAGTTTTTTTGGTAGAACTCCATGTAAATGAATGCATATTATATGTACTCTTTGGAGTCTGAAATTTACACATGTGAATATCAGCAGTTCAGTCTTTATTGCTGTGTGTGCCTGTGTGAGTGCTCAGTAGCTTCAGTCATGTCCAGCTCTTTGTGATCTGAGGGACTGTAGCCTGCCAGGCTCCTCTGACTGTGGGATTCTCCAGGAAAGAATTCCTGACTGGGTTTCCCTGCTCTCCTCCAAGGCAACATCCTGACCCAGGGATTGAACCTATGTCTCCAGCATTGCAGATGGATTCTTTACCACTAAGCCACTGGGCAAACCGAGTCTTTATTGCTGCTGCTGCTGCTGCTAAGTCACTTCAGTCGTGTCCGACTCTATGCGACTTCAGAGACGGCAGCCCACCAGGCTCTCCTGTCCCTGGGATTCTCCAGGCAAGAACACTGGAGTGGGTTGCCATTTCCTTCTCCAATGCATGAAAGTGAAAAGTGAAAGTGAAGTCACTCAGTCGTGTCCGAATCCCAGCAACCCCATGGACTGCAGCCCACCAGGCTCCTCCATCCATGGGATCTTCCAGGCAAGAGTACTGGAGTGGGGTGCCATTGCCTTCTCCCGTCTTTATTGCTAGTAGTAGATAATTGCCTTTTAGGAGTCCCTTTAATTCTACCTCAGCAACAACATATTGCTCTGTTCAAGGATAAAGCCAGTCCACAGCATCTTTTAAACAAAATGTGGAAAAGAGTTTTAGGCAGATTCTTAATTGAGTTGCCCTATATTTGGCAGGTAAGATGATCTGGTATTCCCATCTCTTTAAGAATTTTCCAATTTGTTGTGATCCACACAGTCAAAGGTTTTGGCATAGTCAATAAAGCAGAAGTAGATGATTTTCTGTAACTCTTTTGCTTTTTTGATAATCCAACAGATTGCTGGCAATTTGATCTCTGGTTCCTTTGTTTTTTCTGAATCCAGCTTGAACACCTGGAAGTTCAAGGTTCACATACTGTTGAAGCCTGGCTTGGAGAATTTTGAACATTACTTTAATAGCATGTGCCATGAGTGCAATGTGTGGTAGTTTCCAAATTCTTTGGCATTGCCTTTATTTGGGATTGGAATGATGTCTGACCTTTTTCAGTCCGGTGGTCAATGTTGAGTTTTCCAAATTTGCTGGCATATTGAATGCAGCCCTTTCATAGCATCATCTTTTAGGATTTAAAATAGCTCAACTGGAATTCCATCACTTCCACTAACTTTGTTTGTAGTGATGCTTTCTAAGGTCCACTTGACTTTGCATTTCAGGATGTCCGGCTCTAGGTGAGTGATCACACCATCATGGTTATCTGGGTCATGAAGATCTTTTTCTGTATAGATCTTCTGTGTATTCTTGCCACCTCTTCTTAATATCTTCTGCTTCTGTTGGCTCTATACCATTTCTGTCCTTTATTGTGCTTGTCTTTGCATGAAATGTTCCCTTTGTATCTCTAATTTTCCTGAAGAGATCTCTTGTCATTCCCATTTTCTTGTTTTCCTCTATTTCTTTGCATTGATCACTGGGAAAGGCTTTCTTATCTCTTCTTGCTGTTCTTTGGAACTCTGCATTCAAATGGATAAATCTTTCCTTTTGTCCTTTGCCTTTAGCTTCTCTTCTTTTCAAAGCTATTTGTAAGGCCTCCTCAGACAACCATTTGCCTTTTTGTATTTTTTTAATTTAAATTTATTTATTTTAATTGGAGGCTAATTACTTTACAATATTGTATTGGTTTTGCCATACATCAACATGAATCCACCACTGGTGTACACGTGCTCCCCATCCTGAACCCTCCTCCCACCTCCCGCCCCGTACCATCCTTCTGGGTCATCCCAGTTCACCAGCCCCAAGCATCCTGTATCCTGCATTGAACCTGGACTGGTGATTTGTTTCTTATATGATATTATACATGTTTCAATGCCATTCTCCCAAATCATCCCACCCTCTCCCTCTCCCACAGAGTCCAAAAGACTGTTCTGTACATCTGTGTCTCTTTTGCTGTCTCGTATACAGGGTTATTGTTACCATCTTTCTAAATTCCATATATATGCGTTAGTATACTGTATTGGTGTTTTTCTTTCTGGCTTACTTCACTCTGTATAATAGGGTCCAGTTTCATCCACCTCATTAGAACTGATTCAAATGTATTCTTTTTAAATGGCCGAGTAATATTCCATTGTGTATATGTACCACAGATTTCTTATCCATTCATCCGCTGACGGACATCTAGGTTGCTTCCATGTCTTGGCTATTATAAACAGTGCCGCGATGAACATTGGGGTACACAAAATTCTAAATTATTTTAAAAACAATAGCCAGCTACCATAAATTCTTCAGAACACATTCCTTACAGGTAGTGACTTTTCATAAATACATTGCCATTTTTCATTATTAATAATACCAACCATGCTATCTAATGATCAGTCCATATTCAATTTGCCAATTGTATAAAGCATCTTTTTATAGCTTATCTAAATCGGAATCTAAACAAGTACCATGTATTGCACTTGCTTAATGTTTATACACATTTTTTTTCTCTCTAGTAATTTCTGCTTCCCCTTTTTCCCATTGCCATTTGTTGAAAACCAAAGTAGATCTGGAAGAATTTTTCACAATCTGGATTTGGTTTTTATTAAATTAAGCAGATATCAAAATCAGTATATCAAACAGCCATAAAAGTTTACAAATACCTCCTTTCTATTTCTCTGCTTAGCATGTTGTGTACCAGTAGCTGACAGTCATGGGCAGCAATGTGAGCAGTACTGAGTTAATAAAGGCAATCATTACTGTTTTGAAGGTTAATTTGCCAGAAGAAGAGTTTCCCTGGTTGACTCAGTGGTTAAGAATCTGTCTGCCAATACAGGAGATGTGGTTCAATCCCTGGGTTGGGAAGATCCCCAGGAGAAGAATTGGCAACTCACTCCAGTATTCTTGCCTGTGAAATCCCATGGATGGAGGGGCCAGGTGAGCTATAGTCCACTGGGTCACAAACGAGTAAGACACAACTTAGTGACCAAACTACAACAAACACCAGAATAAAGATATAGCAACAACATATCCAATTCTATTTTTTAATTCATTTGTATTGAGGTAACATTGGGTTATAACACTGTATTAGTTTCATGTGTACAATATTATATTTGCTTTTCTGTGTAACCTGCATCCTGCTCACCACCAAAACTGTAGGCTTCTCTCCTCCGTTGTACAGTTGAACCCCTTATCCATATCACCCTGTCCCCACAGTTCATTATTTTTTTTCCTTTTTTTTTTTTTTTTAAATTGGAGTATAGTTGATTTACAGTGTTGTATTGGATTCAGATACACAGCAAAGCAAACTAATCAGGACCCACAGTTCATTCTTTAGAATATTTACTCTTCCATTTACAATTCCTAGAGTGTTTACTGGTTGTTAGTGGCTTCTGTATCATAAGTTGATAAATCATTTAATTTCATAGGATAAACTTCCACTTAACATTTTTAACAAGTCATTATTTTCAATAGAGCAGAGTTCTTAATATAAAGTTGTAATCTAAAATGATTGCCCTTCATGATAGGACTTATAAAGTACCATAATCAATGCATTTGTTAATAGATATTCTCTTACAGATATGGGTAGTTTGATTTTCCTAAATATGTAGTCTATTAGGAAAAATTTGAAGGGCATATGTTCAGGCTTTTCCTCCTTGCCCTGCCCTACTTCCCATGGCTTGATGCATTTTGTCCTGTCCCCCCTCTTTCAAGCTTCAATTGCCACAAATATACCATGCCTTTGATGCAACACCAAAGCAGCAGCGGGCACTGATTGTATTTTTACTATCGACTAAAATAAATTCCTTTGTTGATCAGAAGATGCTTATCAAAAGGGTAAAGTGCAAATACTTCCAAAGCAATGCTAACTTATCTCTATTTCTGCAAAGACTTATTTTCACACCAGAAGTGTAAAACAAACAGAAACTGTTACATCAAAAAGAGAAAATTAGAAATTTAGCTTTTGAGTTCAGAGCACAGAGTACCCACACCCACCAAAATCACAGTGCCCAATAAAGTTTCATAACTTTCATTTCTAATAAAGTTGCTTCAAAACTGCATGCTGGGTTTTTACATCTTGAATGCATGATTTATTGTGCTTAGCTGGCTATATAATGAGATTTTGCATGAAGATTGATTAGTATATTGCTAGGTCAATCAGTATCACAGGAGGTTGAGAGTGAAAATTAAAACCTGCATTAGCAGTTAAAACAGTAGAGCAGTGAGATGGTGGAGGAAACAGCTGCTGTGTTTATTATATAGTTTTGTCAGTCCATGTTTATGACAGTATTGGATGACATCATAAACAGTTCATAAATAATGTACATTCCCAGCTTATTTCTTCTTGCAATATCATAAACAATGGCTCTTTTCCAGTCATTGCACCTCTGTGTGTTTAATGGACCTTGCTGGGAGTAGTACTGTTTTTAGCAGAAACTCATTACATTGCAGACATTTCTGGAATTGGATGTGAAAGCAGAGAAAACCCTGCAGCAGAGATACCCAGCAAGAAGGAAAAGTAGCTGAGAAAATTACTGGAAACAAGATCTGAACTAGCTAGAAGTCAACGAACACCATAATCTTTGTGGCCTCAAGGGATGATGTGGTTGAAATAGCCTGATATAGAGCCAGAGAGTGGTTTATCTATTTATTTTGCTTATGTCTGTCTCTCCCCACTGGAGTGTAAAAGTCCACGAGGATATGGATTTTTGTCTTTTTTAATTTGTTGTCAGATCCCCAGTGTTTGGCACACAGTACTCATTCAGAATAGTAAATATTTGTTGAATGAATGAATGCCTTGTCCTTCTGAAAGGGAGAGTTGGAGGGACACCCCTGTCCACCTCAGAGACTACTAAAACACCATAAAACACTGTAAGGGGGCTGGGCTATGGTAGCCTTGGTCACTTTTTACATTATATCCTCACTCCAAACAATAGCAGTTTAAACATTTTTAATTAATGCAAGAAATATTTTAGTCAAGAGGGATTACCAGTAAGTAGTTAAGTAACCAATGGATCCACTTGACCCTATTTATATCTGAGGGGGGAACTTTGAGGTTAGTAATAATGTAGTTTTGCTTTGTTTCCTTGTTTTTATGAATAATTCACACATTATTTCAAAATAAAATGGATAATGAGAGCATGCTGATGTGTTCTTGAGAGAACATGAGGACTGCACAGTGGGGCACAGCACAGGGTTGTTTAGCCTCCCTGAATGGCTCTACATCAAACACACAATGGATTTGGAGATTTAGCAAAGGCACTTGGAGATATTAGTGATATTGGATAGGACCTCAGGGTTTCATATTGTTGCCAAAGCAAGTTCATGTGCCGCATATACAGTGAGACCAAACAAACCAAAACATCAGAGTTTTGAGCAGAAAAAATTTTGTTGCAGGACCATGCAAGGAGAACGGGTGGCTCCTGCCCCCACCCCCCACAAACCCCAAACTCCCCCAAAGGGTTTCAGCAAAGCATTTTAAAAGGCGAGATGATGGAGGCATGTGGTGGCTGTTGCAAATTTCTTTTTTTTTTAAATTTTATTTAACTTTACAATATTGTATTGGTTTTGCCATATATCAAAATGAATCTGCCACAGGTATACATGTGTTCCCCATCCTGAACCCTCCTCCCTCCTCCCCCCTCCCTCCCCATACCATCCCTCTGGGTCGTTCCAATGCACCAGCCCCAAGCATCCAGTATCGTGCATCGAACCTGGACTGGCGACTAGTTTCATATATGATATTATACATATTTCAATGCCATTCTCCCAAATCATCCCACCCTCTGCTTCTCCTAGAGTCCAAAAGACTGTTGCAAATTTCTTTGTTGTAGGAATCTTTTGTTCTTATAGCAACTAGTCCATGTAGGTCAGATGTTTCTGTAAACCTTCAGCAAGACAAATTTATTCTCTGTTGTGCAACTTTTAATCTCTATATGAATGGAAAAGTGTTATACACTCAAAGGTCAGAGCCTTCAGAAAGAGCTATCCCATATATTTCACTCTGGAGGCAACATTCTTAGCTTGAAGAAATAGCAATAGAATACAAAGGTTAAAGTAAAAGAAACACCTAATATGGAGTCAGATTTGTTCTTCCCTATTGAAATTTGGTTACACAGGGCTTTTGATATTCCGATAGTCTTTAGTCATAGCATTTGCTAAAGGAGAGCTATTAAATGCAGGGAAATAATAAGCAAGTCTTGTTTTGAGCATTCACTGTATACCCCCAATTTGACTATAATTCCCTAATTATTCTAACTTTATTTTTGTTTTAATTCTCCACCCTCATTAATCTCCTTTAAAAATGACATCTTTTTTTTTTTTCTTGAAGATAAACTGCTAACTAACATGTGAGGTTCTTCAAGTTGAGATTTAACAATCTTAGTTCCTATCTTGTCATCTAACCAAGCCTCTAATAGCAGAACAAAGTAGCAGAAAACAACTAAGAATAAATAGGTCTCTAATTTCTGAAAGGTATATGAAATCCATCCAGGATTAAATGACTGTATTGACAGAATGGAAAATAAACTAAAAGTTAACATAGCGTCCTTAATGGAATTTTAGGTTTCAAATATGAACACCTATTTGGGTAGAAATATGGGTTCCATGACTCTGGCTTAAACTTAGATTTTTTTTTTCTGCTCAATTATTTCATATTTAATATCAACCCTGTTAGCCTATAATCTGGAATTCAATACATCTCAGTGTATATGTCAGTTTCAAATCATTTTCAGAATATACACATGCGTATACACACACACACCCCCCAAATAAATACCACTCCTTCCTTTTAATAAAATAATAAAGTTCAATCAAATCGACAAAATTTAACTCACACACTAAATTCATATTATTCTGTATAAGTGTAGTTACACATAGTCCAAATTCATCCTGTATCATAGGTAAAGTAAACAAGAGGTACCTTAAGAGTCTTTTCATTCAAAAAAATGGATGTTCTTATTAAAATCTTTTGTTACAAATTTGAATTAGTGTTTGTAGTTTTCTTTATAAGAGTCTATATTTTGTATTGTTTGGTGATTGACATCTTTTTCATCATGTTTTCTCTTTAATTATTTTTGTATAAGGAAGACATTGATTTTTAAATGTAGTGCTTAGTCACTTTTGTGGATATCTCACATGAATTCTAATTATTTTAAGATATTATCTTGGGATTTTTATATAAACAGTCATAATATGTACGAAAAATAATAAATTAGACTAATTTCTAATACTGTCATTTCCTTTTGCATCACTGATGATATTTCTGGTAATATTTCTATTATAGGGACTGGCCTTTCTCCATTCCTTAATTATTTCCAAAGGATCCTGACTGGGGAAGTGAGCACAGGAATAGAGGATGAGGAAGCAATAAGGGCAGAATTTAGAAAATAATAATTAGATATGGAGCAGCAAATGATATTTGGATTAGTTAAGTAGATGTGGAAAGAGTGGAAACAGTGTCAGACTTTATTTTTCTGGGCTCCAAAATCACTACAGACGGTGACTGCAGCCATGAAATTAAAAGATACTTACTCCTTGGAAGGAAAGTTATGACCAACCTAGATAGCATATTCAAAAGCAGAGATTACTTTGCCAACAAAGGTTCGCCTAGTCAAGGCTATGGTCTTTCCTGTGGTCATGTATGGATGTGAGAGCTGGACTGTGAAGAAGGCTGAGCACCGAAGAATTGATGCTTTTGAAATGTGGTGTTGGAGAAGACTTTTGAGAGTCCCTTGGACTGCAAGGAGATCCAACCAGTCCATTCTGAAGGAGATCAGCCCTGGGATTTCTTTGGAAGGAATGATGCTAAAACTGAAACTCCAGTACTTTGGCCACCTCATGCGAAGAGTTGACTCATTGGAAAAGTCTCTGATGCTGGGAGGGATTGGGGGCAGGAGGAGAAGGGGACAACAGAGGATGAGATGGCTGGATGGCATCACTGACTCGATGGACGTGAGTCTGGGTGAATTCCGGGAGTTGGTGATGGACAGGGAGGCCTGACGTGCTGTGATTCATGGGGTCGCAAAGAGTCGGACATGACTGAGCGACTGAACTGAACTGAACTGAGGGAATGTATTAGAATGACCAGTCAGAAAAGATTAGATAAGGCTTTAGATTACAAACCTTACACTAAGAAAATAACCTATGGGTTTTATGAGCATATGATGATATTTCATAAGTGTGAGTTGAGAGTACTTTAAACAGCCTGTAAAGATAAAACTTAGCAGTGATCAAGGCCATCACCAAGGAAAAAAAATGCCAAAAGGTTGTCCAAGGAAGGCCTTACAAATAGTTGAGAAAAGAAAAGACACAAAAGGCAAAGGAGAAAAGAAAAGACACAAAAGGCAGAGAAAAGGAAAGATATATCCATTTGAATGCAGAGTTCCAAAAAGCGATAAGAAAGCCTTCCTCAGTTATCAATGTAAAGAAATAGAGGAAAACAAGAGAATTGGAAAGACTAGAGATCTCTTCAAGAAAATTAGAGATACCAAGGGAACAATTTCATGCAATGCTATGCTATGCTATGCTAAGTCACTTCAGTCGTGTCCGACTCTGTGAGACCCCATAGACGGAAGCTCACCAGGCTCCCCCGTCCCTGGGATTCTCCAGGCAAGAATACTGGAGTGGGTTGCCATTTCCTTCTCCAATGCATGAAAGTGAAAAGTGAAAGTGAAGTCGCTCAGTCGTGTCAGACTCTTAGCAACCCCATGGACTGGAGCCTACCAGGCTCCTCTGTCCATGGGATTTTCCAGGAAAAAGTACTGGGGTGGGGTGCCATTGCCTTCCCCGATTTCATGCAAAGATGGGCACAATAAAGGACAGAAATGGTATGGACCTAACAGAAGCAGAAGATACTAACAAGAGGTGGCAAGAATACATAGAAGAACTGTACAATAACCACGATGGTATAATCACTCACCTAGAGCCAGACATTCTGGAATGTGAAGTCAAGTGGGCCTTAGGAAGCATCGCTATGAGCAAAGCTAATGGAGGTGATGGAATTCTAGTTGAGCTATTTCAAATCCTAAAAGATGATGCTGTAAAACTGTCATATTCAATATGCCAGTAAATTTGGAGAACTCAGCAGTGGCCACAGGCCTGGAAAAAGTCAGTTCTCATTCCAATCCCAAAGAAAGGCAATGCCAAAGAATGCTCAAACTACCACAAATTGCACTCATCACACACGCTAGTAAAGTAACACTCAAAATTCTCCAAGCCAGGCTTCAACAGTATGTGAGCTGTGAACTTCCAGATGTGCAAACTAGTTTTAGAAAAGGCAGAGGAACCAGAGATCAAATTGCCAACATCTGCTGGATCATGGAAAAAGCAAGAGTTCCAGAAAAACATCTATTTCTTCCTTATTGACTATGCCAAAGCCTTTGACTGTGTGGATCACAATAAACTGTGGAAAATTCTGAAAGAGATGGGAATACCGGACCACCTGACCTGCCTCTTGAGAAACCTATATGCAGGTCAGGAAGCAACAGTTAGAACTAGACATGGAACAACAGACTGGTTCCAGATAGGAAAAGGAATACGTCAAGGCTGTATATTGTCACCTTGCTTATTTAACTTCTGTGCAGAGTACATCATGAGAAATGCTGGACTGGAAGAAGCACAAGCTGGAATCAAGATTGCTGGGAGCAATATCAATAACCTCAGATATGCAGATGACACCACCCTTATCGCAGAAAGTGAAGAAGAACTAAAGAGCCTCTTGATCAAAGATAAAGAGGAGAGTGAAAATGTTGGCTTAAAGCTCAACATTCAGAAAATGAAGATCATGGCATCTGGTCCCATCACTTCATGGCAAATAGATAGGGAAACAGTGGAAACTGTGTCAGACTTTATTTTTTGGGGCTCCAAAATCACTGCAGATGGTGACTGCTGCCATGAAATTAAAAGATTCTTGCTTCTTGGAAGGAAAGTTATGACCAACCTAGACAGCATATTGAAAAGTAGAGACATTACTTTGCCAACAAAGGTCCATCTAGTCAAGGCTATGGTTTTTCCAGCAGTCATGTATGGATGTGAGAGTTGGACTATAAAGAAAGCTGAGCACTGAAGATTTGATGCTTTTGAATTTTTTGTTGGAGAAGACTCTTGAGATTCCCTTGGACTGCAAGGAAATCCAACCAGTCCATCTTAAAGGAAATAGTCCTGAATATTCATTGGAAGGACTGATGCTGAAGCTGAAACTCCAATACTTTAGCCACATGATGAGAACTGACTCTTGAAAAGACCCTGATGCTGGGAAAGATTGAGGGCAGGAGGAGAAGTGAATGACAGAGGATGAGATGGTTGGATGGCATCACCAACTTGATGGACATGAATTTGAATAAGCTCTGGGATTTGGTGATGGACAGGGAAGCCTGGCATGCTGCCACCCATGGTGTCACAAAGAGTCAGCGACAACTGAGAGACTGAACTTAACTGAACTGAGAATAACTGAACAGGGGTCAAATATCTACTTTGGATCCTGTAGGACTGTCTAATGCAGATCATGCTAACGTATTAGAAATATATTGCTACTAGTGTTATGAGCATTCACTTCAATTTTTTAAATGTATGGGAGTGAAGAGATTGGAGAGAAAGAGTTTCTCAGGACAGGAGTGTCTGTCCATTATATGTCCACCTGTTCCCTACAATGGAGAACAATTACGGACTGTGTTCTGGGAACTGCAGTCAGCAGGCCTAGTAGTGGAACTTTGAATAACCTATGCAAGTGCCTCCCAAGTGAGAAATAAGTCAAAATGGAACAGTACTTGCACATGCATTACATCCAGCAGGAGGAACACCTCTAATAGCTGTGTGATACTACCCAGCTTATCTCTAATTACCTTTTTTCCTGGTCTTGGTACCTGAAGTATCAGAACAAAAATGAATAGAGAAGGTGAAAGAGGAATAGAGAAGAAGCAAAACAGTCCCCATCCTCCTCCTCCCTTGCTTGCTTAAGTCTGATGCAGATTCTATCAGGGACAGGGAGATGAGGGGAGGAGGGAGAAGGCTTTTAAATTGAATTAAACTGGATTGAGACAGTCTGAGACTAAAACAACTTTGAAATTTGAGGGGCTCTGCCTGTTCCAGAAGATGCAGGGAAAGAATTAGTTCACAAACATGTTTGAAAGTAGAATGGAAGAAAGAATAAACCTGTTCTCTGCTTGTACCCTATAAAGTCAAGCTGATTCAATGAAATATTTACACAATGTTGGAAGAGGAAATTTTACTATGAGGAGACATGAGAAATAAGAAAATCAACATATAATAAGGATAGCCAGGAATGAGTTTTGTAAACCCTAATGCTAGAGATTGCAAAAGAAAGAACTGGACAGATATGAGAGAGATTTAAGGGACACTTTATTGTATTTTGGTGGGGGATGAGGGTAGGTGATGATGGCCAATGAATTGAAAAGAAGATAGAAGATTAAAAGATTAATTTGAGATTTCAAGCTGGGAATAATGGTGGTACTATTTACAGAAAGAGAGTGACCAAAGGGACTTACTGGGCAAATAAGGAATAAATGAGGAAAAAGAAATGTGTTTTGGAAAATGAGACTAAATAATAAAAAAGGGAAATAGTGAAAGGTCTTTGAAATCATAACAGTGTAGGAACAGGTCAGTCTTCCAAGAAGAGTGGTGATTAAAGATAGTGATAAGGGGAAATCGTTTACCATAGAACTTGTATCACTGACACTATCTACCAATACCAATTAACACCTATAATAATAATTTATATCATTGATCCTAGGGGAAATACCAGTAGAATTTTCGTGGACTTCCTATGTGCCATGTACTATCAGATCAGATCAGATCAGTTGCTCAGTCGTGTCCGACTCTTTGAGACCCCATGAATCACAGCACGCCAGGCCACCCTGTCCTTCACCAACTCCCGGAGTTCACTGAGACTCACGTCCATCAAGTCAGTGATGCCATCCAGCCATCTTATCCTCTGTCGTCCCCTTCTCCTCTTGCCCCCAATCCCTCCCAGCATCAGAGTCTTTTCCAATGGTCAACTCTTCTCATGAGGTGGCCAAAGTACTGGAGTTTCAGCTTTAGCATCATTCTTTCCAAAGAAATCTCAGGGCTGATCTCCTTCAGAATGGACTGGTTGGATCTCCTTGCAGTCCAAGGGACTCTCAAGAGTCTTCTCCAACACCACAGTTCAAAAGCATCAATTCTTCAGCGCTCAGTCTTCTTCACAGTCCAACTCTCACATCCATACATGATTACAGGAAAAACCATAGCCTTGACTAGATGGACCTTTGTTGGCAAAGTAATGTCTCTGCTTTTGAATATGCTATCTAGGTTGGTCATAACTTTCCTTCCAAAGAGTAAGCGTCTTTTAATTTCATGGCTGCAGTCACCATCTGCAGTGGTTTTGGAGCCCCGAAAAATAAAGTCTGACACTGTTTCCCCATCTATTTCCCATGAAGTGATGGGACCGGATGCCTTGATCTTCATTTTCTGAATGTTGAGCTTTAAGCCAACTTTTTCACTCTCCACTTTCACTTTCATCAAAGGCTTTTTAGTTCCTCTTCACTTTCTGCCATAAGGGTGGTGTCATCTGCAAATCTGAGGTTATTGATATTTCTCCTGGCAATCTTGATTCCAGCTTGTGTTTCTTCCAGTCCAGCGTTTCTCATGATGTACTCTGTCAGCAAATTTGGAAAACTCAGCAGTAGCCATGTACTATGGAAGGGGTTTAAATGCATCATCTTATTTAGTTCATGTAACAACATTCTTAGGTTTGTAGCGTTATTATATTTATATTAAGGAGAAGGAATGGGAGACTTACTGAGTTTAAGGAACTCACTAAAGTCTTTTATTTATCATTATTTAAATATCCTGTTGCTGATGATATCCCAAAGAGATTATCAGATATGGAAATGACTCATTTCCCAAATAGAACAATGCTGCTGCTAAGTCACTTCAGTTGTGTCCGACTCTGTGTGACCCCATAGACGGCAGCCCACCAGGCTCCCTCGTCCCTGGGATTCTCCAGGCAAGAACACTGGAGTGGGCTGCCATTGCCTTCTCCAATGCATGAAAGTGAAAAGTGAAAGTGAAGTCGCTCAGTCGTGTCCAACCCTCAGCGACCCCATGGACTACAGCCTACCAGGCTCCTCCGTCCATGGGATTTTCCAGGCAGAAGTACTGGAGTGGGGTGCCATATAGATAAGGAAATAATCTCTCATGTACAGAATTTAAGTTGCAATGATGACTAGTAGCTGTTGGGAATTTTCTACCCTTATGCTCTGTTTGCTTTTATTGTTGGAAATTTAAACATTTCCTTCTACTACTTGCTTTTTAAAAATAGTATATTGTGATTTTGGTCCTCATGTTCTGATTTATTATTTTTCATACCAGTGTTCTTTTCTTTAAACTTGCCTCCCCATTTCCTTTTTCTCAACTATAAGCTTTTTTTATAAGTTTTAATTTATAGAGTTACTGTGAAGATAGTACAGAGAGCTCCAGTACTCTACTGGAGTACCTCATACCTATTTTCCTCTACTGTTAATTTCATAATTTGTAAGGTACATATGTTACAATTAAATAACAAATATTGATACATTGTTGTCCTCAACTCATGTCCATAATTTATTCAGATTTCCTAAATTTTTCCCTAATGTCCTTTGTTTTTGTCTAAGACTGAGCCGGGGTATTATTTATATTACATTTAGTTGTCATGTCTCCTTGGAGTCCTTTGACTGTGACAGATCCTCTGACTGTGACAACTTCCCATCTTGTTTTGTATGGATATATATTTTTTTAGTGTTTCTAAATTTGAGTTTGTCTGACTAGACTGGTGTTATGGTTTCTCGGGGATTAGCACACAGAACCAAAGTGCCCTTCTCATCATGTATCAAGGGACTATCAGTATGACACCACTTTATGTTGCTTTTGATCCCCTGGCTGAGGTAGTGTGCTCAAATTTCTTCACTTTAAAGTTACTCTTTTATTTGCTGCTAAGTCACTTCAGTCGTGTCCGACTCTGTGTGACCCCATAGATGGCAGCCCACCAGGGTCCTCCGTCCCTGGGATTCTCTAAGCAAGAACACTGGAGTGGGTTGCCATTTCCTTCTCCAATGCATGAAAGTGAAAAGTAAAAGGGAAGTCGCTCAGTCGTGCCCGACTCCCAGCGACCCCATGGACTGGAGCCTACCAGGCTCCTCCATCCATGGGAATTTCCAGGCAAGAGTACTGGAGTGGGGTGCCATTGCCTTCTCCACTCTTTTATTTACTGGGATCCATATTTATTCTTTGGAAGAATGTCCGAAGGTGCAGCCTCCATTAATATAATGGGAAGTTACACTCCTTCCTTGAGGATAGAGTATTTACATAAGTTGTAATTCCTCTCCATGAAATATTTGTCTCCCATTTAAAGTTAATTTGATTATTTATTTGCATCAGTATGGACTGATGGATATTCATTTTTTATGGTTGTAATCCAAAATCATTTTATTATTTTCTTGCTCAAATTATTCTAATTGTGGCCATTGGGAAGTCTTCCAGTTGGTTCCAATAACCCTTAAATATACCCCATCATTGTGGATTTTGTGTGTTTTTTTTTTTTTTTTTTGAGCATGTTCTTACTTTTCAGACTTCAATATCATCTTATATGTGTTTTCTGTCATAATCTTGTATTAGATATTTCTCTAAAGAGCATTTGTTCCTTTTATTGGATAAAGGTATTTGGAACCAAGACCTGGATACTAGATATATTTTCGCTCCTTGAGTATCATACTTCTATACTCTCTTAGCTACCAGAACAAGGAAAAACATGTGTGTTTACTAACCCATGTATACAGCCATTTGTTGCTGCTGCTCAATTACTCAGTAGTGTCCAAATATTTGCAACCCCAAGGACTGCAGCACGTCAGCCTTCCCTGTCCTTCAACATCTCCCAGAACTTGCTCAAATTCATGTCCATTGAGTCAGTGATGCCAACCAGCCATCTTATCCTCTGTTGTCCCCTTCTCCTCCTGCTTTCAATCTTTCCCAGCATCAGTGTCTTTTCCAGTGAGTTGGCTCTTTGTATCAGATGGCCAAAATATTGGAGCTTCAGCTTCAGCATCAGTCCTTATAAAGAATATTCAGGTCTGGTTTCCTTTAGGATTGACTGGTTTGATCTCCTTGCTGTCCAAGGGACTCTCAAGAGTCTTCTTCAACACTAGTTTGAAAGCATTAATTTTTCAGCATTTAGCCTTCTTTGTTGTTTGACTCTCACATCCATACATGACACTGGAAAAATCATAGCTTTGACTATATAGAACTTGTTCGCAAAGTAGCGTTTCTGGTTTTTAATATGCTGTCTAGGTTTGTCATATCTTTTCTGCCAAGAAGCAAGTGTCTTTTAATTTAATGGATGTCGTCACCATGCACAGTGATTTTGAAGCCCAAGAAAATAGTCTGTCGCTGTTTCCATTGTTTCACCATCTATTTGCCATGAAATAATGGGACTGGATGCCATGATCTTAGCTTTTTTGAATGTTGAATTTTAAGCCAACATTCTCACTTCCTTCTTTCACTTTCATCAAGAGTCCCTTTAGTTCCTCTTTGCTTTCTGCTTAAGTGTGGTGTCATCTGTATATCTGAGGTTATTGATATTTCTCCATTCAATCTTGATTCCAGTTTGTGCTTCATCCAGCCCGGCATTTCTAAGATGATGTACTGTGTATATACGTTAAATAAGCAAGGTGACAATATACAACCTTGACATACCCCTTTCCCAATTTTGAATTGTCCATTGTTCCATGTCTGATTCTAACTGTTGCTTCTTGATCTGCATACAGGTTTCTCAGGAGGAATGTAAGGTGGTCTGGTATTTCCATCTCTTTTAGAATTTTCCACAATTTATTGTGATCCACAAAGTCAAAGGCTTTAACATAGTCAGTGAAGGAGAAGTAGATGTTTTTTGGGAATTCTCTTGCTTTTTCTATGATCCAACGAATGTTGGCGATTTGATCTCTTTTTTCTCTTCCTTTTCTAAATTCAGCTTGTACATCTGGAAGTTCTTATTTCACGTACTATTGAATCTAGCTTAGAGGATTTTGAGCCTGACCTTGCTAGCATGTGAATTGAGTGCAATTGTGCAATAGTTTAAACAATCTTTGGCATTGCCCTTCTTTGGGATTAGAATGAAAACTGACCTTTTCCAGTCCTGTGGCCATTGTCGAGTTTTCCAAATTTTCTGTCATATTTAGTGCAGCAAAAAGTTGGCTTAAAACTCAACATTCAGAAAACAAGATCATGGCATCTGGTCCCATCACTTCATGGCAAATAGATGGGGAAACAGTGTAAATGGTGTCAGATTTTATCTTTTTGGGCTGCAAAATCACTGCAGATGGTGACTGTAGCCATGAAATTAAAAGATGCTTACTCCTTGGAAGGAAAGTTATGACCAACCTAGACAGCATATTAAACAGCAGAGACATTACTTTGCCAACATAGGTCCATCTAGTCAAGGCTATGGTTTTTCCAGTGGTCATGTATAGATGTGAGAGTTGGACTATAAAGAAAGCTGAAGGCCGAAAAATTGATGCTTTTGAACTGTGGTGTTGGAGAAGACTCTTGAGAGTCCCTTGGACTACAAGGAGATCCAACCAGTCCATCCTAAAGGAGATCAGTCCTGGGTGTTCATTGGAAGGACTGATGTTGAAGCTGAAACTCCAATACTTTGGCCACCTGAGCTGACTCATTCGAAAAGACCCTGATTCTGGGAAAGATTGAGGGCAGGAAGAGAAAGGGATGACAGAGGATGGGATGGCTGGATGGCGTCACTGACTCGATGGACATGAGTTTGGGTGAACTCCAGGAGTTGATGATAGACAGGGAGGCCTGGTGTGCTGCAGTTCTTGGGGTCGCAAAGAGTCGGACACGAGTGAGCAACTGAACTGAACTGAACTTAGTGCAGCACTTTAACAGCATCATCTCTTAGGAGTTGAAATAGCTCAGTTGGAATTCCATCACCCCCACTAGCTCTGTTAGTAGTGATGCTTCCTAGGGCCCACTTGACTTCACATTCCAGGATGACTGGCTCTAGGTAAGTGATTACCCCATTGTGGTTATCTGGGTCATTAAAATTTTTTTTGGGGGGAGGTATATTTTTTCTGTGTATTCTTTCTACCTCTTCTTAATATCTTCTGCTTCTGTGAGGTCCATAGCTATACATATTTATATACACAGCTTTCTATATCTGTATTAAGCTAAGTATGAGCTTATGGTGGTGTCTCCAACTCTAATTCTCTACATAATGACCATTCTAACCTTCAAACCTTGCTTATTTGTAATCTCCCACTCTCAAGCATGAGAAACCAGACTCCTTATCCTTGCCATCTGTATACTTGATTGTTTAATTCCAATGTACATGCATACTTCCCTGTTGGCTTAGTGGTAAAGAATCTGCCTACCAATGCAGAAACACAGGTTTGATATCTGGATCGGGAACATCCCTTGGAGAAGGAAATGGCAACTCCCTCTGATATTCTTGCCAGGGAAATCCCATGGATGAAATAATTCTGGCTGGCAGGCTAAAGTCCCTGGAGTTGCAAAAGAATCAGATAGAACTGAGTGACTAAAACAATAAACAACAAAAAATATACATATATGGTTATTACAGTTAATTGTTAACCCATGCTCTAATGAGAAACAACACTGCCCAGTGCTCATGAATAGTTTACTTTACTTTCAGTATTGCAGAATTCACTCATTTCCAAAACTACTTAGGTCCCTGTTATTCCATTCCCTTCAGTGAGATTTCATACATTTGTAACAAAGAGTCTTTTGTAATAATCTGCATTCCATATTGACATTTGCCAACCATCTAAGTGATTTTTTAATAATGTACATACATTAAGGTTTCCTTTTTTTTCTGTAATGTTCTATGAGTTTTTTTTAATGTCTTGTATTGCCCATTATAGAATCGTAAAGATACTGCTCTAAAGCATACTGCTTCATTGGCCTAAAAAATACTTCAACCTTTCAACCAAAGCATACTGCTTCACTGGCCTAAAAAATACTTCAACCTTTCAACCAACGCATACTGCTTCACTGGCCTAAAAAATACTTCAACCTTTCAACCATGATATTTTCTGTATCGATTATCTCTGTTTTTTGAAAAAAAATCAGGATCTATAATTTATCTTTAAATGAGTATGTGCATGTATTACACATATACACGTATGTGTGTCTATGTATACACAGTTAACATATTGGTTGAACCTTTTTATAATGTTGGAATTACTTTTACTTAACTCTGTGAACAGAAAGTGATATTCACACTTAGGAAGTTAACAAAGTGTGAAGAATATTGGTACCATCATCACATGATGAAATATATTTGTGAGCTTAACCACTGAAGGATATTGTATTACCTAACCTGTGTCACAAATCTGGTGAAATAGTTTCTGATTAGAAAAGTGTAATGATTCTGTTCATTCCATGGGATTAATACTGAGTCATAGAAAACAAAGATCAAACACATATGTTTTGTTTCATGTCCCTCAAAGGCTTCATTCTCATGCCATTACTGTTTAGTAGATATTTATTAACAATTATCAGATTGTCTTCAGGTGTTATAAATGAGACCCTACTCCTAAAGATAGATAATGCAAGAACATGATCAATTTGAAACATGTAGAAAGAACTGAGGTGCAAATGGAAATAATTCAGGGCCTGCCAGTATGTAACTAAAATGATGCTCAGTAATTTTGCCCAGCCAGTTTGCTAGAATTGGTCTCTGAACTTTCTACCCTGCTTCCCAGAAGAGAAATAGGCTGAACTTATTTTAAAGAGCTAAGGATAACCTTACTAATGTATTTAGTATCATTTTTCATTATCTTTAAGAAGAAACTGATGAAACATGCTTAAGTTTCCTTGGGGAAAGTTCACAGGAGATTTGTAAATGTACTCTGGGCTACAATTATTGGGTACCAAGAAGAATACTTTGGTCATCTGATGCGAGCAATTAACTCACTGGAAAAGACCCTGATCTGGAAAAGATTGAAGACAAGAGAAGAAGGGAATGACAGAGGATGAACTGGTTGGATGGTATCACCGGCTCGATGGATATGAGTTTCAGCAGGCTCCAGGAGTTTGTGATGGGCAGACAGGGAAGCCTGGTGTGCTGCAGTCCATGGGGTTGCAAAGAGTCAGACACAACTGAGCAACTTAACTGAACTGAACTGAATAAGAAGCAAGTTTTTCATTGAACACTGAAAAATTGTGCATTTAAATCTGGTTCTGCCACCTTCTATCTATGTTACTTTGGGCAAGTCATTTGATGCTCCTGTTTTATCAGCAAAACTGAAATAATAATACCAAGATCATATAGCTATTTATCTGTTTATTCAGCGTCAATACATGTTTGTTGAATGCCTCTTGTGTGCCACAGGTCTTGGAAATGCAGAAAGGGTTAAGAAAATCTTGATAGATCAAGAAAATCTATCTTCATGAAGCTTTTATCCTAGTTAACAAAATAGATATAGTACAAATAGTTGGTTTTGTGAAAAATGTAATATAGATGTATAGCTTATTATGAGCTTTATGTTGTGAGGAACACATAATTTAACATAAAAATATATAATTTCTTATACATGTTTGGTGCTTAAAAGATATGAATACCATCTAGCATTACCATTCAGGTGTTTATTTATTGAGTTTACAGTTATTGGCATCTTTTATTTGGCAATTGGACTTCTTCTCAGTGGTAAAGAATCCACCTACAATGAAGGAGACGCAGGAGACCTGGATTTAATCTCTGAGTTGGGAGGATCCCCTGGGGAGGAAATGGCAACCCCTTCCAGTATTGTTGCCTGGAGAATTCCATGAACTGAGGACCCTGATGGGCTACAGTCCAAAAGGTCGCAAAGAATTGAACACAGCTGATCATGAGCACATACATGCATTTGGCAGTGTAATATGAACAGGCACCATGTGTATTTGTTACAGTTGATACCCCAAACCCATAGCTTACCTTACAGTTTACTCCTGCTGTTGTAATACGGTGTGAGCTTAAACAAATGTATAATGACATGTATCCATCATTATAGTATCATATAGCTTATTTTCACTACTTTAAGAATCCTCCATGTTTCATTTATTCATCCTATCCTCCTACTCAACTCCTGGCAGTCTTTTTACTGTCTCCATATTTTTGCATTTCCAGATTGTCATTTTGTTGAAATAATATATTATATAGACTTTTCAGATTATACTTAGTAATGTGCACTTACAATTCCACCATGACTTTTCATGGCAGGATAGTTCATTTATTTTTAGTGCTGAATGATATTTCATTTTCTAGATGTAGCACAGTTTATGTTATAGTTTCCCCACAGATACTCTTGGGTTTTCTGTGCAACAGTTATATCTCCAGTGGAAAATGACGATTTTTGTTTATTTCTAATTTTTATTACTTAATTCTATTTTTATTACTTTATTGCATTGATTAAAACTTAAAAGATCACATATCAAATTTTGTAATCATGATGATACCAAAAGTGTCAAAAAGTGTAGTATAATTGGTCTAATATTATCTTAGGTTAGTAGTTTTAGAGGGAGAAATGTTTTTTCAGTGCGTTCTGTAGTTTTTTTATTGTTTAATTTAATTATTCCTGAATCTGTTTCAGAATTTATATTTTTCCAATTTTTAAAATTTTATGTTTTTAATTCTTGAACAATTATTATATTACTTCTAATTTCTAAGTACCCATTTCCTTTCTAATATTCTTTATTTAATGCCTTCTTTTCTTGAACATTACTTTTAGAGATTTGTTACTCTTTAAAATTTTCTCCAAGAGACCTTCTTTGGTTTTGTTGATATTCTCTTTTCTTTGCTTTTCTATCATTAATACTATCTTTTATATTTGGTCATTTTCCTTCTATTGTATTTGTGTATGCAGTATCTTTTAGCTTTTTTAAATTAGTTCTGTTTCCAAAATATATATCCCTGTGCTATTGCAGATCTGATGATCTTATTCACCGTTGTCCCTAGGTGGAGTTTCAGCTCCTTATCCAGGTCACAAACCCAAATCTCTTCCCACCTCTAGTCTGATCCTTTGCCCTTCCAGATTGTCTTAGTTCTCCACATGCCTCATACCCTTCCTTCTACCTGTAATTCTGGTCACTTTTCCGTTCCTGACAAACCCTTCAGAATCGATCTCAGATATACTCATTAAACCCTAGTTTGGACTAAGATCTCCCCTTGTCCTGTGTACCATTGCACCTGGAAAATCTTTCCATTAAACCATGTAGTGCTAGAATTGAGTTGGTCTCTTCATTACTGTATCTTCCCAAGTATGCTCCAATTGCTGCAGGATAAGAGTCTTGTCTTATTCATTTTAAAACAGATGTTCTATTTTGAAATAATGTCAGACTTATAGAAAAGTTGCAAAAATAGTGCAGAGAATCCCTGTAAAATCCCCATCTGATTTTACTTTCTCTAGTGCTATTATTTATGGCATATCTGTCAAATCTAAGAAACCAACATCGACACATTTTATTAACTAAACTGCAAACTTTATTTGGATTTCACCAGTTTTTCCATTAATTTCCTTCTGTTCCAAAATTCTGTCCAGGATGCTATACTGCATTCAGTTGTTATACCTCCTTAGCCTTTGGAAATCTATGACAATTTATCAGTCTTTCCTTGTTTTCCTTATTCAGTGTTATAACCCAGCAACTAAGTGATCTAAACTGATATCTTAGATATAGACAATGAATTGTTCAGGCTTTGATAGTTCTGCTCTCTCATTTTGCTGTTTGCTCAGTTTTGATGTTTGTACCTGCTGCTAAAAATTTGCTGCTTTATGCAATACACAAATCTCTGGCTCTAGTGCCAGCTAGCTTTACCTTTGGGCTTTATGCTAGTTACTTCTAGCTCATAGGCCTTTTCCTACTTTGGGGCCACAGGAATTTCCTGGTTGGCTAATATGAAAAATTTCCATACATATGGTTTAAGTTTACAGAATTGATAAGCTCCAATATTTCATATCCACTGACTGCTCAAAATAACATCAAGGGATAAGGTGAGATCTCACAATTGTTTAGAGCTCTAGCATTGTAAATTCAATAGTTCCTTCATGTACACAAGACCAGAGGATATCAGACCCTCCTCAGTATTTGGTACCATTGGCTCCTTGCTGGCTACAGAAGGGGATGGTGTGCTAAAGAGCCTCCATTACATAAGACAAACCTCTCTTTGGAGGAAATCCCCCTGGTGTATGGACTCTGACCTTGATTGGATCCAGCAGCAGTGAGAATGTGCCCCCAGGGCTCTGTATATTGCACTGGGACCAATAATTCACTACTTTGAACAACATAAAGTGGATAAGACGAAGAATTCTGGAAATATCTGCATGCAGTTCTGTACCTTTGCTGCTGGTGCTAAATCCCTTCAGTCGTGCCCAACTCCGTGAAACCCCATAGACGGCTCCCCACCAGGCTTCCCGTCCCTGGGATTCTCAGGCAAGAACACTGGAGTGGGTTGCCATTTCCTTCTCCAATGCATGAAAGTGAAAAGTGAAAGCGAAGTCGCTCAGTCGTGTCCGACTCTAGCAACCGGTGGACTGCAGCCTACCAGGCTCCTCCGTCCATGGGATTTTCCAGGCAAAATTACTGGAGTGGGGTGCCATTGCCTTCTCTGTACCTTTAGGCTTAGATTATTCACTCATCTAAAAGCTCTCCTTGAGCCCCATGAATGATAACTTTGACCTAACAGATGTGCTTTTAAACAAAGAATTTGTTTGGACACTTAACTTTTATTCCCTTGAAGTCTTCAGTGATGCATAAGCTTGCTCTAAAAGCAACGAGTGAAAAAATTACTTGGTCTAACTGGATACAGAAAGTAATTTTTTAAATTTACTAACAATATCCCAATAGACTTTTCACATTATCCCCTTTATAACCCTTTGACAAAAATATAATTTAGACAAATCACACCTTTGGAAATACCTGCAACTGAGAAATACAATAACGAAGATTATAGGGTTTTTCACGAACATCATCCCCAAAGAGTTACAGCCAAATTATTTGGAACCTGTGGGGGGAAATAAAACTCAAGGTTGCATTTATATGTAATTTTATTTGTCCTGAGGCCAGCCTGACTAACAGAGAAGCAAAGGCTGATGTAGGGCACAAAGTTTTTGCTCAAGATAGATGTTGGACTTTTGTATAATACCTCTCAACATAGTAACTGGTACATGTATAATTATACATGTACCCTAAAATTTATATTTTACAATTTATAATTATACATGTACCCTAAAAATTATATATTTACGTAGGATAAAAATTTAAAGCCAAATCTGGAAACCTTACCCATCGACATAAGACTGATGGCTCTGTTTGAAAGGCAGTTGTTTAATTCTTTTGTTCATCTTGCTAAACGTGTAAGGCAGTTGCTATCTGCTATCACCTGTTTACAGAACTAGCGAAACTTTGGTGATTAGAAACTTGCACAAAGTAAGTAGGTGATCAAAAGATACTTCTTGATTGAATACATGATGATGAATTTAATTACTACAATAAAATTTATGGAGCATTCCAATGCCTTCTTCGACTCCAAGAATTATTTTAAACTTGAGACTGACTTTGAGGGGGAAAAGTGGGTTATGCTTCATGAAACTAGAGTGGACTTTTATGGGCCAAATGAGTTTCCAGTTTTTGTGTAGGGGTAAGGGGAATATTCTCATAGGTAAACCAACAGTATTGAGCAAGATAATTCCCACAGAGAATATACCAACCCAGTCTTTCATGAATTCTCACAGGACCCCTATTAAATGCATCTTCACTGAATTCCTATCCTCATATCTTTTCTTTACCTTAGAGAATGCTGCCTCAGTAACTCCTTTTTAAGCATAACTCAGATCGTTTCTGCCATAAGGGTGGTGTCATCTACATAACTGAGGTTATTGATATTTCTCCCAGCAATCTTGATCCCAGCTTGTGCTTCTTCTACTCCAGCGTTTCTCATGATGTACTCTGCATAGAAGTTAAATAAGCAGGGTGACAATATACAGCCTTGACGTACTCCTTTTCCTATTTGGAACCAGTCTGTTGTTCCATGTCTAGTTCTAACTGTTGCTTCCTGACCTGCATATAGGTTTCTCAAGAGGCAGGTCAGGTGGTCTGGTATTCCCATTTCTTTCAGAGTTTTCCACAGTTTATTGTGATCCACACAGTCAAAGGCTTTGGCATAGTCAATAAAGAAGAAATAGATGTTTTTATGGAAATTTCTTGCTTTTTCGATGATCCACCGAATGTTGGCAATTAGTGTTATTTCTTGCCAGGAGAAATATCAATAATCTCAGATATGCAGATGACACCACCCTTTTGGCAAAAAGTGAAGAACTAGAGCCTCTTGATGAAAGTGAAAGAGGAGAGTGAAAAAGTTGGCTTAAAGCTCAACACTCAGAAAACTAAGATCACTGCATCTGGTCCCATCAGTTCATGGCAAAAAGATGGGAAAACAGTGGAAACAGTGGCTGACTTTATTTTGGGGGGCTCCAAAATCACTGTAGATGGTGATTGCAGCAATGAAATTGAAAGACACTTACTCCTTGGAAGGAAAGTTATGACCAACCTAAACAGCATATTAAAAAGCAGAGACATTATTTTGCCAACAAAGGTCCGTCTAGTCAAGGCTATGGTTTTTCCAGTGGTCATGTAGGGATGTAAGAGTTGGCCTATAAAGAAAGCTGAGTGCCAAAGAATTGATGCTTTTGAACTGTGATGTTGGACAAGACTCTTGAGAGTCCCTTGGACTGCAAGGAGATCCAACCAGTTCATCCTAAAGGAGATCAGTTCTGGGTGTTCATTGGAAAGACTGATGTTGAAGCTGAAACTCCAATACTTTGGCCACCTGATGTGAAGAGTTGACTCATTTGAAAAGACCCTGATGTGCAAAAAAAAAAAAGAATAGAAAAGACCCTGATGCTGGGAAAGATTGAAGGCAGGAGGAGAAGAGGACGACAGGATGAGATGGTTGGATGGCATCACCGACTCAACGGACATGGGTTTGGCTGGAGTCCGGGAATTGGTGATAGACAGGGAGGCCTGGTGTGCTGTGGTTCATGGGGTTGCACAGAGTCTGACACGACTGAGCCAGTGAACTCAACTCAACAGATCATTTCAGAGATGCATGAGGAAAATGTTAACAGTTTTATTGAGGTGTAATTGATACAAAGCATAATATACATATTTAAAGTGTACAATTGGATGAGTTTTGATCTGTATACATCTGGAAATCCTTCACCACGGTGTGGATAATGAGTATAACCACTACCTCCATCAACTTCCTTGTCCCCTTATAATCTCTTCTTTCAACCCTTCCCACCCACCCCTTCCACATCACCTCCATTCTCAGGCAATCACTGATCTTCTTTCCATCATTGTAGATTAGTTTGCAATCCACAGAGCTGTATATAAATGGAATCATACAGTATGTACTTTTTTTTCTGATTACTGTCACTCACCATAATTATATCAAGGTGTCGTAGAAAAGAACAAACATTACTTCATATTAGATCTATTTCTTCAGGGCTAACCCTTATGCTTTATTGCATATGCTTCGTCATGCTGGCTCAGCACATGTGTAAAGCAATGTTGCCTATATTCTGAAATATACATGATGACATATTCTCAACGTTCTAATCTCTCAAGGTGTAACATTTGCAGAACAGAAAATAATGACTGTCTTGTTGGAAATTTATAGGAACATTATAACCAGAGCTACACTGACAGCTCCAAGTGACAAGGATTCCTGCCCCAAGAGGTTTGCAACAACCAGCCACACCTCCTCACCTTTTTGCATAAAAGAAGTCTGCACTCAAGAAGACTTGAAAAAGATGGTTCTTTGTCATACTAGTCCACCGTTCTCAGTCTGCGAGCTTTCCAAATAAAGTTCCTATACCTTTCCCCAACAACTCATATGTATTGGTCTGTCCTGCAATGAGCAGTATGAGCTTGGACTCTCTAACAAAGGTTCATCCAGAAGCCTATTTCTTTTTATTGCTAATTACTCTTCTGGCTTCCCTGGTAGCTCAGTTGGTAAAGAATCTGGCTGCAGTGCAGGCATTTCAATTCCTGGGTTGGGAAAATCCACTGGAGAAGGGAAAGGCTACCCACTCCAATATTCTTGGGCTTCTCTTGTGGCACAGCTGGTAGAGAATCTGCCTGCAATGCAAGAGACCTGGGTTTGATCCCTGGGTTGGAAAGATCCCCTGGAGAAGGGAACGGTTACCCACTTCAGTATTCTGGCCTGAAGAATTTCATGAACTGTATAGTCCATGGGGTCACAAAGAGTCTGACACAACTTTTACTTCATTCTAGTCTATGAGTAAACCTGAGTCTGTTTATCGGCATACTTATTGATGAATATTTGGGATATTTTGAGTTTTGGCTTATATTAATACTATGCTAAAGCCTTTGACTGTGTGGATCACAATCAACTGTGGAAAATTCTGAAAGAGATTGGAATACCAGACCACCTGACCTGCCTCTTGAGAAACCTATATGCAGGTCAGGAAGCAACAGTTAGAACTGGACATGGAACAACAAACTGGTTCCAAATAGGAAAAGGAGGACATCAAGGCTGGATAAGGCAATGGCACCCCACTCCAGTATTCTTGCCTGGAAAACCCCATGGACAGAGGAGCCTGGTAGGCTACAGTCCATGGGGTCGCTAAGAGTCAGACTCAACTGAGCGGCTTCACTTTCACTTTTCACTTTCATGCATTGGGGAAGGAAATGGCAACCCACTCCAGTGTTCTTGCCTTGAGAATCCCAGGGACGGGGGAGCCTTATGAGCTGCCATCTCTGGGGTCACACAGAGTCGGACACGACTGAAGCGACTTAGTAGTAGTAGTAGTAAGGCTGGATATTGTCACCCTGCTTATTTAACTTCTATGCAGAGTACATCATGAGAAACGCTGGGCTGGAAGAAGCACAAGCTGGGATCAAGATTGCTGGGAGAAATATCAATAACCTCAGATATGCAGATAATACCACACTTATGGCAGTAAGGAAGAGGAACTAAAAAGCCTCTTGATGAAAGTGATAGAGGAGAGTGAGAAAGTTGGATTAAAGCTCAACATTCAGAAAATGAAGATCATGGCATCTGTTCCCATCACTTCATGGCAAATAGATGGGGAAACAGTGGAAACAGTGTCAGACTTTATTTTTGGGCTCCAAAATCACTGTAGATGGTGATTGCAGCCATGAAATTAAAAGACACTTACTGCTTGGAAGGAAAGTTATGACCAACCTAGATAGCATATTGAAAAGCAGAGACATTACTTTGCCAACAAAGGTCCATCTAGTCAAGGCTATGTTTTTTCCAGTGATCATGTATGGATGTGAGAGTTGGACTGTGAAGAAGGCTGAGCGCTGAAGAATTGATGCTTTTGAACTGTGGTGTTGGAGAAGACTCTTGAGAGTTCCCTGGACTGCAAGGAGATCCAACCAGTCCATTCTAAAGGAGATCAGTCCTGGGTGTTCATTGGAAGGACTGATGCTGAAGCTGAAACTCCAATACCCTGGCCACCTCATGCGAGAGTTGACTTATTAGAAAAGACCCTGATGATGGGAGGGATTGGGGGCAGGAGGAGAAGGGGACGACAGAGGATGAGATAGCTGGATGGCATCACTGACTCGATGGACATGAGTTTGAGTGGACTCCAGGAGTTGGTGATGGACAGGGAGGCCTGGCGTGCTGTGATTCATGGGGTTGCAAAGTGTTGGACATGACTGAGCAACTGAACTGAACTGAACACATTGCTGACTGAGAGATCTTTGCAGAAATTAATGCCTGTAGCCAGCAACTTGTTATGTAAGTGACTATTGAAACACACCAGTCTATAACATTGAGGTCACAAAAGACGTATTAATATGTCTGTGGTAAATAAATTGTTGATAAAATTGTTCTGAATAAGATACCAGACTTTGTATGGGCACATTCTTTCCTTTCTTTTAGGTAATACAAGGACTGGGATAACCAGGACATGTGATATGTGTGTATTTAAATATTTTAGGAACTTCTCATTGTTTTCAAAAGTGCATGTGACATTTTATATTCTGATCAATGGCACTTGAGAGTTCTAGTTACTTCATAGTCTCATCATCATTTTGTATGATAACATTTTTTTAATTTTAGAAATTGTTGGACAACTGGCACTCTAGGATGCATCTAAATCCCAGGGTAACAGCGGAATCCCAGGCCTGTAGCTTCCTCCCCATCCACCTGGTGTGCATTTCTTGGCCCGGGGCCAGGAGTGAAGGGATCTTAGAACCTGGGCAACTTTTTTCCTCAGGTTCCTGAGCCAGGGCTAACCACCAGGGAAGGGAGGGGTTCCTCCCCAATATGCTTCTTGACGTATCATGTACTGTCTCAGACACTGGAATTTGCTTTGAAGTTTCACTGCCTGCTGAGTTCAGCTGGCGAGCATGTTTAGAAATGTTGCCAAAAGGAAAACATCCTTCCTGCATCATTTTCTGTCAGTGGACACTGTTTGTACATGGAGAAATTTTACTTTTTTATTTCCACCGCCACAATAATGAATAAATATCAGAGAATTAGAGTAATAAAAATGCAGTAATATTAAAAAAAAGTTGATGTTTGGCAGAAACCAACACAATTCTGTAAAGCAATTATCCTTCAATTAAAAAATAAATTGAAAGCTAAAAGAAAAAAAAAAAGCACTGTCTTAAATGTTTTAAAAAAAGAAATTCTAATCAGTATGTTGTGGCATCTCATTGTCTTAATGACTCATGATACTGAATATATATTTATGTGCTTAAGTCATGTATTTTCTGTGATGTACTGTCCATTCAGACCTTATATCATGTATGGTAGACTATTCAAATATTTTGTCCATTTTTCTTACCTTTTAAGAGTCATTTATACATTCAGGGTACAGATTTTTTTATTAGATATATAATTTATATAATTTGCAAATATTTTCTCCCAGTTAGCAGCTTATCTTTTAAACACTTTAACGATACCTTTCAAATAGTAGAAGTACAGAATTTTGATGACATTCACAAAGATATTCTCTTATGTTCTTCTCCAGAAATTTTGTAGGTTTTTAATTTATTTATTGGTGGTAAAAATACGGCTAGCATGAGATTTACTCTCTCAACAAATTTTTTGTTCAACTACTGTGCTGGTAACTGTAAGCACAGTGTTGTACAGTAGATCTCCCGAACTCTTCCTTCTCACATGACTGAAACTCTATACTATTTAACAGTATTGTTTCCCCTTCCTGCAGACCCTATCAAGTGTTACTAAATGCCAGTTTCTATGCCCGATGCACAGTGAGGCCAACAAACCAAAACACTGGAGTTTGGAACAGAAAAAGTTTTGTTGTGGGGCCATGCAAGGAAAATGAGTGGGTCATGCTCAAAACACATGGGACTCCCCTAATTCCCCCAAAGGGTTTCAGCAAAGCATGTCTTTTCAAGGCAACTTGAGGGAGGGCCATCTCAGTGTATGTGATCATCTTGTGCACAATTCTGATTGGTTGATGTTGAGTTAACAAGGTAGTGTCACAGATGCTAACATTATCAATCCTTAAGTTCCAGAAGATCTGGGGCTACATGCTCATGATCATCAGGTAGTTCATTTATGCCTTTGGGTGGTGGACTTTAGCATCTGAAATACTCAGGAAATCTGCATGAAATACTATTATCCAGTACATCAAAGAGGAGCTACAGCAGAGGATATAGGGGAAGGGAGACTGTTCCAGGAAGGTCCCCTTGGGTCCTGCTGGGTTACACACCACCATTCTGCTTTCTGCTTCTCTGAGTTTGATGATATGTTTGGTAGTTTTCAATGCACAAGTCCTTTACCTTTTTGGTTAACTCTCTGAGCATTTTTTTCTTTTTTTTTTTTTTTTCCATGCTGTTGGAAACAGGAATGTTTTCTTTTTTTCTTCTATTTTCAAAATTGAAGCATAATCAATTTACAGTATTATGTTAGTTTTGAGTTACAGCAGATTCTTTTCCATGAAAGTTTATTACAAGTCACTGATTATAGTTCCCTGTGCTATATAGTAGGTCCTGTTGTTTACATATTTTATATGTGGTAGTATGTATATGTTAATCCCAACCTCCTAGGTTTTCCTCCCCCTCACCTTTCCCCTTTGGTTTGTTCTCTAAGTTTATTTTCTAAGTCTGTGGGTATGTTTCTGTTTGGTAAGTTAGTTCATTTGTGTGTTTGTTTAGGCTCCACATATAAATGATATCATATGATATTTGTTTTTCTCTGTTAAGGTTGAGAAACCTAATCAACCTACCACATATATAAAAATATAAAATGGCAATTTAGACAAAAAGAGGTGACAAAGGAATATATTTCAAAGGAAAGAATGAGCTAAAAACCCAGAAGAAGAACTAAGTCACTTGGAGATAGGCAATTTACCCAGAAATGTTTTCTTAATTTCCATCTTGAATTGTTCACTGTTCAGTTCAGTTCAGTCGCTCAGTCGTGTCGGACTCTTTGCGACCCCATGAACTGCAGCACGCCAGGCATCCCTGTCCATCACCAACTCCCGGAGTTCACTCAGACTCACGTCCACTGAGTTGGTGATGCCATCCAGCCATCTCATCCTCTGTCATACCCTTCTCCTTCTACTCCCAATCCCTCCCAGCATCAGAGTCTTTTCCAGTGACTCAACTCTTCGCATGAGGTGGCCAAAGTACTGGAGTTTCAGCTTTAGCATCATTCCTTCCAAAGAAATCCCAGGGCTGATCTCCTTCAGAATGGACTGGTTGGATCTCCTTGCAGTCCAAGGGACTCTCAAGAGTCTTCTCCAGCACCACAGTTCAAAAGCATCAATTCTTCGGCGCTCAGCCTTCTTCACAGTCCAACTCTCACATCCATACATGATCACAGGAAAAACCATAGCCTTGACTAGATGCACCTTTGTTGGCAAAGTAATGTCTCTGCTTTTGAATATGCTATCTAGGTTGGTCATAACTTTCCTTCCAAGGAGTAAGCATCTTTTAATTTCATGGCGGCAGTCATCATCTGCAGTGATTTTGGAGCCCCCAAAAATAAAGTCTGACACTGTTTCCACTGTTTCCCCATCTATTTGCCATGAAGTGATGGGACCAGATGCCATGATCTTCATTTTCTGAATGTTGAGTTTTAAGCCAACTTTTTCAGTCTCCTCTTTCACGTTTATCAAGAGTCTTTTTAGTTCCTCTTCCCTTTCTGCCCATAAGGGTGGTGTCATCTGCATATCTGAGGTTATTGATATTTCTCCCGGCAATCTTGATCCCAGCTTGTGCTTCTTCCAGCCCAGCGTTTCTCATGATGTACTCTGCATAGAAGTTAAATAAGCAGGGTGACAATATCCAGCCTTGACGTACTCCTTTTCCTATTTGGAACCAGTCTGTTGTTCCATGTCCAGTTCTAACTGTTGCTTCCTGACCTGCATATAGGTTTCTCAAGAGGCAGGTCAGGTGGTCTGGTATTCCAATCTCTTTCAGAATTTTCCACAGTTTATTGTGATCCTCACAGTCAAAGGCTTTGTTAGTGTATGGAATTTCAACTGACTTTTGTATACTGTTTTTGTACCCTGCAACTTTATTGAATTTGTTTATTAGTTTCAGATCAGATCAGATCAGATCAGATCAGTCGCTCAATCGTGTCTGACTCTCTGCAACCCCATGAATCGCAGCACGCCAGGCCTCCCTGTCCATCACCAACTCCTGGAGGTCACCCAGACCCACATCCATCGAGTCAGTCATGCCATCCAGCTCTTTTAAAATAATGTAAACTGAAAAAGACCAAATAAAATCACCAGAAGGAGTAATCTCTTGTTTGTTTGGAAACTAAGGAAAAACATAAATTGGATAAATTTTATAGGAACACTGAACAATGTAATGAGGGGTGTCTTCAGCAGCAGTTTTATCCAGAGTTTCTTCACAGAGCCCTTTATTACATCAGCCCTCAATAAAAGCTGAGGATGTAAGGCTAAATCATAGTGCTATGAAGACATTTCTGTGACTGATTGATTTCCAGTTATGACGTGAACTGAAGGGAAACCTGACAGTGTGACTTCATGTGTCGAGGACTGATAGGCTGATGTCTGAAGTGCACACCATAGAAATAGGGGGGAAAAGAACTTCATATTAAGTTGTGAAATTTTGGTCAAATATTAAAAATGAGTATCTTTTCCATTTTCTATAGCATAAAATATATTGCTTCTATATTAGACTAAAATAAGAAATGTTTTATTGATTTTTACGAAATTTTGAGGACCTTGTGTAAAATCCATCTCAGTTAAAAGAAGCTCTTAATCTTTAAAATCTTAATTATAACAAGTAGCAAAAATCTTTAAACAATTTTTGTAAATGGTTGCAACTTAAATTGTGAAACTCTCAATATCCACTTTAAATCATTTAAAAAGGAGACCTAATTAGGAATCTTTATATAAAGCACTTTAGATAAAACTTCTTAAATGAGGTGTAAACAGAAAAGCAAGCAGGAAGGTAAACTCTTGCTGCAATAAGGAAACAAAATGATCTGTGTGTAAAAGCGTTAATAAGAATACAACAGGCTTCTAGAGCTACACTCAGGAGAGAGATGGGGACTTATATATAGTCTTTTCTTCTTAAATAAATGAAGAGGGGAATGGAAAGTAGGATAATCAAGATGGCTGGAACATAGCTCCTTAAAAATAGGTTTTCAATTTGCACAACTGAAGGAATAGTATTATTTTCTGTAAAGGCTCATGAGGAAACACAAGTAGTAAAGCAGCAGGCAAAAAAAAAAAAAAAATAGAAAATGTGAATAAAACAGAATGGCTTACATTTGAGATACTGAAATCAACCAGCTTGACTTAATAAATTATTTTGGGGAAGCCAAACAGAACTTGAAAACAACAGTATTATTTTTGAAAGCAATCCATTTTATAACAAAAAAAGCTAAGATCAGTGAATTCTACCTCAATTTTTATTACTGACTAAATCTGAGTAAGTAAAAGAAGAGGGAAGAGATGCTGATGCTTTGGGGGATGGAAATGAAAAATGATAATGATTAGTTGTGATACTTGGTCCCACTTTTCAATGACTCATGATCATGATCATTGTGATCACATGCTCCTATGTGGGTGGCAAAATCTAAATTATTTACTACCTGGCCCTTTATGGGAAAAGTTTTCTCATGTCTAGACTGAAAACATTTGAATTATCTTCCACTTAGTTGTTACATCTGCAAGAGAAATGGAATAAAAACCATTAGTAGAAATGATTGTATGTACTTGACAATATTGGAATCTAATATACATTTATCATGACAATAAACAACTTAGTAGTAGGAAAATGACTTTAAAAGGATTTGTTGCTGAGAGAGTATTAATTCCTCTTTTTTTTATCATTTGATTACCAAAACTCAAAGAAGAGTAATGGTGTTTTATTGTCCTTTCCCAATAATCTTAAAATGATTTTCAATCATTAACTAAGCCTCCTGGCAAATATTATACCTGTTTTACAAATATAAAATTCAGAGCAATGAGAACTTAAATTACTTCCTTAGAATCAGGTGGTAAAAATGATAGAGGAATTGGGAACAAAATTATTCTCACAAGTTAGTATTATTTTATCTCTTGATTATTCTCCAGCTTCAGCATACAGTTTAAATGCTTTTAGAAATGTTTCCAATTCTTTTTTTTTCTTTGCCTCTTGGTTTAAAACTAGGACAAATACTTACTTGAGAAGTTGTGACTATTTTGGCCATTACAATCAAACAAACCTACAAAATAAAACTTGATCAACACTTCATTCATATTCTTAGTCATCCCTAGAATGTGAGAGTCAGGTGAGGGCCAAGTAGAACAAAATGTACAGTTTCAGAGGAAATTGAAATTATTCAAAATGGAAAAAAGAATTTAATTAAAGGCTTAAAATGTGCTGAAACTGTTCTTTCATTCTTTTCTGGGTATCAGTCAGTACATTGGTTTAATACTAGAAAACAAAGTATACTGAGTTGTTGAACAAGGAGACATGGTTTCACATTCATTCGGCAAGAGTAGAATAACCAAATCACTAAAATGAGAAAGAAGAGCCTGAAGGATTATGCCTCGTCTTGAGACTGAAGCAATTATCTCTCAATATCTGAAATTCTGCTTCTTTATCAAAATGCAGTTCAAAAGTTGAGTCCTCTGTGAAGTATTACTTCTGCTTTGGAAGGCTTATCACATCTGCCTCTATACTCTCTTAGAATTGCGTTAAAGCATCTGCTTGGAATGAGAGACACGCAGGTTCGATCCCTGGTTCGGGAAGATCCCCTGGAGGAGGAAATGGTCACCCACTCCAGTACTCTTGCCTGGAGAATCCCATGGAGGGAGGAGCCTGGTAGGCTACAGTCCATGCGGTCGCAAAGAGTCGAACATAACAGAGCGACTTCACTTCACTTCACTTCACTTCACTTCTGTCACAGGGGTGCTGAGTGTGGCACCCAGACCAAGGATCAAGCAACAGGAGAATCACCTGGAAACTTGTTAGAAATGCAAATTCTCAGATTCTTCCCAGCCTGTCAGAGGCAGAAACTCAGGGGGTGGGATCCAACAGTCTGTTAACAAGTCCTCCAGGTGTTTCCAATCCCCTCTAAAACTTGAGAACTATGGCTTTCGCAACTCCTGCTGCTGCTGCTGCTAAGTCACTTCAGTCGTGTCTGACTCTGCGTGACCCCATAGACGTCAGTCCACCAGGCTCTCCTGCCCCTGGGATTCTCCAGGCAAGAAAACCGGAGTGGGTTGCCATTTCCTTCTCCAATGCATGAAAGCGAAAAAGTGAAAGTGAAGTCGCTCAGTCGTGTCTGACTCTTAACGACCCCATGGACTGCAGCCCACCAGGCTCCTCCATCCATGGGATTTTCCAGGCAAGAGTACTGGAGTGGGGTGCCATTGCCTTCTCCTACAGTATTTCATTTCTGTTTTATTGGAGCTTGCAACGATTCCTCCACTGGCTCTCCAAGGCTGTAGGTATGTCTGTTTAGTCTTTTTTTTTTTTTTTAATCTTGAACTCCTCATATTGCTAAGACCATGGAGTTTACAGTATTTTGTATTCAGTATTAATGAATATTTGCTGTTAAATTGATATTACACTTGACTTTGGTATGTCAGTACATCACATTAGTTGTAAAATATATATATTGGATATTTGCCCTAGAAAAATAGCAGAGTACTTGAGGAAATAATTTTACATATTTTCTCTTGATCCAGTGAGTCCTTAAAAAAAAAAAAAAAAAGCTGACACAGGTTTTCAAAGTCTGGTATTCCTTGTACCATCCTCAGAGAAGTTTCCTTAGTGATTCTGCTGTGTGCTTCTTATCCGCTTGGTGAAATTGTAATGATTGACCACAAGCTTTGAAATCAGATCAATAGAAATTTTGCCCCAGCTCTGCTACATTTTCTCTGTGCTTGTTCAACGTACTTAACCTTTATATTCTTGGGTTTCTATCTGAAAAACAGGGTATAATGCTCATTTTGCTAAGTTGTTAGGAGGTTTAAAAATAAAAACTGTCACATGTAAAGTAATCAATAAACATATGCTGTTATTTAATTTTTGGTTTTATTATTATCAACTTGAGGAAAGAACAAATATACATTTTCTACTGTGAATAATCATAGTATGTTCAACTGATTATTCTAAAAGTACTGCATAATTGCTCTACTGTGAAAGAACATAGTATCTCTGCACTAAGGAAAAAATACCTGGTTTATTCTCTAAATTGTCCAATTGATGAAATTACTTTTTTCTAAAGACTGAGTTGTTACAAAACCCTTAAAAAGAGACAACATGCTGTTTAAGAAAGAATTGTAGACTTGAAATCAGAAGGCCTACATTAGAGTCCTAGTTCCCTTCTCTTCATGGTTAGGATTTGAGTTAGGTTACAGATCAAGGTGCAAGTTACTTAGCAATCTGAACTTCAGTTTTTCACCTTTGTAAAATAAAACCAATAATAATTTGTAAATTACTTAATTTCATTGAGTTGCTAAAAGAAATAACAAAACCATAAATGTAAAAGTTGTAGAGTAGTACATAAATACAAGGTGTAAAAACACCTTGCTGTGGCTATTATTATAATTATTATAAAATTGAGATTCTCTGCTACTCATTATTTGCTAGTTTCTTGTGTTATGTGGACATGGTTTGTTTTGGAGTTCAAGTGAGAAAAAATTGAGTAATATTATTTTAATTAATTAATTTTTAATTTTTATTTTATGTTTGAGTAGAGTTGATTTACAATGTTGGGTTAGTTTCAGGAGTACAACAAAGTGATTCACTTCATATATGTGTATATATATATATATGTATATATTTACACATATATATCCATTCTTTTCCAGATCCTTTTCCCATATAGGTTATTACAGAATATTGAATAGAGTTCCTTGTGCTGTTATTTAGATACTTGTTGGTTATCTGTTTTATATATAGTAGTGTGTATATGTTAATCCCCCTTCCGTGTTCTTATAGATGTACTCATACCCACTAAGGGTTCAGAACTTTGAAATGTAGTGCATGTGCTAATAAAATGCTATTGGACACAAATGACTTCTGCTCTGACAACTGACCCTGCTTGGATTTAAATTGGTGTCCATGAGGCTTGTGGCATTGCACTGTATCATGCAGGGCTATCAGATTCTCTGCCTTTGAAGGGAAAGCGTATTTTCTGGCTTACTGTCACTACAGTCCTAGTTAATCAGTTCCCTGGTGCTTCTCTTTATGACTTCAGGCTGTGCAGTAGTTCTGCAGTAAAACTACATTCTCACAGGGCTTTTGATTTTATTTGAAGTTCTCGTGCTTATGCTTGAGTTTTCTAGTTCTTAATATTTATGAATGGCATATGAGCTTGATGGCAGTTTTAGAATCAGCCAAGAAGTCCCCCAGGATGTCTGATCTGGCTGTTTTTATAAAAGAACAACCACCAGCAGCCTCTTTCCTTTGCTTACTCTGGAGGTTAAATCAACAAAACCATAAGATACATGCCTAAAGTTTGGAGCTTCTCCTGCTTTTTTGATTGAGGGTTAGAGATAGATCCTCTGTAACATTAGATACTAAATGTGATGCATTCATCAAGGAAGGATTCTCTAGAAAGGTAGACAGAAGGACAAGCTTGCCCCCTACAGTATAAGACTTTGATAAGGCGTGATCTCAGTCATTGGGAAGATAGCTCAGGATTGAAGTAATTTCCAAAACCCAGCTGGGATGGACTATCCTGACCTGGGTACTAAGGAATGCAGAAACATAGGCTATGGCCACAGGAATAATACGGTAAGGAAATACAGAAAAGCATGAGAGGGCACTGGAAGTAACATTAATCTAACTATGTAGTATATTATGTTTCTTCTGTATGCTTTTCTGTGTCTTCCAAATTTCATGTAGTGAACATGTATTATTTTTCTCAACAGGACAAATGTGCAGTGAAACAGTGGAGGAAATAGTGTAAGTTCTTACAAGATTTCTTCTTTTTCCATTCCTGTATTTCCAGAGGTGAGTATAGTGCCTGGATCCTTGTCAGCACTCAATAAATATTTGCTGAGTGGAAGAATTAATTCATATTGAAAAAATTGCAGAAAAGTATGCCTCATATGGGGCTTCCCTGGTGGCTCAGTGGTCTTTACTACTGCCAATGCAGGAGACATGGGTTCAACCCCTGGGTCTGGAAGATCCTCTGGAGAAGGAAATGGCAACCCACTCCAGCATTCTTGCCTGGGGAATCCTGTGGACAGAGGAGCACGGTCCATGGTGTCGCAAAAGAGTCAGACATGTCTTAGCGACTGAACAATAACAACAACAATGCCTCATCAGATCAGATCAGTCACTTAGTCGTGTCCGACTCTTTGCGACCCCATGAACTGCAGCACGCCAGGCCTCCCTGTCCATCATCAGCTTCCGGAGGTCACTCAGACTCACACCCATCGAGTCAGTGATGCCATCCAGCCATCTCATCCTCTGTCGTCCCCTTCTCCTCCTGCCCTCAATCCCTCCCAGCATCAGAGTCTTCTCCAATGAGTCAACTCTTCGCATGGTGGCCAAAATACTGGAGTTTCATGCCTCATAGGGTGATGAATATATTAAAAATATACGAATGTATAACATTACAGTATGGGTGAAGTCATTGGATGGTTTTAGTCATATGAGTGATATAACCTGAATTATGCTTTACAAAAATATCACTTTGTATACCATGCAAAAGTGACCTTTGGGGGAAAAAACAGAAGTGCTTGGCCATTAGAAAGCTATTCTAGACAAAAAAAAAGATAAGTTGAACTGCCGCTGTTAGTAAGGAATGGTTGCTGTTAACTGTAATTTTGCCTAACAATGGAATTATTGTTTGCAGATTGGACATAGGCTATGGGGAACAAAGAGTGGTAAAAAAATGAGTGCAGGTTTTTCGGAATGAGGTGCAGCAACAATGAGATACCATTTCTTGAGAAGAATAGTGATGGGGGAAAGAATAATTGGGAGAAAGTAGAGAGGACATAATTCTCTTTTGGTCATAATACATGTGAACTTCTCATTATGTATAAAAGATGCTCAGTTAATACTAATCTTATTATTTCTATAAATCTATATAGTTCAGGAGGTGAGAAATAGATTTAAGGGCTTAGATCTGATAGATAGAGTGCCTGATGAACTATGGATGGAGGTTCGTGACATTGTACAGGAGACAGGGATCAAGACCATCCCCATGGAAAAGAAATGCAAAAAAGCAAAATGGCTGTCTGGGGAGGCCTTGCAAATAGCTGCGAAAAGAAGAGAAGCGAAAAGCAAAGGAGAAAAGGAAAGATATAAACATCGAATGCACAGTTCCAAAGAATAGCAAGAAGAGATAAGAAAGCCTTCTTCAGCGATCAATGCAAAGAAATAGAGGAAGACAACAGAATGAGAAAGACTAAGGATCTATTCAAGAAAATCAGAGATACCAAAGGAACATTTCATGAAAAAATGGGCTCAATAAAGGACAGAAATGGTATGGACCTAATGGAAGCAGAAGATATTAAGAAGAGGTGGCAAGAATACACAGAAGAACTGTACAAAAAAGAGCTTCACGACCCAGATAATCATGATGGTGTGATCACTGACCTAGAGCCAGACATCCTGGAATGTGAAGTCAAGTGGGCCTTAGAAAGCATCACTACGAACAAAGCTAGTGGAGTTGATGGAGTTCCAGTGGAGCTATTCCAAGTCCTGAAAGATGATGCTGTGAAAGTGCTACACTCAATATGCCAGAAAATTTGGAAAACTCAGCAGTGGCCACAAGATTGGAAAAGGTCAGTTTTCATCCCAATCCCAAAGAAGGGCAATGCCAAAGAATGCTCAAACTACCAAACAATTGCACTCATCTCACACGCTAGTAAAGTAATGTTCAAAATTCTCCAAGCCAGGCTTTAGCAATATGTGAACCATGAACTTCCAAATGTTCAAGCTGGTTTTAGAAAAGGCAGAGGAACTAGAGATCAAATTGCCAACATCCGCTGGATCATGGAAAAAGCAAGAGAGTTCCAGAAAAACATCTATTTCTGCTTTATTGACTATGCCAAAGCCTTTGACTGTGTAGATCACAGTAAACTGTGGAAAGTTCTGAAAGAGATGGAAATACCAGACCACCTGATCTGTCTCTTGAGAAATCTGTATGCAGGCCAGGAAGCAACAGTTAGAACTGGTCATGGAACAACAGACTGGTTCCAAATAGGAAAAGGAGTACGTCAAGGCTGTATATTGTCACCATGTTTATTTAACTTATATGCAGAGTACATTATGAGAAATGCTGGACTGGAGGAAACACAAGCTGGAATCAAGATTGCTGGGAGAAATATCAATAACCTCAAATATGCAGATGATACCACCCTTATGGCAGAAAGTGAAGAGGAACTAAAGAGCCTCTTGATGAAAGTGAAAGTGGAGAGTGAAAAGGTTGGCTTAAAGCTCAACATTCAGAAAACGAAGATCATGGCATCTGGTCCCATCACTACATGGGAAATAGATGGAGAAACAGTGGAAACAGTGTCAGACTTTATTTTTCTGGGCTCCAAAATCACTGCAGATGGTGACTGCAGCCATGAAATTAAAAGACACTTACTCCTTGAAAGGACAGTTATGACCAACCTAGATAGCATATTCAAAAGCAGAGACATTACTTTGCCAACAAAGGTTCGCCTAGTCAAGGCTATGGTCTTTCCTGTGGTCATGTATGGATGTGAGAGCTGGACTGTGAAGAAGGCTGAGCGCCGAAGAATTGACGCTTTTGAACTGTGGTGTTGGAGGAGACTCTTGAGAGTCCCTTGGACTGCAAGGAGATCCAACCAGTCCATTCTGAAGGAGATCAGCCCTGGGATTTCTTTGGAAGGAATGATGCTAAAGCTGAAACTCCAGTATTTTGGCCACCTCATGCGAAGCGTTGACTCATTGGAGAAGACTCTGATGCTGGGAGGGATTGGGGGCAGGAGGAGAAGGGGACGACAGAGGATGAGATGGCTGGATGGCATCACTGACTCGATGAATGTGAGTCTGAGTGACCTCCGAGAGCTGGTGATGGATAGGGAGGCCTGGCGTGCTGCAGTTCATGGGGTCGCAAAGAGTCAGACATGACTGAGCAACTGATCTGATCTGATCTGATCTGGTCTGATATAGTTCAGGAGGGAAATCAGCACTGAAGATTTTGTGTGTTATGTAATCAATGAATATATTTACATTTAAATCAACATTTATACATTTAAACCAGGGGATTGGATGATTCTACGGATAGATAGATAGATAGATTCACACACACACATGTTGATAATTTTAGGTGAAGTCACTCAGCAAGATTGAGTGCTTTTTCTAAACAGTTCTCTGATGCTCAGGTTCAGGTGTGGATTAGGGAGACAGTTGGATTTATTCAAGGCTTACAGTGTGTAAAATGAGCATGACAGAGTGAGAACAGGAGAGTGGAGGGGATATAAAAGGAGTGCTTTACAGTTATGCCAAACACTCTATTGTATAACGTGAAAAATTCTCATGTCTATCAATATTCTAATAAAAATATATCCAAATTAATTTATAACATATCCAAATGCATAACCACTTTTTTTTATGTCTGACAATATTGATGATGTTTTCATAGCAGAACCCTCTGCACCTGCTCACATGTAAAATATGGCATGAAAAGTGGACGTTGTTTTTTCTTGTGCTTATTTCAAATAAAAGTTAATGAACTCTCCTCCTGGGTACTGGAAACCTTTTCTCTACAATCAGTTTGACCAATGGTTTCTAAAATTGCTTTGTTCTTGAGTCGGAAGGTACCACTTTCTCATCTCAGTCCAGAACTGGCCCTGCAAAAAAAAAAAAAAAAAAAAAAAAAATCCAATGTCATGCACTGAGAGGAAACACATGGTGAACACATGCTGTTCCTGTCTGGGGAAGGAGGCCTCCCTCCCTTCTTGCCCCACCATAGGACCCAACAGCATTCCGTTTGGGTTGTGAATGCTCTGGTGAAACCTGCAGAGGAAAACACATTTTACTAGAGAAAATCAAATCCCTGACAATAGACAAGAAGATTTACAACCCCAGCAATTGATGATAGGATAACGTGTGGCTGACTTCATAACGTGGCTGCAGTGAGACAAAATGTGCCAACTGTTAGGAAATGAAATGTAATAAACTTGCTATAAAAATAGATTTCGAACACCATAACGTAAGGAGAAACAGGAAGCTGCAAAGGGAAAGTGGCAGGGCCATTAGAGAACTGAGTATTCAAGCTTTCATTAGACTTGGCTGCAGTTGGATATGTGCTCCAAGTTAGTGGTATGAACTGTTTGAGGACTGCTGAAGTTGACTCAGTTTTATTTAGGGGCCTTTTTTTCCTTCTTGTACCAGTATGCCATTGTAAATTAGGATTCTAACATTTCAGAAGTGCCCTTTTCCCTTTATAGTCAAACTTAAAATCCTCTTAGTGTCTGCCTGAAGCTTTGGGAGGTGTGCTCTTTTAGTCCACTAAACAAACATTTAATTAATTAGCATTGTTGAGATGGAGCCATAAATATGTATTGACCGAAAAGGAGGGAGGGCTTAGGGTTTCGGTTCACTCCTAAGTGAACAGGATGTGGACAATTCCCATATTTGTGTGACATTTGTCCCAGACAACAGAGATGGTGCTCTTGGGACAAGTCAGTCTTGTTTGCCTCATGCCACAGTGTGATATTTCATGACCTGAAGGTGGGAGGAAACCCTTCTGCATAAAGAAGGCAATAAACAAGCCAAGGAACTAGGGAGCTCTTCTTAATTTCCCTCTGGCAACCCAAGTAAAATGAATTGTAAAAGCCACACTGTTTGGAATGTAAAGACAAGGCCCAAATGTTCTTAATTTACTCCCAGGGAGCACTCAATCCAGCTGACTGTAACATAAGGAATTTAATAAAGTAAAAGCAAGTTATCTAGTCAAACCTCCTGCTGCTTTTTTATAATATCAAAATGAAAATAGGCTTAATTTGGTGTTATTGTAATTGAATTCATTATGATATCCAAACATGTTTTATGCTTTCCTCCCCTTGGATATGATGTTGCTGCTGATTGTATGGATGGGGAGGAGGTTAAATTGCTCACTTGTTGAATGCAGACTAATTCTCGATGCTGAGGAATTGCTCACCAAACTTTACAGATAATTTATAAACTGTTCATTTCTAATGGAAATATGCTGGGTAAACTGAGTCATTTTATTTTATTTAATGAAGAGCTTATTAGACAATTTTATACACAAGGTTGTTATTAACCCAACATGAATTGTTTTTCTGTAAACTCACTGTAAGTACAAAAGATTAAAGTTGAAATTATCAACAATGGCTATGCATCCTGGTCTGCTAGGTGCTCTGTGGGCTTCCTCAGATGATATGGGTGTGCCCTATGCCCATGAGGCTGTTCAAGGAGACAAAGGAATCACATTAGAAACTGAGCCTTACATAATACAGAGGACAACAGAAGTGTCAGCCATGAGTTCAGAGAGTGAACTCAAACTAATCCCTTGCTCACTCCAGTACTCTTGCCTGGAAAATCCCATGGACAGAGGAGCCTGGTAGGCTGCAGTCCATGGGTTGCTAAGAGTAAGACATGACTGGGTGACTTCACTTTCACTTTCACCTCTTAAATAGAGAATTTAAGTTTTCCAACTTCCTACATGGTGGTGATTTCTCATACCTCTCATTTGCCTTTTTGAAGATTGTATTCAACTAAATTTCATTAAGAATAGTGAAGAAACATCATTAATTCAGAATAATCAGGCTGGCTCATCAGAATGTGCCAAACATAACGAGCTGATGCTAGTAGAAAACTAGAGTTTAACATATCATAGAGAATGGGAAGTGATATGTATATGCTGTATTCTAAACTTTCCAAATGATGATAGAATAGGGTGTTGGCTAAAAATGTTAAGCATGGAAAGGATTATGATATATTGCCAGACAGAAAATTGCTTGTAATACATAATAAAATCATCAGTCAATACAGGGAAGACTGTGATAACTGAGAACATGGGTGAGATATACCTATAGATAAATGGGTAAGGCACAGCATCTGTCTGTAGAATGACAGTGATGACTTGATTCCTGATTGGATTGGTACCTTCTGTATCAATCAATGACAAATTTATCTTTCCTGGTGGCTCAGACAGTAAAGAATCTGCTTGTAATGCAGGAGACCTGGGTTCAATCCCTGAGTTGGGAAGATCCCCTAGAGAAGGGAATGGCTACCCACTCCGGTAGCCTAGAGAATTCCGTGGACAGAGGAGTCTGGCAGCCTACCGTGCATGGGGCTGCACAAGAGTCAGACACTACTGAGAGACTAAGCACACACACTCACAATGACCAATTAAGGGAAGAGCAATTCCAGTGTGAAACAGAGACAGACCACAGCCAGTTCAGAATTCTTGGAAATAATTCTTAACTTTACTGGTCACTTTCTAGGTGCCATGGGTGATGGGTGTTTGGACTTGCCATCATGTGTTTGTGTGTTGTGGGTTAGGATAAGACTTTTCTCTTTTGAGTCAGTAATTAGAATAAAAAGATGACATGCCATCTTACTTTCCCTCCTCATAGCCCTCCATTTGTGAGGAAGGGTTGCTATTCTCCCAGCTAATAGACTGTGATGCCTTCCTTCTAGAGGAGCCCGACTTTGCCTTTGTTTTTGGTTCTTAAGTAGGCATGAAAATAAAAGTATTAGTTATTTACTCTAGATAGGACTTTGAGAATTCAAACCCAACACAGTATTTTAGGATTTATTTTCAAGGAGAAAGAAGTGACCATAGAGTTGATCTGATGAAGAGAATAGGATATTGTCTGTTAGTCAAGATAAACTATGGTTAAGTTATCAGCAACCCTTAGGATATTTGAGTATGAAATAGGACTCTCTCCATCTGATTCACCCTCAGTGCACTGCTAACCAACTGCAAGACCTCAGCCTATTGATAGAAGAGATTGCTAGTGGTGTAGTCTCAATAGCTAGATGGGAAGATTTTCTAAGTAAACAATAATAATTCCTTATATCTCAATGGGGGCTTCCCAGGTGGTGCTACTGGTAAAGAACCCTCCTGCTGATGTAGGAGATGTAACAGACATGGGTTTAGTCCCTGGGTCGGGAAGATCCCCTGGAGGAAGGCGTGGCAACCCACTTCAATATCCTTGCCTGGAGAATCCCATGGACAGAGGAGCCTGGACAGTTTCAGTCCATAGGGTTGCAAAGAGTTGAAAATGACTGAAGTGACTTGGCACACACACACACATATCTCAATGGAACTCTAGAATTTAAAGTAAGCACCAACATATGCTATTTACTTGATTGTCAGTACAATCCCTAAACTATAAAATAAATGTAAATGGTAGGAAAAGTACACTCACTATTTCCTGATTTACTAAAACAGCTAATGAATCTGTATGAGACAACATAAGTCAATATTATATTGTACATCAATAACTCATTCATTGCCTTTCTAAATCAATACCAATATATATGACATTGTTTTATTAGGTTAGGAAGGAAACATACATGCATACTTTTCTAGAAACCAAGAACGGAAGATAGAAATTAAATCACACAAGACCACAAAGCAATTAGAAAGTGAGCTGAAATTAGAACTCAAAATTCTCACTCTTATTCTAATACTGATAAAGAAGATGGTATCTGCTAATTATTTAATGTAGAGGCAGTCTGAGCCTGTATACATAGGCTTAGACTATAAATTTGTATGTATATATGGTGGACACTAGCAACATCCTTCCAATTCAATATTTAACTACACATTACATATAATATTAAATTTAAAACTATCATTGACTTTCCAGGCAACATGTGGCATCCTTCTTTTCTAAATTTAAATCATTTCATTCTGAAAGTATAAAAAAGACCAGAGGCAACAGCAAGACTTAACTGGACAAATTTCTAAGTCAATGTTGCATTTGATTTCAATATTTTTGTCTCGTACTAGCATTTTAAATGTAAGGATATTAGATGAATAGCACAGAAAAGATAAATTGTCCTGAGGTGCCCTTGCTGGTGTTACAAAGAAGTTGTTTTGGAAAGAATTTTCTTTTTACATCAAAGCCTTTTCAAAGAGCTGGTTCAGGGAAGAATTTGATATTTACAAAAACTAGTATTTCTAAAACTGCAAAGCCCACAATCTATTAAAAAGAATTCTCACTTCTCAAAAATTTGAAGAACCCCTAGAGTGCTAAATACAAAGCTCTTTTAAGTAAATGAAATGGACCAGCTGTGAGAAAAATCTGCACCATGATCCAGTGGAAAGCAATGGTCATAAGCTCTGCCTTAATCACTCTTGAGGATTGTTTCCTTGAGAAGGAAGTAACATGAGACCTCAGTTTCCTCATGGGAGACAAAATGGGGTTGGACTCTATAATATGTAAGCATCATTTCAGTTTTAATAACCTATGGTTGTAAAGCCTATATTTTACAGCATTACATGTTTGGATTTGACTCCCTCACCAGCCTAGCAAATAAGCTTGTTTTATATCAGTTCAGTCAGTCGCTCAGTTGTGTCCACTCTTTGTGACCCCATGAATCGCAGCACACCAGGCCTCCCTGTCCATCACCAACTCCCGGAGTTCACCCAGACCCACGTCCATTGAATCAGTGAGGCCATCCAGCCATCTCATCCTCTGTCGTCCCTTTCTCCTCCTGCCCCCAATCCCTCCCAGCATCAGAGTCTTTTCCAATGAGTCTACTCTTCGCATGAGGTGGCCAAAATACTGGAGTTTCAGCTTTAGCATCATTCCTTCCAAAGAAATCCCAGGGCTGATCTCCTTCAGAATGGACTGGGTGGATCTCCTTGCAGTCCAAGGGACTCTCAAGAGTCTTCTCCAACACCACAGTTCAAAAGCATCAATTCTTCGGCGCTCAGCTTTCTTCACAGTCCAACTCTCACATCCATACATGAACAGAAAAAACCATAGCCTTGACTAGATGGACCTTTGTTGACAAAGTAATGTCTCTGCTTTTGAAAATGTGATCTAGGTTGGTCATAACTTTCCTTCTAAGGAGTAAGCATCTTTTAATTTCATGGCTGCAGTCACCATCTGCAGTGATTTTGGAGCCCCCCAAAATAAAGTCTGACACTGTTTCTACTGTTTCCCCATTTATTTCCCATGAAGTGATGGGACCGGATGCCATGATCTTCATTTTCTGAATGTTGAGCTTTAAGCCAACTTTTTCACTCTCCTCTTTCACTTTCATCAAGAGGCTTTTTAGTTCCTCTTCACTTTCTGCCATAAGGGTGGTGTCATCTGCATATCTGAGGTTCTTGATATTTCTCCGGGTAATCTTGATTCCAGCTTGTGTTTCTTCCAGTCCAGCATTTCTCATGATGTACTCTGCATAGAAGTTAAATAAGCAGGGTGACAATATACAGCCTTGATGTCCTCCTTTTCCTATTTGGAACCAGTCTGTTGTTCCATGACCAGTTCTAACTGTTGCTTCCTGGCCTGCATACAAATTTCTCAAGAGGCAGATCAGGTGGTCTGGTATTCCCATCTCTTTCAGAATTTTCCACAGTTTGTTGTGATCCACACAGTCAAAGGCTTTGGCATATTCAATAAAGCAGAAATAGATGTTTTTCTGGAACTCTCTTGCTTTTTCCATGATCCAGAGGATGTTGGCAATTTGATCTCTGGTTCCTCTGCCTTTTCTAAAACCAGCTTGAACATCAGGAAGTTCATGGTTCGCGTATTGCTGAAGCCTGGCTTGGAGAATTTTGAGTGTTACTTTACTAGCATGTGAGATGAGTGCAATTGTGTGGTAGTTATTTAGCATATCTACCCAGATTTCACTGAAAATATTTCTTCTCCTTTTTTGCCCATAGACCTCAGCTTTTTGAAAAATTCACGCATGTATTTCTGGAGATATTTGTTTGCATGTGCTTGGTATAAATCTCAGTCTTGCCAGTGGCCAGGGCTGTTCACTGAGTCTCTGTCAGGGACACTCAGCTCCACCACACCTACCAAATGCTCTGCTGGTCAGTTGCCATGTTATCCAGACACTGTCTCCTGGAACTCCTAAGCTGTACACCTTTGAGATCCAAGCACTATGATATATTTCCTACAATCTCTCTGCCTCATAACCAGTTTAGAAATGCCTTTTCTTCTTAAGGCTTCAATCCCAGTCATGGGCCTGGACTGAGGAAAAGGGTGGGAAGTATTTATCTTTCTTAGTTATAGAACTTATGCAGAAATCTACTTCTCACAGATTCCTTTTTCTCTAAAGCAAATTATCAGTGCCTAGATTCCTGAGAGGTTGTGGAGCCCACAAAAGCCATCTCAATTTCTGCCAAATCAAGGCTTCTCTTTTACTGAACATTCAAAAGTATTTGTCGGTGGGAATTAATATTTTAGAATGGTTCATTACACCTCCTGTAATAATTAGCTGCAATCTTCTTAATAAAGGGACAGGCAATTAGCAGGGGACACATACCTTCAGATTAGAAGTATCTTGTTCTTGGATCACATTTATTTTCTTATTAGAGAGTCTTTCATCTACAATTTTCTCTTAGGACACTAAATTTTCTAACATCTGACTGATATCAGATCAGATCAGATCATTCGCTCAGTCGTGTCCGACTCTTTGCGACCCCATGAACTGAAGCACGCCAGGCCTCCCTGTCCATTACCAAGTCCCGGAGGTCACTCAGACTCATATTCATCTAGTCAGTGATGCCATCCAGCCATCTCATCCTCTGTCGTCCCCTTCTCCTCCTGCCCACAATCCCTCCCAGCATCAGAGTCTTCTCCAATGAGTCAATTCTTCGCATGAGGTGGCCAAAATACTGGAGTTTCAGCTTTAGCATCATTCCTTCCAAAGAAATCCCAGGGCTGATCTCCTTCAGAATGGACTGGTTGGATCTCCTTGCAGTCCAAGGGACTCTCAAGAGTCTTCTCCAACACCACAGTTCAAAGGCATCAATTCCTCGGCGCGCAGCCTTCTTCACAGTCCAACTCTCACATCCATACATGACCACAGGAAAGACCATAGCCTTGACTAGACGAACCTTTGTTGGCAAAGTGATGTCTCTGCTTTTGAATATGCTATCTAGGTTGGTCATAACTTTCCTTCCAAGGAGTAAGGAAAGGAAATTAAAGGAAATTAAAATTAGTAAGGAAATTAAAATTACTTTTAATTTCATGGCTGCAGTCACCATCTGCAGTGATTTTCGAGCCCAGAAAAATAAAGTCTGACACTGTTTCTCCATCTATTTCCCATGTAGTGATGGGACAAGATGCCATGATCTTCGTTTTCTGAATGTTGAGCTTTAAGCCAACCTTTTCACTCTCCACTTTCACTTTCATCAAGAGGCTTTTTAGTTCCTCTTCACTTTCTGCCATAAGGGTGGTGTCATCTGCATATCTGAGGTTCTTGATATTTCTCCCAGCAATCTTGATTCCAACTTGTGTTTCTTCCAGTCCAGCATTTCTCATGATGTACTCTGCATAGAAGTTAAATAAACAGGGTGACAATATACAGCCTTGACGTACTCCTTTTCCTATTTGGAACCAGTCTGTTGTTCCATGACCAGTTCTAACTGTTGCTTCCTGACCTGCATACAGATTTCTCAAGAGGCAGATCAGGTGGTCTGGTATTCCCATCTCTCTCAGAATTTTCCACAGTTTATTGTGATCTACACAGTCAAAGGCTTTGGCATAGTCAATAAAGCAGAAATAGATGTTTTTCTGGAACTCTCTTGCTTTTTCCATGATCCAGCGGATGTTGGCAATTTGGTCTCTGGTTCCTCTGCCTTTTCTAAAACCAGCTTGAACATCAGGAAGTTCACGGTTCACATATTGCTGAAGCCTGGCTTGGAGAATTTTGAGCATTACTTTACTAGCGTGTGAGATGAGTGCTGTGACTTCAAATTTAGAAAGAGGAGGTAATTCTAATATAGGCATTGATTTAGAAAGGCAATAAGTGAGTTACTAATATCAAGTATAAAATGGACTGATATTGTCTCATATATATGAGCTGTTTTAGGTAAACTGGGAATAGTGGGTACAATTTTCCTACCATTTATATTTATTTCACAGTTCGGAGGTTGTACTGACAAACAAATAAAATAACATGTGTGAGTTTACTTTAAATTTTAGAGTTCCACTTAGATATAAGCAGAAGATATTAAGAAGAGGTGGCAAGAATACACAGAAGAACTGTACAAAAAAGATCTCCATGACCACGATAATCATGATGGTGTGATCACTCACCTAGAGCCAGACATCCTGGAATGCAAAGTCAAGTGGGCCTTAGGAAGCATCACTATGAACAAAGCTAGTGGAGGTGACAGAATTCCAGTTGAGCTATTTCAAATCCTAAAAGATGATGCTGTGAAAGTGCTGCACTCAATATGTCAGGAAATTTGGAGAACTCAGCAGTGGCCACAGGACTGGAAAAGGTCAGATATCATTCCAATCCCAAAGAAAGACAATGCCAAAGAATGCTTAAACTACTGTACAATTTCACTCATCTCACACGCTAGTAAAGTGATGCTTAAAATTCTCCAAGCCAGGCTTCAGCAATACGCAAACCGTGAACTTCCAGATGTTCAAGCTGGTTTTAGAAAAGACAGAGGAACCAGAGATCCAATTGCCAACATCCACTGGATCATCAAAAAGCAAGAGTTCCAGAAAAACATCTATTTCTGCTTTATTGACTATGCCAAAGCCTTTGACTGTGTGGATCACAATAAACTGTGGAAAATTCTGAAAGAGGTGGGAATACCAGACCACCTGACCTGCCTCTTGAGAAATCTATATGCAGGTCAGGAAGCAACAGTTAGAACTGGACATGGAACAACAGACTGGTTCCAAATAGGAAAAGGAGTACATCCAGGCTGTATATTGTCACCCTGCTTATTTAACTTCTATGCAGAGTACATCATGAGAAACACTGGGCTGGATGAAGGCACAAGCTGGAATCAAGATTTCTGGGAGAAATATCAAGAACCTCAGATATGCAGATGACACCACCCTTATGGCAGAAAGTGAAGAAGAACTAAAGAGCCACTTGATGAAAGTGAAAGAGGAGAGTGAAAAAGTTGCTTTACAACTCAACATTCAGAAAACTATGATCATGGCATCCAGTCCCATCACATCTGGTAAATAGATGGGAAAACAGTGGAAAGAGTGGCTGACTTTATTTTTTGGGACTCCCAAATCACTGCAGATGGTGACTGCAGCCATGAAATTAGAAGACACTTGCTCCTTGGAAGGAAAGTTATGACCAAGCTAGACAACGCATTACAAAGGAGAGACTTGACTTTGCCAACAAAGATCCATCTAGTCAAGGCTATGAATTTTCTAGTAGTCCTGTATGGATGTGAGAGTTGGACTCTAAAGAAAGCTGAATGCTGAAGAATTGATGCTTTTGAACCATGGTGAAGACTTTTGAGAGTCCCTTGGACTGCAAGGAGATCCAACCAGTCCATAGTAAAGGAGATCAGTCCTTGGTGTTCATTGGAAGGACTGATGTTGAAGCTGAAACTCCAGTACTTTGGCCACCTGATGCGAAGAGCAGACTCGTTTGAAAAGACTCTGATGCTGGGAACGATTGAAGGCAGGAGGAGAAGGAACAACAGAGGATGAGATGGATGGCATCACCGACTCAATGGACATGGGTTTGGGTAAACTCTGAAAGTTGGTGATGGACTAGGAGGCCTGGCATGCTGCAGTCTGACTATAAAGATTTGGACATGACTGAGCGACTGAACTGAACTCAACTGATATATAAGAAATTATTATTAGTGTAGTAGTACCATTAGTATTAATCACTGATAAACTATTCCCATCTGGCTTCTGAGGCTACTCTGCTAGCAGTCCCTTTTATTTGTATGTCTTAGTGGAAAGAGTTTGAAATTTGCAGTCATACACATGGGATAAAATTTGACTGTACCCCTCACTGTATGGCACAGTAAGTTATTCACAGTTTGAACCAATTTTCTCATCTATTAAGTGGAGATAATAAGTCATAGTTTGTAGAGATTCTCTGAAGATTAAATGAGCCCTAATATTAAAAGTACTTGATACATTAAATCTTAACAAATGTCATATATCTGAAGGGGTTCTTTTCCCTAGGTTTCTTATAGATTATCATTACCTCTTAGGATATAGGAAGTACAGAATGTCACTGTGTGACATTTATTGTGAAAGTAAATTTATCTCTCTGGTCTTTAGATAGCTTAATGGGAAAATATGAAGGTTGGCTTCAAATGATATCTAAAGCCCCTGGAGTTCTAAAATTATTGATTCCAGAATTTTAAATGTTTAATTCATTAATTAAATAATGTTTTTTTCTCTTTGATACCTGTCAAATCACTTTAAAGACTATTATCATACTCCATTTATTTTCTAATAAATTTTTGACAAAGTAGACATTCAAGAAATCCACTGAGTTTTGTTAAATTAAACCTATATAATACTGAGAGGGGTTCGAAAAAATAAACTCTTGTATTATGATTATCACACATATTATTTAATGAGGGATCATACAGAGTTTCCAGATGCTACTTATTTTTAGTGGGAGATGATAATTAACTTTATTCTACCTATCAGGCAATGCAGTATAGGTTGTTTCCTCATTTATCTTCATTGCTCTGTGTACGCAAAAATTAACTGACTAAAATAAATCATTTTATTTTTCATTGAATATATTTGTATACATGTTATGTTAGATTCAAGTGTACAACATAATGATGTGACCTTTAACTACATTAAAAATTATCACCACAATGAGCCTAGTACCCATTTGTCCTCATACAAAATTATTACAGTGACCATATTTCTTATGGTGTATATTATATCCCTATGACTTATTTATTTTATAGTTGGAAGATTGTCTCTTAATCCCCTTTACCTATTTTGCCTGATTCCCTAGTCCCATGTGGACTTCCTCTCTGTGAATGTGTTTTCATTTTATTTGTTTTGCTTTTAAGATTGCACATATAAGTGAAATAATAGGTATTTGTCTTTGTCTGAAATATTTCATTCAGCACGATACCCTCTAGATCCATCAGCATTGTCGCAAATGACAAGATTTCATTTTTTAGGATGAATAATATTCCATTGTGTGTGTTTATTTCTATACATATAGAAGTATATATATCTATATATAGATATACATATATATATATATATATACACACACACATATATCTATACATACAGAAGTATATATCTATACTTCTTTTCCCATTCATCTATCAGGGGACACCTAGGTTGCTTCCATATCTTGCCTTTTATAAATAATGCTACAGTGAATAGAGGAGTGTGGATATCTTTTTGAATTAGTGCTTTCGTTTTCTTCAGAAACATAGCCAGTGGTTGAATTGTTGGAACATATGGTAGTTCTATTTTTAATGTTTTGGGGAATATCCCTACTGTTTTCTGTTGTGACTGTACCAATTTATATTCTGACCAATAGTGTATCAAGATTCCCTTTTCTCCACATCCTCACCAGCACTTGTTATTTGTCCTGTATTTGATGATAGCCATTCTGAAAGATATGTGGTTAAATTTTATGGTGGTTTTGATTCGCATTTTCCTGATAATTAATGATGTTGAGTATTTTTTCCTATATGTGTTGGCCATCTGTGTGTCTTCTTCGGAAAAATTTCTTTTCAGGTCTTCTGCCCATTTTAAAATCAGATTTTTTTTTGGATACTGAATTGCATGAAATATTTGGTATTCTGGATATTAACCTTTGAATATTTGCCTTACTAAGTATATTGTTTATGAATATATTCTCCTACTCAGTTTGCTGTCTTCTTTGTTTTGCATGCAAAATCGTTTTAATTTGTTGTGCTACCATTAATTTTTGCTTTTGTTTCCCTTACTTGAGGAGATATATCCAAAAAATACTGCTAAGACTAATGTGAAAGAGCATATTGCTTATATTTTCTTCTAGAAGTTTTATGGTTTCAAGTCTTACATTTAAGTCTTCAATCTATCTTGAGTTTATTTTTATATATGATGGGAGTGAGTGGTCCATATTCATTCTTTTCCATGTAGCTGTCCAGTTTCCCCTTATAATTTATTGAAAAGGTTGTCTTTCCCCCATTGTATATTCTTATCTCTTTTATCATAGGTTATTTCATCTTATAAATCATATGGGTTTATTTCTGGGCTCTCTGTTCTGTTGATCTATTTGTCTATTTTTTGTGGGGGGAGGGCTATTTGAAATCAGGAAGTGTGATACATCCAGCTTTGTTCTTCTTTCTCAAGTTTGCTTTGACTAGTTGAGGTCATTTTTGTTTTCATATAAATTTTAGAATTGTTTCTTTTAGTTCTTTAAAATTATCAGTGAGATTTTGATAAGGATTGCATTAAATCCATAAAATTGACTTAGTTAATATGGATATTTTAATAACATTAATTCTTCTAGCTTATGAGCTGAGCATGATATAGCTTTCCAATTATTTGTATCATTTTAAATTTATTTCATCAACATTGTATAGTTTTCAAAGTATAGGTCTTTCACTTCTTTAGTTAGATTTATTCCTAGTTATTTTATTCTTTTTAATATGACTGCAAATGTCATTGTGTTTTAATTTTGGTTCCTGATAGCTTGTTATTAGTATATAGAAAGGCAACAGATTTCATTATGCTAATTTTTTATCTTGTTTGCTGTATTCATTGATTATTTCTAATAGTTTTCCTTATGGAATCATTAGTGTTTTCTATGTATAGTATATGGAGAAGGCAATGGCACCCCACTCCAGTACTCTTGCCTGGAGAATCCCATGGATGGAGGAGCCTGGTAGGCTGTGGTCCATGGGGTCGCAAAGAGTCGGCAATCTGCAAAAAGTTACTTGTCAATTTGAATTCCTTTTATTTCTTTGTTTCATTGTTTAAAATATACCTTTACAAATTTTATTAAAGAATGAAATGAAATAATTTAATTGAAGAATAAGAATTATATAGTTTTTATTAATAAAATTTAAAAAAATCAGAAAACAGGTAAAAATAGAAGTCATTCATCTGTACCTTCATATCACTAATGTAGCCACTATTATTATTTATACTTGAGCAATGTCATTTTCTGGCTTTAAATTAGTCAGGTATTTTCTTCTCACTTATTTTGACGATGAATTGCTTAAATGCATTCTTTTGGCATTTGTGAATAACAGATTTTTAGACAGGCAGGAATTAACCTAAATTTCATGTGAATATCTGAGACTGAGTACCACTCATTGGAATTTAAAATGATTGATAACAATATAACAGAATTTTATCATGTAGAATTCAAGTAAACATATAGTATATAGAGCTTGAAACAGATTAAAATGAGACATTTGGGAGACATCCAAATCCCAGCTTTTATAACTCTTTCAAAGATACCTACTGACCTATTCAGAAGAGTGAATTCACAACCCAAATAACATAAATTCCCTTTCCATGTCCTCAAGCACTAAAGAGAAGCAACACTCGTGTTAATATAAATTTTCTTTGCCACCTTCCAAACTTTATGACCTTTCCATCCTTGACCTAATTATGTAAGACAAACAGTAATTATTTTGCCTGTAGGTTTGCTTATCTCCTGGAATTGCATGGAAAGAATGGGTAATCATAAATGTAAGAATAGAGAATAGAAGGCATGGGAAGGAAACAGAAAGTGGTTATTTGCTTCACAAAAGCATTCATTAAAAATAATTTTTAAAAGTCTTACTTATTGTCTTCTGAAAAGAATGGTTGGATTTAATCACAGAATTTTTTTAAACTAGTAAAATGAGGGATATTGGATTTGGAATTATAGTGTGTTTACAATCTATCTGGTCTGTCTATTCAAGAAATATTTATTGAGTTAAGTTATTTCTTATTTGAGAAATATTTTATTGCTTTATCTTTTATAAACACTTTTAAGCAAGTATGCTGTGCACTTAGTTGCTCAGTCCTGTCTGACTCTTTGTAACCACCATGGACAGAGTAGCCTTCCAAGCTACTCTGTCCCTGGGAATTCTCCAAGCAATAATACTGGATTGGGTTGTCATATCTTCCTCCAGGGGATCTTTCCAACCCAGGGATCAAACCCAGGTCTCCCACATTGCATACCATCTGAGCCACCAGGGAAGCCCAAGAATACTGGAGTTACGGGTAGCCATCCCTTCTCCAGGATATCTTCCTAACCCAGGAATTGAACTGGGGTCTCCTGCATTGTAGGTGGATTCTTTACCACCTGACCTATTGGAGAAGCCCTTAAGCAAATCTAGTTGCCTTATTTGTGGAGGCGTTGTTTAATACTAACTCTGGTGGCTCAGATGGTAAAGAATCTGCCTGCAATGCTTGAAACCCAGATTCAATTGCTGGGTCAGGAAGACCCCATGAAGAAGGGAATGGCAACTCATTCCAGTATTCTTCCCTGGAGAATTCCATGGACAGAGGAAACAGGTGGGCTACAGTCCATGGGGTCCCAAAGAGTTGAACATGACTAACACTTTCACTTTCATATCACCATTACTGACAACCAGTTGTGGTGAGTTTTGCAGTAAGACTTGTTTCAAAATTGTTCCCGATTTTTTCCTTGGGGCATGGGATTAAGCACTGAGCCAAGGGATGCTGAATTGATATTATTTTTTAATATTATTATTCTACCCCATAGCCCAAGAAATAATCTAGGAAAGTAACATTGTCTAATATGTTCTGAGAAACTAATACTTTATATTTTATTTTTGATTATCTTACTTTGGGGGGGGGTTAGAAAGAAAAAGATGACAATAATCAGTTTGTGTAGGGATTTCTTATTCAAGTTTTCTCTCCTTTGGAAAATATAGAAAAGACTGTATCAATATTTAAATAATAAGCACATTTTGACTCAAAATGTGTTCATGATCTGAAGGTAACTTTATGCTGGTTCAAAAGATCCCAGTCAAGGAATGTTCTCACTTATTAAATCTGTCTCTTGAAGTCACTGAAAAGGTTTTGAACCAACAAGTCTTAGAAGGAAATACATGAAAGAGTAATAAGCACTTTATCTGCTGCTTCTAAGGTAGTGACATTGAATTGAGAGACTGGTTGAGAAGTTAATTTTGCTTTTATATAGAGTCTTGAGGGGTTGTAATAGAAGTCAGCTACCTATGAAAACTTTGTTGAAATTAGTTACTAAGTTGTTTTATAACAGCCAGATATTCTATAAGGCAAAGTTTCAACTAAGACTTAGGGAAAAGTCAAATAAGAAATGTTTGTCCTTAAATAATCTAAATTCTGCAAAGGAAACAAAAAACAATGACCATGATGTCACACAGTACAAAATGTTATGACCTATCTATCCATCTATCTATTAGTCAATCATTACCATCATCTATCTATCTATATCAACTTAGAATCATAGATAGAATCCTACTGGGTTGATTTTTAAAAGGCTTTGGGAAGGAGGATACACTGGTGAGGGGATAAACATAATTAAGCTAAATAAGTAAGAGGGAGAACCATGAACTTTTCCAGAATGCCATGAGAACATGAGTTCGTGGTCATGAACCTTTGAAGCTACAGATATGTGACACAAGAGCTCTAAGTAAGTATGAGAGGGAGTTAGGCACTGAAGCTAAGAGAGGTAGTCAGAAGACCAGATTCTGGAGGAGTACTGGTTATAGATCCAACATATCCGATCCAGTGACAGACTTTATTTTTGGGGGGCTCCAAAATCACTGCAAATGATGACTGCAGCCATGAAATTAAGATGCTTGCTCCTTGGAAGAAAAGTTATGACCACCCTAGACAACATATGAAAAAGCAGAGACATTACTTTGCCAACAAAGTTCTGTCTGGTCAAAGCTTTGGTTTTTCCAGTAGTCATGTATGGATGTGAGAGTTGGACTATAAAGAAAGTTGAGTGCCAAAGAATTGATGCTTTTGAACTGTGGTGTTGGAAAAAACTCTCTAGAGTCCCTTGGACTGCAAGGAGATCCAATCAGTCCATCCTAAAGGAATTCAATCCTAAATATTCATTGGAAGGATGATGCTGAAGCTGAAACTCCAATATTTTGGCCACCTGATGTGAAGAACTGACTTCTTAGAAAAGACCCTGATGCTGTGAGAGATTGAAAGCAGGAAGAGAAGGGAATAACAGAGGATGAGATAGTTGCATGACATCACCAATTCAATGGACATGAGTTTGAGCAAGCTCTGGGAGTTGATGTTGGACAGGGAGGCCTGGTGTGCTGCAGTCCATGGGGTTGCAAAGAGGTGGACACAACTGAGTGACTGAACTTATTGATTACAGATAAAGATTTCAAATTTTATCCTTACATCTCTAGGAGGGGCTTCCCTGGTGGCTCAGTGGTAAAGAATCTGCCTGCCATGCAGGACATGCAGATTCGATCCCTGGTTCAGGAAGATCTTGTGGAGCAGGAAACGGCTAACTATTCCAATATTCTTGCCTGGAAAATTCCATGGAAAGAGGAGCCTGGCGGGCTACAGTCCCTGGGGTATTCATGAATATTTTCTGCATACTTTTATCTGATTAAACTGTGTCATTGACTTGCTTATTTTTGATCTGCCTAGTTTATTTGGTTGAAAATAACAAAATAGCACTTTAGAAGCAAGCGCTGTATATTATAATAAATTTAAATACACCAATGGTTGATTCGTGTCAACGTATGGCAAAAACCATCACAATATTGTAAATTAATTAGCCTCCAATTATAATAAATAAATTAATTAAAAAATAGCAAAATTTGTAGACAATCCATAACATGTATACAGTTTACTGTGAATTTACACACACACACACACACACACACACACACGTATACACCTTATAAATATGTGGACATAATGTTGAATGTTTTCTTTTTTAAGCACTTGTTAGTTTTTTCCTAACATGTTTGTTTGAACTCTTAGTAATTTATTCAGTTGCATTTGATAAATGACTCATGAAATTACATTTTTTATCATTTAGATACAGCAATACAGTATTGCCCTAGGTTAATTTACTATATCCAGTAATTTTTAGTAGAACAATGCCTCCTGGCTAACAAATATTATAGGCTGATTTCCATTTCTGTATAATCTACTCTTTTTTTGAATAGTCATTATATAAGAAATATGTAATACATTAATCTCTGGAAATGGGGAACCAGCAATAAAAATATGAGGTTTGCAGAGTTTTTTCAATTTGAAAAGTTGTTTTAGCCAGTATTTTATAAAGAATTTTAGTTCATCATTTTAAAATATTTTAAGTAAAAAATCAGATCAGATCAGATCAGATCAGTCGCTCAGTCGTGTCCGACTCTTTGCGACCCCATGAACCGCAGCACGCCAGGCCTCCCTGTCCATCACCAGCTCCCGGAGGTCACTCAGACTTGCATCCATCGAGTCAGTGATGCCATCCAGCCATCTCATCCTCTGTCGTCCCCTTCTCCTCCTGCCCTCAATCCCTCCCAGCATCAGAGTCTTCTCCAATGAGTCAACTCTTCGCATGAGGTGGCCAAAATACTGGAGTTTCAGCTTTAGCATCATTCCTTCTAAAGAAATTCCAGGATTGATCTCCTTCAGAATGGACTGGTTGGATCTTCTTGCAGTCCAAGAGACTCTCAGGAGTCTTCTCCAACACCACAGTTCAAAAGCATCAATTCTTCGGCGCTCAGCCTTCTTCACAGTCCAGCTCTCACATCCATACATGACCACAGGAAAGACCATAGCCTTGACTAGGCGAACCTTTGTTGGTAAAGTAATGTCTCTGCTTTTGAATATGCTATCTAGGTTGGTCATAACTTTCCTTCCAAGGAGTAAGCGTCTTTTAATTTCATGGCTGCAGTCACCATCTGCAGTGATTTTGGAGCCCAGAAAAACAAAGTCTGACACTGTTTCCACTGTTTCCCCATCTATTTCCCATGCAGTGATGGGACCAGATGCCATGATCTTCGTTTTCTGAATGTTGAGCTTTAAGCCAACGTTTTCACTCTCCACTTTCACTTTCATCAAGAGGCTTTTTAGCCCCTCTTCACTTTCTGCCATAAGGGTGGTGTCATCTGCATATCTGAGGTTATTGATATTTCTCCCGGCAATCTTGATTCCAGCTTGTGTTTCTTCCAGTCCAGCATTTCTCATGATGTACTCTGCATATAAGTTAAATAAACATGGTGACAATATGCAGCCTTGACATACTCCTTTTTCTATTTGGAACCAGTCTGTTGTTCCATGACCAGTTCTAACTGTTGCTTCCTGACCTGCATACAGATTTCTTAAGAGGCAGATCAGGTGGTCTGGTATTCCCATCTCTTTCAGAATTTTCCATAAGTAAAAAATAGTTTCCATTTATTGAGTCAGATCAGATCAGTTCAGTCGCTCAGTCGTGTCCGACTCTTTGCGACCCCATGAACTGCAGCACGCCATGCCTCCCTATCCATCACCAGCTCTCGGAGGTCACTCAGACTCACATTCATCGAGTCAGTGATGCCATCCAGCCATCTCATCCTCTGTCGTCCCCTTCTCCTCCTGCCCCCAATCCCTCCCAGCATTAGAGTCTTCTCCAATGAGTCAACTCTTCGCATGAGGTGGCCAAAATACTGGAGTTTCAGCTTTAGCATCATTCCTTCCAAAGAAATCCCAGGGCTGATCTCCTTCAGAATGGACCGGTTGGATCTCCTTGCAGTCCAAGGGACTCTCAAGAGTCTTCTCCAACACCACAGTTCAAAAGCATCAATTCTTCGGCGCTCAGCCTTCTTCACAGTCCAGCTCTCACATCCATACATGACCACAGGAAAGACCATAGCCTTGACTAGGCGAACCTTTGTTGGCAAAGTGATATCTCTGCTTTTGAATATGCTATCTAGGTTGGTCATAATTTTCCTTCCAAGGAGTAAGTGTCTTTTAATTTCATGGCTGCAGTCACCATCTGCAGTGATTTTGGAGCCCAGAAAAATAAAGTCTGACACTGTTTCCACTGTTTCTCCATCTATTTCCCATGTAGTGATGGGACAAGATGCCATGATCTTCGTTTTCTGAATGTTGAGCTTTAAGCCAACCTTTTCACTCTCCACTTTCACTTTCATCAAGAGGCCTTTTAGTTCCTCTTCACTTTCTGCCATAAGGGTGGTATCATCTGCATATCTGAGGTTATTGATATTTCTCCCGGCAATCTTGATTCCAGCTTGTGTTTCCTCGAGTCCAGCATTTCTCATGATGTACTTTGCATATAAGTTAAATAAACATGGTGACAATATACAGCCTTGACGTACTCCCTTTCCTATTTGGAACCAGTCTGTTGTTGCATGACCAGTTCTAACTGTTGCTTCCTGACCTGCATAAAGATTTCTCAAGAGACAGATCAGGTGGTCTGGTATTCCCATCTCTCTCAGAATTTTCCACAGTTTATTGTGATCTACACAGTCAAAGGCTTTGGCATAGTCAATAAAGCAGAAATAGATGTTTTTCTGAAACTCTGTTGCTTTTTCCATGATCCAGCGGATGTTGGCAATTTGATCTCTGGTTCCTCTGCCTTTTCTAAAACCAGCTTGAACATCAGGAAGTTCACGGTTCACATATTGCTGAAGCCTGGCTTGCAGAATTTTGAGCATTACTTTACTAGCATGTGAGATGAGTGCAATTGTGCGGTAGTTTGAGCACTCTTTGGTATTGCCTTTCTTTGAGATTGGGATGAAAACTGACCTTTTCCAATCTTGTGGCCACTGCTGTGTTTTCCAAATTTTCTGGCATATTGAGTGTAGCACTTTCACAGCATCATCTTTCAGGATTTGGAATAGCTCCACTGGAATTCCATCACCTCCACTAGCTTTGTTCATAGTGATGCTTTCCAAGGCCCACTTGACTTCACATTCCAGGATGTCTGGCTCTAGGTCAGTGATCACACCATCATGATTATCTGGGTCATGAAGCTCTTTTTTGTACAGTTCTTCTGTGTATTCTTGCCACCTCTTCTTAATATCTTCTGCTTCCGTTAGGTCCATACCATTTCTGTCCTTTATCGAGCCCATTTTTTCATGAAATGTTCCTTTGGTATCTCTGATTTTCTTGAATAGATCCTTAGTCTTTCCTATTCTGTTGTCTTCCTCTATTTCTTTGCATTGATCGCTGAAGAAGGCTTTCTTATCTCTTCTTGCTATTCTTTGGAACTCTGCATTCAGATGTTTATATCTTTCCTTTTCTCCTTTGCTTTTCGCTTCTCTTCTTTTTGCAGCTATTTGCAAGGCCTCCCCAGACAGCCATTTTGCTTTTTTGCATTTCTTTTCCATGGGGATGGTCTTGATGCCTGTCTCCTGTACAATGTCACGAACCTCCATCCATAGTTCATCAGGCACTCTATCTATCAGATCTAGGCCCTTAAATCTATTTCTCACTTCCACTGTATAATCATAAGGTATTTGATTTAGGTCATACCTGAATGGTCTAGTGGTTTTCCCTACTTTCTTCAATTTAAGTCTGAATTTGGCAATAAGGAGTTCATGGTCCGAGCCACAGTCAGCTCCTGGTCTTGTTTTTGCTGATTGTATAGAGCTTCTCCATCTTTGGCTGCAAAGAATATAATCGATCTGATTTCGGTGTTGACCATCTGGTGATGTCCATGTCTAGAGTCTTCTCTTGTGTTGTTGGAAGAGGGTATTTGTTATGACCAGTGCATTTTCTTGGCAAAACTCTGTTAGTCTTTGCCCTGTTTCATTCCGTATTCCAAGGCCAAATTTGCCTGTTACTCCAGGTGTTTCTTGACTTCCTACTTTTGCATTCCATTCCCCTATAATGAAAGGACATCTTTTTTGGGTGTCAGTTCTAAAAGGTCTTGTAGGTCTTCATAGAACAGTTCAACTTCAGCTTCTTCGGCGTTACTGGTTGGGGCATAGATTTGGATTACTGTGACATTGAATGGTTTGCCTTGGAAACGAACAGAGATCATTCTGTCGTTTTTGAGATTGCATCCAAGTACTGCATCGGACTCTTTTGTTGACCATGATGGCCACTCCGTTTCTTCTGAGGGATTCCTGCCCACAGTAGTAGATATAATGGTCCTCTGAGTTAAATTCACCGATTCTTGTGTATTTTAGTTCGCTAATTCCTAGAATGTCGACATTCACTCTTGCCGTCTCTTGTTTGACCACTTCCAATTTGCCTTGATTCATGGACCTGACATTCCAGGTTCCTATGCAATATTGTTCTTTACAGCATCGGACTTTACTTCTATCACCAGACACATCTACAGCTGGGTATTCTTTCTGCTTTGGTTCCATCCCTTCATTCTTTCTGGAGTTATTTCTCTACTGATCTCCAGTAGCATATTGGGCCCCTACTGACCTGGGGAGTTTCTCTTTCAGTATCCTATCATTTTGCCTTTTCATACTGTTCATGGGGTTCTCAAGGCAAGAATACTGAAGTGGTTTGCCATTCCCTTCTCCAGCGGACCACACCCTGTCGGATCTCTCCACCATGACCCGCCCATCCTGGGTTGCCCCACGGTCATGGCTTAATTTCATTGAGTTAGACAAGGCTGTGGTCCTGGTGTGATTAGACTGACTAGTTTTCTGTGAGTATGGTTTCAGTGTATTTGCCCTTTGATGCCCTCTTGCAAGACCTACCGTCTTACTTGGGTTTCTCTTACCTTGGGCGTGGGGTATCTCTTCCCGGCTGCTCCAGCAAAGCACAGCCATCGCACCTTACCTTGGATGAGGGGTCTCTCCTCACCGCCGCCCTTCCTGACCTTGAAGGAGGGGTATCTCCTCACTACCGCCCTTCCTGACCTCGGTCGTGGGGTAGCTCCTCTCGGCCGTGCTTAGTGCACCAGTCCTCACCGCCGTCCTTCCTCGGTCGATGGGTAGCTTACCTATGTTAAAATCCTTTTTGCACCATTTATTAGGTATATGAACTTGGAAAAATTTCATCATATCTGTATATTTAAATTCCAGCATCTGTAAATCAAGAATGATCATACTAATGATGTCATAGGTTTTGTGAAGATTGTATAAATTAATGCATGTAAAACATTTAAAATAATCATTGATGAATAACAAGCACTTAGTATTTATCATATTGTTATTTTACATGATTAAGACTAGGTTTCTGTCTTGTAAGTGTTAGGGCAAGTTGGTTGCATCTGATTCCAATTTCATATGTGTGATAAATATTTATCTCTTTTATTTTCTACAAGGTGTAATGTTATAACCCTTTTCCCTTGCTTCACTGGTTTTAAATACCTTACTAAACTTCCAAGGATTCACATCTGTTAAGGTTTGTCTAAACATCTCCTCCTACGAAGCTCATTCCTTGTAGACATCTTATCTTTTTAACATATCTTCTCAACAAGAATATTAAAGTCAGAAAGATTTATAATTACCCAATCCCTTTCGGAGTATGTGGTTATTTGATAATTCTATTTCTTCCTCTTCAACATCATTCCATAAATGAAACACTGGATTACCTGGATCATAGAAATACTGAGTGAATTATTATTCAAATTATCTTACTCTTTCCAATGTGTCATCTTTGTTAGCTATAGTTCACCCATTTATATTCAGTTTTAATTTTTTAGAAACTTTATATACCTTAGTAGCTAAAGTTATATTGGAAGGATTACTGAAATGCATACTTTTTTAAAAGTGCTACAAATGATAGGCATTAGTCTTTTCCTAAATTACCTACTTGTTCTAGAAAAATTCAAATTTGATTGGCACAATTTTCATCTCTCAGAAAAAAGCAGCTTTCACCGAGGAAAAGTGAAGCTTCATTCTTCTGAGTATCATTACAGACTCTTGCCCAGAACTGAAGCTTCCTAAAATTCTAAGAAAACTTAACTGAATGTTCTGTCCTGCAATGATAATGAGAGAGTTAGTCTTTCCTGATACACAAAGTGACTTAGTTTTTTGTCTTAAACATTTTGATAAAGCAATATTTATGCATTCAGAAATTACTTTATATTTTGAGATATATATTTTGATTCAAAATCAAAATATGGAAACAAAATCCAACTTATTTCATTATAACTATAATGTATGCTTAGTAAAATTTTAATATATCTTTTAACATTTCAAAGAGTAACCTTCCTGAATAGAATCAGTTCAGTTCAGTTCAGTCATTCAGTCACGTCTGACTCTTTGCGACCCCATGGACTGCAGCACACCAGGCCTCCCTGTCCATCACCAACTCCTGAAGTTTACTCAAACTCATGTCCATTGAATTGGTGATGCCATCCAACCATCTCATCTTCTGTCATCCCCTTCTCCTCCTGCCTTCAATCTTTCCCAGTATCAAGGTCTTTTCAAATGAGTCAGTTCTTTGCATCAGATGGCCAAAGTCCTGGAGTTTCAGTTTCAGCATCATCCTTCTAATGAATATTCAGGACTAATTTCCTTTAGGATAGGCTGGTTGGATCTCCTTGCCATCCAAGGGACTCTAAAGAGTCTTCTCCAACACTACAGTTAGAAAGCATCAATTCTTTGGCACTCAACTTTCTTTATAGTCCAATTCTCACATCCATACATGACTACTGGAAGACTATAGCTTTGACTAGATGGACCTTTGTTGGCAAAGTAATGTCTTTGCTTTTTAATATACTGTTTATGTTTGTAACAACTTTTCTTCCAAGGAGCAAGTGTCTTTTAATTTCGCGGCTGAAGTCACTATTTCCAGTGATTTTGGAGTCCCCCAAAATAAAGTCTGTCACTGTTTCCACTGTTTCCCATCTATTTGCCATGAAGTGATGGGATTCGATGCTATGATCTTAGTTTTCTGAATGTTGAGTTTTAAGCTAACTTTTTCACTCTCCTCTTTCACTTTCATCAAGAGCCTCTTTAGTTCTTCGCTTTCTGCCATAAGGGTGGTATCATCTGCATATCTGAGGTTATTGATATTTCTCCTGCCAATTTTGATTCCAGCTTGTGCTACATCCAGCCCAGCATTTCTCATGATGTACTCTGCATATAAGTTAAATAAGCAGGGTGACAATATACAGCAGTGACGTACTCCTCTCCTGATTTCAAACCAGTCTGTTGTTCCATGTCCAGTTCTGTTGCTTCCTGACAGATGATTCTTTTACATTTCCATTTTGGGAATATAAAAATTTGTATTTTTCAGGATAAATGAAGGTGATAATTACAAAGCACTTTGCATTTCAGAGAATCTGCCTGCTTCTATAAATAGTGTGTGACCCTCCAAATAGTGTATACCAAAGTATCAAGAGTTTGGCGTGGCCGCGCCACAAAATGTTTTGGAGGCCATGTAGAGGGAAGTTATTTCTGTTTTGACCAAAACAAACAAACAAACAAAAATGTCAGCTTCAGCACCTTTGGAGTCACTGGGATGGCCAGGAATCAGAAAACTGAAAGCAAGAATCCAAGAGTTTTGGTGAATTTTATCTAGTTTAATTTTAAAAATAATAGTATGCTTTTTACAAAATTGTGGTGCATTAAAGATCTCTCTCTTTTTACTTCACTCTTCTCTGTACACCTTGGTATACCTTCATGGTGTTTTTCCATCCTGTGTTTATTTTATAGTATTTTCTTAAAATAAACTGCCTTTATAAAATTGAGATGCCTGTGTTCTCTGACTTGTGATCTGACTTGGCACTTATACAGGGGCTATTCATGGACAGTCCTTCATGGATCACAGCCTTGTCGTGGCAAAGGGCCTTCCATAACTTGATGAAGCTATGAGTCAGGCCATGCAGAGTCACCTAAGTTGGACAAGTAATAGTGAAGAGTTCTGACAAAACATGGTCCACTGGAGGAGGAAATGCCAACTCTGTATGCTTGCATGGAGAATCTAATGAGCAGTATGAAAAGCAAAACATATGAAACTGGAAGATGAGTCCCCCTAGTTGGAAGGTGTCCAATATGCTACTGGGGAAGAGCAAAGGGCAGTTACTAATAGTTCCAGAAAGAATGAAGTGGCTGGGCTGAAGCAGAAATGTCACTCAGGTGTGGATGTGTCTTCTGATGAAAGTGAAGTCTGTTGCTATAAAGAACAATATTGCATAGGTGGAATGTTAGGTCATGAATCAAGGCAAATTGGATGTTGTCAAGCAGGAGATAGCAAGATTAAACATCAAAATCTTAGGAATCAGTGAACTAAAATGTATGGGAGTGGGCAAATTTAATGCAGATGATTATTAATCTTCTATGTGGACAAGAAAACTTTAGAAGAAATGGAGTAGCCCTCATAGTCAACAAAATAATTAGAAATGCAGTACTTGAGTGCAACCTCAAAAATGACAATGATTTCAGGTCATTTCCAAGGCGAACCATTCAACATTATGGTAATCCAAGTCTATGCCCCAACCACTAATGCCAAAGAAGCTTAGGTTGATCAGTTCTGTGAAGACCTGAAACACCTTCTGGAGCTGTTGCACAAAAAAAAAAAAAAAAAAGATGTCCTTTCAGTATAGGGGATTGGAATGCAAAAGTATGAAGACAAGAGATACTCAGAATTACTGGCGACTTTGGCCTTGGAGTACAAAGTGAAGCAGAGCAAAGGCTAACAGAGTTTCATCAACAGAAAATGCTGGTCACAGTATGAAAACTATAGGAAAAAACACCTTTTTTCAACAACCCAAGAGATGACTCTACACATGGACATCACCAGATGGTCAATACCAAAACCAGATTGATTATGTTCTTTGCAGCCAAAGATGGACAAGCTCTATACAGTCAGCAAAAACATGACCTGGAGCTGACTATGTCTCAGATCATGAATTTCTTATTGAAAATTCAGACGTAAGTTGAATAAAGCAGGGAAAACTACTAGGCCATTAAGGTATGACCTAAATAAAATCCCTTATGGTTATACAGTGAAGGTGACAAATAGATTAAAAGGATTAATCTTATAGACAGGGTGTCTGGAAAACTATGAACAGAGCTTTGTAACACTGAATAGAGGGAAATGACCAAAATCATCCCAAAGAAAAAGAAATTCTAGAAGGCAAAATGGTTGTCTGAGAAGGCTTTACAAATAGCTGAAGAATAAAGAGAAGAAGGAGAAAAATATGCCGAACTGAATGTACAGTTCCAGAGAATAGCAGGAGAGAGAAGACTTTCTTCAATGATCAATGCAAAGAAATAGAGGAAAACAATAAAATTGGAAAGACTAGAGATCTCTTCAAGAAAATTGCAGATATTAAGGGAATATTCCATGCAAGCATAGACATAATAAAGGACAGAAACAGTAGGAACCTAACAGAAGCAGAAAAGATCAAGAATGGGTGGCAAGAATACACAGAAGAACTAAACATAAAAGGTCTTAATGACCTGGATAACCTTGATGCTGTGGTCAATCATTTAGAACTGGACATTCTGGAGTATGAAGTCAGGTGGGCCTTAGAAAGCAGTACTATGAACAAAGCTAGAGGAGGTGACAGAACTCCCGCTGAGCTATTTCAAACACTAAATGATGATGCTGTTAAAGTGCTATACCCAATATGCCAAGCAAATTTACAAAACTCAGCAGTGACCACATGACTGGAAAAGATCAGTTTTCATTCCAATCCAAAGAAGGGCATGCTAAAGAATGTTCAAAGTATTGTATAATTGCACTCATTTCACATGCTAGCAAGGTAATGCTGAAAATCCTTCAAGCTGGACTTCAGCAGTATGTGAACCAGGCACTTCCATATGTTTAGGAAGGTAAGCTGGGTTTAGAGAAGGTAGAGCAACAAGAGATCAAATTTCCAACATTTGTTGGGTCATAAAGAAAGCAAGCAAACTCGAGAAAAAAAAAAAAAAACATTTACTTCTGCTTCACTAACTATGCTAAAGCCTTTGACTGTGTGGATCACAACAAACTGTAGAAAATTTTTAAAGAATCCTTTGGACTGCCAGAAGATCAAACCAGTCAATCCTAAAGTAAATCAACCCTGAACATTTGTTGGAAGGACTGATGCTGAAGCTGAAGCTCTAATACTTTGGCCACCTGATAGGAAGAGTCGACTCACTGGAAAAGACACTGATACTGGGAAAGATTGCTGGCAAAAGGAGAATTGCGCGGTAGGGGATGAAGGGTAAGATAATGTCACCAACTGAATGGACATGAATTTGAGTGAACTCTGGGAGTTAGTGAAGGACAGGGGAGCCTGACATGCTGCAGTCCATGGAGTTGCAAAGTCAGACACAACTGAGCGACTGAATAACAACAAATTCATGGACAAGTATTTTGACCTGTTCCAGTATTCCATTTCCTAATCTGTAGAGGAGGCTTCTGAATTAGATAGCATCAAGTGTCTTCAAACTTCCAGATTCTATGACTTTAGCATGTTTGATTATTCTTTCAACATTTCTCCTTTACTGTTTCCCTTCCTTCCTTCCTTTTCTCCTTTGTCTTGATGTCAGAAACTATTCTTGGAGTAAAATATACAACACCTCTGCCTTTATAGAGTTTATAATAAACATAAATTGAAGGACAATAAGTCTATGGGTATATAACGGTGGTGGGAGCATAGGATCAGTGCAATACCCCAGAGAAGGTGCATAGTATACCAAGCACATACCAATTATGGTCAATTAACTATGTGTTGTAAGGAAATAAAATGGACTGTTTCTACTTGATTTAATTAATTAAGACCTACTTAATTTGCAGGAAACTTAAAAATTTCAATCTGAAACAACCAAATGCCTATTTTATTCCTGCATACTCGTTTTATTACCTAATTTTGTGAGCTAACCATCTCCTTTCTGGAACAAGAAGAAGCTTAATAAGATGATGCTATAATAACACTAAATATATGAATTGTAAATGTTTTAATCTTTGTTCCAATTGATTGCTTAATTTAGTAAATATATATAAAAAGATATTTAAAAAATTGGTGGAGATTATTGGATCCTGGGTTGGAGCTTACACTAATTCCTGATGTTATAGAACATCACTGAAGTCTACCAATAAAGGGAGGCATTGAGGGTAAGATAATAAATAAAAGTTAGTTAAATATGCCCAGAGAGACAATCAATCAGGCATGAATCTCCTGAATTTCCCCAATTCCTGATTGTATAATTATATAGGTGTGCTGGAGCCAATTTGCATTTACTTACAGAGTTGATTATATACGTCTCTTTCCAACTCTGCAATTCAGTGACTTCACCTTGGTAGCTCAAAGTTGACTATGGTAGAAATGTTTATGGAAATTAGCAAACATTGTAAATCAAGACATCTCTCCTACCAGAATGCTGTTATTAACAATTTACTGTCAAAAGGCAAACAGCAAATCCCTCTAATGGTTCCCTTTAATTTTTAATATGAGTTATTAGGTTGGAAAGGCAGTGGGGAAATTTGGGGTATGGCTATAGGAGATAAAATTCTGGTTGAGTTGCAAGATATAAACTAGAAATTGTGTGCTGATGGGGAAGAGGATGTACTTGTGCATGGGAGAGTTTAGATCTTATTAGATGATGACATTTTGGGATTAAGGAAACAAAAATGTGTGTGTGTGTGTGTGTGTGTGGGCATGTGCACGCATGTGTTCCTGTCCTCATGCACGTATGTTGAGACTCAGTTAAAAAAGAACATAATGGATTAAAGTAGAGTGACACTGCATGGGCTCAGTGATGCCTCAGTGATTGTTACCAAGCCTTGTTTCTGGCCATGACTGATTAATTCTAGGACAGATATCAGAGCCACATTTGAATAAATAAATTTACTATCACTAGATTTGAATGTGAACTGAGACATCTGGAAGATGGAGGTCATATGAGATATATAATCTATGGCAAAATGACATTTTGTTTCTGGAGGGTAATAACACAGTCTTGGCCTCACTAGGCTTGGCTTATTTCAACCCTAGTGAGATCAAGGATCACATTTTTATTCTTCCCTTGTTCACTAGAATTATCAGCCTAGTGAAGTGTTTTTCTGGAGAAGGCAATGGCACCCTACTCCAGTACTCTTGCCTGGGAAATCCCATGGATGGAGGAGCCTGGTGGGCTGCAGTCCATGGGGTCACCCAGAGTCAGACACGACTGAAGTGACTTAGTAGCAGCAGCAGCAAAGTATTTTTCAAAGAAACTAGGACTTCCATACCCACTCCAGTAGGCTTGCCTGGAAAATCCCATGGACGGAGGAGCCTAGTAGGCTGCAGTCCATGGGGTCGCTAAGAGTTGGGCACAACTGGGTGACTTCACTTTCACTTTTCACTTTCATGCTTTGGAGAAGGAAATGGCAACCCACTCCAGTGTTCTTGCCTGGAGAATCCCAGCGATGGGGGAGCCTGGTGGGCTGCCGTATATGGGGTCACACAGAATCAGACACGACTGAAGTGACTTAGCAGCAGCAGGACTTCCATCACCACTTTGTTCCTAATTAAAAAGTAGAAAGAATAATTATCTGAACCCTGACAATGAACACAGTGAGGGGGATGTATGGGTGAAATGTATAAGATGTATCCAATCTAGTATCAGTTTTTCCTGTAGTCTTTGAATTCTTTCATTGACATCAACTAAAGGCTTTCTGGCTTTTTAATATTACCTGACATGAGTCACTCCAGTACTCTTGCTGGAAAATCCTGTGGACAGAGGAGCCTGGTAGGCTACAGTCCATGGGGTTGCGAAGAGTCGGACATGACTGAAGTGACTTAGCAGCAGCAGCAGCAACAACATGGGTCACCTTTTCATATAGTTTTGCTTTCACTAAACCAACAAATTCTTGGAATCATAATTAGCTGCCTACAAACTGCTGAGTTCCAAATTGCTCTGTGTTCACCAATAGCAAAGAATTAAGCCTTATCCAAAATCACACTCCATTCTTCATGATTGAGAACTACCAAAATACTTCTCTACAAATTTCCATTTTTAATGATATAAAATTTTAAATCCATGAAACTTTTTCTGGATATATAATTTTAAATCCATGAAAATTTTCTTGATTTAATTATTTTATTCTCTACTCTGATTTTGCATTTCAGTGACTGGGAAAATTGAGAGGCTATGAATGTTAGAATTAGGTAAATTATTAGATCCATACAGCAAGAAAGATACAATGGGAACATTTTAGAGTGGCTTTATGGGTTGGGATTTGCCAAATCCTAAGAATACTCCTGGATATGTTAATTTCAATGGATTCTCTACTTTTCTTATTTCAGAATTTCCTGATTTCCCATTCATATATCATATATTGCATAAAAATTAGTGATGTTGTGAATTTAACTAATTTCTTAGTTAAGCATCCCCTGGAATCAGTTTCTATGACCGTTAGCAGCTTCACTCTATGGCTACAAGAGATAAAAGATTTTTTTAGCATGGTAACATATAGAAACTGAATATCAGTCTTCACACTGAGGTAGGATTTTCAAGAATTGCTTTTTAGGGTTCTCTTATTTTAAGTTGCACTTTGCTATTAGATGTAGCAAGGATCCTACCATAGCCCTGGGCTTTTTCATCCTTTATTGTTTTTCCAGTAGCCAAAGTTACCAACTTGAGTGACAAATTCACTACTCTGTGCCATGGGCTGGCACATTCCTAATGGGAAAGTATCCCAACGGTTTTGTTTGTTTGTTTTATGTCAACCTGATGACTAATTCCCAAAAGATAAATTTATTTGAGAATCTATGGCCCTTGTACTACTCCTAGTTGCCAATTCTGTGTTTGTTGGGGTGTTTGTGGTTGTAAGCAGGGGACTAAGTTGCTTGCCACAGACCTGCCAGCATTACATAGTATGATGCATAGAATATTAACACAAAAATATGTTTTCATTTCTTTATATCTGCAGAGATGGCATTGGAGACATAATACAAAATTATATGTGAAACTTGGTTATTAGGATATATATGACCTGGCCTGCTAAATGATTTCACAGTCACAAAAGATTATCATCTTAGAGTTTCAGGGCCATAAAATGGATAGTATAGGAGGCCTGTAAGCCTATAGTAAGCTCTCGTGGTTTCTCATGACTAGTTGGGATCTAGGGCCTGAGTGAAAGAATCCCATCCCTACCAACCTAAGTGTATTGTCCAAGACTACCTGGAGAGTCTTGAAAAACAACTCACCCCAAAGCTTCTTTGCTCCTTCTTTGTACCTTCTGTAAGAAAAATATATCAGAATTCTTTTTTTTCTTCTAAAAGATTAAGCCTCCAACCTAACCTTTTTAGACTATTGATTCACAAACTTTGGTAAATATGAGAATAAAAGGAAATGCTTCATAGAAGGAAAGTGGTAGGAAGACACTTCCTTCCAAAGAAGGAAGACAAAATAGCTGGATAGTTTTGGGTCTCAGGAAGCACAGAAAATTTATCTGAAACTGTCTTAAGGAATGAAAAAAACTCATTAGCTATTAGGGCTACTATAATGTCAGTTTGACCCAGCACCTCAAAACTTTCAACAAGAAATTAGCTTCTTTCTTTTCTCTTACCTGCTTTTTGTATCCTAAAGTTGACTCCTTTGTCATGTCACGTGTGCTTAGTCACTCAGTCGTGTCTGACTCTGCGACCCCATGGCCTGTAGTCCACCAGGCTCCTCTGACCACGGGGATACTCTAGGCAAGAATGCAGGAGTGGGTTACCATGCCCTCCTCCACGGGATCTTCCCAACTCAGTGATTGAACCCAGGTCTCCAGCATTGCAGGCGGATTCTTTACCATCTGAACCACCAGGGAAGCTCATTTGTAGTGTCATCATACCACAACAATAGGCTCATGAGTCTTCATTCTTCCTTGTTTATGTTGAGAGTGAGTGATTGTGTATTTGTGTGTGTGGAAGGTAAAGAAAGAGCTTCGGAGTTTTAGAAAAATAGAAAGAAATGTTTGTTTCAGTCATTGAAAAAAGAAAGTCCCAACCTTCTCTGGGATTGAACTAATTTGGCCCATGTTCATTCATGGAGAGTCACGTACTAACTAGCTGGCTTAGACATGGGTTTCTTGGTAAATGATGAAAAGCAGTTCTCTGAAAAAAAATGTAAGCATGTTCTATATGTACAGAAGATTATTATGAACTTTACTTGTGTAAAGGATGTTTAGCACACAATTTGTAAATAATAAGCATATAATACTTTTCAATATGAATTTCATATGGCCAATTAATTTTCACATAGTACTTCTGTTAACTTTTGCCAAACTCATGTCTGTAGCCAATGTATAGTTGCAATCTAGTCATGATTTGAAAATAGTCTAGCTGCTCGGAAACCTTACTGATTCATTCATTGATTATGGTAATTATTTGTTTATTTGGACAAAACTTTTCAAATACTGGAAGAATATATATTATTTGGCTATTAACGTGATGTCACTGACTACAGAGTCAGGAAAAGGTATGCACTTTTATGGGCTTTGCTGGTGGCTCAGTCAGTAAAGCATTTGCTGGCAATACAGGAGACCCAGGTTCCGCCCCTGGGTTTGGAAGATCCCGTGGAGAAGGAAATGGCGACCCATTTCAGTATTCTTGCCTGGGAAATCCCATGGACGGAGGAGCCTGGCAGGCTATAGTCCATGGGGTTATAAGAGTTGGACACGACTTAGCAACTAAACCGCCACCACCACCATGCAGTTGCACATCATTATATAGAATTTCCACCTTGTGCAGGAAATATGAATAATCTCAAGTACATGGATCTAATAAAGTGTAGTAAAATCACACAAAACTCTTAGAAATGGATTTGGTTTGAGTATTTATTATATTTTTATAGAATTTAAATGAGTTTATATAATTTGTTTTTTAATAATGGTGGTGTTGATGGACATCTAGGTTGCTTCCATGTCCTAGCTATTATAAACAGTGCTGGTATGGGAGGGAGGAGGGAGGAGGGTTCAGGATGGGGAACACATGTATACCTGTGGCAGATTCATTTTGATATATGGCAAAACCAATAAAATATTGTAAAGTTAAATAAAATTAAATTAAAAAAAATAATGGTGGTATTAGTAAAGGACTGCACATTTTCAAGAAATTTAGCAGCTGGCTATTCAGAGCTGGTATGAAACAGCTCCTGCACACCCCAGGCTGAGGTTTAGGCTACACATTCCTAATTCATAAACAGTGACATGGGGATGGATTATGCTATTGGCTTCAACAAATTAGGATGGACCCTGAATGATGGATCAAATACCACTCAAACTACATGAATGAGGGCTTAGGGTACTGTTACAACTGGGAAAGGGAAAGTGAATGCTAGTATCGTGTGACAGTGTGTGCATGCATGCTCAGTCATGTCCAGCTCTTTGTGAGCCCATGGACTGTAGCCCACCAGGCTCCTCTGTCCATGGAATTTTCCTGGCAAGAATACTGGAGTGGGTTGCCTTTTCCTTCTCTAGGGGATATTCCCAAACCTGGGACTGAACTCACATCTTCTGCATCTCCTGCATTGGCAGGTGGATTCTTTACCATTGTGCCACTTGGAAAGCCCTGAATGCTAGAAAGGTGACCAAAAATTTGTGCCACCAACAAGAGCCTGGGCTTCTTGGTATTGGCAGCAGCAGGAACATAGGGGCTTTTGCTACAGTGCTGCTCTAGTATGCTCACCTACTTCACTTTCCAATTCTGTGTGCCTATCCCAACCTTCTAATTCCTGGGGGAAAAAATATGATTGGTCTGCTTAGATCACCAGGAGTCAACATTTCCTCTGAATAAAGTTGCTAGATGCAATGGAAGTAGGCAAAATGCCTCTAATATATATTACATAAAATGTAAAGTAATTGTCTCATTTTAATTCTCACAGTTGATAATGGATTCCAAATTTAAATAAGTGACATTTCAAATTATTATATCTTTGGAGGTTTTACAACTAAGTCATGGGTAAAAATTTCAGGGAACTTGTATAGTCCTTACTATTAGATGTACAAAGTTCTTAAAAAAAAAAAAAAAAAAAAAAAAAACCAGAATGAAAAATGAATAACAATCTGATTGCTTATGATTAAACTCCAGTATTTTGGCCACCTCATGCGAAGAGTTGACTCATTGGAGAAGACTCTGATGCTGGGAGGGATTGAGGGCAGGAGGAGAAGGGGACGACAGATGGCTGGATGGCATCACTGACTTGATGGGTGTGAGTCTGAGTGACCTCCGGGAGCTGGTGATGGACAGGGAGGCCTGGCGTGCTGCGGTTCATGGGGTCGCAAAGAGTTGGACACGACTGAGCGACTGATCTGATCTGGTCTGATCTGATGTGATAATTGAATATAGATTTGGTTCCAGGTAACAGAAAATCCAACACAACACTGGTTTTTATAAATAAGAAGTTTATTTCTTTCTTAAGAGTCTGAAAGTAGTCAGTTAAAAGATTCTGTGACATTCTGGATTCTGAAAACCTCATGATTTCCCTTTTTGCTCTACAAAGACCTCAGTTTCCATGATAACCTTATGGAATGAGATGAATGCTTCCATTCTAACTTTTATCCTCATCCCATCCAGTAGTAAAAAGGACATGTTCTGAAAGTTTTATATTTGCCTCTCTTTATATTTATTTATTGACAACTTGCAGGACTACTTTGTATTGCTGCAATGTATGCTGAGAAATGTAGCCTCTATTGTAGGACACCACGGTCCATCAAAATATTGAAGAAAAACAGGTATCAAAGGCCAAGATATTGAGAGAAAAATAGAATTCTGCTCACCTCTTATTTTTAGTAACGTGATATTTTTTTTCTCCAGTGTTAACACTCTGAAGTTTATGGCTCCTGAAAAATCCCTTTTGATACAATGTTTCTTTACCTAAAATATTTTTCATGTTATCTTAATTTGCTGAAATTACAGTGAGGCTCCCCAGTACTATTATTTTAGAAAAAATACATGTGGTTTTACATTTTTACATAAATATTATACACACAAGAGGAAATTTTATGCTGACAGTCATACATGCAAAATCCATCATCACTTTCCATAACTAGAAAACAGCCATACACATACATAAAGTGTAAGTAATGTTACACTTATCCAGATGGCAGTTGTACTCTGAAGCAGTCTAGATAATTCCCTTTTCGTAATTTGTTTTGTTTTATGCAGCTTTAATTCCTTCAATTCTTTTATCTCCTATTCTTCATTTTCTTTCCTTTTTAATGTTGCACAATGGTCTTAATTTTCTTTTAAGATATATTTAACATGTATTTAAATGTAAATTATAGATATGTGTATTAAAAAAGAACATGTAAAGACCTTCCTGAACCTACCATGCAATCTAAGTACCATAGCATCACCAGTAACTTTCACCCCCTTGCACTCCTCCCTTCCATCACTCTGCCACTTCCTTAGGGGAACCACTTACCAAATTTTGTGTTTATCCTCCCATGCATTTTTATGGTTCATCACATGTTTATGTTTCCCTGAACAGTCAGTTGCTTAATTTTCTTGTTTTTAGTTTTATTAAATGTTTTACTTTTCACTCAAGTTATTGTTCATATTTATTGGCTCACCCATTGTTTTTCTGCTGTGAACTTAAAAAAAAAAAATCAGTAATATACTTGCATGTTTGTGTTGTAGAAAAAAAATCATACAGAGGTTATAGTCAAAACAAAAGACAGATGTAAGAGCTGAATTTCTGTAGCAATATGCACTTTCTGAAAGATTTTTCAGAGATATCTGGCTGTGTCATATATAGATATTTAAACAAATTTTCAATGTGAATTAAGTTTTGTGATTTTAAGCCATTATTTATATCAATCACAATAAAATGAGGGAAGCAAGTAGGCAATGGGTCTTAGTTTACCTTACCTGTTTTTTTTTCATAGAATAATTTAAGAAATTAAAGCCATATATCTTTTGACATATTAAGAGAATAATATTCTCTTTATAGGTTTTATAAACTCAGCACACAATATTGAAAAGAAGGGGTATTTGGACCATCCTAAGGAAAATCCATCAGTGGAAAGGACTGTTTGTAGTATATATAAGATGAAAAGGAAATCTGTATTTCAGTAGTAGATATGTATTCATTCATTCATTTACCCATCATGTAATTATGCATCAATGATATAAAGATACTCTAATCTGAATGTGCAAGGCAAATAAAACACACACATAGATATCTGAAATTTTAATGATAGTCCCTAAACAGATTAACCAACAAAGAGACATTTGCTTATAAATTATAATTAAGACTATGATGAAAATAAGTAGATAGCCATATAAGGTGGAAACTTGTCAGTAAAGTCAATGGTAGAAGTTAATTTCCTTAAGAAGCAAAATAAGTAAATCTGGAAGAGCTTCCTAGAGAGGCTTTTGATGGGCTAATAGAATTTGTAAAGATTAATAAGCTGGCGATAAGTTTAGAAAGGGTATTTAAATATATGGAAAATATAAGAAAAATGACAGATATCCAAAATGTGGGATTTATTCAGAGTATTATACAGTTTATTTGTTGAAGTTGCATGTGTGAGTAGTATTAGTTATAATCTAACACTTAAACAGCATGTTCTCTATTTTGAACACTGTTCTGAGTTTATCTTAATTCATTTACTCTGCACAGCCACCATTTCAGGTAGGTTCTGTTAGTTTTCCCATTTTCAGATGAGCAACTTGAGGCATGCAGAGGATAAGTAACTTGCTTACATTCACAGAGCTCTGATTTTAAAAGGTCTATCTCTAGGCTCTACTCTTAACCCTTGGACTATATTGCTTTAAAAAAGGATAATTGTCTCTGTGAAAGAGGTCCTTGATGATTGTACTCAGTAACTTATTATTCAGCAGACAGAGGAAGCCACTGAAGACTTTGAGTAGACATAAATGATATATTTGGACTTGTGTTTGGGAGAGATGGGTCTTGTACTTGTGGATAGGGCAGATATTAAATAGTGAAAGAATGAAGTATTATTTGAAGGGAGCGATAGAAATGACCTAAAGAAAATCAATCTGAACCTTGAAGGTGAAGGTGAAGTCGCTCAGTCGTGTCCAACTCTTTGCGACCCCGTGGACTGTAGCCCACCAGGCTTCTCCGTCCATGGGATTCTCCAGGCAAGAATACTGGAGTGGATTACCATTTCCTTCTCCAGGGGATCTTCCTGACCCAGGGATCGAACCCGGGTCTCCCGCATTGGAGGCAGACACTTTAACCTCTGAGCCACCATCTGAACCTTAACTGAATAATAAAGCCTTGGAGAGGCTTTCTGAGGCTGTAGTTTTCTTATCTATTGTGCAAATTCAGAATAGAATAAAACAGAAGGAAGTGTTGACTATTTTTCAGCCATGAGGTTTATGTATTGATTATTAATCCTCTCTGCAATGGAAAGGTGAATTCAGAAGGAGGACAGGAATGTTTATTAAATATCTACTTTGTGCCTGGAATCAACTTTGGTTCATACTGTTTTCAATTGTCACAATGGAATCATATGATATATGGCTTCTCACTGAGTTTTGCTCATCCTGCAGATGAGGATAGCAATACTCATTTTTGACTAGCTTTGTCAGCAAGTGGTGGAAATGGAATTTGGAGTCAAGCCCTTTCTGCCCCTACACTATCTAGCACTGATGGCCGTGCTCAGCTCAGAAGGCAAATTTGCCAGTCACACAACCTCCAAAGACTTGACTACATGCTCATCTTGAGAAACGTTTTGAAATAAATGTTTCTTTGAAGTAATCTTCCCTGAGATTGCCTTCGTTTTATATCTAAAGAACAACAGATTGAGGCACAATTAAAGAAATCTTCATCTACTTCTGAGTTACTCACACGACTAACTTAAAGGTGCGAGTTCAAAGACCTCTTTATTAAGAGGAAGATGTTAAATAGGTCTTGAGATTCCCAAGCTTTCTTGTTTTGTTGAATCTTTAGTGTCTCAAACATGTCACCACCATGTCCGAAGGCCAAAAGAAAGACTTAAGAGTTCCACTTATTAAGCAGTGAAGTCCAAATAACTCAGTAAACATTTATGTCCTATGACTTAATAGATGTTTGAAGAAAATTATATGCATACATATATTTATTTTTAGATAGTCACAGTTACTTACTAGTGGAATCTATGCATCAACTGAGGACTGCACAACTCTCAGATACTGGAACTAAACTAGATATCACCAGGACCCTCATTTTACTCATTCCACATTGATTTTTGCTTGCTATTTGTTTTTTATCACAGCAGTCACTTAAAAACCAGTTACACAAAGATATGCCATTAAGAGGAAGTTAGCACAATCTACTTCTGAAATGGAACTTCAAGTTAGTAGTTTGCAATAATCTGACAGATGTTGAGTTTCACTGTTATCCTTAAAGTATCCCGTAGTGCCTGGTAAATTTGCAATGACATCCTCGGGCACAGATGTAGATTGGGAAACATGGGTATACATTATGTGACACATATCGAGAATGTTAACCTGAACACATTACAATTTGCATTCAAGCATAATTAATTCAAGATACGTTTTTCACACTTGATGTTTCTATTCCAAATACAGATTATTTTATAGAAGCATCCAGTTGTTGGGGGTATGGGGAAAGGCATGGATTTGAAGTCAATGTTTCAAATCTGTGTTTCATTATTAACCAGCAGTTTGTCTTTGATCAAGTTACCTAACAACTGTGAGCCTTTTTTTTTAAATCTTTAACATGGAAATAATAATAATAAGTACTTCTTATGGTGGTTGTCAGAATTTGAGTAAATACTATATCTGAAATATCTACCACAATACTTGATGCCTCATGGGCTTCAGTGAATATGGTTTTCCTTCTACCTTCCTCTACACAGAATATCTCATAAAATTAACCATGTTTCTTTCCCACATAACACATACTTAAAATGAGAAATCCCTCTGTAAAGTCTGTGAAGGGCAATGGTTTTTTAAATTAGCATAAGGAATCTAATACAGATCAGATCAGATGTTTAATTCTGGAGGATTTTTGCTGCCAAAACCATTAACAATCTCCTTTCCAGGAACAATTATCTCAGCAGCAAAGTAAGCACTGAGTGAATAAGAAGGAAGAAGTAGTCAAGCAAAAGACATGAGACAAAGAAGGATGAACAGATAGGTGTTCTGTAACAAAATATGTATGTTTCATGTGCTCCTAAAACATAGCTTCTGGGGAATATTATTCTTTCTGATTTTTTCCTTTATGTTGAGTGCCATTGATCAACATTCTCATTGAGATGAATAATTGCTAATACATATTTTTTTCTGTGTGTATGTCACAGCTGACTGTGGCTGAGAGAGACTGAACCACTGAATTTCCTTGTCCCCTCCACCAATCTTTGTTTTGGATCAGTCATATGTGGTTGGGAAAACTATTTCTACTGGAGAGAAATCTCTTACTCATTCAACATTCTTCAGAGCTACATCTCATTAACAAGGATTTTCTCAATTAACTACTAAATCAGCAATTAAGGCTTAAGAGATATCTACTTCAAATAAAAGGGTTATTGATTTTAATTCAGTCACATCTTATAATTATGGATATTAATCACATAATATAACTGTAAAATATTACTCTTCCCACCAGTTAACATGATAAAATGAGGAAAAGTTAAATGATTCCAAGTGGAAACATAGCCATGATTTAGGAATGAGATTGTACAGTATGACACTAAATTAAAAATAAAAATGTGTGTGCTTTACAACATAATTTTTAAATGACTTAGAATTTATATTTAGGCTTAAAGTTTATCAGGCATATAATGCATAAGCACATTCACTGAAGGATCATATGAAATTACAACATCATATATGAATAGTTAAAACTACACTCTGTGCTTGTACAGACCAATACATATGCCAAATCATGTTTTCATTATATTACATGGAAATGTAATTTGTTAAGTACAGTTATCTAATTAATTATTTTATATTTAAATTTATTAAAATAGCAGTGCAGGTTTTCTATACAGATATAATCGTTTTAGTCTTTGAGAACATGTAAAGTTTCATAAAAAATAGAAAAATGTCTGCAGCCCACCTCTCTTTCTCTTTTACCAGATGGCAAGATTTTCTTTAGCATTCTTTCTTATTTGTCAAAGCTCCAGTTATCAGTCATGTGTTAAATTTTGGCAACCTGGAAAAGACTATTCTGATTATAGTGGACAGTGTTACAATTATGTACAAAAATTTTCCTTGCCGAACATCAATTCTATTTAGGCTTTGTTTAAATTAGTAATCCCAAACTTAATGCTAATTTATGTAAGTGACAGCAGACTTTTCACAAAAAGATAGTCTGCTTATATCTTGTATCAAATGCTGCTTCTTCTAATCTGCCTTTTCATGATTGCAAATTGGAAGTATTTTTTTTTCCTGTTCTAAAAAATTACACATGTTAAACAGCTTCAGTTCAGTTCAGATGCTCAGTTGTGTCTGACTCTTTGCAACCCCATGAATCACAGCACGCCAGGCCTCCCTGTCCATCACCAACTCCCGGAGTTCACTCAAACTCATGTCCATTGAGTCAGTGATGCCATCCAGCCATCTCATCCTCTGTCGTCCCCTTCTCCTCCTGCCCCCAATCCCTCCCAGCATCAGTTTTTCCCAATGAGTCAACTCTTCGCATGAGGTGGCCAAAGTACTGGAGTTTCAGCTTCAGCATCAGTCCTTCCAAGGAACACCCAGGACTGATCTCCTTCAGAATGGACTGGTTGGATCTCCTTGCAGTCCAAGGGACTCTCAAGAGTCTTCTCCAACACCACAGTTCAAAAGCATCAATTTTTCAGCCCTCAGCTTTCTTTACAGTCCAACTCTCACATTCATACATGACCACTGGAAAAATCATAGCCTTGACTAGATGGACCTTTGTTGGCAAAGTAATGCCTCTGTTTTTCAATATGCTATCTAGGTTGGTCATAACTTTCCTTCCAAGGAGTAAGTATCTTTTAATTTCATGGCTGCAGTCACCATCTGCAGTGATTTTGGAGCCCAAAAAAACAAAGTCTGATACTGTTTCCACTGTTAACCATCTATTTCCCATGAAGTGATGGGACCAGATGCCATGATCTTAGTTTTCTGAATGTTGAGCTTTAAGCCAACTTTTTCACTCTCTTCTTTCACTTTCACTTTTTTAGTTCCTTTTCACTTTCTGCCATAAGGGTGGTGTCATCTGCATATCTGAGGTTATTGATATTTCTCCCAGCAATCTTGAATCCAGCTTGAGCTTCTTCCAGCCCAGCGTTTCTCATGATGTACTCTGCATATAAGTTAAAAGAAGCAGGGTGACAATATACAGCTTTATTCAAAATTTCGTTTATTGCAATAGAATGGGCCAGACTAAAGTCTGAACTCAGTTCCACTGAACAAAGGGTGGGAAGACTTTTAAGCACTGAGGTGAGAGGGAGAGTACAGGACATCTGCATTGACTAACTGGTTTTACCTGAAAGAAAAATAAACTTTCTCATTTCTTTGTAAAAGGAAAAAGTTTCACAACTTTGAGTAAGGCGTCCACTGTAGCTAGGCTCTTAACTTCACAGAGAGACTGGGGGATTGGACTACTGTGCCTTCCTTGATGTTGACATATCAAAGCAAGGGCTTCCAGGTCTGGAGAAAGACAGTCCTGGGTTGTCAATCTGACAAGATTTTTAAAAATTTACATCACAAATGGGCAGAGGAAGAATTTAATTTTTTTTTTTAAGTAAATGCTCCAAGAAAGGGATATCAAAGGCCTAGAGTTAAGAATAAGCTATCTAAAGTTTAATCACGTTGACAGGAACTTTAAGTCCATCTTAATCATGGGTATTACTGGGAGTCAGTTGTAAGAACTGATGTAGATGATGAAAACCTCAAAGTAACGGCAGGTGGTTAGATGAACTTTAAAATTTAGTAACTACCACATTCCAGCATTTATTCCTCGTAGAGTCAGTTATGGTTATGATGATGTACTCATTTAGCGCACTTTTGAAATCACTATGAAACCCACTCTGAAGGTGATAATTTTGCTCCCATTTGTATACGTCACACTGCTCATTCCTTCTCACTCTGTCACAGAAATGTATATGATAGAAATCTAGAACATGTCATTATTTCCCCTGAAGTCATGACCTTTCTATGTATTTAACTGATTTTGGCATTTGAAAAAGCAGGTTATGTAGTAAGATTCTGACATAACCATGCATCAACAATGTGATAGGGCTTATAGTTTCAAAAGTACTTTCTTATTCTTTTTTCATTTGATCTGTACAAGAATGTCTTGAAACAGAAGGGAACAGATATGATGATTACCTTTTTAAAAGAGAGAAAATAAAGATTCCCAGAAGCTAAGCAACTTATACAAGGATATAGAAAGCAATTAGTAGAGCTACCTTTTACTTTTTTTTTCTTTTTTTAAAAAATTTTTATTTTATTTAACTTTACAATATTGTATTGGTTTTGCCATGTACCTTTTACTTTTATATCCAGGTTGCTGCTAAGTCGCTTCAGTCGTATCGGACTCTGTGCGACCCCATAGACGGCAGCCCACCAGGCTCCCCTGTCCCTGGGATTCTCCAGGCAAGAACACTGGAGTGGGTTGCCATTTCCTTCTCCAATGCATGAAAGTGAAAGTGAAAGTGAAGTCGCTCAGTCATGTCTGACTCTTAGCTACTCCATGGACTGCAGCCTACCAGGCTCCTCTGTCCATGTGATTTTCCAGGCAAGAGTACTGGAGTGGGGTGCCATTGTCTTCTCCATATATCCAGGTTGTCTTCCAAAATACTGCTGCTGCTGCTGCTAAGTCACTTCAGTCGTGTCCAACTCTGTGCGACCTCATAGATGGCAGCCCACCAGGTTCCCCCGTCCCTGGGATTCTCCAGGCAAGAATACTGGAGTGGGTTGCCATTTCGTTCTCCAATGTGTGAAAGTGAAAAGTCAAAGTGAAGTCAGTCACTCAGTCATGTCTGACTCTTAGCGACCCCATGGACCGCAGCCTACCAGACTCCTCTGTCCATGGGATTTTCCAGGCAAGAGTACTGGAGTGGGGTGCCATTGCCTTCTCCCAAATACTACTACTACTCTAATCCTCTACTTGTAACTCAGCCAAAGTGAGATTTTCTGAGCCACATATATTGTTTTTGTTTTGGGGGTTTTTGAGCAAATCTGTCTTACTATTAATGAGATAATATCCAAATAATCGAGCAAACATTAGGCTGAATAATGTTGTCATTCCTGTGTCTTTTGGATGCTCCTCCTAATTGCTTTTTCAAAACTTCTTCAAATATTAAGATAACCAAAAACATTTAATTTCTCTATTGTAAATGGGTAGACACTTTATATTTCTTGTACATCCATATGTATATATTTACTTTTATCAGCAAATCTTTAGTTTTATATGTGTCTCAAATTTTTCCTTAACTTTTAATGTTTATAAAATGTTATTTCATCGTTAACACTTTCATAGTTTATGTTAGAGTTCATTTCCTTATTTGGGGTCCAAACTTCCAATTCTCAAAGTATATTTCATTATGTTTCCCCTTGGAATAAAGTACAGAATACAAGTATTATATGAGAATCTGTGGAAGTGGGTGCAAAGAATCTGCATTAAAGAAGGTTCCAGAGGACTCTGTACATTGTGGTTTAAGATACAGTGACTCTGATTTTTAATTCTTCTATCACATCTTGATCAATCTATTTTTTATTCTTATGCAAATCCTCATGAAAAAGCTAGTCTCTCAAGGCTACCACTATAACTTACTATAACTTATGACATTATACCAATAATGTCAGTGATTTTATAGTAGCTTTTTTTCAAAATAATTTTATCTTCTTATTAACACCTTATGACAACATTGTATGGCAAAAGAAAATAACATTCTCAGAAACTTTCCAAATGAAAATAAAAGTCAAAACTAAAATTATAGACACAGAAGAGAGTTTTTGGAAACTGCTTTCTTAATCTTAACTGTGTCAATGCCCTGAAATCAGCTACATTTGTACCTCAAATCCTTAGGACACATTATATTCATGGTGGACACATATGTCTTATAGTAGACTTGTGACGCTCCATATCGGGCTTTGAATTAATTATTTGAATTACTATTGATTCCTGATATAGCCAGAGTGAAAGTGAAAGGAAAGGGTTAGTCTCTCAGTCCAATAAGACTCTTTGCAAACACATGGACTATAGCCTGCCAGGCTCCTTTGTTCATGGGATTCTCCAGGCAAGAATACTGGAGGGAGTTTCCATTTCCTTTTCCAGGGGATCTTTCAAACCCAGAGATCAAATCCAGGTCTCCTGCATTGCAGGCAGATAGATTCTTTACCCTCTGAGCCACCAGGGAAGCCCAATCCAGAATTTAAGAAACATAAAGAAGTAATTATGAGTAGATTTATATCTTTTTCAAAAGACTTTTATAACATTTAGAGTGTTCCAAAGATAGAATTTACTGGCATGGGAGGTAGAGAAGGAAGTGAAATGAAAGTCAGTCATGTCCGACTCTTTGCAACCCCATGGACTGTAGCCCAAAAAACTCCTCCGTCCATGGAATTCTCCAGGCAAGAATACTGGAGTGGGTTGCCATGTCCTTCTCCAAGGGATCTTCACAACCTGGGGATCAAACCGAGGTCTCCTGCATTGCAGGTGGATCCTTTACTGTTTGAGCCACCAAGCAGAGAACTCCCTGCTAACTAGTGGAAACTGAGAGGAATCACTGCACTGGGTGAAAAAGCAGACTATTTGATTTACAAGGCCCTTTTAAATACTCTTCTTAATCTCAGAGTATTTAGATTTGCCATCTGTCCAGCCAGAGCTATTATTACTATCCCATTTAATTATTATTCCTTGAATGCTACTTGTAGCTGACTTCACTTTCTCATTTTTGTGGGGCTAAATCTGTGAGATAATGTTAAATGAAGTATTATGCCATGAACATCCTTGTCCTGAACACAGGCAAAACAAAAATTGAAATTCTTCTATTTGCCCAATTAAATATACTGTTTAATCAGGTCTCATAATTGGTAAGTCATGTAAAACCATAATAACTTTGAAGTTCTATGGATTCTTCAAAGAAAATTTCAACCTGAAATTATCATTGGTATATTTCTATATACAAAGTTTTCTCTGATAATTTGCCAGTGATTAGTTTTTTCAGTTTGTCAGGAGGTTTTAAGTTGAGTTTTTAATATATTATTTTGTCAAATATTTTTGGGGAAATTTGGCTGATTTTTTTATTGATAGTAAAATACACTTAAGTTAAAAATTGTCTGTTTACAGTCAATTGTCTGGTTACCTTGTTCTTATTTTGAAAAGGACCCTGGAATTTCTAAATGTTTATGTAAGCACACCCTTTAAATTCCCACGCAATCGTATTGCATGAAAAACTCTCAAAAGACTGGAAAGGAACAGGTCTTCCTTCTTTCCTCCCCTCTCTCTTATTAAAATTGTACTTTTCCTTTACTAGCCATTTTTGACAGATAAAAAGCATTTGGCATGTTTTTAAGATACTTGTAGCATTTATTCTCAGCATAGCCATTTCCCCATGGGAAGCTTTCTGAAGACAGCATTTGGCAGCTACTTAAAAATGATTGAATTATAGTCTAAATGTTTATCTGCTGTTCATCTTATATTTTTACCTAACAGAGAAGTGCATTGAAGATAGGCTAATTTACAGTTCAAAAGAAACTAATAGCAACAGTTGCTTTGGCACAAAAACTAAATTTAATTTCCTGAATTAATTGATTTGGGAATTAGCAAACTGGAACTGTAATTCTGACTGCTAAGAAATAATGCATGAAAATTACACAGAGGATCTTGCTCTGAACCTTGTGGCTAATGAAATAAAATAGAATGCAGTTTTGGAAAATGTGTTAAAGGTGGTATTGTTGTTTAATTCTTTTTGCAAATCTTTTTTACCTTTAGGCTGAGGAGAATGTGCTTAATTTTGCAAGTGTGACTCTGATAGAACAAAATTGCCTTAGTATAGAGGTGATTGTTAAGGGCACGCAGCTTCTAAAGCACTGAAAAGTGAAAGCTAGTCACTCAGTCATGTCTGACTCTTTGCATTCCCGTGAACTGTAGCCTGCCAATCTCTGTCCTTGGAAGTCTCCAGGCAAGAATGCTACAGTGGGCTGCCAAGTCCTTCTCCAGGGAGTCTTCCGGACCCAGGGATTGAATCCGGGCTTCCCACACTGCAAGCAGATTCTTTACAGTTTGAGCCACGAAGAAGGCCCAGGGAAGCACTAACTAGTTCTAAATGCAGAGCATTTGTATCATCTATGAAGTTGTGGGGTAATTTCCATAGTAGTCTAGTAAATATTTCACATGACTCACCATACTTTAAAACTTATAAGTGATTTTTATTGTTAAACTATATACAGTTTATTCCTAATTTGTCAGAAAGTTTGTGGCAAGTTTTAAAGTCAGGTGTTTGGAGTTCAGAATAAAATTTTCTATAGAAATTACATTATACATGATGGTTAAATCTTTAGGCTAATTCATCATGTGTCAGAGAGATCTGTAGAATTCAACATGGTATCAAAGAAATCTAGCTACGATCTTAAGGGCAATGATTTAGAGTTTTGACCTTCAGTTCTGAAATATATTTGCTCCCTTCAGTAAGGTCCTGCATTGTCTTTGGGTTCGCTTTTCCACTTGAAACACAAGAGAATGAGATGGCAAGGTGGCTGAAGATGCATTCAAAGAAAATAATTGAGAGACAGTAATAGAAGATACAAAATGGAAGAGGAAGAAAATATTTTTGGAGGTAGATTACCCAAATAACTAAGTATTGTTTAGGTAAAGGCAGCTTGTCTTCTATTCTGTCCATTGTTTATGGCATGTAAAATTTCAGACAACTGGGACAGGAAAAGTTGTGGTAGCTACTAGACAAATACAGCTATTTAAATTAGGTCAATTAAAATTAAATGCAATTAAAATCCATTTCCTCAGTTGTGCTGGCCATATTTCAAATACTCAATAGCTGCATGAGTTTTATGACTGCTATTCTGGGACAGCAGAGATACAGAATATTTCCACCATCATAGGCAGTTCTACTAGACAGAGCTGCTCTAAAGGAGGGATTGACAAACTTTTTCCAGAGGGCTGCAGAGTAAATATTCTAGGCTCAGTGGCCCTGCAAGGTTTATGTCTTATATTTTTATAACCTTTTAAAGATATAAAAAACATTCTTTGCTCATGGATTGTATAATAATTGGCTTCAGGCTGAACACAGTTGGTTTCTCCCACTCTAGAGCATCTCATTCTTTTCTTCTGATAAATGCAGGTTAGGAGATCAGAAATAGGTTCACAGTAAAAAGTTTTGCTCTGTCTAAGATGGGTTCTTATGCTTCAGGTTGAAGCTTAAGCAAGAAATTTTTCCTCTACTAAGGAACATGATTTGGTCTGTAGTTTCTATGCTGCTCCCAGATAAGCCAGATCATATCCTTCATTTCAGTGATCCTGGATGATGGAACTTGAAAAAATTTATTACAATATCATAATTTGTTTGCTCTGAAAGCATCAATCTTTGCATACTTGGCAATTTTATATCAATAAATTAATGCAAATGTGTATTGATGAAATGTTTCTATGCTCTGATGCAATCTCATTGTAATTAGTCTAAAAATTTTTTCTAAATGTTTAATGTGGTAAAGTAGAATCTCATAGAGTATTTAGTATCTTCAAAAAAATCTTTTTTTATACTTGCAGTAATTATTGAAGTTTGTGTAAATATTTGCATCATGAAAATGTTAACATCTATTATTTTTTATTATTAAATTTCAAAATATTTTATTTTATATCTCTTCTTTAGTCATCACCATTTGTAAAAGTAACCTTAGGTTTTAAATCTTTACTTTCTTTAAAAACAGAAAAGAAAAATTTAAAAGTATTATTTAAAATATTTATGTCTGCAATTTAACAAGATTGCTGAATATCAACTATGTGCCAAGTATTATGCTAAGCACTGTGGATAAAAATCAATTATGTAATTCCTGATCTCAAGGAACTCACATGTAGCAGGAAGGCAGGCACATAAATCTGTAAAGCAGTATATGAAGTGCAATATAAGTTATTTAAGAAAAAAATATGGAAGACAGGAGCAAAGAACTGTACCAGGGTAATGTCTATAAAATCTTTAGAAGGGATGAGGCATCTCTTTTGGGCTTTTTGGATTTGTGGATGAATGAGATATTTTGGAAATGAGGGAGAGCGCCAAGTCCTGCTGTATGAAACAAATAACATGAATGCATATATGCATCACACACACATACACACACTTGGAATAAGTACTCAGATAAAGGAGAGTATAATTTTGCTTGAGTAGGAATTGTGAATGTAGGATGGTAAGATATGTGTCTAGATTTGTGGTTAATCTGTGTGACTTACTAAAATTACTGAATGCTATAAAATAGGCAGTGAGATGAATTTAAGCATAGCCTTGGCTTTATTCAGAAATTTGATTCTGGCGGCAGGGTATAAAAATGACTGGATAAAAAAATTAAGGTAGGATGATGCCATAGGAAGCTCTTTCTATAGATAAGGTAAATAGTATGCTGCTGCTGCTTCTGCTAAGTCACGTCAGTCATGTCCGACTCTGTGAGACCCAATAGACAGCAGCCCACCATGCTCCTTCGTCCCTGGAATTTTCCAGGCAGCAATACTGGAGTGGGTTGCCATTTTCTTCTCCAATTTGTGAAAGTGAAAAGTGAAAGTGAAGTCAGTCAGTCGTGTCCGACTCCTTACGACCCCATGGTATAGTTTTCAGGCTCCCCCATCCACGGGATTTCCCATGCAAGAGTACTGGAGTGGGTTGCCATAAACATAAAATTAAACAAGTAATAAGACAATACAAGGGACTCTTAGAATTTTAAAGTAGTTGGGAATAAATTTGGGCAGAATTTGATCATTTGATGTGGGGTAAGGAAGAAGTTAAAAAAATAAAACCACATTTTATAGCTTGCTATCCAAGCCAGCTTTGAAACTCTTAAAGGAGAAGGATAACGTGGAAGAGAATAGGTTTTAAAAATGGAAATAGAGATTTTAGTTTGAAAAGATTAATTGTGAAGAACCAATGTATCATACAGATAGAAATGTATAATAGTAGTATAGTTATTGGTATAGAAAAAAGAATTCAACAGTCATATGCTATCACCAAATCAACACATTGTATGTTTGTAAAGTGTTAAGTATTGTATTAAATGTTTAGCTTTAATGCACAATTTATTCACAAAAACTTTGTGGGGAGTATTGTTATTATCACTCATTTTAGAAGTGAGACAAATTTGCTTTTTCTACCAGCACTATCTTTTGTTCCCTTATATAATTCAGAAAAGTTAGACAATATGTTTGAAAACATCTAACAATGCCTGGTTCATGGTTGAACCTCAACCAATTCAGATACAGTAGAATATAGTAGTTAAGAGCTTGAGTTCTGCAATCAGACTATGGTTTCAAAATACACTCCAGTGCCAAAACTGGACAAAAATATTATAAGAGAGGAAAACTATAGAACAATATCTCCTATGAACTTAACATGTCAACACCCCTAACAAAATATTAGCAAATCAAATCGAGCAATGTGGAAAAGAATTATACATCATGACTGAGTAGATTTATCTGGGGTAGGCAAGGTTGGTTCAAAATTCCAAAATCAATGGCTATAACTTATTACGTGTCTATGTGCTTAGTCGGGGAAGGCAATGGCACCCCACCCCAGTACTTTTGCCTGGAAAATCCCATGGACGGAGGATCCTGGTAGGCTCCAGTCCATGGGGTTGCTAAGAGTCGGACACGACTGAGTGACTTCACTTTCACTTTTCACTTTCATGCATTGGAGAAGGAAATGGCAACCCACTCCAGTGTTCTTGCCTGGAGAATCCCAGGGACAGGGGAGCCTGGTGAGCTTCTGTCTATGGGCTTGCACAGAGTCGGACACGACTGAAGCGACTTAGCAGCAGCAGCAGCATGTGCTTAGTAGCTCAGTCATGTCTGACTCTTTATGACCCCATGAACTGTAGCCTGGAGGCTCCTCTATCCAGGGGATTTTCTAGGTAAGAATATTGGAGTGGGGTGCCATTTCCTCCTCAGGCGGATCTTTCCAACCAGGAAATCAAACATGTGTCTGCTGCATTTCCCACATTGGCAGGCGGATTCTTTACCACTGAACAACCTAGGAAGCCTTTATATAACTCATCACATTAATAGGTTAACAGAGAAAAAACATAATCAATGGATGTATAAACTGCTTTCAAAAGAAGTCTAACACCTATTCATGACAAAAAAACAGCAAATGAGGAAGATAGGTAAACTTCTTCAACTTGATAGACAAAATCTGCAAAAAGCCCTATACCTAACATTATATTTACATGATGAGAAAGTAGAAACCTCCCTAAGATCAGGAACATAGCAAGAATGTCCCTTCTCACTACTCCTTCAACATTGTAGTGAAAGTCCTAGTTAATGCAATAAGACCAGAAAAGGAACTAAAAATTAGACAAAATTGAAGGAAACAATAATGTTCTCTTTGTTTATAGATGATGTTTTTATGTAGAAATACCAAAGAACCAAGAAAACCATTCCAGAAACTAATAAGAAAATATAGCAATGTTGTAGGATACACAATAATTATTTTAATATTAAAATATCAGTTGTTTTATATATAACAGCAGTGAACAATTGTATTTTAAATTAAAAAGATAATTCTACTTGTATGGAAATAAAAACACAACATCATTTGTGTTTCAAGAAATGAAGTATTTAAGTATAATCTAACAAAATTCATGATAGATCTGCCTGAGAAAACCTAGAAAACTTTGATGAAGGAAATCTAATGAGATATGAGTAAATGGAAAGATATTCTGTGTTCATGCATAGGAAGATTTAAGTTGTTAAGACGTCAGTTCTTCTTAACTTTATTTATAGATTCAGTGCAATGCCAATTAAAAATCCCAGCAAATTATGCTGTGAATACTTTCAAACTGATTTGTGAAAGATCCAAATTAGCAAAACAGTATTGAAGAAGGGAAGCTGAAAGACTGGCACCATCTGACTTATTACACTTACTACAGAACTAAACAAGAGTGTATGGTACCAGTAAAACAATAGATAAATAGATCAATGGAACAGAATTACAGCCTAGAAATAGACTCACAAAAATTAGTCAGCTGATATTTGACAAAGAAACTAAGACAATTAAAAAAAAAAAATTACCACCAAGTCATGACAACAACTCAATAGAGAAATGATAAACTTTTCAAGAAATGGCCCTGGAACTACTGAACATCCACATGCAAAAATTAGTAAGTTAAATAATCCTACACTTTTGGGACTTGCCTTGCAATCCAGTGGGTAAGACATCGCACTCCCAGTGCAAGAAACTGGGTTCTATCCTTGATCAGGGAACTCATTCTCATATGCTGCAACTCAGAGTTCTCTTGCTGCAATGAAGATTGAAGATCCTGCATGCCACACCTAAAACCCAGTGCTGTCAAATAAATAAATTAGTAACATTTAAAGTAGCTCATAGACCTACATGTAAAACACAAAACTATAAATCTTCGAGAAGATAACAATGGAGAAAATCTAGATGACCTTGGATTTAGTGATGACTTCTTATATACAAACAAAAATCATGACCTAAGAAAGGAAAAAATGATAAGTTCAACTTCATTAAAGTTACATGCTTTTGCTCTATGAAAGTCACTGTTAAGAGAATTAAAATACAAGGCATAGACTTGGATAAAATCTTTGCAAAACATGCATCATTTAATAATAGAGTATTGTCTCCAAATATACAAGAAACACTTAAAACTCAATAATAAAAAAATACCCAATTTAAAAATGGGCAAAATATGAACAGATAACTCCATGAAAAATATGTAGATAACAAGTAAGCATATAAAATATGTTCAACATCCTATTTCATCAGTTCAGTTCAATTGCTCAGTTGTGTCCAACTCTTTGCGACCCCATGAATCGCAGCACACCAGGCCTCCCTGTCCATCACCAACTCCTGGAGTCGACCCAAACCCATGTCCATCAAGTCGGTGATGCCATCCAACCATCTCATCCTCTGTCGTCCCCTTCTCCTCCTGCCCTTAATCTTTCCCAGCACCAGGGTCTTTCCAAATGAGTCGGCTCTTTGCATGAGGTGGCCAAAGTATTGGAGTTTCAGCTTCAACATCAGTCCTTCCAGTGAACCCCCAGGACTGATCTCTTTTAGGATGGATGGATTGGATCTCCTTGCAGTCTAAGGCACTCTCAAGAGTCTTTTCCAACACCACAGTTCAAAAGCATCAATTCTTCAGTGCTCAACTTTCTTAATAGTCCTACTCTCACATCCATACATGACCACTGGAAAAACCATAGCCTTGACTAGACAGACCTTTGTTGACAAAGTAATGTCTCTGCTTTTTAATATGCTGTCTAGGTTGGTCATAACTTTCCTTCCAAGGAGTAAATGTCTCTTAATTTCATGGCTGCAATCACCATCTGCAGTGATTTTAGAGCCCAGAAAAATAAACTCAGCCACTGTTTCCCCATCTATTTCCCATGAAGTGATGGGACCAGATGCCATGATCTTCGTTTTCTGAATGTTGAGCTTTAAGCCAACTTTTTCACTCTCTTCTTTCACTTTCATCAAGAGGCTCTTTAGTTCTTCTTCACTTTTTGCCGTAAGGGTGGTGTCATCTTCATATCTGAGGTTATTGATATTTCTCCCGGCAATCTTGATTTCAGCTTGTGTTTCTTCCAGTCCAGCATTTCTCATGATGTACTCTGCATATAAGTTAAATAAGCAGGGTGACAATATACAGCCTTGATGTACTCCTTTTCCTATTTGGAACCAGTCTGCTGTTCCATGTCCAGTTTTAACTATTGCTTCCTGACCTGCATACAGATTTATCAAGAGGCAGGTCAGATGGTCTGGTATGCCCTTATCTTTCAGAATTTTCCACAGTTTATTGTGTTCCACACAGTTAGAAGCTTTGGCATAGTCAATAAAGCAGAAATACATGTTTTTCTGGAACTTTATTGCTTTTTTCAATGATCCATCATATGTTGGCAATTTGATCTCTGGTTCTGCTGCCTTTTCTAAACTGAACCGAACCACTGTACACCCATTCGAATTACTAAAATCCAGGACACTGCCAACACTAAATGCTCATGAAGATGTGAAGCAACAGGAACTCTCATTTATTGCTGGTGGCAATGCAAAAATTGTACAAACGGTATGCAAGACAGTTTGGTATTAAAAAAAAAAAAAGCTAAGCCTAGTCTTAAAATATGCTCCAGCAATTGCCCTTATTGTAGATTGATTTGTATTGCCCAAGAAAGATACATGAAATCTTAACTCTTGGTACTTCAGGAAGTAATCTTATTTCAAAACAGAGTCTTTTAGAAAGGTTATTAAGTTGAAAATGAGTTCCTTGAATGAGCCCTAATCCAGCATGACTGATGTCCTTATAAAACGGAGGAAAGAGAACAGAGAGAGACACATCACTGTAAACATGAAATGATGACATGGAGGAAAACACCACATGCAGAAGGTAGAGATTGGAGTAAACTTTCCAGGAACACCAGATTGCCAGCACCTCACCTAGGAGAGCAGAATGGAACAGATTCTTCCTTAGACAGCTGTCAGAAGGAACCCATCCCGTCATCTTTGTTTCAGACTTCTAGCCTCTAGAACTGTGATAAATTTCTGTTGTTTGTAGGGACCGTTTGTGGTACTTTGTTTTGGCAGCCCTAGGAAACTAATACAGAACTTCTGGGTAATTACTCAGATGAATCATAAATTTATGTCTACACGAAAACCTGTATATGAATGTTTGAATTGAAAGTCGCTCAGTCATGTCTGACTCTCTGTGACCCCATGGACATACTGTCCAAGGAATTCTCCGGGCCAGGATACTGGAGTGGGTAGCCTATCCCTTCTCCAGTGGATCTTCCCAACCCAGGAATTAAACCAGGATCTCTTGCATTGTAGGCATATTCTTTACCAGCTGAGCTACCAGGGAAGCCCTCATATGAATGTTTATAGCAGCTTTATCCATGATCTCCAAAATTTGGGAGCATCCAAGATGTACTTCAGTAGGTGAATGAATAAATAAACTTTGATGCATCTAAGCAAAGGAATATTTTTCAGTGATTAAAAAAATGAGCTATCAAACCATGAAGACACATGGAAGAACTTTAAATGCATAGTTGCTAAGTGAAAGAAAACAGTTTGATTCCAAAGATATGACATTCTGGAAAAGGCACAACTATAGATACAGTAAATGATCAGTGGTTGCTAGGGATCTGGCAAGAGGGAAAAAGGATGAAAATGTGGAGTACAGGTTATTTTTAGGGAAGTGAAACTATTGTCTGATACTGTTACAGAAAATATATGACTTTATCCCTTTGTCCCCATGAAATGATATAACACAAACAGTGAACCCTAATGTAAGCTATGATTTTATTAATGTAAATGTATCATTATATAACAAATGTACCATAATAGCAAGGTGTTAATAATAGGGAAAACTATGCAGGATGGTTGTGAGAGAGTAAGTGGGAGTTCCCTATACTTTCTCCTCAATTTTCTGTAGACCTTAAACTACTCTAAAAATTGGTTTATTAATTAAGAAAAATGCACTTTAGCCTTTAGTAGTTGTGAGGTCTGTGCCTCAGTTTTCTCTTCTGCAAAAAAAGGACTAATAATAGAACTACTTTATAGAGTTGTGAAAATTAAATGTGATAAGACATGTAAATCACTTAGCATAGTGCCTTGTGTGTAGCAGGTAGTCAAGCATGTTCTATCTATTTAAAGAGATGTTGGAGTTTCATAAATATCACATATTTGCATTTGTTTTTTTAAAATGGAAAATTTTGACATAGCTGGACACTAGCCTGTTAGAAATTTAATATATACGTTAGCTGCTGCTGCTGCTAAGTCACTTCAGTCGTGTCCGACTCTGCGTGACCCCATAGTTGTCAGCCCACCAGGCTCTCCTGCCCCTGGGATTCTCCAGGCAAGAACACTGGAGTGGGTTGCCATTTCCTTCTCCAATGCATGAAAGTGAAAAAGTGAAAGTAAAGTCGCTCAGTCGTGTCTGACTCTTAGCGACCCCATGGACTGCAGTCCACCAGGCTCCTCCATCCATGGGATTTTCCAGGCAAGAGTACTGGAGTGGGGTGCCGTTGCCTTCTCCGATATACGTTGGCATAGAGCTTAATTTCATTACGTTTCTGATTTGTGACTGGTACATAGTGTTGAGACAATCATCTTAAATGAGAGAATCTTCTGGTAATATGTGTTTTCCAATGAGGGCTAAAGAACTTATGCAGCTTCTTGGCTGTATGCAGCAGATGCAAACATTGCATGAAATTTACTAAATGGAGTTACTGTAACAGATAGCTGTGGACGCACCTTAAATGTCTCATCCCTAGTGCTCTATTAAAACAATCCTTCAGACAAATAAAAAATTAGAACAATATTAGTGCACATATGAGATCCTTAGGGACATTTAATAATGGCGTATTTCTTCTTATTTTATTAAAAATTTGCTTTTATTAGCAAGTGAGGTTGAAAATCAGCTTTATGTTGTCTAACTCAATTTTCAATCTCCAGCAATATAAAGCTTACAGGCTGGTAGCAGTATTTGTAAATTAAAGATTGCTTTAATCTCCAGTGGCAAAGATTTATGAAATATTGCTTTAAATTTGTGCTTCATGTAATAAAGCAAATTGAATTTATTTTATAGACAAAAGCAACTTGAAGAAACCCATAGATTACTTTGGCCACTGAAGAGTATAAATTATGTCTAACTAAATTTTGTCAGTACTGTGTGTTGAGCTATTTAGATAAAATATGTTTTTGACATTTATTGCAAAATGATACCTTCTTCTAGATTCCTACATTCTCTGGAGTATGGAATGAATCATAAAGGGAATTAGTAATCTCTCTGTTGACATGAATCACATTATACAAGATGTAAAAATTTAAATGTATTTTTCTAAGTAAATTATTATGAAAAGGTATCCAAACCTATTATGATGAATTTGAGGCATGCCAAAACATTATACAACCCACATGTGTAATTTCTAGGCAAATTCACTGCCATTATTTAGGATTTTTAATGTGTATTTATTCCCACAGGGTGTAATCCCACAAAGAGGCAAGGTAAGTAAATCATTGTGTTGGTAGTACCTGCTTGTTTGAAGTAAAACCATTCTTACGGAGTGTGAGGCTTTCGAGTGGACACCCCACCACCAATGTTGGTCAATGTTTTATTCTTCTCTGGAAACAGCATAAAGACATCCTCTATTAACAAAGCTTTGCACTAGAAAGAAAAAAAAAAAAAAATATATATATATATATATATATGTTTTTTGACTCCAAGGAACAAAACATTTAATGGGCAAAAGATTATATGTATATGATGTATATGTGTGTAAACATTAAAACACAGACTACCAACCATAGGGCTCAACAACTGAGGGGGAGTGAAAAATAAAGCATGGGTAGATGGTTTAAAAAAAAAAACACTATAACTGGGTCCAGAAAAACTACTGTTTGGTAATATTTATAATCAAATTAGTGTTAACACTAAAATTTATCTGAGTGGCAAATGCCACTGAACAGCATTTCAGTTCAATAATTTAATTATGAATTATATTGACTGTCATTAATTTGGAAGGAGATAACGAGTCTTTGGTTCACAGTTGTTTATCTTTTTCTTGCAAAAAATGTTTGTCTCGACAAACCTAACCCAAAACCTGCAACCTATATTTGTTATTGTTATATTGCAACCTATATTTGTTATTTCTATCAAACTCTGGTGGCCCTGACATGTATAGTAGGTAGCCCTCTCTCCTCCCATTATGTACTACTCCACACAAAGAAAGAACCACTTTGGTGATTCTTCAGTGGGCTTCTTTGTATATTAAAGTTGACATATTTCATATTTGGAGATGCTCTTTCAACCCTTTTACTGAGTAAACTTCAGATTTTGCAAGGAACTCAAAATAAGACAAGGGTCTGTAACAGATAGAGATTTCAGGATAACCTATTTTAAATCCAGTAGATCCACTTGCACTTAAAGGCTAGAAAGGTTGCTGCATGGAACCTCTGCTTCATCCCAAAGAGAAGATAATGCAGACTCCTAGGTTTTGGAGTAAGCTTCTCCTGCGTGCTGTGTTCTGTGGCCTATCATTGTTGTTGTTTAGTCACTAAGTTGTGTCTGATTCTTTTGTGACCTCCATGGACTGTAGCCCACCAGTCTCCCCTGTCCATAGGATTTTCAAGGCAGGAATATTGGAATGGGTTGCCATTTCCTTCTCTAGTCTGTGGCCTATATGGAGCATGATAAAAAAAATTCCATACCAGAAATAGACTATTGTATTTCTGATTCAGTGAAGAGGGTTTTATTTGGATGATAACCTGGGCATTACAGTGGAAAACAGAAAAATATCCCTAAAATAGAACAATATCCCTAAAGCTGGAACTATATTATGGTGTATCTACAATTGCATAGGCACTGCTTTTGCAAATCAGAGCCCCTGGCCACCCTTTTGAACTAATCATTTAATGACCTTAATCTCATAGGGAGAGGCTGTAGTTTTTAAATCCCTTTTGTCTTCATTTCTGGGAAGTTCTGAGCACTCTCCTTATAAATATTTAGTTCAATTCCATACACTTTTTTGTCAATTGAAAGAAGCCCCCATCCCTACCTATTAGTACTTTATTTTGTTAATCTATTTTATTTTTAATTTAATCTATTTCATATAAATTATAATTGGGAACACCATCATCTTTTTTAGCTTTTTTTTTTTTTTTTTAATCTATAAGCTATTATACATAGCCTTATAAGAGGAAGATTCCTTAGAGGAATCTATCTACTATGTTAGGTTGCTTGGTACCCTTGGATGTTACCTGTTTTTCTGGGAGGAGGTGTATTTACCCAAGCCATGCATTTTAGGCATTTTCTATTTTCATTTCTTTTTACACAGAATAACTAGCACCCTAGAAACACTATCCTGTCTTGGAATAATACACTTATATTCAGAGGAAAGTGAAAGATGAAAGAATAAGAGCATCATTCCTCCTGAATAGTTTAGCAAGTCGTAACTCTTTGCCTGCTCCTCTTCATGGAGCCTGCTTATTTGTGGCAATCTCCCTTAAAGACCATTAATGACAATGAAAGAATATTATCCTTGGTCTCTGGTTCATGATACAGTCAACACAGAAGACAAGTGGCAATTAGTGACCTGCAGTTTGGATCTCTGCCATTGTTGAATCTTACCACTTGCAGAAAAGTAGTTATTTTTTAATTATTTTTTAAAAATTTAAACCTTTTATTTTGTATTGGGGTGTAGCTGATTAACAATGTTGAGATAGTTTCAGGTAAACAGTAAAGAGACTCAGCCATACATATACGTGTATCCATTTTCCCTCCAAACTCCCTTCCCATCCAGGCTGCCAGGTAACATTGAGCAGAGTTCCATGTGTATAAAGTAGGTCCTTGTTGCTTATCCAGTTTAAATATAGCAATGCACACATGTCTATCCCAAACTTCCTACCTCTCCCTTCCTGCTAGCAACCATGTTTGTTCTCTATGTCTGTGAGCTTGTTTCTTTTTCCTAAGTAAGTCCATTGTTTAATTTCTTTTTTGATTTCACATATAAAGGTTATCATACATTTCTCCTGTGTCTGACTTACTTCTCTCACTATGACAATCTATAGGTCCATCCATATTGCTACAAATTACATTATTTCATTTTTATGGCTGAGTAATATTCCATTGTGTGTGTGTGTGTGTGTGTGTGTGTGTGTGTGACCACATCTTCTTTATTCATCCTTCTGTTGATGCACATTTAGATTGTTTCCATGGCTTGGCTATTGTAAATAGTGCTGCAGTAAACCAGTGGCACAGTGGTAAAGAATCCGCCTGTCAATGCAGGAGACACAAGAGATACAAGTTTGATCCCTGGGTTGGGAAAATCCCCTGGAGAAGGATATGGCTACCCAGTGTAGTATTCTTGCCTGAAACATTCCACGGACAGAGGAGCTTGGCGGGCTACAGTCCATGGGATCACAAAGAAGCAGACACAACTAAGCGACTAAGCACACACACAGGCTGCAATGAACATTGGGATGCATGTGTCCTTACAGAGTATTTTTTTCTCCAGATATGCGCCTAAGGAGTGTGATTGCAGGGTCATATGGTAGTTCTATTTTCAGGTTTTAAGGAACTTTCACACTGTTCTCCACAGTGGCTATACAAATTTATATTCCCACCAATGGTATAGGAGGGTTCCCTTCTCTCCACACCCTCTCCCACATTTTCTGTTGGTGTAAGGTGATATCCCAATGTAGTTTTGATTTGTATTTCTCTAATAATTAGTGATATTGAACATCTTTTCATGTGCCTCTTGGCCATCTGTATGTCTTCCTTGGAGAAATATCTGTTTAGGTATTCTATCCATTTATTGATTGGCCTGTTTTTTTTTTTTTTTTTTTTAATGTTGTTAAGCCTCATGTGCTGTTTGTAAATTGTGGAGACTAATCCCTTGCCAGGCACATAATTTGAAAATATTTTCTCCCAATTTGTGTTTTGTTTTGTCTATTGTTTTGTTGTAGAAAAGCTTTTAAGTAGGTTCTATTGTTTATTTTTGGTTTTATTTCCATTGCTCTACAGTCATCAAAAATGTATGGTACTGGCACAAACATATAAATATAGATCAGTGGAACAGGATAGAAGACTGAGAAACAAATCCATAACCTATAGTCAGTTAATATGTGGCAAAGGAGGTAAGATTATACAGTGTTGGAAAGACAGTCTCTTCAACAAGTGGTGCTTGGAAAACTGGACAGCTACATGTTAAAAAAAATGAAATTAGATCATTGCTTGACGCCATCCACAAAAATAAGCTGTAAGTGATTTAAAGACCTAAATGTGAGATCAGACATGGTAAAACTCCTAGAGGAAAACATAGGCAGAACACTCTTTGACATAGATTGCAGCAATATTCTGTTTTCAATTCAGACTACTTCCTTAACCTTTCATTGATATGCTTTTGATCTTTAATTACTAGGCTCCCTTTGAAGGTTATAATGGTTTTGGCTCTCTGCACTAAATTGTCAAACAAGTGAGAACAATTAACCCAATAATACACACATCAGGCATGGAATGATATTTCTAAAGAGAAATTTCTAATATAGGAGAATTCATGGATTTGTAGTTTCCTCTGTAATGGTAATGGAGCAGCATATAGGAATATAAGGCATTTAGATACCATGATCCGGAGAAGGCCATGGCACCCCACTCCAGTACTGTTGCCTGGAAAATCCCATGGACGGAGGAGCCTGGTAGGCTGCAGTCCATGGGGTCGTGAAGAGTTGGATATGACTGAGTGACTTCACTTTCATTTTTCACTTTCATGCATCGGAGAAGGAAATGGCAACCCACTCCAGTATTCTTACCTGGAGAATCCTAGGGACGGGGCAGCCTGGTGGACTTAGCAGCAGTAGCAGCAGCAGCAGATACCATGATCAGAGATGGTCCCCGGCTGAAGAACCATTGTATGACCTGGACCTTGGGCTGAGGATTGTAGTCACAGCTCTATTAATTGATAGAGTTTTGCTCATCAGCCCTGCTCTGCCACGGTAATATATTCCATTAGGAGAGCACAAAGATCAGAGACCCCATGATCAGAGACTGGGGTCCGTGCTTTGCGGTTGTAAATATATGACATAACAAATCCCTGGCTTCCAACCCTAATCCACACCACCTCAGCTTTCTCACAGAATTAAATTCCTTACTGCTTGTCTGTACCTCTTTTCAATGGAGCAGGTTGAGTTTCCTATTAATCCTGCTCTGCATTTACCCAACATGCTCAGGAAGACCAGGCTGCATGGAATCAGCCTTGGAAAAGTTAATTCTTCTTAACTCTCATTTAGAATCTCTGAAGGAAAATGCTGAGAAAAAAAATGTGATTTGAAAGAAACAATAAACTTTAGAGATGACATATTCATATGTAGATGAACCCTTTGTAAAAAAAAATAGCAGCATGTTGAAACACTGCAAAAGTTTGTAGTTAATGGTGCAGCAGCAATGTGGAAGGTTTACACATTATGTTCAATTTGAAAACCCTGAAACTGAAATATTGCATTTTTCTTTTCAGAAAATCTCTTATATATAAAGGTTTGCCTGGAGTTCCGAAATCCACATTAAATAATGTTGTCAAAATGATAACTCTATTAAAATATAAGCTTCAATATTCCAATTCTATCTTCAGTTTATTTAAAGAAATAGGATCAGAATACCACATTCTACTGCTTCATACTGAAATATACTGATTATAAAAAGAAAGAAAGAAATTTGTCAAGAGTTTGTAAATTAAAAGAACTGGTATGTGTATATTTGTGGGTGGTGAATGCATCGGTGTGATTATCATGAGATATTATTGAAAGAGTTATTGGCTTTCAGAAATGACTTACCTAATGAAAATTCTGTAACATTCAAATAAAATTACAGACAAGTACAAAGATTATATATGTATACTGAAAGTCTTGTGGATTCACAGTCAAAATTCAGCTTTGTAAAAATGAAGTTTAAACTACTTCCTAATAATATTTAATTTGGATTGGAATTTTTAAATTGTTAATCTAAAAACGCTTTAGATCGTTGCTCCTGTGGAAGGAAAAAAAAAGTAACTTTATCAACTCTGGAATAGTGCTTGTGTACCGTTCATTTTGACTTTAGTCTTACTGCCTCTGCTCATTTGGAAAATTATTCAATACTTAGGTAAGCATACTTCTTCCCAATCCACTTTAGTGAGATTATTTTGTACTTTTGTGATGTTGTGTGTGTGCGTTGAGTCACTTCAGTCGTGTCCGACTCTTGGCAACCCCATGGACTATATAGCCCACCAAGTTTCTCTGTTCATGGAGTTGTCCAGGCAAGAATACTGGAGTGAGTTGCCATGCCCTCCTCCAGGGATCTTCCCAACCCAGGCATTCTACCCATGTCCCTTCTGTCTTCTGTATTAGCAGGCAGGTTCTTTACCACTAGCGCCACCTGGGAAACCTCACACTTGTGACACACTTGGATTATTTTGTCACTGTCTGTATTCTCTCTTGGGATTTTTCTAACCTCCTAAACGATTTTTTAAAGTATATATCCATTAGGGTTTACTCTGTGCTGTATGCTGTGAAGTACTATGGGTTTTTCACAAATCCATGTGTGAAACTACCATTACAGTACCACACAGAAGAGTTTTACCACCTAAAAAATATCCTGTGTACCACCTGTTCATCCCTCCTCTCTTCCATTGAACCCGTGCAGTCACTGATGATTTACCATCCCTGTTGTTTACTTTTCCCCAAACATCATATAAATGGAGTCATACAGTATGTAACATTTTCAGACTGGCTACTTTTACTAGAAATATGCAGCTAAGACTCATCCTTGTTATTTACATGGCTTGAGAGCTCATTTATTTTAATTGCTAACTAATATTCTATATATTCCATTATATGTATGTACCATAATTTTCTTATTCATTCACCCATTGAAGAACATCTTGCCTGCTACTAATTTTTGACAACTATGAATAAAGCTGCTATAAATATTCTAGTGCAGGATTTTGTGTGGAATTAAGTATTGAGAACAGGAGGGTAAGTAACTAGGAGCACAATTACTTGATCACATGGTAAGATTATGTTTGGTTTTGTAAGAAGCAGATAAATGATCTTTCAAAGTAGCTATGCACTTTTGCATTCCAACAGCAAGGAATGAGAGTTCTTGATGCTCTACACCTTTGACAATTTAGCATTGTCAGATGTATTTTAGCAAGTGTTAACAGTTGTTTAGTGCTATCTTGATATTTTAGTTTTAACTTTTATGATGACAAAGGATATTTTTAAATATCTTTTTTATTGAGAGGTATTTTTAGATCTTTTGCCTGTTTTTTAATTTGGTTGTTTGCTTTCTTATTGTTGAGTTTTAAGTGTTCTTTTTATAATTGGTATATAAGTTTTTGAAATCAAATTGGTATTTTACAAATATTTTCTCTTAGTCTGTGGCTTACCTTTTCATTTTCTAATCAGTATCTATTACACAACAGAAACTTTAGTTTTAACGAAGTCCAAATTACTAGTTTTTTTCTTAATTGGATTGTGCTTTTGATATTTTACCTAAAAACTCATTACCAAATCCAAGGTAACATTATTTCCCAAGTTTCTTCTAGAAGTTTTATAGTTTTGTTTGTTTGTTTGTTTTACATTTTGCTCTAAAATTCATTGTGAGTTAATTTTTGTGTAAGATGTAAGGGCTGTGTCAAGGGCATGTAAAAGTTTAAAATTTTTGTTTATTTATGGAAGTCAAATTGTTCTAGCATCATTTATTGAAAAAAAGACTATCTTTTCTCCATTGAATTACAGTTTTATTTCTGAGCTTTCTGTTCTGTTCCATTGATTTTCCTATTTGTTCTTTCTCCAATGACATGCTGTCTCAATTCCTAGAACTTTATATTAAGTATTTAAATCAAGTGGTGTAAGTTCCTCAACTGCATTTTTCTTCAGTATTGTGTTAACAATTCTAGATCCTTTGCTTTTCCATAGAAGTTTTAGAATTAATTTATGAGTATCTACAAAGTAACCAACTAGAATTTTGATTGGGATTCAATTAAATATATAGATCAAGTTGGGAAAAACTTAGCTGTGTAAGTTATGGCTATGATGTGCTCCCTTAATTGATACTGAATCTGCCAATCCATGAATATAGAATAATTCTCCATCAATATAAATTTCCCTCAACTTCTTTCTTCAACATTTTTCTTTTAGTTTCTTTACAGATCATGTGCTATTCTATTAGATTGATAACAAAGTACTTCAGTTTTTGAATGCTATGGTAAATGGTGAAAAAGTGGAAATGTTAGATGCTCAGTCATGTCTGACTCTTTGCAACCTCATGGTAAATGGTATTGCTTATTAAACTTCAAATTCCAATTGTTACTGAAATACAGTAAAGGAATTGAATTTTGTTTGTTCACTTTGTATCATTAGGTTTTGCATTTTTGCTTATTAGTTCCAGGAATTTTTGGTAGATTCTTAGGGATTGTATACATAAACAATCATGCTGTCCTTAAATAAAACTGATATAATTTTTTAACTTTCTAAACTGTATAGCCTGTACTTCTTTTTGTTGTTTTAATGGACAATCTAGGATTATTCAGCCTTTATTAAAATTAATGATATTTGGCTCTGCAGGCATCTTCTCTCAGTAAGCAGATCAAGTCTGTGTTTCTTGGTACTTATATCTCGTCAGATATCAGGGTTTTAGTTTGTCTTGTGCTATGACATCATTTCTCTGATGGTCCAAAATGAGTCACTGATTTTCAGTGTGCCTAGCTTTCTTGTTAACAATGGGAGTGACAATTTCCAATCACTTTGCATGTCAGAACTGATCCTGGAAGTCTCTTTATCATTATTTTAAATATTTGATATGAAAAACTTCTATTGCAATTTAAAACCATTTTCAATTATTTCAAGACCTTCTAATATTTCATGTTTCACTAAAAAACAAGAACTATTAAAGCTGAAGAATGATCACACTCTGAAATACAATGATAGGAAATAAAATTATCAGAAATCATGTTACTGGAAAAAAAATATTCATCAACAAAGCAGTAAAGCAATAAATACACTTCTGCAATTTGCTATCATGTGTGCAAAAATCTCTCATCAGTATTGACTACAATAAATTTGAAGACCTCATCATTAAAATATGTCAATCAGAAATTGTATGTAGATATTCCAAGCATAAAAAAATTATGAGTCAGTTCTAAGGAGGTGGATGGAACTGGAGCCTATTATACAGAGTGAAGTAAGCCAGAAACAAAAACACAAATACAGTATACTAATGCATATATATGGAATTTAGAAAGATGGTAACAATAATCCTATTTTCGAGACAGCAAAAGAGACACTGATGTATAGAACAGACTTTTGGACTCTGGGACCGGGAGAGGGTGGGATGATTGGGGAGAATAGCATTGAAATATGTATAATATCATATCTGAAACGAGTTGTCAGTCCAGGTACGATGCCCGATAACAGATGCCTGGGGCTGGAGCACTGGGACGACCTGGAGGGATGGTGTGGGGAGGAGGGAGGGAGGAGAGTTTCAGGATGGGGAACATGTGTATACTGGTGGCGGATCCATCTTGATGTATTATAAAAGCAATACAATATTGTAAAGTTAAGCAAAATAAAAAAATACAAATAAAAAAAAATATGAACATGAAAACAATCCTGTTTCTCCCTTAAATTTGAATTTAAGATTTTCTTTGAAAGTTTTATATAAATTCAAAGTTTATCTTGTCTATTAATTATTTATCATTTATTTTTATTCTAATTATATAATATAAAGAACACCTAATGAATTTTTGTACCAAGTTCCTCCTACCTATTCTACAATCTTTCCCAATTTGGTCCAGTGTGTAGTATAGGTATTATCATTTTTCTCTATGTGCCATGGAATAAAATTGTTTGTGAATGATGTAAGATGAAGGCTGTAAAATGAAGAATCAGGAGCAGAAACCAATGGTCATTATTTATTGCAGTATGCATAGATTCAGAAGTTCATAACTTCTTGTCATTCTGAAAAATGTCTTTCTATGAGAGAAACTAGCATCAAGACATAATTTTTCTGGGGTCAATAAAACAGGTCACTTCATCAGTACTGGAACTGAACCTGGGAATGGTGTATTTTTTAATTGCGGTAAGAAAGTTATGGATTTTTGTGTTCCTGAGACCATCGTCTTCCTTTCCATTTTTTTATTTTGATGGCTTGATGGAGGTGTTTATGAAGAGAAACAAAGCTAATGTCAATAGTGGGGCCATTATAAGATCTTGAGTAATCTTGAGACTATTTCCTGGGTTAGAAATTTTGAGATCTCTTCATTACACAGAAAATTGGATGTCCTATCCCCACTCCTTCGTTCAGTTCAGTCACTCAGTCGTGTCTGACTCTTTGCGACCCCATGGACTGCAGCATGCCAGGCCTCCCTGTCCTTCACCAACTCCCAGAGCTTGCTCAAAATCATGTCCATCTAGTTGTGATGCCATCCAACCATCTCATCCTCTGTCATGCCCTTCTCCTCCTGCCTTCAATCTTTCTCAGCATCACGGTCTTTTCAAATGAGTCAGTTCTACACATCAGGTGGTCAAAGTATCAGAGTTTCAGCTTCAGTATTGTCCTTCCAATAAATATTCAGGACTCGTTTCCTTTAAGATTGACTGGTTTGATCTTTTTGCAGTCCAAGGGACGCCCTTCCTTAGCTGTCCCATAAACATGGAAAGTAGTATGGAGCTCTGTTCCTTTTCAGCAGGTCCAGCTGTGCAGCCCAAGCACACCTTTCTCTGTGGAGTAGCAGTGCAGGATCAAGAAATCCTTATGTTATGGTCTTGAGTTGTTGTTGATGACTCTTACCAGACAATCATGTGTGTTGTTAGTGGTGTGTATTACTGGGCATCCTCTACATTTTCTGAAACATAGCTGAGGTTAATTAAGATTCCATTGAAAGATCTGATTTCTTATTTCTCTCTTTTCACTTGTGTTCCTGGTGTGGTAAAGTGAAAAAATATTTCTGTAAATTATTATCTGCTACATCCTTTATTTTTGTTACCTAATGGTTACCCTGATGGTTAGAACTGGACATGGAACAACAAACTGATTCCAAATAGGAAAAGGAGTACATCAAGGCTGTATATTGTCACTCTGCTTATTTAACTTCTATGCAGAGTACATCATGAGAAATGCTGGGCTGGAAGAAGCACAAGCTGGAATCAAGATTGCTGGGAGAAATATCAATAACCTCAGATATGCACATGACACCACCCTTATGGCAGAAAGTGAAGAGGAACTAAAAAGCCTCTTGATAAAAGTGAGGGGGAGAGTGAAAATGTTGGCTTAAAGCTCAACATTCAGAAAATGAAGATCATGGCATCTGGTCCATCACTTCATGGGAAATAGATGGGGAAACAGTATCAGACTTCAATTTTTTGGGCTCCAAAATCCGTGCAGACAGTGATTGCAGCCTTGAAATTGAAAGACGCTTACTCCTTGGAAGGTAAGTTATGACCAACCTAGATAGCATATTGAAAAGCAGGGACATTACTTTGCCAACAAAGGTCCGTCTAGTCAAGGCTATGGTTTTTCCTGTCATGTATGGATGTGAGAGTTGGATTGTGAAGAAGGTTGAGTGCCAAAGAATTGATGCTTTTGAACTGTGGCATTGGATAAGACTCTTGAGAGTCCCTAGGATTGCAAGGAGATCCAACCAGTCCATCCTAAAGGAGATCGGTCCTGGGTGTTCATTGGAAGGACTGATGTTGAAGCTGAAACTCCAATACTTTGGCCACCTGATGTGAAGAGCTGATTGATTTGAAAAGACCCTGACACTGGGAGGGATTGGGGGCAGGAGGAGAAGCGGATGACAGGATGAGATGGCTGGATGGCATCACTGACTCGATGGACATGAGTTTGCATGAACTCTGGGAATTGGTGATGGACAGGGAGGCGTGGCATGCTGCGGTTCATGGGATCGCAAATAGTCAGACATGCCTGAACAACTGAATTGAACTGAACTGAACTGATGGTTAACACATCAGGGAAAGAACAATCATTTCAGAATCCTAGAAAACCTTGATGAGAATACAGAAGATAACAGATATTACAATGTGAAGTATTTAAGTTTGGAATGTTCCTTGGTGAGAGATAATTTGTTATCTGCAGAAGCAGCCTTGATGATGTGTTCTTCATAGGTTGATCATAATTAATAATTAAAATACATTTCTCCTGGGAAAATAGAATACTTGATTGCATATGGCCTGTGAATATGGTTCACACGTAAGGACCTTATTTGTAGTTCACTCAGATCAGATCATATCAGATCAGATCAGTCACTCAGTCGTGTCCAACTCTTTGTGACCCCATGAATCGCAGCACGCCAGGCCTACCTGTCCATCACCAACTCCCAGAGGTCACTCAGACTCACATTCATCGAGTCAGTGATGCCATCCAGCCATCTCATCCTCTGTCGTCCCCTTCTCCTCTTGCCCCCAATCCCTACCAGCATCAGTGAAAGTGAAAGTGAAGTCGCTCAGTCGTGTCCGACTCTTAGCGACCCCATGGATTGCCGCCTCACCAGCCCCCCCTGTCCAGGGAATTTCCAAAAAAAAATAATGGAGTGGGGTGCCATTGCCTTCTCCAAAAGAAACTACAATACAGGGAGTTAAATTTTTTCTATGATATGCTTTTTTGCTAAAAAATACTTTAATAATTCTAAAAGTAATTTTGGAAGGAATGGGGGAGGATGGAAGAGCTGAATTATTATTGCAGGGTCTCTGATTAGTGCTTTTTGTCTAATCCAGTGAGGTAATTAAAGATTTATAAGAATATACATATAAATGAATCACTCTGCTGTACACCTGAAACTAACACAATATTGTACATCAACTATACTTCAAGAAAAAAAAATTGAATTAAAAAACCAAAAGATTTATAATAGAAATCAAGGTGATAAAAATAACATTCAGCCAGGGATCATACCATTCAAGAAAAAGATCAAGAAAACCGCTTGTTAAAGCCAAGGTAATATAATCAAATTATATTCATAATATCCTATTCTTAGTAACAGAAATACTCAGTATAAGTGTTACAAAAACAAGTCTTAGCAGGTATTCAACACCATCATTTGCCAAGCGTTGTGTTAGGTGCTTTACAATCATGATTCTAAATTCTAAAAACTATTCTTAGGAAGATGGGTAAGGTATTTTGAAAGAAGAAGGAAATGAAGCTTATTGAAGTTTAATGACTCATCTAAGGCCATATAGCTGGTAAATGTGAGAAACGGTGTTTGAATCAGAGTTTTTTCTTCCATACCACACAGTACCTATCATATAGAAAAGCCACAGAATAAACTGCCCTTACTATTTTATCTATATTTCATTTGTAAAATCCCAAACATGACCTACTATTCTGATATGGCAATATCTATTTTTCATAATATTAAATAGTTAAGAAAATTCTTTATGTTCTTATCATGTGTTTGGAAAAGTGTTATCACAGATAACAATAACAAGCTATTCTTGTCCTCAGTTCCAACAATTTAGAACCTGTTACTCAAACAAGAAGCCCTCTGATTCAAATATAAAACACAGTAATCTATTGAGTCACAGTCACAAAGATCCAAAACTCCATTTTTGAGTCATTTCTGCATAGTAAGAATCCAGCCTGCATTTGTCCGTGATAGAATATTAAACTAAGAAGTCCCTGAAGAGGTCACAGTGTTTTCTTCTGGGCTAGATGGGATGAATGTATTTGCGAACCGTCCTCAGCATCCCCACCTAAAAATACCCCGGGAAATCCCTTGGATAGTATTCTTTGGATCTCCTTGTCTGTCACAAAGTCATCCAAAACCCCACAACAAAACAACAAAAATCAACAATTCATCCCTCCTCACCCTACTCCACACCTCAGTTTACATTTCCAAAAATAAAAATAGAAAAAAAAATAGAGGGGACTAGGTAAATGTGATGAGAAAGTAATGTATTTTGATTTTAATATTTAGGATGATGATTATTATCTTTACTAGGAAGAAAGGAATTTGATTTTTTTATTGGGGGGCTGAAGTTAAGGACAGTTTATATTTTTTTTTTTTTTTTTTTATTTGTGATTGGAGGGAGGTAAGAGAAAGAAAGTATGTAAATAAAGAAAGAAAGAAAGAAGGAGAGTTAAGAAAAACAAAAAAGAAAAATGATTATGATTTTTTCTTATCTCTTATTGAGGGTTTTATCAAAAAATCAAAAAATTTTTTTTTTTTTTTTTTCGGGCAATATAAAAAAAAAAAAAAAAGAGAAATTAAAATTAAACTAAAAATATGTCCTAATTTGATAATAAAAAATGAAAAAATAGAAAAAAAAGTTGTTTTATTTATTAGGAATTTTTAATGGATGTTTTTCTTATTTAAATTATTTTTTTTTTTTTTTTCTAAATTAAAAAAAGGGGTATTAGAATAATTTTATAAAGTGTATACCTTTTTTTTAAAACCCCACATTCTGGGAGGAGCTAAGATGGCGGACGAGTAAGACGGGGAGAATACTTTCTCCTCCCCAAAACCATTAAAATAACATTTGAATGCTGAATAAATTCTATAAAACAACATCTGAATGCCGGCAGAGGACATCAGGCACTTATAAAGACAACTCATTGTCTTCAAAACGAGAAAAGGAGCCCCATGGTAACTCCTTTTGTGGAGAAGTGGCGCGGACACCAGCATTTGCTATTGGCAAGCGGGGGCTGGGCTAGGAGGAGCTGCGAGGCCTGCATTGCATTGAGAAAGGATTTGGCCTGGCTATCTCGGGCGCTATCTGAGCGAAATAACCAGACTGTCAGTTATCTACTACATCAAAAGCCAGCCCTAACTTAAGACACCACCAGGACTACCTACGGAACAAAGGGCTGCACAGAGTTGGCCGGCTGCAGGCCGTCCCCTCCGGTGACAGGCAGCCAGGGCCGGCGGGCAATTACAGCCCTAGAGAGACACTGTCTAACCGAACTGTGAGTAGGTTTCTGTGCTGACTCACGCTTCTTGGGGCTCTGGATGGTCAACATCTGCTTGAGAAAGTGCGCTGTTTCTATACCCAGAAAACTGAGCGGCAGAGAGGTGATAAGTCGCAGCAGCTGCGCTCACTGAACATTTCATCGCCTGCGCTACTCGGATCTGGGAAGGGCATAAAACGCAGACTCAACCAAGTCTGTGCTTCTAAGGATTATCCGAGTGCCTGAACCTGGCCTGTTTAGATTTGGGTGTTCATCTCTGCCCCCTCTGTAACAGGGCAGAGATCAGATATTGAAAAGACCTGTAAACCACCTCAATAAAGAGAATTCAACAAACTACCAGAATATAGTAAGGACACTCTAAACTTCGCAATTTTAACAAGATGAAGAGACAAAAGAATACCCAGCAGCTAAAGGAACAGGATAGATGCCCACCAAACCAAACCAAAGAGGAAGAGATAGGGAATCTACCTGATAAAAAATTCTGAATAATGATAGCAAAATTAATTCAAAATCTCGAAATCAAAATGGAATCACAGTTAAAGAGTCTGGAGACAAGGATTGAGAAGATGCAAGATAGGTTTAACAAGGACCTAGAAGAAATAAAAGAGAGTCAACACATAATGAATAATGCAATAAATGAGATCCAACACACCGTGGAGGCAACAAATAGTAGAATAACAGAGGCAGAAGATAGGATTAATGAATTAGAAGATAGAATCCTAGAAATAAATGAATAAGACGAGAAAAAAAGAAAAACGTATCAAAAGAAATGAGGACAATTTCAGAAACCTCCAGGATAACATCAAACGCTACAACATTCGAATCATAGGAGTTCCAGAAGAAGAAGATAAAAAGAAAGATCATGAGGAAATACTTGAGGAGATAATAGTTGAAAACTTCCCTAAAATGAAGAAGGAAATTACCACTCAAGTTCAAGAAATCCTGAGAGTCCCTAACAGGATAAACCCAAGGCAAAACACCCCAAGACACATATTAATCAAATTAACAAAGATTAAATATAAAGAACAAATATTAAAAGCAGCTAGGGAAAAATATCAAATAACTCACAAGGGAATTCCCATAAGGCTAACAGCTGATCTTTCAATAGAAACTCTCCAAGCCAGGAGGGAATGGCAAGACGTAATTAAAGTGATGAAACAAAATAACTTACAGCCTAGATTATTGTATCCAGCAAGGATCTCATTCAAATATGAAGGAGAAATCAAAAGCTTCACAGATAAGCAAAAGTTGAGAGAATTTTGCACCACTAAACCATTTCTCCAACAAAAACTAAAGGACATTCTCTAGATAGGAATCACTAAAAGGGTGTATAAATTTGAACCTAAAACAATAAAGTAAATCTTATTTATCAATAATTGCTTTGAACGTTTATGGGCTGAATGCCCTAATCAACAGACAAAGACTGGCCGAATCGATACAAAAACAAGACCCCTACATACCTTGTCCACAAGAGACAACCAAAAGACTAAAATGGGTCAAATGGATACAAAAACTAGACCCCTATATATGTTGTCTACAAGAGAACCACCTTAAAATACGGGATATATACTGACTGAAAATGAAGGGCTGGAAAAAGATTTTCTATGCAAATATGGACCATAAGAAAACAGGAGTAGCAATACTTACATCAGATAAAATGGACTTTAAAGATCCTGAAAAGGAGACAATGAAGGTTACACATAATGACTTAAAGGAACAATCCAAAAAGAAGTTATAACAATTATAAATATATATGCACCCAACATTGGAGCATTGATATATCTAAGACAAACATTAATTAATATGATAGAAGAAATATGCAGCAATACAATAATAGTGGGAGACTTTAATACCCCACTCATATAATCTGGCTGTAATAGACAAAGTAAAGAGCAAAACATATTCACTTATGAGCCTCAAAAAATTCAGTTTACTCAGGAGAGTTTAAAAAAAAAAAAAAAGACTTATTTGTTCACTCTGTAAAGGTTTATTGACTATTTTATGGGTTTGGTACCACTTTGGGTAGTAGGGAGGAAGAGGTGACAAATGTGATCCTGTCCTAAATAATATATTGTGGTAAAGATAGACCTACCAATACAAAATACCAAGATGTGCCTAAGATGAGGACACCCAAACTGGACTTTTTGTTTCCTGAACTTTTCATTTTGAGAACAAACCTCCTAATATAGGATGAATTCAACATGATTTTTTTTAAGTGTTCTTTGTGATTAAAAACAGAAAGCCATTGATTAAGAAATTACATATACTCCTCCCCACCATCACTCCCCTTCTTTCTTCCCATTTCCCTCCCACCCTCATTGATCTTTTCCTTTGTCCATTTTCCCCTGCAAAAAAAATAAAATAAAAATAAAATAAAATAAAACCCCACATTCTCTGTGTTGCCCTGCTGCTGTTGCTGCTGCTAAGTTGCTTCAGTCGTGGACGACTCTATGTGACCCCATAGATGGCAGCCCAGCAGGCTCCACCATCTCTGGGATTCTCCAGGCAAGAACACTGGAGTGGGTTGCCATCTCTCTCCAATGCATGAAACTGAAAAGTGAAAGGGAAGTCACTTAGTCTTGTCTGACTCTTAGCAACCCCATGGACTGTAGCCCGCCAGGCTCCTCCATCCATGGGACTTTCCAGGCAAGAGTATTGGAGTGGGTTGCCATTGCAGGAGCGTACCTCAAGAAGATATAACAAATTAGTCTTTTATTGCTTCAACATTTGTTTGGACAAATTTATCACAAATCTAAACGCTACCCCCCACCAAAAAAAAAAGTGAAACTAGGAAAAATTGCCCACTGACATACATAAATTTACCAGAAACATGAAAGACATTTTGCCACACAAAAAAATGAACATTAGAGTTGGTTGTCGCTGCTGTTGCTGCTAAGTTGCTTCAGTTGTGTCTGACTCTGTGTGACCTCATAGACGGCAGCCCACCAGGCTCCCCCCATCCCTGGGATTCTCCAGGCAAAAACATTGGAGTAGGTTGCCATTTCCTTCTCCAATGCATGAAAGTGAAAAGTGAAAGTGAAGTCGCTCAGTCATGTCTGACTCTTCACGACCCCATGGTCTGCAGCCCACCAGGCTCCTCCGTCCATGGGATTTTCCAGGCAAGATTACTGGAGTGGGGTGCCATTGCCTTCTCTGGAGCTTGTTGTTAGGTTTTTGTAGGAGACAGGCTCTTCTTACTATAGCATATTTGACCAGGAACAATTGGCCAGAATGAACTAAAAAGATTATATGATGTGGATGCAAGAGTCCTTAACTTAATTTTTTTTTATTTTTAAAAATTTATTTATTTATTTTAGTTGGAGGCTAATTACTTTATTGGTTATGTCTCCTAGACCTAGTCTTAGCCCTGCCATCTCTTCTCCTGGCTGCCTAGAGGCATGCTGTGCGTCCATCCTCCTGGAGGGGCCTTGAGCAGTTTACTTGCAGTCATCTTGTCTAAAAATATAGACAAGCAGTAGACAATCTATTGATTGATTCATTCATACATTCACTTATTCATTCATTTATCCATTTCTAACAACTGAAGGGCTAGAAATAAAATCTGTATTTTCATTTTGAAATGAGTTCAAGACACTGAATTTAAAATTCATTTAATTTTAAATATTCAGGTTCATTAAAGATATAAGGGCAGGTGATCAGCAGCAGGCCTATTACATGACTCTTTGAAAACCTCTCATCCTTTCAGTGCTAATAAGAGTGTGGGCTTTAGAAACAGCAGCAGGAAAACAAGCCGAAATGGTTAGAAACAAAGATTAGAATCTCACAAATGCTTGGATTGACCCCATGACATTTCTAACTGTTCTATTTATTGTGCTATATGTTAGCCAGTTTATTTGAGCGGGGTTATTAGTAACAGACTCATGCACGATCACATTGAGTGTATGAAGCTATTAGCGTTGCCAGATCATTTACATGCAGCAAATGCAGCAGGAGGTTCTCATACACTGCTGTCTACTTTTAATTGGAATTTTGTATTGAAAGTTCCCCTACGAAGGAAATATTTAGCTTCAATTAGACAAAAGGAAACCAATCTAATGCCATTTTTATCCTTATGCTTGATTCAACTCATATTTATTTATTCTACAAATATTGATATATAACTTAAAATCTTCTGTGTGTATATATATATATAGTTCACATAAAATTAATATATTTAAATTTATATGTATAAATATGAATTTAACTTTATATGTGTACATATCTATACATAAAAATAAACAATATGAAGGAAGGATTGTAAAAGAGTGTCTGTGGCTGCATTTTTTTAAGTAAATGATATTGAGAAATTTTGTTCTAGAGAAATTCAAAATAAAATTTCACATCATACCATACTCTAATTTCCAGATGGAGAACTAAAGAAAAATTTTAAATTATAGAATACTGGAGAAAATATAGAAGCATAAAGTGGGTTTGACAAATTACATTTTTAAAAAAATTTGGTACATTACAAATATAATACATTATAGTTATGAACAAATGATGTAAATAATTAAGAAATATTTTTAATAAATATGTGAAGAGTTGATCTCAGTATATATATCTCTTACAAATGAATAAGTAATGATGAAGGACTTAAACAGATGAATTGAAAAGGAATGAAAATGGTCAGGAAATCAAGTTATTCAATATCATTTATAATCAAAGAAATATGTGGGATATTATCACTCTTCCCCCATATTTGTAAACATTTTAAATGTACACAAATAATATTGAATTTTGCTTTCTTCCCATTCTCAGCTAACATTTATAAGTACTAAATATTTGCTAGGCACTTTCCTAAGCACTTTGCATATATTCACTCAATGTAATTTTCATGATACACCTATGAGTTTGGTACCATTATTATCTTCTTTTTATAACTAAAAAAATCAAAGCATTAAGATATTATGCAAGTCTCCCAAAGTCATAAAGCTAAGTGGTGACCTGAGGCTAGACTGTGGATGTTCTGGTTTTGACTTTGAGCTGTCAGCCCCTCCCACTAATTTGCCTCTCAATTCCCAGTTAAGGTCAAGGTGAGACTGTGCCCTTCAAAGTGTATATTGATGGATCACTTCTAGAAACTAGTTAGTATGGAAGCACACATACATCCACGCACGTATTAGTTTCCAAGAACCTTAAGTACATAACACAAAGGAAAACCTATTAATAGGCAGTGAAATCAGGACATACAATTTTCTGTATAGTATGACACTCACATGGAGATGTTAGCCATGAATAAATATAGCTGATTTTTTAAAGCATTTTTTTCTGTTTTATAAATTTCCTAGAATGATTTGTATAACCTTTTAATTCAAAATCTCAGTAAAACCCTATTCAAATGTTAAAATAAAAAATAGTAACACATGGGTTCCTTAAACCTTAGAGGGGTTACAAGTTACAATCACTGACTACAAAAAAATGGGTTATCTCATAAATATTTATCCCTTGTTTACTTGTCCACTTAAGTAGGCTAAAAAAATAAAACCTAAGCCCGTATCATTTGCATTTGACTCACTAATCCAACAAATACTGACTATGGGCATACTATATGCCAGGCATTCTTCTAGGGATATTGCAGCAAACCAAATATAACAAATTTCTGCACTTGTGGAATTTTCATTCCAGCAAGGTGAGACAAACCATAAACAACCATATATGTCATAAACAAAGAAGAAAGCAATAATACGACTAGAGATTTATGGGGGATGCTATTTTTAGAGGATAGTTAGAAAAAGACATCCACATTTAGTGACATCTATGCAAAGACAATAAGATATACAAGAAGAAGTTATTTAAGGAAGAACATTCCACGCAGAAAGAACAGTAAGCATGAAACCCTAGGGTGGGAGTGTGCTTAGTTTGCTGGGGAATGGCAAGGATGTGATACAGTACATGTAAAGTTGGAATGGGGAATGGGGAGGAAGTTGGAGACAAATGTACTCTATGTAGGGCTTTATAGGGCATTGTTAGAACTTTGCATTATACTTTCAATGAGTGTAGGTTTGGACCAGTGGAGTTAAAAGTTCTGACTTAACTTCAAAATGCTCGTTCTGAATATTGGATGGAAAATAGATGCCAGGACATCAAAGATGGAGGCAAGAGACCAGTGAGAAAACTGTTACCACAATCCACATGTGAGATTATTGATACTTAAGCTAGGTTCCTATATAGCCATGGAGAATGTGAGAAAAAATCCAATTTCGTATAGGTTGAGAAGGTAGACCCATTAAGATTCTGTAATGGATTGGAAATTACGTATAAAAAGAGTTTAAAAAAATGAGTCTAGAGAGAGAGAAAAATGATGTCACTTAAATTATAACAACATTTTTTATTTTTCCACATCAGAGTCCTGCACACTTTTTGTCTTGCCCAATTCTGAGGTGACATGGGAAAGTGTCTTCCCTTTGTGATTTCCTAGTATCCCAACTTACCTTTTTGACCAATCCATGAGCCTCTTGGGGAGGGATATTGTTTTACTGTTATTTCTATCTTCAGTACCTAGTACAATATCTGGCATGCAGTAAATAGTACATGTAAGATTTGTTGAATGAATATGCTATTTGCTTAAGTAAGTAAGTAAGTAAGTAAAGTCACTCAGTCGTGTCTGACTCTTTGTGACCCCGTGGATGGTAGCCTACCAGGCTCCTTTGTCCATGGGATTTTCCAGGCAAGTGTACTGGAATGAATGGGTTGCTATTTCCTTCTTCAGGGGATCTTTCCAACCCAGGGATCGAACCGGTGTCTCCAGCATTGCAGGCAGACAGTTTACCATCTGAGCCACCAGAGAAGCGCTTAAATGAGTGGTTAATTAGATGAATAAATAATACTTGGATTTTCTGTGTAATTCACTATGACATTTTATTCTCTTTTCCAGGGTAGGCTCAAATTAATAAATTAATTGTATTTATGTGTTTGATAAGATTTCTTTCATTCTAGGCAGTCTTGAGTTTATTTTTTAAGTTTGTTTACCTAAATTACAAGCCCCTTCCCTGGTGGCTTAGAGGGTAAAGCGTCTGCCTGCAATGCAGGAGACCCAGGTTCAGGAAGAATCCCTGGTGTAGGAAATGGCAACCCACTCCAGTACTCTTGCCTGGAAAATGCCGTGGACGGAGGAGCCTCGTAGGCTACAGTCCACGGGGTCACAAAGAGTCGGACATGACTGAGTGACGACGCATGATGACACAAGCAACATGTAATTGTTAAACTGGTCTCCAGATCCTCTGGCAAAGATCCCAGCATCACAAGCTGAGTCCAGATCAAAATACTAATTCCCTCTAGAGGGGCGTGGAGTCTGTCCTGTGGGAATGACTAAGATGTTATATATCCTGGGACTTCCCTGGTGATCCAGTGGTTAAAACTCTGTGCCTCCACTGCAGGGGAAAGTGAAGTTGCTCAGTCATGTCCGACTCTTTGAGACCCCAAGGACTGTAGCCTACCAGGTTCCACCATCCATGGGATTTTCCAGGCAAGAATACTGGAGTGGGTTGCCATTTCCTTCTCCAGGGGATCTTCCCCACCCAGGGATTGAACCCAGGTCTCCCACATTGTGGGCAGATACTTTGCCTTCTGAGCCACCAGGGAAATCCCTATAAAACCTTCCAAATTTTCCTTTATAGAAAATTTTCTATTTCTTCAATTTTGTGTATCTAGGCAGTTATAACCTCAACTCACAGTTCTATGTTTTATTCCTAACTGATATCAGCTGTGATATCAGTCCTTTTTCCTACTTTTTCCTTCATATTACTTTCTTTTTTTTTTTTTCCGTTTATATGAATTTTTTTTATTTTATTTTTTTTATTATTTTTTAAATTTTTCTTAACTTTACAATATTGTATTACTTTTACTATACATCGAGATGGATCCGCCACCAGAATACACGTGCTCCCCATCCTGAACCCTCCTCCCTCCCCCCTTCCCACACCATCCCTCCAGTTCATCCCAGTGCTCCAGTCCCAGGCATCTGTTATAGGGCATCGTACCTGGACTGACTCGTTTCAGATATGATATTATACATATTTCAATGCTATTCTCCCCAATCGTCCCACCCTCTCCCAGTCCCAGAGTCCAAAAGTCTGTTCTATACATCAGTGTCTCTTTTGCTGTCTCATAAGCAGGGTGATTGTTACCATCTTTCTAAATTCCATATATATGCGTTAGTATACTGTACTTGTGTTTTTCTTTCTGGCTTACTTCACTCTGTATAATAGGCTCCAGTTCCAACCACCTCATTAGAACTGATTCAAATGTATTCTTTTTAATGGCTGAGTAATACTCCATCGTGTATATGTACCACAGCTTGCTTATCCATTCATCTGTGGATGGACATCTAGGTTGCTTCCACGTCCTGGCTATTGTAAACAGTGCTGCTATGAACATTGGGGTACACGTGCCTCTTTCAATTCTGGTTTTCTCAGTGTGTATGCCCAGCAGTGGGATTGCTGGGTCATAAGGCAGTTCTATTCCCAGTTTTTTGAGGAATCTCCATACTGTTCTCCATAGTGGCTGTACTAGTTTGCATTCCCACCAACAGTGTAAGAGGGTTCCCTTCTCTCCGCACCCTCTCCAGCATTTATTGCTTGTGGATTTTTGGATCGCAGCCATTCTGACTGGCGTGTAATGGTATCTCATAGTGGTTTTGATTTGCATTTCTCTGATAATGAGCGATGTTGAGCATCTTTTCATGTGTTTGTTAGCCATCTGTATGTCTTCTTTGGAGAAATGTCTATTAAGTTCTTTGGCCCATTTTTTGATTGGGTCGTTTATTTTTCTGGAATTGAGCTGTAGAAGTTGCTTGTATATTTTTGAGATTAGTTGTTTGTCTGTTGCTTCATTTGCTATTATTTTCTCCCATTCTGAAGGCTGTCTTTTCAGCTTGCCTATAGTTTCCTTTGTTGTGCAGAAGCTTTTAAGTTTGATTAGGTCCCATTTGTTCATTTTTGATTTTATTTCCGATATTCTGGGAGGTGGGTCATAGAGGATCCTGCTGTGATGTAAGTCAGAGAGTGTTTTGCCTATGTTATCCTCTAGGAGTTTTATGGTTTCTGGTCTTATATTTAGCTCTTTAATCCATTTTGAGTTTATTTTTGTGTATGGTGTTAGACAGTGTTCTAGTTTCATTCTTTTACAAGTGCTCAACCAGTTTTCCCAGCACCACTTGTTAAAAAGATTGTCTTTAATCCATTGTATATTCTTGCCGCCTTTGTCAAAGATTAGGTGACCATATGTGCGTGGATTTATCTCTGGACTTTCTATTTTGTTCCATTGATCTATGTTTCTGTCTTTGTGCCAGTACCATACTGTCTTGATGACTGTAGCTTTATAGTAGAGCCTGAAGTCAGGCAGGTTGATTCCTCCAGTTCCGTTCTTCTTTCTCAAGATAGCTTTGGCTATTCGAGGTTTTTTTGTAATTCCATACAAATTGAGAAATTATTTGTTCTAGGTCTGTGAAGAATACTGTTGGTAGCTTGATGGGGATTGCATTGAATCTATAAATTGCTTTGGGTAGTATACTCATTTTCACTATATTGATTCTACCAATCCACGAACATGGTATATTTCTCCATCTATTAGTGTCCTCTTTAATTTCTTTCAGCAGTGTTTTATAGTTTTCTAAATATAGGTCTTTAGATTCTTTAGGAAGATATATTCCTAAGTATTTTATTGTTTTCATTGCAATGGTGAATGGAATTGTTTCCTTAATTTCTCTTTCTATTTTCTCATTATTAGTGTACAGGAATGCAAGGGATTTCTGTGTGTTAATTTTATATCCTGAAACTTTACTGTATTCATTGATTAGTTCTAGTAATTTTCTGGTGGAATCTTTAGGGTTTTCTACGTAGAGGATCATGTCATCTGCAAACAGTGAGAGTTTTACTTCTTCTTTTCCAATGTGGATTCCTTTTATTTCTTTTTCTGCTCTGATTGCTGTGGCCAAAACTTCCAGAACAATGTTGAATAATAATGGTGAAAGTGGGCATCCTTGTCTTGTTCCTGACTTTAGAGGAAATGCTTTCAGTTTTTCACCATTGAGGATAATGTTTGCTGTGGGTTTGTCGTATATAGCTTTTATTATGTTGAGGTATGTTCCTTCTATTCCTGCTTTCTGGAGAGTTTTTATCATAAATGGATGTTGAACTTTGTCAAAGGCTTTCTCTGCATCTATTGAGATAATCATATGGTTTTTATTCTTCAGTTTGTTAATGTGGTGTATTACGTTGATTGATTTGCGGATATTGAAGAATCCTTGCATCCCTGGGATAAAGCCCACTTGGTCATGGTGTATGATCTTTTTAATGTGTTGTTGGATTCTGATTGCTAGAATTTTGTTAAGGATTTTTGCGTCTATGTTCATCAGTGATATTGGTCTGTAGTTTTCTTTTTTTGTGGGATCTTTGTCAGGTTTTGGAATTAGGGTGATGGTGGCCTCATAAAATGAGTTTGGAAGTTTGCCTTCCTCTGCAATTTTCTGGAACAGTTTGAGTAGGATAGGTGTTAGCTCTTCTCTAAATTTTTGGTAGAATTCAGCTGTGAAGCCGTCTGGGCCTGGGCTTTTGTTTGCTGGGAGATTTCTGATTACAGTTTCAATTTCCGTGCTTGTGATGGGTCTGTTAAGATTTTCTATTTCTTCCTGATCCAGTTTTGGAAAGTTGTACTTTTCTAAGAATTTGTCCATTTCTTCCATATTGTCCATTTTATTGCCATATAATTGCTGATAGTAGTCTCTTATGATCCTTTGTATTTCTGTGCTGTCTGTTGTGATCTCTCCATTTTCTTTTCTAATTTTATTGATTTGATTTTTCTCCCTTTGTTTCTTGATGAGCCTGGCTAGTGGTTTGTCAATTTTATTTACCCTTTCAAAGAACCAGCTTTTGGCTTTGTTGATTTTTGCTATGGTCTCTTTTGTTTCTTTTGCATTTATTTCTGCCCTAATTTTTAAGATTTCTTTCCTTCTACTAATCTTGGGGTACTTCATTTCTTCCTTTTCCAGTTGCTTTAGGTGTAGAGTTAGGTTATTTATTTGGCTTTTTTCTTGTTTCTTAAGGTATGCCTGAATTACTATGAACTTTCCCCTTAGGACTGCTTTTACAGTGTCCCACAGGTTTTGGGTTGTTGTGTTTTCATTTTCATTCGTTTCTATGCAGAATTTGATTTCTTTTTTGATTTCTTCTGTGATTTGTTGGTTATTCCGGAGTGTGTTGTTCAGCCTCCATATGTTGGAATTTTTAATAGTTTTTCTCCTGTTATTGAGATTTACTCTTACTAAATTGTGGTCAGAAAAAATGGTTGGAATGATTTCAATTTTTCTGAACTTACCAAGGCTAGATTTATGGCCCAGGATGTGGTCTATCCTGGAGAAGGTTCCGTGTGCACTTGAGAAAAAGGTGAAATTCAGTGTTTTGGGATGAAATGTCCTATAGATATCAATTAGTTCTAACTGGTCTATAGTGTCATTTAAAGTTTGTGTTTCCTTGTTAATTTTCTGTTTTGTTGATCTATTCATTGGTGTAAATGGGGTATTAAAGTCTCCCACTATTATTGTGTTATTGTTTATTTCTCCTTTCATACTTGTTAGTATTTGTCTTACATATTGCGGTGCTCCTATGTTGGGTGCATATATATTTATAATTGTTATATCTTCTTCTTGGATTGATCCTTTGATCATTATGTAGTGACCTTCTTTGTCTCTTTTCACAGCTTTTGTTTTAAAGTCTATTTTATCTGATATGAGTATTGCTACTCCTGCTTTCTTTTGGTCCCTATTTGCATGGAAAATCTTTTTCCAGCCCTTCACTTTCAGTCTGTATGTGTCCCCTGTTTTGAGGTGGGTCTCTTGTAGACAACATATGTATGGGTCTTGTTTTTGTATCCATTCAGCCAGTCTCTGCCTTTTGGTTGGGGCATTCAACCCATTTACATTTAAGGTAATTATGGATAAATATGATCCCGTTGCCATTTACTTTGTTGTTTTGGGTTTGAATTTATATATCCTTTTTGTGTTTCCTGTCTAGAGAAGGTCCTTTAGTATTTGTTGGAGGTCTGGTTTGGTGGTGCTGAATTCTCTCAGCTTCTGCTTGTCTGTAAAGGTTTTGATTTCTCCTTCATATTTGAATGAGATCCTTGCTGGGTACAATAATCTGGGCTGTAGGTTCTTTTCTTTCATCACTTTAAGTATGTCTTGCCATTCCCTCCTGGCTTGAAGAGTTTCTATTGAAAGATCAGCTGTTAGCCTTATGGGAATTCCCTTGTGTGTTATTTGTTGTTTTTCCCTTGCTGCTTTTAAGATTTGTTCTTTGTGTTTGATCTTTGTTAATTTGATTAATATGTGTCTTGGGGTGTTTCGCCTTGGGTTTATCCTATATGGGACTCTCTGGGTTTCTTGGACTTGAGCGATTATTTCCTTTCCCATTTTAGGGAAGTTTTCAACTATTATCTCCTCTAGTATCTTCTCATGGTCTTTCTTTTTGTCTTCTTCTTCTGGAACTCCTATGATTCGAATATTGTAACGTTTAAGATTGTCCTGGAGGTCTCTGAGATTGTCCTCATTCCTTTTAATTCGTTTTTCTTTTTTCTCCTCTGATTCATTTAATTCTGCCATTCTATCTTCTAATTCACTAATTCTATCTTCTGCCTCTGTAATTCTACTATTTGTTGCCTCCAGAGTGTTTTGGATCTCATTTATTGTATTATTCATTATATATTGACTCTTTTTTATTTCTTCTAGGTCCTTGTTAAATCTTTCTTGCATCTTCTCGATGCTTTTCTCCAGGCTATTTATCCATGATTCCATTTTGCTTTCCAGGCTTTGGATTAATTTCACTATCATTATTCGAATTCTTTATCAGGTAGGTTCGCTATTTCTTCCTCTTTTGTTTGGTTTGGTGGGCATTTATCCTGTTCCTTTACCTGCTGGGAATTCTTCTGTCTCTTCATCTTGTTTAAAATGCTGAGTTTGGGGAGTCCTTACTGTATTCTGGCAGTCTGTGGAGTTCTCTTTATTGTGGCTTTTCTGCACTATATGTGGGTTTGTACTGGTGGCAAGTCGAGGTTTCTTGTTTATGGAAGCTTGTTTCAATGTTCTGGTGGGTGGGGCTGGATTTCTTTTCTCTGGGGTGCAGTGGAGTGTCTAGTGGTGAGTTATGAGATGTCTATGGTTTTGAGGTCGCTTTGTGTAGCCTGTGACTTGGAGCTCAGGGTTGTGTTCTTGTTTTTCTAGAGGTTTTTCTTGGTATGTCTTGCCGTGGAACTTGCTGGTCTTTGTGTGATGCTTGGTTTCAGTGTAGGTATGGAGGCATTTGATGAGCTCCTGTCAATTAATGTTTCGTGGGATCAGGGTTTGGACTTAAGCCTCCTGCTTCCTGTTATCTGTCTTATTTTTGCAGTAGTCTCAAAAAGTTCGTCTTCTATATTGCATTCCACAACTAGACTGCTCAGAGATGTTCACGGAGTTATACGGAGAAGGAGAAAGGGAGGAGGGAGATAGAGTTGGTCAGGCGGATAAAAGGAGGGAGTGTCAAGGAGAGAGACAGATCCAGTCAGTAATCAGTAAAGAAAAGAACAAAGGAGAGAAAAAAAGCCAAGGACAAAAAGAAAAAAGAGAAAAAAAAAAAGAAAACACACACAAAAAAAAACCAAAACAGGGTGGCAAAAGTTATATCTAACAGTGGAGATTAAAGAAGTACTAGAGGATAAAAACATAAAAATAAAAGAAACAAAAACAAGAAAAAAAAAAACACACACACACAAAAAAAAACCAAAACAGGGTCGCAACAGTTATATCTAACAGTGGAGATTAAAGAAGTACTAGAGGATAAAAACATAAAAATAAAAGAAACAAAAACAAGAAGAAAAAAAAGAAAAAAATTAAAAGGAAAGAGAAAAAAAAAAATTTTTTTTTCCTTTCTCCCTCCTCTTCTTTTCAATAAAAAAATAATAAAATTTTTAAAAAAAACATATATTAAAATAAGAAAAAAAAAAGGAAATAATGTTGGTAAAAATAGTAACAATATGTATAAGAGTTTCTCTTTTATTGCTGTGGGTTCAGTTCATTTTCGGCTAGTTCCTTGTTCCGGCTTAAGTTTCTCAAGATCTATAGGCCCTTTTCTCTGTAGTTGGTCTGTATAGTCCTTTGTTCTGTGCGCGGGCCCCGCAGTGTCTTGGGCCTGGGCCGGCCTCTTCTGTGGATGGTGCCGCAGTCTGGTCTGCCAGCCCGAACCACTCCCGGCGGGGAACGGCCCGCGCAGCCCCAGCTGGCGGGGGGCGGCGGCGAAGGGATGGTTCGCACGGGAACGGAACGGTCGGCGGTGGGTGTCGACCTGCTCGGGAGCCCCCGGTGTAGGGGGGGGGGGGGGGTGGGTGCGCGCCCGCGCGGGAGCGGCTGGCGGCAGGGGGGAGGGGAGCGCCCCTCGAGGGTGCTTCCCACGGGGGAGCGACAGGCGGCGTTGGAGCAGCCCGCAACGTCTCCCCGCCCAGCCCCGGCTTGCTACTGGCGGAAGCGGGTGTTTGCGATGATGCCTTCCCGCTGCGGAAGCTACCGCAGGGCTCATAGTCTGTGGGTCTTAATTGTTCATTTGTTTTCCTCCCTGTTATGATATTCTCCGTGCTTTCTCGGTTGGCACAGACTCTACAGGGAGAGTTTCCCGGTGTTTGGAAACTTTTCTTTCCCTTTCCAGTCTCCCTTCCCCGGACAGAGGTCCGCCCCTCCCTCTTTGTCCCTCTCTGGCTTCTATATTCTTTCCTACCTCCTTTAGAGGGGAGTGAGTTGCTTTTCTCAGTGTCCGATGTTCTCTGCCAGCATTCCGAAGCTGTTTGAGGAATTTACTCTGCGTTTAGATGTCCCCTTGATGAATTTGTGGAGGAGAAAGTGTATTCCCCGTCCTAATCCTCCGCCATCTTAACCGGAACCTCATATTACTTTCTAATTATTTTCCCCACCATAAACTTCAGAATTCATTAGATCATTCCTCTTAGAAAGAACTTAAGATCTTCAGTCAAGGGATACTGCCCATGTTCCTCAGCCTGACTTCTAGGCATCTTCAATTCTGGCCAGTATTTAGAGAATGGTTACCTATGCAAGATGTCTCCATATTACCTTGCCTTTCTTCTCCAACTGTATTCCTCAAATTCTCCTGTTATAGGTATTATTATTATACCTATTATTATTATAGGTATTATACTGTATTATTATTTCTGTCTTTTATTTGATATCTTTTCTTGGTGAGCAAACCTTTGAACTCCTTTTGATCAATCTGAAAGCTGCATAACCTTTCAGACTGTGCTCTACCAGCCATCTCAGCCTATTCCTGCCTCAGCTCTCCTAAATACATGATGTACCGCAGACATTTCAAACCTTTAAAACTTTTATGATATTGTGAAGTTCCTACATTTTTCATATGATTTTTTTATTTCCAATTAGACTATAAGTGCCTTGAAGGCAGAGAATACATATCTTCTTTATTTTCTATTCACAGTTTTTTGTTGTGACCTCAGCACATGGTTTAACATACTATGAATTGTTAGTAAATGTATATTGCCTTGATTTAAGAAGTATAATAGTAGATGTTAAACAGCTTTTATATCAAATTCTGTGTGACACTCAGGAGCAAGGTTGTATATTATAGGATTGGTGGTTAGCAGCCATTACCCAAGCATCACCTTGTGACCACAGATTTACTTTCATTGAGCTTCTTGTTGAAGAGTCGATCTTAGTCTGTGACCTCAAATGTTATGAATCAAGCTTTATAAATTATATGAAAATCCAATAATGATCCCCATTGTCTATTTATGACTTTTGGTATGATGAATTGCAGAGTCAGTATAGACTGGTAACAGCAGAACAGAGATTTCAGACTCAGACTGGAAGTAAAATCCAAGATACATATTTATTTACTCTAAGAACAGGTGATATTGTTTCTCTAGTCCACTGTTTTCTTTTCTGTACCATAGTACAGATGATAATACTTGCTATTTTATAGGATTGTAATGAGACATGCATGTAAGGCATGTAAAACAATGCTTGACACTTGGGAGTCATCAATAAATTTTAGGAATTATTTCTGTCACTGTTATCATCTTTATTTTTGTTATTAAGGTACTGCCGCTGCTGCTGCTAAGTCACTTCAGTCGTGTCCGACTCTGTGTGAACCCCTAGACAGCAGCCCACCAGGCTCCGCCATCCCTGGGATTCTCCAGGGAAGAACACTGGAGTAGGTTGCCATTTCCTTCTCCAATGCATGAAAGTGAAAAGTGAAAGGAAAGTCACTCAGTTGTGTCTGACTCTAGCGACCCCAGCCTACCAGGCTCCTTCATCCATGGGATTTTCCAGGCAATAGTACTAGAGTGGGGTGCCATTGCTTTCTCCATATTAAGGTACAACAAGGCCTAATTTAGTCAGACTATATTATAATGATGCAAATCACATTAAAATAATTGTCAACTCATAAGCCAAGAGAATAAGAATTGAGGATGATAGACCTCCAAAAATGTAATTATCAAAAAGCTTTCTTTATGTCATATTCAATTGTAGAGCAAACCAAATTTTGAAAGTTGTATGTAAAATAAGGTAGACTAGAAACCACAAGTTCATCCTGTTGGTAATGATACAAGAATTGATTAAAAATAAATAGAGAAGAGAAGTAAAAAACAAGAAAAACTAGAAAAATTGGAGATCATTTAGTATAAGTAGCATTGCATATTATGAAATAAGATCTTGAGGATATCATTTCTTATACCAAAACACTATAATTGATGTATTAAATTACCATGAACTCTCACAAAAGGTAAAATTATTTATGATAAACACTGTTTAAGAAGATAAAACATAATAGATATTTCTGCCAAATAGAACATTTTATTGACTTGGAAAGCAGCTAGTATATCCAGCTAAAACAGACATTGGGCACACAAATTTATATCTCCTCCTCCTGAAATGCCACTAAAATAATAGTAATGGAATTTTTTAAATGGGTATAAAACAAGTGGACAAAAAGCTGAGAGAGGAAAGAGAAAAAGGAACAGAATTTTATTAACTGGAAAGTACATAGACAAGTGGAAATGACCTAGCAGATCCAAGGAAGTTGACTTCTATTATTAGTTGTGGTAAAGACAACTGATTTGCAAATAAAATTTCTCCAAAGTGTCAGGTTTTAGTTACTTGATATCAACTTATCTCTAGTGAGTTGTAGAAAGTGAAAGTGAATTCGCTCAGTTGCGTCCAACTGTTTGTGACCCCATGTAATGTAGCCCAGATCAGATCAGATCAGTCGCTCAGTCGTGTCCGACTCTTTGCGACCCCATGAACTGCAGCACGCCAGGCCTCCCTATCCATCACCAGCTCTCGGAGGTCACCCAGACTCACATTCATCGAGTCAGTGATGCCATCCAGCCATCTCATCCTCTGTCGTTCCCTTCTCCTCCTGCCCTCAATCCCTCCCAGCATCAGAGTGTTCTCCAATGAGTCAACTCTTCGCATGAGGTGGCCAAAATACTGGAGTTTCAGCTTGAGCATCATTCCATCCAAAGAAATCCCAGGTCTGATCTCCTTCAGAATGGACCGGTTGGATCTCCTTGCAGTCCAAGGGACTCTCAAGAGTCTTCTCCATCACCACAGTTCAAAAGCATCAATTCTTCGGCGCTCAGCCTTCTTCACAGTCCAGCTCTCACATCCATACATGACCACCAGGATCCTATGTCCATGGGGTTTTCCATAGAAGAGTACTGGACTGGGTTGCCATTTCCTTCTCCAGAGGATCTTTCTGACCCAGGGATCAAACCTGGGTCTCCCACACTGTAGGCAGATGCTTTTACCATCTGAGCCACCAGGGAAGTTGTAGAGGTACCCCAATTATTTATGTATCTATTTTCATTGGAGTATAATTGCTGTACAAGGTTCTGTTAGTTTCTGCTGTACAATGAAGTGAATTGGCTATATGTATTCATGGGTCCTTTTCCTCTTGAACATCACTTCAACCCTTCCCTCTATCCTACCCCTCTAGGTCATCACGAAGCACCAAGTTGAGCTCCCTGTGCTATTCAGCAGCTTCCCATTATCTATTAATATTTTACACAGTGTAGTACAAAAAAGATCTTCACGACCCAGATAATCATGATGGTGTGATCACTCCCCTACAGCTAGACATCCTGAAATGTGAAGTCAAGTGGGCCTTAGAAAGCATCACTACGAACAAAGCTAGTGGAGGTGATGGAATTCCAATTGAGCTATTTCAAATCCTGAAAGATGATGCTGTAAAAGTGCTACACTCAACATGCCAGCAGATATGGAAAACTCAGCAGTGGCCACAGGCCTAGAAAAGGTCAGTTTTTATTCCAATCTCAAAGAAAGGCAATGCTAAAGAATGGTCAAACTACCGCACAATTGCACTCATCTCATGTGCTAGTAAAGTGATGCTTACAATTCTCCAAGCCAGGCTTCAGCAATATGTGAACTGTGAACTTCCAGATGTTCAAGCTGGTTTTAGAAAAGGCAGAGGAACCAGAGATCAAATTTCCAATATCCACTGGATCATTGAAAAAGCAAGAGAGTTCCAGAAAAACATCTATTTCTGCTTTATTGACTATGCCAAAGCCTTTGACTGTGTGGATCACAATAAATTGTGGAAAATTCTTAAAGAGGTGGGAATATCAGACCACCTGACCTGCCTCTTGAGAAATCTGTATGCAGGTCAGGAAGCAACAGTTAGAAGGGGACGTGGAACAACAGACTGGTTCCAAATAGGAAAAGGAGTACGTCAAGGCTGTATATTGTCACCCTGCTCATTTAACTTACATGCAGATTACATCATGAGAAATGCAGGGCTGTAGAAAGCACAAACTGGAATCAAGATTACTGGGAAAATTATCAATAACCTTAGATGTGCAGATGACACCACCCTTATGGCAGAAAGTGAAGAGGAACTAAAAAGCCTCTTGATGAAAGTGAAAGAGGAGAGTGAAAAAGTTGGCTTAAAGCTCAACATTCAGAAAATGAAGATCATGGCATCCAGTCTGATCACTTAATGGGAAATTAATGGGGAAACAGTGGAAACAGTGGCTGACTTTATTTTTCTGGGCTCCAAAATCACTGCAGATGGTGATTGTAGCCATGAGATTAAAAGACGCTTACTCCTTGGAAGAAAAGTTATGACCAACCTAGACAACATATTAATAAGCAGAGACATTACTTTGTCAATGCTGCTACGTCCCTTCAGTCGTGTCTGACCCTGTGTGACCCCATAGTCAGCAGCCCACCAGGCTCCCCTGTCCCTGTGATTCTCCAGGCAAGAACCCTGGAGTGGGTTGCCATTTCCTTCTCCAATGCATGAAAGTGAAAATTGAAAGTGAAGTCGCTCAGTCATGTCCGACTCTTCATGACCCCATGGACTGCAGCCTACCAGGCTCCTCCATCCATGGGATTTTCCAGGCAAGAGTATTGGAGTGGGGTGCCATCGCCTTCTCCTATAAGGTCCATCAATTCAAGGCTCTGGTTTTTCCAGTAGTCATGTATGAATGTGAGTTGTACTATAAAGAAAGCTGAGCACCGAAGAATTGATGCTTTTGAACTATAGTGTTGGAGAAGACTCTTAAGAGTCCCTTAGACTGCAAGGAGATCCAACCAGTCCATCCTAAAGGAGATCAGTCCTGGATGTTCATTTGAAGGACTGATGTTGAAGCTAAAACTCCAATACTTTGGCCACCTGATGTGAAGAATTGACTGATTTGAAAAGATATTAATGCTGGGATAGATTGAAGGCAGGAGGAGAAGTGGATGATAGAGGATGAGATGGTTGGATGGCATCACCAACTCAATGGACATGGGTTTGGGTGGACTCCAGGAGTTGGTGATGGACAGGGAGGCCTGGCATGCTCAGTTCATGGGGTCGCAAAGAGTCAGACACGACTGAGGGACTGAACTGCACTGAACACAGTAGTGCATATACGTCAGTCCTACTCTCCCAATTTGTCTCATCCTTCCCTTCCCCCTCTGTGTCCATTCTCCATATCTATGTGTCTATTCCAGTTGTTCAATGTTAGCCCTGGAAAGTTAACTCCTCAATTCTGGCCCATATTTGAGTGTAGGCTAAGGTACCAAGTCAGAGGACAAAAAGACATGTGAAGAGAACATGAAATGGAATGATATCAGTGCAAGGTAAGTCTGAGATCACAGGCCACATTTTATCCCACTTTAGCTGAAATCAGAGAAGTAGAGAGACTTTAAATTAAGACAGCAATGATGGCTGCCACAGATCCCTACAATTCAGGGTGAGAGAGCTCTTTCCTGAGATAGTATCAAGTCACAATTCTTCAGAAGAGTTCTTCAGCAAGGCAAACTGGATAGATTATCTTGACTTTTTTTTTTTTTTTTTTGCTATTTAGACAAACATACATATGCCATTACTCTTCCTAGAAATGCATATTTTTTTTTAGTTTTTTTAATATAAATTTATTTATTTTAATTGGAGGCTAATTACTTTACAATATTGACTTTTTAACATAACTGAAGACACAACTGATGGGAGAGAGTAGGCTTAGAAAATGTACTTATAGATTATATCTGTAAAAAAATAGAAAACTAAGGAAAAATATTAATTCCAGAGAATACTACTATTGGGCATTAAATTGGAATTTTCCAAGCTAGAATACTGGAGTGGGTTGCCATTTCCTTCTTCAGGGGATCTTTCTGACTTAGGGATAGAACCCACATCTCTTGCGTCTCTTGAATTGGCAGGAAGATTCTTTACCTCTAGTACCATCCGGGAACCCAAAGGATAACATCATTAGCATACATGCACACTCATGCCTCAATAGTGAGTATTATTTACATGGTAATAACAATATAAATACTGAATACTGAGCTAACTAAAATTATGATATAACTACATTAAAAGTTGTAGGTAATGGGAGTATTCATTTGGGGGGGTCAATGAAAGAATGAAGTGCCAATAGAGTAAGTAAAATGTTAGAAGTAGCAATATAAATACAACTTCCCTGGTGGCTCAGACAGTAAAGGATCCGCCTGCAATGCAGGAGACCCAGCTTCGATCTTCGAGTCAGGAAGATCCCCTGGAGAAGGAAATGGCAACCCATTCCAGTATTCTTGCCTGGAGAATCCCATGGACAGAGGTTGCAAAGAGTCAGGCATGACTTAACGACTAACACATTAGACATTGGACCCTTGAACATTTCAGTGGGATGGGGGTTACTGAAGAGAGGTTTTATAGGTACTTATCCTCCCCACAGTTAAAAATCATGTATAACTCGTAATCAGTCCCCTGCATCCTTGATTTCTCCACATCCATTCCAGATTTAACCAACTGTGAATCCTGTAAACTCCCATTGTTTAAGAGTCACCTGTATATCATTTAGAAATATGGAATACATCAAGAAGTAATGTGAATATTTTCATTTGTCTGCATGGCCAAGGCTTTCTGAACAGTGTAACAGAAGATATAAAATGTTTTTTTCCCAAACTGCTTTTTATACCATTAAGTGTGGAAACTACTTGTCCTTCATCTTAGAACTCTCTGGTCCCGCTAAAAGGCAATTAGGGAAATAAAACTTTTATCTCCCACAAAGACAAGACTTATATTTGAGGGTAGATGTCTTCTTCTCTTTCCTTAAAAAGATTCTTTGTCTTGTTATTGTCTCTTCCTCTGTCTCTTGCTGGAGGGGAGGAGGAATATATGTTATATCTCCTATATAATCTCCCAATTTCATAATTTCTGGAATCAGATATACAGATACCTCCTGCCCCCAACACACACACACACACACACACACACACACACACATATGCAGCAAAGTGATATCTTCCATCATCTTGTTGCCTTGTGGATGAAAATAGAATGTGGAGAACTGAACAAGGTATTCTGTAGGGAAATAATAGGTCTGCCTATGGTACTAAAACCTAATGTTTACTGTTAGGATAAAATTAATTTGTATAAGTGAAAAAACTTACAAGAATCATCTAAAATAATTGAATTTGGTTATTTCAAAATTGGTTAATAGAATTGATATCAATGATATCAAGACTCTTTTTCTTATTACAAGCCTTTATATCTCTTTGACTCAAAACTGTGTGTGTAATTTTAATAGTGAACTTTGAATTAAAATTTTAAATGATCACCTATAAACCTCATTATCACAAAAAAGGGTAACTATTTGACATTGACCTTAAAATCAGCACTTGTACAATGTTTACACAGCAGTTTGGTTTTACTTTTACTGAATTGTATCTTACCAAGAATGAATTAACCTGCATGACACACTTGTGGTTTAACACATGAATTCAAGACCTTTATGGTTAAAGGAGCTGAGCTCATACTGCAATTATTTAAGTACGGACACAAATACCCTTTGAAGAGTGCCTTGGGATTTTTTCATTTCCACTGGGTCAAACCTTTCCTCTCCAGGACCTTTTGCTGCAGATGTAATTGCAGTTTATCAAGGCGGTTAGTCATACACAAAGGATTTCTGAGATACCAGTTTGAGAAGGTCTGCACAGTATTTTTCTAGCTATCAGCTATATAACTTGGTGACACAAAGATTTTATTCTTGTCCCACATTTTTTCTTCTTAACTTTGAATAGTACTTCTTTGTGTATTATAGTTATCTCAACAGCTTTTGTTGAAAAATAGATGAAAATTGTCTAAGGAACTGTTAATACATTTTGATATTAACATGAAATCTGCTGCTTCAGAGATGAAGATTGCTAAATAATAAGTAATGTGAATTTCCAAAATTTGCTGCCAATCTGAAGTTAATACATATACAGAACTTATTGCTCCTCGCATAAGTGCTATTTTTTCCTATAACTAAGATATTTGATAGATATTTAACTTTATTTTGGGGAGTCTTGAAAACTAAGTTTTGGGGAAGTTTCCTTCAGTGATATCCCATTTTCTCTGTAAAATTTAATATTGCTTTTTATATTTATATTTCCATGTAGTAGCTGTGATTAAAAGTATTCTGAGAAAAATTTATTTTAAAATATTGTATCAGCATTGCCATGATTTATTTGTCAGGTGAAGAGTAGAGATAATAGCTAGAGGGGATAACAGAATAAAGCAATTGGTAAAAAAAAATTTTTTTCTTTTGGGATAATTTTAGATTTACAGAAAAAAATTACATAGAGAGCAGAGACTTGTGTTGGTTGAAATAAAAATATACAACATAAGAACTATGAGTTTTAGTTTTATGCTGAGGACTACTCCATGAGTGACAGCCTCTCAGATAGCTCTGAGGAACTGCTCCAAAAAGGAAAAGGGAAGGGGTTGATATATATATGATTTTGGTGAAGGAGTGCATGCAATCAAGCATATATCTCAGTAAAAGAATACTGTTAATCACTAGCAACTCAGTTAATGATGTTAGTGCTTTTCTTATATGGGAAGATACAAGAATCCAGGTTCATAAAAAATTTTCTCCTGAAATATTTCTAATTATCTAAGGATTTGTTTTCCCAAGCACAGAGTGCCTCATCCTGATCTTTCCCTGAATTCCTTTCAGGGTGTATTGTAGGTCAGTGACTGCTGTGGCCATTGACTTCATTCTTATGGAGCCACATTCTTTGTTTTACAGTTGCTATAAACCCTGCATCCTGTTTCAGTTTCCCCTATTGTTGGTAGCTTCCACTGCCATGTACCTTTTTCAAAACTAAGAAAATGGTACTGATACTTTGTGCTGTGCTTAGTCGCTCAGTCATGTCTGACTCTTTGCAACCCCATGGACTGTAGCCAGCCAGGCTCCTCTGTCCATGGGGATTTTTCAGGAAAGAATACTGGAGGGGATTGCCATGTGCTCCTCCAGGGGATCTTCTGAACCCAGGGATCGAACCCAGGTCTCCCACATTGCAGGTGGATTCTTTACTATCTGAGCCACCAGGGAAGCCCAAGAATACTGGCGTGGGTAGCCTATCCCTTCTCCAGGGGACCTTCCTGATCCAAGAATCTAACATGGGTCTCCTTCATTACAGGTGGATTCTTTACCAGCTGAGCTACCAGGGAAGCCCACTAATATTTTACTATTAACTAAATACTTCATTTTATTAGGATTTTACCATTTTTTTCCATTATATATATTTTTTATCTTCCAGAAAGCAATCCAGTCTAACATATGCCATTTAGTAATCTTGTCTCCTTAGTTTCCTCTGGTCTTTAATGGTTTCTCAGTCTTTGCTGTATTTGGTGGCCTTGACAGTTTTAGAGTGCCAGTCAAGTATTTTGTAGAGTTTACGTCAGTTTGGTTTTGTCTGATATATCATTTCTCACGATTAAACTGGAGTTATGTACTGTCATAAAGAATGCTATAGAGATGTGTGTTTTTCATCCCTTTGTATTAGGGGTACATGATATCCACATGGTGTCATTGGTCCTGTTTCTTAGGTAGATAGACTTTGCTAGGTTTTTGTGCTATAAGGTTACTATTATTCCCTTTCCAGTTTCTATTATTTAGAAATGAGTCACTAAGTCCAGCCCATACTCAATGGAAGTACAGGTATGAGAATTAAACTCCACCTCCACTTATGACAAATTTGTCTCTTTACTTTTTATATATTTATTCAATAAATTTATTTATTTAATAAATACAGACTCATGTATGTTTATTTTACAATTTAGGTTATAATCCAACACTACATTTTCCCCTAACTTTGGCCATTAAGAGCTCTTTCAAGATTTGCTCAGTGTCTTCTTAACATGGCCAAATGGAGTTACTTTTAAAGCATTTTCTTACTTTGTGATACTTCTAGACACTCTAGATCCTTGTTATATTTCTACTGTTCAACTCTACCCTCAAGGAAGAAGCCCTGGTTTCTTGAAATGGAGAGTGGTACTAGAAACCAAAATCTGAGAATTGGGTATAAAATGATTGTTTTAAAAGAATATGGACAATAAGTACATCTGGTTAAGAGAGAAAAGTTGCAGTGTAGGAGACTAAAATAATAAAAGAAAATGGTACAACTGAAGATATAAATAATAGGTAATAGGAATTAATAGATAGCAAAAATAGTTGGGGAGACATTAAGTAAAAGGCATCACTCATGTTTCTGATATTTAAGGGAAGAATGAGTGAGTCAGACATAGCTTGAAATGGAATTGATGGCAAGAAAGAAAATATATATGAAGTTTCCTTATATTTATTTTATTAATTCATTTCATTTCATTTTATTTTGGAAATTAAGTTCTATCCAAAACCACTGATGTTGAATATGAGATTGAAGGCTTGACTTGATCAGAAAGGATTTTGAACAGTTGATGGAATGATTATGCTAAGTAGCAGGGGTGATGTTCATTTGAAGTTAGAAAAGCTAGCAGTCAGATTAGTTTTTTGTTTCTCCAAGAATGCTCTGTAGGATGCAAGAAAAAGAAGGAAAAAGGTGAATTTAATGGTGTGATTTTGATAATGATAGATATTAAGTATTTGTAAACATAATGAAGTGTTTTCCAAAACAGAATTTTTAAACCCTGTCACTTTTACATTTTCAGGAAATTTGCATGCTGGTTTATAACCTCTTGGTAGCTTGAAATCCATCCTGGTGGGAGTGTTTATATCATAGGCATTGGAAAAAAACAAATCAGGCCTTTCTTTCCCCAGAGATGGTTGTTGAACACATACCACTGCTTTTTCTCCTCTCACCCTACTTTTGAAAAGGTTATCTGTATCTTTTGCTCAATTGTGCCAACCTGAAGAAACCACCAAGGAAGATTAATGGTATTCTCATGAAACAAATAGGTAATTTGCAACTCAATATCACTCTGGGAGCGGGCATGGTAGATGGACTTGTTTATAAATCAGTTGTACTTAAGAGGGTCAGATGAAATGAGCCTTTAGGGGAGAAGGGAAAACTCAAGGATCTGGGGAGATTCTAACACTTCTCTAGTCCCAGATTCAGTGGTCACAGTTCTGAACTGATGGCAGATAATCTGAGGTGAAGACAAAAATTGAGGCTCAACATCCATGAAAAAGCAGAACTTTTACTTTGGATTAAAATCAGATCAGTAATTGACAATGAATTGAAGTGTGTTAACAATTAACTAAAAAAAGGAGCTTTTGTGGTAATAGTTATTCTATGTCTTGACTGTATTGGTGGCAATATGATTTTATTGTTATTGTTCAGTCACTAAGTTGTGTCTGACTCTTTATGACCCCATGGACTGTAGCACACCAGACTTCCCTGTCCATCACTATCTCTTGGTGTTTGTTCAAACACATGTCCATTGAGTCCATGATGCTATTTGACCACCTCATGCTCTGCTGCCTCCTTCTCCTCCTGCCCTCAACCTTTCCCAGCATCAGGGTATTTTCCAATGAATCAGTTTTTCACATTATATGGCCCAAGTATTGGAGCTTCAGGATCATTCTTTCCAAAGAATATTCAGTGTTGATTTCCTTTAGGATTGACTGGTTTGATCTCCTTGCAGTCCCGGGGACTCTTAAGAGTCTCCACCAGCCCCACAATTTAGAGCATCTGTTTTTTAGTGCACAGCTTTCTTAACGGTCCAACTCTCACATCTGTACAAGGCCATTGGAAAAACCATAGCCTTGATGATACAGACCTTTGTCAGCAAAACGATGTCTCTACTTTTTAATATGCTGTCTAGGTTTGTCATAACTTTCCTTCCAAGGAGCAAGCCTCTTTTAATTTCATGACTACAGTCACAATCTTCAGTGATTTTGGAGTCCAAGAAAATAAAATCTGTCACTGTTTCTAATTTTTTCCCATCTATTTGCCATGAAGTGATGGGACAGGATGCTATGATCTTAGATTTTTGAATGTTGAGTTTTAAGCCAGCTTTTTCACTCTCCTCTTTCACCCTCACCAAGAGGTTCCTTACTTCCTCTTGACTTTCTGCCATCAGAGTGATTATCATCTGCATATCTGAGGCTGTTGATATTTCTCTTGGTAACCTTGATTTCAAATTGTGATTCATCCAGCCTAGCATTTTGCATGATATACTCTGCATATGTTAAAATAAGCAAGAGGATGATATATAGCCTTGTTCTATACCTTTCCCGATTTGAAACCAGTCAATTGTCCCATGTCCAAGTCTAACTGTTGGTTCTTGACCTGCATACAGGTTTCTTAGGAGGAAGGTAAGGTGGCCTGGTATTCCCATCTCCTTAAGAATTTTCCAGTTTGTTGTGATCCACAAGGTTATTCCATTATCTTGATTGTGTTTGTGGCAACGTGACTATAGCTGTCCAAATTCATGTAAGTGTCCAGCTAACAAGGTGAATTTTACTATATGTGAATTTTATCTTGAACCTATTTGGAAATTATAAAACATGGGCAAAGGTATACTACTAGGTGATAGCAGATTGAAAGAAAGCAGAGCTCATAATCATACCTCTCAAGGCAGAAATCAGATAAAAAATCAAAGAGATAAATAAGCATACTTAATAATCTTAAAGGTTATATATCTCAAACTGCTTAAGAGATGAATACTTATGTGTAAACTAACACAGCAACAGTTCTCATAAAGCATAAAATCAAAAAATTCAAAGGAAAATACACAGGAATGCAACTTACAAACAAAAGAATAATGACACCTGTCCTCCTGAAAATAAAACTCAAATAGGATATTCTACCAGAAGACAACAACAACAAAATGTTAAGAAATGTTTGGGTGAAAATTGAAGAGTAAAATTTTAAAATGCTTTCAAACTAATGATACAGTATGATATATAAAAAGTCTGTGGGGTAGCAGTAGAACAACCACCAAAAAAAAAAAAAATATATATATATATAAATACCTATATAAGTAAAACAAACTTCCTCAAAAGAATTAAACACTCAGTACAATAAGCTAAGGAAAAAGTAAAGTAGAAAGAAAGAAAGTAGAAAGAATTAATAAAGACAAAAGTTAATGAGTTGGAAAACATAAAAACAATAGAATCAACGAATAAATGTAAAAGCTGGTTTCTTTCAGAAAAGGTATACAAAACTATTTAAAAGCAACCAAGCACTGTTTTTGACAGATAAACCACTAGCTAATTTATCAAAATAAAAATTGGAGCCAAGGAAAGGTAAGCATTAAAATTCATATTGTGGTAAAATCTTCAGGAAAAAAATAACCATTTCTACAAACACACAAAGAATTGCAAGGAGAAAAAACAAACAGGGGGTAGTTAGATGGTTAAGAAGAACCTTTTAACCATTTAAACCAAAGAACTTTATTTGATGTCTACCTTAAGCAAGCAGCCAACCAACTAACCAACCAAACAAAAAACAAAACTGGAAAAAAAATGAGAGAAGTGGGACATTTGTGCAAACACTAAATAAATAAGAAATTGTTTTTAGGTATGATGGTAGCATTTAAAATTATATTTCAAGATGAGTCATTGTTTTCTGAGTTCAACACTGAAATATTTATAAGAGATGAAGTGATAATCCCACATTGTGGAGTGAAGAGGGAGAGGAAAGTGAAATGACAGATGAAACAGGAATTCCTGAGTTGATAAAATTATTGACAGTAGAAGAGGGCTGGGGGAAGGCAATGGCACCCCACCCCAGTACTTTTGCCTGGAAAATCCCATGGATGAAGGATCCTGGTAGGCTCCAGGCCATGGGGTCGCTAAGAGTCGGACACGACTGAGCGACTTCACTTTCACTTTTCACTTTCATGCATTGGGGAAGGAAATGGCAACCCACTCCAGTATTCTTGCCTGGAGAACCCCAGGGACGGGGGAGCCTGGTGGGCTTCCGTCTATGGGGTCGCACAGAGTCGGACACGACTGAAGCGACTTAGCAGCAGCAGCAGAAGAGGGCTACATGTAGTTTCAATACATCAGTCTCTTTACTTTTCTATAATATATGCTTAGTGATTTCCATAAGAAGTTGACAATTGTATGGAATTTAAGACTTCTCAAGTTTTAGCATGCTACAAAGATGAGGCAGAATTAGGATGTGCACACATTTGGGAGGCAGAAAATACAGCTTTGTCCATAACTAGTCTCACACCCTAAAAGGTGAGCTGACCATACTCAATAACATAGATAAATCTCATAAGCCTAATATTGAGCAAAATAAATTGTACTGTGACTCCAGATAAATTGTACTGTGACTCCATTTATATTTCAGGCCAAGTGAAGCTGTGGTTTAAAAGTTTGTTCTGTTCTGTTTAGTCACTAAGTCATGTCTGACACTTTTGTGACCCCATAGACTGTGGCCCGCCAGGCTCCTCAGTCCATGGGATTTCTCAGACAAGAATCCTGGAGTGGGTTGCCATTTCCTTTTCCAGGGGATCTTCCCCATCAGGGATTAGACCCGCATTTCCTGCAATGGCAGGTGGATTTTTTACCAGTGAGCCACCAGAGAAAGGCAGTGATTGTTCTTTTGGGAGCAGTGACCAGAACATTAGTTCACAAGGGGCTGCTGAGGCACTGGTGATTTTGCTTGTCTGACTATTGTACAGGCAGGTTAAATTTGTGGCAATGCATTGAGTTATATTCTAATGATTTGTATATGTCTCTGTATACATGTTATACTTCAATAAAAAGGTAAGAATGTGGGCAGAGATTGGAACAGGTGTTCTAAGTTTTCTCATAGCCTCTCTTGGCATTGATATTAACTAATCATAATTCTGGGCTTCCCTGGTAGCTCAGCTGGTGAAGAATCTGCCTGCAACTCAGGAGATCCTGGTTTGATTCCTGGGTCGGGAAGATCCCCTGGAGAAGAGATAGGCTACCCACTCTAATATTCTTGGGCTTCCCTGGTGGCTCAGACAGTAAAATCTGCCCACAATATGGCAGACCTGGGTTCAATCCCTGGATTGGGAAGATCCCGGAGAGGAGGGCATGACAACACACTCCAGTATTCTTTCCTGGAGAATCTCTATGGACAGAGAGGCCTGGCAGGATACAATCCAAGGGGCTGCAAAGAGTAGACAAGACTGAGCAACTAAGCACAAGCACAATCATAATTCCATTACTTCACGTAAAACAGATTAAGCAGTCCCACTCTGCTCTTTAATAACACTTTTTAAAAGCAACCAAGCACTGTTTTTAACAATTGCTTCTAATTGTAATTGTGTGAATTTATTGAAATAGCTTAAATTTTATTTATCTGAGAAATGTATCCTGTCAAAATGGTACATATACTTGAGAGAATAAAAAACAGTGAATAGGTTATTTCCATCTTCCAACTTACAGAAAAACAGTGAATGAATTTCTGGGTATTCAGTTCAGTTTAGTCGGTCAGCCATGTCTGACTCTTTGCAACCCCATGAATTGCAGCACGCCAGGCCTCCCTGTCCATCACCAACTCCCAGAGTTCACTCAGACTCACGTCCATTGAGTCAGTGATGCCATCCAGCCATCTCATCCTCTGTCATCCCCTTCTCCTCCTGCCCCCAATCCCTCCCATCATCAGAATCTTTTCCAATGAGTCAACACTTCGCATGAGGTGGCCAAAGTACTGGAGTTTCAGCTTTAGGATCATTCCTTCCAAAGAAATCCCAGGGCTGATCTCCTTCAGAATGGACTGGTTGGATCTCCTTGCAGTCCAAGGGACTCTCAAGAGTCTTCTCCAACACCACAGTTCAAAAGCATCAATTCTTTGGCGCTAAGCCTTCTTCACAGTCCAGCTCTCACATCCATACACGACCACAGGAAAAACCATAGCCTTGACTAGACGGACCTTTGTTGGCAAAGTAATGTCTTTGCTTTTCAGTATGCTATCTAGGTTGGTCATAGCTTTCCTTCCAAGGAGTAAGCGTCTTTTAATTTCATGGCTGCAGTCACCATCTGCAGTGATTTTGGAGCCCCCAAAATAAAGTCTGACACTGTTTCCACTGTTTCCCCATCTATTTCCCATGAAATGATGGGACCAAATGCCGTGATCTTCATTTTCTGAATGTTGAGCTTTAAGCCAACTTTTTCACTCTCCACTTTCACTTTCATCAAGAGGCTTTTTCATTCCTCTTTACATTTTGCCATAAGGGTGGTGTCATCTGCATATCTGAGGTTATTGATATTTCTCCTGGCAATCTTGATTTCAGCTTGTGATTTTTCCAGCCCAGCATTTCTCATGATGTACTCTGCATAGAAGTTAAATAAGCAGGGTGAGAATATACAGCCTTGACGTGCTCCTTTTCCTATTTGGAACCAGTCTGTTGTTCCATGTCCAGTTCTAACTGTTGCTTCCTGACCTGCATATAGGTTTCTCAAGAGGCAGGTCAGGTGGTCTGGTATTCCCATCTCTTTCAGAATTTTCCACAGTTTATTTTGATCCACACAGTCAAAGACTTTGGTATAGTCGATAAAGCAGAAATGGGTGTTTTTCTGGAACCCTCTTGCTTTTCTGGGTATTAAGGGGACTTAAAGCCAAGAAGGGAAACTGACTAAGAATTGTGTTGCACTGGAGAAGACTCTTGGGAGTCCCTTGGACTGCAAGGAGATCCAACCAGTCCATTCTGAAGGAGATCGGCCCTGGAATTTCTTTGGAAGGAATGATGCTAAAGCTGAAACTCCAGTACTTTGGCCACCTCATGCAAAGAGTTGACTCATTGGAGAAGACTCTGATGCTGGGAGGGATTGGGGGCAGGAGGAGAAGGGGACGACAGAGGATGAGATGGCTGGATGGCATCACTGACTCGATGAGTGTGAGTCTGAGTGACCTCCGGGAGTTGGTGATGGACAGGTAGGCCTGGCGTGCTGCAATTCATGGGGTCGCAAAGAGTCGGACACGACTGAGCGACTGATCTGATCTGATCTGATCTGAGATAAGATATAGAGTGGAAAAAAAGTGTGGCACAAAATTCCTATCCTCTACAGTATATCAGTAATCAAGATATCTGTAATCAGATAATAAAAGAGAAGCTTAAAATATTCTGTTTACACAGCAAAATCTTGATATCAAATAACTAAGGTCAATAGAGTTTTATAAGAGACTAATATAAAACAGGGATTCCCTTGTGGCTCAGCTGGTACAGAAGCCACCTGCAATGTAGGAGACATGGGTTAGATCCCTGGGTTGGGAAGATCCCCTGGAGAAGGGAAAGGCTACCCACTCCAGTGTTCTAGCCTAAAGAATTCCCAAACAGAAAGTCTTAAAAAAAATAGTCCCTCTTGAAAAAACAAAAATAAAATATTCAGACCAAGTTAGATTTGTACCTCCTCCAAACTTTAAGTCTTATAAAGAAAGCCCGATTTGCAACCAGGCAGATTTGCAACCACGCAGCACTATGAAAACCTACTGATTTATTATAATTAGAAACTTTCTCTCCATCAAATGATGATAGCGATTGCAAACCTGAGAAGTAAAAGACACAAGAAGTATTATCAGTATTAACAGAAAAGGTCATTAACCCAGGTTCAGTCATTCAAGAAATCAGAGAGTGAATCAGGCTTCCCTGAGTTTCCAGTATATTTTCAGATTCAGCGCTGCTCAACTAAAATGTTATTTTCACTTTTTGGTATCTAATTAACTTCTGTTATTTTATGGAAAGGTTTTGCAATTTATTAAAGATAAAAGCCAATTAGCTTATTAAAGCTTTCAAAAATAGATCTAAAAGACATAGATTTATTATTATTTTTTGCCCTTTAACCTAGAAACGTGTTTGATCACCCTATGAGATTGTGATACTTTTCCTATAACTGAACACTTTCCTGTTTGTCTATATATTTTTATATACTCGATTTGATTCCTTTCTTTCTCCAGTAGTATGTCTGTCATTGCTACTACTTCTTCAGTGAGGAGAAGCAATTTGATTGAACACTTATTTTTCATCTTTTCCCTTACTTGGCAGCTTACAATACCACAGGGAACTCTCTTTTAATATTTTTCCTATGTCTGTCGTCTTCCGTATTTATGACTGAAGCTGAAAATCACAAGCGATTTTATGTTCTTCCACACTGCTGACTATCCACCTTTGTTCAAAACAATGACATCCCTGTTGTCCCACATTTCACTTCAAAGACTTTCCAGAACTAGGGAAGTACAGGAGGAGTGACTTCAGAAGGGTAAGGAACAATATTTGTTGAGTGTCTGTGAGTCTGAGGCTGTGATGAGCATCTGAAATCCAGTATCTCCCTTCATCCTCATGGCCTCATTATTTCACAGAAGGCATCACTTTGTGTCAGAGAGATTAAGCCATCCAAGAGCAAACTCAAGCTTATCTCACTCCATAGCTCAGAGGTGTAAGGATTTCGATGAGAAAATGCAAGAAAAGTCTAGGCACTCTTCTAAATGATTTCTAATCTTATATTAGAAATACTAGGCCTTTCCTATCCTAGGGTCGTTGTCTTCTCTTGCTTTGGGAGAGGGGGTTGAGGGCGGCAGGCACGGTTTTGTTTAGATTGATCAGATCTATTTGAGGAGTTATAAAACAATGAAGTACTAATGACTAAGTAGTGAGGGAAGAGAGTCTTTGTGAATGCCCCTTCTTCAGAAATATGTTCTAGCCACACTGAATTCCCCCTTCCTGACCATCTTTAGCAACTGTTATCTGATCTAAAAATCTTAGCACTAGTCTAATTTGGATGTATATTTTTGTCTTGTCCCATTGGGGGAAAAAGTCAGTTCTTTAAAGTCAGTCTTCTTTCTTTAGTACCCCCAAGTTCCTGAGAAAGAGGAATAACTGAATACAATTAAGCTTTTTAATCTAAATTGGCCCAGGTCTCAACCTCTGTCTTTTCTGATTGTTACTGGTTCCACATTCTGTGTTGTAGACTGCAGCAACAGTTCATAGCGCTGTTCTTTTCTGTGTTGATGTTATTTTGGAAGCAGTTGTAATGTTTGCAGGATAAGGCACCACTCTCCTGCAACTTTTGAAAGAGGCACACACAATTCTAAATGAAGCATTTTAAAATTAAAACCTTTGACTTGCCAGGGAAATTTCTTCATGTTGACTGTTGTGTGTGTGTGTGTACAATATGTGTATCTATGGATTCTGTGTATGTAGACATGAAATACATATATACAACATGAAAGTGAGGTAAAAGTGTTAGTTACTCAGTGGTATTTGACTCTTTGCAACCCCATGGACTGTAATCTGCCAGGCTCTGTCCTTGGGATTCTCTAGGCAAGAATACTGGAGTGGGTTGCCATTCCTTTATCCAGGGAATCTTGCCAATCCAGGGACTGGACCCCGGTCTCCCACATTGCAGGCAGATTCTTTAATGTCTGAGCCACCAAGGAAGCTCCTATACACATAGACACACACATAGAAATAGGAAGAGGAAGTGTCTGGGTCAGGGTAAAAGAGTTCTATATTGATGCTTACAACCAGATTCACCTTAACATTGCAGCATTGGTTCGACAGAGCTAGTCTGCTGTTGCTGCTGCTGCTGCTAAGTCACTTCAGTCATATCCGACTCTGTGCGACCCCATGGACGGCAGCCCACCAGGCTCCCCCATCCCTGGGATTCTCCAGGCAAGAACACTGGAGTGGGTTGCCATTTCCTTCTCCAATGCATGAAAGAGAAAAGTGAAAGTGAAGTCGCTCAGTCGTGTCTGACTCTTAGCGACCCCGTGGACTGTAGCCCACCAGGCTCCTCCATCCATGGGATTTTCCAGGCAAGAATACTGGACTGGAGTGCGATTGCCTTCTCCACAGAGCTAGTCTACCCACTTCTAAATGAGCTCTTATGAAAACCTTCAAGGCTAGTGTTGAGTTTCACTCTGTAGAGAAGAGATGGGGAACAAAGGATTTATTCACCAGAAAGACAGCTGCCCCTCTCCGCTTCTGAAGAGAGAGAGAGAAAAAATGTGTTTTTTTGATCTTTTGAAATGGGATGGAAATGATCCTAGATTCTCCCTCACTCTAACCTTTGGAATGTAAATACATCTTTTCAGGAACAAGTTACCCTGGGGACAATAGCATTTATGACCTGAAGATATAATCAGGTCTGGGTTTCATCATTTTTGAATTATAAAGTCCTAGGGAGAAGCTCTTTTTGGTAGTACCTTGATGACTTAACCTAGGGCCCTAATTCAGACTGTAACTGTTTGCTTGCTAGGAAAGATATGAGAATTTTTATCATACTTTTGGATCAGTGCAATTAACTGTACAGATAAGTGCACATTTAATCCTTATGGGATGTGGAAATTAAAAATGTTATTAGGGAAAGTGAAAACAAGCATTTTTATGTTTCCATGTCTCAGGAGGGCAGGACTTTTTACAGCAACACTAAGAAGTCTAAGGGAATTTTAATTTACTATGTGCTTTCACTATCCCCCTACTATTATTATCAAAGTTTCTCCTTCATATATAGCATGTTTTGCCAATGGAACTATTCTCTAGACATGGTATATGCCTCAGAAATTTTTCATTTCTGCAGCTTTGCTTGTGATATTCCCTTGATGGAGAATGTCCCCCTATGCGCAACTCATTTTTTTTTTCCCCACATGGAATACGACAAATTTCCTAACTGGATAGCTTCTCTTTCCTCTTATATTCTAGTCCTCTTTCATGGCACTTAATCATGTTCTGTTTTGTATTATAGCTATTTAGATATCAGCGATTTTTTTCTAGAATGTGACTCGTTGAAGTAAAGCTTATAATTTTGATTTCAGGTAATACTGAATGTTAACTTTTGTTTTTTCCAAGCTGAAGGTATTTCATTTATTTATTCATTTTTCTCTGATGACCTCTTATGTTTGTCTTCAATAATATCATCAGATCAGATCAGATCAGACACTCAGTCGTGTCCAACTCTTTGCGACCCCATGAATCCCAGCACACCAGGCCTCCCTGTCCATCACCAACTCCCGGAGTTCACTCAGACTCACGTCCATCGAGTCAGTGATGCCATCCAGCCATCTCATCTCAGATGGCTGTTGTCCTTCTCCTCTTGTCCTCAATCCCTCCCAGCATCAGAGTCTTTTCCAATGAGTCAACTTTTCGCATGAGGTGGCCAAAGTACTGGAGTTTCAGCTTGAGCATCATTCCTTCCAAAGAAATCCCAGGGCTGATCTCCTTCAGAATGGACTGGTTGGATCTCATTGCAGTCCAACGGACTCTCAAGAGTCTTCTCCAACACCACAGTTCAAAGGGAACCTAATATTTTTATTGAAAGATGAACTTTACTTTTGAAAGCTAATTTAGGTTACTAATTCCTACTCTGTCACAGGCAGTCTAAGAACTAAACTTCATAGAGATAAGCATTTTGAAACCACATTAGAGACTTATTTATTATATAATACTTAATATAATTATTTATTGTATTAATGTGCTTGTGCTAAATCACTTCAGTTGTGTCTGACTCTTTGCAATCTTATGGACTTGCTAGCCTCCTCTGTCCATGGGATTCTCTAGGTAAGAAGACTGGAGTAGATTGCCATTACCTCCTGCAGGGAATCTTCCTGATCTAGGAATTGAACTCGCATCCTTATGTCTCCTGAATTGTCAGGCAGGTTCTTTACCTCTAGTGCTGCCTGGGAAGCCCTATTATATTATACTTCATTTACTTTACCAACAAAGGTTCGCCTAGTCAAGGCTATGGTCTTTCCTGTGGTCATGTATGGATGTGAGAGCTGGACTGTGAAGAAGGCTGAGCGCCGAAGAATTGATGCTTTTGAACTGTGGTGTTGGAGAAGACTCTTGAGAGTCCCTTGGACTGCAAGAAGATCCAGCCAGTCCATTCTGAAGGAGATCAATCCTGGAATTTCTTTAGAAGGAATGATGCTGAAGCTGAAACTCCAGTATTTTGGCCACCTCATGCGAAGAGTTGACTCATTGGAGAAGACTCTGATGCTGGGAGGGATTGAGGGCAGGAGGAGAAGGGGGACGACAGAGGATGAGATGGCTGGATGGCATCACTGACTCGATGGATGCGAGTCTGAGTGACCTCCGGGAGCTGGTGATGGACAGGGAGGCCTGGCGTGCTGCGGTTCATGGGGTCGCAAAGAGTCGGACACGACTGAGCGACTGATCTGATCTGATCTGATCTGATCTGAATTATGATTTTATTATATTATTTATTTATAGTAGGTTGGTGCAAACATAATTATGGTTTCAGACTGAGTTTTAAATGATTAAAGCTAGGCTCAAACAATTCTTTATTAATCAAAATAGGAACCACTACAATCAACATTCTGAAGACCCCACTCAAGTGCTCAGTCCCTAAGCGGTTCTCCCAACCAAGAACCCATATTGTGTTACTTAAGAGCGACCTTGCCTGCCCGCGACCGGCGCGCCATTTAAGAGCACCCCGCCGGCTGCGTCGCGCACTAAGAGTGCGGCCGAGAGGAGCTACCCCACGACCGAGGAAGGACGGCGGTGAGGGCCAGCGCACTAAGCACGGCCGAGAAGAGCTACCCCACGACCAAGGTCAGGAAGGGCAGCGGTGAGGAGAGACCCCTCGTCCAAGGTAAGGTGCGATGGCTGTGCTTCGCTGGCCGGGAGCAGCCAGGAGCAGCCGGGATGAGATACCCAACGCCCAAGGTAAGAGAAACCCAAGTAAGACAGTAGGTCTTGAAAGAGGGCATCAGAGGGCAAATACACTAAAACCATCCTCACAGATAACTAGTCAATCTAATCACACAAGGACCACACCCTTGTCTAACTCAATGAGATTAAGCCATGCCCGAGGGGCAACCTGGGATGGGCGGGTCATGGTGGAGAGATATGACAGGGTGTGGTCCGCTGGAGAAGGGAATGGCAAACCACTTCAGTATTCTTGCCTTGAGAACCCCATGAACAGTATGAAAAGGCAAAATGATAGGATACTGAAAGAGAAACTCCCCAGGTCAGTAGGGGCCCAATATGCTACTGGAGATCAGTGGAGAAATAACTCCAGAAAGAATGAAAGGATGGAGCCAAAACAAAAAGAATACCCAGCTGTGGATGTGTCTGGTGATAGAAGCAAAGTCCGATGCTGTAAAGAGCAATATTGCATAGGAACCTGGAATGTCAGGTCCATGAATCAAGACAAATTACAAGTGGTCAAACAAGAGATGGCAATAGTGAATGTTGACATTCTAGGAATTAGCGAACTAAAATGGACTGGAATAGGTGAATTTAACTCGGATGACCATTATATCTACTACTGTGGGCAGGAATCCCTCAGAAGAAATGGAGTGGCCATCATGGTCAACAAAAGAGTCCGAAATGCAGTACTTGGATGCAATCTCAAAAATGACAGAATGATTTCTGTTCGTTTCCAAGGCAAACCATTCAATGTCACAGTAATCCAAATCTATGCCCCAACCAGTAACGCTGAAGAAGCTGAAGTTGAAAGGTTCTATGAAGAACTACAAGACCTTTTAGAACTAACACCCAAAAAAGATGTCCTTTTCATTATAGGGGACTGGAATGCAAAAGTAGGAAGTCAAGAAACACCTGGAGTAACAGGCAAATTTGGCCTTGGAATATGGAATGAAGCAGGGCAAAGACTAATAGAGTTTTGCCAAGAAAATGCACTGGTCATAGCAAATACCCTCTTCCAACAACACAAGAGAAGACTCTATACATGGACATCACCAGATGGTCAACACCGAAATCAGATCGATTATATTCTTTGCAGCCAAAGATGGAGAAGCTCTATACAATCAGCAAAAACAAGACCAGGAGCTGACTGTGGCTCGGACCATGAACTCCTTATTGCCAAATTCAGACTGAAATTGAAGAAAGTAGAGAAAACTACTAGACCATTCAGGTATGACCTAAATCAAATCCCTTATGATTATACAGTGGAAGTGAGAAATAGATTTGAGGGCCTAGATCTGATAGATAGAGTGCCTGATGAACTATGGAATGAGGTTCGTGACATTGTACAGGAGACAGGGATCAAGACCATCCCCATGGAAAAGAAATGCGAAAAAGCAAAATGGCTGTCTGGGGAGGCCTTACAAATAGCTGTGAAAAGAAGAGAAGCGAAAAGCAAAGGAGAAAAGGAAAGATATAAACATCTAAATGCAGAGTTCCAAAGAATAGCAAGAAGAGATAAGAAAGCCTTCTTCAGTGATCAATGCAAAGAAATAGAGGAAAACAACAGAATGGGAAAGGCTAGGGATCTCTTCAAGAAAATCAGAGATACCAAAGGAATATTTCATGCAAAGATGGGCACGATAAAGGACAGAGATGGTGTGGACCTAACAGAAGCAGAAGATATTAAGAAGAGGTGGCAAGAATACACAGAAGAACTGTACAAAAAAGAGCTTCAAGACCTAGATAATCATGATGATGTGATCACTGACCTAGAGCCAGACATCTTGGAATGTGAAGTCAAATGGGCCTTAGAAAGCATCACTATGAACAAAGCTAGTGGAGGTGATGGAATTCCAGTGGAGCTATTCCAAGTCCTGAATGATGATGCTGTGAAAGTGCTACACTCAATATGCCAGCAAATTTGGAAAACTCAGCAGTGGCCACAAGATTGGAAAAGGTCAGTTTTCATCCCAATCCCAAAGAAAGGCAATGCCAAGGAGTGCTCAAACTACCGAACAATTGCACTCATCTCACACGCTAGTAAAGTAATGCTCAAAATTCTCCAAGCCAGGCTTCAGCAATATGTGAACCGTGAACTTCCTGATGTTCAAGCTGGTTTTAGAAAAGGCAGAGGAACCAGAGATCAAATTGCCAACATCCGCTGGATCATGGAAAAAGCAAGAGAATTCCAGAAAAACATCTATTTCTGCTTTATTGACTATGCAAAAGCCTTTGACTGTGTGGATCACAATAAACTATGGAAAATTCTGAAAGAGATGGGAATACCAGACCACCTGATCTGCCTCTTAAGAAATCTGTATGCAGGTCAGGAAGCAACAGTTAGAACTGGTCATGGAACAACAGACTGGTTCCAAATAGGAAAAGGAGTACGTCAAGGCTGCATATTGTCACCATGTTTATTTAACTTATATGCAGAGTACATCATGAGAAATGCTGGACTGGAGGAAACACAAGTTGGAATCAAGATTGCCGGGAGAAATATCAATAACCTCGGAGAGTGAAAAGGTTGGCTTAAAGCTCAACATTCAGAAAACGAAGATCATGGCATCTGGTCCCATCACTGCATGGGAAATAGATGGGGAAACAGTGGAAACAGTGTCAGACTTTGTTTTTCTGGGCTCCAAAATCACTGCAGATGGTGACTGTAGCCATGAAATTAAAAGACGCTTGCTCCTTGGAAGGAAAGTTATGACCAACCTAGATAGCATATTCAAAAGCAGAGACATCACTTTACCAACAAAGGTTCGCCTAGTCAAGGCTATGGTCTTTCCTGTGGTCATGTATGGATGTGAGAGTTGGACTGTGAAGAAGGCTGAGTGCTGAAGAATTGATGCTTTTGAGCTGTGGTGTTGGAGAAGACTCTTGAGAGTCCCTTGGACTGCAAGAAGATCCAACCAGTCCATTCTGAAGGAGATCAATCCTGGAATTTCTTTAGAAGGAATGATGCTAAAGCTGAAACTCCAGTATTTTGGCCACCTCATGCGAAGAGTTGACTCATTGGAGAAGACTCTGATGCTGGGAGGGATTGAGGGCAGGAGGAGAAGGGGACGACAGAGGATGAGATGGCTGGATGGCATCACTGACTCGATGGATGCAAGTCTGGGTGACCTCCGGGAGCTGGTGATGGACAGGGAGGCCTGGCGTGCTGCAGTTCATGGGGTCGCAAAGAGTCGGACACGACTGAGCGACTGATCTGATCTGACAATCAACATATTTTTGCCAATGAGAAATAAGTTTATTCATATAGTATAAAAATCCGTGTTTTGGGGTTTGATGAGTTCTTGGAAAACTTGTTCTGTGTCCTCCTGGTTGTAGAAGCATTTTCCCTGCAAAAAGTTGTTGAGATGCTTGAAGAAATGGTAGTTAGTTGGTGAGAGGTTAGGTGAATACAGTGGATGAGGCAAAGCTTTGTAACCCAATTCGTTCAACTTTTGAAGCACTGGTTATGCAACGTGGGGTTGGGCATTGTCATAGAAAAGAGTTGGGCCCTTTCTATTGACCAATGCCAGTTGCAGGCATTGCAGTTTTTGGTGCATCTCGTTGATTAGCTGAACATACCTCTCAGAGGTAGTGATTTCACTGGGACTCAGAAAGCTATAGTAGATCTGATGGACAGCAGACCACCAAATAGTGACCATGGCCATTTTTTGGTGTCAGATTGGCTTTGGGAAGTGCTTTGGAGCTTCTCGGTCCAATCACTGAGCTGGCCCTCACCAGTTGTTGTGTATCTTTTTTCACACATTTTTGTCTCACGTGACAATTTGATTAAGAAATAGTTCATGACTCTTGCATGTAGTAAGAGAAGACAATGCTTCAAAATGATTTTTTCATTTTTGGTTAGCTCATGAGTCACCCACTTATCGAGCTTCTTCACTTTTGCAATTTGCTTCCAATGCAAAACAACTGTAGAATGATCAACACTGAGTTCTTCAGCAACTTCTCATGTAGTTATAAGAGGATCAGCTTCGATGATGACTCTTAGATGTTGTCAAGTTCCGATGGCTGGTCACTATGTTCCTCGTCTTCAGGGCTGTCATCTCGTTTGCAAAACGTCTTGAACCACCACTGTGCTGCATGTTTGTTAGCAGTTCCTGGGCCAAGTGCATTGTTGATGCTGTGAGTTGTGTCTGCTGCTTTACGACCCATTTTGAACTCAAATAAGAAAATTATCTTTATGTCTAATGTCATTTCCATAGCCTAAAATATATATAAAATAAATAGCAAGTAATAAGTCATTAGCAAAAAACATAAAGAGAGAAATGTATATTAAAATAATGTATAACATAACCACATTTATTTAAAATATATTCCATATCAAATGGCTAATGTCAACAATGCAAAAACCACAATTACTCTTTCAGTTCAATTCAGGCTTAGTCATGTCAGACTCTTTGTGACCTCATGGACTGCAGCACACCAGGCTTTATTGTCCATCACTAACTCCCAGAGCTTACTCAAACTCATGTCCATCGAGTCAGTGATGCCATCCAACCACCTCATCCTCTGTCGTCCCTTTCTTCTCCTGTCTTCAATCTTTCCCCAAATCAGGGTCTTTTCCAATTAATTTTGTACCAACCTAATAATACATATTATATTATGCTTAATATATTTATATTGATTGGTATTAGTTGATACTTACTAATATGTGTGTGTGCTAAGTCACTTCAGTCGCGTCTGACTCTTTGCGACCTGACACATAGACTCTAGGCCACCAGGTTCCTACGTGCGTGGGATTCTTGAGGCAAAAATACTGGAATGGGTTGTCATGCCCTCCTCCAAGGAATATTCCTGACATAGCAATCAAAGCCTCTTTTTTTGTCTCATGGATTAGCATGCAGGTTATTTACCATTAGCACCACCTGGAAAGCCCTTGTGTTAACATATTAATGTAATTCCTGGATTTGAAATATGGTTTAATAAATATTAAGTACATTTTAATTTATTGCTAACATTACAACCTCTACTAGCTTTGTTTGTAGTGATGCTTTCTAAGTTGAGCTATTTCAAATCCTGAAAGATGATGCTGTGAAAGTGTTGCACTCAATAGGCCAGCAAATTTGGAAAACTCAGCAGTGGCCATAGGACTGGAAAAGGTCAGTTTCCGTTTCAATCCCAAAAAAAGGCAATGCCAAAGAATGCTCAAACTACTGCACAATTGCACTCATCTCACACGCTAGTAAAGTAATGCTCAAAATTCTCCAAGCCAGGCTTCAGCAATATGTGAACCGTGAACTTCCAGATGTTCAAGCTGGTTTTAGAAAAGACAGAGGACTCCAAGGAGATCCAACCAGTCCATCTGAAGGAGATCAGCCCTGGGATTTCTTTGGAAGGAATGATGCTAAAGCTGAAACTCCAGTACTTTGGCCACCTCATGTGAAGAGCTGACTCATTGGAAAAGACTCTGATGCTAGGAGGGATTAGGGGCAGAAGGAGAAGGGGACGACAGAGGATGAGATGGCTGGATGGCATCACTGACTCAATGGACGTGAGTCTGAGTGAACTCCGGGAGTTGCTGATGGACAGGGAGGCCTGGCGTGCTGGGATTCATGGGGATGCAAAGAGTTGGACACAACTGAGTGACTGAACTGAACATTACAACATTTGAATTACTCTCAATAATTTTTGAAGGAATCATTTTACAGGATCAGTTTAGTTCAATTCAGTAGCTAAATCATGTCTGGATGTCTGGCTCTAGTTGAGTGATTATACCATTGTGATAATCTGCGTCGTGAAGATCTTTTTTGTACAGTTCTTCTGTGTATTCTTGCCACCTCTTCCTAATATCTTCTGCTTCTGTTAGGTCCTTACCATTTCTGTCCTTTATTGAGCCCATCTTTGAAAGAAATGTTCCTTTGGTATCTCTAATTTTCTTGAAGAGATCTCTAGTCTTTCCCATTCCATTGTTTTCCTCTATTTCTTTGCATTGATCTCTGAGGAAGGCTTTCTTATCTCTCCTTGCTATTTGGAGCTCTGCATGCAAATGGCTATATCTTTCCTTTTCTCCTTCGCTTTTCACTTCCCATTTTTTCACAGCTATTTGTAAGGCCTGTTCAGACAGTCATTTTTCTTTTTTGCATTTCTTTTTCTTGGGGATGGTCTTGACTCCTCTCTCCTATACAATGTCATGAACCTCCATCCATAGTTCATCAGGCACTCTGTCTATCAGATCTAGTCCCTCAAATCTATTTCTCACTTCCACTGTATAGTCATAAGTGCTTTGATTTAGGTAATACCTGAATGGTCAAGTGATTTTCTCCACTTTCTTCAATTTCAGTCTAAATTTTGCAAAAGTAGTTCATGATCTGAGCCACAGTCAGCTCCCGATCTTGTGTTTGCTGAGTGTATAGAACTTCTCCATCTTTGGCTGCAAAGAATATAATCAATCTGATTTTGGTGTCGTCTGGTGATGTCCATGTGTAGAGTCTTCTCTTGTGTTTACAGGATCAATCTAAGATAAAAACAAGAATAAGGGTTTGGAATAAAGAAAACTTTCTTTGAATTATTTTGATTCTTAGCTGTTTATTTTAAATATTGCTAAGAGTAGTTGGCTAATACTAGTAGCAAATATTTAAACATAGACTATAGGCTGAATTTGAACTTTCCACTTCCACATCACTGTTAGTGAGTTTTGAATTGGTCTAAGTTTTGTGGGAGAGTTAGAAGTGTACACGATCTTGCTGATATCTACATTTTGTTCTCTGCTTTAATTCCGATCTACCTTTATTGCCATTATAACCCTTAAGTGCTGGATTGTAGACCATTCAAAATCTATGAAACTAAATTTTCTAAGTGTATATCCAAGACCATCATTCTTTGGCAAAACTGTCAGAGGGATGAAAGTGGGATTGTGTGAGTGAAGAACCTGATCATCTGGGGGATTGTAACATGATTATTTTTATATTGTCCACCTACATGTGTTGTATTAGACAACCTACTATCCTGTTAGGACTTCCATAGTGAAAATTTCAAGATTCAACACTTAACAGAGAGACTTTTGGATAAAGTGTTTAGTCTCCCTCTCAGTTGAAGGAAAAAAATTATGCTAGTGAAATCAATTAAAGTTTAAAAATTTGAGCTATGGTTAATTGCATCATAAAAACATGAGTCCTTTTCTTTTGAAAAATGTGTGTTCGAAAATTATAAAATGTTTTTAAGAATTGAATTACATTGTCAAACCTATCAAATATTTGAAAACCATAAATCACTATATTGTCTCCATGAATTCCAAAATATTCAAACATATCCATAATACTTATTTTTAATAAAAATAATAAAAAATTATTCCTACTCCATATTTTTGATTGCTGTGAAACTTTTTAAAAAGTTACATATAATTTCTGATCAATTTGAAAATTCTTTCTGTGCTTGTGAGAGAGAAATTTCATTTATATAAATAAAGATTTTAACTTCATTTTCTTTAATTCTTTTTATTTGTTGGTTTGTGCATTAGCAGTTGTGATGAGAGAGCAACAATAAGAACTAAATATGTACCTGTTCAAAGAGAACCCTTTTGTGATTTGCCAATTTGAGTGGGTTGAATTGTATTGTTCTCTTGTATTACATTTAAGAGGAATGAGTGTCTAGGAGTGTTCGTGTGTGTAGGAATCAGAATACTTGAAAAACAATCTTAGATAAAACTTATTTACATTGAGACTCTCAAATACTTGCATGTATATATCCTGTCTTACTTTAAGAATTCTCATAGAGACAATGTGACTCTTTTTTTGTATGGAGAATATTTACTGTAGGTTATGATTAAACTTTCTTTTTTTCTACTTAAAAATGTAAACAGCAACATTTTGGGTTGTTGTTATTGTTCCTATTATACTCTGCCCTTGAAATGGAAAGCCTTGATGAAGTCACAATGAAGTGTTTTTCCACTTGGAATGTATTTTATAAAAAATCTGAGGCAACTGAACTAAACCATTTCAGAGGAGAATATCACAGCTGGATGGTGGTAATAAAGTTAGGCATAGTTCCCCTGTCCCATGACTTTTGTCTTGAAATACTTTTAGAATCTGTCTCATCTCAATGCCAACCCACTCCAGTATTCTTGCCTGGAAAATCGCATGGATGGAGAATCCTGGTAGGCTGCAGTCCACGGGGTCACTAAGAGTTGGGCACGATTGAACAACTTCACTTTGATTTTTACTTTTATGCATTGGAGAAGGAAATGGCAACCCACTCCAGTATTCTTGCCTGGAGAATCCCAGGGACGGCGGAGTCAGGTGGGCTGCTGTCTATGGGGTCGCACAGAGTCGGACATGACTGAAACGACTTAGCAGCAACAGCAGAAGCAACAGCATCTCTATTTCAACTCCATCTATTTCTAGATTGCTCCTTATTCCTTCCAGCTGGGCTACAAGTCACTCTTGATTTATCTCTGAGTTCATGAACCCTTTCTTTACTTCATATTTTCTAATTTACCACATGAAATATTTTTACATTTATTCTTTGTTGTTTCATCATAAACTAATTTTTCAAAGATAAAATATTATTCAATATCTTATTGATGACACATATTCTGCAAGAGAATTGAGATTATAATTCAGTGGCTACTTTAATGGGGCTTCAGTACAGTTCAGTCGCTCAGTCGTGTCCGACTATTTGTGACCCCATGAATTGCAACACGCCAGGCCTCCCTGTCCATCACCAACTCCCGGAGTTCACCCATACTCAAGTCCATTGAGTCAGTGATGCCATCCAGCCATCTCATCCTCTGTCGTACCCTTCTCCTTCTGCCCCCAATCCCTCCCAACATCAGAGTATTTTCCAATGAGTCAACTCTTTGCATGAGGTGGCCAAAGTACTGGAGTTTCAGCTTTAGCATCATTCCTTCCAAAGAAATCCCAGGGCTGATCTCCTTCAGAATGGACTGGTTGGATCTCCTTGCAGTCCAAGGGACTCTCAAGAGTCTTCTCCAACACCACAGTTCAAAAGCATCAATTCTTCGGCACTCAGCCTTCTTCACAGTCCAACACTCACCTCCATACATGACCACTCGCGAAACCATAGCCTGGACTAGATGGACCTTTGTTGGCAATGTGATGTCTCTGCTTTTCAACATGCTATCTAGGTTGGTCATAACTTTCCTTCCAAGGAGTAAGCATCTTTTAATTTCATGGCTGCAGTCACCATCTGCAGTGATTTTGGAGGCCAGAAAAATAAAGTCTGACACTGTTTCCACTGTTTCCCCATCTATTGCCCATGAAGTGATGGGACCAGATGCCATGATCTTCGTTTTCTAAATGTTGAGCGTTAAGCCAACCTTTTCACTCTCCACTTTCACTTTCATTAAGTGGCTTTTTCATTCCTCCTCACTTTCTGCCATTAGGGTGATGTCATCTGCATATCTGAGGTTATTGATATTTCTCCCAACAATCTTGAATCCAGCTTGTGCTTCTTCCAGTCCAGGGTTTCTCATGATGTACTCTACATATATGTTAAATAAGCAGGGTGCCAATATACAGCCTTGATGTACTCTTTTCCTATTTGGAACCAGTCTGTTGTTCCATGTCCAGTTCTAACTGTTGTTTCCTGACATGTATACAGATTTCTCAAGAGGCAGATCAGGTGGTCTGGTATTCCCATCTCTTTCAGAATTTTCCACAGTTTGTTGTGATCCACACAGTCAAAGGCTTTGGCATAGTCAATAAAGCAAAAGTAGATGCTTTTCTGGAACTCTCTTGCTTTTTCCATGATCCAGCAGATGTTGGCAATTTGATCTCTGGTTCTTCTGCCTTTTCTAAAACCAGCTTGAACATTTGGAAGTTCACAGTTCACATATTGCTGAAGCCTGGCTTGGAGAATTTTGAGCATTACTTTACTAGTGTGTGAGATGAGTGCAATTGTGCAGTAGTTTGAGCATTCTTTGGCATTGCATTTCTTTGGGATTGGAATGAAAACCGACCTTTTCCAGACCTGTGGTCACTGCTGAGTTTTCCAAATTTGCTGGCATATTGAGTGCAGCACTTTCACAACATCATCTTTCAGGATTTGGAATAGCTCAACTGGAATTCCATCACCTCCACTAGCTTTGTTTGTAGTGATGCTTTCTAAGGCCCACTTGACTTCACATTCCAGGATGTCTGGCTCTAGGTCAGTGATCACACCATCGTGATTATCTGGGTTGTGAAGATATTTTTTTTGTACAGTTCTTCTGTGTATTCTTGCCACCTCTTCTTAATATCTTCTGCTTCTCTTAGGTCCATACCATTTCTGTCCTTTATCGAGCCCATCTTTGCGTGAAATGGTCCCTTGATATCTAATTTTCTTGAAGAGATCTCTAGTCTTTCCCATTCTGTTGTTTCCCTCTATTTCTTTGCACTGATCCCTGAGGAAGGCTTTCTTGTCTTCTTGTTATTCTTTGGAACTCTGCATTCAGATGTTTATATCTTTCCTTTTGTCCTTTGCTTTTCGCTTCTCTTCTTTTCACAGCTATTTGTAAGGCCTCCCCAGACAACCATTTTGCTTTTTTGCATTTCTTTTCCATGGGAATGGTCTTGATCCCTGTCTCCTATATAATGTCACGAACCTCATTCCATAGTCCATCAGGCACTCTATATATGAGATCTAGGCCCTTAAATCTATTTCTCACTTCCACTGTATAATCATAAGGGATTTGATTTAGGTCATACCTGAATGGTCTAGTGGTTTTCCCTACTTTCTTCAATTTAAGTCTGAATTTGGCAATAAGGAGTTCATGATCTGTGCCACAGTCAGCTCCTGGTCTTGTTTTTGTTGACTGTATAGAGCTTCTCCATCTTTGGCTGCAAGAATATAATCAATCTGATTTCGGTGTTGACCATCTGGTGATGTCCATGTATAGAGTCTTCTCTTGTGTTGTTGGAAGAGGGTGTTTGTTATGGCCAGTGCATTTTCTTGGCAAAACTCTATTAATCTTTGCCCTGCTTCCATTTCGTACTCCAAGGCCAAATTTGCCTGTTACTCCAGGTGTTTCTTGACTTCCTACTTTTGCATTCCAGTCCCCTATAATGAAAAGGACATCTTTTTTGGGTGTTAGTTCTAAAAGGTTTTGTAGTTCTTCATAAAACCTTTCAACTTCAGCTTCTTCAGTGTTATGGGTTGGGGCATAGACTTGGATTAGTGTGATATTGAATGGTTTGCCTTGGAAACGAACAGAGATCATTCTGTCGTTTTTGAGATTGCATCCAAGTACTACATTTCGGGCTCTTTTGTTGACCATGATGCTACTCCATTTCTTCTGAGGGATTCCTGCCTGCAGTAGTAGATATAATGGTCATCTGAGTTAAATTCACCTGTTTCAGTCCATTTCAGTTTGCTGATTCCAAGAATGTCAACATTCACTCTTGCCATCTCTTGTTTGACCACTTCCAATTTGCCTTGATTCATGGACCTGACATTCCAGGTTCCTATGCAATATTGCTCTTTACAGCATCGGACTTTGCTTCTATCACCAGTCACATCCACAGCTGGGTATTCTTTTTGCTTTGGCTTCATCCCTTCATCCCTTCATTCTTTCTGGAGTTATTTCTCCACTGATCTCCAGTAGCATATTGGGCACCTACTGACCTGGGGAGTTCCTCTTTCAGTATCCTATCATTTTGCCTTTTCATACTGTTCATGGAGTTCTCAAGGCAAAAATACTGAAATGGTTTGCCATTCCCTTCTCCAGTGGACCACATTCTGTCAGATCTCTCCACCATGACCCGCCTGTCTTGGGTTGTCCCACGGGCATGGCTTAGTTTCATTGAGTTAGACAAGGCTGTGGTCCTAGTGTGATTAGATTGACTAGTTTTCTGTGAGTATGGTTTCAATGTGTCTGCCCTCTGATGCCCTCTTGCAACACCTACCGTCTTACTTGGGTTTCTCTTACCTTGGGTGTGGGGTATCTCTTCATGGCTGCTCCAGCAAACCGCAGCCACTGCTCCTTACCTTGGATGGTGGGTATCTCCTCTCTGCCACCCCTTCTGACCTTCAACGTGGAATAGCTTAGTAAATCATTTTTCTACGTGCATGTTACTTAGTTTTCCTAATGCACAAGGTCAATCCAAACGCTTTCATTTTCCCCAAGTTGTCTTCATTATAGCCCCCTTAAGTTTACCAAATCATTTAGTTGTAATACATGTGTTTATTAAACAACTGTGGCACTCAAAGAATTATGCTCTCTGATATTCTTTCCTAATATGACTTAATATGTTTCCCTTTGGAAAGCCAGATTAAAAAAATACAGGATGCCCCATTAGTCTGAATTTCAGATAAACAATACTTTTTTGGTAGAAGAGTATTAATTCAATATTTGGGACATAGTTATTCTAAAAGTATTCATTGTTTATATCATAAAATTTGACTGAGCAATCTGTGTTTTCATTTGCTATATCTGGCAAGGAGCATTTTAGAAATTTCCTTCCCTTTGTGGAGACTGAGTGCTTCACTGTGGATTTCTTGGTGATAATATAATATTCTTAGTGCTTTACACATCTTAAGTCAGGTAATCCTCAGAACTACCCAATGATGTAAGAACCAGATTATCCCCCGTTTAGATATGAAGGTGTTGAGAAGGAATAGTCAATAAACTTGCCCAAAGTCACTCAACTCAGCTAATAAATATAATTTCTGACTCTGAGCCAGCAAGTCTGGAGCAAGAGCTTGAAATATGTGTGTGTGTGTGTGTGTATGTATTCTTTTTCATTATGGTGTATCACAGCTTATTGAATATGGTTCCATGTGCTATACCTATTAGGACCTTGTTTATCCATTCTATACTATATCTTATATATACAGCAGACTCTTAATCATTACATATTACAGCTTCTATGGAACAACAGCCTTTTGTTGGTGCCTTAAGTTGCTCCAGGAAATATACTTGAGAGTGACACTTGCTATGACACTTTTATAATAATTCATTCTTAGAAGTGTTAAGTGTATTTTTCAAGTGTCAGTTTATTTATTTTTCCAGGCATTTCTAGACTCTGAGTGCATAGACACCACAAATATCAGTAGGCACCGTCTTCTCTGTTACCTGGTGACTCTGAAAAGAAAGTGATGCTCTAAGGAGCCTATAAGAAAGAGATTGTCTTGTTCCAATGATCACTTCTCCAGATGCTGAGGTATAAGGACATGCACTCTTTCTGAGTCCTGTAGTTACACATTCGGAAACCTACTGAGAAAAATTCTATTCCTCCTTTCTTTATAAAATTGGGCTAAATCTCCTGCAGATCTATCCATAGAGTGTCAGTATTTTGGTATGTGCCAAATTCTTCAGTGATGGTCAGAGACTGTTCCCTATCTGCATCATTTTAGCTAAGAATCTTTCCCTTTCTTTTGCACTGGGTTCTTGAACTAGGCAATAATAGAACTTGTGGTACATAATCTGTCTCTGTGATTCTGTGTATTCATGCAAAGGCAATATGGACAGAATTGTTATCCCCAAATTTGTATGTTGAAGTCCTAACCCCTCGTACTTCAGAATGTAACCATATTTGAAGATCTTTAAAGAGCTGATTAAATTAGGACAAGGTCTCTAAGGTCGGCCATAAATCAATGTGACTGGAACCCTTATGTGAAGAGGAAATTTGGATGTACAGATACTGGACACATGCATACACAGAAACAACCAATTAAACACATAAGGAGGCAATTATCTGCAAGCCAAAGAGAGAGGCCTCAGAAGGAATTAAATATGCTTACAACTTTATCTTTGAGCACTACCCTCCAGAACTGTGATAAAATACATTTCTGTATTTGATACCACTGTAGTATTTTGTTATGACAGGCCTAGAAAATAAATACAAAAAGCTACTTCATTTAGGAGAAAAAAGAACTTGATTCTAGCTGTACATCTGAAAGTAGACATCAAACTAATATTGATTAATGCTTCCATGAACATGCACTCCCATTTGACCCCATAAGGTTTAAACTACTAAAAATTTAGCTGTCTATACTACAGATGCTACTGTCATTAACCACATTACTAGCTATTATTTATTGAGGTCATCTGTGTGTTAGTATAAGGGACTTCCCTATAGTTCAGATGATAAAGAATCTGCCTGCATGCAGGAGACCTGGGTTCTATCCCTGGGTCAGGAAGATACTCTAGAGAAGGAAATGGAAATCCACTCCAATATTCTTGCCTGGAGAATCCCATGGAGAGAGGAGCCTGGTGGGCTACAGTCCAGGGGGTCACAAAGAGTTGGACACAACTAAGTGACTAACACAACAAAATGTTAGTCACAAAATGCACACAAAATCACAAAATGCACTAGTGATTTTCATAAGATACCTCAACTAATTCTCACTGCTCTGGAGGTTACTATATATTCCTACAGATAAAGGACTTGAGTCCAAGGACCATTATTCATTTAAACAATGTTCATTGTTTCTTGGGCAGAATGTTGGCATTCAATTAAATTGCAAACTAATTAAGATCAGGTTCAATATCTTGGATTACCCAGAGACCCAGTACATGATTGGTGCTTAAATACATATTGAAAAATCTCCCCCTAAGATGGTGGAGGAATAGGACAGGAAGACCACTTTCTCCCCACAAATTCATTGAAAGATCGTTTGAATGCTGAGCAAATACCAAAAAACAACTTCTGAACGCTGATGGAGGACACAAGGCACCCAGAAAGGCAGCCCATTGTTTTTGAAAGGAGATAAGACAAAATATAAAAGATAAAAGGAGAGACAAAAGAGCTAGAGATGGAGACCCATCCCGGGGCTGCTGCTGCTGCTAAGTCGCTTCATTTGTGTCCGACGTTATGTGACACCATAGACGACAGCCCACCAGGCTCCCCTGTCCCTGGGATTCTCCAGGTAAGAACACTGGAGTGGGTTGCCATTTCCTTCTCCAATGCATGAAAGTGAAAATCAAAGTGAAGTTGCTCAGTTGTGTCCGACTCTAGTTGACCCCATGGACTGCAGCCTATCAGGCTCCTCTGTCCATGGGATTTTCTAGGCAAAAGTACTGGAGTGGGGTGCCATTGCCTTCTCCGAGGAAGTCGTAAAACAGGAGAAGTTTCCAAACACCAGGAAACCCTCTCACTGGCAGGTCTGTGGGAGTTTTGGAATCTCAGAGGGCAACATAACTGGGAGAAAAAATAAATAAATCAAACCCACAGATTATGATCCTAACTGCAACTCCCTGCAGAGAAGTAGCCCAGATGCTTGCATCAGGCACCAGCAAGTGGGGGCTGAACAGGGAGGCGCAGGCTGCATGCTTAGGGTAAGGACCAGGCCTGAATCTCCTGAGGGCAATCTGTGGGAGTTAATGTGAGAGAGCAACCCAAACTGTGGGATAGCCAGAGAGAGAAAAAAAGAGGAAAGAGAGAGAGCTTTCCCACTAAAAACTCTAACCTAAGGCACTGCCAGGCCCGCTCACAGAACAAAGGACTGAGAGAATACCAGAGGACAGCTAGCTGGCTGAAGACAGGCCTATCCCCTGCTGGAGGCAGGGAGGCAGACAGGCGACAGCCAGAGCTAGAAGGCAAGGGGCAGACTCCGCCCCAGAGATGGCATCCTCTACCAAACTGCAAGCAGGCTCCCAGTTGCTAACCAAGTCTTCCTGGGATCCTGGACGGTTGATTTCTGCTAGGAAGGTGGCAGCCAGAGATCAGCTCCCCAGAGGAGACACATGGAACACCTGAGACTGTGTCTTGTTGCGCACCTAGGAAACGGAGTGGCTTGGGTAGGGGATGTGATTAGACACACCGCCCAACCTGGGGAGTGTGCGCTCACCAAGCACCTGGTCGCTTGAGCTGCTCGGATCCAGGAAGGACACAAAAAGCAGACCCAACTGAGTCTGTGCTTTTGTGGAGTACCCGAGAACCTGAACTTGAGTGGCTTAGACCTGGGAAGTGCATGCAACCCAGGGCCCACCTTAGACAGTTCCCCTGCAGAGGAACCTGGAGCCTGAGCAGTGTAGACTGGGAAAGCCCACATGCTGTGAGTGAGGGCAAGCCCAGTGTGGCCCAGACACTGCGAGCACTCTCCCCACATGCCAGTGATATTTGTTTGCAGTGTTTCTCCCTCCCCGCAGCACAACTGAACAAGTGAGCCTAAATAAATTATCACCTTCACCCCCTTGTGTCAGGGCGGAAGTTAGATCCTGAAGAGACTTGCAAACAGAGGAAGCCAAAATGAACAAAGAAGAGGGAACCCCTTTAGAAGTGACAGGTGCAACAGATTAAAACACTGTAGTTAGCATTTGCTACATTGGATGGGACCTATATAGACCTTGAGATGAAGTATAAGCTGGAACAAGGAACTATCTGAAACTGAACTGACCCCACACTGCCCTCAACAGCTCCAGAGAAATTCCTAGATATATTTTACTATTAACATTTTTTAATTTTTTTAAATTTTTAAGTTCTTTATTACTCCTTTAATTTTCATTTTTAAAACCTACTATTACCTTGCAAAAAAAAGGACCCTATCTTTAAAGCAAATTTCATATATTTTTAAAATAACTTTTGTGATTTTGTTTTTTTAATTTTGTATTTTGAAAGTCTAACCTCTACTGTAGATTTTTAATCTTTGCTTTTTGATATTTGTTATCAACTCTGTACCTTTAAGAATCCAATCTGCAGTACCCATTTTTACTTAGGAGTGTGATTACTGGCTTGATTGCTTTCTTCCCTTTTGACTTTCCTTTTTCTCCCCCAGGTCACCTCTATCTCCTCCCTCCCCCTTCTCTTCTCTACTTAACGCTGTGAATCTCTTTGCATGTTCTGAGCTGTGGAGAACACTTAGGGAACTGATCACAGGCTAGATTGGTCTCTCTCCTTTGGACTCCCCCTCCTATCCTCCTGGTCACCTCTATCTCCTTCCTCCCTCTTCTCTTCTCTGTGGAACTCTGTAAACCTCTCTGAGTGTTCCAGACTGTGGAGAGCAAATAGGAAATTGATTACTGGCTAGACTGCTCTCTCCCCTTTTGATTCCCTCTCTTTTCCTCCTGGTCACCTCTATCTCCCTCCTCCCTCTTCTCTTCTCCATGTAACTCTGTGAACCTCTCTGGATGTCCCCCACTGTGGAGAACCTTTTTACCATTAACCTAGATGTTTTAGCATCAGTGCTGTATGGATGGAGAAGTCTTGAGGCTATTGTAAGAATGAGACTGAAAGCCAGAGGCAGGAGGCTTAAATCCAAAATTTGAGAACACCAGAAAACTCCTGACTCCAGGGAACATTAATAGACAAGAGCTCATCCAAAAGCCTCCATATCTACACTGAAACCAAGCTGCACCCAAGAGCCAACAAGTTTCAGAGCAAGACATATCAAGCTAATTCTCCAACAATGCAGAAACATAACACTGAGCACAAAAATACAGGTGACCAAAAGTCACACCAAACCCAAAGACACCTCAAAACTCACTACTGGACACTTCATAGCACTCCAGACAGAAGAGATCCAGCTCTATCCACCAGAACACCGATGCAAGCTTCCCTAACCAGGAAATCTTGACAAGCCACTCGTCCAACTCCACACGCAGGGAGGAACCTCCGTAATAAAGAGGAACCACAAACTTCCAGCATACAGAAATACCACCCCAAACACAGCAACCTAAACAAGATGAAAAGGCAGAGAAATATTCAACAGGTAAAGGAACATGATAAAAGCCCACCAAACCAAACCAAAGAGGAGGACATAAGGAGTCTACCTGAAAAAGAATTCAGAATAATGATAGTAAACATAATCCAAACTCTTGAAAACAAGATGGAGTTATAGATAAATAGTCTGGAAACAAGGATTGAGAAGATGCAAGAAATGTTTAACAAGGACAGAGGAGAAATAAAAAAGAGTCAATCAATAATGAATAATGCAGTAAGTGAGATCAAAAACACTCTGGAGGGAACCAACAGTAGAATAACTGAGGCAGAAGACAGGATAAGTGAGGTAGAAGATAGAATGGTGGAAATAAATGGGCAGAGAGGAAAAATGAAAAAAAAAATTAAAAAGAAATGAGGACAACCTCAGAGACCTCTGGGACAATGTCAAATGCTCCATCATTAGAATCATAGGAGTCTCAGAAGAAGACTACAACCCCAGATTACTGTACCCAGCAAGGATCTCATTCAAATATGAAGGAGAAATCAAAAGCTTTACAGACAAACAAAAGCTAAGACAATTCAGCACCACCAAACCAGCTCTTAAACAAATTGTAAAGAATCTTCTCTAGACAAGAAACACAGAAAAGGTTCATAAAATTGAACCCAAAACAACAAAGTAAATTGTAATGGGATCATACTTATCAATAATTACCTTAAATGTAAATGGGTTGAATGCCCTAATCAAAAGACAAAGACTGGTTGAATGGATATAAAAACAGGACCCCTATATATGCTGTCTACAAGCTATAGGTTTGACCCAACTCAAACCTAGGGACACATACAGGCTGAAAGTGAATGGTTGGAAAAAGATATTTCATGAAAATGAAGACCAAAAGAAAGCAGGAGCAGCAATACTCATATCAGATAAAATAGACTTTGAAATAAGGGCTGTGAAAAGAGACAAAGAAGGACACTACATAATGATCAAAGGATCAATCCGAGAAGATATAACTACTATAAATATATGTGCACCCAACATAGGAGCACTGCAATATGTAAGGCAAATGCTAACAAGTATGAAAGAGGAAATTAACAGTAACACACCAATAGTGGGAGACTTTAATACCCCACTGACACCTATGGATAGATCAACTAAACAGAAAATTAGCAAGGAAACACAAACTTTAAATGATATAATGGACCAGTTAGACCTAATTGATATCTATAGGACGTTTCACCCTAAAACAATTAATTTCACCTTTTTCTCAAGTGCACACGGAAACTTCTCCAGGACAGATCACATCCTGGGCCATAAATCTAGCCTTGGTAAATTCAAAAAAATTGAAATAATCTCAAGCATCTTTTATGATCACAATGTGGTAAGATTAGATGTCAACTACAGGAAAAAAAAAAAAAAACTATTAAAATACAAACATATGGAGGCTAAACAACACACTTCTGAATAACCAACAAATAACAGAAGAAATTTAAAAAGAAATCAAAATATGCATAGCAACAAATGAAAATGAAAACACAACAACCCATACCTATGGGATTCAGTAAAAGCAATGCTAAAGGGAAGGTTCATAGCAATACAAGCCTACCTCAAGAAACAGGAGAGAAAAGAGATAAATAACCTAACTCTACACCTAAAGCAACTAGAAAAAGAAGAAATGAAGCACCCCAGAGTTAGTAGAAGGAAAGAAATCATAAAAATTAGGGCAGAAATAAATGCAAAAGAAACAAAGGAGACCATAGCCAAAATCAACAAACCTAAAAGCTTGTTCTTTGAGAAGATAAATGAAATAGACAAACCATTAGCCAGACTTATCAAGAAAAAAAGGGAGAAGAATCAAATCAACAAAATTAGAAATAAAAATGGAGAAATCACAACAGACAACACAGAAATACAAAGGATCATAAGAGACTACTATCAACAACTTTATGCCAATAAAATGGACAACGTGGAAGAAATGGACAAATTCTTGGAAAAGTAAAACTTTCCATAACTGAATAGGAAGAAATAGAAAATCTTAATAGACCCATCACAAGCACAGAAGTCAAAACTGCAATCAGAAATCTTCCAACAAACAAAAGCCCAGGACCTGGCTTCACAGTTGAATCCTACCAAAAATTTAGAAAAGAGCTAACATCCTACTCAATCTCTTCCAGAAAATTGTAGAGAAAGGTAAACTCACAAACTCATTCTATAAGGCCACCATCACCCTAATACCAAAACCAGACAAAGATGCCACAAAAAAAGAAAACTATAGGTGAATATCACTGATGAACATAGATGCAAAAATCCTTAACAAAATTCTAGCAAACAGAATCCAACAACGTAATAAAAAGATCATACATCATGACCAAGTGGGCTTTATCTCAGGGATGCAAGGATTCTTCAATATTTGCAAATCAATCAATGTGATACACCACATTAACAAATTTAAAGATAAAAACCATATGATTATCTCAATAGATGCAGAGAAAGCCTTTGACAAAATTCAGCATCCATTTATGATTAAAAAAAAAAAAAAACCTCTAGAAAGCAGGCATAGACGGAACATACCTTAATATAATAAAAGCCATATATGATAAACCCACAGCCAACATTATCCTAAATGGTGAAAATGGAAACCATTTCCCCCAAAAGTCAGGAACAAGACAAGGATGCCACTCTTACTACTACTATTCAACAGTTTTGGAAGATTAGCCACAGCAATCAGAGCAGAAAAAGAAATAAAAGGAATCCAGATTGTAAAAGAAGTAAAACTCTCACTCTTTGCAGATGACATGATCCTCTATATAGAAAACCCTAAAGACTCCACCAGAAAATTACTGGAGCTAATCAATGAATATAGTAAAGTTGCAGAATATAAAATTAACACATAGGAATCCCTCACATTCCTATACACTAACAATGAGAAAACAGAAAGAGAAATTAAGGAAACAATTCCATTTACCATTGCAATGAAAAGAATAAAATAGTTAAGAATAAATCTACCTAAAGAAACAAAAGACCTATATATAGAAAACTATAAAACACTAATGAAAGAAATCAAAGATGACACAAATAGATGGAGAAATATACCATGTTCATGGTTTGGAAGAATCAATGTAGTGAAAATGAATATATTACTCAAAGCAATCTATAGATTCAATGCATCCCAACAGGATTTTTCAGAGAACTAGAACAAATAATTTCACAATTTGTTTGGAAATACAAAAAACCTCAAATAGACAAAACAATCTTGAGAAAGAAGAATGGAACTGGAGAAATCCACATGCCTGACTTCAGGCTATACTATAAAGCAACAGTCATCAAGACAGTATGGTATTGGCACAAAGACAGAAACATAGATCAATGGAACAAAATAGAAAGCCCAGAGATAAATCCACACACCTATGGACACCTTATCTTTGACAAAGGAGGCAAGAATATACAATGGAGAAAAGACAATCTCCTTAACAAGTGGTGCTGGGAAAACTGGTCAACCACTTGTAAAATATTGAAACTAGAACACTTTCTAACACCATACACAAAAGTAACCTCAAAATGGATTAAAACTCTAAATGTATGCCCAGAAACTATAAAACTCCTAGAGGAAAACATAAGCAAAACACTCTCCGATGTAAATCATAGCAGGATCTTCTATGACCCACCTCCCAGAGTAATGGGTATAAAAGCAAAAATAAACAAATGGGACCTAATTAAACTTAAAAAGCTTTTGCACAACAAAGGAAACTACAAGCAAGGTGAAAAGACAGCCTTCAGAATGGGAGAAAATAATAGCAAATGAAGCAACTGACAAACAACTAATCTCAAAAATATACAAGCAACTCCTGCAGCTGAATTCCAGAAAAATAAGTGACCCTATCAAAAAATGGGCCAAAGAACTAAACAGAAATTTCTCCAAAGAAGACATACAGATGGCTAACAAAGACATAAAAAGATGCTCAACATCACTCATTATCAGAGAAATGTAAATCAAAACCACAATGAGGTACCATTTCAGGCAGTCAGAATGGCTGCGATTCAAAAGTCCACAAAAAATAAATGCTGGAGAGGGTGTGGAGAAAAGGGAACCCTCTTACACTGTTGGTGGGAATGCAAACTAATAAAGCCACTATGGAGAACAGTGTGTAGGTTCCTTAAAAAATGGGAAAAAGAACTGTCGTATGACCCAGCAATCCCACTGTTGTACATACACACCGAGGAAACCAGAATTGAAAGAGACACATGTTCCCCAATGTTCATTGCAGCACTGTTTACAATAGCCAGGACATAGAAACAACCTAGATGTCCATCAGGAGATGAATGGATAAGAAAATTGTGGTACATATACATAATGGAATATTACTCAGCTATTAAAAAGAATGCATTTTAATCAGTTCTAATGAGGTGGATGAAACTGGAGCCTATTATACAGAGTGAAGTACATCAGAAAGAAAAACACCAATACGGTATCAGATCAGATCAGTTGCTCAGTCGTGTCCAACTCTCTGTGACCCCATGAACCACAGCACGCCAGGCCTCCCTGTCCATCACCAGCTCCCGGAGGTCACTCAGACTCACATCCATCAAGTCAGTGATGCCATCCAGCCGTCTCATCCTCTGTCGTCCCCTTCTCCTCCTGCCCTCAATTCCTCCCAGCATCAGAGTCTTCTCCAATGAGTCAACTCTTCGCATGAGGTGGCCAAAATACTGGAGTTTCAGCTTTAGCATCATTCCTTCCAAAGAAATTCCAGGATTGATCTCCTTCAGAATGGACTGGTTGGATCTTCTTGCAGTCCAAGGGATTCTCAAGAGTCTTTGCCAACACCACAGTTCAAAAGCATCAATTCTTTGGCGCTCAGCTTTCTTCACAGTCCAGCTCTCACATCCATACATGACCACAGGAAAGACCATAGCCTTGACTAGGCGAACCTTTGTTGGTAAAGTAATGTCTCTGCTTTTGAATATGCTATCTAGGTTGGTCATAACCTTCCTTCCAAGGAGTAAGTGTCTTTTAATTTCATGGCTGCAGTCACCATACGCACATATACGGAATTTAGAAAGATGGTAATGATGACCCTATATGCGAGACAGCAAAAGAGACACAGATGTAAAAAACAGACTTTTGGACTCTGTGGGCGAAGGCGAGGATGGGATGATTTAAGAGAATAGCATTGAAACATATATATTATATCATATGTGAAATAGATCACCAGTCTAGGTTCAATGCATGAGACAGGGTGCTCAGGCCTGGTGCACTGGGACCACCCTGAGGGTTGGGATGGGGAGGGGGGTCAGGATGGGGAACACATGTACACCCATGGCTGATTCATGTGAATGTATGGCAAAAACCACCACAATATTGTAAAGTAATTAGCCTCCAATTAAAATAAAATAACATAATCCCCCCTCCCCCAAAATACATATTGAAAGAAAGGCTGGAGGAGGTAGTCCACTCTCTTCCTGGCAACACATCTTCCACATCATCCCTCTTGTGTTACTCTGTGCCATTTTGATGGGGAGACTGCTCATCCATGCCCTCACATAAATGATACTACATTGACCCCATAGATAATTTAACCTTGACCCAGGAATGGACTTTTTACGGCTTTGATGTAAACCCCTGTGAATATATGAGAACTTTGAATAGTAGAAAGAACATTTGACAAGAGGCTATAGTGTCTTGTTTCTAGTACCAGTTCTGTTCCATAATGAAAGAAAACCATGAGAAGAATTTAATCTTTCCAAGTCTGGAGCTTCAGCATTCTAACAAGGACAATTATGGAAGCTTTACTTGCCTCATAGGAGTGATGGAAGGACCAAATAAAGCAATGTGAATATGCTTTGAAACACTTGCTTCCTAGAACATGAGTTATCTTTCAGAACACTGTGAGTTATCTTCTTTCACTTTCATCCAAATTGTCTATCCTTCCCACTCTTTTCACAGTCTTCACAGTTATTGCTGGGTAATGTGAACTAGCTTGCTTATTAATGTTCTATTAGGAACCAGAGATCAAATTGCCAACATCCTCTGGATCATGGAAAAAGCAAGAGAGTTCCAGAAAAACATCTATTTCTGCTTTATTGACTATGCCAAAGCCTTTGACTGTGTGGATCACAATAAACTATGGAAAATTCTGAAAGAGATGGGAATACCAGACCACCTGATCTGCCTCTTAAGAAATCTGTATGCAGGTCAGGAAGCAACAGTTAGAACTGGTCATGGAACAACAGACTGGATCCAAATAGGAAAAGGAGTACGTCAAGGCTGTATATTGTCACCATGTTTATTTAACTTACATGCAGAGTACATCATGAGAAATGCTGGACTGGAAGAAGCACAAGTTGGAATCAAGATTGCTGGGAGAAATATCAATAACCTCAGATATGCAGATGACACAACTCTTATGGCAGAAAGTGAAGAGGGGCTAAAAAGCCTCTTGATGAAAGTGAAAGTGGAGAATGAAAAGGTTGGGTTAAAGCTCAACATTCAGAAAACGAAGATCATGGCATCTGGTCCCATCACTGCATGGGAAATAGATGGGGAAACAGTGGAAACAGTGTCAGACTTTGTTTTTCTGAGCTCCAAAATCACTGCAGATGGTGACTGCAGCCATGAAATTAAAAGACGCTTACTCCTTGGAAGGAAAGTTATGACCAACCTAGATAGCATATTCAAAAGCAGAGACATTACTTTACCAACAAAGGTTCGCCTAGTCAAGGCTATGGTCTTTCCTGTGGTCATGTATGGATGTGAGAGCTGGACTGTGAAGAAGGCTGAGCGCCGAAGAATTGATGCTTTTGAACTGTGGTGTTGGAGAAGACTCTTGAGAGTCCCTTGGACTGCAAGAAGATCCAACCAGTCCATTCTGAAGGAGATCAATCCTGGAATTTCTTTAGAAGGAATGATGCTAAAGCTGAAACTCCAGTATTTTGGCCACCTCATGCGAAGAGTTGACTCATTGGAGAAGACTCTGATGCTGGGAGGGATTGAGGGCAGGAGGAGAAGGGGACGACAGAGGATGAGGTGGCTGGATGGCATCACTGACTCGATGGATGCAAGTCTGAGTGACCTCCGGGAGCTGGTGATGGACAGGGAGGCCTGGCGTGCTGCGGTTCATGGGGTCGCAAAGAGTCGGACACGACTGAGCGACTGATCTGATCTGATACTGTGCATATAGACGATGTTTTATTTTTTGCAGATCTTTTTTTGTTTTGCTGATTTAAAATTTTTTCTTGTAAAAAATAGTGAGGAAAAGTGCTTTGCTAATATTCTAAAGTCACTGTACTTTGATGGCAGCCGATATACCTTACATTTCTTGTCAAGATTTAACTATTTTTATAACAGCAGGGCATAATAATATTGGCAATCATAGATGACACTTATTCAACAATTTTGAAACAGGAACTCACCTGAGATATTTTCATATAACACCAACAACTGTATGTGTTAGATATCATTATCTTTCTTACTCCAAATATGAGAAGAATTAAGACTAGTTAAGGAAGAATTGCCCAAAGTCACATAGTAATTGTGGAGTCAACATTTGAATGTTGGTGCTCTGACTCTGTGTTCTTAGCCACAGCTTTGGGTTTGAGGAGTAGCAGGTAAACAGAAAACCAAAATGATAAAGCATTCCAGGCAGAAGAGAGGAGGTGAACAACAAGGAGATGCATTTCAAGCACTCGTCCTTCTACTCATATACATGATTCCATCCTCAGTACCTGGCATGCTGTCTGGCCAAGAGTAGGTATTTAATAAATATTAATGAATTTAATGCCTGAGACTTGGTGTTTCCAGGAACTGCAAGGAGATTGACATACTTGGAAATAAGAATATGGTGGGAAAAATAGCAAAAAGTCAATATATGCAAATAGTGAATAAAGATTTCTGGATAAAATATTGTTTGAAGCAAGTCTAATCACTCATTCATTCATTTGTTCCTTCTTTAAAAATTTATTAACCACTATTATATAGAATATTTAGAAATAATATATATAAATAATGAAGCTAGAGTCCCTGACTTGCAGAGATACACTTTAAATATTTCAAACAAGAGCTTTGAAGAAGACAGACACAGAAATTATCACTTTTATTGGCAGCATTTCTAGAAATAAAAGCTAGTAAACTGATACATAGATAATACAATCAAACAATTATCTCTATTATGTACTATTAGCATGCTAAATAAAAACTTTTTTTATACCAATCAAATCTCCAGTGTTGATTATGATATTTACATGCCAGGAATCATCCTTTTAAAATAAGATAGGTAAAAAAATTTACTATCATTTGGTAATAAAGTAAAAGACATATATATGAGTTAATAGATTTCATAACTGAAATGTGATTTTTGCCCAATCAGTAATAACAACTTGTCATGATAAACTTACTGATGAGATTTAAGCATGTAATACAAGAGAAACACACAGCAATAAACAACTAATAATATTTTGTATATCCCAAACACGTAATTTCAAGTTTGAGGGTAAATAATAGGTAGAAAGCAGTTCATCCTTGACAAAAATGCAAAAATAAAAGAAAAAATTGGAATAAAATGAAGAGAAAACTGTTAGTGAAAGTGAATTTTATAGACACATATATTCTCTGTTTTACTGGCTAATTGTTCATTTGTTGTGTGTACCAAATAAAACATCACTGGTACTTTTCTAGCCTATAAACCTTGTATTTGTCAATGTTACACCTGTCCACACTAGTTGCCATAGGATGTGTTTCCTGGGAAACATACAACTTAGCATACAACTTGTTTAATACTGAGCTTTCTTGAGATTAAGCCTTGTGGAAAGGAATAATAAGAAAGCCGAAGGAGAAGTCAAGCTGTGGTGGAGTTCCAAGGACAGTATCAGCTGAATGTCCAGCTAGAATGGAGTAAGAATGTCCTTTAAGAGTTATCTGTCCCAAGTTGGGTTGAAATGGCCCTGCCCAACTTCAGTCCATCATTAAATACAGGCTGACTGGGAAGCTACTTTACTTTGGAAGAAATGGTTTTTGTCAGCTAAGACCATCGCAGAAAAGGCTGATAGTTGAAGGCAGACTGTCAGCAACCCTGATGGCAGCCAGTACTCTTTATAGATGGTTCAGAAAGTATTTCAGGAAAAGGATTCTCCTTCTCCACCACCATCCTATCACCAGTCCTACTCCGCTCAGCCAATATTTTCCTCTGTAATTCCTGTTTGGGTATTTTCTAGTGATTACTCTTGAGTTCTAGATTATATACTTTTATATATACTCTGTTTCTTCAGTCATGGTGAGGTGCTATGCTTTTAAGCATGGATTGGTTTTGGAGGGAGAGACATTTGCCAGAAGAGTAAATAATAAAATATTCTATGCAGAGGAGAAAGGAAGAACTGCAGTGAGATGCCTCTAAAGCATCAGTCTCTTCCTCCCCCTGCCACATGCAATACTGTGTCCTCAGCACCTGGCACAGTGCTTGGCAATGATTCAGTTCAGTTTAGTTCAGTTCAGTCTCTCAGTCGTGTCTGACTCTTCACGACTCCATGAATCACAGCATGCCAGGCCTCTCTGTCCATCACCAACTCCTGGAGTTCACTCAAACTCACGTCCATCGAGTCTGTGATGTCATCCAGCCATCTCATCCTCTGTCATCCCCTTCTCCTCCTGCCCCCAATCCCTCCCAGCATCAGGATCTTTTCCAATGAGTCAACTCTTTGCATCAGGTGGTTAAAGTATTGGAGTTTCAGCTTCAGCATCATTCCTTCCAAAGAACACCCAGGACTGATCTCCTTCAGAATGGACTGGTTGGATCTCCTTGCAGTCCAAGGGACTCTCAAGAGTCTTCTCCAACACCACAGTTCAAAAACATCAGTTCTTCGGTGCTCAGCTTTCTTCACAGTCCAATTCTCACATCCATACATGACCACTGTAAAACCATAGCCTTGACTAGACAGACCCTTGTTGGCAAAGTAATATCTTTGTTTTTCAATATGCTATCTAGGTTTGTCATAACTTTCTTTCCAAGGAGTAAGCGTCTTTTAATTTCATGGCTGCAGTCACCATCTGCAGTGATTTTGGAGCCCCAAAAAATAAATAAAGTCTGACACTGTTTCCCCATCTATTTCCCATGCAGAGATGGGACCAGATACCATGATCTTAGTTTTCTGAATGTTGAGCTTTAAGCCAACTTTTTCACTCTCCACTTTCACTTTCATCTAGAGGTTTTTTAGTTCTTCAGTTTTTGCCATAAGGGTGGTGTTATCCGCATATATGAGGTTATTGATATTTCTCCTGGGAATCTTAATTCCAGCTTGTGCTTCTTCTAGTCCAGCGTTTCTCATGATGTACTCTGCATAGAAGTTAAATAAGCAGGGTGACAATATACAGCTTTGACGTACTCCTTTTCCTATTTGGAACCAGTCTGCTGTTCCATGTCCAGTTCCAACCGTTGCTTCCTGACCTGCATATAGGTTTCTCAAGAGGCAGGTCAGGTGGTCTGGTAGTACCATCTCTTTCAGAATTTTCCACAATTTATTGTGATCCACACAGTCAAAGGCTTTGGCATAGTCAATAAGGCAGAAGTAGATGTTTTTCTGGAACTCTCTTGCTTTTTTGATGACCCATTGGATGTTGGCAATTTGACCTCTGGTTCCTCTGCCTTTTCTAAAACCAGCTTGAACATCTGGATGTTCATGGTTCATGTACTGCTGAAGCCTGGCTTGGAGAATTTTGAGCATTACTTTACTAGTGTGTGAGATGAGTGCAATTGTGTGGTAGTTTGAGCATTCTTTGGCATTGCCTTTCTTTGGGATTGGAATGAAAACTGACCTTTTCCAGTCCTGTGGCCACTGCTGAGTTTTCCAAATTTGCTGGCATATTGAGTGTAGCACTTTCACAACATCATATTTTGGTCAAACCAGAGAAGGCAAGAGTGAATGTCGACATTCTAGGAATTGGCGAACTAAAATGGACTGGAATGGCAGTGATTAGGTCTTTAGAAAACATTGTTGAGTCCTTTGCTTAAAGGTGGGGTTTGGCTCATGTTTTCCTCCCCCTCCTCTCAAATGTTTAAAGTGTAACTATTTTAAGTTTTTCTGTTTATCTCCACTGCAATTCTAATGCTATGTTTAGTCTTCTTCTTCGTCTTTTTTTTTTTTTTAATGTACTCTCAACTACCAATACCTCTTAGCTCCCACTAATGAGAAAAGGACTCCCGTGTCCCTATCCTTTCCTCCACCTCTCCCACTTTTTGCTTCCTATCATCAATCAACTATAGTTTACTTGTGTATTGTTCAGTGTGTTGACATTTTATATTCTTTTTCTGAACCACAATCATGTTATCTAATGCTTTTCCTCCCTGGCCTGACTGCCAGAATCAAGTGTAATAACAGCTACTAACTGCTCAAATAAATAAAACTTTTGCAAACCTCTGGCTGAAGAGTACCATTTTGGAGGTTCTGTCAGCTGATGGTTTGCATATATTGGTTGTCAGCCGGTGCCTATGGCCTGGACTTAGGCAGTGTGTGTGTTTTATTTGGTCTCTGGAGTATTTTGTATATTTAGGACAGTATTTAAAAAGCAGATGATTTTAGGTGGACTCTAAAAGTGAAGAACAGCATTTATATTGCATTCTGTACAAGTGTTCTCTGGGTTGGCTACATTTAAGCATGTTCTCTTATTCAGAGGCTGTATCTTATAGATTGGTCTTTTATTTTCCTCTTTTCATTCATATTTTATGTCCGTATTTTATTCTCTGCACTTTAAGATACTTTATGCTGTTTAATTTGAGAAATTTTAATATAAGTCTGAGTGCTTTAAAAAATTCTCTAGGTGACACTTTACTCAGAATCCTAGTTTATCTAATTTCTCTGATCATGTCAGAGGTTTTTCTTCTGATTCCTGAGTGATTTTAAATTTTTGTCATTTTCTTTCACAATGTTGGTTCTCCTTTTATAACTAAGAATTATTGGTTGTCATTAATAGTCATCAGATGAAGGGTTAAGTAGGTGGCATGGTGTTTCTTACTATTGTGTAAATAGGTGTGTTTTCCTTTCAGATCTTTGCTGCAGGTGGTATTCTGACTGTGAACTCTCCGTAGTGTAAGGTATAGAGCACCAATGTATGTGCAAGGCTCTTCTTTGAAGGTGAGTGGTGGATGTGGTCTAATCACTTTCAGCATCAGGATCCACTTCCTTCTAACTGAGCCTTTTTTTTTTCACTGTCTGGAATGTTACAGACTTTTTTCCCCTAGACTCCCCAGCAACCAGGATTCTGGGAGTGAAATAGGTTCTACACATTAGAAAAAAGAGCTTCTTCCTACTGTCTTTTGGCTGTTCTCTGCTGACAATAAAGGCATCAGAAATGTACCTTTGCAGGAAGGTTTCAGTTTCTCATCTCCAGTTTTCTGAAGCTTGTCAGGTTGTAGGCAGCAGCTCTTTTCTAATCTCTGTTTTCTAATCTGTATGTTCACAATTTCAGTTGTTTCCAGAGTTCTGCTTTTTGCAGAAGTAGCAACTGTTTTATTGATTAGGCTCAGTTCTACACTGTTCTGAGAGTTTAAAACCTGACTGTATATACTACTGCTCCATAACTTCCATTGATTTTAGAATCACCTAATTCCCATTATTTGATCCTGTCTTGCTTAAAACAAGCAAAAACAAAGAAGATCAGAGTGCTTTTATTCCTTTACTGACTCCAGAGAAACAGAATAAATAAATGGGGAGCTAGGATCAGGCTATAGGCCCTGAAATGTCAGTGAGAAGGAGATTATTCTGGGAAATTTATACTAGCTTTCTTGATTTTTTTTTAAAGAGAAGGACCTTTTAGGATTAAAATAAGACTAGGGTAAATGCCACATATTTGTGCCCTGAGTTGATGTGGGGAGAAGAGCAAGAGGATATCTGCTCCTATTGTTATGTGGCTAGATACTTAGATATTCAGCTAATTTCACAGTTTCAGACCCTACCTCACACCATCCTCCATTACATCTGCTGCCTTTGGGATTTCAGTGGACAGATTGAGCAACTCTGGAGCTGTGATTCCCATGTAATATACTCTCAACCTTTTGTTGAGATTGATGTTCCAATCTCAACAGCAATGTTCCAATATGTTTTATCTCTTCCAGAAATGTTTTTGATTTCTGACCTACTGCAGACACCCCACACCTATATTCCTAATGATTACTTCAATATAATATTTCATTAGAATCTCTGAGATAAATGAGATTTATGAGATAAATAAATTAGAGTTGTATGAAATAAATGAGAACAAACAAGCTTGTTCTCAGAGTGGATCCTTACTCTGGGTCTCATCTGAAGTACCTGCTTCACCAGTTTCAGAACCAGAGGTTGAAACAGAAATAATTTCCATCATATAAGTGATCTATCTGGCCATTTTATATTTCTAGTGACTTTTCTACACTTTCATAGCAGTTGTAAAGTTTTGTAAACCAATCTTTGTTAAATGTATGACCTCTTTCCCATTAGAAGGAAAATATCTGAAACATTGGAATGTTGTATTAGGGGCAGCCATGCAGACATCATCGTATTCTATTTAAATCTACTCACCAAAAGTGAGAAAGCATAAGAATATGAGTTAAAACTTGTATGTAGACTCTGATGTTGCCATTTATAACTTTGAATAGTAGGTCAAGTTACTTAATCTCTCTGAACTTCAGTTTTTAAAATTTGTCAAAATGTTGATAAGGAGATTTACTATGCAGTATTCAAGTGGTAATTAAATAGTATGAGGTGAACCAATGAAGATGACATATATAGTGCCTATTGTATAGTATTTGTTCAACTTAAAAAACAAAAGAAAACTTCTTCTCTGGATAACTGGAAAAATTCCCCAATGTGAATTCCTTAATGTTACCTCATGAACATAAAGATATCAGTGAAGCATCAGGAAAATGTTATAGGAAACATATATAAAAAATTCTGCACAAACCTGCAAAGAGAACAGGGTTCATTGTTTTGCCCCCAAAGTTATAATGACAATAGTAATACAGACAGAAGATAATATGGTTAGTGTCATTATTTTTTTTTAATTTTATTCTATTTTTTAATTTTACAATATTGTATTGGTTTTGCCATATATCAAAATGAATCCACCACAGGTATAATGTATTCCCCATCCTGAACCCTCCTCCCCCTAGCTCCCCATACCATCTCTCTTTGTCGTCCCAGTGCACCAGCCCCAAGCATCCAGTATCGTGCATCGAACCTGGACTGGCGACTTGTTTCATATATGATATACATGTTTCAATGCCATTCTCCCAAATCATCCCACCCTCTCCCTCTCCCACAGAGTCCAAAAGACTGTTCTATACACAGTCATCAAGACAGTATGGTACTGGCACAAAGACAGAAATATAGATCAATGGAACAAAATAGAAAGCCCAGAGATAAATCCACGCACATATGGACACCTTATCTTTGACAAAGGAGGCAAGAATATACAATGGATTAAAGACAATCTCTTTAACAAGTGGTGCTGGGAAAACTGGTCAACCACTTGTAAAAGAATGAAACTAGAGCACTTTCTAACACCATACACAAAAATAAACTCAAAATGGATTAAAGATCTAAACGTAAGACCAGAAACTATAAAACTCCTAGAGGAGAACGTAGGCAAAACACTCTCCGACATACATTACAGCAGGATCCTCTATGACCCACTTCCCAGAATATTGGAAATAAAAGCAAAAATAAACAAATGGGACCTGATTAAACTTAAAAGCTTCTGCACAACAAAGGAAACTATAAGGTTAGTATCTTTAAATTATGCTAGATAATAAAGAGAACACTGGTTATGACTTCTGAAGAATATTTCAAACCTCTAGCCTGAATTTTCCAGAAGACTACTGTTAATAAACGGGATGTAATACATTGAATCTGAAAGATATGTCTTGTTTTTCTTTTAACTCATTCAGTTCAGTTCAGTTGCTCAGCCATGTCCAACTCTTTGCAACCCCATGGATTGCAGTATGCAAGGCCTCTCTATCACCAACTCCCGGAGTTCACTCAAACTCACGTCTATCAAGTCAGTGATGCCCTCCAGCCATCTCATCCTCTGTCGTCCCCTTCTCCTCCTGCCCGCATTCCTTCCCAGCATCAGAGTCTTTTCCAATGAGTCAACTCTTCGCACTAGGTGGCCAAAGTACTGGAGTTTCAGCTTTAGCATCATTTCTTCCAAAGACATCCCAGGGCTGATCTCCTTTAGAATGGACTGGTTGGATCTCCTTGCAGCCCAAGGGACTCTCAAGAGTCTTCTCCAACACCACAGTTCAAAAGCATCAGTTTTTCGGTGCTCAGCTCATCCATACATGACCACTAGAAAAACCATAGCCTTAACTAGACGGACCTTTGTTGGCAAAACAATGTTTCTGCTTTTGAATATGCTATCTAGGTTGGTCATAACTTTCCTTCCAAGGAGTAAGTGTCTTTTGATTTCATGGCTGCAATCACCATCTGCAGTGATTTTGAAGCCCCCTAAAATTAATTCAGACACTGTTTACCCATTTATTTCCCATGAAGTGATGGGACCAGATGCCATGATCTTCGTTTTCTGAATGTTGAGCTTTAAGCCAACTTTTTCACTCTCCTCTTTCACTTTCATCAAGCGACTCTTTAAGTTCCTCTTCACTTTCTGCCATAAGGGTGGTGTCATCTGCATATCTGAGGTTATTGATATTTAACTCATTACCTTGATCAATTCAAGTAGCTTTTGAAACCATGAATAAAGTCCATAATTTTAGAGACAGAATTGAGAAAAGGATGATATGAACAAATATCCTGGACCTTTATCTAGGTAATCATCTTTTTCATTCCTTTCTGTGTTTTCTTTTTAACTCTTTTTGAAATTTCTCTTTGGGACAAAAGACACTGAAACTCATCATCAGCATATTGTGATTACAATGATTTTGAGATAGTTTTTTATTGTTTAACATGACCTGGTCACTTAAATAAAATATTAGCTTCCAGTGTTATAAAGCTTTATATCTCCAGAGTCTTTTCCTCTGATTGGATTTTAAGATTAAATAAGCCAATGAAATGAAATCCCTACTCCTACAATTACCGCCCTGTGGGAGGTCAGCCCCTGAAGAACAAGTCATGGTTTTGATGGTGAGGAAAATTGGGGCACATTCTAAATAAAGCCCTAGCCAGTATGTGTTGCTTCTGAGAACACTGCTTTTCTGGGGTTTATGAGTTGGATTTTTGTTTGTTTGTTTATTATGAGATGTTTAAGACATGAATTAACTCCTTTGGTTTCTCTATTTAAGTACACAAACATTTTGAGAAGGCTGAAAGATGTCTTCAGCTAAAGAGACACTTGATGTCCCATTTTGTTTTTGTTTCATCTGTCCAAATGAGGAAACCTGAGCCATGAGGAGGCTGTACAAATTTCCAGAGAAACATACATCTCCTTCATGAGATTAAGAATCAGAATAATACTAGACTTCTTAGCAGTGCTGGAAGCTCAAAGACCGTTTTAAAAATTTCCAGTGAAGATTACATCTAATCTAGAATTTTTATACTATCAACCAAATACAGGAATGAAAATAGAATATTTCGGACATGGAAGATTATATATATATATATATATATGTCTAGATACTTCTCTGGCAATCCAGTAGTTAAGATTCCACACTTCCACTTTAGGGGGCATGGGTGCAGTCCCTGGTTGGGGAACTAAGATCCCACATACTGGACAGCAGGGCAAAAAAGGCTATTGAAGGGTATACTTTCCCTAAACCAGGGATTAAATGAAAAAAAGAGAATATATGGAACCTAGGAAATGGGAGTCTAATACAAGTGAGAAATGAAGGGAATCCCAGGATGATGACAAAAGAGTTTATAGAGAAAATAACTACAGAGTGATGTGACTAGACTGAGAACGTCAGAGGTGTCTAGGAAAAATTTATCTGTGACGATAGATTGTTAGGATTTCTGATGTATTTAGATACATGGAGATAGATTGTTAGGATTTCTAATGTATTTAGATACATTGGAGCTTCCAAGGTAGCACTAGTGGTAAAGAATCCACCTGCCAAGGCAGGATACTCAAGAGATGCAAGTTCGATCCCTGGGTTGGGAAGATCCCTTGGTGTACAGAATGGCACCTCCATCCAGTATTCTTGCCTGGAAAATTCCGTGGACCAAGGAGAATGGTGGGCTACAGTTCATGGAGTCGCAAACAGTGGGACACGACTGAGCAGACACACACATAGATACATTGGGTGAAGATTCACATAATTGTGGCATTGTTTGGGGATGAAAAATGATGAATATCTAGAATATTAGGCCAATAAAGATTGCCAGGAGATATATCAACAACCTCAGGTATGTGGATGATGTCACTCTAATGGTAGAAAGTAAAGAGGAACTAAAGAACCTCTTGATGAGCGTGAAGGAGGAGAGTAAAACAGTCAGCTTAAAGCTAAATATTAAAAAAATGAAGATCATGGCATCTGATCCCATCACTTCATGGTAAATAGAAGGGGAAAATGTGAAATCAGTGAAAGATTTCCTCTTCTTGAGCTCTAAAATCACTGCAGATGGTGACTACACCCTTAAAATTAGAAGATAATTGCTTCTTGTCAGGAAAGCTATGACAAACCTAAGACAGTGTGTTAAAAAGCCAAGACATCACTTTGCTGACAAAGATCCATATGGTCAAGGCTATGGTTTTTCCAGTAGTCATGTATGGTCATGAGAAAGTGAAAGTGTAAGTGAAGTCACTCAGTCACGTCCGACTCTGTGACCCCATGAACTGTAGCCTACACCAAGCTCCTCTGTCCATGGGATTCTTCAGGCAAGAATACTGGAGTGGGTTGCCATTTCCTTCTTCAGGGGATCTTCCCAGCCCAGGGATCAAACCCAGGTTTCCCTGTATTGGAGGCAGACGCTTTAACCTCTGAGCCACCAGGGAAGCCCATAATGGTCATGAGAGCTGGACCATAAAGAAGGCAGAGCACTGAAGAATTGATGCTTTCAAATTGTGGTCATGGAGAAGACTCATGAGAGTCCCTTGGACTTTTGATCTCAAATCAGTCAATCTTAAAGGAAATCAACCCTCAATATTCATTGGAAGGACTGATGCTGAAGCTGAACTCCAATATTTGGCCACTTGTTGTGAACAGCCAACTCATTGGAAAAGACCCTGATGCTGGGAAAAATTGAAGGTAAAAGGAGAAGAAGGTGACAGAGGATGAGATGCTTTGATGACATCAGTGATGCAATGGACAAATATTTGGGCAAACTTTGGGAGATGGTGGAGGACAAGGAAGCCTAGCATGCTGCAATCCATGGGTTTGTGAAGAGTTGAATACGATTTGGCTACTAAACAACAAGAGGCCAATAAGAACAATATTTTGTCCAAGGAGGAAAAGTAGATGCAGTATATTTTACTACATAGATCTGTCATAAATAGGATTTACCTAATTGTTGTACATTTACTAACTAAATGACTCAAGAAATGATAACAGGCATCAATTTGTCATAATCTGGTTTCTAAATAGGTCAAACTTCACTACTAATGGTTTTCAAAATGCTGAAACATATTTCATTGTCTCTATATGTTAAATAATATTTGAAGCAGTAATTGCTCATTATTTCTCAAGATACAAACATGATTTTTAGAGATATCAAATCAATGACAATTTTTTCAAGACTCTGAGTTACAAAGTGAACCTGGAAAGTTTCATTGCAAATTATAAAATATAATAAGTAATTGCTAGTAATTAAAAATATGTTTTAAATGTGTGTTTGTTCAGTCTTGTCCAACTCTTTGCAGCCACATGGACTGTAGCCCACCAGGCTTCTGTACCCCTGGTATTTTCCAGGCAAGAATACTTGAGTGGGGTACCATTTCCTACTCCAGAGTCTCTTCCCTACCCAGGGGTCAGAGTCTCTTGCATCTACTGCATTGACAGGTGGATTTTTTACCCCTAGAGCCACCTGGGAAACCATGTTTTAAGTGGATAGTCACAGAAATAATGCATGCTTGTATTATGCACCTTCATCAAAATGATCTCTCTTTGAAAATAGGAAGTGGGCTTTAATTTTGCACATAGATGAACACTGTCATTTGCTACATCAGGTAGAATAAAAAATTGTAAATAATTTTCATTAAGGAACTAGTTTAAGGAGAAAGTACTATAACGTAATGTTCTACTGACTAGTGAATTAGAGAAGAGCAACCATATACATGGCTGATACATGGGTATCAAGTAAAAGGGATAAAAATCTCATCTTTATGCCTAAAATGATCTAATCATGAAGCACAATACTGCTATCATAAAAAAGTTATTTTTTACTGCTATGTTTAACTAGGCTTCCCAGGTGGCTCAGTGGTAAAGAATCCACCTGCAATGCTGGAGACACAGGATTATTTCTTGGGTCAGGAAGATCCCCTGGAGAAGGAAATAGCAACCCATTCCAATATTGTTGCCTGAGAAATCCCATGGACAGAGGAGTCTGGAAGACTACAGTCCAAAGTGTTGCAAAGAGTAAGACATGACTTATCAACTAACCAACGACATTTAACTTTGTCTCCTTTGACTATCTATTTTAAAAATGTAGTAAATTAAAGCAATATAAAAAAGTGGATTTGGAATGTCAAAGTATCATAATTAACTGGTAAATCTAACTGGTTTGACCATTTTCATTTTAAGCAAGATTGTATTGGTTGACTTCCTAAAAAAAGACACTTCCATTTTTATTTTTAATTTTTTCTTCTAGTTTTATTGAGCTAAAATTGACATACAATGCTGTATATATTTAACATGTGTAGCATAATTATTTTGGGGAAGGCAATGGCACCCCACCCCAGTACTTTTGCCTGGAAAATCTCATGGACGGAGGATCCTGGTAGGCTCCAGTCCATGGGGTCGCTAAGAGTCGGACACGACTGAGCGACCTCACTTTCACTTTTCTCTTTCATGCATTGGAGAAGGAAATGGCAACCCACTCCAGTGTTCTTGCCTGGAGAATCCCAGGGACCGGGGAGCCTGGTGAGCTTCCGTCTATGGGGTCGCACAGAGTTGGACACGACTGAAGTGACTTAGCAGCAGCAGCAGCAGCATACAGCATAGTGGTTTAATATCTCTAGACATTTCACAATGATAAGCATAATAAGTCTAGTTACCATCTGTCCCCATACAAGCATATTGCATAATTATTGACTATATTCTCCACACTGTGCATTTCATACCTATCACTTATTTATTTTGTAACTGAAATTTTGTACCTCTTTATCTCCCTCATCTATTTCTCTTGTCAAATCACCCTCTCCCCTCTGGAAGCAACCTGATTGTTCTCTGTATATATGATTCTGTTTCTATTCAGTATTTGTATTTCTCTGTCTGACTTATTTCACTTAGCATAGTGCTGTCTAGGTCCATTCAGATTAGTTACAACTAGCAAAATTCCCTTCTTTTTATGGCTGAGTAATATTCTTTTATGTATATATACCACATCTGCATTTCTGTTAATTTACTGATAGTCATCTAGGTTATTCCCATCTTTTGGCTATTGCAAATAACACTGCAATGAATGTAGGATTGCCCGTATCCTTTGAAATAGTATTTTCATTGTCTTTGGATAAACACCCAGACGAATTGCTGGATTTTACACTAGTTCTATTTTTAATTTTTTAAGGAAACTGATACTGTTTTCCATAGAGGCTGCACCAATTTTCACTCCCACCAAGAATATGACAATTGCCTCTTCTACACTTGTCAGAACTTGTTATTTGTTGTCCTTTTGATAATAGTCATTTTAACAGGTGTGAGGTAATATCTCACTGTGGTTTAGATTTGTATTTCCCTGATGATCAGTGAGCAAAACTGAACAACTTTTCTTGTGGCCATTTGGCCATCTGTATGTCTTTTTTGAAGAAAATTGTCTATACAGATATTCTGCCAACTTTTGAACTCAGTATATACATGAGTTGCATGAGTATTATGAATCTTGTATATTAATTCCTTATCAGATACATCATTTATATATATCTTTACCAATTCAGTATGGAGCCTTTTTATTTTGTTTATGGCTTCCTTCAATGTGCAAATGCATTTTAGCTGATGACCTCTGTTTTTTCATTTTTGCTTTTGTTTCCCTTGCCCGAAGAGACATATCCAAAAAAAAATATTGCTAAGACCAGTTTCAGCAAGTATACTGCCTATATTTTCATGACAATTTTTATGGTTTTAAGTATTATTTTTACCTAATAAGTTTTTCACTCATTCTGACTGAATTTTTGTATATGGTGTGAGAAAGAAGGCCAGTTTGATTTTTTAATTATTTTTTTATTTAATTTTATTTTATTAACTTTACAATATTGTATTGGTTTTGCCATATATCAAAATGAATCTGCCACAGGTATACATGAGTTCCCCATCCTGAACCCTCCTCCCTCCTCCCTCCCCATACCATCCCTCTGGGTTGTCCCAGTGCACCAGCCCCAAGCATCCACTATCGTGCATCGAACCTGGACTGGTGACTCGTTTCATATATGATATTATACATATTTCAATGCCATTCTCCTAAATCAATTTGATTCTTTTGTAGGTCACTCCCCAGTTTCCCCATCACCAATTATTGAAGTCTTTTTTTCCCAATGAATATTCTTGCCCTTTTTGTCATAAATTAATTGCTCACATAAATGTAGATTAATTTCTGGATTCTGTTTGTTATATTGGTCTATGTATCTGTTTTTGTATCTGTACTATGCTGTTTTGATTACTGCAGTTTTGTGGTATAGTTTGAGATCAGGGAAACTGATACCTCTAGCTTTGTCTTTCTTTATCAAGATTGTTTTGGCTACCCAGGTTCTTTTTGCTTCCCATACAAATTTTAGAGTTATTTATTTCAGTTTTGTGAAAAATGTCATTAAATTTTTTATAACTATTTCATTGATTCTGTAGATTGCCTTGGGTATTACGGTTATTTTAACAATATTCATTATTCCAATCCATGAACACAGTATTGTCTTTCTATCTGCTTGTGTTGTCTTCAGTTTCTCTCATCAGAATCTCATACTTTTCAGAGTACAGGCTTTTACCTCATTACTTAGATTCCTCAGGTATTTTATTCTTTTTGATGCTTTGGTAAATGGCACTGTTTTCTTCTCTTTCTGCTAGTTCACTGTAAGTGTATAGAACTGCCACAGGTTTCTTTTAATATGCTATCTTGAAACTTTACCAAATTTATTGATGAGTTGTGTTTTAGTGGTGATGTTAGGATGTTCTATGTACAGTTCATGTCATCAGCAAATATTGACAGATTTACTTCTTCCTTCTCAACTTGGATTACTTTTCTTTCTTTTTCTTGTCTAATTATTGTGGCTGGGACTTCCAATACTATGTTGAATAAAAGTGATGAGAGTGCATCTCCTTGTCCTGTTCCTGATATTAGACGAAATCAGGAAAATTTTCACTATTGAATATGCTACTGGTTATGGTATATTTCTTTTTTTGTGTGATATCTTTGATTTTTGTATCAAGGTGATGCTGATTTCATAGAATGAATTCAGAAGCATCTCTTCTGCAGTGTTTTTGGGAATCATTTGAGAAAGATAGGTGTTAACCATTCTATAAATATTTGGTAGACTTTATACCTGTGAAGTTGTCTGGTTCTAGACTTTTGTTTGTTGGAAGTTTTTCTTTTTGGTTATTATTATTACTGATTTATATCACTGGTAATTGATCTGTAATATTTTTTATTTTTTTCTGATTCAGTTTAAGAAGCTTGTACCTCTCTGTGAATATGTCCATTTCTTCTAGATTGTCCATTTTATGGTGTATAACTGTTCATAGTGATCTCTTAGGGTCCTTTGTATTTTGGTAATATTTGTTGTAACTTCTCCTTTCTGATTTTATTTATATGGGCCTTATCATTTTTGTTCTGGATGAGTCTGATTAAATATTTATCAATTTTATTTGTCTTTTTAAAGATATTTTCTTTGAAAAGAACTCCCAAATATTAAATACCAAAAATGCTGTATAGATTTTTAGGAAAATATTGAGAACATTTACTCGAGAATGTGCAATAACAAAGTATTTTGAGTGATTATATAACTAATGCCTCTTTAAATATTATTAAAGGAAAATATATGTATTTTCTTTCATTTAAGGACTCATCTATGGTAAGATGTATTTCTTTTTCAAAACAAAAACAGTAGAAACATGGAGAAAAGTGCAATGTTTATGCTGAAATACACATTTTCTTAAGAAAATCCAATGGCTCTAATGCTTTTAGTTGCCTTCTGATTCACAATTTAAAAAAAAGGCAACTCAGCAGTAAGTAACTACTATACACCACTGCAGATATATTTCAGCTATTTGAAAGCTATGTTTTCTCTATTCTGGGCTATGGTTTCTGCTTCATAATTTACTTTCTGTGTGAAATTAGACAAGTCATTTAACCCTTCTTCACCTCATTCCTATGTGCTGTACCCTTCTTCACCTCATTCCTCTGTGCTGTAAGTGGCAATTATGAAAACTCTATAGTATTTTCTCTATGAGTAAGCCATGATATTATGAGTAAACCATAATAGGGTAGTGGAAGTCAAGTCAGATGCTATAAAGAGCAATACTGCATAAGAACCTGGAGTGTTAAGTCCATGAATCAAGGCAAATTGGAAGTGGTCAAACAGGAGACAGCAAGAGTGAAAATCAACATTTTAGGAATCAGTGAACTAAAATCGACTGGAATGGGTGAATTTAACTCAGATGGCCATTATATCTACTACCATGGGCAAGAATCCCTTAGAAGAAATGGAGTAGCCATCACAGTAAACAATAGTCTGAAATGCAGTACTTGGATGCAATCTCAAAAATTATAGAATGATCTCTGTTTATTTCCAAGGCAAACCATTCAATATTACAGTAATCCAAGTCTATGCCCCAGCCAGTAATGCTGAAGAAGCTGAAATTGAATGGTTCTATAAAGATCTACAAGACCTTCTAGAACTAACACCCAAAAAAGATGTCCTTTTCACTATAAGGGACTGGAATGCAAAGGTAGGAAGTCAAGAGATACCTGGAGTAACAGGAAATTTATGCCTTGGAGTACAGAATGAAGCAGGGCAAAAGCTAATAGAATTTTGCCAAGAGAACGCACTGGTCATAGTAAACACCCTCTTCCAACAACACAAGAGAAGACTCTACACATGAACATCACCAAATGGTCAATACTGAAGTCAGATTGAGTATATTTTTTGCAACCAAAGATGGAGAAGCCCTATATACTCAGCAAAAAACAAGACCAGGAGCTGACTGTGCCTCAGATCATGAACTCCTTTTGCCAAATTCAGACTTAAATTGAAGAAAGTAGGGAAAACCACCAGACCATTCAAGTATGACCTAAATCAAATCCCTTACGATTATACAGTGGAAGTGACAAATAGATTCAAGGGACTAGATCTGATAGACAGAGTGCCTGAAGAACTATACATGGAGGTTTGTGACACTGTACAGGAGGCAGTGATCAAGACCATTTCCAAGAAAAGGAAATGTAAAAAGGCAAAATGGTTGTCTGATGAGGCCTTACAAATAGCTGAGAAAAGAAGAAAAGTGAAAGGCAAAGGAGAAAAGAAAAGATATACCCATTTGAATGCAGAGTTCCAAAGACTAGCAAGGAGAGATAATAAAGCCTTCCTCAGTAATCAATACAAATAGAGGAAAACAATAGAATGGGAAAGACTAGAGATCTCTTCAAGAAAGTTAGAGATACCAAGGAAACATTTCATGCAAAGATGGGCACAATAAAGGGCAGAAATGATATGGACCTAACAGAAGCAGAAGATATTAAGAAGAGGTGGCAAGAATACACAGAAGAACTATAATAAAATGATCTTCATGACCCATATAATCACAATGGTATGATCACTCACCTAGAGCAAGACATCCTGGAATGCAAAATCAAATGGGCCTTAGGAAGCATCACTATGAACAAAGCTACTGGAAGTGATGGAATTCCAGTTGAGCTATTTCAAATCCTAAAAGATGATGCTGTGAAAGTGCTGCACTCAATATGCCAGCAAATTTAGAAAACTCAGCAGTGGCCACAGGACTGGAAAAGGTCAGTTTTCATTCCAATCCCTAAGAAAGGCAATGCCCAAGAGTGTGCAAACTAAGGCACAATTGCACTCATATCGCACGCTAGCAAAGTAATGCTCAAAATTCTCCAAGCCAGGCTTCATCAGTATGTGAACCATGAACTTCCAGATGTTCAATCTGGATTTTAGAAAAGGCAGAGGGACCAGAGATCAAATTGCCAACATCCGTTGGATCATTGAAGAAGCAAGAGAGTTCTGAAAAATATTTTCTTCTGCTTTATTGATTATGCCAAAGCCTTTGACTGTGTGGATCATAACAAGCTGTGGAAAATTCTTAAAGAGATGGGAATCCCAGACCACTTTACCTGCCTCCTGAGAAATCTGTGTGCAGGTCAAGAAGCAATAGTGAGAACCAGACATGGAACAACAGACTGGTTCCAAATCAGAAAAGGAGTACATCAAGGCTGTACATTGTCACCCTGCTTATTTAACTTACATGCAGAGTACATCATGAGAAATGCTGGACTGGATGAAGCACAGGCTGGAATCAAGATTGCCAGGAGAAATATCAATAACCTCTGTTATGCAGATGACACCATACTTATGGCAGAAAGCGAAGAAGAACTAAAGAGCCTCTCGATGAAAGTGAAAGAGGAGAGTGAACAAGTTGGCTTGAAGCTCAACATTCAGAAAATGAAGATCATGTCATCTGGTCCCATCATTTAATGGCAAATAGATGGGAAAACAGTGTAAACAGTGAGAGACTATTTTTTTTTTTTGGACTGCAAAATCACTGCAGATAGTAACTGCAGCTATGAAATTAAAAGACACTTACTCCTTGGAAGGAAAGTTATGACCAACCTAGACAGCATATTAAAAAGCAGAGACATTACTTTACCAACAAAGGTCCGTCCAGTCAAAGCTATGGTTTTTCCCATAGTCATGTGTGGATGTGAGAGTTGGACTATAAAAGAAAGCTAAACACCAAAGAACTTATGGTTTTGAACTGTGTTTTTGGAAAAGACTCTTGTAAGTCCCTTGGACTGCAAGGAGATCCAACCAGTCCATCCTAAAGGAAATCAGTTCTGAATATTCCTTGGAAGGACTGATGCCGAAGCTGAAATTCCAATACTTTGGCCACCTGATGCGAAGAACTGACTCATTGTAAAAGACCCTGATGCTGGGAAAGATTGAAGGCAGGAGGAGAAGGGGACAACAGAGGATGAGATGGTTGCATGGCATCACCAACTCAGTGGAAATGAGTTTGAGTAAATGCCGGGAGTTGGTGACGGACAGGGAGGCCTGACGTGCTATAGTCCATGGGGTCGTAAAGAGTTGGACACGACCGAGCAACTGAACTGAACTGAACTGAAGCCATGATATTGCATGTGGAAATGTCCCTATTGTTGGTATTACTTGCAGTTTTATGTGAAGTGCTCAGGAATTACCTATAATCTAGCCCTTGGCTCAGTGAATATCAGTCATACCTATGGAGTCCTTACTAACATGGTACTGATTCTGCCCCTTAGGTTGCCTGATGTTTATAATCAAGCAGAGCCATTCAATTTATGGTTACTACTTGTCAGTGTGGTCTATTAGTGCCACTTTAAAGAAATTTCAAAAAACCATGTTAATGGGATCAAGTGATTCTTTTGTAGACTTTTAAGCCCAGGCAAAGGTATAAATTTTTTAATTGACCATATTTGCTGCTGCTGCTGCTAAGTCACTTCAGTCGTGTCCGACCGACTCTGTGTGACCCCATAGACGGAAGCTCACCAGGCTCCCCCGCCCCTGGGATTCTCCAGGCAAGAACACGAGTGGGTTGCCATTTCCTTTTCCAATGCATGAAAGTGAAAAGTGAAAGTGAAGTCGCTCAGTGACCATATTTAGGATAATCCTGTTTCATTCATCACTGAGCAGGGGAGTATCATCACATTATTGCCCCTTTGCCTGGCATTAATATCACTAAGTGATTTTTTTCCTATAGTTTTGGAACTAAATCTGAGGCAGACGATCACAATAGCTTATGAATATGTTAGATGGAAATATATTGATTATTTTCAAAGACAGTTTTAAGTTACCAACATATAGGAGAAATAATAAAAGTTCTGATGACAGAACTAATTATTTTTTGCTTATAATTACTCACTAAAGCATATATTTTTTCACTGTATGTTAATAAACCATTAATAATAATATACTAAAATATATATGGTAGAACTATAGTTTTTACATTTAATAAATAATCCAGATTCATGAAGAATTTGGCTTAGGCTTGATTTTTACCTTGGTCATAACTAGAGGCTGAGTTATTACTGAAGCTAGTATTATTTTACACTTTTATAGCAGGTGATAGTATGCTCAGCACTTTCCCAAACATTGGAATGAAATTTGACTTATCAGAAAATCATAATATGACAGGTTGATGTATGTGTTTCTTTTCAGGTCTTTCAGAAGTTGCTATATGTCAGGTAATTATCTTTTCAACAGAAAATTAAAGATTGCCTTATGAAAACTTTTAAGTTTTAGAAACATCAGGAATATTTGGTTAACATGTAAGCCTTAGTTCTTTTCATTAATGCTGAATTTTTATTATTTTACTCAAAGAGAATATCAGAATTGACTACAGAGTGGGAATACATGTACTACCTTTTGTTGAAAGTGAAAGTGAAGTCACTCAGTCGTATCCAACTCTTTGCGACCCCATGGACTGTAGCCTACCAGACTCCTCCGTCCATGGGATTCTCCAGGGGAAAATACTGGAGTGGGTTGCCATTTCCTTCTCCAAGGGAGCTTCCTGATCCAGGGATCAAACCCGGGTCTCCTGAATTGGAGGCAGACGCTTTACCCCCTGAGCCACCAGGGAAGCTTTTTAGAAAATGCAGTTGTCATAAGCACCATCCTTGAAAAGAAAGAAACATTATGAAGATGTGCTATGCTAGTCTTGACTGCTATGAACATTAGACTTCTACCTACTGTTTTCAAGTGGAGGGTCACCCAAGTCAGATATACAGATATATCAATAATAGGCTCAATTCTCTTTATTGGAAATTTCTTAAATGAACAAAAAATAGTACTTGAGAACAAACATGTATATAGGAATTGAACCATGCATTTTTTAGTATGTATTGATACATTTGAAAACACATGCAAAATTTATATAAATATTATAAAGCACTTTCTGACATCAATACCGAGTCTCCTTAGCTTTCAAATGTAGTACTGTCAGAGCTATAGACTCTATTTTTTATAGACGGCATTTCTCCTTGAGTTAACCTATCCTCCTCATCCCACATGTGTATGCCCCATGTTATTATTGTACCACAGTTTGATACTGTGATCGTCATTATTTTTGGTTAATTCCTAAAAATTCCCATTTTTGTGTTAATAAGTATTCAAAGTTGACTTTACACATCATAGCTTAGGTAAATTCTGCAGTGCTTTTGCTCTCTGCTATTATGTTCTACAGAATGTTGGCTGCATTTTGCAGGACTGACTTCTATCTGTCAGGTTATATAGCTTTCACTTTTTCTTAAATATGTGTTCTTTTGTTAACTTCTGATAGACAAATGTGACCAAGAGTATCCTTTTCTTGGGAAATTTTCTTTTATCTTGAAATCTCAGTTGAGGAATAGATGCAAAGGGCCACACAGCTTCTTAATAATACTATTAAAGACCATGTGGATCCCTCTGCCCTAGCAATTGTTTCACCAGTGCTACTGTTTATCATCCTTTTTTTTTTTTGCCTTGACAGAGTATCTTAGTTCTGATATCTTAGTTCCCTAAGGGGAATCAAATCCAAGCTCTTTGTAGTGAAAGCATGACGTCCTGACCACTGGACCACCAGAGAATTCCCTAACATGTTATTTACTATTTTAATAGCCTGAAATTCTCACCTTGATTTAGGCTCTGATTAGAATAGGGGAGAATTCTGACTCTTAAACTTGGGTTCCATTGAGGTAACTAGAAGCCATCCTAGGTCTTTTACTTTCATTACTGACAGTGAAGGTGTTAGTTGCTCAGTTGTGTCTGACACTTTGCGACCCCATTAACTGTAGTCCGCCAAGTTCCTCTATCCATGTAATTCTCCAAGCAAAAATACTAGAGTGCCATTCCCTTCTCCAGGGGATCTTGCCAATGCAGGGATTGAACTCAGGTCTCCTGTATTACAAGCAGATTCTTTACCATTTGTCTGAGCCACCAGGGAAGCCTTTCATTATTGCCTTTCATTGTTCTCACTCTTAAAATCTATTCTGATAATATCTGCCTTTTAATTGGCATGTTTAGATCATTTGTTTTTGCCCTTATTTTTTTGACGCTCTGTTCTTTCCTTGACTTCTCTTGAATTATTTGAGTAATTTTTACATACTTGATTAACTCTTGATTTTATAAGCTATAACTTGTACATTATATTTGGTAGTTTCTCTAGAGATTCCCATATGCATTTATGTATAAATAATAATGTATCATTTAATATAAGACGTAGTAACTGTAAAAGTCTCCTCCTTCCCTTCACCATCTACACTATGGCTGTTATGTTTTACATTTATATCAAACATATGTAATATTTACTTTAAACAATCCCATGGATTTTAATGTAGTGAAAGGGAAATACAGCCTTTTATATTTGCCTCCTCCACATTAAAAATAAATAAAAATAAAAATAAAAAAAAACAGAAAATCTTCTCTAGTTTTTTTCATTCCTTCCCAAGGAACTGAGTTTTCACATGGAATGATTTCCCTTCAGACTGAGAACTCCATTTGACATTTCTTATAGTAATGAATTTCAGCTAGCAGTGAATTATCTTGTTTTTAACTAAGAATATTTTGTTTCATTAAATGTTTTTATTAACATAAAATTTAAGGTTGGTAGCTTTTCTTTTACTACTTTAGTGATGCCATTCCTCTGCTTTTTGGCCACAGTGATTTCTGACGAAGAGTTATTAGTAATTCAAACCGTTGTTAATCATTTTTCACTGGCTGCTTTCAAGATTTCTCTTTCAGAACTTTGGCTGTGATGTGCTTCAGCCTGTTTTTACATGAATATCTGTGTTGTTTGGGATTCACATAGCCGCTTGAATCTGTAAATTTTTCTTTTACTAAATTCAGAAAAATTTTGGCTATCTCTTTAAATTTTTTGTACTTCATTTTTTTTCTAATCATCTTTTGTTATGGGACTGCAATTGCACAAATATTAGATCTTTTGCTTTTGTTCAAGAGTTCTCCAAGGTATGGTTCATTTTGTTTTCAATCTTTTTTGATTTATTTATATTAGGTAATTAGATCATATTGATCAACTTTTATATTGAATGACTTTTCTGTCTTCTCTATCCTGCTTTACAGTAAATCTAGTTTTTTTTTTTTTTTTTAAATCTCAAATATTATTCTCTTCAGTTCTAGAATCTCATTTTTTTCATCAAATAAAAAAATTATTGTGGCAAAATGCACATAATAGAAGTTTTACCATTTAAGTATTTTAAAGTGTACCCTTCATCCTAAACAATGATGCTGTTGAAGTGCTGCACTCAATATGCCAGCAAATTTGGAAAACTCAGCAGTGGCCACAGGGTGGGAAAAGGTCAGTTTTCATTCCAATCCCAAGGAAAGACAATGCCAAAAAATGTACAGACTACCGTACAACTACACTCTTTTCACATGCTAGCACGATTATGCTCAAAATCCTTCAAGCTAGGTTTCAGCCGTACGTAAATCAAGAATGTCCAGATGTTCAATTTGGGTTTAGAAAAGGCAGAGGAACCAGAGATCAAATTGCTAACATCCATTGGATCATAGAAAAAGCAAGAGAATAAAAAAATATATATATATTTCATCTTCACTGACTATGCTAAAATCTTTGATTGTGTGGATCACAACAAATTGTGGAAAATTCTTGAAGAGATGGGGATACCAGACCACCTTACCTGCCTCTTGAGAAATCTGTATGCAGGTCAAGAAGCAACAGTTAGAACCAGACATGGAACATTAGACTGGTTCCAAATTGGGAAAGAGGAGTGAAGTTGCTTAGTCTTGTCTGACTTTTTGCGACCCCATGGATTGTAGCCTATCAGGCTTCTCAGTCCATGGGATTTTCCAAACAAGTATACTGGAGTGGGTTGCCATTTCCTTCTCCAGAGGATCTTTCCCACCCAGGGATCGAACCCAGGTCTCCCACATTGTAGACAGACGCTTTACTGTCTGAACTATCAGGAAAGTCCGGGAAAGGAGAAGGTCAAGTCTATATATTGTCATCCTGCTTATTTAACTTATATGCAGAATACATCATGTGAAATGCCAGGCTGGATGAAGTACAAGCCAGAATCAAGATTGCCAGGAGAAATATCAATAACCTCAGGTATGCAGATGACACTATCCTTATAGCAGAAATCAAAGAGAAACTAAAGAGCATCTTGATGAAAGTGAAAAAGGTTGCTTAAAACTCAACCTTCAAAAAAACGAAGATCATGGCATCTGGTCCTACTACTTCATGGCAAATAGATTGGGAAACAGTGGAAACAGTGAGAGACTTTACTTTTCTGGGCTCCAAATCACTGCAGATGGTGACTTCAGCCATGAAATTAAAAGACTCATGCTCCTTCGAAAAAAAAAAGCAGTGACAGACCTAGACAGAATATTTTTCCTTCTGTTATTGTCTAGCATCCTTTTACTTCCCCTTCTAGGACTCTCTCAAACCATTTCCTGAAGGGCAGTTCTTGTGATAATGGATTCCTTCAGCTTTTGTTTATCTCGAAATATCTTCATTTTACTCTCACTCTTAAATAGTTTTTCAATATATAGTATTCTTAGTTGGAAGTGTTTGTTTTTCCTTTTAGCACTTTGAATATATCAGACTTTGCTTTCTGGCTTCCAAAGTTTCTGATGAGAAGTCTGTTGACAGTCTTATTGGGGATACCTAAAGCTTGCTCATCCTGTTTCCGGCAAACTATGTGCTGGCTTATTTAGGAATATGGGCACAGCTACCTGACAGCAGATGTAGAATGGATTTGAGTAGATGCTACTGGAGTAGTTCTGTGGTGGGATTTTTTTTTTCCTTGTGTGGTTTTCTGGGGTGTTTGTGTGTGTGGGGGTTTTTTTGTTGTTGTTACAACTGGAGGTTGTAACCCTTTCTCAAAGGGTGAGCCTATATGCTAACAGAGTATGGATTATCATTGATGCCCCCATCCTTGGTCTTGGGTTTTTTTGAAGTAGGCAGTACTGAAAGGTAAGGCTCTCGTCTGCATTGTTCTGGCCAGTTTCTTTTGGCAGCTCCCCCAGAGAAACCCCAGGCTAGTTGTCCTAATCATGTATGTTTCTCGTTGCAGTTGTGGGGAAGGTCCCTTTGAACGACTTACCAGTTGCTAAACAGCATCTTTTGCTCATTGAGGGGGCAGGCAGGAACCTTTTAGACTTCCTGGTTTGCTGTAGTTTGGAATCTTCTGATTTGGAAGATCGTGAGTTTGTTAGTCCAAAAATGGGGAAAGGTAGTCTGGGAAGGCAGCAGGGTGTGCAAAAGAGTAGACTCACAAAGGTCTGTTTCCTCTGAGCAAGGTGTGAAGTGTTACAAGTAGAAAGCTGGAGAGAGTGGGTAGTTGTTATGGCTAGAATGAAAAGTTGGATCTGTTATAAAAGGCTAAGGAATACAGTGGGTAGTAGGGGGCACTCAGTGTTTTTAAGGCAGAGGAATGACATAAGTATTCAGGGTTCTTTTTTGGTGGAGGAGAAGTATAACTTTGGTAGCAGAATGAAAGGTCATTTTTAGGGAAGTAAGGCTATAGCTAAAGTGGAGCTTTACCTGATGTACCTGATTTTATTTGTCTAGGATAAGAGACGGAGAAGGCAATGGCACCCCACTCCAGCACTCTTGCCTGGAAAATCCTATGGATGGAGGAGCCTGGAAGGCTGCAGTCCATGGGGTCACTGAGGGTCAGATATGACTGAGCATCTTCACTTTCACTTTTCACTTTCATGCATTGGAGAAGGAAATGGCAACCCACTCCAGTGTTCTTGCCTGGAGAATCCCAGGGATGGGGGAGCCTGGTGGGCTGCCATCTGTGGGGTCACACAGAGTCAGACATGACTGAAGTTACTTAGCAGTAGTAGCAGTACTGTGCTAAGGGCTGAAATTACCTGTAACTTCCTATTCAGGCCTTGCCTTGAAGTTGCAAACCTTCTAGGCACTAGAGTTCCAAAACAGTCATATCAGATTCTTCAAGTGTAATGTTGTCTAGTTAGAGAAACAGATTCCTGATTCTTCCTACTTTACCAACTTTCCAGAATCCTCTCTTATTTGGTTCTCTTTTGTAGCTCTTTATTTCTTGTCCAGTATTTGATTTTTGTTTTCTCATTGTGATTATATTTTTATGGAACATAGTGATAACAGTTATTTTATATCATCTTCTTATAATTTTAGTAACTGATTCTTCTTGGGATGGATTTTAGTTGATTTTTTTTTCCCCCAGAATCTGGGTTACACATTCCTGATACTTCATGAGTAAAACAGTTTTTAATTGCTTCCCTTACATCATGGATTTTATCTTATGGAGTCTCTGGATTTTGTTCTATTTCTCAGAAATGTGTTGGTGACTTGTTTTGGTTGGTCATTCCTTTGGTTGGAGTCCAATTACAAACTTTGTCTCTTGGCTGGCAACTTAGATATCAGTTCAGTTATTTTATCTTTAACTGTATATGTTTGAGTTTTCCCAGTACATGTGTAGTTCAGGGGTCAGCTAAATATATCAACAGAGTATAAAAGCATAAATTTGGATTCACAACTATGACTTTGTTATTTCTTTGATTTCACCTTTACTTTTGAATATCTGTGAGTTTCCTGAACTTTTCTCTCATCCTCTAGTATAGAAAGGCTGTGGGTTTTGTATTGAAAGCTCAGCCACTTTTATGATGCTAACTTCAGTTTGCCATCAGGATAAAACCTGTAATATTCAAAAACTTACTCTAACCTAGCCCCTTCTAGTCCTGTAGAAACTTAGTTATTACAGAAGACTGGTTTTGCAGTATCTTCTAAAATTTTGTGGACTTTAAAATTATTTTAATATCATAATTTAGAGTTTTATATTATCACCTCATTTTATATTCAAATGCTGAATATTTCATGATGATTAAATCTTTCTGAACACTCCTTCAAACACTTTCCAAAATTGAATTCTCCCAAATTATACTCAGATACTGATAGAGTGATTTTACAACTACGAAAATAGAATGTTTTTCACTTTGGGCATTTAAATTAACTAACAGTATGATTAAACTCTATTGGAATGCTGAATATTGTGAAGCAAACTAAAAGTCTATGAAGCAGGTATTTCAGTATTCAGAAGGCTTCAGTGGGAATTTTGTCTCTGTAAAGTCCAAAGGTTTGTGATCTATGTTGGTGGTGACCTTAGGAAAAAAATCAAGGGAATAAATTATTGTGTCAAAATTACCTTTATAGGCAATGTTTCTGATGTCAGAGGGCAATCTCTGCTTCCCTTTCTTTTTATAATAGTATCAGTTTCTCATTGTTAAAGAATTCCTCATCCCAAGCTACTCTATTATTTCTAGAATTTGTAGAAAGGTCAGTGAGTCTCAGGAGTTGTGATTACTTTTTCTAGCTGACATTTATTGATCTCATTACCTTCATGCTCATATTTCAAAAACTTTTTTTCATTCTGTTACCATTTCAAAGATGACAGAAATGCTGCAGTGCTCGCTGTACTAGAACTGTATGTAATTCAAATTGGACTCTGTGTTTCATCACAATTTCACTGTCAGAGCCACAGCATGCATTGTTTATAAATTAGATTGTAATAATTAGAGTATATAATGTGCATAAAATCAAGGCTGAACACATCTTATAGCATATGTATTTTATTTCTTTTCAAGGAAGTGAGTGTTGTAAAATCTTGTTAATACTAAATAACAAATTCACGTGATTCTCACCTTTGCTTGCACTTAGTTTTAAATGACTCCTTTCAAAAAAGTTTACACTTTTGCATAAGCAGTTATTTCCTATAAAATCCTAAAGACAATGGTAATAAAAAAGATGGGAATAGAGATGATTAAATAAAATTAGGCATAAACATCTTTCAAATATCCTTACTAAGACTGAAATATAAATAGATACATTTATTAAATAAATGTGTATCTGTTTCTAAATAGTTAACAATTCAGCCCAATTCAATTTGTCTACATCAGAAATTATTTAAAGGGATGGTGAAAAAATTTAATTTACATTTGGATAAGAAGTAATAAAAGTATATATGTAAAAGTAGTCTTATCGTTTGTCTGTTCAAACCACAGTTATACTTAGGGAGTCTGTCCTACCTATTTGCCAGAAGTCCATTCAACCAGAAAGATTTAAGGAGTTTATGAGAATCAAAAATAGACCCAGGGCATTCAGCTGTCATGATGAATCAGAAATCTAATATATGAATCATTTTCCACAGTTTATGTTTTAGATTGACTCATTAACAAATGGCTCTGATTTACAGAAGTTAATAAATTGTACTTGATAGTTGGAACTAAAACTACTCGAGTAAGTATGCCATCATTTACTATGTAATGTTAGTCCTGTTTAGACTTGATTCCTATTAAATCATTTCTGAGAATTACTGATTTCTTTACTCTTCCTCCTAACTTGAGAGATAAGTTTCAGAGAAGCAGGGTCTTCCTCTCACTGCCATGCATGATTTTGAGTGATCTATATTAAGACTTTTAATTTAAAAATTTTATCCATATTTCTTATAAACACACAGTCTCTTGCCCATATCTATATAATGATCACTGACACATTGTATTTGTCAGGCAAATGTCGATTATAAAGTTTGCTGAAAATAAACACATAGTAATTTTGACTTTCCCATTAGGCTCCCCCCCCAACAACAATAAAAAAAGAAAATCTAGATTGAAGTCTCTACTAGCCATAATAGAATATGCTAATTTCAGGAAATAAGTGTTTTGATGGACTGTTTTATAGAGTAAGCTTGGCATTCTCTTGGAAAATCTGACTTTTTATTATTTTAATGACAAGTATGTTTTAGAAAAGGCAGAGGAACCAGAGATCAAATTGCCAACATCCGCTGGATCATCGAAAAAGCAAGAGAGTTCCAGAAAAACATCTATTTCTGCTTTATTGACTGTGCCAAAGCCTTTGACTGTGTAGATCACAATAAACTGTGGAAAATTCTGAGAGAGATGGGAATACCAGACCACCTGATCTGCCTCTTGAGAAATCTGTATGCAGGTCAGGAAGCAACAGGTAGAACTGGTCATGGAACAACAGACTGGTTCCAAATAGGAAAAGGAGTGCATCAAGGCTGTATATTGTCACCATGTTTATTTAACTTATATGCAGAGTACGTCATGAGAAATGCTGGACTGGAAGAAACACAAGCTGGAATCAAGATTGCCAGGAGAAATATCAATAACCTCAGATATGCAGATGATACCACCCTTATGGCAGAAAGTGAAGAGGAACTCAAAAGCCTCTTGATGAAAGTGAAAGTAGAGAGTGAAAAGGTTGGCTTAAAGCTCAACATTCAGAAAACGAAGATCATGGCATCTGGTCCCATCACTACATGGGAAATAGATGGAGAAACAGTGGAAACAGTGTCAGACTTTATTTTTCTGGGCTCCAAAATCACTGCAGATGGTGACTGCAGCCATGAAATTAAAAGACGCTTACTCCTTGGAAGGAAAGTTATGACCAACCTAGATAGCATATTCAAAAGCAGAGACATCACTTTGCCAACAAAGGTTCGCCTAGTCAAGGCTATGGTCTTTCCTGTGGTCATGTATGGATGTGAGAGCTGGACTGTGAAGAAGGCTGAGCGCCGAAGAATTGATGCTTTTGAACTGTGGTGTTGGAGAAGACTCTTGAGAGTCCCTTGGACTGCAAGGAGATCCAACTGGTCCATTCTGAAGGAGATCAGCCCTGGGATTTCTTTGGAAGGAATGATGCTAAAGCTGAAGCTCCAGTATTTTGGCCACCTCATGCGAAGAGTTGACTCATTGGAGAAGACTCTGATGCTGGGAGGGATTGAGGGCAGGAGGAGAAGGGAACGACAGAGGATGAGATGGCTGGATGGCATCACTGACTCGATGGATGTGAGTCTGAGTGACCTCCGAGAGCTGGTGATGGACAGGGAGGCCTGGCGTGCTGCAGTTCATGGGGTCGCAAAGAGTCGGACACGACTGAGCGACTGATCTGATCTGATGTTTTATAATACATGAATTACATATGTAGTGTTGAGATAGTCTCTATAATAATTGAATTCAGCTAGGTGGGCCATAAACTAGTTAAAAAAATAAACGATCTGTTTTAATTATGGGGCTTCCTTTTGTTCAGCTGGTAAAGAATCTGCCTGCAGTGCAGGAGAGCTGGATTCGATCCCTGGGTTGGGAAGATCCCCTGGAGAAGGGAAAGGCTACCCACTCCAGTATTCTGGCCTAGAGAATTCCATGAACTGTATAGTCCATGGGGTTGCAAAGAGTCGGACACAACTGAGCCACTTTCAGTTCATTTTAATTATATCCGTGTCTTTAAATGTTGCAGCCCACAGCTCTACTTGTCACCATCAAGAGTCTTTTTCTATGAAATTTGTTATGATTAAAGCTGATTATTTGAAATCAAATCAACATATTCAGTGAATAGTACATCTATCTTTAGTAGAAAATATGAGAAAGGTTCTGGTACCAAGTACTGGGTTAGCCAATTACAAACATTATTTTATTTATTCCCAGAAAGATAGAAAGTAATATTTGTTTCATTTTATGGCTGATGAAATAGGTTCTTGGTTAATAAGTAGAATAAAAATTATTAGATTCTAGAAATGCAAAAATACAAAGTTCCTAGCTCTATGGTAATACCTTCAAACTTCTTTGTTCACATAACCTTTGAATGAATTGTGACAAATATGCTCCCCATGTAGGTTTAAGCTGATAGCTAAAAATCTTAGTTGAAATTTTCAATAGTCATAAAAGTACAATTTTACATATTATATTTTCACATAAAAATTGATCTCCAGATCACTCTCTTAAAAGTGTGTCTAATTAAACCTAAGTACCACAATGATTTGATGCTTTCAGTCTGATTTTTAAAAGCACACAGACATTATGTTTGGTGGTGCCAGTATTATAGAACCGCCTGCCACTCCAGGGTACATAAGAGATGCAGGTCCAATCCCTGCGTCAGGAAGAGCCTCTGGAGGAGGAAATGACAACCCACTCCAGTACTCTTGCCTGAAGAATTCCATGGACAGAAGACCTGGGTGGGCCATAGTCCATGGGGTTGCAAAGAGTTGGACATGACTGAGTGTCTGAGTACTTCACATAATACCTTTTTCTCCTCAATCTTTGAGTTTGATTTTACAGTCTTCAAAAAATTTTGTCTTTGAGTAATACTTTTATGCTTGATATCTTTTATTGATCATCTTATTATACTTCTTTATAATAAAAATAGGTATAATTAAAAATTAATTTTTAATTTCCTATAATCATAAGGCTCTAAGGTACTAAAAATACCTTCATAAATAATCTGTCAATATAATTTGTATTAGTTCTAATGTGATCAGAACAATATATATATTAAAAGATTGATAATTATTACATATGAAAATTAAGATTTATTGGTCATACATTTCTAAATGAGAAAGATAAAACTTTTCAATTCCTCTAGCTATGGATGAATATTAAGAATCATTAGAATAAGCTGTAGTTCAATTGTTTGTTGGTCTTAATTTCTGCTTTTATTAATGTGATTGCTGAGAATCCATTTCACATAATTAAGTGGACGGGAATAGAAGTATCAATGTTATTCAATTCTTTTGAAATTTTTATAGATATGCCAAAGGCACAAAAATTGTTTTTAATAGTGTAGGTTACTGATTTGACAGGACATGCTGTCAATTTTGTTGACAGCAAATAACTTAAGTTCAACTGACTTGCAAAACAAGTTGTTAAAAGCAGTCATTAGAGTCGTTCACTTGGTCAACATCAACACCAATATTTTAATCAAACTGGCCTTGTTGCAGAGAGAAGTCTATTCTGACTCCATGTTGGAACTATTTCTTTGAATTGTTTTCCATTGTTTTTGTTAGTATTAATTTAATCCTACATAATGACCAGCCTCAGAGAATCCTACTCCTCAGCCTAACAATTAAGCTAAAATTCAGAACCCTGTCCACCTGTCAATGCCACACTAGGAAATATTTTCAAGATTGATGGCCTTTTTACTGTGTTTCCTCACTTCCCCCTTCCCCATCTCTGATCCGTAAAAGAACCCGGCATCCAGACGTCCCAAGATGATTGTGTGGAGACATTGGTTTGTCATCTTGGTCAGTCAGCTTTCTGAATACTTATATTCCTTGCCTCAACTCCTCTCTCAGATTCACTGGCCTGTCATGCAACAAGCAGAGTGGGCTTGGACTTGGTAACAGTCTTTCATTTAATGCCTGGGCTAGTTTTATTTGCCAGGGTTACACTTCATAGTAAGATTCGGGATGGTAAGAGAGAGTCATTTCTTGTGTAAAGTGGGAGAAAGGATTATGAAAGGGGAGTTGGGAATAAAGAATCAGCAAAACCTATATCTTCTTAAGATGGTTTTTGGAAGGATTCACACAGAAGCTAAGGATATGAAAAGGATCAATGTTCTTTGAAAATTTTAACCCTTTGGAAAAAGCTTTGTGTGTCCTGTGATATATATGTATGTGTATGTATATATGTGTGTGTGTGTATATATATATATATGTATATATCCAACCAGTATGAAAACCAGTGCTCTACCCCACACTATGGAAATTGCAGTCTAATTGAAAAGAATGAACAGGTATTTAATTTCAATAAAACTATTTATGCTAAGTCCCTTTAGTCATGTGCGATTGTTTGCAACCAGGACTGTAGCCCACCAGGCGTCTCTGACCATGGAATTCTCCAGGCAAAAATACTTGAGTGGGTTGCCATGCCCTCCTCTCAGGGATCTTCCCGACCCAGGGACTGAACCCACATCTTCTGTGGCTTGTGCATTGCAGGCAGATTCTTTACCACTGAACCATGGGGGAAGCTCCAATAAAACAATACAAATTTTAATAAAAGTAGTTGAAGTACACAATAAACAAATGTCACAAGATTTGTTTCTGATTAGTTGAAATCACACTGCATGTAATTTTTTTATCCCGGATTTTGTCAATAATGGTCTTCCAAACACTGACAGCTATGCACAAGCCAGGATACAGTATAAAATTAAGTCAAAGAAATGTAGCAGGTTTTTTCTTATTTGGTTAAAACACTCAACTTTTTGTATATCTTATCAAATAAGGGGAAAAGAGCAAGAAATTGTTATTCCTTCAGGCTGTCTCACCTCAAGGCTGCCCTAGAACTAAGGGCAGAACTGAAATGCTATTTCTCAATCTGTCCATACTGTTTCTTATCTGTTCTTGTTGCCACGGGCCCCCAAGCTCCCTTAAACATATAAACTCTGTGAGTCCCATCTGAGCTTGACAAAGGTGTACTACCAACTCTCAGAAGTCTTTATATCAATTCTTCTTGTACATCTCATGTTTGACTTTATGTATTTTATGTAGCAGACACAATTGTGTGGCTGTTACCGCTATAGGGTAGATTATAACTCTTTGGTCAATGTAAATAATCCTAGTTGCCTCTGCAGTTTTAAAATATCTACTCTGTTAATATTGACACTTCTACTTTTTTCTTTCTTACAGGGTCCAGGAGAACAGCATTCAGTATATGTTAGCTATTTATATGTCTCATTCACAGTTACATTAAAGATACTTAGGCTGTTTAAAATCTACTAGATTGCTATTATACATTGAAACTGTATTTCTCTAATTACAAATAATATCTATTTGGATGTAATAGCTAATGATAAATTTAGCACATATTTGCTATTATGTATGTCCTAGCTTTTATTACGGGGAAGGCAATGGCACCCCACCCCAGTACTGTTGCCTGGAAAATCCCATGGATGGAGGAGCCTGGTAGGCTCCAGTCCATGGGGTCGCTAAGAGTCAGACACGACTGAGCAACTTCACTTTCACTTTTCACTTTCATGCATTGGGGAAGGAAATGGCAACCCACTCCAGTATTCTTGCCTGGAGAGTCCCAGGGACGGGGGAGCCTGGTGGGCTTCCGTCTATGGGGTCGCACAGAGTCGGACATGACTGAAGTGACTTCGCAGCAGCAGCAGCAGCTTTTATTAATATTCTATATGATGTCAGGTCTCTATGATAAATTACCAGAAAATTGAAGACAGTGAAGAAGACTGCAGAGCTGATTCATCTAGAAAGGAGATTCATAGGCAAAAAGAACACAGACTCCTGGGATGAGTGACGGCCAGATGTATTCTAGAAAATAGAAAATATGCCACTGTGACTAGAGATAAACAGGACGGAATGGTGTGAGATGGAGTCAGAGGGAGATCTTCTTGGGCTGGATGGTGAGGTGCTTACAAAAAGTGGCAAGGACTTAGGCTTTTATTCTGAGCATGTTGGAAAGCCATGGGAGGAGGAACATGAACTGACTTTTGTTTTAAAAGGATTGCTAAAAAAAAAAAAAAAAGATGGCTAAGGATACTTTGTGAAGAAGAGACTGCAAGGAGATAAGATAAAGATAGTGACTTGGACCAGGGTGATAGCCATAGACGTAATTAGAGTTAGTTTCCTCAGAATTATTAAATTATGGACCAATTTTGAAGAAACATTGAGAGTATTATATAGAACCAACAACAAATACTCTCAATGTTTCTGGAATGTGAAGTCAAGTGGGCCTTAGAAAGCATCACTAGGAACAAAGCTAGTGGAGGTGATGGAATTCCAGTGGAGCTATTCCAAATCCTGAAAGATGATGCTATGAAAGTGCTGCACTCAATATGCCAACAAATTTGGAAAACTCAGCAGTGGCCACAGGACTGGAAAAGGTCAGTTTTCATTCCAATCCCAAAGAAAGGCAATGCCAAAGAATGCTCAAACTACCCCACAATTGCACTCATCTCACACGCTAGTAAAGTAATGCTCAAAATTCTCCAAGCCAGGCTTCAGCAATATGCGAACCGTGAACTTCCTGATGTTTTAGAAAAGGCAGAAGAACCAGAGATCAAATTGCCAACATCCGCTGGATCATGGAAAAAGCAAGAGAGTTCCAGAAAAACATCTATTTCTGCTTTATTGACTATGCCAAAGCCTTTGACTGTGTGGATCACAATAAACTGGAAAATTCTGAGAGAGATGGGAATACCAGACCACCTGATCTGCCTCTTGAGAAATTTGTATTCAGGTCAGGAAGCAACAGTTAGAACTGGACATGGAACAACAGACTGGTTCCAAATAGGAAAAGGAGTACGTCAAGGCTCTATATTGTCACCCTGTTTATTTAACTTATATGCAGAGTACATCATGAGAAACGCTGGACTGGAAGAAACACAGGTTGGAATCAAGATTGCTGGGAGAAATATCAATAACCTCAGATATGTTGATGACACCACCCTTATGGCAGAAAGTGAAGAGGAACTCAAAAGCCTCTTGATGAAAGTGAAAGTGGAGAGTGAAAAAGTTGGCTTAAAGCTCAACATTCAGAAAACAAAGATCATGGCATCTGGTCCCATCACTTCATGCGAAATAGATGGGGAAACAGTGGAAACAGTGTCAGACTTTGTTTTTCTGGGCTCCAAAATCACTGCAGATGGTGACTGCAGCCATGAAATTAAAAGACGCTTGCTCCTTGGAAGGAAGGTTATGACCAACCTAGATAGCATATTCAAAAGCAAAGACATTACTTTGCCAACGAGGGTTCGTCTAATCAAAGCTATGGTTTTTCCTGTGGTCATGAATGGATGTGAGAGTTGGACTGTGAAGAAGGCTGAGTACCGAATAATTGATGGTTTTGAACTGTGGTGTTGGAGAAGACTCTTGAGAGTCCCTTGGACTGCAAGGAGATCCAACCAGTCCATTCTGAAGATCAGCCCTGGAATTTCTTTGGAAGGAATGATGCTAAAGCTGAAACTCCAGTACTTTGGCCACCTCGTGCGAAGGGTTGACTCATTGGAAAAGACTCTGATGCTGGGAGGGATTGAGGGCAAGAGGAGAAGGGGTCGACAGAGGATGAGATGACTGGATGGCATCACTAACTAGATGGACGTGAGTCTTAGTGAGCTCTGGGAGTTGGTGATGGACAGGGAGGCCTGGTGTGCTGGGATTCATGGGGTCGCAAAGAGTCGGACATGACTGAGTGACTGATCTGATCTGATCTGATATAGTTATAAGGAAAGGAGAGAACTCAGTTATGCCTCTAATGTTTTGATCTGAACAACATGAAAAAGTGGAATAGCCATTTTCTGAGAAATGGAACCATGGGAGGAAATGCTATGAAGGAGGTCCAGAGTCCACTTTTACAAATGTTAAAGATGCCTCTTCTTTATGTAGCTGGAGAGTTTAAGTAAGCTATTTGAATACATTAATTTAGAGTTTAGGAGTGAGGTTTGGCTTTGAGATGCAAATAAAGAATTTTCAGTAGACTGTATTTAAAGACAAGAATTTGTATAAGATCATTTAGAAAGTGGACACAAATCAAGATTAGAAGAGTCCAAGGACAAAGCCCTTGGGCAGACCCTAGGGTAAGAGCCTTACTACTTTCAAGTAGTAGGAAGGCTGAGCACATGTATCTTGTTTAATAGGACTTCAACACTCAAAAGAAGCATACCTCAAGGCTTCCTCCATGAAAGTCAAATGTCCAATGTGGTTGCAAGATCATCACATGCATGTCTGAAGTTGTCATCTCATACCAGCGGCCAAATGATATACTTATGAAATTAGATTAGAAATGTTTAATTTTATTTGTAAATATTGTGGATGATTATGGATAGGTCCACCCCACCCTCATTCCAAAATAAAAGAAGAGAAATACAGTTTGTTGGAGAGGAGGTGTGTGTTTGACAAATATCATACTCAAATTAGAGTGAAATTACTGACACTAAATACAAACAAATATTTATAACTTTCTTACTGACAAAAATACGAGTTATTTATTGAAAAGCTGTGGGAGTTTTTAAGTGTAACAAGACAGAAATATCCAAACACATTCCCCTACAGCAGCTAGATAATCAATCTTAACCAGGTGGATTTAACTGACCAAGCAGTACAATTTTGACACTCTATTAGAATATATTAAGCTTTACTTGTGTGTTTTTAAGACTGCCTTTCTGGACATTCCCTCCACCTGACCTTAAATTGCACATCATTATATGTCAAAGAGAATTTTCAGAGGAAAAAATAAAAAAATAGTTGATAATTTATAAAAAGAAATACAATTTGAAATAAAATGAGATAGAATATTTGAGTTCACAAGATGGCAAAAGTTAAAAATATTGATCTTATCTCTCATGGAGACAGCGTGGAGAAAAGATACTATCATTTACTCTTGGCTAGAGTTTAAATTGGGGAAGGCAATGGCACCCCCACCCCAGTACTTATGCCTGGAAAATCCCATGGACGGAGGAGCCTGGTAGGCTCCAGTCCATGGGGTCGCTAAGAGTCGGACACAACTGAGCGACTTCACTTTCACTTTTCACTTTCATGCACTGGAGAAGGAAATGGCAACCCACTCCAGTGTTCTTGCCTGGAGAATCCCAGGGACAGGGGAGCCTGGTGAGCTTCCGTCTATGGGGTCGCACAGAGTCAGACACGACTGGAGCGACTTAGCAGCAGCAGCAGCAGAGTTTAAATTGACTCAGCATTTTTGAAGAGTAATGTGGTGCACGGTATGTTAAAATTGTAGTGTCATCAATTCAGTTTCTAGGAATTTATCCACACAGAACACTACCACAGGTGTGCAAAGATGCTGCTAACTGCTGCTAAGTCGCTTCAGTCGTGTCTGACTCTGTGTGACCCCATAGACGGCAGCCCACCAGGCTCCCCCGTCTCTTGGATTTTCCAGGCAAGAACACTGGAGAGGGTTGCCATTTCCTTCTCCAATGCATGAAAGTGAAAAGTGAAAGTGAAGTCGCTCATTCGTGTTCGACCCTCAGCAACGCCATGGACTGCAGCCTACCAGGCTTCTCCGGTCCATGGGATTTTCCAGCAGAAGTACTGGAGTGGGGTGCCATTGCCTTCTCCGTGCAAAGATGAGTGTTCAAATAAATTCACTAGAGCATTGTTTGTATCAGGGAACATTGGAAATAGCTTAAATATTTATCATGTAGGATTTATTAAATGAGTTACAACGCATCCTATAACCTCTAGACAACAGTTAAAGGATATTAATTAGAAAAGTCCAACATATGCAGTTATATTTTCCACTTAAGCTACAGAAGAGACTTCCCTATCCAGTGATGAAGATGTCACCATCACGTCACTAATCAGGTAATGCAGGTTCCATCCTTGGTTGTGGAGCTAAGATTTTACCTGCCTCCTGGCCAAAAAAACAAAGCATAAAACAGAAGCAATACTGTAACAAATTCAGTAAAGACTGTAAAAATGGTCCACATTAAAAAAAGAAAGAAAAGAAAAAAAAAGATGCAGAAGATAAAGTTAAAGTGGAAGGCAAGCACCGTGATAATGGTCTGTTTTGAGTGCAGGCAATATGGGCAATAAAAATGATAGAGAATTTCAGTTCAGTAATAAAACCAACTAAAAGTGGTCTGCCTTTAATTGTTACTATGAGCTGGCAATTTACACAATATAAGTTAAAAATACTCTTTACTCTGAGTTTGCTATTTGTAGTTTAGTTGCTAAGTTGTGTCTGACTTTTTGTGACCCCATGGACTTCAGCATGCCAGTCTCCTCTGTATGTCCCTTGGGGTCATCATTCCAATTGCACTTTTGGAACCCTGCCCTTGGTTGGCTACGGCAAAAGATGAGAAGTGTGAGTAAGAGATGGGGAGGGGGAAGAGGAGTTAGCAAGCAGTTAATTGGGGCATGGATTCAAATGTGGAATCTTAATGTATTTGCTGTATTGTGAAGAGCTTTATATGCCATGACAGGGGATTTAGCAAACATATTTTTTGTAAGTAAGTTTTATTGCCACACAAATACATTCTTTTATGCTTGTCTAGGTTGCTTTCCTCCTACAATGACAAGATTTAGCAATTGCAACAGAAACTGTTTAAGAACTGAAAAGCCTAAAATATTAACCATTTGATCATTTACAGAAAAAATCTTATGGGCCCTTGTTATAAATAATGGAATATTTAAATTATATTTAAGAACAATTATTGCATTTTAGGTTTGAATTATTTTACTCAACTATTGACTTAGATGTTAATGGCTGTTTTGGCTACCAGCAATTTCTTTCACTTTTAGTAAATGCTTCATGTCAATTCCTAGTTTATATATTTTAGCATATTTGTGTGATTTGATGAGCAATTTATGGAAAAACTGTCAGCCTTTTAACTAAATAATTGAGACCTTTCTGTTCAGTAAGTAGTCCTTGTTTACAGAGCCTTGTTTAAATACTTGGTGTTTTACATCTCCTGAATCTTTAGAAGTAATATAAAGATAAAATAAAAATTATATTTTCCCTGCCCCTTTCCATAAATATATGTAGAATGCATGTGACCAGGTTGCTACATAGTTTTTGTGAATATATCTTTGCTGTGCTCATTAAGTTCCAATAACAGAACTACTCTGTTTATTCAAAACCACATGACATAATTTAAATTAGAAAATCATCCTCTGAAAAAGGTCCAAGTGATTTATACAGGGCTGCATTTTTAACATATATTCTCATTTGAAAGTCTATTGTTTTTTATGAACCTCTCCCCTCAAGGGTTTAAAGGTATCTTACATATCTTTGGAGAAGACTCTTGAGAGTCCCTTGGACTGCAAGGAGATCCAACCAGTCCGTTCTGAAGGAGATCAGCCCAGGGATTTCTTTGGAAGGAATGATGCTAAAGCTGAAACTCCAGTACTTTGGCCACCTCATGCGAAGAGTTGACTCATTGGAAAAGACTCTGATGCTGGGAGGGATTGGGGGGAAGAGGAGAAGGGGACGACAGAGGATGAGATGGCTGGATGGCATCACTGACTAGATGGACGTGAGTCTGGGTGAACTCTGGGAGTTGGTGATGGACAGAGAGGCCTGGTGTGCTGCGATTCATGGGGTCGCAAAGAGTCGGACACGACTGAGCGACTGATCTGATCTGATCTGATCTACATATCTTTCTTAACAGAATGTTTGCTGATAGTAGCTATTCTCTAAACCTCAGCCAATTGAATTGTGTCTTTTCTTGTGATCCCACACTGAAATGTTTATTGAATGAAGTGATAGGAAACCAAAACTCCCAGAATACAAGGCAAAAAGAGATTGTTGTTATTTGATAGCATGTTATCAGAGACCAAGTTGGGGACTTGTTGTTGGTGATATATATATTTTTCTTTTTTACAAAATCTGCCTTGAAGTTAGGCCTGTCCAATTTTGATCAACTTTATTTATTAGAGATTTATTTCATTATTTGAACTTATTTATGACACAGTGTGAAGCTACTTATATTTTTTTATTTTAAAATTATTGCCTTTCTATAATTTATTTACCTTACCACTAACTAGTGAGCCCTTAGCATGCATGAGGCTGTTTTCCAACCTCACAGGAATAATAGTATCTATTCTTTTCAAATTCTTTTCCTATATAGGTTATCACAGAATATTAAACAGAATTCTCTCTGATATAATTAGGTCCTTGTTGGTTATCTGTTTTAAATATAGCAGTGTATACATGTCGATCCCAAGCTCCTAATCTTCCCCTCCCTCTAACATTCCCTTCAGTAACCATAAATTTGTTCTCTAAGCCTATGAGTCCCTTTCTGTTTTGTAAATAAGTTCATTTGTATCATTTTTTAAAGATTTCACCTATAAACAATACCATCTAATATTCATTTTTCTCTGTCTGTCTTACTTCATTTAGTATGATGATCTCCAGGTCCATCCATATTGCTGCAAATGGCATTATTTCATCCTTTTTGTAGTTGAATAATATTCCATGGTGTATATGTACCAGATCTTTGTTATCCATTCATCTGTCAATGGACATTTAGGTTGCTTCCATATCTTGGCTATTGTAAATAGTGCTGCAATGAACATCGGGGTGCATTATCATTTTGAATGACATTTTTCTCCAGATATATGCCTAGTAGTATATTGCTGTATTTTTAAGGAATTTCCATACTCTTCTCCGTAGTGGCTGTACCAATTTACATTCCCATAACTGTAGGAGGGTTCCTGTTTACCCATACCTTCTCCAGCATTTATTGTTTGTGGACAATAAACAATTAACCTAGGCCATTCTGACTGGTGTGAGATGATACATCATTGTAGTTTTGATTTGCATTTCTCTAATCATTAGCAATGTTGAGCATCTTTTCATGTGCCTCTCGGCCATCTGTATGTTCCTCTTTGGAGAAATATCTATTTCAGTCTTATGCCCATTTTTTGATATTGAGTCCCATGAGTTGCTTTGGAGATTAGTCCCTTGTAGGTTGTACTGTTTGCAAATATTTTCTGCTATTCTGTAATTTGTCTTTTCATTTTGTTTATGGTTTCCTTTGCTGTGCAGAAGCTTTTGAAAATTAAATCTCTGTCCTCAAAGGAGTGTCTGTTCTACATTCAAATGTTGGTATTCTCATATATATTCTCTCTTTCCCACCCCTTCCCCTTCTTGTGTCTTCAAACTTTATTTTTACTAAACTAAACCTTTTTGTAAAAGGGTTCTGAGGAGAATGGCAGCTTGAATGCTTACCAACACTCCACCTCTCAATTGTTTCTTTGTTGAAGGAGGCTGCAAGAATACTCTACCAGTCCCAGAGAGGTTCAATACTTGATGATCTGTGATATCCCTGGGGGAAAGTAGTGCCCACCTGCACATGAACAGTCCTGGGAGTATAGCCTCTGTCCTGTTGACCCTCAGGACCTAAAGGAAAGTTAAAAGCTGAGAGAGGGCTGCCTCTTAAACTTAAGACACTAGAAAGATTCTCAGTAGTTGATATCTGGTCTGTAGTTTTGTTTTGCCATCATTTTGTCTGTTGTTTCTGTTGACTTGAAACAAATAGACTGCCAGATATTTGTCCAACAAAGATGGGTTTATTGAGGACAAGCAGAGAATTGCACTTGGGGATCTGCGAATATGGCAAGCTATGTGCAATTCCCCACATGGCAAGGGAAGGAAAAAGCTTTTATAGACAGAAAAATAAAGTTGGGAAAACAACAAAAGGTCTGTGGCTTTTCACTGGTTGAGTCCTTGCCAGGAAAGAGGATCTTTCATCTTCCTGTTGGGCTCTGTTACTGTAGCAGGGTGTGAGAGCACCCTCTTCTGGTCTCCCAACTCTATTTAATTGAGAGCTGTTCATTAATTTTTGCATTTCAAAATCATATACCCCAGTAGATGGTGTATGGAAAATATGAGACAAGAATAGGAACATTGAGTGATAAAGTAGATGGTTTTATTAAGCAGCAAGCATATATATATAAAATATATAACTTCAAAGAGTATGTGTAAAGAAGTAAACTCACAACTTCAGAGTGTTATTGGGAAAAGTTAGATGTGGAATAATCAGGCAGTGACTTGAGAAGACATATGGGAAAAATAATTGAATTTGAATGAAATTTGGAGATATCAGTTTAATGAGGGATTCTATAGATGAATAGAAACTAAAAAGATAATTTGAGTGAAGCTAGACTAAATTTCAGGAGAAGGCAATGGCACCCCATTCCAGTACTGTTGCCCGGAAAATCCCATGGATGGAGGAGCCTGGTAGGCTGCAGTCCATGGGATCACTAAGAGTCAGACAGGACTGAACGACTTCACTTTCACCTTCCACTTTCATGCATTGAAGAAGGAAATGGCAACCCACTCCAGTGTTCTTGCCTGGAGAATCCCATGGACGGAGAAGCCTGATAGGCTGCAGTCCATGGGGTCGCACAGAGTCGGACACGACTGAAGTGACTTAGCAGCAGCAGCAGACTAAATTTCATGAAAAATGTTCGTGTGTTTTGTACATATTACTTGAACAAAATTGTGGTGTTGGCATCTACCAAAATCTTTTCTACTTTAGACTGAAATTTAAAATAATTTCAACAATTTTTTTCATTCTACATATCGGATACAAATTACGCTTTTTAGAATACAAATCAACTAAAGCAGATTTTATTCATATAACTCACACATATACACATATACATAAATATATATGTGTGTATACACACACACACATATATATATATGCATAATGATGATTTTGCATACAGTCTAAAAAATTACCTTTTTTTCTATACTCACAAATTAAAGGGATTTTATCAGTGTTTTAGAAATGTCCACAAAATAATAAAACCTTCTCTGGGGACATTATTAATAGGCCAATCTGATGAAAATGAAAAAAAAAAACCACATTGAAATGCAGAACGTGTTCTTGAAAAGATTGATATATTAAATATTTATGCAAACACATTAAATTGGCAAGTGTATGAAAATATTATTACATATTCATCACCTTCACATTTCATCTTTTTGTAAGAACTTCTTTCCTACAAAACTAAAAGGGATGACTGTAAGTTTTCCAAAGTCACATTTTTCAAATTTTATAACATGGAATAGTTTGTTTTCAGAGTTTATATTAATTCACATAAATAATAAAATGAATGTTGGAACTAGAAAAGACCAATAATTTACTCAGAACAGGAGTCAAGCGCTATTTCATCCTCAGTTTTCTCCTGCATTGCTCCAACCCTGCACTGGAGCCTCCTCATATAAAAGTTGCTCCCCAAAAATGAATATTCACTTTGAGGAAGAAATGAGCTCTTTGAGCTCATGAAGTCATTTAGCAAACACTGGTTCTGTGGCAAAAGCTAAATGTCAAAAGGGAATTAATGTATTTCCAAAATATTTAAATTCTCTTAGAGTGCAGTAAGTCCGAAATTCTATGGTCTTTGGAAAGGGGTACTTAAATTAAAATTTAAATTGACTACACTTCTCATTAAAAGTGAGAAAGTTGAAATGATTCTGTATAGGCTCTAAAAATATTCAAGTTTAATATAAACTGCCATATTCTGCTGATACAGTGTTCTGTATTCTAAGCCTTCTTTCATCTCCATTTCTACCTCTTTTTTTTTCCTGCTGAACTCTCTTTTCATCTCTTACAACTTTTCCTGACTTTTCACTGTTTATTTGATTTTTACCCTACTTTTATTATTATTTCACTCCTATATCATCCTACCTTTTCATCCCTCTACCCATTTGCACAACCTTCTCTCGGTTTACTGTTCTCTTCTGTTTGCATTTCTTTCCTTTTCTACCTTTTCCCTGCTCTTTGATTTTTTTTTTAATTATTTATTTTAATTGGAGGCTAATTACTTTACAACATGTACACCCATGGCTGATTCATGTCAATGTATGACAAAAACCACTCTATGATGTTTTAAAGACTTCCACTTTAAGTTTTCCCCCGCCCCTGAGGTTGAGTCCTCACCATTTCTGTTATTTGATAGTTTGTTGTTGGTAACAACCCTCAAGTTGGATAATAAGTCATTGGTATTGGCTCTACTACTACTACTACGTCACGTCAGTCGTGTTCGACTCTGTGGGACCCCATAGACGGCAGCCCACCAGGCTCCCCCGTCCCTGGGATTCTCCAGGCAAGAACACTGGAGTGGGTTGCCATTTCCTTCTCCAATGCATGAAAGTGAAAAGTCAAAGTGAAGTCATTCAGTCGTGTCCGACTTTTAGTGACCCCATGGACTGCAGCCTACCAGGCTCCTCCGTCCGTGGGATTTTCCAGGCAAGAGTACTGGAGTGGGGTGCCATTGCCTTCTCCGATTGGCTCTATTTAATTTAACTTGACTGTTCCTATCATACATCATAGTAAAAAATAGTCTATATTGTAACATGGATAAGAAGGAGGAAGAAAAAGAAAAAGGTCAGAGTGTGGCCTTAGTTCACTAATTTTAAAAGAAACTTGAAACTTAATTCTGGCTGCAATTGATTTCTTCTTGTATAAGCCAAACCTCCATTAGTCTGTGTGTGGCCATCCTGTGGCCAGTTTTCCATTTTTCTCCAAATGTATTCACTGGATCCCCATCCTACGTACTATATGAAAGGTCCCCTGCCTCCTCCAAATCCCTGAAGATTTCCAGGTTTTTGTTTCTGCTGCTCACTGCTCATGACTATTCTCATGCTGCTGCTGAAGGCTGGATTCCTACTCTGTTTCTCCCCTTCCTCACACTGCTTTCTCTTACCTGTCCTGTCTCTCCATATACATGAAGTGCACACCATGGTCACGCAATCCCTGAAGCACCATTCTTTTAAGAAACACAAAAAACCATTTACTGAAGAATAGGGGTAAAAGATAGTGATTAAGCTCAGAATATCATAGCAGCAGATAATAACATCAAAGTAAAACAGGATTGTTTAGTTTGACAGCTGCTTGTTCATCCCTGCCTTGGTCTGGCTTGCATTTTGTACTACATTATTCTCTGGCTCAGATAGTAAAGCGTCTGCCTGCAATGTGGGAAGCGCAGGTTCGATTCCTGGGTTGGGAAGATCCCTGGAGAAGGAAATGGCAATCCACTCCAGCACTCTTGCCTGGAAAAATCCCGTGGACCGAGGAGCCTGATAGGCTACAGTCCATGAGTCACAGAGTCTGACACGACTAAGCAACTTCATTTCACTTATGCTCTCCCAAGAGATTGGTTTCCCACATCCTTCCCTTCCTCCCATTCAGGGATCCCCAAACATGCTTTCCTATGGTCAGGAAAATATTCTGTGTTCTTGCTATTTTATTAAGCAGAGTGATTTATTTCATTCTGTATAACCACTCTGCATGTATTTCCCATGGATGCTGTACCAATTTACCCCAGACTGTGGCAACAACAGAAACTGTCTCACAGTTTTCGAGGTCAGAAGTCTGAAATCAAGGTGTCAGCAAGGCCATGTCCTCTCCCACATTCTAGGGGAGGTTCCTTGCCTCGTCTCTTCCTAGTCTCTGGTGAGGCCAAGCATTCCTTGGTGTTCCTTGGTTTCTGACTGCATCACTGATTTCTGCCTCTTTCTTCACATGAGCTTCTCTGTCTCTTACAAGGATTCTTGTCACTGAATTTAGGGTTCACTTGAGTAATCCAAATGGTTTCATCTCAGGATCCTTAGGGCATATCTTTTGGCAAGCCATCACTCAGCCCATTACACAGTCTGTCTAAGCAGACTAATGTTCTCAACCTTCACAACAAAAGACAGAAAATTTCCCAATTTAAAGAAGAAAAATAATACTGTTTCTCTGAATAATTCTATAGTCCTTCTAGGGCTTTTAGAGTTAATCACTGTTAGATTTTAAGTGATGTTTGTCTTCTCCTAAAAATACCCCAACCTTCAAAATATGGTTAAAAGAGCATAACATTTTAAAAGAGGGGAAAATTATTTATAATACCAGAATCTTAAATAAAACTCTGTCTATATATTTATATAAATGCCTTTATAATTTATATTTGTATATGTGTTTGTATATACATGTATTTGTAAAAATACATACTGTAATCATGACCTGTTTACAGATCTATACTGTTCTTAATCTTAACATATAATAAATCTCTTCAGTATTTTAGCATATTTAATTTACTCATTAATAGTAAATTAATGAAGAAATATTTAATAATTGTAGAAAATACAAATGTAAAAATTAATCATTTAAAATTATACCCCCCAACATAATCAATATGGGGACACATAAATCCTTATTTTTCTCATGCAATTATGTCTCCATAAGCCTCTACCTGTAACAGGTATATGGATCTATGCTGCTGCTGCTGCTAAGTCGCTTCAGTCGTGTCTGACTCTGTGCGACCCCAGAGACGGCAGCCCATCAGGGTCCCCCGTCCCTGGGATTCTCCAGGCCAGAACACTGGAGTGGGTTGCCATTGCCTTCTCCAATGCATGAAAGTGAGAAGTGAAAGTGAAGTCGCTCAGTCGTGTCCGACTCTTACCGACCCCACGGATGGCAGCCCACCAGGCTCCTCCATCCATGGGATTTTCCAGGCAAGAGTACTAGAGTGGGGTGCCATTGCCTTCTCCATATGGATCTATACCTGTAATTAAATCTACATTTATTTATAGTTTTAATTAGAACAAAAATCATATCATTCTTTCCTAGACTTGATTTTTTTCATTTTTCCAGTTAATGTTATGATATAATTTTTATTTTAAATTGCTTTATAATAGTATTATTATTCTATATACAATATATATGGTATACCATTTTGCTGCTCTACAAATTATTTTCATTTGAGATTATTTTCATTATTAAAATGAACACTTAATAAACATACTTTATTATAGTCTTTATAAATGTATGTAATTATTCTCTTAAAATTAATTGTGTATAGTCTTTATAAATATAGATAATTATTTCTTTAGGATTCTCATAGGTGAATTTGCTAAATCATAGAGTATGTATGTTGTGGCAGAGACTGGTAGTCAGTCATCCATCCAAATTTCTGTTGTCTGTTGTTTATGTACCAGGAATTTTATTTCCCAGTTTCATGTACAGTTGCAGGTGACCATGTGCCTGAGTTTTAACCAATGGATAGAAGAGTGTTATTTCACACCATCTGTGGGCTAGCTTCTTTACAAGCAGATGTACTTCCTCTGGGCTCTCTTTCCCCTCGGCTGCCTGTAAGCATCAGAAAAAGAGGTCTGAAGGACAAAAGAAAGCTGTGTCCCTTAGTCACCACATGGAGGGAGCGACCCTTTTACTGGACCAGGAATGTCTACCTCAGAGATTACTCAATTGAAAAATTAACTTCTATTGTGGTTGAGCCATTACACATTTTGCCTTTTAAAAAAATTATTGTCCCAGGCTAAGTAAAACACTTGGTTTTAGAAGTTTTGATCCTTGATGTTAAGTTGCATTTCCCAAAGTCTAAGCAGTGAGTCTATCCTTGCTGTTTTTCAACAAAGTTATACTCACGTGTTTATAATCAATTTTAATATTTAAAGAAAAGGCCTGTCAACACTTTCTAGATATTCTCTTACATTTATTCTTGGACATGACCATTATAATCATGTTGGCAATTTTCCTAAAGAGTCTTACGAGAGATTGTTAAGTCTGCAGCTGATGTAAGATTATTAATTCTAGCATTTTTTTTCAAGGTTAACCCTTATATATTCTTCTAATTATTCATTGCTATGTTGCTGTCATAGAATATTTTCTACATAGAAATTTCCAATGGTAAATTAAATGCTTGTATGAATTTCCCAGAAATGTGGAAATACAGAAAAATGGTAGGAATAAATCTGCAATTTTTTATATGGGTTGTAGTTTCAGGTACAAGTGATGATAAAAATAATCACAACACTAAGTCCAGTTAGCATTCATCAGCACATGTAGTTACAGCATTTTTTTCTTGTGATGAAAACTTTCAAGATCCATTCTCCTAGCTACTTTCAAATATGCAACACAATATTATTAACTAGAGTCACCATGGTGTGCATTATATCCCTATGAGTTATTTACTTTATAACTGGAAATTTGTACATTTTGAACCTCTTCCCACCACCCTACCTCAGGCAACCATTGATCTGTATTCTATATCCGTGAGCTCATTTTTGTTTTATTATTTGAAAAACAGGTATTTTTGAGAACTAAAAATAATTAAAATAAATAGTAGTATATTAAGGGTTCTCCTTTATTTTAAATTCAAATATATATGTATATTGTAGGGCTTTTGTCTTAAAATATCACCATAACAGAAAAAAGCTATGTTAAAAAAATTATGACATTAAAAACCCCATCAGGGCTTCCCTGGTGTCTCAATGGTAAAGAACTAGCCTGCAGGAGCTGCAGGAGACATGCATTCAGTTCATTCCTTGGGTCGGGAAGAGTCCTCTGGAAGAGGGCATGTCAACCCATTCCAGTATTCTTGTCAGGGAAATTCCAGGGGCAGAGGAGCCTGGTGGGCTATAGTCCATGTGGTCTCAAAGATCTGGACACAAATGAGCTACTGAGTATGCATGCATGCACGCCCACCATCCGTGATAACTGCATTGTTCTCACATTCTGCATTTCCTTTAATATGGAACTCTAGAAATCTGTAAGAAGATTAGCTGCAATGACTCGAACGGTAAACAATCTGCTGCAATGCAGGAGACCTGGGTTTAATCCCTGGGTTGGGAAGATTTCCTGGAGAAGGGAATGGCAACCCACTCCAGTATTCTTGCCTGGAGTTTCCCATGGACAAAGGAGCCTGGCGGGGTCGCAAAGAGTCTGACACCACTGGGCAACCAACACTTTCACAGTTCAAGGGTTAAAAGGAAATGTTCAATATTGAAAGAAATTAAGAAATAAAGCTCTTTGAGGGGGGAATGGAACTATATTTATATCTAGAAGCTAATTAGATATTATGTCTTATAACTAATGTAGTTTAATTCATAATGAAAATATTGCATTTAAAAAATGTTTAAATTTTCTTTAAGACTTTTGGTGTTGGCATTTTGCCTGTATAGTTGATTTGCATGAAGTGTGATTAATGATAAGTAAAGAAACAGTCTTACAGGTAGAGGGAGATGAAAAATTACCCTAGTAAAAGAAAATTTTATAGGATAACCGTTTCAACAACAAAAAAACCCTTAATTTATTAAAATTTTATGACATAAAAAAGCTATGTGAAATGTTAATGAGATAAACTTATTAGTCAGTATGAGTTTGATTTGTTTACCCCAGGAATGAGTTTTCTAGGAGAAAGGCTCACAGTCCCACTCCTTTCTAGAAACTGAACAAAGACACAAGGCAAATAACCGGTTGAGCACAATTTGACAGCACAAATGGAAACATTACAAAACAATTCATCTGTAAATAATTTAAAATATGAAAATAAACATAATGAGAACTGAAGTCTTCTGGTATATTATTATTTTGTTGCTAGATTACATTCTCTGTTTCCTTTCGTTTGAAAGCAGGGATACCTTTAAGAAGACCAGATTCATTTTATAACTCATGTGGGACTTTTTATATAGCTAATGGCATAACTGCTTTTATATATCTTTCATAAAACATAAGATATAAGAGCTCTGAGTCACATGATATGAATGATAAATATATAAAATTATATTTTAATATAATCTGTGTGTATGTATGTGTACACTAAGGTTTTTCAGTTGTCTCCAACCTTTTGCAACCCCATGGACTGTAGACTACCAGGCTCCTCTGTTCATGGGATTCTCCAGACAAGAATACTGGAGTGGGTTGCCATGCCCTCCTCCAGGGGATCTTCTTGATCAGGGATTGAACCTTTATTTATGTCTCCTACATTGGCAGGTGGGTTCTTTACCACTAGTACCACCTGGCTTCCCCAAAGTCCTATATAAATTTTTATAAAACCTAGCCTCCAATGCAGAATTATGATTGGTTCTCATGCTTCTAATTTAGTAAAAACATCCACATTTGCTAATTTTCCTCCAGAGGATTTTCAGCTTGATGAAAGTAGGAGCCCATGGCTTATCCTTCTCTGATCATCCAAAGGCTGAATGGTGCAGATAAAAAGACAGCATCGGTATAAAGAGCCTAGGCTTTGAGTCAGACCCACATGAATTGTAGCTCTATCACTTAGCTCTGTGACCTTAGATGAAATCTCTAAATTCTCTGAGCTTCAGTTACGTAACCTGCATTAAAGCAATTGGTGCAGAGATGGAATGGCATGATGAATATAAAGTAACTGGCAAATGGATGGCACTCCATAAATATTTCCTCAATTCCCTTTCCTTAATTTATGCTGATACTGAGATTCTGGTATTGTTTCTTTTTTTTCAATATGCAGAGTGGGATTGAGAAGAAGAAAAAAGGGAAATGTTGTATATTCTTAAGGATTTATATGTCTTATATCATGTCTAAAGTGATGAGAAGCAATTTTATAACAGAACTGTGGTGTTGGAGAAGACTCTTGAGAGTCCCTTGGATAGTAAGGAGATCCAACCAGTCCATGCTAAAGGAAATCAGTCCTGAATATTCATTGGAAGGACTGATGCTGAAGCTTAAACTCCAATACTTTGGCCACCTGATGCAAAGAACTGACTCACTGGAAAAAACCCTGATGCTGGGAAAGAGTGAAGGCAGGAAGAGAAGGGGACAACAGAGGATGAGATGGTTGGATGGCATCACTGACTCAATGGACAAGAGTTTGAGTAAACACCGGGAGTTGGTGATGGACAGGGAGGCCTGGTATGCTGCAGTCCACGGGGTCGCAAAAAGGTGGACATGAGTGAGTGAGTGAACTGAACCTAACTGGTACTAAAATTCATTTTAAATTTGAAGAGTACATACAATGAGGTTGTATTTTAGAAATGTGGTCCTGGGAAATCAAGAACAGTCAAGTCTGGAAAAGGCTCTTTGTGTTTAAATGAACTGTTCTTATCTTTACATATGAAAGGGCCATGTTCTAGGAAAAGCAGAAGTGGGTCAGAGTTATAATGAATTGCACTACCATCCATCCTTCCAGACCCTACCAGGATTCTGGAAGGAATAGTAGGCAGGATAGTAGCTGTTTTTCTTGGTATTTGTAGGTAGCAGGGCTCTCTTCTCTCTCCACAGTGTTGTCAGATTAGTGGCATAGCTTTGGGAAACTGTGAAATGAACAAAATGCTAGGTAAGCAGCAAGGACTCCTGTTTCGTTTGCTTGCTTATGTGTGTGTGTGTGTGTGTGTGTGTGTGTGTTGGAGATTCTGTTTTAGATTTTAGAAACTTTAGATTCTGTCATCTAAAGTTTTTTTCCACCTCCAGTATCCTTCAAAGACTCTTCCTTGAAGAGAGGAAAGAGTGTAGAATGAATTTGGTGCTCTGCAGTTGGAGAGTTTTGGATAGATCATATTTGATTGGTTGTGTATCTCTGAATTATTGTCAAGCTGTTGTGGTCTTCTCTTGATGACTCGGGGCAGCATCAGTCAGTATCAATCATTTCTCTATGATGTAGTTTTAATTAGTCCAAATGACTGATTCTTTACTTGAACACTTGTCCTGGGAAATAATTTTAACGAATTCCATGAAGTCAGTTTTTTCATATCCTTTGTGCTGTATTCTTATAGTTCACAGTATAGATTTAGCTGTATGACTTACTATTGTCTTCTTGCCAAATTAAATGTTGAAGTCTGAAGGAATCTTATCCTGTTTTCTTGACTTTGGTTAATTCATCAGCACAGTCTTTGTTATTTGATTCGTTAGGAGACAGTAGTCAAAATGCTCTACCTTGTGTGTTAACAGAGAAAGGGCCCTTTAGTCTCTCTTAACCCAGTTTTAAACTCCTGTAGGTTCATTTCAGAGAGGAAATACCACTATCTCACTGTCTTAAGGGTTTTAAAGTTGCTGCAGAAAAAGAATGCTTTCTCGTCTTCTCTCCTCTCCTTTCTTCCTCTCTTCTTTTCTCCCTCCCTCCCCACCTTCCCTTTTTTTTTTTTCTGTCAGTCTCTGTTTCTTGGAATGCCTTAAGATAAATGGGACTTTACCTCTGAAAATTTGTATTTAGTCATGCAATCAGAATGATTAATTTTAATGAAAGAATCAAATGTATCTGTGGTCTCGCATACATATACATCTGACAAAATTAAGAAATTCTTTCTTTTTCCCCCCTGGTTCTGTGGTGGTCCAGGTTAGCATTGATGGGGCAGCAGGGTGCTAGATTTCTGTGCTGCTAGTTCTTTTCCCCCCATGAAAGGGGGCAGCCTAATTCATTTCTGTTGAGTGAAGCCCACAGTGGAGCCCACAGAGCTAAACATGTTAGGAATCAGTGAACTAAAATGGATGGGAATGGGTGAATTTAATTCAGATGGCCATTATATCTACTACTATGGACAAGGATCCCTTAAAAGAAATGGAATAGCAGGCATAGTCAACAATAGAGTTGGAAATACAGTTCTTGGGTACAGTCTCAAAAATGACAGAATGATCTCTGTTCATTTCCAAGGCAAACTGTTCAACATTACAGGAATCCAAGTCTATGCTCCTACCACTGATGCCAAAGAAACTGAAGTTGACCAATTCTGTGAAAACCTTCAAGACTTTCTAGAAATAACACCAAAAATAGATGTCTTTTTCATCATAGGGGATTGGAATGCAAAAATAGGAAGTTAAGAGATACCTTGAATAACAGGTGAATTGGATCTTGGAGTACAAAATGAAGCAGAGCAAAGGCTAACCAAGTGTTTATCAAGAGAACATGATGGTCATAGCAAACACCCCTTACCAACAACATAAGAGATGACTCCATACCTGGACATCACCAGATGATCAATACTGAAATTAGATTAATGATGTTCTTTACAGCTGAAGATGGAGAAGCTCTGTTCCTTAGCAAAAACAAGACCTGGAACTGACTGTGGCTCAGATCATGAACTCTTTATTTCAAAATTCAGGCTTAAATTGAAGAAAGTAGGGAAAACCACTAGGCTATTCAGATACGACCTAAATCAAATACCTTATCATTATATAGTGGAGGTGACAAATAGATTCAAGAGATTAGATCTGGTAGACAGATGGCCTAAAGAACAACGGATGGAGATTTGTAACATTGTATAGGAGATGGTGACCAAAATCATCTCAAAGAAAAAAAAAAATGCAAAAAAGCAAAGTGGTTGTCTAAGGAGGCTTTACAAACAGCTGAGGAAAGAAGAGAAGTGAAAGGCAATGAAGAAAGGGAAAGATATACCCAACAGAATGCAGAGTTCCAGAAAATAGCAAGGAGAGGTAAGGGGGCCTTCTTCAATGAAGGATGCAAAGAAATAGAGGAAAACAAGAGAATGGGAAAGGCTAGGGATCTCTTCAAGAAAATTGGAGATATCAAAGCAACATTTAATGTAAGGATGGGCATGATAAAGGGCATTAAATGGTCAGAACCTAACAAAAGCAGAAGAAGTTAAGAAGAGGTGACAAGAATACACAGAACTAATATACAGAAAGGGCATCATTAAGATAATCCAGATAACCAGGATGATGTGGCCACTCACCTAGATTTGGGCATCCTGGAGTGTGAAGTAAAGTGGGCCTTAGGAACCATTATTATGAGCAAAGCTCCTGGAGGTGATAGAATTCTGGCTGAGCAGTTTAAAATCTTAAAAGTGATCCTGTTAAAGTGCTTCACTTTAAATTTGTTTCATGTCAACAAATTTGGAAAACTCAGCAGTGGCCACAGGACTAGAAAAGGTCAGTTTTCAATTCCATTCCCAAAGATGGGCAATGCCAAAGAATGTTTAAAGTAGCATATAATTGCACTAATGTCATATGCTAGCATGGCTATGCTCAAAATTCTTCAAGTGAGGCTTAAGCAGTGCATGAACTGACAACTTCCAGATGTACAAGCAAGCTGGGTTTAGAAAAGGCAGAGAAACCAGAGATCAAATTGCCAACATCCATTGGATCATAAAGAAAGCAAGAGCATTCCAGAAAAACATCTACTTCTGCTTCACTGACTACACTAAAGCCTTTGACTGTGTGGATCATGACAAATTGTGGAAAATTCTTAAAGAGATAGAAGTACCAGACCACCTTTGCTGTCTCCTGAGAAACCTTTATGTGGGTCAAGAAGCAACAGTTAGAACTGGAGATGGAACAACTGACTGGTTCAAAATTGGGAAAGGAGTATGTCAAGGCTTTTATCATCACCCTGTTTGTTTAACTTATATCCAGAGACATCATGCAAAATGCCAGGTTGGATAAATCACAATTTGGAATCAAGATTGCTGGGAAAAATATCAACTACCTCAGATATGCAGATGATACCACTCTAATGGCAGAAACTGAAGAACTAAAGAGCCTCTTGATGAAGGTGAAAGAGGAGAGTGAAAAAACTGGTCTGAAGCTTAACATTCAAAAAACTAAAATCGTGGCATCCTGTCCCATCACTTCATGGCAAATAGAAGGGGAAAAAGTAGAAACAATGACATATTTTACTTTCTTGGTCTCCAAAATCACTACTGATGGTGACTACAGCCATGAAATTAAAAGACACGTGCTCCTTCTAAGAAAAGCTATAACAAACCTAGACAGTATATTAAAGAGCAAAGATATCACTTTGCTGACAAAGGTCCATCTAATCAAAGCTATGGTTTTCCAGTAGTCATGTATGGATATGAGAGTTGGACCATAAAGAAGGCTGAGTGCAGAAGATTGAATGCTTTCAACTGTGATGCTGGTGAAGACTCTTGAAAGTCCTTTGGACTGCAAGGAGATCAAATCAGTCAATCCTAATGGAAATCAACCCTGAATATTCATTTGAAGGACTGATGCTGAAACTGAAGCTCCAATACTTGGACCACCTGAAGTTGAAAGCTGACTCGCTGGAAATGATTCTGGAAAAGATTGAAGGCAAAGGAAAAGGGGATAGTAGAGGATGAGATGGTTAGATAGCATCATAGACTTAATGGACATAAATTTGAGTAAACTCTGTGAGATAGTGAAGGACAAGGGAGCCTGACTTGCTGAAGTCCGTGGGATCACAGAGTCAGACACAACTTAGAAACTAAAGGAAAACAAACCATACTGGATTAAGGCTCACCCTAATGACCTCATCTTAACTTTGTCATCTTCAAAAAATTTATTTCCAAATAAGGTCACGTTTAAAAAGGAGTTAGGACTTCAACATTGGGGAGTGGGTTATAGGGGGCACAATTCCATGTGATGGAATACCATACAACTCTTCCAGCAATAAAAATGAATGTGGTATCAAGCCACTGAGAGTCATGAAGGAAGTTTAAAATGAGTATTGCTAAATGACAGAAGCCATCTGAAAAAACATTATACTATATAATTCCAAATATGTGACATTCTTGACATAAAAAAGGACACAGTAAAAAGATTATTGTTTGATAGGGATTCAGAGGAATTGGAGGAGACATGAATAGGTGGAACATAGATGATTTTTAGAGCACTGAAACTATTCTGTGTGTAATTATAATGATAGATACATGTCATTATATATTTTTTCAAAACTCGCAGAATATACAACACCAAGAAAGAACCCTAATGTAAACTATGGCCTTTAGTTAATAATATGTATTAATACTGACTCATCAATTGTAACAAATGTACCACACAAAAGCAAGACATTGATAAAGGGAAAACTGTGTGTGGGGAAGGAGGAGAAAAAATATGCGCCCTCTATACTTTCTGCTCAGTTTTTCTATAAACCTGATGATATAAAACAATCAGATGATTTAATAGGGATGGATTAAGATATGCTCTATGTTTTAAAAATATCACTCTGGCTGTGAGATACAAAGATAAATTTTATATGGAGGCAACATCGAAAGCAGGGGATTAGCTAAGAAGATAATGCAATGATTTAAGCAAAAAAGTAATGGTGGTTTGGGCTAAGGTGGGGGCTATGGATATGGAGATAAGGGGAGCAATTTGGGATGTGTTGATAAAGAGTGGGTTTCTTATGATATCAATCATCTATGACACAGCCATGAACCCGGAATCATGTGAAATATCACTTGGTTAAAGGCTGAAATTATTTGGCCATTCATATCCCCTTCCTTAGAATGAGAATTCATCAGACCAGATATTGCTTTTTAATAAAAGGGCCTTGTAAAACTGTGCATGATGTTTGCTTTTCACACTTGTTCTAAGAGGATTTGACGTGTACCTAAAATTCATTTAATATAGCCTTAAAGTGTTTTCCTTTTCTTTCACCTTTTCTGAAAAATTTTAATTACTGAAGTTGGAAGGAATCTCCTTTGATAAGTCAACACAACTTGTCAATTTTGTATTTATAGCAACTCTGCAAATAAAAGCACATATTTCTGTTGTTTAGAATGGGCAAAACACATTCAAAATAGAGGCCAGGAGTGATGGAGAATTGTTGCATATGACATCACACTAATAGATATCAGTCACAATCTGGCAAGGGAAAGGAAACTGTTCTTTTGTTTGTTTTGAAGACTATTATTAAAATTGGCTGAGAATAACAATTGTGTCAGGGTTTTTTTTGCCTAAATGTTTTAAGATGGGTGGCAAAAAAATTAGAAAGCCAAGAGCAACCATGGTGGTGGTTTAGTCTATGAGTCTATGACTTTTGTGACCCCTATGGCCTGTAGCCCTCCAGGTTTCTCTGTCCGTGAGATTTCCTAGGCAAATATACTGGAGTGTATTGCCATATCCTCCTCCAGGGGATCTTCCTGACCCAGGGATCGAATCTTTAGACCTGCATTGCAGGTGGTTTCTTTACCGCTGAGACACCAGGAAAGTCCCCCCTAATTGATTTAAAAAACATGGCAAATTAACAGAATTGGTATCATTCATTTCTAACAAAGAGCGACCTCAAAAAGTAAAGAATTTTTAAGAATTAGAATTTTTTAAGAATTTAGAAAAATTATTCCAGTCTTTGAAACATTACTATAAAAAGGGATTAGATTACTTTGTTTCCTATGGGAAAACTCAAATACACATAATAATTAAATGAACAAGATTGTCAGGATAGCTAATGGATACTTTGAATTAAAAAATAATAATAGGATGATATAGTTGAATTATATACTTTTTCATTACTTAAGTCAATTCTTTCATTTTAGAAAAGCATACCTAATTCTTCAAAATAATCAAGCATTATTAGGAATCATATTTACTTAATGAAGAAGACAAAGCATCCTTGGAATTGTTATTCACACCATGGGACATCATTCATTTTTTCTATTCCATTCAAGAATATTTACACTTAGGTCCTGAATACTGTTTGCTACTTACATTTATGAAGAGTGAGATTGTAATTATAGACTGAGACACACGATCTCCTTTTAAAATCCCCGCTGTTTTTCTGGCAAAGATTTCACCTGATTTTGAAATTTCACTCTTTATGAACACATTTTATTTGCATAGAATATATCTGAAAGTATATGTATGAGCACCATCACTCACTTTCAGCTTTATGGAAACATTTTGCAACTCTACATCAAATAAATACATCATTATTAAGTAAACACATCTTAGTAGAAAAGCAAAAGTGTTTATATTGTATCTACTGTTTCTGCAATTTTTTTTTTTAAATTTCAGAAGTTCTTCCCAACAAGATAGTTACAAAATAATTAATTCCTACAAGATTTACATTGCAATACCTCATTATCAGTAATTTTCAACTTGAAGTTTGAAAGAAATTGGTATTTTCACCTTATATACTAAGTCACTTTCTAGTATGTAAACACTTTTAAAACGCTTGAAAGATATTATATGAAACCTTTAAAACGAGAAATACATTTGTGTGTTTCTTAATAAGACATTAAGGATATTGTAATAATATAAACAAAAATTAAGCCTTTATTGGACAGTTACAGAGATAATATTCATGGGACTATTTTTAAGAGTTTTATGAGTTACCAGAATAGGAGAATTTTAATTTCCTGCTTTCTTTTTTACCGGTTTTTGTCTTTTGTAAGAGGTCTTCAGTGTTATCCAGGATGCAGATGGGGATTATGTTAGAAGAGGAGTAAACTGGGGCGAGGCCTGGGTACATGAGCCTTAATCTTGCGATTAATTCCAGTGCTAAGGCAAAAGAGGGGAAAGGGATGACCTTTCCTTTTTGCCCAACACAGATCTGAAGAGTATGAGAGAGATCATCTAGGAAGATCAGCTAGCGGGTGGGGGAGAGGGCGTACTGATACCTGACTCTGCAAGAGCCTCCTTCTTCCAGAGCTCATTTCTGCGTGAGTCTTTAATTCTCAGTGCGGCTTCTTCCCTGGTGACTTTATTTGCCTTAAACGATACAACGTCCACTAAAAAAAAAAAAAAAAAAAAAGCAAAGCAAACAAACAAACAAAACAAAAAAAAACCCACAACTTTTTAAGGGTGATTGTTCAAGTTTGTGAAGAAACAAACGGCCTATAAAGAGCAAAAAATATCTGCCTCTTTAAGAAAACAAGACTTGTAAGTGCATGTTTATAACTCTGAAGACAGATAAATAAATGGAGACACACGTATGTGTGTTTCGTTTCTATTCCTTATACAAGTTTTCTATCTAAAACTTACTTCCTCCTCCATCCATTACCTACTACAGCGCCTCTAATCTGTTTGCCCTATTTGGGGCTGCACAGCACATCCCTACAGCCGGGTGGGGAGCTGTTGCTTTGGCCAAGCGCAGCCGTCAGCCGGAGCGCGGAAGAAATGCTGAAGGCGAGCAGGCAGGGAAAGAGTAAAGAAAATCCTCTCCTCCCGCTCAACTCCTCCACTGTGCACACCCCCGCCGCAGGACCCCGCCCCCAGTACAACACAAAGTTGGCCCAGAGACACAGGGCTGAGAGGGACAGGGGTTCAGGGCTGCTGATGGCGGGATGATGGAGCGGCGCCTGCCGCACCCGGGAGAGCCTCCTGACGCTGCCGCAGCTGTCACCGCCACGCCGAGACACTGGCGAGCCCCTCGCCTCCCAGGTGGCTCCTGGCCGTCGGGTTGAAAGCCCCCACTCACAAGTCTCCGCGTCCCCAACTCCCAGTTCTCACCCCAGCCCGCCCGTCCCTCCCCTCCCTCTTCCCGCCACTGCAGCGGGGGCAGCGATCTGGCGCTCCGAGGACTCCCCGCCACTCTCCCCGCGAAGGCTGCCGCTGCTGCTGATTCGTGGCACCGCAGACACAGCCCGGCAGTGGACGCCCGGGCCAGACCGTGGGGACCCGCGCCTGAGCATCCCTTGAGCGCGCACTGAGTGCGAAGGTGGGGGCGGGAGGGAAAGGGAGGAGGAGTTGGTGGTCACCTAGCGGATCCTGGAAGTTGTCCTTAAAAATATACATCGTCGATCGGCGGTTGAGCAGACACCTGGCCAGAGCAGCATGTGGACTGGCTCGCCGGGTTCCCTAAGTGCTCTGTGGCTGCCGCTGCCGCCGCCGCCGCCGTCAGAGCAGCTGCTGCTGACAGCAGGAGCCCCGCGCGGGGCAAGGAGCCGGGACGCGCGGCCGCAGCGTCCCCTGCTTACTGCTGGCTGCTTCATCTTGGGAGGTGGCAATCACTGTTGCTGCTGAGAAACCAGCCCGCATTTCCGAGGCTGGTCGCCTGGTGAGGAGTTGAGACTCTACACCTCCCGCCCGGAACCCACATGGCTTGTTACCTGGTCATCAGTTCGAGACATCTCAGCAATGGGCACTACCGGGGCATTAAAGGAGTCTTCAGAGGGCCCCTCTGCAAGAATGGATCTCCCTCTCCGGTAACCTGCACACTCGGCGCGCAGACACACACGCGTACCACCATCAGAATTAATATAATAGAAAGAAATGCTGTCCTGGCATAATGAGGGGGAGATGGGTATCTACCTTGCTCATAAGTATATTGTGTCTGTTTATGCAATTTGTTGAGAGACTTGCACATGAGGGGTGTGGGTTCACATGTGTATTTTCAACACAGTCATTAGTATCTATAGTGTTTAGGATGCAACTATTTACTGAATTCAGTAAAGTGTGGGCTTGTGAAAGTAGCTCTTGAGTGCTGTGTCAAGTTATGAATCTGCTGATTTGGGCAGTATAGAAAGTTTGAGTGGCACTTTATATCCGTGCTTTGTGAAGTCATCAGTTGGGATTAGTTTAATCATGCTGCACTTACTTTATAAGAAAACAAACTCTTTAAAGATTTTTGCATCAGAGTTCTAGCCAAAGGAAAAGTGTTGGGTGCCCATATGGTGACATAGAATGTTTCACTATGCAGGTACTTTAAGAAAAGCCAAAGAGTTCTTTGTGAAAATATAAATTAGTTTTTTTGTACTATGTGTAGATGGATTGATATGCAAATTGGAGTGACTGCTACTTAGTAAGCTATTCAATTTAGTTTGCTATTTGTTTTAGTATTTTTTGTTAAATGATTTTAATCAGAATCTATGGCTTCAGTATATATTTTAGTTCATTCTTAGTATATACTATAGATGAATTTTTTAAGGATTCAAATGTTTTTCCAAAAACATCATGATTTACTTTTTAAAGATTTGAATTATTAGTAAGCGACTAAGGGTCTAAACTTGAAGAACATTTTTTTCCAGTTTAATGTGAAAAACCAGTACCTTAATGTATAGTATAAAGAGGGAAAATTGAATTTGTCTGATTTTTGTTTTATTTTTTGGTACTTTCCATTGGTTTTTAATTCTTCATTAGCATGAATCATTCAAAAACCGCAATATGTTATAAAAGCCTGTGATTAAAGACTATGTGTGATTTGCATGAGAAATCTGAAATCAGAAAGTGCAGGTACCAGAGATATCACTAGGACTCCTGATTGTGACAAACTATTTCCTCACATGCTTTCATGCACTGTAAAAAGTAGGTCATTGCAATCCCCCTGCAACTGTTTAGCACTGAGTCAAAAGTGTAAGATGGAATATACTGTTTATATTGGCATTTACAATTAAATCATAGAGTTAGAAGGGTGTTGGAGAGTTTTAGTTGAATAAAGCCCATATTCAGTGTTTCTGAGCAGTTGGTCTGAATCTTTCCTGTTTTTAAGGATTCTCAGGACTAGTTTCTGCAGTCTCAGCAAACCACCCTATTATTTAACAACCCATAGTGTCAGAATCTTCCTTAGAGCAGACTTAAATCCTTCAAACTTTTCTTTAAGCTCATTTCATCTAGAAAGCCTAGAATGTTCCATCTTCCTCACAGGTATTATTTTTTTCCACCCTTTGATAAGCTCTGTGGCTGTCTTCCCAAACTCTCTGATGGAAGAAATCCATAGTGCCTTAGGTGTATGTCCCTTAATCACTCAAGGAATAAAGGGAGAATTACTTCATAGTTCTTACATTGTTTAGTTCTGTTTAAGTTGGTTAGAATATGGAAGTGTTAATCTTCCAAAATCTGAAAGGTTTGCAAAGAAAATTTCTGTTATATGGTCAAAAAGAGTCCTTCCTCTCCCCGTACTCCCCATCCCACTATGCTCATTCATTTCCTAGGAGCCTGAATGACCCCATTAGGGACCTGACATACAATGTGGATGTAAGAAAACAGCCCATAATCCACATGGCTCTCCAGGCTGATCAGAGCTCACATCTACAGGACACTATTATTGTTTATTATTGGGCTGGTTTTCACTAAAATACTGATTTGTTTACTTTTACCTAGGTGTCACATTTTGACTCACTGGACTGTTCTCTCCAATGTTTACAGTTTACATGTTTGACTATACTTAAATTACATTTGCATCATTTAAAAATATCTGAATTAGTCTGTGTATTTCCTAAACCTGATATATTTTGTCTTCTTTTGCATTTTACTTTGGAATTCGAATGATTATTTCAAGGTTTGAAAAGTTTCTCACATGAGATGAACAGTGCGTGAAAAGTGATATTTATTCATTCTCTGTCACTGGCAGGTTGTTGAGACAAGTCGGATTTTCCTTCACCTTGCATAACATTTAGTCTTTCTCCTTAAATTGAAATAGGTCACTATCTTCTGGACCCTAGACCCTTGAGAACTTAAGTAACAGTTTCCTGGTCCAGATGAGTTTATATATGCCTTCTTCATGAATGAGTTGTGAAGCATAATGGTGAAAACTGGTTACAGATCATTTCTTCTTTTTTTTTTTAGTTACTTTCAGGTTAGCAGAAGTATATTGATTTTTTTTCATCAGCATAAGTATTGAGTATTTATAAGTATTTATCATCAGCAAACTCATAGATCTATGGTATATAATCATTTATTTTTTATGAAAACATAGCTACTCTGAAAGTATGTTTTTCAAATTTAATGCCCAGAATGGTCTCAAATTGACCTCTGTGTCAATAATTTAGTTATTTCTAAAACTAAAACTCACTGAAACTCAGCTCATCTGGGAATATGGATTGGGGTATTTAACTCATTTTCACTTAGTTCTACAGTAATTTAAATATTGGTTCATACTTTATTAATCTGACTGTCTTTCCTATTTTAATCCATGTTTTTCTGTTTTAGTAGAGCTGTTTGAAAGTAGCACATAACAGAATCATTGAATAAGATTATTTTATAACTCTGTTTAGAATGGAGAATAGCCACAATTCCTTTTTGATGTAATAAGTTTCTTTCTTTGATAGTTCTGATATAAATATACCTGGGTAGTATGAATTTAACATTTCAATGTCTTCTAGATATTTAAAGTAGTTGTATAATTTGTCATGTTAAAATGACATGTCTCTAGAATCTGAACACATGATGTATTAAACTGACAGTAAAAAGGGGATGCTTATATTTATATACATTTTTATTTCAAAGGATTTCATTTAGAAAACATTGCATCATTACATGGAACTCTTGTAATAAATACTTAATGGGATACTTGAAAAATAAATAAAGCAGTTTACCCCTAAACAGTTTTCACAGATCAGTAAACTAAAAATCCTAGAGTGAAATTCAGTTCCTGTCATCAAAGTGAAAACGTTAAAATGTCTTATCTGTTGCATTTCTCTTCTTTTTGGTGACTTGGCATGAAGAAATAGCTTATTGCTTTTTATCGTAATTAAGATGTGAATACTTGATTTGAGATAGTTTATGTTACTTTAAATACAGGAGATTAGAGAACAAAATGACAGAGCATCACATAGTGCTTATTGGTAAAAGTCTCCAAGTTTAGAAAATATTATAACTCCCACATTTTAGTATATTTATCTCCCATCATATTCCAAATATATAATAAGATTGAGTGACGGCTTTAAAAATCACAGATTCACACACACACACACACACACACACACACACACACACACACACACACCGCCTGTGCATGCCTGCATATATTTATGCATAAATATACAGATACATGGGCTTCACAGTTGGAGCTAGCTGTAAAGAACTTGCCTGCCAATGTAGGAGACATAAGAGACACAGTTTTATACCTGTGTCAGTATGATCCCTTGGAGGAGGGCCCGGCAACCCACTCCAGTATTCTTGCCTGGAGAATCCCCATCCCCATGGACAGAGGAGCCTGGAGGGCTACAGTCCATAGGGTCACACAGAGTCGGACATGACTGAAGCAACTTAGCACGCATGCATACAGATACGTAACCTTTACTGTCAGAACTGTTAAAAGTTAAACTTTCTTACAACTCAGGAACTTAAAAGTTCTTCTACCACCATGTTTGAATTCAAATAAACAAGTAATATCCTCTCAGTTCAGTTCAGTTGCTCAGTCGTGTCTGACTCTTTGCGACCCCCTGAATCACAGCACGCCAGGCCTCCCTGTCCATCACCAACTCCCGGAGGTCACTCAGATTCATGTCCATCGAGTCAGTGATGCCATCCAGCCATCTCATCCTCTGTCGTCCCCTTCTCCTCCTGCCCTAAATCCCTCTCAGCATCAGAATCTTTTCCAGTGAGTCAACTCTTTGCATGAGGTGGCCAAAGTACTGGAGTTTCAGATTTAGCATCATTCCTTCCAAAGAAATCCCAGGGCTGATCTCCTTCAGAATGGACCTGTTGGATCTCCTTGCAGTCCTAGGGACTCTCAAGAGTCTTCTCTATGTAGTGTCAAAAATATTTGAATATATTCTTAGCTATATTAAGTAATGTAAAATACGATATCAAATTTAAGAGTTGTGATAGTTTATTATAGTTTATTTAATTTGTGTAAGACTGTCATTCAGTTTATCTAGTGATTAAATGTTAACAGTAATCATAGTTTTATCTGTGGTACATGATCAGCTTATTATCATCTTTGGATGTTGATATATGGCAAAACCAATACAATATTATAAAGTTAAAAATAAAATAAAATTAAAAATAATAATAATAAAAACATTAAAAAATGATACTTCTTCAAAAGTACTTATTCCTGGGAATTGTATAGACACCCAGGAATATCTGTTTCTGGGAATATCTGTTGTCTTCCCCTGAAACATTTGATGTGAAGAAAATTCTTGGGATTTTTCATGTCAGCAACATATCAGGATCCTTGGATGATGATATTGTTTAATTCTTATCTTGTTTTGTTTAGTGATCTTATTCTAAGTTATATGACGGACTGCATTACCTAATTGAAAGTGGTGATATATAAACAAATGAGCATTTTAAATGGACTAAAAATTTCTATAAAGTTCTCTTTTAAAAATTATCAATGCATATGTGTAAATGAATGAAGTTCTAGTACAGATTAATTACCGTGAGAATGCATTTATTCAGAGAACCCCTTATGAGGAAATGAGTGCAATTATGACCTTGCTGTTTTTAATGACTATAATAATTGTATGTATTTCCATTATGTTTAATAAGTAGATGGTTAAACATATCCAAAAATGTTCTCAAATTGTTGCACTTTTCATGTGCCAAGAGTAATTATGAAGATATGTTCTCCAATAGAGAAATCACGTGCCTCTTGAATTCATGAATACATATAGTGCCTTTCATATTGAAACTTTCAGATGTTTTCTTTAAGGAAGACTCAGTTACAATTCTTACAGAGCATGTTTTCTTTGCTATGTCAAATATTGTACTAAGCAATCTCCTTTCCTCTCATAGCCTTTTCAACCCATTTCTTCTCTCCCCCAACTAAATGATTATAGAAACTTGTAGTTGGCATTTGTGCTTTCCAGAATAACTCTCAACTTTATAGGACTTAATTTATGTTTCTGTAACTTCAGAAAGTCTCTACGATAAGAATCCAATGAGTATTTGAGTGCTATAACTTGTGGCTTTATTAACTCACACTGCATTTATTTCACAATTATAATTTAATGGGTCAATTTCTTGATTTGTTTCTTTTAGATGAACAATTAATATAAACTCTATTTTTGGTTTATTTCCCATATTTTGGAAACAGAATAAAACATATTTTCATCAGGTGGCTAAATGGGGATGTTATTTAACATAGAACTTAATCATTTGTACTTTTGTTAAAAAAAAAAAGACTTAGTCATAACTATGAAATCCTTGTTGTGTAAGATTTCACTTATAGACAGAGTTTTCATGTGTTAAATATTAATAGGGCTTGAGGTGTCAATATGATTAAAGCTGTACTGAGAGCAAAGATTGAGAAGAGTAATATGTATTTTGAATAACTTTGTGAAGTGTGTTTCAGTATGAATTTGGTTTGTAAATCACACAATGCTAGAATAATTCTTTAGGATACACATATATATTGTGTAGAAAATAATTTGAATCAAAATTGAGATAAAAATGCTACTTTGCTTGAAAATATCTTTTGGTTTTAACAGAGTTTTCCAGGTAATTCTTATAAAATGACAAGCAGCAGTCTTGTAGATAGATCAGGCTTACTTAGTGGATAAGGTCTAGAAAGAGATATTAAATATTTCATATGCTCTCATAAAATGCAGAGTTATGATGATAATAGGAATATATCAATCACCAAGTTCCAGAGTCTTTCTTGCATTGGAAATGCTTATTGGATATGAAAAGAACCTGTGGAAAGGTGAATTACATCATAGGTAGACAGCATTCTCATTTGTAACTAAGACACTATTAGCTTATTGAACACAAGAATGCAAAGGAATATTATATACTATTTAAAATGGAAAGGACTTTTAAAAGTATTCACTACCGATCTTACTTTTCCTAAGATGGATCCCTAATAACATACATTGAAGTAAAAGTGAACACCTCTTTCATTTAAATTTGATACCTAAAATTTAAACATTACCTTCTAAAAAACTGATAATGTAATTTTCCTTGAGAGATAAAGAGAGCTGTATCATGATCTATATTCCCTTTCTTCTTGGACTGTTAGGAAACCTAAAGACCAGTCTCTGGCTTCCCAGAGTGATGCTGGCTGACCTTCAAAGCAGCATGAGGTTCTCACTCCTACTTACCTCCTATTCCTTGTCTAGGTTTTATTTTTAGTTTATTTTCTGTAACTCTCATTCTTTTACATTTATTGTTTTAATGTATAAAGTTTCTTTTAGATGGCTTAAGTCATTTGTGAATGCAAGTCAGGCTATAAATAAATAATAAAATATAGACTATTCAACTATCAGGATGCTACTCAGGATTTTAGACTAGACAGCTTTGAATGTGATTCATGGATAGTATTCATTTTATTCATTTGTAGCAAGTATAATTAGAGCTGCCAATTTTTTGCTTTGACAATTGGCAAATTCCTTTTTGCAAGTTTGATTTCACTTTTGTGTGGGTGTAAGAAGCAGAATACAGTTTATTTTGAAAGGAGTACGGCCAATTAGCTTTTTTTTTTTCTAAACAGTCTTTTCAGTTCAGTTCAGTCTCTCAGTCGTGTCCAACTCTTTGTGACCCCATGAATCTCAGCACACCAGGCATCCCTGTCCATCACCAACTCCCGGAGTTCACTCAGACTCACGTCCATTGAGTCAGTGATGCCATCCAGCCATCTCATCCTCTGTCATCCCCTTCTCCTCCTGCCCCCAATCCCTCCCAGCATCAGGATCTTTTCCAATGAGTCAACTCTTCGCATGAGGTGACCAAAGTACTGGAGTTTCAGCTTTAGCATCATTCCTTCCAAAGAAATCCCAGGGTTGATCTCCTTCAGAATGGACCGGTTGGATCTCCTTGCAGTCCAAGGGACTCTCAAGAGTCTTCTCCAATACCACAGTTCAAATGCATCAATTCTTCAGCACTCAGCCTTCTTCACAATCCAACTCTCACATCCATACATGACCACAGGAAAAACCATAGCTTTGACTAGATGGACCTTTGTTGGCCAAGTAATGTCTTTGCTTTTGAATATGCTATCTAGGTTGGTCATAACTTTCCTTCCAAGGAGTAAGTGTCTTTTAATTTCATGGCTGCAGTCACCATCTGCAGTGATTTTGAAGCCCCAAAATTAAAATGTGACACTGTTTCCACTGTTTCTCCATCTGTTTCCCATGAAGTGATGGGACCGGATGCCATGATCTTTGTTTTCTGAACGTTGAGCTTTAAGCCAACTTTTTCACTCTCCACTTTCACTTTCATCAAGAGGCTTTTTAGTTCTTCTTTACTTTCTGCCATAAGGGTGGTGTCATCTGCATATCTGAGGTTATTGATATTTCTCCCCGCAATCTTGATTCCAGCTTGTGTTTCTTCCAGTCCAGCGTTTCTCATGATGTACTCTGTATAGAAGTTAAATAAGCAGGGTGACAATATACAGCCTTGACATACTCCTTTTCCTATTTGGAACCAGTCTGTTGTTCCATGTCCAGTTCTAACTGTTGCTTCCTGACCTGCATATAGATTTCTCAAGAGGCAGGTCAGGTGGTCTGGTTTTCCCATCTCTCAGAATTTTCCACAATTTATTGTGATCCACACAATCAAAAGCTTTGTCATAGTCAATAAAGCAGAAATAGATGTTTTTCTGGAACTCTCTTGCTTTTTCCATGATCCAGCAGATGTTGGCAATTTGATCTCTGGTTCCTCCGCCTTTCTAAAACCAGCTTGAACATCAGGAAGTTCACAGTTCACGTATTGCTGAAGCCTGGCTTGGAGAATTTTGAGCATTACTTTAATAGCATGTGAGATGAGTGCAGTTGTGTGATAGTTTGAGCATTCTTTGGCATTGCCTGTCTTTGGGATCGGAATGAAAACTGATTTTTTCCAGTCCTGTGGCCACTGCTGAGTTTTCCAAATTTGCTGGCTGTTATTCTTCTTGCCATTGATCCTTATTCCTTTCATTAGCATGGTTACCAGTTTCTTCAACATCTTTTATGGTTCATGACTAAATGTTGGCATATACTTCTAACTTGGCTATGGTCTTTCCTGTGGTCATGTATGGATGTGAGAGCTGGACTGTGAAGAAGGCTGAATGCCGAAGAATTGATGCTTTTGAACTGTGGTGTTGGAGAAGACTCTTGAGAGTCCCTTGGACTACAAGGAGATCCAACCAGTCCATTCTGAAGGAGATCAGCCCTGGGATTTCTTTGGAAGGAATGATGCTAAAGCTGAAACTCCAGTATTTTGGCCACCTCATGCGAAGAGTTGACTCATTGGAGAAGACTCTGATGCTGGGAGGGATTGAGGGCAGGAGGAGAAGGGGACGACAGAGGATGAGATGGCTGGATGGCATCACTGACTTGATGGATGTGAGTCTGAGTGACCTCCGGGAGTTGGTGATGGACAGGGAGGCCTGGCGTGCTGCAGTTTATGGGGTCGCAAAGAGTCGGACACAACTGAGCGACTGATCTGATCTGATCTGATCTAACTTCAGAAGCACAGGTCTCTGCAAATTTTAAGAACCACCCCATTCTGTCTGCTCCCCAACTTGAGCATGCATGTTCCTTCTCTGTTCATCAATCACACATATTAGTAATTTTCATCTCTAGCTGAAAATTTAGAGCTTCCTCCATATTTTCTTTCAGAACCCACATACCATTGCTATTCCCCTGCCCTTTTTCCCACAGTTATGTGCTATGCTGTGCTCAGTTACTCAGTCATGTCCAACTCTTTGAGACTCCATGGACTGTAGCCTGCCAGGCTCCTCTGTCCAAGAGATTCTCCAGGCAGGAAAACTAGCTTCTGCTGCTGCTAAGTCACTTCAGTCATGTCTCACTTTGTGCGACCCCAGAGATGGCAGCCCACCGGGCTCCCCTGTCCCTGGGATTCTCCAGGCAAGAACATTGGAGTGGGTTGACATTTCCTTCTCCAATGCATGAAAGTGAAAAGTGAAAGTGAAGTCACTCAGTCGTGTCTGAGTCTTAGTGCCCCCATGGACTGCAGCCTACCAGGCTCCTCTGTCCATGGGATTTTCCAGGCAAGAGTACTGGAGTTGGGTGCCATTGCCTTCTCCAGAGGATCTTCCTGACCCAGGGATTGAACCCAAGTCTTCTGCATGTGCTGCATTGGCAGGCAGATTCTTTACCACTGAGCTATTTGGGAAGCCTTTCCCACTGTTACACAGCAGTTCATTTGTCTCATGTTACTCCTCAATAGCAGAAAAATACTGTCAGTTTCTCCCTACATATGATATCCTTTTCAGATCCCCATTTTGCTATGAATAATTTTATTCTGTAACATGTTCTTTGGCAAACAAAGTTGATAGGCATTTCCTCTTTGCGAATGATATGAATACCATTTTGTAAAGAGAAAGTAACTATTGAGCCCCTTATTGAATGATGGAGAGAATGGAGGAGGCTCCACTGAAACCTGACCCTTCTTGTTGATTTGCTTCACCTGAATATGAAGTCAAGCAACAAGAGGTGTCCATATTACTTACATTCACATTATCTGAACATGTTCATAGTCCTTGGGTGGTATCTAAGAGTCTTCATGATCTAGCCCCTTTGGACATCTTCAGCTTTAACTCTCTTCTTCCACCTAATCCTATGGTCCAGTCATACTGAACTACTCAAAATTCTTTACTATGACATGTGTTTATGGACCTTTTTGTAATTGCACATGCTATTCTGTTTGCTATGAAATCTCTTTTTTTGGCTATCATTCCTTGGGATATGTTTAAATTATTCTTTCAAACTGAAAGAGTTGTGTTCTCATGTGAATCTACACGAAGTCCCTTATCTCATGAATCAGGTGCTTCTGTTTCAGGCCACAGTCACATAATTGCTTGTAATCACTGTGTTTATTTGTCTCAATTTCTCCATGAGTTGTGAGATCCTTGAAGTCATGTTTGTCATTTTCTTCATATTCTCAGAGCTGGGCATAGCTTCTGGTTTATTATTGGTTTCAATAGAAAACAAAAGAATTCCAATTGAAATTTAATTGTTATATATATATTCCCTTTGGTCCTTCTGGTAGCTCCAAGAAGAAAATATTTTCTTAGAGAATTGTTTTTCCCCAAGTTAGTTAGAATCTGTTAGAATGCAAACTGTTCTACTGGATTTTGTGGTCACTCTTTCCATGGTGATGCTTCTCACTTCAAATTCTACCAAGATGCTTTGGTCAATTGCCTCAAGTATAATATAATACTTCCTATTATTCCAAATTGCAAAGTGTTTTATTCCATGTAACTGTTTCAGAACATCTTTTGTAAAGGCCACAAGAGGCTGAAGAATGGCTATATATAAATGGATGAAATTCATACCTGAGTTAGTTGAGCCATATTTTTCATTGGCATATATTTAATAGCTTCTGTGAAATGAATTAGGAAATTGACCGTTAGGAAATTGACCGTTCCCTTCCCATTTAGAAGTGTGTAGTAAGAAGGAAAGATAGTTGTTTTCACACCATTTCTCTCTATCTTGTTCTCATTTTCTTTCTTTTGAAAAAAAAAAAAAAAAAAAAGACAATCATTTCCTTGTCACTTGCCACTGTAGCCCTTGAGAAAGCACTATCCTGGAGCAGCGGCAAAGTGGTTGTTGCATAATTGCCTGCCCTCACCAATGGCTTAAACTTAGCAATCACACAGTTTCCAATAAGGTTTTGCTAGTACTGATGCTTTTTTTGTCTTGGGTAAATCAGGATGTGGCCACTATCTTAAAAAAAATCTTGGACTTTTTTCTAAATAATGAGTTTTAATTAAAATATCCAGTGATTTCAACTAGACATACAGAAAGATAGTAATACTCTCTGGAGTGGAGAGAATCAGGCCTTTTGTATGGTCAGGGTTTTTTTTTTTTTATACAGTTGTTAACAAATATTTGACTTATTTGTCTTATTTAGAGGATATAAAAATTGGAAGGAATTTTAACAATCTGGTTTAGCATCTCACTATATACATTTTAAGATATCATTATGATAACAGAATAATGACTCGTCAAAGATGCCCACATTATAATCCTTAAAACCTTTGGCTTTAACTTAACATAGCAAAAAAGACTGTACAGATGTGACTAAATTAAGGATGTTGAGAAAATTTTCCTGGATTATGCAGGTGAACTCAGTAAAATCACAAGGACCCTTATAAGAGGGAGGCAGAAGTGTCAGAGTCAGAGGGAGAGCTTTGAGTTGTTATGCTGCTAGCTTTGAAGATAGAGGAAAAGGCCATAAGTCAAGGAATGCATATGACTTCTTGAAGCAAGAAAAGGCAAGTAAATAGATTCTCCTGTACAGTCTCCAGAAAAAAATCACAGCCCTGCTAATGCCTTGATTTTAACCTAGTAAGATTTCTGACTTAATAGACTATAAAATAATAAATGTGTTATCTTTTAAGCCAGTAAGTTTGTGGTTATTTGTTAGAATACAACTACTCTTAACATGGGCAAACATTCCCAGTGGTAGGGTGCCTCTGCTCACCAAAGTGACTGATCCTCTAGTGAGACTGTATCTTCTGCCCTCCCCCAATGTCTCTGCCTGCTATTTACTCAGTATTCTTCCTCAGTGTGCCCCTTGGAAACAAGAGGATAGATCTACTCTGTCTTCAGTATTATATCCTTTCACCTATTCAGAGACAGTTGGTGACTTTTCAGTAGAGGACTGAAATATTTGTGATAACTAACCTTCTTCATGTATATTACTTGCATTATTTTCTTATTTATTAATCAAATTTTGTGCAACTCAAAATACTTTATTACACTGTTTAATAGATGTTTTGAAGTACAATATGCTGATGTTTCTTATATTCTTGGAAGGTGATAATATACTTGGTAAAATATTATCATATATTGAGAAAAATATCCACACTTTTAAATCATGTCTATTTTTTTAATAGTTCCCTTTCATACTGTATACATCCTTTATACAGAAGATAAACTTAAGAGCGTGTTTTAGGGCCATTTTTCTTGGTTTGTTGAGTCTTTGATTTAGATATCTGCAAATTTCCTAGGTGATGAAACACATTAGCTTTAAATAAAAAGTAATGGGATAAGTCAAAACAACAATTATAATTTCATAAAATCTTCAACATTTCTATTCTAGACATAGCAGTATCTAAATAGAAAGCGTTTTGTATTGAATAATAACATAATGTATAAATTGTCACAAATTGTAAATGTATAGCTTTTTAATATCCCAGATGTGGATATATTACAATTTCTTGGAACCACCAGGTGTGCCTCTTATCAAGCATCACCCAAACCAAAGGTGACTATTATCCTAATCGCAGATCATAAACCTCCTTATTTAAAAAAAATGATATTAGAAAGAGTTGTAGTTGGTGATGGACAGGGAGGCCTGGCATGCTGCGATTCATGGGGTCGCAAAGAGTCGGACACGACTGAGTGACTGATCTGATCTGATCTGTAGTAAGAAATACATATCCTTGCAGTTCAGCTGACAGCAAAGTCCTCTTTTTGAGTACGTATAGGTAACTAGACAATGTTTCAGCTTACTATCCTACTTCACTTTGACTGACACAACTAACTTGTTAACTATTTGAAATGAACAAAAGAATACTGATCTGGTAAGAATGAATGGATTCGTGCTAATACAACACAGAGGTCATATCCAGGGTGATATTTGTGAAGTATTTCATTATCTTTCCTTTAATAGTACATGTTGAAATTCAAAGATCTGACAATCATGTAGATTTCGATATCTTTGGTTAGGAATGGCTCTGTTGAATTCTCATTATTCGAGGATATGTGAATTATGTATTTAGTGGCGAGCTAGTAAATGATGAAAGTAAAGAAACCTCTATCTTGGACTTCTCATAAAAAAATGAAATTTATGTGCAAATGATATGTAAACTTTATTACAAAAGTTGTTATAATCTCACACACATGCATAAGGATAAAATACAGGCCTGTGTTGCTATGGAAACAGGATTATTGCCAAGAAGATTATAGATAAAACCCAAACAAACAATGCTCACATTAATCAAACCTAAATTAAATGAAATTAAATATGTTTAAATAACTGATCATGTATTTTCAATAAAATGCTCACCTTCCAGTATCCATATGCTACATGCTGTGAGTTCAAGAGTTCTGCATGACATTTCTGGAGCAACCTTTAGTGACGATCACTGATGATTTGTTTTCTTACCATTATAGAAGGAAGATTTGTGAAATTGTGTTATAAAGGAAAAGTAATAAACTGCAATAAATTTTCTTTCTGTGTTCCTACCAATAGTAAGTCACTTTGCTGTAAACTTTTTAATAATCATACTCAGTTACATCCTCTGTGATCATCAGGATAGACTCCACCCCTGAAAATGATAGAGAATATCAGTTTTCTACAAGAAATGGAACAGGTGAGAAAGCATGCATGCATGTGTGCTCAATCACTAAGTCGCATTCGACTCTTTGCAACCTCATGGACTGTAGCCCACAAGACTCCTCTGTTCATGGAATTTTCCAAGCAAGAATACTGGAACGGGTTGTCATTTTCTCCTTCAGGGGCTATTCCTGACCCAGGGATCGACCTGCATTAGTAGGGGGATTCTTTTACCACTGAGCCTCCTGGGAATCCCTGAGAAAGCATATCTGGAACAAAATTATAATTGGCATAAACATACTCATAGGGAGTATTACTTGAACTTATATAAGCATCACTGAATCTGAAGATCCTAGAATTAGATCCAATAGACAATAACTGGAATACAAGTTGTGATCTACTTGTGTGACACCAATTTGGGTACATAAAGTTTTAAATTCTTCATTAAGTTGTGAATATAAGGATAGTTCTAAGATTCAGTTTCTGATTATGATTAGCACTGTGTTTGATGAAATATGGGAGGAACCTACAACCTCACATTTTCTTACCAGCCTTTTTGGAAACAACTCACCTATGTTTGATCAGTGGTTTTCATGTTGTAGTTGTTTTTATTTTTTCATATATTCTTAGTTCAAAGGAAATCTTTGGAGCCAGGCAAAATAGATGAATGCATGCATGTACACTCAGTCACTTCAGTTGTGTCCAACTCTTTGCGACTCTATGGACTGTAGCTTACCAGACTCCTTTGTCCAGGGAATTCTCTAGGCAAGAAGGTTGGAGTGGGTTGTCATGCTCTCCTCCAGGGGATCTTTTCCACCCAGGGATTGAACCCACATCTCCTGTATCTACTGCATTGCAGACAGATTCTTTACTGCTGAATCACCAGGAAGCCCAAAATAGATGGAACCTTTAGCTAAAGGCGGGGGAAAGCTTTGAATAGTGAAAACCTCTTTTTCCTCTGGGCAGGGATGTTGGACAGGGAAGATACATCTAGGCATGAGCCCTGGAATTTATGATTTGAATACCACTTAGATGGACCATGAGGGGCAAGTATCTCCTGTTTCCAAAACATAATTAAAATGCATATATCTTATCCAGAGTAACTTAATTAACTATTTGACACATTGCCAGTTAATTTCATCACTAGACATTGATTATCTATTACATTCACTCTGTTTGAAGTTTTTATTAAAAAAAAAACAAAAACATTAAGGTGACTTTGGGATTTCAGGAACACCTTCATGAATAAGCTCAAGGAAGCTCAAACTTTTTCCTAAATGGAGTCCCTGAGCAGACTTCAGAGTCAGTGGGAAATAACCATTGTGTGGGACAGAAATCTGGATATAGGAACCTGGTCTGGGAGAAGCCTAAGGTTTCTAGAACTGAAAACAGAAGAACATTTCAATTGGGAAGTCAATGTCATTAATTCGTTTATTCATCCAATCATGTTTAACAAGTATTGTAAGGGTCTGCTATGTGTCCAACCCTTATTGGCTATGTAGCAAAAGTGAAAGATAAATCACACTATCAGAAACGAAGGTATATTTTCCATGCAGCAAATACACTTGAAAGTAATTATATCTGCACGCTTTGGTAAGTGACCAAATTCATTTGGATAAAGCATAAGAAAGAAGGTGAGGGGGGCATCTGAATTGTATGAAGAGAGATGATGGTCGATTGGCCCATGGCAGTGAACACTTAGGTCAGAGCTTAAAAGTAATTTTTACCTAGACAGTTCTAAACGTTTATCTGTAGATTTTGCCATTTTGTTCTTTTTGCTTTGTTTTATTTTGGATCTTAGTAATGTTTTGGTTTGTTTTCTTTTAGACTTTGACTGCTTATGTGAGACCAAGGGAATGACAGCAGTTGATGCAGGGTTTCTGTGATCCTGCTGATGTCATTGTGGGATGAAGCCTACTAGGCCAGCATTGAAAGTATAATTGGCTGAGGGATGAAGGGATGTGGTAGAGAGAGTTCCTAGAGGAGAGACTGCATCAGAGCACTAGACAGGGCTTTGTGTGGGGGTGTGAGAATCTGAGTGCTTCCCTTTCTCTTGGGAGAAGGCATGGTTGGCCACTCCCTTAGAGAAGATGCTGTTTCTGTTCTGTGGAGAATCCTCTGTTCTTAGTGGCTAATGCCAGACATTCCCATTTGTGTGTGTGTGTGTGTGTGTGTGTGTGTTTCAGTCATGTCCAACTCTTTGTGACTCCATGGATTATATCCTGCCAGGCTTGTCTGTCCATGGGATTCACCAGGCAAGAATACTGGAGCGGATTGCCATTTCTGTCTTCAGGGATCTTGCCAACCCAAGGATTGAAACCAGGTCTCCTGCATTGCAGGAATCACCAGATGCAAATATATATATATATATATAAGAAATATCCTTTATCCTGCTATTGATGTACTCTTTGATGTAAATGAAGGAGCTGGAAAAAATTCTTCTCTTAACCTAATAGCTCAGGTGTTAGGTGCCCAAAAGAAAATGTAGAAGATCACTGAGGAAATGAAAGCATAAGAAGGGAGCAGCAAAGATGAATCTTAATTCAAAGTTCTGCTTTGAAAGGTCTTTAGGTGCCCCTTGAGAGTGGAGACCACTAAGAGGAAGGCCCCAAGAGAAATAAGACTTAACAGATCCTGGAAGAGCTCTTTGCTATCCTGCTTAGAAGATAAACTCACCTGTCACCCGGGTTACCAATGAAAGATTCTTAGGACAGTTATAATTGTCTTCAGAGCTATAGCCACAGGGCTGGAAAAGGTCAGTTTTCATTTCAGTCCCAAAGAAATGCAATGCCAATGAATGTTCAACTACCATATGATTGTGCTTATTTCACATGCTAGTAAGGTTATGCTCCAAATCCTTTAAGCTGTGCTTCAGCAATATGTGACCTGAAAACTTCCAGATGTAGAAACAAGCTGAGTTTAGAAAAGACAGAGGAACCAGAGATCAAATTGCCAACATACATTGGATCATGGAGAAAACAAGGGAATTACAGAAACACACCTACTTCTGCTTCTTTGATTATGTTAAATTGGCTTTTAATTGTGTGGATCACAGCAAACTGTGGAAAATTCTTAAAGAAATGGAAGTACCAAACCACTTTTCCTGTCTCCTGAGAAACCTGTATGCAGGTCAAGAAGCAACAGTTAGAACCAGACATGGTACAATGGACTGGTTCAAAATTGGAAAAGGTGTAGAAGAAGGCTATATATCATCAACCTGCTTATTTCACTTATATGCAACCCACTCCAGTACTCTTGCCTGGAGAATCCTACTGATGGAGGAGCCTGGTAGGCTACAGTCTATGGGGTCGCTAAGAGTCAGACACAACTGAGTGACTTCACTTTCACTTTTCACTTTCATGCCTTGGAGAAGGAAATAGCAACCCAGTCCAGTATTCTTGCCTGGAGAATCCCAGGGATAGAGGAGCCTGTTGGGCTGCCGTCTGTGGGGTCCCACAGAATCGGACATGACTGACATGACTTAGCAGCAGCAGCAGCAAAGTACATCACGCAAAATGCCAGGTTGGATGAATCACAAGGTGGAATCAAGATTGTCAGGAGAAATATCAGCAGCCTCAGATATGACGGATGATAACACTTAAATGGCAGAAACTAAAGAGGAACTAAAAAGTCTCTTGATGAGGGTGAGAGAGGAGAGTGAAAAAGCTGGCTTAAAACTCAACATTAAAAAAGATCATGGCATCTGGTACCATCACAAAGGTCTGTATAGTCAAAGCTATGGTTTTTCCCGTAGTCATGCATGGATATGAGAGTTGTTGTTATTTTTGCACAGTTCCAAACAGAGGGCTGAGCACCAAAGAATTGACGCTTTCAAATTGTGGTGCTAGAGGAGACTCTTGAGAGGCCCTTGTACTGCAAGGAGATCAAACCAGTCAACCTAAAAAGAAACCAGCCCTGGATATTCATCGGAAGGACTGATGTTGAAGCTAAAACTCCAATACTTTGGTCACCTGATGCAAAGAGCTGACTCGTAGGAAAAGACCCTGATGCAGGGAAAGATTGAAGGCAAAGGAGAAAGGGGTGGCAGAGGATGAGATGGTTAAATGGCATTACTGACCCAATGGACATGAATTTGAGCAAACTCTCTGAGCTAGTGAAGATTAAGGAAGCCTAGCATGTTGCAGTCCATCAAGTCGCAAAGAATCAGACAAGACTGAACAACTGAGCAAGAACATCAACCTCAAAACTCATGAAGTTCAGATCCTGTTTTCACAAATCACTTGGGACCCTTCCACATGCAGTGCGGGCACTGTCCAAGGTGCTGATGAGAGTGAGGTAAACACAATAGAAATGGTATCTAAGGGGTTTGATGGTGGTTTAGTTGCTGTCATGTCCAATTCTTGTGAACCCATTGACTGTAGCCTGCCAGGCTCCTCTGTTCATAGGATTCTCCAGGCAAGAATGCTGGAGTGAGTTTTCATTTCTTTCTCCAGAGGATCTTCCCAACCCAGAAATTGAACCCAGGTCTCCTGTATTGCAGGCAGATTCTTTACTGACTGAGCTACGAGGAAAGCCCCATCTAAGGGGCTTAAGGGGTGCAAAATAAGGGAGGACTGACAGGTAAGGGCCAACCACATAGGCTCCTTTTGGCCATCTGACAAGGAAATAAAGATATCATCTAAGTTGGAAATATGGTTTTTAATCTTAGTACAGAACTAAATACTCTGTGGTCCTGATATGGGTACTCCTAATTACTTCTTGTGGGTTGTACCAAATGAGATAGGAACCATGGCTTTTTGTGTTGTTACAAACAAGAATCAGAAATTATTTACAAATAAGAAAATTAGATTATGGGAGTTGGATCATCATTAATCATTTGTGTAAGTCCATTAAAAATAGGCATTATAAGGGAAGAAGAAGTGAGGATTGACTTTATAGATCTATACAGAAAAATGATACTGTGATTTCAGCTTTACTCAAAATATTCCTCTTTGCTGTTTTAGAGTAACCTGGGGTTATCTGGCCAAATGAATATTTTCTTGTTTTATGGATATATAGCATTTTTCTATCCAGAAAGCAAAGGAAAATAGAGGGGTTTTAGAATGTTTTGAATTAATTATAGAAACTCATTTTGTCTTTTTTAGGAAAATTTAATCAGACAGTATTAGAAACAATTTAGACAATAATATTAAAGACCCAAAATAATAATCACTGACTTCCTTAGATGAGGTGCCTCTGCATCTCTGAAATACATGTGTGGTCACTAAAAGAGGCGTTCCTTCCAGTGTTGCTTGGTGACAAAGGTTGCATGTTTTTTATATCTATTTAAAATTTTAAAATAAAAACCATGATGTGTGTAGGGTTTTATGGTGTTGTCTGTATACCTATTTTGCCTGTTTTATCCATGTCTGTACTCTCCACCCCCTAGACTTTTAAGGTGAGAGCATGGACATTTTCCCTTCCTGTATTTAGTATAGAGAAGTAGTTAAACATATAGATGAGTTGGAGTGAACTAGTTTGACCGCCAACTCCAGTTCTAACTTGCTGTATGACTTCTTCAGCACTAAGAGCCTCAGCTTGTTCATTGGTGATGATAGTCACCTTATGGGGCTACTGCAAGATGTGAATGAGCTAATGAATGCTAAATTCTTAGCAAAGTGTTGGGTGTATAATAAGTGTGCAATGAAAGGCAATTGACGGTTACTCCTCTAGCACTTGGCTTGTTCTGTTATAAACAGGTTTCCTTCACCCCTTAAACTCTTTTAAGCACAGACTGGGAAGTCAGCACTCAAACAAGTTGTTGAAACTGTTGCTGTTTTGAATGGTCCTTTAAGATGGCTCTTTACTGTAGCTGTGTTTTCTTGGAAGACAAGTGCAGGCTGGTTAGCTTTCTGTTTAAAAGAACTGTTGCAAGTAGAAGCCCTGTGTTTTCACAACTTTTATCATGAAAATGCCCAGTATGCCCTGCTTTTCTGATATAGCTTTAATTCAAGACAATGATACATTTGAAGTTGTTTTTCCATTTTTCTTGTTTTCATCAAAGTGAATTGCGTTAAATATGAATTGTTTTTATGATCTTGCTGCCATGTGTAATTTTCCTCTTATTTCTATAGAGATAGATATTTAATCTAAAACTACTAACTCTGTGATGATAAGCATTCATACTCTTACTGTTTAAATATCTTTATTTCACTTCCTTTGAAATTCTGATGAACCAATCATGTGATTTTCCCTTCCATTATTTTCTCTCCCCAGGAACAACCTGCTTTAATAGTAAACTATTTGAAGTGAAGACATACTAGGTAAATAAAGGTTGTACATGTTATATCTATATTCTATGTTGCTTTATCAGCAAATATTAAAGTCCTTGTGTAGGTATAAGCTTTTATGCACATATATTCTCCTCTTAGGGGGAAAAAAAACATTCTCAGCTTTTCAAACAGAGGGAATACAATGCGAGGATTTGTTTATGAATGTGTTGAAAAGGCTGAGGGAGAGAAAAGGGAAGATGCTATTACCAAGAGGTTAGTAACTTCAGGAAATCACTGCAGCTCCTAGGGCTGGAGAAACAAAGGGGAAAGTGGTACCTAAACCCTACAAGCCTTTCTCTGGTTTTGATTCTGCTTCTGACACCATGTCACCACTGCTCTGCAGTCATCCAAGAGCTGACAGCCCCACTGGTGCTGGTGGATTTGCTACCTGAGTGACTCGTATCTACAACTGCTGGCTGCTGGCACCACTGTGCTCCTACTGCAGAGGCTGGCAGTTGTCTGAGGCTGCTGCCACCACTACTAGAACCTTTGAGTGCTACGTTCAAAGGTGTCAGGAGACAGAGCCAAGGAAGGAAATTGTGGCTTCCTTCCTTTTGCTAACTTCCACTCTCATACTTTTCTGATTAGGCTTGCTCTTTCCACTGGCAGACCTAACCAGAAACCAACTGGCAAGGAGTTATGGGATACACAATCGATGTGTCCCAGTTCCTAGGGAGAGAGGAATGGTTAGGATAGAACTGACTGGCAAGAGAGAAATACCCAGCATTACATTTACATCACTTACTTCAAGATTGCAGAAAGTAAGAGGGGGGACATTAAATATAGAGGAAATTATGCTGTATTTTTATATAGAAATCTGAAGGATGTATATGTTCACCCCAGACTTTATGTGTATTAGTTTTCTACTGCTGCTGTAATAAATTACCACAAACTTAGTGGCTTCAAACAACAGGAATTTATTATTCTTCAGTTCCGTAGGTCAGAATTCCCACAGAGGTCTCACTGGGACAAAATCGAGGTGTAGCTAGGGCTGCTTTTCCTTCAAGAGTCTTTAAAGAAGAACCAATTTATTTGTTTCTTCCAGCTTCTAGAATTTGCCTATGTTCCCTGGATCACGGCTTCCTACCTCTATTTTCAAAGCCAGCAAGTTCTTCTCTGGCTGCCATCTCTCTGATTCTCTGTAGCTAGAAAAAAACTCTGTGCTTTAAAGGATTTTGGAGATTATATTGGGCCCATCTGGACAACCCAATCTCCTCTCCTCATCTGAAGGGTCTTAGTTTTAAAGTTTTAATCACATTTGCAAAGTCCCTTTTGACATGAATAGTATTCACAGGTTCTGAGAATTAAATTATGGGCATCTATGGGACCATTATTCTGTTTACCACAACACAGAATTTTAGATTCATAGACATCTGTGGTTATTCACTAGTCATTATCTCCCATAGATATCTTAAACACATAATATCCAAAACGAAGTTAATCTTCTGCTGAGTGCATGCTTTCTTGGCTGGGGACATCATTGAACAGTCTAGGCTTGAATTTTGAGAATATTTTTCTTTAATCTCTCAACAGATTAGTACATATGCTCATTTTAGCTTCTAACTATTTGTCCATTCTATCCCTTCCATCTTTCCTACCACTCCCATTTCCTGGCATGGAAGTATTTTACATTTTCCTGAAAATAATTCTTGATTAACTGTGTCTGGCATTGTGATAGTGAAGTTATTGATATGAATAAGTCCCCATGTTATCTGTTATGGAATTTACAGTCTAGAATGGAAAGCACACATTAGACAAATAAACTTGCATGATGTATGTTTTGGAAGTGGACTTTTCTCATCTTTCATTCATTTTTCAATAATTGGCATTAAAATATTGTGCTTATTCTAGAGAAAAACCATCAATTTATCTGGTTTAAATGCAATCAGTAATGAGAATCTTTGGTGTATGTATGTTACTTTGTCCTGATTCTGGAAGATTAAGAGGGAAAATTAATTGCATGTCAAATATGGCAACTGAGTTAATTGTAGTAAAAATCAAGCTTGTTGTTGTTGTTCAGTCACTAAGTCAGATCTGACTCTTTGCAACCCCATGAACTGCAGCATGCCAGGCTCCTCTGTCCTCCACTATTTCCTAGAGTTTGCTCAGATTCATGTCCATTGAGTCAGTGGTATTATCTAACCATTTCATCTTCTGCCACCCACTTCTTTTGCCTTTAATCTTTCCCAGCACCCATGTCTTTTCCAATGAGTAAGCTCTTTGCATCAGGTGGCCAAAGTATTGGAGCTTCAGCTTCAGCAACAGAATGGCCTAGCAAAATCAAGCTAGAATGGCCTTAAGAGCTCATCTTCATTGGTTATTGTCTAAAGCGGATTAAGCTGCAGATTTAAAGAATCAGTGTACCTTGAATCAGGCCTGGATGTATAGTTTAAACAAGCAGCCCATGAGTTTCTTGTATATATTAACATTTTGTAAAATTATTGAACCAATGTGAACTTGCAAATACTCCTGTGGTTTAGAACTTCAGAGGCCAGCACTGAGGAAGGTTTTATGACTTGCTCATTCTCCTCTCCTCCACTGGTAACTTTAGGGATCCTCTATAGTGCTTGCCTGGAATTCAAAACACCTCTCTAATGCCTAGTACGTAGTGATAGTAACAGATCAGGAGCACTTACTCTACATCAGGCATACTGTTCCCAAATACACCTTTCACACATTGTCTTATTTAATTTTCAAAACTGTCTTAAGATAGTGTCACTATTCTATTTGCAAATGAGACATGGCTCCACATTTTACAGCTACGGAGAGGGAAAGAGTTGTATTAGGACCCTGTATCTTCAGAATCTAATCTCAAGTGTGAAACCACTTGACTGTCATGCGACCATGGCAGTTTTCACATTCCTTTATTAAAACAGAATTGTGTTTTAATTGTTGGCTCACATGCTTGTTTCTCTGTCCTTGAGTCTCTTGGCAGTAGAATATGTGTCTTCTTCATCCAGGTAAATGACAGCACTTGGATGCTGCAGGGTTTGGGGCTTAGTAGGAACTTAATAAACCTGTAACCCCTTGGTCATTTTTTTATGCATTCATTCAATCTTAGTTGATTAGATTGGGTAAAAATGAAAGTATTAACTTGAAGTAAATGTAACATTTTGAGTATCTACACATACGGAAAAATTAAATTTTGACAAAATATTCATTTGAACAGCAATGTATTCAGTTCGGTTCAGTTCAGTTGCTCAGTCGTGTCCAGCACTTTGTGACCCCATGGACTGCAGCACGCCAGATGTTTCTGTCCATCACCAACTCCTGGAGCTTACTCAAACTCATGTCCATAGAGTTGGTGATGCCATCCAACTGTTTCATCTTCTGTCATCCCCTTCTCCTGCCTTCAATCTTTTCCAGCATCAGGGTTTTTTCAAATGAGTCAGTTCTTTGCATCAGGTGGCCAAAATATTGTAGTTTCAGCTTCAGCATCAGTCAGTCCTTCCAATGAATATTCAGGACTGATTTCTTTTAGGATGGACTGGTTGGATCTCCTTGCAGTCCAAGGGACTCTCAAGAGTCTCCTCCAACAACACAGTTCAAAGGTATCAATTTGTTGGTGCTCAGCTTTCTTTATAGTCCAACTCTCACTTCCATACATGACTACTGGAAAAACCATAGCTTTGACTAGATGAGTCTTTGTTGGCAAAGTAATATCTCTGCTTTTTAATATGCTGTCTAGGTTGGTCACAGCCTTTCTTCCACAGAGCAAGCATCTTTTAGTTTCATGGCTGCAGTCACCATCTGCAGTGATTTTGGAGCCCCCCAAAATAATGTATCTCACTGTTTCCATTTTTCCCCCATCTATTTGCCATTAAGTGATGGGACCGAATGCCATGGTCTTAGTTTTCTGAATGTTGAGCTTTAAGGCAACTTTTTCATGCTCCTCTTTCATTTTCATCAAGAGGCTCTCTAGTTCTTTGCTTTCTGCCATACGGATGGTGTCATCTGCATATCTGAGGTTATTGATATTTCTCCTGGCAATCTTAATTTCAGCTTGTGCTTCACCCAGCCCAACATTTCTCATGATGTACTCTGCATATAAGTTAAATAAGCAGGGTGACAATATACAGCCTTGATGTACTCCTTTTCCTGTTTGGAACCAGTTTGATGTTCCATGTCCAGTTCTAACTGTTGCTTCTTGACCTCCATACAAATTTCTCAGGAGGCAGGCCAATGTGTAAGTATAATTAATAAATGTTCTGACTTAAACTCTTGTTATTGTCAATAACACAAAACTATGAAGTACTTTCCAAGAACCCAAAGACACTGAGAATGCATAATAATTCAAAATGAAGGGCTTTTGAGAAATTTTATCTCACGTAAATAATTTAACATAACATAATTTTTCAAGGTGAAACCCCCAAATTATCTGTCCATAGAAGGAAAATAAAATGTATGTATTACTTCCACTCCTATTATGGTCCTACACTAATTCTGCTCATGTTGTTGATGTTGTTCAGTTGCCAAGTCCTGCCTGACCCTTTGCTAACACACGGACTGCAGCATGCCAGGCCTCCCTGACCCTCGTCAGCTCTCGGAGTTTGCCCTGCCCAGGTTTATGTCCCTTGAATCAGTGCCGCCATCCAACTATCTCATCCTCTGTCGCTCTCTTCTTCTGCCTTCAATTCTGTTCATAGGTGTGAATATTAACCATCAATTTTATATGTCAGGTAACAAGGCACAGTGCGGTTATTACCTTATTTCTATCAGGTACATATGATTAAGTAACCAATTTCTTGTTAGAAACATAATGGAAACAAACCCCCATAAAACCAACATAAGTTCATTTTCATCTTACTAGAATTTGAGCTTCTTGAAATAATACACAAATTCCTTTGTACATATATTAAACCAATTAATTACAATGGTTTGTGATATTTTTAATGTTCTCATTATTAGTAGAGAATATAAATTGGGTATTCACAACACATTAATAAAAGTTAATTAACTGATCAGGGATACAGTTTTCTGAATTTGTATTTGAGCATTTATCAAAGAGTAGCTCAGATTCTTCCCATGATATTAAAAGCAGCAGCAAAAACCTGCTGGAGCATTATCCTGTGGTTCACCCTGCTGGAAGGTTTTCTAAAGTGTGTCTAGACCACCTGACTCTTGCTATGAAAGCATTATGTAACAATAACTTTGCTAATTGGCCCAACATTCCTGAAGTATCCCAAGGCTGTGGGTCAGAATTCAAACCATCTCATGCCCTTGTCACAAAGCTTATTGTCATAACTGGCAAATTTGCTGTATGGAAATGGAAAATTTGCAGAGCACTCTCTAAAATAACATTTATTGAGCTGCTGGTTATTTTCATGTGCATTTTATTCATTGAATATTTGGGTGCTCATTCAATTTATAAGTGACAAAACAAAGGCCCAGAGAGGTTATATAATTTTCTCAAGGTAGCAGTCAGCCAGCAGAAATTAGGGGATTTGTGTGTTTTTTTTTTTAATTTATTTTTATTTTTTTTAATTTTATTTGATTTTATACAATATTGTATGGATTTTGCCATATATCAAAATGAATCTGCCACAGGTATACATGTGTTCCCCATCCTGAACCCTCCTCCCTCCTCCCTCCCCATACCATCCCTCTGGGTCATCTAAGTGCACCAGCCCCAAGCATCCAGTATCGTGCATCAAACCTGGACTGGCGACTTGTTTCATATATGATATTATACATGTTTCAATGCCATTCTCCCAAATCAACCCACCCTCTCCCTCTCCCACAGAGTCCAAAAGACTGTTCTATACATCAATGTCTCTTCTGCTGTCTTGTATACAGGGTTATTGTTACCATCTTTCTAAATTCCATATATATGCGTTAGTATTGGTGTTTTTCTTTCTGGCTTAATTCCCTCTGTATAATAGGCTCCAGTTTCATCCACCTCATTAGAACTGATTCAAATGTATTCTTTTTAATGGCTGAGTGACTCGATGGATGTGAGTCTCAGTGACCTCCGGGAGTTGATGATGGACAGGGAGCCTGGCGTGCTGTGATTCATGGGGTCGTAAAGAATCGGACACGACTGAGCGACTGATCTGATCTGATTTGAATACTCCATTGTGTATATGTACCACAGCTTTCTTATCCATTCATCTGCTGATGGACATCTAGGTTGCTTCCATGTCCTGGCTATTGTAAACAGTGCTGCGATGAACATTGGGATACACGTGTCTCTTTCAATTCTGGTTTCCTCGGTGTGTATGCTCAGCAGTGGGATTGCTGGATCATAACGCAGTTCTATTTCCAGTTTTTTAAGGAATCTCCACACTGTTCTCCATAGTGGCTGTACTAGTTTGCATTACCACCAACAGTGTAAGAGGGTTTCCTTTTCTTCACACCCTCTCCAGCATTTATTGCTTGTAGACTTTTGGATCACAGCCATTCTGACTGGCGTGAAATGGTACCTCATAGTGGTTTTGATTTGCATTTCTCTGATAATGAGTAATGTTGAGCATCTTTTCATGTGTTTGTTAGCCATCTGTATGTCTTCTTTGGAGGAATGTCTATTTAGTTCTTTGGTCCATTTTTTGATTGGGTCATTTATTTTTCTGGAATTGAGCTGTAGGAGTTGCTTGTGTATTTTTGAGATTAGTTGTTTGTCTGTTGCTTCATTTGCTATTATTTTCTCCCATTCAAAGGCTGTCTTTTCACCTTGCTTATAGTTTACTTTGTTGTGCAGAAGCTTTTAAGTTTAATTAGGTCCCATTTGTTTATTTTTGCTTTTATTACCAACATTCTGGGAGGTGGGTCATAGAGGATCCTGCTGTGATGTATGTCGGAGAGTGTTTTGCCTATGTTCTCCTCTAGGAGTTTTATAGTATCTGGTCTTATGTTTAGATCTTTAATCCATTTTGAGTTTATTTTTGTGTATGGTGTGAGAAAGTGCTCTAGTTTCATTCTTTTACAAGTGTTTGACCAGTTTTCCCAGAACCACTTGTTAAAGAGATTGTCTTTAATCCATTGTATATTCTTGCCTATACAATACAATACAATAGGCAAGAATATACAATGGATTAAAGACAATCTCTTTAACAATATCCATTGTATATTCTTGTTTGTCAAAGATAAGGTGTCCATATGTGCATGGATTTATCTCTGGGCTTTGTATTTTGTTCCATTGATCTATATTTATGTCTTTGTGCCAGTACCATACTGTCTTGATGACTGTGGCTTTGTAGTAGAGCCTGAATCAGGCAGGTTGATTCCTCCAGTTCCATTCTTCTTTCTCAAGATAGCTTTGGCTATTCGAGGTTTTTTGTATTTCCATACAAACTGTGAAATTATTTGTTCTAGCTCTGTGAAGAATACCGTTGGTATCTTGATAGGGATTGCATTGAATCTATAAATTGCTTTGGTATACTCATCTTCACTATATTGATTCTTCCAATCCATGAACATGGTATATTTCTCCATCTATTAGTGTCCTCTTTGATTTCTTTCACCAGTGTTTTATAGTTTTCTATATATAGGTCTTTAGTTTCTTTAGGTAGATATATTCCTATTTTATTCTTTTCGTTGCAATGGTGAACAGAATTGTTTCCTTAATTTCTTTTTCTATTTTCTCATTATTAGTGTACAGGAATGCAAGGGATATCTGTGTGTTGATTTTATATCCTGCAACTTTACTCTAATCATTGATTAATTCTAGTACTTTTCTGGTGGAGTCTTTAGGGTTTTCTATGTAGAGGATCATGTCATCTGCAAAGAGTGAGAGTTTTACTTCTTCTTTTCCAATTTGGATTCCTTTTATTTCTTTTTCTGCTCTGATTGCTATGGCCAAAACTTCCAAAACTATGTTGAATGGTAATGGTGAAAGTGGGCACCCTTGTCTTGTTCCTGACTTTAGAGGAAATGCTTTCAATTTTTCACCATTGAGGATAATGTTTGCTGTGGGTTTGTCATATATAGCTTTAATTATTTTGAGGTATGTTCTTTCTATTCCTGCTTTCTGGAGAGTTTTTATCATAAATGGATGTTGAATTTTGTCAAAGGCTTTCTCTGCATCTATGGAGACAATCATATGGTTTTTATTTTTCAAATTGTTAATGTGGTATATTACATTGATTGATTTGAGGATATTGAAGAATCCTTGCATCCCTGGGATAAAGCCCACTTGGTCATGGTGTATGGTCTTTTAAATGTGTTGTTGGATTCTGATTGCTAGAATTTTGTTAAGGATTTTTGCATCTATGTTCATCAATGATATTGGGCTGTAGTTTTCTTTTTTTGTGGCATCTTTGTCAGGTTTTGGTATTAGGGTGTTGGTGGTCTCATAGAATGAGTTTGGAAGTTTACCTTCCTCTGCAATTTTCTGGAACAGTTTGAGTAGGATAGGTGTTAGCTCTTCTCTAAATTTTTGGTAGAATTCAGCTGTGAAGCCGTCTGGACCTGGGCTTTTGTTTGCTGGAAGATTTCTGATTACAGTTTCAATTTCCGTGCTTGTGGTGGGTCTGTTAAGATTTTCTATTTCTTCCTGGCCGTTTTGGAAAGTTGTACTTTTCTAAGAATTTGTCCATTTCTTCCATGTCGTCCATTTCATTGGCATATAATTTCTGATAGTAGTCTCTTATGATCCTTTATATTTCTGTGTTGTCTGTTGTGAACTCTCCATTTTCATTTCTAATTTTATTGATTTGATTTTTCTCCCTTTGTTTCTCGATGAGTCTGGCTAATGGTTTGTCAATTTTATTTATCCTTTCAAAGAACCAGCTTTTGGCTTTGTTGATTTTTGCTATGGTCTCTTTTGTTTCTTTCACATTTATTTCTGCCCTAAAATTAGGAGATTTGAACATGAATCTTCTAATGTGAAACTGAGAACTCCTTGCCCTGTGTGTGAGTAGGTTGCTTTGACAAATATTTCTCAGGCTGCTAAGGAATTGTTTGCTTCAAGAGGGAAACAGATATCCATCCCCCACCCAGATTCCCCACCCCACCAACACCATTTCAACTGACTTGAACAAAAGAAAAGATTATTGGAAAGATTCAGACCTAGGAAATGCCACCAGGCCTCAGCTAGGGCTGGAGAATGGAATCAGGAGCTGAAGTGCTTTTGTTTCTCTGCTATTTTTGGGCATCTCATCTCTGCTTCTGACTTCAGCTTCATCATTTGCTGCCATACACATGGGATTTCTCTACTCCTGATAGATACTACTAGTCCAGCCTGCCTGCTGTGTGTGTACAGAAGGAGAGAGATTAGGAGAAGGGGTGGATAACAGAGTCCCACAGTTGTGACCCATACTCAGAATTCTGATATGGGAGTCAGTAGAGGTAAGGAGGACGTAATTGGTAGAGAAATGATCTGCATTCTTTATACAAAGCCTTTCTTGTACTATAGTAGAACTTTGATAGTTAAATCTGATTCTCCAACTTGATTTGGAGCAATTTTATGAATATTAATTGGTTTCTCTTGTTTGGGTTTGTGTATGTGTTAAGTTGTTTCAGTTGAGTTTGAGAATCCCATGGACAGAGGAGCTTGCGAGCTACAGTCTGTAGTGTTACAAAGGGTTGGACAAGACTGAAGGGGCTTAATATGCATGCATGAATATACACAGTGATGTCTCTATGTCTGTGATTATATTCTGAAAATGCACATAATTCTATTTATGCAAGCATTTTATTCCTACTAGTCAACTGAGAGTCATCTTCATTAAAGAGATATTTTGATGTCTCTTAAAAATACAGTGGGGAAAACATTGTCTTATTATCATTTGTAGACTAATTACTTGTGCTTATACAACTATCATTTGGTTAATATTAGCAAGAAGAACAAAGTAGTGCCAAAGATAAGAAATGACACTTCTGTTAGTAGAACATGTCAATGTGAAACTGTGGGTTTCCAGCTCCCCTGACATAATAAAATACTCTGAGTAGACATCTTTAGCAACAGACATGGGTGAGTGGTCCTCCGAAGAATTATCCTCCAAAGAGGTTTTTATGGACAAGAGGACCCTTGAGGTAACCATCACAACTCTTTTCAAGTTTATGCTGTATGAAAGCCTTAAATTTTCAGTTTCTAAAAACTTGTATTTGTATTTGAAGTTCAAAAGTGAAAATGTCAAACCCATAATTACCTTCCCTTGTATGTGGTGAAAATAATACAGGAACCACTGAAGTCATCCCTTTATAAAAGTCATCTTATCTTTCTAATGAAAGTGAAAGAAAGTGAAAGTGAAAGTTGCTCAGTCATGTCCTACTCTTTGCAACCCCATGGACTTCAGTCCATGGAATTCTTCAGGCTAGAATACTGGAGCAGGCAGCCTTTCTCTTCTCCAGGGATCTTCCCAACCCAGGGATCAAACCCAGGTCTCTCTTCTTGCTTTACCCGCTGAGCCACAAGGGAAGCCCAAGAATACTGGAGTGGGTAGCCTATCCCTCTCCAGGGGATCTTCCTGACCCAGTAATCGAACCGGGGTCTCCTGCATTGCAGGCAGATTACCAACTGAGCTATTAGGGAAGCCTATCTTTCTAATAAACATAGATATTGAGTACATTCTTGGGTGACATCCTGGTTAAAAAACATCCAAGATAAGAACCTTCTTTGTTTCTTACAACTGATCACTGAGCTGTCTACCCCTCAAAATTCAACTCAATGATCATGTGACTAATGTAGCAAACTTTAAATACTTTACATTTTTGCATATTATTTGTGCTTCATATGACTGTAGAAAGTAATACTTATTGTTATATGGATTTGGAGAAATATTGTGTTCCAAGAATAAGGCAGTAGAGCTGTAGTCTTGATTTCACCAGAGGGAGTAAGATAGGTGTGGACAATGTCTAGTTCTTGCTTTATTATCAGTCAGTTCTGTGCTTTATTAAGTCCCTACTTGCTCATTTTCCTTACTGAGAGACCTAGGCTGGGATGGACAATATTTAATTAGCTCCTTATAACTCTAGTATTGACGTGCTTTCTTTTGAGAGGGGGTTGCTTTCTTGATTTTTTAAAAATTGAAGTATAGTTGATTTACAATGTTGTATTAATTTCAGGTGTGTATCAAAATAATTCAATTAAACATACATACATATATATTTTTTTCAGATTCTTTTCCTTCATAGGTTATTACAAGGTACTAAGTACAATTCCCTGTGCTATGTAGTAGGTTCTTATTGGTTATCTATTTTATATATAGCAGTCATATGTTTTCTTAACCTATATTATCTTAGAGAGAGAATAGTCATGTTCTTGATAAGCAGTAGATTTTTTTTGCTACACTTACCTGACTTGTGGGATCTCAACTCTCAGACCAGAGATTGAAGCCAGATCATGGGAGTCAAAGCCCAGAATCCTAACCACTTGACCACCAGGAAACTCCCAACAAACTATAGATTTTTAAGAGGTATTGGTCTTTATTCAAGGTGGGTAATTGATATATGGGTTCATTTTACTATTTACTTTTTTGAATGATACATCTTAGAGAGAGAAAAGGGACATAGCTGTAAAAATAGTGGCAATGACAAGGAAATGCTGCAAGATGACAATGAAACATCTTCATCCTAAAAATCGTGGTATGTTCATTTTTATGGGGCACCTAAGCATGAAACATGAGAGAAGTGATAGGATGTAGTAGGATGCAGAAATAGAGAAACTGGAAAACCTTGCAAGTCTCCTTGAATCATTTCAGTTGAAATGCTTTATCATTTTGTTGTGAATGCCATATGAGATGTACTTAGAGTCAAGTTTAATGACTATACATTACAGAGATAAATGGTTCATGAATTCACCATCATTTTGGATTATGCATTATTGCTCTTTAAAATCATTAGTTTGGAAAATTGAGATTTGATTGTAATTTGCAATTTCTTAGAATGCTCTGACTGGGCAAAAAAGGAGGCAATCTGGATAAGTGCCAGATTTCAGAGCAAAATTTATAGATGTAAAGTGCTTGATCCATAAAGTAGATAAAGCACATAATCTTCAATCAACTATAAAGTTTGACCATGGACATGGTTATTGAACCCAAGTCCATGTGTCCAAAGCACAGTGAGGCCAAACCAATGGGAACATCAGAGTTTCGAGCAGAAAAAGGTTTATTAATCACAGAGGCACCAGCCTGGAAGATGGGAGACCCAGACTGATCTCAAATCCATCTTGCTGACTGACTAGGGTGCAAGAATGTTAAAGACAAAGGGGGACTAGAAGGTCCTTATCATCCTGAATTCAGGTAAGATGCTGCAGACTTTCTGGCACCACTCTGTGACTTCCTTTGCCCCGTGATGGTGGTTATTCTACTTGTTCCTAGTTTGGTCTAGTGATCCTTCAACTTTCCTCTAGAAGAGAGCAGAGACAGTAGTTGAGGCATTTTGTTATCTGCTTAGGGCCTATATGATGGTTAAAGAGTTTCAGTTCTCAAGTGACCCTATTTTTAAGTCTGCTTGGGGCCAGCTGGTTAAAGCCACAGGGTGTTACCTCATCATTTCGGGGTCATAAATCAAGGCGTTGACTTAAGCTAATTATCACGGAAAAGGTTATTTCATTTGCTTTCTCTTTAATTTTGAGTTCCGTCACTTCACAGTTTGGATCTGTTCTTTGGAACTGAGCCAAGTTCTAGGACTCTAAAGCCTGTTTTCTATAAACAGAAAGGCATATTTACTTGGGACTGTCTCTCAGGGTTCTGCTTGGTTTCAGTCCCCCCTTTTCTTTGAAACTCATTGATCTTGACAGGAACAGGAGTTGGACAAGAAAGGGAATAGAGATTAATCATAAACTTGACAAGGGAACTTGATTTAAGGTGGACTTAGTTTCAGAAATACCAATAAAATAACCCAAACTTTGAGTTCTAACATCAGAGCTTACACATATTCTAAAGTCGCTTTGTGTGCAGCTAGGTTTTTTCCTAGAGATTAGTGCAATTCTTTATCTAACACAAATGTTTATTGAGCAAAATTTCTTGTCCAGAACTATATAAAGAGTCACTTGAGGACCTTTTTGGTACAAGACTATATTTTTGCATTTTGAAACTGAATAGAGCTTTTTACCCCTTGGGCCATGATTCGGTGTTTAATGTCACATAAAATCACAGATTCTTTCCTTGAAACCTGAATAAATCGGTGGTCTTCTTTTTAACCAAAAGGATTTTTAAAAAGGGTTATTGTATTCCTCATTTGATGCTACAAATTCACTAACAACTCAGCACCCAAGCCTTTAGAAATGTTGTGTATACTTAGTCTATTTTTTCACCTAATACTCACTCCTGAGCCTGGTGCATCCTTCTTTTGTCTCCTAAACTATGTAAGTCACTCTTTCCAAGTCACCAATGACCTCCTTGTCATAAAATCTACTTTTTTAGTCCGTTTCTCACTTGACTGTGGGACAGTAGTTGATGCTGATAAGTACTCTCTTCTTTAGGAAATGTTATTTTCCTTTGGCATCCATGACACTACTGCCCTCTTCTGCTCTTTTTTTGTCTGCTTCTGGGCAATTTAAATAATGACCTCTTAGGCTTCTTTGTGCGTCCATATTCTTCTGTCCTTTGCCTTCCTTGGGATTTTGAAGTAGGCTCTCTTCCCTTGCACTCTGTATACTTGTACCAGATGATAATATTACTCCTTAAGCATCAGTCATTGTCTTTGTGATTTTCAGATCTCTATCTCCAAGCATGACCCATCTCCTGAGCTGCAGGACAATGTATCTACTTCTCTTATTGAGAGTTTAATATTGACGTTTCTCGTACACCTCAAATTCAAGGTGGAAAACTTGAATTTTCCAAATGGGAAACTTCATCTTACTCCCTGTGTGACTATAGCTTGCTTCTCTTCCATTATTATTGTCTCAGAGCGTGGCACCACCACCTGTCAATTGCTTTTTGTCCTTGATGCTTTTCACACTTTCTTCTTTCAATCAAATATCAAGATGTGATCTCTTGATTTTTGCTTCCTCTTTCTATTCTTGTTGCCATTATCTTTGCATTTCCCATCATTATCTTAGATTTCCTATCATCTTTCCTTAAATACTCTAATGGTCTCCTAATTAGTATATCTATCCTGGCTAGTTCTCTAGTTCGCTTCCAGGCTCTTCTCTCAATTCCAAGTGGTTCTTCTCTAATGCATTTCTAATCAGGGCACTTCTATGATTAAACCATGTCTGTATCTTGTTTCACTTGAGAAGAAACCATGGTGATTATGTAACTTTGCTGCTGCTGCTGCTAAGTTGCTTCAGTTGTGTCCAACTCTGTGCGACCCCACAGATGGCCTCCTACCAGGCTCCTCTGTCCCTGGAATTCTCCAGGCAAGAACAATAGAGTGGGTTGCCATTTCTTTCTCTAATGCATAAAAGTGAAAAGTGAAAGTGAAGTCATTCAGTCATGTCCAACTCTTAGCAACCTCATGGACTGCAGCCTACCAGGCTCCTCCATCCATGGATTTTCCAGGCAAGAGTACTGGAGTGGGGTGCCATTGCTTGCTCTGTATGTAACTTTAACTGTCTGTATAATTTGGTCCATTGCCCAAATACTAAGAGCTTCCAAGGTGGAGCTTAAAAACCCACCTGTCAATGCAGGAGACATAGGAGACACGGGCTCGATTCCTGGGTTGGAAAGATCCCCTGGAGAAGGGCATGGCAACCCACTCCAGTGTTCTTGCCTGAAGAATCCCATGGATAGAGAAGCCTGGTGCACCACGGTCCATATGGTCACAGGGTCAGACATGACTGAAGCGACTTAGCATGTGCACATGCATGCGTGACCAACTATCTAGTCTCATCTCTTGTGATTTCCCTTCATATTTCAGGTCTTCACTTACTGAAATTCTTTCCGTTCTTCTAGCACACATGACTTTTCTTGCCCATAAATATGAATGTATATCCTCTGCCAGGAACACTCCCCTCCTACTCCTTGCCTTTTATTTGGCTCACTTCTATTTAACTTTCAGAAATCCTTCTATTTTTTTTTTCCCCCTCAGAAGCATCCCCTGATCCTTTAAACTAGGTAAAGTTAGGAAAGGAAACCATTGCAATTTGTATACCCACTATGATAACAATTATCATAATTGTTTCATTTTCTTTTATGTGTTTGGGGTAGTGGGAGACAGAAACTGTGTACTCTCTAAGGTAGAAATGATAGGTATTTGCTTGTGATTACATTGCACCCCTGAGCCCCCATGACTGACAAACTGCCTGACACAGTTTTTCAGTCCATACTTGCTGAATGACAAATGCAGAGAGACAATAAAATTCATTGTGTGAGAAAAGCAAGAGGCAAGTCATTTCAATACAATGCCAAAGGATACGTTTTCACTTAAATGTTTATTGCAAATGGAGTAAATGGTGTACCAATGAATCTGGAGGGGACTCTATGGAACCTTTTATGTTTGTGGCTTACATGGCTCCTAACACATGACAGCGTCTATAGAAGGCAATCAATAATTATTGAATTAAGTGTTTGCAATGACATTTATTTGAATAAGGGAAGGAATTAAGCTCAATAAAGGCTGTTTATTTTTGGATCCACTAAATATAAGATTAAGGGGAGCTGTGGTGGTGAATATTAGAATGCAGGGTAATTTGGAGGATAATTTCTTCTTCAGCTTTTTTTTTTTTTTTTAATTTACCACACTGCTTTCAGTCACTTTTCTTTTCTAGAAGTTACTTACTTATATCAGAAAACATACTTTCCTATTTATCCTTTTCAACAAAGTATCAGATTTAATATAATGCATATGTGTCAGATTTAATATAATGCATATGCTCTAAAGTTCATCCAAAGATATTAATAATGGAAATATCAAACAAAGATTGTTCCAGTCTGATGTGGTTATATGTCACTAATTAAAAGGACAATATTTTCCTACAAACTCTATACTCCTTGTGTATTTCCTAACTCAGGAATAGTACTATCCTGTTGAAAAAACTATAAAAACTAATGTATTTGACACTTTTTTCTCCCTCATAACCTATGTTCATTTACCTCTTGATTAGCTCTCAAATTGGTCTCCTAGATCCATTTTCACTGTCGTTAATCTAGTCCAGGCCATTATCTTCTCCTGCCAGAAAATTTGTTACAACCTGCTAAGGAGTCTATCTGCAACACCATGTCCCCTGCCAGCTCACTCTCCACTCAGCAGCCAACCAATCTGATTACGCTCTGCTTAAAATCTTCAGTGCCTTCTCATCAACCTTAAATAAAAATGTCCCACTCTTCACTGTATCTTCTGACTCCAAAGTGCTACCACACTTAATATTTAGATGTCATAATCTCATATATCAATTCCTGACTTTTCAAATTCCCATTCATCTTTTCACTTAAATGGATGCAATATGCAATAAGATAGATTTTTTTTAAAAAATGAAGATGTTGGTATTTCACCACAAATACTCTCTTATAGGGTGAATTAGTCATCCATTCAGATATTAGATTTCAAAGTTTGAATAAAAATACTTAATCCTACCCTCTGACTGATTGTAAGTTAACATAGTCTTTCCTTTTGCCCACGTTTTTGGATAAGTTCAAGGGCTCATGTGCTTTATTTGTGATGCTTGTAGATTCTACAGTGTAAATGAGCAGAGATCCCCGAAGGAACAAATCACTTGTTCAAGAGCACATAATGAGAGTACATGGAAGAGATCAGTCATCTTGCTTTAATGTTCTTTTTTTTGTTTGTTTTCATTTTCATTTTGGTGAGGATAGGGTATGTGCTTAAGAACGGTCACTTTATAGGACTGAAAGTGAAGAATCAAAGAACTAAAATGTTACAAGATGTGTAGTTTTTGTCTATGGTAGAATGCACCATCTTGTTGAGTAGTCTATTATTTTTTATTTCAAAATGACAAATAGAATATAAACTGGGAAGAGAGGGAGAAGGAAGGTGAGACTTGAGTCAGAGAGATCCCTGAGAAGAGATCATTACATTAGTGTGGATTTTGTTAAAAATGTAAATATATTCAGTGCTCAGACATTTATTTTTCCCTTCATAAATCAACACTTTACATTTAATGTCTTATTTTTAAAAAAGTCCTTAAAAATAGCTGAGTATTATAAAAACAGATCAGAAATGCAAATTACATAGTTAAAATGGAATCAAATTTATACTTTTATAATAACCTAAGCAAATACTGATATAAATTTGTCTTATCAAGAGTATGTCTCAAAGAACAGATAAGTATAGATACTGAAAAAAGGACTTAAAGAACATAAATAAATCACTCTTAAATATGGAATAAAGGTCATATACCTTACTAGTAGCTTATTCAGAAAGTATTTTTAATCAAGTGGATTGGGAATGAGCTCTTTTTTTTCAATGGGTAGTATTATATAAAAGCAAAAATTCGACTGAATCACTCCCAGAATATATTCCTAGTATCCTTCCAAATTTGGGTGGAAGAAATTATTATGTGCTTAAAACTGAAGTTTCAGAGAAAGTGTCACCATGTTTAGACTTGCTATTTTAGAGAGCTTCATGAACAATGGCCAAACCCTGATGGGTCAGATGGGAATAATATTTTAATATATTGAAATTTCATAACCATTTTGATAAAAGTGGAACAAAATTATGGAGAAATTCTTACAGATATTTTAATGACTCCTTTTAAAAATGAGGAGCTAAAGGTACAAATATCAAAAAAACCTCATGATTACTGCTTACAAGTTGTTGGGAAATGAATATAAAATTAAACAGCAGCAATAAGACAGAAGACTGGCCAAAATGTGGTTGAGGATCATGTACGATGAAGACAGAAAAGAGTATCTTGAATTTGCCAGGCTTCACAGAGGAAACAAAATTTAATCAATAAGCAGAATTTTGCTAAGAGAAGTGAGGAAGGAAGTTAAAGACAAAAAACATGAAAATATTAGGAAATCATTAGAGAACAAAGTGTGAGAAAGAGAATGGTGGTTACAGATGAGGGTGGGTCACTTAGTAAGCAAAGATCAGAGAATCAAGGCTTTGGAGATCATTTTAGAATTATGCTTTTTATCTTGATGAAACGGAAACTATTGAAGAATTTTGATAGGAGGAATAATGTTTATTACACTAGCATACTAGTATGCTAGGATCTTTACACCATTATTTCATGCAGTATCCATAACCAATCTTATAGGTACTATTTACCACATTCACTTTGCATATGAGAAAACTGAGGTGCAAAAAGGTAAAGAAGCAAATTAGGGCTCTACAAACTTTCAGACCCATCTTTCAATACAGCAGTTCAATGCCATATGTGGGTTCTCTACCTCTTCTGCTATACTGCCTTTAACTTTGATAGACATACTATACAGAATAGACAGACTGAGAGGAGGAAAAGATTGGAGTGAGGGAGATCCCTAAGGATGTCCAAAAACAAGGCCAGACATGAAACACTGTGGGAAAAAATGGGTGGGGCTTGAATTGATTGCCTATCAGTGAGATAAAAAGGAAGGGAGGAAATTAGGACAACACTCAAGTTCTGATTTTTTTTTTTTTTTGGCTTCTCTGATAGCTCAGTTGGTAAAGAATCCACCTGCAATGGATGAGACCCCATTTTGTTTCCTGGGTCCAGAAGATCCACTGGTGAAGGAAGAGGCTACACATTTCAGTATTCTTGGATTTCCCTGTGGCTCAGCTGGTAAAGAATCTGCCTGCAATGCGGGAGACCTGGGTTCCATCCCTGGATTGGGAAGATCCCGTGGAGAAGGGAAAGGCTACCCACTCCAGTATTCTGGCCTGGAGAATTCCATGGACTATACAGTCCATGGGGTCATAAAGAGTCAGACACAGCTGAGCGGCTTTCACTTTCGAGTTCTGATTTAACAACTGTGTGGAGAGTGTCCATTTTACAGTAATGGGGAATGCAGGGAGCAGACTGAAGGAATAATAGAGACAAGGAATGGTGAATTCTATCCAGAACACGTGGAGATGGAGATGTCAGTCAGATATTTAGAAAAGGCATTATGTGAGGGCTGGAGCACAGAAGGGGTGTGGCATAGTAGTGAAGAGAGCTGTGTTTGCGTTAAATCACTTGAGTTGTGTCTGACTCTTTGTGATCCTCTGGACTGTAGCCTGCCAGACTCTTCTGTGCTTGGGCTTCTCCAGGCAAGAATGCTGGAGTGGGTTGCTGTGCTCTCCTCCAGGGGATCTTCCTGACCCAGGGATCGAACACGCATCTCTTAAGTCCCTTGCATTGGCAGCAGGTTCTTTACCACTAGCGCCACTGGCACTTAGAGTCAAATCTAGACACTAACCATGACTAAGTGCCTGACTACAATTAATTATTTAAAGAGATGAAGTGGAGATAGGGGACTGATGTTACCAACTGTTGCTTTTACTGTGAGCCAAACGCTTAATGTCTTTTTCTGCGAAACAGTGAAGGGTCAGGGGGATGGGTAGAACAGACATTTGACAGGTACCTTTGGGGTTTTATCTTTATATTTTCTTGAAAACTATGCACTGTGTTTATTGTATAAATCCTATCAGCAGGTAATCTGGAAATTTACATAATTGACCACAAGGGGGAGAACTCTAATTCTACATTAAGTCACTACAACTGTAAAATAGCCTTAAAGTACTTGCTATTTTCAGTTGGTATTAAGCTGTCTCATTTCCACTTCCTCATGGAAGTTTGGGGAGTTCTCGGCTAGAGATAGGTTTCACTGTATTGAAATGTGTTTTGGTGTTAAAGTTATGATAAAGTCACTGAATGTAAGAATCTCTTTGTATTAAGCAATAATTCTCCAGGAAGGAATCCAGATGCTTCTTTAATTAAAATGAAGACAGTATGAATTTTAAAATTCACCCTGGGAGGGTTTTTCCTTCCAAATAACATTATTTCAGTTCTCCTTCAAGAAAACTATAATCTTTCTAAATGTCCTTGTTTACACTGAAACAAGAAGAAAGTCAACCTGGCACTCTGTTGTAAAGTTATAGGTATTAAAACAAACGGATTAGAATGGTGCTGGCCATATAAATGTCATATGTTCCTTGACTATATATGAGTACATGTTACATGGTCATTGTTATATGGACAGTGAACATTGTATGTTCAGTATTTAAATGCTCATTTTCTTTTCAGTTTAATTTCTGTGCCCTGGTTTTATGTAAAGTGTAATTGTAAAGAAACTATAATCCTCATTAGGGGTGAAAATTACCTTATGAGGCTTTCTAATGTTTAATGAGCTACATTTTTGGACTTGATCAAGTTAAATTACATTTGTTAAGATGTGAGTATAGTATTTCTGCGTTTTATCATTATACCAAAACAGACACAGCTAAATGAGTATTGTCCCCTTTAAAGATATGGTATTGGTGAGCTCTATAGGGCTTTCAATAATGCAGCTGTTATTGGAAATGTATTTGTGCTTCCCCTTGAAGGCAGTGTCACACCCTTTTAATATGTTCAGTGTCAGCAGACTTTCCTTTGAGAGGGAGTTCGATATTTAAAAAGAAGTCTTTCTGTGAAATATGAAGGTTGAATATTAAGTGAAAGTGGCTCAGTCATGTCTGACTCTTTGTGATCCCATGGATTATATCCTCCATGAAATTCTCCAGGCCAGAATACTGGAGTAGGTAGCCATTCCCTTCAGGATCTTCCCAATGCAGGGATTGAACCCAGATCTCCCAAGTTGCAGGCAGATTCTTTACCAGCTGAGCCACAAAGGAAGCCCAAGAATACTGGAGTGGGTAGCCTATCCCTTCTCCAGCAGACCTTCCAGACCCAGGAATCAAACCGGGTTCTCCTGCATTGTAGGCAGATTCTTTATCAACTGAACTATTAAGGAAACAGGTCACCAGTCAAATTGGAACATATATTATTTGGGGTCCAAAAAACTAGACCTCACTAAGATATTTTAACTCCCTTTGATTTATAAACTTCCTTAACTTATCTGTCATAAAAGAGTCACACAGTATTTTTAGTAATAATGCCGTCACCGAAATGAGTTTAAACTCTCCTAAAGGTAACTACTTTCATATGAATAAACTCATTCTAAAATGTTCACTTAACAAATAAGTAGTTTTATTTATGCTCACTTTGGGCTTATTTTCCAGTTTTCACAATTGATACTTCAAAAATCCTTTAAATGTGACATAATAGTCTACTAAGTAAATCAGTGTTTTCATTTAGAAATTTTCTATAACTTCTTTCAAAAATGACTCAGGTTTTTTATGTTTTTATTTGACTAGATGAATGAAGTTTCTGTCAGTATGTTTCACACTAGAAAGTATTATAGATCAATAAAAGGTCTGTGCTAGGAAGTCTCATGAAGTAATTCTCACCCCAGTGAGGGTTATAATTTCCTTACAATTACACACATCTTACTTCTGCTTCTATACCCAGTAACTAGCACAGTGCTTGGTCCCCTAGTAAATATTTACAAAATATTAGTTGCATACATGAATGAATAAATAAATATGTACATATATATATATACACACACACATTTGTATAAGTAGAATATACATATAAAATTATTCCTGTTATATTTTGGTGTTCCAGACTGCTATTATAAACATCCACTCAAAATTTGGTAGCTTGAGTCAACACAAGAATTTCTGCTGTTCACAGATTTACAGTTTAGATAAGGGCCCAGTGGCAACAGTCCATCTCTACTCCGCTCCCCAACGTGGTGTCAGCTGCTCTGGCTTGAAATCCAGGGTTGGCTGGGAGCCTAGAGTCTGGAATTACCTGAAGGCTCACTCAGTCACATGTCTAGTGGTGATACTGGCTGTTGGCTGGAACCTCAGCTGGAGATGTTATCTAGAAACCTGCTTGGATTGCTCACAGCATATTTTAGGTTCCATTCAAGTGATCAAGGCAAAGTGCAAGGCATTTTTAAGACCTTGGAGGTCACATTGGATCACTTCTGTTGTAGCGTTGGTCTAGGCAGTCACAAAGGTCTACCTGATTTCAAGGAGAAGGGACTCAGAACCCACCATGAGATGAGAAGTGTTCAAGGTCATATTGTAAGAGCATATGGGGTGAGATATTGTAGTGGTCTTTTTTTTTTTTTTTGAGAATATAATGTGCCGTACTTTTATATACTCATATATGTAGTTTTACTTGTAAACTACTTCTATTCACTTTAGAAAATATTGTTCCCAAACAAAGTTTACCCTGTTAAATGGATTCATTTGCTCCAATGAACATTTATGGTTCATTTTCTCTTTCCTGCTTTTGCCTGTATCTGTTCTCTTAAATATGCTCATGTGTCCTTCAAAACCTCTTCCTCACATACATCCAAAGACTAAGACTGAAGCATACTCGCTTTCTTTTTTTCCTCCCTACCTCTCTTCCGTTCTTTACTTCTATTTCTTTCTTCTGTTTGTGTGTGTGTGTGTGTGGCCTGGAAAGCTTTTACTCTAAACTCATTTTGTCAAGTAAACACTTAGTATCTAATAGGTGACGTCTCATAGTTCAAAGAGTAAAAAGCACATTGCTGAATAGTAGGTGTTTAATATTTACCAAATTGATAAAATATTTATAAATTATGTGTTATTTCTTAATTTGAAGAGTTTTTTTCTCTAAAATATAGTTTTTGTTCTTAAATTTAAATGAAAGGAACTTCAAGTTCAGCTTAAAGTGAAAAATGCCATTCTTTTTCTAAATCTATTTTACTAAATTAAAAAATAGGAATTGTCTTTCCTGAAATTTGATTCTGATATGGAACAAATTATGATATTTTCTGCATATGACAAATCTGAGGTGAGTAATGAAATGGCTTTTTTCCCCAAAAAGTGACTGAAATAAACAGTAAAAAAATGAAACTAAAATGATATAAAAGTATTTCCTCTATTCAGTCCAAAGTCTGTTTCATAGGATATTGAAGCAATCTGGGTATAAATATCACTGAAGTAGTAAGACATTTATGTTATTTAATTGCTTAAAGTAGAAAATTTTAAATAGTGCAAAAAAGCATTAACCTTAGTAAAAGAAGGGGGAGACCAACTTGAAATAAGTTGTATAGGAATTGCATATAATTAATTGCTATCCACGGAGAAGGAAATGGCAACCCACTCCAATATTCTTGCCTAGAAAATCGCATTGACAAAGGAGATTGGTGTGCTACAGTACATGGGGTTGCAAAAGAGGTGGAAACAACTTAGCAACTAGAAACAAACAAAGAAAACAAACTTGAACCTAACAAAACCCCTTAACCCTTTGTTGTCTAGTTTGTAGTTTGACTTGGGGGTTTGGATCCAGTTGCCAATACATATTTATTAACTTTCTGACTATCCCATAATTACACAATATTTCTATGCTGTTCATTCGAGCTATATTAAACAAGTATGTTGACCCTTCTCCAGCTACAATGAAGTTACAATCAAGCTTTAAAAAAACTGTTTTGAACTTAGTTAATGGGGACTTCCCCGGTGGCTCAGTGGTAAAGAATCTGCCTGCCAACGTAGGAGACAAGGGTTTGATCCCTGGTCCTGGAAGATCCCACATGGCACAGGGCAACTAAGCCTGTGCACCACAACTACTGAGCCCACACTCTACAGCCCAGGAACCACAGCTGCTGAAACTGCCATGCCCTAGAGCCTGTGCTCTGCAAAGAGAGAGGCCACCACAACGAGAAGCCTGCATATTACAACTAGAGAGTAGCCCCCACTCAGCACAACTAGAGAAGAGCCCGAGCAGCAGTGAAGACCCAACACAGCCAGAAAGAAATAATTAATTTAAAAATTAATTGCTATCTAGGAATTAAATGGAAAAATAGCCAATTTGTTTATCTTACAAAGACTTTCCAAGGAAGGAATCATCCTAACACATCCCTGTCATAAATGTCTGTCCTGTGAACGGTGCTCAGTAAATGATTTGCATGAAAGAATTCAGTGCTTTCTGACAGTGTATTTTCTAGTCATTTCAAAAAACTATTGTGTTCTTTAGCTTTATAATTGCCTCAATATTCTTGAATATGTCATCCAGAATATGAGAGTTTGAAACTATTTGAAAGTTTAGGTTTTGTTTTCTGAGTTCAGGGATCATACATAAAGAAATTACTCCCTCACTTGTGTTGTTACAGTCTTTTCTACATATTGCTACTGTAATAACAATCACATATCATATCATATGTAATATTTTGTTTTACACATATTTGCCTCCAACTTTAGGTTGCAACCAACTGAAGAGTTGTATTTTTCCCTGAAATAGTATACTCTTAGAACACATTACTGTGTGGTGACAGTTTCTCATTGATGGTTGAGAGAATGAATGAGAATCTGAATCTAGTGTTTGTCCTCTTTCATCTCTATTTTTCATTAAAAAATTAAGTTTTTCCATCAATATGATATATTGAGAAACGTATAACCTTGATAAAACCCTTCACCATTGAAAATAATGTGTTGAATTTAATAGTAGACCAGATAAATTTTCAAGTTTAATTCAACATATTTTTTAAAGACTAATCTATTACCTTTGTGTAGATCTACATGTTGTTTATTTTTTAAGGAGAGAATTTTAGGCATATTTTCCTTTTATTTAAGTAGCATGCATTCCTTAAGAGATTTGACCACGTTGACCACATCATCTCTCTTCATCCTAGAAACGGGAAGGAGCGGGCCATACCACCTCAGAATCTAAGGTGACATGTATGGGTTTATTGTACATGTTTATAAAACATTCCGGGTCCATTAATTCTGCAGAGTTGCACAAGTACTTTATTATTTGTTCTGGGAGGAGTAATTCAGGTGCAGCTTGGTGCAAACTATCTCCTGGTCCTTTAGGGCTCACTTTCACAGTCCTAAAAAGGTGAAGTGCTAGTTTGTGTGTTTGGATGAGAAATTCCGTCATGACCTCTTGTAGAGACTGTGTCTGTGTCACATCATCCAGATACATGACCGGCCCTTTTATTACTGAAACATGCCACTGCATAAAGAGCCTTGTTGGGATATTGTGGGACATGACGATAATCTTCATTCCTTGGATAAAAAATTCCATTTCATCCTTTTTATGGCTCAGGTAATCTAAAAGAATTTGGTAAAAAGTACCACTGGAGGACTCCAGGATATGCAGAATGGAAGTAGGATATATGAGCAACAATCCTGTCACTGCTTCTCCTAGGTGACGTTTCAAAATCGACTGAAACAATTGTTCGTAGTAGTCAGCAATATCTTTTTTTTCTGTGTTTGCTGTTATCCTGGCCACTAGGAACATCCTATGAAGAAGGAATTTCTTTAGTTGTAGTCTTTGCTTTTCTTCCTGAAATTGCAAGTAATTGCTACGTGGAACTTGTGGCATTAGAGTTTCCAGTGGCAAATTCTTTTTGTTGGTCTTTCGGGGATGGCTTCCGAAGGACATGATGAGTCTTATTTATTCTGCCAGATGATTCCAGTTTTTAGCTTATTAAAATAGTTACATTACCAGGCTGCTGCTTTGGTGATCAACTCATTTTTGTTTCTTGTGACAAAAAAAAAAAAAAACAAAAAACAACAAAAAAAATTTAGTTGTTCAAATGCTTCCAAGTGTTATCAATAGTGTCTTTGAAATAAAATAGACTGTTGAAACAAGAATCAAATTATAGAATTTTGTTTTAAAATTTACAATGAGATAACTAACACTCATATCCTAGGAAGAAACTCTCCAACAAACTGGGTGGTAGGAAGAAGATAGGGCTTAATCTATAATAAGTTCACTGTGTCGTTGTTCACATTATTATTATTTTTTTTTAATTTATAGAATTTTTTTCTCCCCATCTTGAACCATATATACACAAACAAAAAGATGAATGCATCTGCTGATACTAACAGTAGCCTTGGCATTGCATTAAAATGTCTTTTCATTTATCTAATGGTAAATACAGATTCTTTTTGGTCAAATTTTTTAAAGGATATCTTTTACAATAATTCCTCAATTTATACATTTAACTGATCAATAAATTTTTAAAAATCTGGGGATCTCTTAACTAGTAACTGGCTTCTTTAACCTTTACTCAGTACAGTGAAAGTTAATAGTATTGCTTGGATAATTAGAGGGAGCTTTTGAAGTAAGTACTTTGGGTTCTTCTTTTTAAACTCCCATTAATAGACCTCAGAAATGGCTTTTTTTTTCTTTTGTTGTTGTTGTAGGGGTGAGATAAAAAAATTCCATTACTTTTGACTTAGTGTTCTTACCCATCTTTTTCTCTTCCCTGCAAATCAACATTTCTTTCTTTCTTCAAATGCCTCTCCCTTTTACCTGTCCTCGAGGTCTCCCCACTGGCTCCATCACTGTTGTAACTGCCAGTATCTTGGGTGCTCTCAGGTGCCCTGTGTTCTATTCTGGTTTCCATGGTGCCCTGGGAAATCAGAATGTCAATGGTATTAAAGGGGCAAAGTACACTGGCAACTCAGCTAGATGGTGGACCTGGAAATCCCAGACATTTTCTCTTCTTTTTGTCCACAGTTTATAGAAGAGGAAACCAAAGCATGGTTTAGCTCTGTACCTTGCATGCGATTAGCTGAACTTGATTTCTACAGGGAATATCAGATTATAGAATTTTGTTTTAAAATTTCTTTCTAACCTTTCACTTTAGAACACTCTAAATTACTTCTGCTATTTTTCTCAGCGTGCACCTTTATGCGCTGGAACCAAATGTTTCTGAAGAAACAATCTCCCAATGTCCTTTTATCTTTGTAAGACAAGTAGAACAGACTAAATACCATTAATTGGTTATTACCCTGTGTCATGTAAGCATCTAGTCAAGAACGTCTGTGCTGGGCTTTGTTGTTTCAGTCATGTCTGACTCTTTGCAGCCCCATGGACTGTAGCCCCCCAGGCTCCTCTGTCCATGGGGATTCTCCAGGCAAGAATACTGGAATGGGTTGCCATTCCCTCACCCAGGGATCTTCCCAACTCAGGGATCGAACTTCGGTCTCCCTAATTGCAGGCAGATTCTTTGCTGTCTGAGCTACTAGGGAATCCCCCTAATCGCATACACTGAATCAAAAGTGAATGGTTCTACTTTCATTTAAATTTGATACCTAAAATTTAAATGTTACCTTCTGAAAAAATGATAATGTAATTACCTTGAAAGATAAAGAGAGCTGTATCATGAACTATATTCCCTTTCTTCTTCGACTGTTAGGAAACCTAAAGACCAATCTCTGGCTTCCCAGAGTAATAAGAATTGATGCTGATCTTCAAAGCAGGATGATGTTCCCACCCCTACTTATCTCCTATTCCTGGTCTATCTTTTATTTTTATTTTATTTAACCCTCACTGTTTAAAATTTATTGTTTTAATTTACAAAATTTCTTTTAGATGACACGAGTCTGTTGTGAAAGCAAGTCAGGCTATAAAAAGTAATCAAATATAGACTTTCCAACTATTGGGATGCTACTCAGGATTTTAGACAGCTTTGAATGTGATTCATGGAGAGAATTCATTTTGTTCATTTGTAGCAAGTATAATTAGAGTTGCCAATTTTTTGCTTTGACAATTGGCAAATTCCTTTTGGCAAGTTTGATTTCACTTTTATGTGGGTGTAAGAAGCAGAATATAGTTTATTTTGAAATGAGTACTGCCAATTAGCTATTTCTTTTCCCTAAGCAATCTTTTACCTCCCTGTTTTTCTTCTGGCCATTAGTCTTTATTTCTTTCATTAGCATGGTTACTATTTCTTCAACATCTTTTTTGGTTCATGACTAAATGTTGGCATATACTTCTTACTTCAGAGGCACGGGTCTCTGCAAATTGTAAGAACCACCCCATTCTGTCTGCTCCCCAACTCGAGCATGCATGTCCCTTCTCTGTTCATTAATCACACATATTAATAATTTTCATCTCTAGCTGAAAATTTAGAGCTTCCCTCATTCTTCTTTCAGAATCCACATACAATTGTTATTCTCCTGCCCTCTTTCCCACAGCTGTGTGATGTGCTCAGTCATTCAGTGTCCACTCTTTGTGATCCCAGGGACTGTAGCCCGCCAGGCTTCTCTGTCCAAGAGATTCTTCAGGCAAGAATACTGGAGTTACCATGTCCTCCTCCAGGGGATCTTCTCAACCTAGGGATCCAACCCAGGTCTTCTACATTGCAGGTGGATTCTTTACCATCTGAGCCACCAGGGAAGCCCCCAAGAACATCTAATTTTGCCAGGAATTTATAGAAGAGGAAACTAAGGTATGGGGTGTGCAAGCACCTTGCACACAATTTAAACATGCTCTCAGCAGCCTCTGTACTCTGTCTACCTGAGGTAAAGAGAAGATGAATTATTCTGTCTTTTCATCATCACGGGGTCATTCTTTGCTCTTCTATGACATGAAAGTTGGACTGCAAATGGAAGTTAGCATATGGTTTAAATAAAGTAAATTGAAAAGAAAACTCCTACATTATACCTATGATCCAAAAATTTGATGTACTGTCTTTAATTTCTCATTCATTTTGGATTTATTTACACCTTTGATGTACCAGATAATATCATTTTCACTGTAAGAATCACAAATGTGGAAAATGCCTGGTTGCTAATTTTAGGAGTTTAGAGGCCATTGGGGTGGGAGATGTCTATGAAAAACATAATAAAACCAGACAAATGTTGGTGCTTTAGAACACCAAGGTAGAAAGGATGGCTGGGATTTCTTAGAAAGTTTAATGAGAGAGTTCGTATTTGGGCATGGCCTTCAGGGACACTGGGGAGTGGCTTTGTGTAAGTTTATTACTTTAGAATGTCAGGATCAGCTGAACTTGATTTCTGCCTGGAATATCAGATCCCACTCTAACCTTTCATTTGTGCTCATGTACTTGGGAAACAGAATACTCTAAATCCCTTCTACTATTTCTCTCAATGTGTTGACCCATGTATACATTTAGTGTAAGAGAATCAACAGTCTAAAAAAAAAAAATAGCTAACAACTTGGGTAGAACTTTTCACTAAGCATTTTATTATTATTATTATTTTTAATTGAAGTATAGCTAATTTGGGCTTTCCAGGTGGCACTGTTGTAAAAAATCTTCCTGCCAATGCGGGAGACATGGGTTCAGTCCCTAGCTTGGGAAGATACCCTGGAGTAAGAAATGTCAACCCATTCCAGTATTCTTGCCTGGAAAATTCTATGGACAGAGTAGCCTGGCAGGCTACAGGCCATTGGGGTTGCAAAGAGCTGAACAAGACTGAGCAAACATGCGTGTGGTACATAGTTGATTTATTTTTACAGTAGTTCAGGTATACATATCGCAAAGAGTCGGATGCGACTAAACTGAACTGAACTGAGGTATACATAAATTGTTAACTAGACAAAACATACTTGATTTAGCAGAGCAAACCAGAGTAAGCTTAGTTACCAAAAGAATACTTAGGTGTTTTAAGATGTATTTAAAAAAAGGGGGGGAACTAGTTTAATTCTTGAGTGTTTTCTCTTGGCAAAAACATTATGGAAAAGTGTTTGGTAATTATTTATCAAGGAGATTCAGGCTAGAAATACTTTTTTATTTAGTATAAGCATTTAACAGATGTCCTGTCTTTGTAGAAAAATATGCCAGACAGTGTGGAGGTATTCTTGTGAGTCAGATATTGTACCTGCACATGAAAAACTCAGTCCTCTTAGTGGAGCTTAAAGTCTACACAATTACATTTAATACAGGGCTGGAGAGAAGAAATACTACAGTAAAGACAAACAATGAACACTGAAAACACAAATGCCAGAACAGTTAAATGTTGCTGGAAGCATAAGCAAAGCCAGGTTTGCGAAAAAATGTGATTTGTATGTCTGGTGGGTGGTGGTGGAGTAGAGATGGGGGTCAGGGAGGGTTTGGAAATGACTGTAAGCTTGAAGCGTAGAGAGCAGAAGACATGCATTCACTTCATTAAGAAAATGAGACTAGTCTGGCTTGACTAGAGTAGTTCTCAGACCACAGAACCTGCAGGTTTGTTAAATTGTTGATTCCTGGTCTCTGGCCCTAAAAGGTGTGAGTTAGTCTGCTTAAAGTGAGGGCCACTTAAAGTGAGGTCTGCTTAAAGTCAAGTGACTTTCTGACAGGAGCTCCCAATAGCTCTGTCTATTTCACTTTAAGGCAGAATGGTCTGGCCTGTGGTGATTTAAACCTTGGCTATTAGAATCATCTTGTGGAGAATTTTTTTTTTTAAAGCTGACTCCTGTTCTTATTTAATTAGTGTAGAATGGAACTCTATATATTTGCAAAAGCCTCTCCTGAAGGAGATTTGCTGGCATAGACTTGAGGGTAAGCAGAAGGGAGTGGAAAACAAGAAAGGAAGTTGCATCGAGTGTTTGGAGAACCCGGACACATGCTCAGAGGTAGGAGAGAATTATTGAGCACATGTAATCCTGTGTTTTAGAAAGTTGCCTGTGAAGTGCAGAGGAATTAGAGGTGGGGGATACTGGAGGCAACCAGAGCACTTTCAGAATTCTGCAGTTGGCAAATTAGTGCCTTTACTGTCTGCCAGTCGACAACTTTGGTTTAGCGTTTCTGGAAAGCAATTTGATGGTATAGATCACAAGCTTAAAAACTCATAATCTTTGACTAATAAGTCTTCCAAATACATGTCATAAAGAAATAAAGAAATAAAATTGACAAAGATTTTAATGTAAAGATGGTTATTATGGAATTAAAAGAAAACTTTGAAAATTGAATAGATGCATTAATTATGGATTACTATGGTGCCCTGAAACCATTTCTAAAGAATATTTTAAGTGGAGGGAAAAATGGCATTCTCTAAAGTAAAGAATATAATATACAAAATTATATGTACTATGTGATCCTAATTTTATTTTAAAAATAAAAAACCTAATTTTAAAAATAAACCCTAATATTATTTTAAAAATAAAAAAATAAAAAATAGAAACCAGAGTAGAGAGAAATCTAGCCAAATGTTAAAATTAATGGAATTTGGTGGTGATATTTGCATTGCATATTCATAATATTCTAAGCTTGTCTACATTACTGTTCTGTTTAGAAAGAACAGATCATATAAGTGATCGGATTGTGATTGCTATTTTCTACTTGACTTATTTGTTTTGAGTGGCATACTTTTACTATCATCCTTTATAGTTAAGCCATTTTTCTATAATGAAGTGGAAAGGGGAAAAAAAGAAGTTTATGCTATGAAAAGTTAAAAAAGAGATTTGTATTGGTAGGGGTGATGGTAAAGTGGGAAAAAAAAAATTCAACCACATCGTACAGGGAGCTAGATTAAATCTTGAATGCTCTGTGTTTTGTGAGTAGGAAAGAGCCATCCTCTGAATACTAGATAACATCTGAGTGGAGAGAGTATTGCTACAGCAGTATCTGGGAAATACAATCAGGGTGTTTGAAGCCAGGATCTATTTATCTTAATCATTTTTCCGAGTAGGCAGATGATAATCCTGGTGCTGGATGCCAATGTCTTTTTATTCATGACACAGATAAAATGGAAGCTCTTTTTAGATTGGTGAGAACTATATAAGGATTTCCAGCTGTAACTCTTCTGCAAGATCATAGACTGCTTTTTTTACTTTCTGACATTCTTTTGGCATTGATAATCAGTAAATAATTGTTTCTAGAATAACTTCTTGAGCACAACTAAGTCTATTGTACCTTTTTGCCTTCAGGAGAGAATAAACAAGGTATTCTAAATATGAGGAGGTGGCATTTTTTTTCTCCTTCACTTTTAAATTCTATAGTCAATAGCGTTCCTATAGCTGAAATGAAAATAACTTCACTAAGGTGCTAGGTTTTGCAGGTGTTGGGACTCCGCTGTCAGTGGGAGCTATAGGGTGAGTGGTAACGTGGTGGCTCTGATGCAGCTGACCTCCTATGCCCGTGTGACACCACATTGTGGGCCAAGCAATTGAGCTTGTACTTTAAACTCTCTTTTCAAAAAAGTAGGCTGGAGGAGTGATCTGATTCTTTAGAAATAAATAATAAATTTTTAAGAAGTAGAACTTATTTCCTAAGCTTTGTCAGTTAAACATTATACTATCAACTTGTTCGGGTTAGAAAATAAGATAGATAGCACAAAGACAGCAAAATTTCTTTGCCCCTAAACTGACCAGTTTACCAGCAATTTAACCATCTTCTCACTCCTGCTTTCTCTACAAAATACATGTGCATACATACATGTTCATCAGGAGAAAGACTTTATGCATCATGACTGCTTGGTGTGAGAGATCTAACTTTTAGTCAAGTGTTATGGAATATATGCAAGTGTAGGAATTGTAGTCCTAATGGAAAGAATCTAAAAATGATTCAGAACTGAAAAGCAGTGACTCACATTGTTGGATTCAATTAAATATCATAGTTAACGGGATGAAAGTTAATCTAACTTAAAAATTTGGGAAGGGTATAAGTAAATCTATAATATGTGCTATGTCACTTTTAAGGCTTTTCAACTCAGCCCTCATTAGATCCCTGTAATAGACCATGCTTCCCTTGATTGTGGCTCATTTGGTAAAGAATCCACCTGCAACGCGGGAGACCTGGGCTCGATCCCTGGGTTGGGAAGATTCCCCTGGAGAAAGGAAGGGCTACCCAATCCAGTATTCTGGCCTGGAGAATTCCCGGGCTGTATAGTCCCTGGGGTTGCAAAGAGTCGAATACGACTGAGTGACCTTCACTTCACTTCACTTCAATAGACCATGAATAGGGCTCAGGGTGACCCTTAATGGCACTGACCAAAATCTAGTCAGCAGCTTGATTGAAATCTCCAGCCAACATACAGTTTCAATTGATTGAAAAGGTAACCTCAAAACTATTTTTAGTGATATTCATTCCTTCATAAAGAGTTTTTAACCTTGGGAGATTTATAATTTATAATTATAAATATATAATTTATAATTTACAGTATAATTTTTAGTGATATTCATTCCTTCATGGATAAAGAGTTTTTAACCTTGGAAGATTTATAATTTACAATAGAAATATTTAAAATAGTTAAATGTTTTAGCAGCAATATTTTTGTGTAAAGAAGAGATCTGTGTGTATGTGGTATTTAAGAATTTCTAGTGTGTAAGAGAATTTGCCCTACCATGTAACATCTTAAAATGATTCTGTCTTAAAATGTGTAATAGCGTAAATGATTTAAATTTTTAGATTGACTCATTTTAAGTTGAACTCTTACCAAGTTACATATAGTGTTGGATCATTCAATATTTTATCTTGTTGCATGCTCATGCTCAGTCATGTCCAACTCTTTGTGACCCCATGGACTGTATCCTGCCAGGCTCCTCTGTCCATGGGCTTTCTGGCAAGAATACTGGAGTGGGTTGCCATTTCCTACTCCAGAGTATCTTCCCAACCCAGGGATGGAACTGACATCTCTTGTGTCTCCTGTATTAGCAAGCAGATTCTTTACCACTGTGCCATCTGGGAATCCTTTAAGATTTCATATGTATCTATATCTATCCATCTATTTATCTACCTATCCAACCTATTCAGTTTATCAGACATACAATTTTTAAAGGGATTGCTTTTAAAATAATTATTTTTAAAAATTGGACAAGTGATCAATCAAAATCTTTTAAGTTACTATTAAAATATTTTACACTAATAATTTGTAAATTGATCTAAAAACTTAAAGGTGAGTTAGACTTTTAGATTTGCACCTTGAATAGATTTAACTTTAAGCTTTAAAACTAAAGGAAACCTAGGAATGATCTTTTCTATGCATAAAGTCTTCTCTCAAGGACACAGAAACACTCTTTATTGACAACATTGATTTGTCCTCTCCCTTATCAGATTGTGAAGAGAGAGCAGTCAACACTTTCCATTAGAGTGAATGCCTCCTGCCCAGGTGTTTTCAGCCTCTCAGCTTCATTGCTTTCTCTGCCAGCAGAAGGTTGCCATTTTCAATAATGGTGATTAGCCCAGAGTTTCAGAGATCAAGGCTAAGTAGGATGAACCAACTTGAGAAATGACTCACATGCATTCTGGCAAGGCTTCCACTTCTTTATTATTTTATATAACCAGGTTGTATACATTTATTATAGAAAATGTGGAAAACAAAGAAAAGGAAAATGATATTTACCTGAACATCATAATTTAAGAAATTAACAATTGTGCATATTCTGTGATTATCTTTTTCTAATTACAGTTGTGTGTCGGTATGGTTCAGTTCAGTTCAGTTCAGTTGGTTAGTCGTGTCCGACTCTTTGTGACCCCATGAATTGCAGCATGCCAGGCCTCCCTGTCCATCACCAACTCCGGGAGTTCACTCAAACTCATGTCCATCGAGTCGGTGATGCCATCCAGCCATCTCATCCACTGTCGTCCCCTTCTCCTTCTGCCCCCAGTCTCTTCTACCATCAGAGTCTTTTCCAATGAGTCAATTCTTCGCATGAGATGGCCAAAGTACTGGAGTTTCAGCTTTAGCATCATTCCTTCCAAACAACACCCAGGACTGATCTCCTTCAGAATGGACTGGTTGGATCTCCTTGCAGTCCAAGGGACTCTCAAGAGTCTTCTCCAACACCACAGTTCAAAAGCATCAATTCTTCGGCACTCAGCTTTCTTTAGTTTCACATATAGTGAGTTTACACAATAAGGATCACTGATCTGACACACACACACACACTTTCCATACCATGTTATTATTATATGGTTTTCTACTTTGTTTTCACCACTCAGCAATCTATTATGAATGCCTTTTAGAGTTAATAAAACATAAACAAGTACAAAAGTATATAAAATATATTTTAAAAACCTGTGTAAAAATATATAAAGCATACAATGTGTTAATAAAATATAAGTCAATAAAATTTTGTTTAATGACTATATAGGCCCTTACTAACCAAACCTCTACTCTTGAGCATTTCGTCTACCTCTTTGTTAAAATAAGCAAAACTAAGTATACATGGCACCCCACCCCAGTACTTTTGCCTGGAAAATCCCATGGATGGAGGAGCCTGGTAGGCTGAAGTCCATGGGGTCGCTAAGAGTCAGACATGACTGAGCGACTTCACTTTCACTTTTCACTTTCATGCACTGGAGAAGGAAATGGCAACCCACTCCAGTGTTCTTGCCTGGAGAATCCCAGGGACGGGGGAGCCTGGTGGGCTGCCGTCTATGGGGTCGCACAGAGTCGGACACGACTGAAGCGACTTAGCAGTAGCAGCAGCAAGTATACATCTTGGACTCATGCCAATGGACAGATTTCATTTTTGTTAATTCATTTCATAATTTCATTAAGATACTTACATATGTGAAATATCTGGAGAAATGATTATATGTTCTTTAAGGATTTAGAATCATATTATCAAGTTCCCCTCCAAAAATAAGAGCCAGTTACTACCCAGTTATTACTCTAAAGGGCTCTAGTTTTTTTTAGTTAAGAATGATGTTTTGAAATTAATATCTGGGCATTAGGTCTACGAGTTGCTATTGAAGTGAAACTGAACCCAGGTCATTCTCAGTGAACAGGGCACATACACACTTACATTGATATTTCTGTGCATATATGGAAAACCATTGTTCATGCTGAAACCTCCAATTCTAATTCATTGCCACAGCATGGTGTTCTAATTTTCTTTCTTTCCACATTTGTAACTCTTTAACAGCAGGACATCTGGTGTCTTCTCTCTGTGTGATTACTTAATCACTACACTTGAACTTCATCCTTCCTTAACAAGCTGCCCTCTACGTAGGCAGTTAGCACTTCCCCATCCAGTGGTTTTATGACTGAAATATCTGTGAAGGGGAAGGAATGAAAGGGAAAGGGTACAAAGAAAATATTAGGGCCATATTTTTTCTGTTTAAAAACTTTTGTTCATGATTCTATTTATAAAAATAAATATTTAGAATCATTTCAGGCTACTGAAAAATTGCAAAGATAATACAGAGAGTTCTGGTTTACCTCACATGCTTCTTACCTGTTGTTAAGATCATACATTAGTATATGTGTCACAACTAATGAACTGACATTGATATATTTTAATGAAATAAAGTCCATAAATGATTAACATTTCTAGTAACATTTATAAAGGAAAAAAATGATTATATCCCTGTATCTCCAATATTCTATTTTCACTGCAATCCCCTCCCCCTCCCCCCGAACTTGATTGTTATTTAAATAGAAAACACTAAAATTGCTGGTGTGGTAGGAATTCCTAGGAGATCATCCTCCTTATAGATTTTCTGGGGTTTTGCTGCAGCAAACTATTATCTGTAGCTCAGAGTGCTTTTTTTTTTTTTTGCTGGTCAGATAATCTTATGAGGTAAGGTCAGCAAAGTACCTGGCATAGGGCCCCAGGTCACTTTATTTATCAGGCACCAGAACATAGCATTATGGGGCTACAGGTTTTTCAGTGGTCTGCAAAAAATAGGCTTGAAACCAAGAAAGAAAATTCTCTGGAGATTATGATAAAAAGTCAAAATCTAAATGAATACATGTTTTATTAAATGTCTATGAAGCATAACATTATTGTCAACTTCATGAGTTGTTAAATTTAGTGTTCATAAAAATGTCATATTTGAAAATAATCTATAGACTAGATTTTCTACAAAATGATTGCTGAGAAATCAGAGCTTATCCTAATTAAATGAGAGACTTGTAGCCAATAATTTCAAAAGCAAAATGATAATAATAATTATGTCTTTTTTTCCCAGCTAAAATTATTTTAATTTGGGACAGGAATGAATTTTATTGTGCTTGTTAGCTTGTTAGAATATCTGTGACAATCATAAAAATGTCCCACCTAGTAAATAGTGAGTCACCAGCGAATGTTATTTTTCTTTCCTGATTTTTCTCTCTTTGAATGAATAATTTATACCATAGGGAATAATGACTTGATAATGTATAAAATACATTCACTGGCAAATTTCAACAGATCTGGTGATTTTAATTCATTTTGATCAGATCAGTCGCTCAGTCGTGTCTCACTCTTTGTGACCCCATGAACTGCAGCTCGCCAGGCCTCCCTGTCCATCACCAACTCCTGGAGGTCACTCAGACTCACATCCATCGAGTCAGTGATGCCATCCAGCCATCTCATCCTCTGTCGTCCCCTTGTCCTCCTGCCCCCAATCCCTCCCAGCATCAGACTCTTCTCCAATGAGTCAATTCTTCGCATGAGGTGGCCAAAATACTGGAGTTTGAGCTTTAGCATCATTCCTTCCAAAGAAATCCCAGGGCTGCTCTCCTTCAGAATGGACTGGTTGGATCTCCTTGCAGTTCAAGGGACTCTCAAGAGTCTTCTCCAACACCATAGTTCAAAAGCATCAATTCTTCGGCGCTCAGAATATAGTAAATATAGGATACAGTGAGAAGAAACCCAGACTTGTAGGCTGAAGCTTTTGCTGACTTACTTGCTCTGTCACTTATTTGCTCCTAAATACCCATCTGGTTTCCACTGCATCATCTGAAAATGGAGATATTAATTGTACCTGTGTATCTACTTGGAAGTAATGCTTGTGAAATTGCTTACTGTGAACAGTCAGGTAAGCAATTTACCTGACTTACTTGACTATCAAAATGTTAAATGAAATTACTGATCATAATTCTTATTTCTGGTCCCACTATGCTGTTGATTTAGATATATGTTAGAGATGATAAAGTTGCCATAATCAGAGTATTTTAGGCTCTTCCCATAGTTTTAAGTGACAGTTTTTACAAAGTACAGAGCTCATAAGTAAACAGCAGCAGAAAATATTAGAGTGCTTGGCTATATTCTCTCCACTCACTATTGTAATTCCCAATGAAAGTGCATCTCCACCTTCTCTGTCTTCTTGATTTATTCTTGGTTCCAGTGAAGAGTGTGTTGCCTGAGGCATTTTGGGACCATCACCCAGTGATAAGTTTCATCAACTGTATTAGATGATAAGCACTCATTTAGAATGCTTTCTCCATGCTGATTTGTCCCAGAGATGACAATAGTTCTATGGCTTTAGCCTTTCTCATAGGTTTTAGAAATCTATAAAGATGGGAAATATCTATTAAATTTTCCTCTATGAACAATTATATGAAGAACCTGAATTTTTAGATAGTGAGTCATTATAAAAACCTATAAACTTAAAAAGGCCTACTCACTAATACGTTTACCAAATTAGTTCTAAAAGACAAAACAAAGATATAGTTCTCTTGTTTAATTGACAGACTGGCATTTATTGAATATTTCATTCCTCAAAATGATGGATCCTTATGCCTTGGCAAGCTCAAGAAACTGATCCAAGTTTTGCTCAGGAAGTATAGTTGGTCATGTTAAGCTTTTTAAAGGTAACTTTTGAAGATCCTCTAATAATTTTTCATCACTTTTCTGAACTTAGTCTCATTTTAAGTCGTAATGAAAGCTCTATCCCAAATGTTGTATGGAAGGACAAGTAATAGCTCCTTTTTCCTATTTCCTTTAATGGAACAGCCATGACCTTTTCTTTTAGTTCCAAGCTAGTTTAAGAACTCTAAGGTGGGCATATAGATTCTTAATTGGTGATATCTTTTGCAGGATAGATACTTTATTATAGACTTGCTGTCTAGGCTTATCATAGCTTTTCTCCCAAGAAAAGCTATGACAAACTTGCTCCTTGAAAGAAAAGCTGTGAAATACCTAGACAGTGTTTTTAAAAGCAGAGACATCACTCTACTGGCAAAGGTCTGTATAGTCAAAGCTATACAGTAGTCATGTATGGATGTGAGAGTTGGACCATAAAGAATGCTGAATGCTCTAAAGAATTGAGGCTTTTGAATTGTGGCATTGGAGAAGACTCTTGAGAGTCCCTTGGATTGCAAGGAGATCAAACCAGTCCAGCCTAAAACCTTGAATATTCATTGGAAGGACTCAAGAGCTAAAGAGCCTCTTGACAAAAGTGAAAGAGGACAGTGAAAAAGCTAGTTTAAAACTCAACATTCAAAAAACTAAGATCATGGCATCTGGTCCCATCACTTCTTGGCAGACAGTTGGGGAAACAGTGACAGATTTTATTTTCTTGGGCTCCAAAATCACTGAAGATGGGGACTGTAGCCATGAAATTAAAAGATACTCCTTGGAAAGAAAGCTATGACAAACCTACACAGTGTGTTAAAAAGCAAAGACTTCACTGAGCCAACAAAGGTCCATATAGTTCAAGTTATGATTTTTCCAGTAGTCATAAATGGATGTAAGAATTGGACCATAAAGAAGGCTGAGTACCATAGAATTGATGCTTCTGAACTGTGGTGCTGGAGAGGACTTTTGAGAGTCCCTTAGACTGCATGGAAATCAAACCAGTCAATCCTAGAGGAACTCAATCCTGAGTATTCATTGGAAGAACTGAGGCTGAAGGTGAAACTCCAATACTTTGACCACCTGATGTAAAGAGCTTACTCATTGGAAAGACCCTAATGCTGGGAAATATTAAGGGCAGGAGGAGAAGGGGGTGGCAGAGGATGAGATGGTTGGACAGCATCACCAACTCCATGGACAGGAGTTTGAGCAAACTCTGGGAGATAGTAAAGGACAGGGTAGCCTGGCGTGCTGCAGTCCATGGGGTTGCAAAGAGTTGGTCATGGCTTAGTGACTGAACAACAACAACGTAGTTTAGTATATAATATATGCTTGACAGATATATTTAAGAAATTGAATGTTTGAAAAGCAAACAAAATACATGATTTTTTTAGTGATGTGTGTGTAGTGTTCCATTTTTGGAAAACTAAAAATTAGCATTATTTTGTTAAATACCATCCCTGCAGGCATTCCAGTGGGTAGGTGTGAACCTTTGCAGAACAAGGGGAAGCAGCAGCAGAATGGAATCCTGCCAGCTCCCTCCTAGAAATCATAGACATCAATCTGTGAACCTCCTTCACATGTCTCCTGCTTCTGTCTGATCTCTTCCATATAGCCTTGATCTGAATGTTGAGTGGCCTTCAGCCTTTAAATCTAGAGTGTATGCTCACAGTGTTCTGGAGCATGGCTAAGACAGAAGGAAGTAGGGAGATAGTCCACACTTGTTCACAGACCCCAGGGTGAGGAGACTCGCCAGCTGCCTTCCACAGGTGCTTCCTCTTCTTATTGCCACTCTCATAGCCTAGAGTAGAATTCGGACTGAGGAGTCAGGATTTGGAAGGAAAGGGGAGATTCAGTGGGGTAAGGGGTAATTTTAGTTGTGCATGATAAAATGAATTAACTGATAACTTAAGGTGTCCTCTAGTGCTAGGAATCTGCATAAGATCCCTCAGTATGGAAGAGAGGGATGGGATAGAGAAGCCTGTACTGTCCTGTGGTGAACATGGTCAGAAAGCATTTGGATTGCTTGGCTTGGCTGATGCTGCTACACATAATAGTCTACAAATGCCACAGTCACATCATGAAGGCTGACCTCGCTTCCCTTTCCAAATCTCCATGGGTTTCTCTAAATCACTCACAATCACTTCTAGTGGGAAATTCTGAATTTGGCCTATGAAAGGTGGTTTAGGGCATGGATTTATAATACACAAAAGTATCTCTTGTGTAAATGTCATGAACCACCTTTGTGATGTGAGTTTACAAAGAAACTACAATAAAACCATAATCCCCTGGTCATGATAAATGCCTAGCCAAGTCAAAATGTCCAGGTCCAAGGGGCATAGCTAATGCTCATAGTGATCCCAAGACTGCAATTTGTATTTGTTGAAATCTTGCTTCAAATGAAATAATTACTTTTTAAAAGATGACCACATAAAAAGAATTTGTAATTTTACCCAATATTCTCAGTTGTTTTCTGTGTTTTTAACAACCATGAATGGTATTCATAACCCCTCAACATTTTCAACACAGATTTAGTTTAAATTTTGAAATATGTGTCTTGTATATGAACCTGGGAATGAGGAAGATAGTAGTGACAAAGCAGTAATAGCAAGGATAGTGAAGGAGTAGCATTTTCAAATTTACAATGACAATTACTTAGTAGTGACTCATATCTTTATACAATATCCTTTAGTTGCATGAAAGGTTATCAGGTACTGGCAGAAATAAAAAATTACAGCCTCATCACCAGTGAGGGAAGATGAAGTTGTTATAACACATGTAACATAATCCATCCTATTACACATACACAGCTTTGAGATCACAGGTCTATTCCTATTTTTATTCTGCCACAATTTATACTGTTTGTGCTTTATTTGAGGCTCTTTACTACATCATGAGAAGGAATACTGGATCATCATTGGTTTTTGAAAACATTCTTTTACGATAATCCAATAGTTTGCTATAGATGGAAAATCTAAAATTTTCTCTGTGGTGTGATGATAATATGAACTGGCCAATATTTAGATATTGATAGAGATCCAAAACCAGCTGCAGTGTTATTTGGAAAAATTACATGAGTATAACACCAACTGGTAATATTATATTTATTCATTTTGTTTTATCATAATGTTTTACCATTTTGTTCTAATCAGAGTTCTCAAGACAATGGAACTGTGCAGAAAAATTGTTTTGTTATTTTATTATTATGAGTTGAGACTTTTGGTTTTGTTGTTTTTATTTTTCTGAAACAGATTTTATGGATTCTTCATTTTTAAATTGAAGTATATTTGATTAATGATGTGTTAGTTTCAGATATACAACAAAGTGATTTAATTATACATATGTATCTATCCTTTTTCAAATTCTTTTCCCATTTGGGTTATAATAGTCTTGAGCAGAGTTCCCTGTGTTAAATTGTAGGTCCTTGTTGGTTATCTATTTTAAATAGAGCAGTGTATACATGTCAGTTTTAAAATCACATTCAAGTTGAGACTTTTGAAATATCTCCAGTTTTATGAAATTTTTATACAAAAGTGAAATACGAAAACCAAGCTTTATTTTTATGGGAACAATAACAACAACAAAAGGACACTAAACACTTATCAGACAGCCTTGTGATTGTCTATCCACAAATAATCCTGGTTTGTTTGGTCATTTTTTCTGATTCAAGTTCATTAACATCATTGACACCCCTGTTTATAGTTTTCACTAAATGCAGCCCACAGGCCAGCTGGTAATGAGGGGAAGCTGTTTTCTCCTAGAATGTTTAATTAGCTCTTTCAGCCTGGGAAAGTATGGGCAAAAAGACAGTGAGCTTTAGTGTAAGAACAGTTGAACAAAGTTCTATTTAGTCTGATGCTTTTCCTCAATTGTAAAATTGATCCTCTTAATCAGTATTGTAGAGAGAAAAAGAGATAATCCCACAGAGAAGCAGGGTGGAAAATGATAAAAATTCAATGAGGCTTGACAGGAGCGCCACAATTTTGAAGTAATATAATTTACAAGAATAACTCTGTTCATGACTACTTTTAAGTACAAATAAAATAAGAAAACACAATATGAATGATTTTCCATTTTGATTTAGCCTCATTCTTGGTTCCATTATCTTAAGTAATCTAGGACCCTCTAATCAAGCATTCACTTGGTAGAAAGATGAACTTATAAAAGTTCAGTAATAACATAGTATATGTACACAGAGGGCTGGCACTCAGAATGAAAACCTCAAAGGCCATCTCCATGATGGCTGCTACACAGTTACAGCCCACCTGGGCCAGTGGTACTCCTAGCAGTGTAAGCATTCAAAGTCTGTCCATACTGGAGGTTCATAGATATGCTGGCATGTTTGGCAAATTCAGTATCTCCTGACTAATGCCACAATGATGGGACAAAGAAGTTTCTAAGAGTGAAAGGTCACCATGAGGATGTTAGGAGTTGGCAGGGGGCATAAGACTTAGGGTCATGGAAGGCCTAAGTGGTGAGTGTGCAAGTAGGGAGGAGAGTGATCAGGAATGGTATCAATTCCTGGTACAGTGAGATGAATACACTTGGCCACAGCCCTTCTTAGTCCCCAGACAACATGTTGTTGTTCAGTGGCTAAACTGTGTCTGACTCTTTGTGATCCCATGGACTGCAGTACACCAGGCTACCCTGTCCTTAACTATCTCCTAAATGTTGCTCAAACTCATGTCCATTGAGTCGGTGATGCCATCCAACCACATCATTCTCTGTTCGCCCACTTATCCTCCGGCCCTCAGTCTTTCCCAACATTAGCGTTTTTTTCCCTCACTGAATCGGCTCTTTGCATCAGGTAGCCAAAGTATTGGAGCTTCAGTATCAGTCCCTCCAATGAATATTCAAGGGAAACTTCTGGCAAACTGTCAAGTGCTAGGTGGACAGGATAGCGTCTGCTATTTGGGCGGATACATTTGCTAATGGCTGGACACTAGAAGAGGAGGATGTTTCTTTACTGGTTTGAGATAAACATGAGGTGAAAAGATCTGGAAACCAGAAAACTACTGATAAAGGCATTAAGTTCCCAGGGACAGCAGAAGCCAAATGTTCCCATAGTGGTAACACCAGAAAGAATGGCCAGCAGCCTCAATGCCCAGAAGGGAAAGGGGAGTGAGACAGCTGCAGCCAAGGGACCTCTGTCCTGATTCTGACTCTGGGATTTGGTTTACATGTGATCAGCTTCTCCCCATCCCCATGATTCTGAGAGAATTTGAACAAAGAAAGCAGCTTGAGTATCTGGTAAATGAAGACTTCCAATTCAGTAGAAGACTATGGGTAGGGACCTAAATTTGTTGAGCACTTTCAAATTAGAGTTGTTTAAACACCACTCCTGATATGTTCCTGGTCCCTTGCTGAGTCTTTTGCTGAATCCTTTGCAATCTCCTATAAACCTGATGCTGAGTTTAGCCCCTTTTGCATTATTATTGGCTTTCTGGCTCTGTTCTTAATTTTTAAATTACATCTGACACATCCCAGAGCCTGCAACACTATCCCAGAATTCAAGTTAAATTTGTCCTGTCATTTCAGTGGGTGGGTTTGCCAAAATAATATGAGCCAGAGTTTTACAATCAGCGGTAATGATTAACTGGGTCTATGAAGGAAACTTAGGGCAAATGGCTAGTAGATGATAATGCTTCTTAGTGAAGAAGGCAAGATTCATCAACTAAAGCTCTATAACTGAAGGAAAATTCAATAATCAAGATTTTGACAATGGCCTTGATAAATCCCAGGCCTATAAGAGAATGAATGAAAAATTAGTTTTTCTGGTACCCTTTTGTCTTCATCTAGTTCTGTATTCAAAGGGTCACCATTTTAAAAAGACAGAAGGATGGCTTTGGGAGAGTAGGAAGAACTGAGTAGAATCCTGTGAGGAATGATCCTGGGTAGAAGCAAAGATATTGATTTTATTATTGAGAATCACATTTCACAAAATGTCAGGTACTTTGTGAGCATAGTTAACAAGCATTGTCATTGGTGATAGTTTTAATACCACTGTTTATGTGCTATGGAATCTCTCTCAATCATCAACAAAGGAAGAGAAGATTGCGTGAGGAAGAAATGACTTATTTATGGAATCCAAAGACTACAAGCTGCTAGCCTCTGAGCATCTGGTGTGTGGAAGACCGGAGGTACCAAGATACTGTTGAGAACCCAGGGGCACTCTCAGATTATAGCCCAGCTTGTATCCCTGAATTCTCCACTCTTGTGATGGTCTGCAGAAAACTGGTCTCCATACAGTGGTAAAGTCAAGCGATATATTCTATTATATCCCAGGAAACCTGGCCTATAACCCTGACTTATTCCCTTGGCTAGTACAAAACCCAAGTAAGTCACTCTTTTCCTTCGGCCCTCAGTTTCCTCATCTTTTTAAAAAGAATTTGCATCTTGCTTATTTCTCATATTTCTTCCAGTATTGGATCTTTCACTTTATCTTTTGAGAAAATATTGCTCAGTACCATTCTGCACCGATCTGATGATTCTTTACACTCATCTCACACGCTAGCAAAGTAATGCTCAAAATTCTCCAAGCCAGGCTTCAACAGTATGCGAACCATGAACTTCCAGAAGTTCATGCTTGATTTGGAAAAGGCAGAGGAACCAGACAGCAAATTGCCAATATCTGTTGGATCATCAAAAAAGCAAGAGAGTTCCAGGAAAATATCTACTTCTGCTTTATTGACTACACTAAAGCCTTTGACTGTGCAGATCACAATGAATTGTGGAAAATTCTTAAAGAGATGGGAATACCAGACCACCTGACCTGCCTCCTGAGAAATCTGTATGCAGGTCAGGAAGCAACAGTTAGAACTGGACATGGAACAACAGACTGGTTCCAAATAGGGAAAGGAGTATGTCAAGGCTATATATTGTCACCCTACTTATTTAACTTCTATGCAGAGTACATCAGTGAAATGCTAGACTGGATGAAGCACAAGCTGGAATCAAGATTGCTGGGAGAGATATCAATAACCTCAGATATGCAGATGATACCACCCTTATGGCAGAAAGCAAAGAAGAACTAAAGAAGAACTTCTTGATGAAGGTGAAAGAGGAGAGTGAAAAAGCTGGCTTAAAACTCATCATTCAGAAAATAAGAGTATGGCATCTGGTCCCAACACTCCATGTCAAATAGATGGGGAAACAGTGAGAGACTTTATTTTGGGGGCTCCAAAATCACTGCAGATGGTGACTGCATGAAGTTAAAAGATGCTGCCTCCTTGGAAGAAAAGTTATGACCAACCTAGACAGCATATTAAAAAATAAATAGAGACATTACTTTGCCAACGAAGTTCCATTTAGTCAAAGTTTTTCCAGTAGTCATGTATGGATGTGAGAGTTGGACTATAAAGAAAGCTGAGTGCCGAAGAACTGATGCTTTTGAACTGTGGTGTTGGAGCAAACTCTTGAGAGTCCCTGGACAGCAAGGAGATCCAACCAGTCCATCCTAAAGGAAATCAATCCTGAATATTCACTGGAAGGACTCATGCTGAAGCTGAAACTCCAATACTTTGGCCACTTGATGCGAAGAACTGACTCATTTGAAAAGACCCTGATGCTGGGAGAGATTGTTGACAGGAGGAGAATGGGACGACAGACGATGAGATGGTTGGATGGCATCACTGACTCCATGGACATGAGTTTATGTAAACTCTGGGAGTTGATGATGGACAGGGAGGCCTGGTGTGCTGCAGTCCATGGGGTTGCAAAAAGTTGGACATGACTGAGAGACTGAACTGAGGTGAACTGATGATTCTTTTGTCTTAGGCCCTTCCTGTGTCTCAACCAAGGTCCATTAAGTTCTGTTTGACTCATCTTTCTCTTTGAATCAATAATGGTCTGGTCCATTCCTGCCTCTTTTAAGACAGGGCAATATAAAATAAGAAGCACTTTCTTTATATGTGTATGTCCTTTTTGAGAATTTAATTTTGAACTACAAAGTCAGCAAATATTTTGTTGAGAACGATCAGCTTATTATTATTTTTTTTAATATATCAGGAAATGTTCTCATAACAGATGATTGAAAATTCCTGCAAGCCTGTGTGCTAAGTCACTTTAGTCATGTCTGACTCTTGGGGACCAGTCTCTTCTTTCCATGGGATTCTCCAGGCAAGAATACTGGAGCAGGTTGCCATTTCCTACTCTGGTGTATCTTCCTGACCCAGGGATCAAACTCACAGTTTAATGACTATTCACTTTGTTATCATAAGTGAACTATGTGAAAAAATACTTAAAAATGAATGATACGATAGTGTCAGAAAACACTGTAATCTAGGTGCTCACACTTAAATCCAATGAGTTTAATACTCCTATTTCTTTTATTTTCTACAACTGATTTTATGTTTTTGATTAAAGGAGCTATTTTGAAACATTTCAAAACCTTTTAATTCATACAATACCCTTCAATATCGGTAACAAATTTTGATTTGGCACATTGTTTCTAAGCAATTCACTTAACCTCACTGAACCTCCTCTTTCTCATGTGTAAATTGGAGAGGTTGAAATAGCTAATCTCAAAGGTGCCTTCCAGTTTGCAAATGTTATAATTTGATGTTGTTTCTCATTTATTGTACACAGTGAGAAAAACTATTTTAGCAGCCAGGCACAATAGGAAAACTAATGATTATGGCTTCAACAGTGGTCTAATTAGGGTGTTTAGATATAAATTCAACTTATGCTAAGGTCTTTCTCATGAGACTTGCTTGAATGGTGGTTTTAAGAGATATTACTAGGCTTGGGTGAATTCCAAAGTATCTTTATTTCATGGCTCCAATATTTTGCCTTACAATAAAGTCATACTGTGGTTGTTCAGTCACTTAGTAGTGTCCTACTTGTTGCGCCTCCATTGACTACAGCATGCCAGGCTTCCCTGTCCTTCACCATCTCCTGGAGCTTGCTCAAACTCATGTCCATTGAGTCCGTGATGCCAGCCAACCATCTCATCCTCTGTCGTCCCCTTCTCCTGCCTTCAATCTCTTCCAGTGTCTTTTCCAATGAGTCAGTTCTTTGCATCAGGTGGCCAAAATATTGGAGCTTCAGCTTCAGCATCATTCCTTCCAATGAATATTCAGGATTGATTTCCTTTAGGATGGACTGGTTGGATCTCCTTGCAGTCCAAGAGACTCTCAAGAGTCATCTCCAACACCAGAGTTCAAAAGCATCAATTCTTCGACACTCAGCTTTCTTTATAGTCCAACTCTCACATCCATACATGACTACTGAAAAAACCATGGCTTTGACTATATGACCTTTGTTGACAAAAGTGATGTCTCTGCTTTTTAATATGCTGTCTAGGTTGATCATAGCTCTTCTTCCAAGGAGCAAGTGTCTTTTAATTTCATGGCTGCAGTCACCATCTGCAGTGATTTTGGACCCTAAGAAAATAAAGTCTGTCACTGTTTCCCCATCTATTTGCCATGAAGTGATGGGACCAGATGCCATGATCTTTGTTTTTTGAATGTTGAGTTTTAAGCCAGCTTTTTCACTCTCCTCTTTCACCTTCATCAAGAGGATCTTTAGTTTCTCTTTGCTTTCTGCCTTAAGGGTGGTGTCACTTACTGTTAAAAGGTTATGGTGTAAAAACATTCTGATAATGGGGAATTTTTTTTTAAGGAGGATTCTAAGTATGTTTTCCATAGGATTACATAATTTCCGAGACAGAAGGGATACTGGAAATTTTATGTAGACTTAACTTGTGTATGATTCCCTGGTGGCTCAGATGGTAAAGAGTCTGCCTGCAACACAGGAGACCTGGATTCGACCCTTGGATCGCATAGATCCCCTGGAGAACAGAATGGCAACCCACTCCAGTATTGTTGACTGGAGAATCCCATGGACAGAGGGCTACAGTCCATGAAGTCACAAAGAGTTGGACTAAAGCTTTCACTTTCAACTTGTATAGGAACAATGCTAAAAACAATGCAGTAAATATATGGACCTTATTCATTGATTGGAAAATTTTGTATAGGTAACACACAGTTCTTTTAAATAACCTTTAGAATCAGGGCAACTTTAAGAATTTTTATACATATTAAAATATAGTTTATAAAGAAAGGATGTTGGTATAAAATTTAAAATTCTACTATGTATTATAAAACATTCAGCTTATAAATATTTGTGGCTTATGTTGCTTGTGCAAGTGTATGTGTGTGTTTATTTTTAAACTAACAATCATTTGGGCAAATATATAAAAGGACTTGCCTTTGTTCTGATCTGTCTCCCAGAGTTGCGTTTTCAGTTTTTCCTTTCATCTCAGCACTAGGTCCACTTTTTAACTTCTTACTTAGTATCTAAACTTTACTATCTCATTTTGCCCATCTTCCTCTTCATGTGCCTTCTTAAAGAAGAAGATGCCTCATCTCAGTAAACACAGTGCACCTTGTCTTGTATGTCAAAAATCTGGGGACCGTTCTTCCAATGAATTACTAACAAATAATTACATAATTACTAAGTCCTATTAATTTGACCTTCTAAGAATCTCTTGAACACAACCTATTCTTTCTATCTCTGCTGCCAACAAATTTAAACTAAATTTGTTGATCCATGGGATTGCAAGTTGGACATGACTGTGTGACTGAACAACAACATCTAACTTACTTTGATGTTCTGTGTCCAAAAACTGCTTCAGAGAAAACCCATTATACTTCACTCAACTTGACGAGCTTTTAAAAAAAGTAACTTTTCATCTCTGTTATGGATTACTGATCTCTTTCGTATGCACAGGTATAATAGCCTCCTAATCATTTCTCCAGTATACTTTCCCAAGTTCTTTTTTTTTTATTGTTGTATTGATAAACACTTGAAACACAAATACCATAATACGTTTCCTTCACACAATAATAAATTAGTTTGAAGAATAGGAGTTTTCTGTAATAAAATCATTGAAAAAAATGGATAACAGTTCTGCCAGCTTTTCAAAAACACATACACACACAAAGTGAGATTGTTTTGAAGAGGATCCGGTATTCATTTTGGCAATTTCCTGAAATCAGAAGAACTTATTTTTTCTCTAGCTTTGTTGTTGTTGTTCAGTCATTAAATTGTGTCTGACTCTTTCAGACTTCAGAGACTGCAGCACACCAGGCTTACCTGTCCATCACTCTCTCCCAGAGTTTACTCAAACTCATGTCCGTTGAGTTGGTGATGTGGTCAGTGAGTTTCCTGAGATCATCAAAGACAGTGAAAATGAAAGTGTTAGTTGCTCAATTGCATCTGACTCTCTGCAGGCCTGTGACTGTGGCCCAATAGGCTCCTCTATCCATGGAATTCTCCAGGCAAGAATAATGTAGTGGGTTGCCATTCCCTTCTCCAGGGGATCTTCCGGACCCAGGGACTGAACCTGCGTCTCCTGCATTGCAAGCAGATTTTTTACCATCTGAGCCACCAGGGAAGTGCTGCCCCAGGTCAGATTCTCTAACATTAAGTACCCTGTAGTCGTAGGAGTGCCTTGTGTTCTCCTTACTGCTCCACCAAATACTTTTATCCTTGCTCAGTTACTGAACTGTTTGTTATGAGCATAGACAGAGGAGGAAGTAGATTGTTTCGCTGGGCTTTTTCATTATCCTTTATCTGTTATCACATATCTATTGTGGAGATTAGCTGTCTTTTTTTTTTTTTTTTTTTTTAATGATCTTTGAGGTCACTGTGAGAGCTCTGACCAGATCATAGTGCTGAATCCATTCTACCAAAGCAACATGGACCCAAGGTCTGTTCTCTAATTAAATATCAATCATTGTTTCAGGAGTGCCTCCTTGGTGAGATGTGTCTTCTGGTGGTAATGAATCTTAAAGCTCAAAGAAGACAGTTAAAGGAGTAACCAGTGACCCTTCATGGTCCTCTTAAAGGGAAAGTGGCTAACTCATTTTAACCACCAGTTAAAACCATTTTCCCATCAGGATTTAAGGTTAAACTTCACAATTGATAATTTAAATAATTTCCCATACTGAGAGCCAAGAAAGTTTCATATAACAAAATGATGTAATGTCCCATAGTATGTTTTAACTAACAAAAAGAGAAAGTTGGTAAAGTTTTATTTTAATAGCTTATGTGACTTTTATTCATGAGTTTCCTGAACCTCTTGTAGCCTGGAAGGAAATCATGATTTGTTTGTTAAAATGTTGAAGAGTTAAAGCATTCATTGTTTTATATAAAATTCTCTTTGAGATGAAAATAAGGTCATGTTATTTGTTTAATCATAAGTTGTGCTATATATTTTACTCTGAATATATGCTGTTTCACCAATTTTAATAGTGTCATCAATTATGTTGTTGCTTATAATCATCTTGAATATCCATGAATCTTTTAATTTTTTTGTTCACATATTAAAGGCATTTCTGAACCATATATTTTAGTGGTTTGGAGAAAGTTAAGCTACTGTTCATCACAGATTTATGATTCTGTAATCTCTCATTGGGCTCACTGACATTTTGGCACAGTGCTTCACTGGCATGATTTGCTTAATGAGTGTGCTCTAATGGGTCTAAGAGGAAAATAAAAAATACTGCAGATACTTCTGGAGAATTTCTTACAAACCAGCTCATGCTTGATTATTAAAAAGGAATTAGACTGAAGCTTGTATTGCCAAAGGGCATTAGGGAACAAAAATTATGTAATTAAAGTGTTTATGTTGATCAAATTAACCAGAGCACAGAGTAATCTGTAATAAGAATGAAGAGTTATATTTTTAAAAATCTTGTCAAGTTGAATGATGTATGGCAGGTTTTATCTGAAGAAGTGCTTTAGACATACAACAGCAAAGTCAGTTATATGTTATTTTATATGTAAATGTAATTTCCTTCTGAAAATTCTAAAAGCAACTGGATGCTCTGATTTTTATGGAAATAATGTGTCAGAGGTTTATTATAGATTGCAGAATATAGTCTAAAATATAGATTGTATATTTGTAGAAAAATAAGGAAAAAAATATGCAAAGGCCATTCCCAGCTTGCTTACTTCTCAGGCAGGTAAAGATATAGCCACAGCATTTAGTGGATTTTTTTCCTATCATTTTAATTACAATTTTTCCACACTACAAACATGTTCAAGTTAGAAATTTTAGAAAATATATACGTACCCATCCATGTACATACACACACAAAAATATAAATCATTTAAAACTCTACCTCTTAAAGATAAAATAATTTTTTATTCTATCTTTTTGCTTTGTTTGAAGTATCTGTTGTACATGAAACAACAGACTGGTTCCAAATCAGGAAAGAAGTACATCAAGGCTGTATATTGTTACCCTGCTTATTTAACTTATATGCAGAGTACATTATATGAAATACCAGGCTGGATGAAGCACAAGCTGGAATCAACATTGGTGGGAGAAATATAAGTAACCTCAGATATACAGATATTATGCATACCCTTATGGCAGAAACTGAAGAAATGAAGAGCCTCTTGATAAAAGTGAACCAGAAGAGTGAAAAAGCTGGCTTAAAACTCAACATTCAGAACACTAACATCATGGCATCCAGTCCCCTCAGTTCAGTTCAGTCCAGTCACTCAGTTGTGTCTGACTCTTTGTGACCCTATGGACTGCGGCACACCAGGCCTCCCTGTCCATCACCAGCTCCCGGAGTTATTCAAACTCATGTCCATTGAGTCGGTGATGCCACCCAACCATCTCATCCTCTGTCATCCCCTTCTACCACCTTCAATCATTCCCAGCACCAGAATCTTTTCAAATGAGTCAGTTCTTCGCATCAGGTGGCCAAAAGTATGGGAATTTCAGCTTCAACATCAGTCTTTCCAGTGAATATTCAGGACTGATTTCCTTTAGGATGGATTGGCTGGATCTCCTTGCAGTCCAAGAAACTCAAGTCTTCTCCAACACCATGGTTTAAAAGCATCAATTTTTTGGCACTCAGTTTTCTTTATAGTCCAACTTTCACATCCATACATGACTACTGGAAAAAACAACTTTGACTAGATGGACCTTTGTTGGCAAAGTAATGTCTCTGCTTTTTAATATGCTGTTTAGTTTGATCATAACTTTTCTTCCAAGCAGCAAGCATCTTTTAATTTCATGGCTGCAGTCAAAATCTGCAGTGCTTTTGGAGCCCCAAAATATAAAGACTGTCACTGTTTCCACTGTTTCCCCATCTATTTGACATGGAGTGATGGGATCAGATGCCATGATCTTAGTTTTCTGAATGTTGAGTTTTAAGCCAACTTTTTAACTCTCCTCTTTCACTTTCATCAATAGGCTCTTTAGTTCTTCTTTGCTTTCTGCCGTAAGTATGGTGTCATCTGCATATCTGAGGTTACTGATATTTTTTCCAGCATTCTTGATTCCAGCTTGTGCTTCATCCAGCACAGTGTTTCTCATGATGTACTCTGCATAGAAGTTAAATAAGCATGGTGACAATATATAGCCTTGACGTACTCCTTTCCCGATTTGGAACCAGTCTGTTCCATGTTCAGTTCTAACTGTTGCTTCTTGATCTACATACAGATTTCTCAAGAGGTAGGTCAAGTGGTCTGGTATTCCTATCTCTTTAAGAATTTTCTACAGTTTTTTTTGATCCACATAGTCAAAGGCTTTGGCATAGTCAATAAAGCAGAAGTAGATGTTTTTCTGGAACTCTATAGCTTTTTCGATGATCCAAGAGACATTGGCAATTTGATCTCTGGTTCCTTTTCCTTTTCTAAATCCAGCTTGAACATCTGGAAGTTCTCAGTTCATGTATTGTTGAAGCCTGACTTGGAGAATTTTAACCATTACTTTACTAGCATGTGAGATGAGGGCAATTGTGTGCTAGTTTGAACATTTTTCAGCATTGCCTTTCTTTAGAATTTGAATGAAAACTGACCTTTCCCAGTTCTGTGGCCACTGCTGAATTTGCCAAATTTGCTTGCATATTGAGTACAGCACTTTAATGGCATCAACTTTCAGGATTTGGAATAGCTCAACTGGAGTTCTATCACCTCCACTAGCTTTTTTCATAGTGATGCTTTCTAAGACCCATTTGACTTCGCATTCCAGGATGTCTGGCTCTAGTTGAGTGGTCATACCATTGTGATTGTCTGTGTCAGGAAGATTTTTTTTGTATAGTCTTCTGTGTATTGTTGCCAAGAGCAAGCATCTTTTAATTTTGTGGCTTCAGTCACCATCTGCAGTGATTTTGGAGCCCTCGTCTGTTTGCCATGAAGTGATGGGACTGGGTTCCATGATCTTAGTTTTTTGAATGTTGAGTTTTAAGCCAACTTTTTCACATTCATCTTTCATGTTCATCCAAAAGCTCTTTAGTGCCTCTTTGCTGTTGCCATTAGAATGGTATTATCTGCATATATGAGGTTGTTTATTTCTCCTGGAAATTTTTTTAAATTTAATTTTATTTAATTTTACAATATTGTATTGGTTTTGCCATATATCAAAATGAATCTGCCACAGGTATACATGTGTTCCCCATCCTGAACCCTCCTCCCTCCCCATACCATCCCTCTTTGATTTCAGCTTGTGCTGAGGTCCAGCCCCGGCTGATCCAGGGAGTTCGAAGCAAGGATGGCATGGGTGAGGATCAGGATACAATAGTTTTAATTAGAGATATAAAGAATAATAGAATGAGGATAGTTCAGTAGGAAAATTCAGTGGAGAAAAGAGGCTGAGTAGCTTGGTTTACGTGGGAGACCAATAAAACTTCAAGACAAGAAGTTTGCACCACTTACATAGGCCGGAGGCATCCTTCCGTTCTCCTGAAGGAGAGGAGACACTGAAGCCTCCTCGGTCGGATCTTAGAAGCCCAGGCCAAATTAGTAAGCTTGGTGGGTTCCATGCCCCAGATGGAGACTCAGCCAGAATATGAGAGAGAGAGTGACATGGGGAGGCCAGTATTTCAAAAAACTGATCCCAATTCTTTATTTTCCATGGTCTACTTTTATACACCGAGATGTTATACAAAAGTCACGCGGGGTCAGCAGTCCTGACTTTTATTAAAGTCAGGTGCTTCATACAAATGTATACAGAGGTCTTAGGGGTGTTTCATCATCTTCTGGCCAGGGGGCCTGCTGACAATTTATGACCCTCTCCTTGTGACAGTGGTCAGTCAACCAGGACACTTATTTCTCCAGGGGTGATTATTCTTAAAACAGACACCACCCAAATAAAGTTACATTCCTATAGGGTGAGGGTGTAGTGGGTTTTAGTCAAGGAAAGAATTTACTTAGCCTAAGGTCTGATATGATTAATATCAAAGGTTAATACTTATTTCTTCTATATATTCATTAATGTGCGTAAGGGCAGGGGATGTGGAGACTTAGCAGCAAACATTGGCTCAACAAATGAAAAACCCTTCACCAATACAATTTCTAATCAGCCCACTATACTTATACTAATAGTTTTCTAACTTCTCTAAAGAACCTGTTTTTAGAAGGTTAAGTATCTCGTGCCTCTCACGGTTGGGAGGCTGTGAGTAATCATGTGTGGCCAGACAAGCCTGTCAGGCAGGCTAGAGAACCTTCAGAGGAGTTCGTAGGTTAAAACACTCTTGTCACGCCCAGGAATTTTTATTAACTGGAGCTCCAAGTTAACTCCTTCTCTGAAAGAGGTGGTGGTGGACAGCCCCCCGTAAAATCAGAGGTGTAGGTGAGAGCACAAAGTAGTAAAGTAGGCAAACTCTGATTATGGGGGTAGATGCTTGAGGATTTCCAGGGGGACTCATGAGGCTAAATCTCACGTTTGTGTATGTCGAGCCTCCTTCCTTATGACCTTTGCCATGGGTGGAGTACCTTGTGCTGGCCCCCCAAAAGCTTGTGATTCATCTAGCCTGTCATTTTTCATGATGTACTCTGCATAAAAGTTTTCATATGTCTTACCACAAATTTCAAGGGTTATTTAAATCTTAGAGAGTAAACTCTATTTGGTAGCCATGCTTCAAAATTTATTTAAGCCATCAATGATTATTAAATATTTAGATCATATCCAAATTTTTATATTAAAAATAATGCAATTAACATCCTAATGGATTCCTTGTCATGTCCTAAATATAATTTTTAAGGAATAAGGCTGTTTGGTTAAAGTGTAGGCACATTTTTTAATGTTTTTGTCATGTTTTGTTCCTTAATTTTGAGAGCTATTTCCAGTTTAAACTGTTTTCAACAGCATGCATCTTTACCAAAAACTAGAATCAGAGATTTAAAAAAAAAAAAAAATCTTACTTGAAAAGTGCCTCTAATTCTTTGATTAAAAGAGATTCTAAACTTTTCTTCCTCAAATAATTAAATGTTTGTGTTTTTCTTATGATGGAATGCCTATTAATGTTCTTTGCCCCTTTAAAATTGATTGATTTCTACAAGCTGTTCATATGTAAAATGACAAACTTACTATCATATATATTGCCAATTTTCTCTGCTCTAGTTGCGTTTTTTAATTTTGTTTTTGCTCTTTATGTTATATAAATCTTAAAATATTTATAATTATTGTTATCACTCTTTATACACCCAAAGAAATACTCTTTCTAATTAATTTCTTTCTTTTACCCATCAGTATATGTAGAACTTACTGGTTTGCCATGAATATTAGGTAGAACTCTGTTTCTCCAATTAATTTATGAAGTTTGCCATGTGTTCCCTAGAAGGCAATGGTTTTGTATTTCAGGCCAAATTTACACTATTTCTACTCAGAAAATCCATCAGTAAAAATTGTTTTGTATCTTCCCATCCCATAAATACTGAAATTTATCTTACACATTGGCTATAAAGTTATTTAAATTATTAAATCACTAAACATGCACTAATTTAGGATTTCATATGTTTTTCTTCTTCCTTTCACTCTCAATCTGTAATTACAACACAGATCATCTTGGTCTCACAAAAATTCAAGAGAAGTGTTCATACTAAAAATAGTGTTGTAATTTTCTTTATCAGTCATTTTGTTTTAATTGGAGGATAATTGCTTTATACTATTGTGTTGATTTCTGCTGTATAATAGTGGAAGTCTGTCATATGTGTGTGTGTGTGTACATATATATATATATACCCCTCCCTCTTGAGCTTTCCTTCCCCTTCCCATCCCACCCCTGTAGGCTTTCACAGAGCACCAGGCTGGGCTCTGTGTGTTAAAAAGCAGTTTCATACTAGTTATCTGTCTTATACATGGTAGTGTGGGGCTTCCCAGGTGGCACTAGTGGCAAAGAATGCACCTGCCAATGCAGGAGACATAAGGGACTAGGGTTCGATCCCTGGGTCTGGAAGATCCCCTGGAGTAGAACATGCAACCACTCTAGTATTCTTGCCTGGAGAATCCGATAGAGGAGTCTGGTGGGCTACAGTCCATGGGGTTGCAAAGAGTTGCCACCCTTCATGACTTCATGACTTCACTTCATGACTGCAGTGACTCAGCACACGCTAGTGTGTGTTTATCAGTGCTACTTTCTCAACTTATCCTCAGTCAGTTCAAGTGTTATCGACTTCAGTCATTGCTGCTGAAATTTCTTCTAGGCTGAACCCAGCCTAACCTTCCACCTGCTTTTTACCTGTGGGGAAAGCAGAACAAAACAATATGGACAAAAATATTAACCTTCTCCTACCATTTTGTCCCTAGGAACAGATCTCATAGTCAGATTGAAGAAGCAGAGCTGTTCTACATCTGGTCTAGCCATTTATCTTTTCCTTTAATTTTTTTTTTTAATTTTATTGTAGTAAGAGCACTTAACATGAGATCTATAACCGTGTATAGATATGAACTCTGAAGGATTTCAGCTGGACTGTCAGTTTGAAAGTATCTCAGTGTATCTTTTTACTGCTAAACTCAATTTGTATTTGATACTTTTATTTAACATTCTGTGAATTTAGACTCAAGTAATGCAAATTTTCAAATCTAAATTTCCTATCCTCCTTTCAGTGTTTCCTTTCTGCTTTCTTTTGATCAGCTGTCTTCCTCTTCTTAAGAAAACATTTTACTGAAAGTGTAAATTTAATCCTTTTCAAGGATTTCAAGGAAAAAAGAATCACCTCTGTAATTAGAGTTGCTGCTACTGCTACTGCTACTGCTAAGTCGCCTCAGTTGTGTCTGACTCTGTGTGACCCCACAGACAGCAGCCCACCAGGCTCCCCCGTCCCTGGGATTCTCCAAGCAAGAACACTGGAGTGGGTTGCCATTTCCTTCTCCACTGCATGAAAGTGAAAAGTGAGAGTGAAGTCGCTCACTTGTGTCCTATTCTTCACGACCCCATGGACTGCAGCCCACCAGACTCCTCCGTCCATGGGATTTTCCAGGCAAGAGTACTGGAGTGGGGTGCCATTGCCTTCTCCAGTAATTAGAGTTATCCACCTCTTTTTTTTTTTTAAACTTTAGAAGATCTGACAGTGTAATCTTACTTCGTCATGTATAGTCCTTGGGATTTCAAGGCAATTACTTAACCTTTCTGATCCTTTTTTCTTTTTCTTTTTTTAATTAAATTTTATTTTGCTTAACTTTACAATATTGTATTGCTTTTACCATACATCGAGATGGATCCACCACCAGTATACATGTGCTCCCCATCCTGAACCCTCCTCCCTCCTCCCTCCCCATACCATCCCCTATTTTCTTAATCATTAAAATGTATTGAAAACAGCTTATGTTTTAAAGTGGCAGTGAGGATTAACTGAGGTACTTCAGTTAAATTAAAAGAAAAATTAGGTGATTACATGTGCAGGGTATGTTTCTAGGATATTAAAATTAGGAAGGTAGGCACTCAGCCCTTAGGCGATTTTAGACAAAGAATATGGAAAGAGTTTGAGGGTTTCAAAAAGACTGGTCTAGGAGGCCAATGTAGTTTCAATTTCATTATTTCTGCTAATAATATGAAAAAAGTATCTTGCCATTCTATTTAAATGTCTGTTTTATCATTAGTTTAATGGAGAGCTTTAATTCTATTCATCTAATGTAAGAAGGTCAAGTATCTCAAATAGTCTCTGCTATTTGTAAAATAAGAGCCAAAAAGATTTAAAAAAGAAGTTTGAGAATAGCTGATTCTACATTTGTGAGTTTATTTCGGTTGGGTAAGAAAACAGAACCAGACATACTCAGAAAAGTGAGAGTGTTGGTCACTCTGTCCTAACTCTTTGTGACCGCATTGTAAGTTCCTCTGTCCATGGCATTCTGCAGGCAAGAGTGCTAGAGTGGGTAGCCATTTCCTTCTCCAGGGATCTTCCCAAGCCAGGGAGCAAACCCAGGCCTCCCACACTGCAGGCAGATTCTTTACCATCTGAGCCACCAGGGAACCTCATAGTTCAGTGATTAGACGAGGGCTAGATCCAGGTTCCTAGTTGTTTTACATTAAAAACATTTTCACAGTTACATCAAATTTGCTGAATTTTTTTTCTACCAGAAACACTATCAAGAAAGTGAGGTCAGACTTTTTCAGGTAAGTAAAACAATTTTAAAAAATCAGGTCTTCTAATTTTTGAAAAAGGTCTTCTCTATGAATGGGGCTAATTTTCAGCTCAGATTGTTTCTGATTATAGCCTTCCATTTAAAGGGAAACTTCAAATGACTACAGCTCCACATTTTATAGGTACTTATTGAGAGTGTCAGTTCTGTGCAAAAAGTCTTTAAATAAGAAAAATTCTGCACAAAATTCTCTTTATAACTATTCTTTAACAAAATGCAATTGTACTAACATAAAAATTACAGAGGAATATAGCCTATATTGTAGTCTAGTCTAAAGATTCATATTACCAAAGTGAAAGTGAAGTTGCTTAGTCGTGTCCGACTCTTAGCGACCCCATGGAATACAGCCCACCAGGCCCTCCGTCCATGGAATTTTCCAGGCAAGAGTACTGGAGTGGGGTGCCATTGCCTTCTCGGTTAACAGTGGTTAGGCATATTATATTTACTTGGAGCTAGTATATTGGTGACAGCCTTAGTAATATACAAATTCAAGAATGAACATTCCTAAATTTTATACAAAACCAGGAAAGATTCTGGATAACAAAGCAATGTTTGGAAAGAAGAACAATGCTGGGTGCATCATGCTCTCTGATTTCAAACTATACTACAGAGCTATATAATGAAAACAACATGTTATTGGCATAAAAACAGACACATGGATCAACAGACCACAGTAGAGAATCCAGAAGTAAATCTATGCATGTATGTTAATTAATTCACAACAAAGGAGCAAAGAATATACAATGGGGAAATTATAGTCTCTTCAATAAATGGTACTGGGAAAACTAGACAGACACATGAAAGAGAATGAAAATAGATCACTATCTTATACCATACACAAAAATTATACCATACACAAAAATTTTAAATAGAATTAAATACTAGAATGCAAAGCCTGAAACTATAAAACATAGACGAAAACATAGTCTGTAAAGCCTAAAACCATAAAATATATTAAAAAAAAAAAAAAAAAAAAGCTTAGGCTGTAAGCATGTTAACATTGGTCCTGGACATGAGTTTTTTCTTTTTTGAATTGACACCAAAAGTAATGGCAACAAAAGCAAAAATAAAATGAATGAGACTACAACAAACCAAAATGATTCTGTATAACAAAGGATGCATTGCATCATTATTTACCATAGCCAAGATATGAAAACAAAGTATCTATCATCAATGGATGAGTAGATAAGGAAACTATAATACACATACATATATCATTATATATAGCAGTATTATTCAGCCTTAAAAATAATAAAATCTCACCATTTGGGACAACATGAATGGACCTTGAGAGCTTTATACTAAGGGAAATAACTCAAAAAAAGATAAGTACCCTATCATCTCTCTTTTATATGGAATCTAAATAATAAAGAATAAACAAGCTTATAGATACAGAGACTGGATTAGTGGTTGCCAGGGCATGGTGTAAAAGGTGAGAGAAATAGGTGACCTGTCTTCATTTTTTTCTTAGTTTGAATAGTTTAATTAAAAATTATTAAATTGTACCACAATAAAGTAGATTTAACAAAACATTATGTTGAAATTTGACCTCAGATGTTCTGTTTATCAGTTTGCTTTTCTTTATTTGGTTTCTTAGATCCTTGTACTTTGGGCTACCAGAAATGTAACTTTGGGGAATAAATATTTTAAAAATCTTAACAAAATATATGATGGAATGCTAACATGCAGAATGTCCTAGAACAATATATAATGAAATGTTGCTATCTATGGAAGGCACCTACTTTCCATGAAGTTCCACAGCAATATTTTGTGCACAGAGCTACCTGGATACGGGTTCATGTAGCATTGTTCTGGGCTCCTGTCGTGATTTAAGGGAAGCTTTCACAACGTCCAGAGCCCTTGATGTCCAACGAATGAAGGAAGCGTATGTCTTCAAATTCCTTATAGTGGGAATCCTCTGAGCTGGCATGGATCTTGACTTCCATATGGAACACTGCTGCTGCTGCTGCTGCTGCTAAGTCGCTTCAGTCATGTCCGACTCTGTGAGACCCCATAGACAGAAGCTCACCAGGCTCCCCTGTCCCTGGGATTCTCCAGGCAAGAACACTGGAGTGGGTTGCCGCTTCCTTCTCCAATGCATGAAAGTGAAAAGTGAAAGGGAAGTCGCTCAGTCGTGTCCGACTCTTAGCGACCCCATGGACTGGAGCCTACCAGGATCCTCCGTCCATGGGATTTTCCAGGCAAAAGTACTGGGGTGGGGTGCCACTGCCTTCCCCGATGGAACACTACATCTACAAAAGGAAAAGTGATAATGTCTTACATCATAAATCTGAAGAAAATCTGAGGGAAGCTTCTGCTGGAAGCTTATGCCATTGTTCCCATGAAAAACCTGGCTGATGTCAGTGTCATTTCCTCCAGGAATACTGACCAGAGAGTTGGGCTGATGTTTGCTGCTGCCACTAGAGCTACTCATATTTCTGGCTGTTTCATTTCTGGAACCTTCACTCACCAAATCCAGACAGCCTTCTGGGAACTGCTAGCCTTTTGAGAACAGCCTTCAGAAGGTTACTGATCCCATCAGACCACCAGCCTCTCACAGGGATGTCTTATGCTAACCTGCGCACCTTGCTCTGTGTAACAGAGACGCCGTTCTGCACTTTGTGGACATTGCCATCCTAGGCAGCAACAAGGGAGCTCACTCAGTGGATCTGAGTGGTGGATGCTAGCCCAGGAGGTTCTGCACATGTGTGGTACCATTTCCATTGTAACATCATAGGAGGTCACACCTCATCTCTAGTTCTACAGAGAGCCTAAAGAGATAGAAAAGCAAGAATGAGCCACTGCTGAAAAGGCAGTGACCAAGTAGGAACTGTTCTGGGTTAATAGGCTGGTCCAGCACCTGAGTTAACTGCTATTCAATTGAGATCACAGAGGTACCTAGAGATTCAGGTGTTCTGGGGCCATTTCAGCAGTCCCTATGGCAGGCGGGGGTGCTCAGCCCATCACTGAAGACTGATCTGAAACCCATACTGCTCAGGTCACTGAATGGATAGGTACAAGCCTGAGTAGCCTGAAGTGGTTCATTTGGACTTTAAAATAAAAAATATAAAATAGAAATAAGTTTGAGAGAAAGTGTTTCTTTAAAAAAAAAAAAAAAAAGGAATTCATGCACATATAGAAAAAAACACCCCTGAACTTTCATTGTTCTGTCACTCCTGAACAAAACCACAGTGATTATTGTCTTAGTTAATTGATGTTTGTATTACTTTAAAATCAGATATGTTAACAGAAGCTGTTTCATCTTCTCATGTGCACCTCTTTATGCCAAGATTATGATTTTTAATCTCAATCACAAAAAAAGTGAACTGGTGTCTCTTAGAGAAGATTTTATTCTATTCTTGGACAGAGATAATTCATGGGCATAAAACCTTATATCATTGCCCCAAATAAGGGAAGTTTAAAAAGTATATCAAGACAATTACTAAATAGATGCATAATCTAGCTGAAGGAGTTGGTCATCAGCTAAGAGAAAAAAATGTAAGCTTGCAATCGTAAGTAATGGAAACATTTCAAGTTTATTAAAGGCCATAAGTTAAAAGTGAAACTTAAAAAGGGAAAATGAAATACACACTGGAGTAGTTGTAATGCCAAAAATGGAAAACCTTGATAGATGGTAGATGGTTGCTTTTTTATTGATTTTAGTACATTTTATTGATTTTAATAATTTTAGTACATGTGTATATATATTCTACACATACATATATCTTTGCAATGTTTAATTATAATTATACATATATATGTATACATATATATATACACACATATATATAATTATTACTGATAAAATAGAAACATATGCCTAAAAGCGGAAGTCAATATAAATATTTTGAGTTTACTTTTTCCTGCATGTACAAATTAAATATGTATATATATAAGTGTCTGTGTATAACCAGAATCTAAAAGAAAGAACGAAGAGGATTAATTTTGAGTGGCCACATATTCTCTAACAGTAAGAATAGCAGGTGCTTATTTACCAAATAATTTCAGCTCATAATGGCTAGGTGGGAAGGTTATCCATCAGTTGATCAACTCTGGTGGTCATATGCGTTAATTATTATAACATCCTACTTCAGGATGCTAATTTAGCCAGATGTTCTAAATGGAAGAATTACTGTATAAGATTCAAACCTTCATTTTCTAGTGGATAAAATGGCTGGATGAGCATTCAAGTGATCTTAAATTATAGATAAAGCCAACAGAGGCTTTTAAGCATAATTAAAAATTTGTATAGGTAACTATACTAGTATGATAACCTAGGTAACACTGACCATTTAGAAAGTAAGTAACAGAAAAAGTAAACAATGTTTCCCGGAAGTGAAGAGAAAGGATAGGATTTGCTCAGTGCAACAAATCAAGTCATCTGAGTTTTGCCAAGAATCACTTAGTCCTTAATCCAGAACCAGCAATGACATTTAACCTGTGGTAGAATTCTTGCTATTTTGAAGTGAGAAATTTTTTGTTAATCTAGGAGGCTTCCAAAATAAATATCTAGTTAAAATGCTAAGCCTCAGGAGGATATAAAAGTAGGAATAATAATAATATAATAATAACATGAATGAATATTATACACACACATTAAAAATAAATGTATTGTTAATCAGCACCCTAATGAACACTTGAGGGAGACCCTGAAAAGATTTCCAGGGCTCTCTCTTTGTGTTGTTCACTTTTCTTTCCTGTGAACACTTAGCCACTTGGATTCTCAGTCTCCTCAACTCAGAGAGTCCAGGAGCCCTCTGCATTCTCTCTCTTTGTGCCGTGACCTAGAAACTCTCTTGAAGGAATGAAATAGGACACTTGTAGGGATGACTTCTTTTGTTTTCCATCTGTCAAGAATCAGTGCTTTTTCGGTTGTTACCCAGTGTTTTTGAAAACATTTGATTCATATGTTTTGTCTGTGCTTTTGCAGAGATGGGAGGATTCTCATCTCTTTAGTCCTATTCTCCTTTTTAGTCCATCTTGTCCACAAGCAAGAGAGCACATGTCTGCTTAATATTTTCTTTGACAAATTGAGAAGTACACAAAAATGCATTTTTGACTATCATGGTTTTCTTTGGAAAGAGCACTTGTCCATTTGAGTTGAGAGTTGTAACAATCTCCCTCTTTTCATAGAATACAATTTTTACTTGAAAAATTAACTGACAGACAAAATATGGCTTTGAGTATTTGGCACACATTTACTTTAAAATAAAAGAAGTCATCTTGTCACTTCAAAGAAAATCAACTGGTACTATTTGTTGGCAATGAAAAATTCATGCTTTTAAGAGAAAATGAGAATTCAGGAAAAATTGAGATAGCCACCGTGAGTTTGAGAGATTCCCAATCCTTACAGAGTTTTCAGATAAAGGTGTTGGTGATATTAACAAATATATTTTTATAAAATATGTTAATATTTGAAAGAATGGCATAACTCAGTGAGCCACTATTTTTCAAGTGATCAATGTATAAAACTGATCCATTTTCTATAAGAAGAGACCAAAGTGCAAAATAGACCATTCAGTGTAACAGAGTGTAATGTAAGAGAATGTAGCAATGTGCATTGACTCAGATTCAGAATGCACACTGCAGTGAAGTTTTAGTAGACAATCACTTGTCAAATTTTGGTGTCAATATCAAGAAGAATGGAATATCTGAAGTTTTCTGAAAAAATCAATTGAAATAGCCCTCTTATTTCCAACTACATATCTGTGTGAGTCTGGATTTTCTTCAGATACTTCAACCAAAAGGACATAGTATTACATACTGCATTCAGAAGCAAATATGAGAATCTAATGTCTGACATCATAGACGTCAGGTAAAGACTTGTGCCAAGATGTAAAATATCACCACTCTTCTCATTATTTCTTGGGAGAAGATGTAGTTATTTTCTACTAAAATAGATTGTTTATTTGAACATATTTTATTTTTTAAATGAATTAAAGTTTTAATTTCAATTTTAATTTCTTACATGATTATACATACCAACTTAAACAAAACATCTTGAGATTCTCAATATAGGAATTCAGAGACCAGAAATTTTTGAGAACTGCTTCTCTAATCATTGTGATATTTTCAGCCATAAACTAACACTTTAACTGACTGTATGCCTGATGTTATCAAAGTTTTGCTGATACACTCGCGACTCTCAAAAAATTCTCACAGTTGGACAATGAGATAAATATTATAATCTCCTTTTTATAGATGTGAGAAATGAGGCACAATTTACCCAAACTCATATAGATATTAAGTGGAAGAAGTCAGAATTTGGATATGGCTGAATTTGGAGCCATATGGTGGTATGGCTCCATAGTTCATACTCCAACACCTCATTTTATATTCCTGTGCTATGTTCTGTCTAAATCTTACAGTGCTTTCCATATTATAAAGAGTTTATATTAGAAGTATTTTCTTGTTATTGTTCAGTCATAAAGTATTGTCTGACTCTTTGTGATCCCATGGAGTATATCATGCCAGGCTTTCCTGTCCTTCACTATCTCCCAGAGTTTGCTCAAACTCATGTCCATTGAGTTGATGATGCTATCTAACCATGTTATCCTCTGCCACCTCCTTCTCCTCTTGCTCTCAATCTTCCTGAGCATCAGGGTCTTTTCCAATGAGTCAGCTCTTTGCATCAGGTGGCCAAAGTATTGGAGATTTGACTTCAACATCAGTCTTTCCAATGAATAGTCAGGGTTGTTTTCCTTTAGGATTGACTGGTTTGATCCCCTTGCTGTCCAAGGAATTCTCAAGAGCCTTCTCCAGCACACCATAATTCAAAAGCATCCGTTCTTTAGCGCTCAACCTTCTTTATGGTCCAAGTCTAACATCCACACATGATTACTGGAAAAACCATAACTTTGACTATATGGACCTTTGTTGACAAAGTGATGTCTGTCTCTCTCTTTTTTTAATACACTGTCTAGGTTTGTCACAGCTTTCCTTCCAAGGAGCAAGTGTCTTTTAATTTCATGGCTGCAGTCACCATTCACAGTGATTTTAGAGGTCAGAAAAATAAAATCTGTCACCATTTCCACCTTTACCTCATCTATCTGCCATGAAGTAATGGGAGCAGATGTCATGATCTTAGATTTTTAATGTTGAGTTCCAAAGCAGCTTTTTCACTCTCCTCTTTCACCTTCATCAAGAAGCTCTTTAGTTCCTCTTTACTTTCTGCCATCAGAGTGAGATCATGTGCATATCTGAAATTGTTGTTTCTCCTGGCAATCTTGATTGCAGCTTGTAATTTATCCCACCCGGCATTTTGCATGATGCATTCTGCACGAAAGTTAAATAAGCAAGGTGAGAATATATGGCCTTGTCATAGTCTTTCCAAATTTTGAAGCAGTCAGGTGTTCCATGTCCAGTTCTAACTGTTGCTTCTTGACCTGCATACAGGTTTCTCAGGAGACTGGTAAGGTGGGCTGGTATTCCCAACTCTCTAAGAATTTTCCACAGTTTGTGTGATTCACACAGTAGCTTTAGCATAGTCAATGAAGCAGAAGTAGATGTTTTTCTCAAATTCCAATATTTATAGTGTTTTATTAAGTTTAAAATCGGTTTTAAATATGGGAGATAATTTACCAAATTCACACCTTTTTTGTGTGTGACAGCACTGAGTTAGCATTGAGGAATATTCATTGTTTAATTTCTAAAGAACATTCACTGTTTATTGGAGTTTTAAGACTTGTATGCTGAGTGTTAAAACAAATAGAGTGAATAGCGAGGGCTCCTCTCCATGTACAAAAGCTGAAGTTTTGGGGATGAGCACCATCTGGATCCCAGACATAATTTTAAAAATGATGAAAAATCACATGAGAGCCTTAAGCTGTACTTGAATTCAGCAGGTAGCAACCCTGTGATTTATACATCTTTTTTCATTTGGGGATGATGATAGTACTTGACTGTGACAGGAGCATCTACTAAAGACTTACAGATACTTTCACTAGCAATTCCTGACAAAAGTCATTCTATTCATATTCAGACTTTCTGAATCAGTTAAGATTTATAAGACTTGGGTATCTTTTGATTTAGTCTCACTTATAAAGCTGAGATACAGAAAATCAAATTAAGAATATTCCCAATAAAGTACCAAATGAATATTTTGTTCTTGAGGGATTCATGAGGATGTATTAAGAAGTGAAATACCAGGTATACAACTTAGTTTCAAAATACCAGCCCACAGTGTGTGTGTGTGTGTGTGTGTGTGTGTGTGTGTGTGTGTGTGTGTGTGTGTAGAGGAGCTTCCCAGATGGCACTAGTGGTAAAGAACTTACCTGCCAATTCAGGAAACACAAGAAATGCAGTTTGACCCCTGGGTCAGGAAGATCCCCTGGAGGGGAGAGTGCCAGCCTACTCCAGTGTTCTTGCCTGGAGAATCCCACGGACAGAGGAGCCTCACAGGCTACAGTCCATAGGTTTGCAAAGAGTCACACATAACTGATGTGACTTAGCACACACACATGTGTTTGTAAAGGAAAGACAAAGTATGTATAGCCAAATGGTACCACTGATGAATCTAGATAGAGTATTTAGATGCTTATTGATTGTACTATCATTTCAATATACTTTTCTGTGTAAATGAAAGTTTTTACAGTAAAGTTTAGGAATGAGAGAAAGAACTCCATGTGAAAACTAGGATTGAAAACAGAAGCAAATGTAGTTTTTGAAGTATGCTTCCTTGTATTGTGTTCAAGGCCACAGGGAGTCACATGGGAGCTCCTTGTTAGAGTTTTTAACGTTCCTTTTATATTTACTTGGAAGGGCATTGAAAGTAATTTTCTATAAACAGAGTGTATGCTTGTTTTTGAATCCTTAGATAGAAATCTTTTACCTATACTATCAAGTAGGTGTTAATACACTTAATATCTCTTATTTCATAGATATCAGCCACTTTTGACTTAGAGAATCAATACATTGTAGTAGTAAGAAATGGGGCTCAAATTTCTCTGGTTCTGATCTTGTGAGTCCTTGGGCAAGCCATTTCAACTCTATGTGCCTGTTTACTAGTCTGTAGAACTGAGATAATAATAGAAGCTACCTCATAAGAAATTTGTGAGAATTCCTTGAATTAACATATGCAAACATCTTAGAACCTTTCTAGCAGCATGGTAACCCTTCAATACATAGTAACTGCTTCTGTTGTAATAAGCAAAGAGTGTTAGGCAGTCACTGATCAGTCACTAATATCACTTACTTAAAAAGTGCTAAAAGTCTTTTTTTTTTTTTAATTTTTTTTAATACCTTTATTTTGCTTAACTTTACAATATTGTATTGCTTTTACAACACATCAAGATGGATCTGCAGCCAGTATACACGTGTTCCCCATTCTGAACCCTCCTCCCTCTCCCCTCCCCACACCATCCCTCCAGGTTGTCCCAGTGCTCCAGCCCCAGGCATTTGTTATCGGGCATCGTACCTGGACTGACGACTTGTTTCAGATATAATATTCTTATACATAGAATCAGACCTTGAACTCCTTGAGTTCAGCATTTCAGTTAAATGTAACTAGAACTTGTATGATTTCAGTTCAGATGTTCAATTAAGTATATCTTCCATCTTCATGTATGATCATTGGGCAGTTTTAGCTCTTGTAATTGCAACTGCTCAACTTTGTTAGCCTTAAAAAGAAAGATGAGCAGATCAATTACCTTAGGCATGACTTATCTTCACTCTTTTTTGACAGTACTGGGTCCAGTTTATATTTGCCTGGTATTTAAGATGCTTTATCAAAAAAACCTGGGTTCCTAGCATCAAATTTTCCATCAGTTTAATGCTGGGGTCCCTTGTGTTTGTCTTCCAGAGAAGTTGCTGAGCTGTCCCACACCTTAGTATCAAGTACTATGCTAAGTGCTTTATTTATGTTATCTTGTTTAATGTGTACAGAAAACCTAGGAAGTTGGCTATGTCATACCTAGTTCACTTAGGAGGAAAACTTGTGTAAAGAGTTGAATAATGTGCTGAAGGTTGCACGCTAGCAAGTGGCAGATAGAGATTTGAAGACAGGCTGACCATCTCATTCCCTGAAAGCTATTAGCATCTCTGTCTTTATTAGCCTCAAGGAAAAGCATTGAAACAATCAGATCCATCAATAAGGCTATTCACAACACTAGATTCAGAGCAACTGGGACATTTTGGTATGACCTTGCAGCAGGTGAGACAAGAGTATGAGAAATAATATTCTTTGGAATACTATAAAGTAGGGATTGAATCTTTCACTGGCCACTTTAGCAGCTTCATCTGGGAGAGGTTCTTCAACCATTGTACACCTAATTTCTTCCTCAAAAATAAAAATAGAATCATCTGTGCAGGAGGAATGAATTAATAATATATACTCAGCACATGACATATAATAAGCATTCAATATATGTCATCTTGTTCTTTAGACTGGGGACTAGTTTTACTTTGATTAAAAGTAGTCATTTTCCACTAGAAAAGAGCTCTTGAAAAAAGATATTTATCCTCAAGATTTCTGTAAGTGCTGGTCATATGTTGGCCCCTTCATGGTGAATGCCAGATCATTGTATATGATCCTTAGAGAAGTGTAATATGAATTAATATCCACATAGGAGACATCTTTTAGAGAAAAATATTCCTACAGACTAATACTAAGTTCTGGCACAGAAGCAGCATCCCTGAAGCCTTCCATGGACACAAGGGTGTTTTTCAGACACTTTCATGGCAAAGCTGTGTTCTGACTCCAACTCTGCAATCAGTTGTTCATCTAAAGTGTTTCCTTCTTCATGATCATGGCCTTAGGGTAATTGATTGGCAGCTTTTTTTTTTCCTATTGCTGGGTTCTCTGCTTATAGATATTCTCCATCTGGATAAATAATATCCTAAATGGAAATTTTCATGAAAAAATATGCAATTTTATTTATACAACAAGTATTTATAAAATCAATATGCCTTGTATTTTGTTCTCAGAGTGGCACCAGATAATCTTATTCATTTTGAAAATGTTAATCCTTATGAATAATGGGGATATCCTTAAAAATGGGGATATTAGTAATCATACATTAGAACTGATCAGACTAATAATTAGAACTCCTAAAATATTTAATTCAGGTCTATTTGATGGTCATTAACTCATTTCCATCAAATTAAATTATCTTCCAAGGGATAATTTTAAACTGAAATGAGACTGAGCTGAATAAATTAGGTGAGAAGTCCCTGAACTGGACAAAGGGTGAACCAAGAGTTAATATTGTTATAATTATGTTTAAGAAGGTGGGAGAAGGTGGCATGTGGTATGATGAAAAGCTTTCTTAGTAAGTCAAAAAACAACTCAGAGTAGACATGTATCTATAAAAATATTTGATGATTTAAATAAAATGACTTTAGATTAAAATGCTTTTGGCAGTCTCAATAGTGGAGAGGTTGGTTATGCATCCAACTACATAAACTGAATACTCATTGACTTCTAGGGAATAGAATATTTAAGACTAGATGATTATATTGTCCTAGTTAAGAAAATTCATAGTGAAACCAGAGATTCACAATATACTTATCTATTGATATTACTTATTTTCTTTAACTTCACACCTAGGTGTGAAATAATCATTTAATATTCATTGTGTAGTAAAGAATTTGGCCTTGCTCAAAGAAATGTCTTGCTTTTGCCCTTGGTTTCTGAGATATCTATTTAAGACCTGATAGGAGCAACAGCAGGAGCATCTTTTTTGATTTGGGGGCTGGCTACATTGGATGTTGGGGTCAGATCATCTATACCCAATGGCTTGAGGATGGGGGCTGTCCCCACCATAAGGACCTACAGTGTGACCTAGAGTGGCAGCTTTGGCTCTTGTGGTATCAATTGACCTAGAGACTGGTTCAGCCGTGTGAGCAATCAACCAACGATATCTGTGTATTAAAGCTACAGCGGAAACTACAGAGACAGAATCTTGGTTGTGTTTCCTTGTTTGGCAAAATCTTTGCCCATTGTTACATGTCATTTCCAGGAAAGGAGAATGCAAGTTTCACATCTGAAATCCTACTAGACCCTGCTTTATGTGTTTCTTCCTTTGACTGCTTGCAAAATTTGTATTTTTCATTTTAATAAACTCATTTCCATCAAATTAAATTATCTTCCAAGGGATAATGAATATAAGTTTTCAGGGAGTTCTATGAAAATTCTTGAACCATGTTTTCAAGGAGTTCTATAAAAATTCTTGAACCTGAAAGTGGTTTTAGAATGCCCCTGAAGTTGTTAGAAATTGGAACAGTGTGTGAAACTATGGTTTCATGATTCACAATTTGACTATTTCTAGGCATTCTTATGGAGAAGGAAATGGCAACCCACTCCAGTGTTCTTGCCTGGAGAATCCCAGGGACAGGGGAGCCTGGTGGGCTGCCGTCTATGGGGTCGCACAGAGTTGGACACAACTGCAGCGACTTAGCAGAAGCAGCAGCAGGCATTCTTAATAAACATTATAAGCATTGTTAAATCCTGAATTGCCTTCTGAATTTTCTCAGCCTAAATTATATTTAGTGCAGTTTTATTGTTATTTTGGAGATGGCCTATATCTTAAGAAGAGATAAACACTCAAGTAATAGAATATATATTGACTACTTGCTATATATTTCTGGCTGATATATATAATTATTTTATCACTCTAGGTATTTTATTGTTAGGGATATGTCATAGTTTTAGCCATGTTCTGCCTTCTGAATGGACTATTCAATATAAATGGTACATTTTCCTTTTAGTGATAAAACATAAATATTTGGGTACAGTAGTTACATTCTAGTCCACATCCATCTCAATTTTTGTGTTTTTACCATGGGTCAAATCAAGCACTTTTTGACTGACACTTTTTCCCCAGTCTAATTTTCCCTAAGGCTGTCTTAGTGACTTAAGAATAGTGACTAATTATTTTGTTGTGTCTTCATCAATTGTACAAATGAATTGAACCAATCAAGAAAGTTGGTTTCATTTGATTAGTTCCCACTCATTGTGTTTCAGCTGTGATCAATTCTTGGGAAGTGAGCTTAGAGAGACCACCTCTCCCGTGAAGTACAGCACTGCCTTCTCTAATGAGAGAACATATATTCTATCACAGTTTTATCTTAAATCTATTATTAACAAAACCTTGCATTGTGGGCTTCAGCCTACAGCAGACATTTATAAACAGGTAAGGAAATGAGGAATGGAAATTGAAACACAGAGCCTTTGAGGACAACTGCATAAATGGTAGCACTATAGGTATCGAATTATTAAAATTCAATTAAGGAAGGAGGTCACCTGATCTTTCTGTGCATGAACTATTTAATTATGGAGTCTGTTTCTGATATCAAATATTTCTAGACTCTGAAACTTTAACAGTGTGCTGTTGTATTTAGAAAGTATAATCCAGAGATTTCATGGGCACTGTTGTTTCAAAGGAATATATATAAGAAATAATTGCACTGCTCTGCACCAGTTATCCAATCTCTAATGCAAAATTACTGGGTAAATTCATCTGATATCTTTCAAAATGTAACAAAGTGTTTGCAAACTGAAAACCTTTTGAATATATTATAAGTTCTATTTAAAATGCTCACCAACAGAAATAATCTGAATGATTCCACAATACAGGAGAAAAATCTTTCTTTGAAACATGTCTATGCTTATGATTTTTATAATCCTTAGATCATAAGGAGAATTTAGGATTTTGGTTCTATTTTTTAATAAATAGCTAATCTGGCATATGCAATAAAGTCTGCTGTAATTCTTCAATAGGAAAACTGCTTAAAAGGAGATGAGGAATGCTCTGAAGCAGGGAAAAAAAAAACTTTTGGAAAATAGTCTACCTTTATAATTATACTTTTAATGTCAGTGACACCACTATTTGTAAAAATGCCACCATTCACTTTGTTACCATTGAATTCTAACACCTTATACTTAGTAACTTACTTACTCCTCAAAAAAAATGTGTGTGTGTGTGTGTGTGTGTGTGTACTTAGTCAAGTCTGACTCTTTGGGACCCCATGGGCTGTAGCCCCCCAGTCTTCTCTTTCCATGGTATTTTCTAGGCAAAAATACTGAAGCAGGTTGCAGGGGATCTTCCTGAACCAAGGGTTGAACCCACATCTTTTCTATCCACTGCATTTGCAAGTAGATTATTCATCACTACATGATCTGCACTTCAGGCAGATTCTTTAAAGCTGATCCATCAAGGAAGCCCTATATAATATGATATATTTATTAATATCCTCATTTTATAGCTGATAAAATTTAAACTCAGATGGTTTTAGTAACTTGAGCAAGTAGATCTATGATACATAAAAATTAAATTTCTGTAATTTCTGGAGAATGATGAGACTATAAATCATTTACTAAATGAGAAGAATAAATGAAGAATGAGTGAACAAATGAAGTTAGTGTCAAACTCATTGTATCTTACATCTGAATCATAATAGCAATTATGAGAAATTTTTTGCCTGTTTTAGGAACATTATATATAAAAAATTCCTATTGATGTCATTAATCCATTTAGACATAAAAAAGTAAAAAAATGTTAACAAGTTAACATCAAACTTATTATATCAATTTTTAAAATCCAATTATTAATAAAATTTTAAATTATATATAAAAATGTAGAATATAAAATGTCTCCCATATACTCATTACCTTGATTTAACAAATATCAACATTTTGCCACATTTGCTCTTTTCACTTTCTTGCTGAATAATTTTAAAGTAAATTACATATATATTAAGAACATCTCAAACCTAAATATTTTTGTACCAATCCTAAAATAGGACATTTTCTACCATTAAAATATCAGAAAATATCATGAAATCATTAATATTAATATTATCATTAACAAAAGTTCATCTATTACATTTTAAAATTTCACCAATTAGTCAAAAATGTTTTATAAAGTTCATTTGTTTAAGATCCAGTTAAGGTAAGGCATTGTTTTTAGTTGCTATGTTTCCTTAATCTTGTTAGACTGGGCACCTTTCCTCTCCTACCCTCTCCCCATCTTTTTTTGATGACTTATTGATGAATGGGTCCCGCTTATTTATCCAGTTGCTTCTTCCACCTCATAGTGTCATCTAACTTGGTTTTGCATTCCTCTTACTGGAGAAGCAAATGGCAACCCAATCCAGTATTCTTGCCTGGAGAATTCCACGGACAAGAAATTAGATTTAGCAGTCTGGTTATAATCATGTTATTGAATCTTAGGAAGAATTCCCTGTAAGTGATGCTGTAAACTCATTCCATTCTATCTAAATGCACACAAAGTCTACTTGTCCCAGGATTCATTTTTTTCTAAGAACGATCTATGGGTTCGGGTGGTAATATTTTGGATCCTCCGTGGTAGATTCTACTTTACCTTCCTCATCTGAATCTTGCTGTGTAAAATACAACTGAGGGCTATACATTTAAAATTTTGAGTTTCATGCTAATTGCTCCAAGTTCTAACCATATTCATTCTATTTTACATTTTCCTTTACTTGACATATAATTCTGGGTTTTATAGCAGGAGACAAGGGGAGTTCATCCTTGAATGTTTTTGGCCTTATTCTAATTGGATTAAACTTCAAAAAATATGGAACTTTTCTTGTTTGTGGTTTGCAAGCTGGAAATTCTCCCAGTAAAGCAGAACCATCATAGAAATAAGCAGAACCATCATAGAAATATTCTTCTATATGTTTATTTTTAAAGGGGCCTAGTTTATTCCTTTTCTGTAATTCCACAAGGCAAGCAAAAGCACTGTTTGCTTCTGGAAAACTTACAAGGCAAGTTGTTGATGCTGTAGTGTGGTGAGTGGCTGTTGAGTGGAAAATCATACTAGCAAATGGTTCTTTCTTCACCTAGATCACGTCACCTCCCTCATCATCTATTTTCTGTTGAGCTTCTGATTCTACGTAAAATTTTATTTAAGCTTTATGGTATAAAAGGACAAAGGAGCCTGAGAATCACTCAGATGGCATCACCCCTGAGGCAGAAGCTGGCAATCCTGATCACTGCTACCTTCTCAAGCTGAGGGGCATTAGACAGCCATGCAAAGTTTGCTAGTGGAACCCAGAGGTGTGGTCCATAAAATATTTTTATCAGTTTTCAAATGACACTCTATTTCAAGTCAGCTTTTGCTCAGGCTGTTTTTGTTTGTTTGTTTTTCCTCTCATGGCACTGTTCTTCCTCCTTTTTTTCTGCCATGACAACTCTTAATTATCCTTTCAAAGCAGTGTACAAGTTGTCTCAAAACTAAAGCCTTCCCTGAGCTTCTGTTCTAGCTTTTTAGTATAGACCTTACCAGTTTTCAATTGATCTGTTGGTGAAACTGTTTTCTTTCTAAACTGAGCGGCCTCAGAGGTAGGTACAATGTCTTTTTCATCTCTGTTAGTGCCTTGAGTTATGTAAAAAAATGAATATGTGTTTAATACATGTATGGAAAAAATTGTAAGCCTATGTAACAACTGGAAAAGAGATAAGAGAAAGCTGTAGGGAGGGATTGTAGGGAAGGAGAGTAGTAATCAGTATAGTAGTCTATAGTAGTATAGAGGTCTGATTTAAGTCTCCGGCTTTGGAATGTCACCAGCTTCTAAAGCAGAAAGGCATCAATGGTCAAAGATATGCTGACTCTGAAATAACATTGTGCTTTAAGCCAAACATTTAACTATAATATTAGCTTAATGTCCATAACTCTTGATGTCCAACAACACTCTTATTGTTTTAAATTCTCAAACAAGCATCCTTTAGAGTATGATATACTGGAGCTGAGCCTAGTGCATTCTGTATTCATAAAATCTCCCACAGAATCATTAGTAGGTATTCTGTATGCTTATTGAGCTAAGCAAGAATAACTACCTGCCAAAAAATGATAACTTTGAAAGAAGGATCCCAAGAAGAGACCAGAAAGTGTCCAGCTTTCTGATAGTTTACAGAGCCCCACAAAGGACAGGAACCAAGATACAGGGGAAAGAGGCTCCAAAAGACAAACGTTATCTAGTATTTCCTCAGTGTCTTCAGGGATGTGCTAGTCAGAACCTGTGAGCAGACATTTATTTATCCACAGACTCACTCTGGATGGCTTGGAGTTTGTCATTGTCCAGTTATTACCAGAGAGCAGGATAACCAGGGATTGGAGCTCAGCTGTTCACAACACTTCTTTCCATAGGCACAAGGAGCAACAGGAAGGATGGAGCTTCATTTCCTCTTTAGTTTCATATTCGGTTCAATGGGATGATGAAAAAGAGCAAATAGTTTGTATGTATGACTTCCCTGGTGGCTCAGATGGTAAAGGATCTGTCTACAATGTGGGAGATCTGGCTTCGATCCCTGGGTTGGGAAGATTCCCTGAAGAAGGAAATGGCAACCCACTCCAGTACTCTTTTTTTTTTTTTTTTTTTATGATTATAAAATGCTCTTCTTTATTCCTGACAACATTCTTTGCCCTGAAATTTACTTTGACATTAATACAGCTACTATATGTTTGTTTGTTTGTTTCATAACTATTTTTAATCTAATAATATATCATAGACATCTTTCCAAAACATCGACATTTTAAAGATATAATTGACATATAACATTATGTTAGTTTCAGGCATACAACATTTTAATTTAATTTATGACAGTAGTAGCAAGCCTGATGTCCATGGGGTCGCAAAGAGTCGGACACGACTGAGCGACTTCACGTTCACATTCATGTATATAATATATGTATGACATATATAGGAGAAGGTAATGGCACCCCACTCCAGTACTCTTGCCTGGAAAATCCCATAGATGGAGGAGCCTGGTAGGCTGCAGTCCATGGGGTCGCTAAGAGTCAGACATGACTGAGCGACTTCACTTTCTCTTTTCACTTTCATGCATTGGAGAAGGAAATGGCAAGCCACTCCAGTGTTCTTGCCTGGAGAATCCCAGGGACGGGGAAGCCTGGTGGGCTGCCGTCTATGTGGTCACACAGAGTTGGACACGACTGAAGTGACTTAGCATAGCATAGCATGACATATATAAACATATGTAGACCACACACACACATGATTATTTAAAGATATGCCACTACCAAATATTTGCCAAGAAAGTTAGAAGAAAATAGAAATTTATGGAAGAAGAAAAAACTAGAAACAAACTTTCAAATTTTGGCAAAGATTATATCAAAAGTGATGTTTTAAGTTTGAAGATGTATCTGGAATGCTTGAAGATGCATTTAGTCTAAACTAGAGTTTATTAAATTTGGCAAAATGACCTATATTTTAGAAAACATAATAAAATGGTATATACATATGTATATTAAGTAAAAAAGTTCAGCACAGAAAACTCTTCAACAAAATCCTATGCATTGTAATTTTACTCAGGCTAATTCTTGTGAGTTAATATTTTCCTTAATTATGTTACTATTCAATCAAAACATTCACACAAAAACTGTGTTTCTTATGCTGCATTAAGAAAAAAAAGTTTCTTTTGTTCAATAAAATATTTATTTTTATTAAAAAGTTATATATTTTGAAGCTTAATTTTTAAATGTTTCTTTTTTTAGACACTGACTTTTTAAGCTTAATTTTTATCTTATTTATTTATTTATTTTGGACATATCATTGCTGTACAATATTATTTAAATTACTGGTATGCAAAACGTGGTGGTATGGTCACTAAGTCTTGTCTGATTCTTGCCACTCCATGGACCAAATAGCCCACCAGGTTCCTCTGTCCATGGGATTCCTCAGGCAAGAATACCGGCATGGGTTGCCATTTCCTTCTCCGGGGAATCTTCCCACATCTCCTGCATTGCAGGTATTCTTCTGCCATTGCAGGCAGATTCTTTAATGCTGTGCTACCAGAGATCCCTTTACAAAATAGTGTTCAAAATTTTTAAATGTTCTACTCCATGTATAATTATTATAAAATATTGGCTCTATTCTCTGTGTTTTATTAATGCAATATACCCTTGTACAACAAATAGAACAATTTTTAATCTACCACGGTTATTAACACCATAAAATAAATATTAAGAGCTTTTAATACAATTGGATATATGTATCAGATCAGATCAGATCAGTTGCTCAGTCGTGTCCGACTCTTTGCGACCCCATGAACCACAGCACGCCAGGCCTCCCTGTCCATCACCAGCTTCCGGAGGTCACTCAGACTCACACCCATCAAGTCAGTGATGCCATCCAGCCATCTCATCCTCTGTCGTCCCCTTCTCCTCCTGCCCTCAATCCCTCCCAGCATCAGAGTCTCCTCCAATGAGTCAACTCTTCGCTTGAGGTGGCCAAAATACTGGAGTTTCAGCTTTAGCATCATTCCTTCCAAAGAAATTCCAGGATTGATCTCCTTCAGAATGGACTGGTTGGATCTCCTTGCAGTCCAAGGGACTCTCAAGACTCTTCTCCAACACCACAGTTCAAAAGCATCAATTCTTCGGCGCTCAGCCTTCTTCACAGTCCAGCTCTCACATCCATACATGACCACAGGAAAGACCATAGCCTTGACTAGGTGAACCTTTGTTGGTAAAGTAATGTCTCTGCTTTTGAATATGCTATCTAGGATATATGTATAGGTTGTTTAATCAAGATAATCATCAGAAAAGATTATATTGAATGCTTTCTTCAATAACTGTCTGGTACATTCTTGCATGGCTGGGGGCTATAGGGATTGTTTAGATTCACATAATTTTCACATTCCTTTAAGTATTTATTTTAAGAAAATAAATACTGAGGAAGTACGATGAAGGCAGCAATGGGAAAATGCACATGATAGAAGCAGTAAAAAGAAAAAGATAAATTCTGCCTATGGACCTGGTTATGCTTCATCAACGCAGAGAGACCTAAATTACTGCGGTCATTGTGGTAGTTTTATGGTAGTTGCTTTATTTCTTTGTTGGTTTGTCTTCTAACTGTGAACACAATTCTTTAAGTTTTGACTTACAGGAATAGTATAAAGGGGAGAAAGAATCATGCTGATAGAGGCGTGGGCACATGAATCAGTGTACACTGTTTGGGGAATTATTATAAGCTGGTATGGCCGGAGTAGTGGTTCTTCATCAGGTATCATTTTTGCCTCCACAAGAACGTTTGGCAATGGCTGGAAACATTTTTGGCTCTGATGGGGTCGGGGTAATGTAGCATCTAGTACAAAGAGGACAGCAATTCTACTAAACATCTTGCAGTATGAATAGGACATGCCCCACAGCAAAGAATTGCCTGGTCTTAAATGTTGATGATGCTAAGCTTGAGAAGGCCTTGACTAAAACAGGAAAACTGAAGTGATAAGAAGGAGAAATAGAAGGAGATAAGGCAGACAGTATTTATGTTATGGGAATGGTGGGGATGACTTTGAATATCAACCTCGGAAGTAAAAGAATAGCATGAGTATTATCATCAGTGATGACAAAATGAAAAGATAAGGCGAGATGCTGTCCAAACGTAAAACTGTGCAGGTATGCATGAAACTCATAAAGGAAGTGCATTATCTAGGCTATGGTGCATATAAATAAATAAAGTTAGTTTCTAAAAAATACATAAATGGAGGGGCTAGTATGGGAAATACTAAGCCATGAGATAAAAACATATAACAATATTTTATGGAGGGCTGTTTGTTGGAAGTTTAGACTTGATGCAGAGAGTTAGAGTCCTTGTTAAGTTACAGAATAGGAAAGAGAAGACTGAAAATGGCCGTTGAGTGATATTGTTTTTCCAATCCTGTGTTAGATCATAGCATGAAGAAAATGAGGCATATGACAGGGAGACTGTTGAAGTTCTGCCCTCAATTTACAAACAAAATAGTTGGCACCCATAAAATATCCTTTCATATACATGAACCATGCTGGTAAGTTTCTTTTCAATTTTCTTGGGTATGTACACTTGCTTAGTCTTTTAGCCTTTCCTCTTCAAGTACATTTCCCAACATTTCAGTGATTTATTTTCCTTTTTTCAATTGTGTTTTTTCTATAATATATCTCACTTCATTTATAATGATGATTCAGATTGAATAGTATGTACTAATACGGTTCAGATCAAAACTCATGAAAAGGAAAGTATATTCAAAAGAGATCATATATAGATAGATAGATGGATAGATCTGCCTATATATATATATATATGGCATTGAAGATATAAAAAGGGAAGGATAGATTCAATCTAATATTTTATATTTTTTATAAATACTGAATAGGTAACAAGATGTAAATAACTGATTAACAAATGTGAGAATAAGGAAAAGTAATATGTTAAATGTTATTTCTTACAAATATAAACTTGTCTTCAGTCTTTATTCAAAGCCATTGTATTAAAGTAACATAATTTTTAAAATAATTGCAGTTAAGGCAAGTTTATTTTAAACATATAGAGTTAAGTTCTCCTTATATTCTTTTTTTTCTCTTTATATTCTTGATTACTGAAAAGAATCTGACATCCTCTTGTCTTCCATTATAAATAACATAAAAATTCACCAGCGAAATAGTTGAATGTAAATCAATCTAGAAATTTTTTCCAAGCTCGACAGATTAAATGATAAAAAAGAAATTTCCACAGCAGACAATAGACTGAATTTAGCTATCTGAAACAAGTTTTTCTTTTTAAAGCAACACTGACAATAAGGCATCATAGAGTTTATAATGCATTCAGAAGTTAAGTGTTTAAAAACAAGAGTGCGACATTTTGAAGGGGATAAGTGGACACACAGCGTTTTATGGTTCTTATATGGTATGTGTGGTTATGGTTCTTATATGGTATGTGTGGTAGTATTAGTATAACGTGTCTTGATAGTGTGTGTGTGTGCTCAGTCACTCAGTTGTGTCCAACTCTTTGAGACCCCACGGACTATATGTAGCCCACCAGGTTCCTCTGTCCATGGGTTTCTCCAGACAAGAATACTAGAATGGGTTTCCATTTCCTCCTCCAGGGGATCTTCCTGAACCAGGGATTGATCAAACCCATGTCTCTTGTGTCTCCTGCACTGCAAATGGATTCTTTTCCTACTGAGCATTAGTATAAGGTGTCTTGTTAGTAGATTGTGTTAAATTAAAAGTGTATACTATAAGCTTCAAAAACCAGTAAAATATCACAACAAAGAATTGTTGCTAAGGAGATAAAATAGAATTACAAAGAATTGTCAATCTAAAAGGTAGAAAACAAGAGAAAAAAGGAACAAAAAGAGTTAGGACACAGAAAAAAAAATAGCAAGATGGTGTTTTAAAATCCAATCATATCAATGATACATTAAATACAAAGTTAAAAAAATATAAGGAAGATATTTATCAGATCAGATCAGATCAAATCAGTCACTCAGTCGTGTCTGACTCTTTGCGACCCCATGAAATGCAGCATGCCAGGCCTCCCTGTCCATCACCAACTCCCGGAGGTCACTCAGACTCACATCCATCCAGTCAGTGATGCCATCCAGCCATCTCATCCTCTGTCGTCCCCTTCTCCTCCTGCCCCCAATCCCTCCCAGCATCAGAGTTTTCTCCAATGAGTCGACTCTTCGCATGAGGTGGCCAAAATACTGGAGTTTCAGCTTTAGCATCATTCCTTCCAAAGAAATCCCAGGGCTGATCTCCTTCAGAATGGACTGGTTGGATCTTCTTGCAGTCCAAGGGACTCTCAAGAGTCTTCTCCAACACCACAGTTCAAAAGCATCAATTCTTCGGCGCTCAGCCTTCTTCACAGTCCAGCTCTCACATTCATACATGACCACAGGAAAGACTATAGCCTTGACTAGGCGAACCTTTGTTGGCAAAGTGATGTCTCTGCTTTTGAATATGCTATCTAGGTTGGTCATAACTTTCCTTCCAAGGAGTAAGCGTCTTTTAATTTCATGGCTGCAGTCACCATCTGCAGTGATTTTGGAGCCCAGAAAAATAAAGTCTGACACTGTTTCCACTGTTTCTCCATCTATTTCCCATGTAGTGATGGGACCAGATGCCATGATCTTCGTTTTCTGAATGTTGAGCTTTAAGCCAACCTTTTCACTCTCCACTTTCACTTTCATCAAGAGGCTTTTGAGTTCCTCTCCACTTTCTGCCATAAGGGTGGTGTCATCTGCATATCTGAGGTTATTGATATTTCTCCCAGCAATCTTGTTAGGTTGGATTAAAAAAACTCAACTTTATGCTGCCTATAAAAAGTCCACTTTAAAAGTAAGGAAACACATAGTTTAGCATTTAAAGGATGAATAATAAAGTAAAAGGATGGTAATAAATGGACTTTACTCACACTAATCAGTGTAAGACTCCATTTGATATGTAGACTGTGGGCGGGCACTGAGCTCCTATAGGTTGGCTTTGTCTGCATCTCATAACTGGCTTGGATTCCTATAACAGTGCATTTTTCAACACTTTGCTAAGTACCGTAGAGTAGAGAATCTGCTAGATTATAGTACAAAGGCCAGTAGGTAATTTCTCCATACAGCTATGTCTCTGCATACAAACTGGTTGCTGTTTAGTCATTAAATTGTGTCCAACTCTTGCAACCCATGTGCTGTAGGCCACCAGGCACCACTGTCCATGGAATTTCCCAGGCGAGAATACTGGAGTGGATTGCTATTTCCTTCTCCAGGGGGTCTTTCAGCCCAAGAATCCAACCCATGTCTTTACATCCCCTGTATTGCAGGTGGATTCTTTACCACTGAGCCACCAGGGAAGTCTTATACACTGGTTTGCATTGAAAAAAAAAAAAACAGGGATTAAAAGCCTTGAAAAAAAGCTAATTTTTCATAATTTTCAGAACATATTAGACTCTATGAAATGCAAAAGGAAGGAAGCAGAGGTCAATTAATAAATAAAAAATTGAGGTATTTTTCCTTTTCACCTTCAAGTATTGGGAAAAGGAATGAGATACTTTTTTATCCTTTTGTCAGTATACAGTTCTCTCAGAGACATGCTACAAAATGGATTATAGGAAAACATGGAAGATTGGAGAGTACAAGTAGGAAGCAGGGTCCCTAAGTGATCATGCAGTTCCTTGGAATGAGCACCATCTAATATAAAAGACCTCAGGGATGCAGATGGTTACTACATAAAGGAATATCTCTAGTTTTCCACTCATAGTATCTCCAAGTCTAATTAACCTGTGATGATTACGGGAAGGCAGGAAATTCATTGTGCTTACTTGTGTTTGAAATGAATCCCACAGTGAAAGAAGTTTGAAAACCTTTCTTAAAGAAGGGATGTAAAAGTCAAAAGAATGATTCACCATCAGATTCTTCTTGCAGACAGGGCAAAACTGAGGCTTGGTACCCCAAGAACATGCATCATCAATGTAAAATTTGGAGATCAGTAAAGTATTGACATAATGAATACAAAACCTTGATGGCATCCTCCTTTAGGGGAATTTGAATAGTTCTGCTGAAATTTCATTGCACTCACTAGCTTTATTAACAGCAGTGCTTCTTTTTTTTTTTTTTTTTTCTTCAAATAGGATATTTTATTTATTTATTTTTTTATCCTTTATTGTTCTTTTTTTTTTAGAAAAAATTTTTTTATTTTTCATTTTGCTTAACTTTACAATATTGTATTGCTTTTACTATACATCGAGATGGATCCGCCACCAGTATACATGTGTCCAGGTACGATGCCCGATAACAAATGCCTGGGGCTGGAGCACTGGGACGACCTGGAGGGATGGTGTGGGGAGGGGAGAGGGAGGAGGGTTCAGGATGGGGAACAGCAGTGCTTCTTAAGGCCCACTTGACATCGCACTCCAGAATGGCCCTGGAAGACTAACCACACCATCGTTGTAATCTGGTTCATTAAGATCTTTTTTATTCGGTTCTTCCATGTATTCTTTCCATCTCTTCTTAATCTTTTCAGCATCTACTGCTGCTGCTGCTGCTAAGTCATTTCAGTCGTGTCCGACTCTGTGAGACCACATGGACTGCAGCCCACCAGGCTCCTCCGTTCATGGGAGTTTCCAGGCAAGAGTACTGGAGTGGGGTGCCATTGCCTTCTCTGCAGCATCTACTAGGTCTCTACAATTTTTATCCTTTACTGTGCTCATCTTCAGGTGGAAAGCTCCCTTGATGTTTCCAATTTTCCTGAGGAGACCTCTAGTATTTCCCAGACAACTTATTGGAGAAGTGTCTGATGCACAGAAAGATTGGGGGCAGAAGGAGAAAAGGGTGCCAGAGGATGAGATGGCTGAATGGCATTGCCGATGCAATGAACATGAACTTGAGCAAACTCCAGGAGATGGTGAGGGACAGGGAGGCCTGGCGTGCTGCAGTCCATGGGTCACAAAGAGTCGGACACAGTTGGGCAACTGAACAACAACTAAGGACTGTTTGATCTCTAACTTTCTAGTTAACGCATATAGCTTCAGTGCAATACAAAATACATTTCTTATTGTGAATCAGGGCCAAAACAAGTTTGCAAGCAAATGTTCTGAGAGTAGTTAAAGTCTTGGAACTTAGCTAAAAAGATCAGCTGGTGGAAGTTCATTGCAGTATAGCAATTTGAATTTAGGTAACTAAGCTATGTTTGAAAATACATATGCAATTCACTTTGGGCTATATTTCAAAAATTTTAGTTACTTTATTTTCTGGGTAAGCATCAAATTCTGAAGCTCTAAAATTTCGAGTTTCCATGTGTGTACAATAAAAATATACACTCCAACATTCTTCTACTAGACTTTCACTTTCCCTTCCTAGAAGCAGCCAATAAGTAATGTTTTACGTGTTTTTTGTTTTCAGATATATTCTACTCAGTAGCTATGAGTGTCAAAATAACTTGAGGATTTATTTATTTATTTATTTTTTGCCTTGATTGATGAAGTCGCTGAATGGTTGAGCCCTTTCTTTGGCTCAGGCTGCCTGACCTCTAGGTACTCAATACTCACGCTGAAATTTTGCTGCTCAACTCCAGTTACCTCCCAGTAAGACTCAGATTAAATCTGGCTGACCCTATGAGAAAAAAACGGGCCCACTGGCCAGTTCTTCAAGATACACATCTAACCATGCTATATTTTTTATTGAGATCCAGAGTAAACTTCTGATAACAATGGCTGACATTCAGTGTTTACTCTGTTCCATCACGATACTGAGCAGTTTACACATACTACATCACTGATTCTCACACACACACTAAATAATCCCTATGAGGCCAGGGCTATCATTATTGTACAGATGAGGTGACTGAAACATTTAAGTCACTGTACAGTCATAGAGCTAGCAAATAATGGAGCTCAGAGTCAAACCAGGCAACATCCAAGGTTATGCTCTTTATTTCTGTGCTGTCCACACTATACTGCCTCTTATCTACACTGATAAAGCTGTTCCCTTTTCTTGCTAGAGTAGAAGCATTGTAGCTTTTTAGGACACATGACTGCTATTAAACAATGGTTTTCTTCTCCTCCAGCCCCTTTCTGTACCATAGGAGTGACCAAACCCTGCACTCCTCTTTAACCAAATCTCAGGAGGGATGAAAGACTACACTGCAAAACAGCTGTGTTTGTGTGTATACATGCATGCACACAAGTGTTTTTAGACATACTGTATGAATTGGTATCAACTATTTGGAGAAAAGATAACCTGCTTTAGTATCTGCTAGAATTAGAAAATTACTATTTCATCAGAGAGACAAACATATGCTGAAACAAGCTAAAATAGTGGCCCTAAGTCTGTTTTACACTTCCCAAGACAAGCGAATGGTGAATAAGGAGGAACACAGTTGAAAGCAGAGCCAGCAGAGTTGGCACATGAAATGTGTGAAAGATTTATTTAGTTATATGAGGAGGTTTGTGTGATGTCAAGTCTTTATCAAATCATAAGTAAAAATCTGCATTGCTCTCTAAGAGAGTTCATGGTAAAGTGGATTTACTGTGGGGAATGCAGAGATTCCAATGTTAAAGAACTCGTGACTAAGAGATATCTGGGTTATGCTATCATTAATTTTTCACATTCTTTCCAAACATTTACTGAGCTAAACAGAGTCCCTATCTATCACTAAAATGAATAATTCAAAATATAGGATAAGTGATACTATATTAAAATGAAATAACCCCCATTATAGAGAAATTGATTTATCTCAGTTATTTCATAAATGTGTGTATATGTGTGTGTGTGTGTGTGTGTGTGTGTGTGTATATATATATATATATATATTCACCAAACTAGCAATATGTCATGTTTCTTCAAATTATAAGTTTAATTTTTGGCCAAGAATTTAACCAGTGTATAGTAACCCTCAGAAAGATGACTAGGCAAAGAATGATAGCTATTAAAATGATGTGGCTTCTTTGGATATAGACTGTTCTCATTTAATTCTAACTTTCAGAGTTTTAAACACATATGAGGACTTTGTAAATGTATGCTTAATGATGATAATAATGAAGATATTTGAATGTTTTGAAAGTTTTTTTGAAATTGTTCATTTTTAAAAAATATGGAATCCCATGAAGAAAATATTTAGGATATATAGTTGGTAATAATCAGTTGGGGGTTTATCCAAATGCCTTTGTTTTTAAACAAAGAGTAAGATTTAACTTTTGAATATCTTGATAAGCTTTGCAAATCCTCAACCCTAGAACTCTACGCCACCTACTATTCTTAATTGCTCTTCTACAGAAGCAGCTGAAGTTGCAAGAGGAAATTTTAAAATTGTGCAACAAACTTATGGTTTTGATAATTCATGGGTATTCCAGCCTCAGAGTAATAACTTTTTTTTTTTTAACTTTTATTCTAAGCCAGGCAATGTGCTAGACTTTTAATAGGGGTTACCTTGTTTAAACCTCAGGTAGCTCTGATGAATTAACTGTTTTACCTCCATTTTATATATGCCAAACAAATGCTTAAGTAAAGTTTTCATTTATCCAAGTATCACACATTTAGGAAATACTGGGACCCACCCTTAAAATCAGGAAGTCTGATTCCAGAAGCTGTACTCCCAAGCAATGTATGCCTTTACCTATAATTATCTGTTCTTCCTGACCCACAATTTTTCTAATTCATAAATAGCAAAGGAGACTTAAATACCCCACCCCTCATATTAGAACAATTTCTGGCCTTTCCTAGATGAATATTACCCACATAAGTTCCTTTCTTCAGGGTTTTCTGTTTAGTATAAAACCTCTTGTGGCAGTAAGAGTTAAAATTGATAAATTTTTTATCCTTTCTTGCAAAAGATAGAAAGTAACTTTAGTAAAAACAAAACAAAAAAGAATAAAAATCAAAACTAAGAACTCACACAACTTGAAGTCAAGGAATAGAGATGGGGTTATAATTTCTTCCATGGAATAAAGCTGACCATTTTATATACAGTTGATAATAGTTAAGATGAGATGGAGAGAATACGCCATCTAACTGATGAATATATTATAGTAGATGAAAAATACATAAAATATCCAATAAGTGCTGCCAAATTTCATGGTCCCTGAGGAGCTAGGGCATACTGAATATAATGAAAGATTTTGAGGCAAGTACAGATCTGGTAGGAAAATCATGGACAGTAATATCATAATGAATTATATTTATATTAAAATCAGATAATAATATTACTATTAATATTAATGTTTCATAAAGAGTTTTAGACATGTTATAGGATAGAAAAATGCAGCGATATTCCAAAAAATGATGACTTTAAAAAAGAACAATTACATTATGAATTTAGGAAAACACAATCAGCAGCAACTGTGGACTTGATGATGCCAATATTTTCCAGCTTTATATTCCGTTTTTCTGGTCCTACAGCTTTAAGATAGAAATATCTTCAATAGTATTTTCAGGAAATAAATAAGCTTGAGATAGATTATTAATGGAGATTCTTATAAACATTTCCTGAATGTTAAGGGATAAATATATAAATGAAAGTCTTATGAAAGCATTAAAAATATAGTACATTAAATGAAGTATACATTTTGCTTAACACTGGGTTTCTTTGTCCAGTGAGCAGATAGACTGTTGGGTTAATTTTTCAGGCAACACTCTTCATCAATAAGATGAAGGAAAATGTAGGAATGTTATATCAAGAGCTTTGTGTTTTTTGGGGGATTATGTTTCTGTATAGGTTGTACAGGGGGATGTTTTACTAATAAGTATTTACAAACCGACTCAATGGAATGACTTAAAATCAATGAATTAAACACAAAAATTGGATGAGGCCATTTTTTCATGTGTTTTGCAAAAGTGAATATAAGCCATATGTTAATAAAAGAGTATAACTTTCTTCTAACTGGTGTTACTATCAGGCATTGCAAATTATAGTTAATTAAGTTTGTTTTTATGAGTGGACTTGACCTAGAAAAATTTTATTTGGGTAATAAGATAAATACACTCTTTGATGCTCTTTCCTACTAATTTGAAAACTCTCTAGGGATCACAATTTACAGAGGCATAAATAATGTATTTTGATTTAGATCTTATAATTTAGATCTGATGATTTGAAAATCAGTTTGTTAATCATCAGACCCCTAAAGTAAAAATATTTTCCACAAGCAACTATATGTAACTAAGATCTCAAGGGAATATTTGCATAAGAATCCATACACATATATGTAAATATAGTTTTCAGTTCAGTTCGGTTCGGTTGCTCAGTAGTGTCCGACTCTTTGTGACCCCATGAACCGTAGCACGCCAGGCCTCTCTGTCCTTCACCAACTCCTAGAGTCCACCCAAACCCATGTCCATTGAGTCAGTGATGCCATCCAACCATCTTATCCTCTGTCATGCCCTTCGCCTCCTGCCCTCAATTGTTCTCAGCATCAGAATCTTTTCAAATGAATCAGCTCTTCACATCAGGTGGCCAAAGTATTGGCATTTCAGCTTCAACATCAGTCCTTCCAATGAACACCCAGGACTGATCTCCTTTAGGATGGACTGGTTGGATCTCCTTGCAGTCCAAGGGACTCTCAAGACTCTTCTCCAACACCACAGTTCAAAAGCATCAATTCTTCAGTGCTCAGCTTTCTTTATAGTCCAACTTTCATATCCATACATGACCACTGGAAAAACCATAGCCTTGAATTGATGGACCTTTGTTGACAAAGTAATGTCTCTGCTTTTTAATATGCTGTCTAGGTTGGTCATGACTTTCCTTCCAAGGAGTAAGCATCTTTTAATTACATGGCTGCATTCACCATCTGCAGTGATTTTGGAGCCCAGAAAAATAAAGTCAGCCACTGTTTCCACCATTTTCCCATCTATTTGCCATGAGGTGATAGGACTGAGTGCCATGATCTTAGTTTTCTGAATGTTGAGCTTTAAACCAACTTTTTTACGCTCCTCTTTCACTTTCATCAAGAGGCTCTTTAGTTCTTCACTTTCTGCCATAAGGGTGGTATCATCTGCATATCTGAGGTTATTGACATTTCTCCTGGCAATCTTGATTCCAGCTTGTGCTTCCTCCAGCCCAGCATTTCTCATGTTTTACTTAGGTATAAAATAATATCTAGTAAGTAAATTAAGATTCAGTTCAGTTCAGTCTCTCAGTCATGTCCAACTCTGCAACACCATGGTTGCAGCACGCCTGGCTCCCCTGTCCATTACCAACTCCCAGAGCTTACTCAAACTCATGTCTGTCGACTCAGTGATGCCATCCAACCATCTCATCCTCTGCTGTCCCCTTCTCCTCCTGCCTTCAATCTTTCCCAGCATCAGGGTAATGAGTCAATTCTTTGCATCAGGTGACCAAAGTATGGAAGTTTCAGCTTTAGCATCAGTACTTCCAATGAATATTAAAGACTGATTTCCTTTAGGATGGACTATTTTAAACTCCTTGCAGTCCAAGGAACTCTCAAGAGTCTTCTCCAACACCACATTTCAAAAGCATCAGTTTTTCTGTGCTCAACTTTCTTTATAGTCTAACTCTGACATCCATACAGCACTACTGGAAAAACCATAGATTTATATGATAGATATTTGGATAATCCAAATTAAGAAAATGTACTTATAGTCAAGAGTATTTTCTAAAATTTATCATGTTCATTTTGAAATAACCAAATGAATATAAATTGACTAGTCTACCTCAAAAAGAATAAAGTCATAAAAGAACTAAGTGTGTAAAGATCTGTATTGGGAAAATAAGTAATTTATAATTAAAATTATAGAAAAATGTCAGATTAATATTTGATGTTTACAGAGTCTCAATTATGTCAGCTTATGTCCATATTTCATTTCCAAACTTGTCATGTTGACTTCTTTGAATAAGATTGTTAATTCTACTTTGTTACTAGTTGGAAAATCAAAATTTACTGGATCTCATCTGATAGGAAATTCTCTTGCTCAGTAAAATCTGGCTTTAGATTATTACAGTATAAAATATTCTGGAAGATAATATTGTGTGTGGCAACATTTTCTTTGAACAAATACCAAAAAAATGTATCAGTTCAGTTCAGTCACTCAGTCATGTCTGACTCATTGCAACCCCATGAAAAGCAGCATGCCACCTCCTTGTCCATCACCAACTCCTAGAGTCCACCCAAACCCATGTCCATCGAGTCGGTGATGCCATCCAATCATCTCATCCTCTGTCACCCCCTTCTTCTCCTTCCCTCAATCTTTCCCAGCATCAGGGTCTTTTCCAATGAGTCAGTTCTTCACATCAGGTGGCCAAAGTATTGGCATTTCAGCTTCAACATCAGTCCTTCCAATGAACACCCAGGACTGATCTCCTTTAGGATGGACTGGTTGGATCTCCTTGCAGTCCAAGGGACTCTCAAGAGTCTTCTCCAACACCACAGTTCAAAAGCATCAATTCTTCATTGCTCAGCTTTCTTTATAGTCCAACTCTCACATCCATACATGACCACAGGAAAAACAATAGCCTTAACTAGAGGGACCTTTGTTGGCCAAGTAACATCTCTGCTTTTTAATATGCTGTCTAGGTTGGTTATAACTTCCCTCATAAGGAGTAAGCGTCTTTTAATTTCATGGCTGCAGCCACCATCTGCAGTGATTTTGGAGCCCAGAAAAATAAAGTCTGACACTGTTTCCCCATCTATTTCCCATGAAGTGATGGGACCGGATGCCATGATCTTCGTTTTCTGAATGTTGAGCTTTAAGCCAACTTTTTCACTCTCCACTTTCACTTTCATCAAGAGGCTTTTTAGTTCCTCTTCACTTTCTGCCATAAGAGTGGTGTCATCTGCATATCTGAGGTTATTGATATTTCTCCTGGCAATCTTGATTCCAGCTTGTGCTTCCTCCAGCCCAGCATTTCTCATGATGTTCTCTGCATATAAACTAAATAACCAGGGTGACAATATACAGCTTTGATGTACTCCTTTTCCTATTTGTATAGCATTAAGCTTATTACATTTATACATGTGCAATTAAACAATATTTTAAATTTTGTTTACTTAATGTTGGAATATATTTACTTTGTACTTTCTCTGAAGTACTTCAGGTGATATATTTGTTGTTTATATTAAAGGCAGATTAACAATGCTTTATTGAATATTTTTGTATATACCCTTTTGGGTAATTAAACTTTTTTAGATATATTTGGCTTCAGTAAATTTTTAATTTTGCATGTTCAGAAATAAATAATCTTTTTAATTGGAACAAAGCAAGTTACCCCAAATTCATCTAAACTTAGTAGGATATTGAGTTATAAGAATTTAAGCTTTATATTTATAGGCCAATGCCTGAAATAACTGATTGCTTTTGCAAAGAATTATATTAACAAAACAAAAATGAAAAGAGAATGAGAAAAAAAAAGAAGGTTGATTCATATAAAATCAATTCATTAAATAATGTGAACTATTAAGAAATCAGAATATTTAATTTGTTTAAAACAATGGACCTGCAAGACTTTTTTCTTATTTTTCAATGGCATCTTCAAATACCAATTTAGCAGCAGAACTTTGATGATGTTATATTGCTTTGGGTAACACTTTATGTTTTTCATTCCATATTCAAAGTAAGCTATTCATTCCTGGCAAAAATAAAATTGAGCAAAGTCTATCACAGAATCACACTAGTTTATCACAAGAAATTCCTGTCCAGGTTGCTTGTTTTAACATAAGAGTCTAACTTATTTCCTTATTTTCAGTTTTATTCTTTTTTTCAGCAATTATATATTAATCTACTATAGAGTTACAAACATTGTTTTAAGTGCCAGGGAACATAAAGATGAGTGAGAGACATAATCTGTCCCCATGGGGATCTCAGTCTACCACAGGAGAAACCCTTTTTCTTAAAAATATAGGCTTTTAACATGAGTTTGCATGCATGCTCAGTCATTCAGTCATGTCCCACTCTTTGGGATCCTATAGACGATAGCCTGCCTGGCTCCTTTGTCCATGGGATTCCCCAGGCAAGATATTGGGGTCTGTTGTCATGCCCGCCTCCAGGGGGTCTTCTGACCCAGGGATCAAACCTGTGTCTCCTGCATCTCCTACACTGCAGGTGGATTCTTTACCTCTGAGCCACCAGGGAAACTTTTAACATGAACAATTATTTAAAGCACTAGTTTAATACCAGACTGCTACTAAAAGATCTGTATTAGTTCTCTTAACATTTCTGTAGTGTGAGTGGATTAAGAATGCCACAGAATCAAAGAAAAAATCTGGAACCAGGAAGCTTCAGAAAGGAGAGAGTAATACATTAGAGAGAGAATTTTTCTGCTAAGGAAATATATTTAAGTCAGATTATGGAAGAGCATAGGTGAAGGGAATGGCAAACCACTTCAGTGTTCTTGCCTTGAGAACCCCATGAACAGCATGGAAAAGCTAAAATGGTAGGACACTGAAAGATGAACTCCCCAGGTTGGTAGATGCCCAGTATGCTACTGGAGATCAATGGAGAAATAACTCCAGAAAGAATGAAGAGACAGAGCCAAAGCAAAAAAAAAAAAAAAAAGAAAAACACACCCAGTTGTGGATGTGACTGGTGATAGAAGCAAGGTCTGATACTGTAAAGAGCAATAATTGCATAGGAACCTGAAGTGTTAGGTCCATGAATCAAGGCAAATTGGACATGGCCAAACAGGAGATGGCAAGAATGAATGTTGACATTTTAGGAATCAGTGAACTAAAATGGTCTGGAATGGGTGAATTTAACTCAGATGATCATTATATCTACTACTGTGGGCAAGAATCCCTTCAAAGAAATGGAGTAGCCATCTTAGTCAACAAAGGAGTCCAAAATGTAGTACTTGGATGCAACCTCAAAAATGACAGAATCATCTCTGTTCATTTCCAAGGCAAACCATTCTAAATCATGGTAATCCAAGTCTATGCCCCAACCAGTAATGCTGAAAAAGCTGAAGTGGAATGGTTGTATGAAGACCTATAAGACCTTCTAGAACTAACACCCAAAAGAGATGCCCTTTGCATTATAAGGGACTGGAATGCAAAAGTAGAAAGTCAAGAAACACCTGGAATAACAGACAAATTTGGCCTTGGAGTACAGAATGAAGCAGGGCAAAGGCTAATAAAATTTTGCCAAGAGAACACACTGGTCATCACAAACACCCTCTTCCAACAACATAAGAGAAGACTCTACACATGGACATCACCAGATGGCCAACACTGAAATCAGATTGATTATATTCTTTGCAGCCAAAGATGGAGAAACTCTATACAGTCAGCAAAAATAAGACCAGGAGGAGTTGATTGTGGCTCAGATCATGAATTCCTTATTGCCAAATTCAGACTTAAATTGAAGAAAGTAGGGAAAACTACTAGACCATTCAGGTATGACCTGAATCAAATCCCTTGTGATTATACAGTGGAAGTGAGAAATAGATTTAAGGGACTAGATCTGATAGACAGAGTGCCTGATAAACTATGGATGGAGGTTCATGACATTGTACAGGAGACAGGGATCAAGACCATTCCCAAGAAAAAGAAATGCAAAAAAGCAAAATGGCTGTCTGAGGAGGCCTTACAAATAGCTGTGAAAAGAAGAGAAGTGAAAAGCAAAGAAGAGGGAAGATATATCCATCTGAATGCAGAGTTCCAAAGAATAGCAAGGAGAGATAAGAAAGCCTTCCTCAGTGATCAGTGCAATGAAATAGAGGAAAAAAATAGAATGGGAAAGACTAGAGATCGCTTCATGAAAATTAGAGATACCAAGGAAACATTTCATGCAAAGATGGGCTCAATAAAGGACAGAAATGGTATGGACCTAACAAAAGCAGAAGATACTGCTGATGATGAACTGATGGAAGTTCATGAGGCTGGAAACTGAATGGCACAAATCTAATTGCATGGCATTTAGTTTATGATACTGAGCATTTTGGACTTTATGCTTAGCAGAAGTAGAAAGCTATTAATATTTTTTGTTGCTTGAGTATTACTGATCTCCTAGGTTTGCCTGTCAAGTTTTCTGCCCTGGTCCCTAAAATCTTTGCTCCCACAGTCTCTAGCCAAATGTTCACTGCATTAAGAATCCTTTTTATATTGTAAATCTGTTCATTCTTTACATTTTCAGTATACTTTCAAATAAAAGATCTCATTTTATTCTCATCAAAATCTAGCCTATACTTTATATCCATTTTGGAAAATGAAGAACAACAGCAAAGTGCCCCAGTGACCACCATAATATCCTTTTGGGTATTTATCAATAGAAAACATCTAGAATCATATGAACAAGAAAGAGACTCAGCAGTGTGTTTTAGAGGAGAGTTATTGGTGAGTAGGGAAGGAGAGATGAGAGTAAGGGCAACTAACAATCACTTCCTCATCTCCCATCAGCTGACTTCACTCAGACACTGACAACATTGCTTCTATATCAAACTACTATCTGGCATTGTTTGGGTGTGGAATGTTTTAAAAAAATCAAATATTCTATTTAATGTAACATTTAGACTGAATTATGTGCTTTTAAATAAGTGGATAAAAGACATAAAATATATAAAATTATGCAGCCAATATTTTAAGCATTCTTTGATCATTCAAAATTTACTTTAGGGTTACCAAATCCTTTGAGATCTTGATAATCAAAAAAAAAAAATTATTCATAAATTCAAAGCACCATGTCTGGTATTGAGAATGCAAAGACTCCAAAGATGAAAGGGCCTTAGGGAGCTAACCACTGAGTCAATAATGCAGTCATTCCATTGATTAGAGAGCATCTAATTATTCATGATGAACAACAGACATAAGAATAGTGGTGGAGAACACAAGAGGATAGATGGGGAAATTAAGCCCAAATACACAGAAGACAATGTTGTGAATTGTAGCTATCACTATAAATATGCAGAAATGGAAAGTCAGAATGTTCTGGGTGATAATTTGCACCATGGTTCTTAAAATCATCCCTTCATAGATCATTTGTTGTATTATTTCTTATTATTCAAATTTGAAATTGAAAAATTCAGTCTATGAAATGTTATAAAGCTTGTGTTACTTTCATGAAATGCATAATCACCATGTTATGTTTGTGTGGCTTTGACTAGGATAAAAGAATAATTTCTCAATCAAAAAAATTTTTATTATGTATACCATTTTATGATTTTTATCTCCTTATCCTGAGTTCATTTTTATAAACTGACTTCCCTCTTGTACTCAGTAAGTGCAAACTATAAAACTGGATTGTGTTGCTGTTGATTCTTGGGTATTTACATTGTGATTTTTTTCATCCTGTCATCCTTGACTCTTAATTAGATCATTCACTCCTCTGCACTGCTTTTCTCTTTGCCCTCAGCTTTGTCTCAGCCTGAGAATCCACCATCTCACCTGAATGAATGCAGTGGTTTTTCCTTTCACCCTACATTTCATTGTAGTCACAAGAATCTTTTTGAATGACAAATCAGATTATCACTCCCCTTCATAACACCCATCATTGGTCTTATGGGATCAAAACCTCTAGAATGCTACAAGGCCCTTCAGTGGTTTGATCCTTACCTCTCCTTCCAGCCTCTTCACGTACTGAAGAGGGAAAATTAAAATTCTCCTTCTGCCTCTGTAACTCAGCTTGCCCCTTGCAAAGTCTAGATCAAGTAGGTCATGTAGTCTCAGAAAGTGGGGACTTGCAATACTAGGAACTGGAGTTTACCTTGCTTACCCTTGTCCTGCTCTTTGCAATCACCCAGCCCCTGCAAACCTGCTTAATCATGCCTGTCCAGGCCAGGCATCACCCTCCCCATCTTGACTGCTGTTTCTGAGCAAGAAACCCCTTAGTTTAAACCAGCCTATTAACAGCTAGTGTTGCCTACCACAATTTCTCTATAAAAACTGTAATCCCTTTGTTCAGGGCTCAGAGCTTGGAGTGTTAACTCCTATGGGCCCACTGGCAAAATATACTCAAGTTCTCCAACTCTCTGAGTGTGGTGCTTGGTTTCTCAAGTACTGGCTTCTGCAATACTACAACCTTTACCTTGTTCACAATGTCTCAGCGAAACTGACCAACTTTCAGCTATAGGAGTACATATTCTACTGCTTTCTGTCTCAGGGCTGTTCACATGTTAGTCCCTCTCCTGCAATGCTCTGATACTCTGTCCTTCTGCTTCCCACCTTTCTTTTTTTTTAATTGGAGGCTAATTACTTTACAATATTGTGGTGTTTTTTTGCCATACATTTACCTGAATCAGCCATAGGTATACATGTGTTCCCCATCCTGATCCCGCCACCACCACCTGCTTCCCCATCCCATCCCTCACTCCCTTAATCCTTACATATCCTGTTATCAGCTCAAAAAACCCTGCCTTAGGGAACCCTTTCCTTGTCTTTCAGAAAAGGCTGGATGTCTTTGTAGACTTTGCTGTGCCCATACATAGTTTTAATCTTAATATGTAAATTTTTTGTATTTTAAAAATAATTTGATTCATTCATTAGCAAGTATTTACAGTATTTACTAAACACTGTGGAGTTATATAGAAGAGAAAGATGTTATACTGAAAAGAATTATATTGGAATTATGGAATTATATGATATATGGCAGAGAAGGCAATGACACCCCACTCCAGTACTCTTGCCTGGAAAATCCCATGGATGGAGGAGCCTGGTAGGCTGTAGTGCATGGGATCGCTAAGAATGAGACACGACTGAGCGACTTCCCTTTCACATTTTTCACTTTCATGCATTGGAGAAGAAAATGGCAAGCCACTCCAGTGTTCTTGCCTGGAGAATTCCAGGGATGGGGGAGCCTAGTGGGCTTCCGTCTATGGGGTTGCACAGAGTCGGACATGACTGAAGCGACTTAGCAGCAGCAGCATGATATATGGAATTATATTGAAGAGAAAGATGGACATGCTGTCTTTTACATTGGACTTATGTTCAAAACAGGTTTACATAGTCCTAGTTGCTACAGATAAAATAATACCAGGTGATTTGGTAGAAAGTGATCCGAGTTCAGTACAGTTCAGTTCCTAATCTTTCCTGGTGGCTCAGACAGTAAAGCGTCTGCCTACAATGCAGGAGACGTGGGTTCAATCCCTGGGTTGGGAAGATCCCCTGGAGAAGGAAATGGCAGCCCACTCCAGTACTATTGCCTGGAAAATCCCATGGACAGAGGAGCCTGGTGGGCTACAGTCCATGTGGTCACAAAGAATCGGACACGACTGAGCGACTTCAATTCACAGTTCAGTTCAGTTGCTCAATGGTGACTGACTCTTTGTGACCCCATGAACCACAGCACACCAGGCCTCCCTGTCTATCACCAACTCCTGGAGTCCACCTAAACCCACGTCCACTGAGTCAGTGATACCATCCAACCATCTCATCCTCTGTCGTCCCCTTCTCCTCCTGCCTTCAATCTTTCCCAGCATCAGGGTCTTTTCAAATGAGCCAGCTCTTTGCATCAGGTGGCCAAAGTATTGGTGTTTCAGCTTCGACATCAGTCCTTCCAATGAACACCCAGGACTGATCTCCTTTAGGATGGACTGATTAGATATCCTTGCAGTCTAAGGGACTCTCAAGAGTCTTCTCCAACACCATAGTTCAAAAGCATCAATTATTTAGTGCTCAGCTTTCTTTATAGTCCAACTCTCACATCCATACATGACCACAGGAAAAACCATAGCTTTGACTACATAGACTTTTGTTGGCAGAGTAATGTCTCTGCTTTTTAATATGCTGTCTAGGTTGGTCATAACTTTCCTTCCAAGAAATAAGCATCTTTTAATTTCATGGCTGCAGTCACCATCTGCAGTGATTTTGGAGCCCAGAAAAATAGTCTGACACTATTTCCACTGTTTCCCCATCTATTTGCCATGAAGTGATGGGACCAGATGCCATGATCTTCATTTTCTGAATGTTGGGCTTTAAGCCAACTTTTTCACTCTCCTCTTTCACTTTCATCAAGAGGCTCTTTAGTTCTTCTTCACTTTCTTCATAAGGGTGGTGTCATCTGCATATCTGAGGTTATTGATATTTCTCCCGGCAATCTTGATTCTAGCTTATGCTTCTTCCAGCCCAGCGTTTCTCATGATGTACTCTGCATATAAGTCAAATAAGCAGGGTGACGATATACAGCCTTGACGTACTCCTTTTCCTATTTGGAACCAGTCTGTTGTTCCCTGTCCAGTTCTAACTGTTGCTTCCTGACCGGCATACTGGTTTCTTAAGAGGCAGGTCTGGTGGTCTGGTATTCCCATCTCTTTCAGAATTTTCCACAGTTTATTGCGGTCTACACAGTCAAAGGCTTTGGCATAGTCAATAAAGCAGAAATAGATGTTTTTCTGGAACTTTCTTGCTTTTTTGATGATCCAGTGGATGTTGGCAATTTGACCTCTGGGCCCTCTGCCTTTTCTAAAACCAGCTTGAACATCTGGAAGTTCATGGTTCATGTATTGCTGAAGCCTGGCTTGGAGAATTTTAAGCATCATTTTTTGAGCGTGTGAGTTGAGTGCGATTGTGTGGTAGTTTGTGATATGAGTAGAGATATTGGGATTAGGCTACAGAATTTCCAAACAAAGGGAAAGACTAGTGCAAATGCTTGAAGGAAGAATCAGGTTTGGCAGTTGGAAAAAGAGGCAGAAGAGATTTAATTCAAATTGAACTGTCTCTTTCTCTAGACTGCAGCTGTCTGAAAGGTGGGTTCCATTTCATTTATCTCTGAGGCTTCCTGTACTGAATCACATTTTAAAACTTGGCTCAGAAGTTACCTCCTTTGTGGAAATTTTGTGTGCCTATCTTCTACTTCCTGGCCATCCCCACCAGATAGCGACACACCTACAATCATCCTAAATAGACCTGCTCCCCCTTCATAAATTCCATGCTACTGCATTCATATTTTGTCCTTAAATGAAAGGGTACTTTCTTGTACTCATGTTTTTATACCTCTCTTTTTTCTCTCAGTGTCTTGAAAGTAGGGATTCTTTCTGATTCATTTAAATATTTTTAATGGCTTCAATGCTTATCATAATAAGTTAATTAGCATTCAATAATTTGTGTTTTGCAATGAATGAGACAATGAATGTATGCCTTATCTCTGCCATCCACTCTATTTTTACATTGGTTGAGATTTCCTGGAAAATAGAATCTGAGGTGCGACTTAAGTGGTAGTGTACTTATTGAGGTGAGCAATCTCAGAGCCTGGAAGTGGGCAGTGAGGCAGGCAGAATGAGAGATATACTGGTACAGTTGGATCCCAGGGAGACCAACTAGATGTCTGTCTATGTGAGGTATCAGATGGGCTGTACAGAAAATCCACCCCTGAGGGAATATTCAACAGAGAGAGTATGTGTGTGTGGGGGGGGGGGGGATTATTTATCTGTTGGGATTGTCCTTCTTTTTGTTCCCCATTAGGCAATGTCCTGCTATTAACACCCCTGGACGACCTGGCCTCCGGTGGTCTCTGGGGAAGCTAGATCCCATGCTTGTGTTTCATCTGAGATGCAATGGGAAGAACCAGACCTCTGGCATTTGTCTCAGACAGTGGGTGCATTGTGGGTCTGTTGTTGCTGTGACAGCTGTGATGGAGCAAATGGCCAAGGGTCTGGGATACAAGTGAAGATGAGAGACTCTGAAAAGGTGCAAAAGCACTGATTAATGAAATTGTCGAACCTTGCTTTCTCCTAGGCTCGTTCTTCTCAGCCCATAGTGAAAGTGAAGTGAGGTTGCTCAGTCGTGTCTGACTCTTTGTGATCCCATGGACTGTAGTCTACCAGGCTCCTCTGTCCATGGGATTTTCCAGGCAATAGTACTGGAGTGGATTGCCATTTCCTTCTCCAGGGGATCTTCCCAATCCAGGGATTGAACCCGGGTCTCCTGCATTGTAGACAGACACTTTACTGTCTGAGCCACCAGGGAAATCCCCAGCCCATAAGAACATGTAAGTCAATCTAAAATGCAACAAAAAAATGAAACAAACTGCTGGTACCCTAAATTCTTCTTCAATTTTCCACCCTCTTTTTTCTCTCTTTTTTGCCCAAACTTATGTCTAGCTTCTCTGTGTCTTATACTTGACACACTGAAGGGCCAAGTCCTAGCGCTCTTCAAATCCCTATGTCCCCTGTCCTCTCACATGGCTTCACTCTTTTGATCCCGTGGTCCCCTCTACCTTGAATGAACTTTTCTGCTTCTTTCCCTATTTGTGACTCAGTCCAGATGGCATATTTGCCAGGAGACCTTTCTGACTCTTTCCTCAGCTCAGTCTGAGTGTTGTGCCTCTCAGTAATTCTGGCATCCTGCCCGTACTCAAATCATATTTATTGCTTTGGTTTAATATGGTATGTTTTATGCAGTCTCCTAAGATTGAATTATCTCACTTTTTTCAGTCATATTTATATATCAATTGTTAGGTTCAATGTCTGGTCCAGAATAAGCAGTTAATAAATGGTTAAAAAAAGTTGTACTAGTTGGGCTAAATGGTCCAAAAATCTTGGTGAACAATGTAGATCTTCTGTCCTATCTACTTAATCTGTGGGGACACAGAACGGTAAATATATTTTCACCTGACCACTAATAAAGTATTTAATTCAGTCTTTAGTGGTTATAATTAAAAATAATCTAGAAATCTTAGAGTAATGATTATCTACGATAGTCTTTAAAATGGGTCTGATCAGTTATTTCCCTTCCTGCGTTAAATGCTTTTCCAAAAGGTAGTATTGATTTCACATTTCCTTAAATATAAGCTGAGTTGTTGACTTGTTTTGGTCAACAAAATGTGGAAGAAGTGACTGTAGGAAGATTAAAGGCTTTCATTTTCACTTTGTGGACATTTGACTGTAATATATGTGGTATATCTACTGTGATACCACCATAGTGTCTGGACAATCAAAGAGTCATGTGGAGGAAGAGAGGCCGCATGAAGGAAAACAGGCCATGTGAAGGAGAACTGAGGCCCCACATATATGAGTAAAGCCCTTCTGTACATTTTAACCCAGTCCTGCAGCCAAGTTAAACGCACCCAAGTGTGTAGTGCCAGGCACTTCCAGCTAGAACAGAATAACCACTCAACTGAATTAAACAAACCAACAGAAATAACAAATCATTGCTTCAATTCATAAAAGTCAAGTGGCTTGTTGTACATCAATGGATTACTGAATTACAAGGTTTAACTTTCAATTCCCTTTAAAAATCTATCTTGACATTATAAAAAGGTTGATTTCTAATTATGGCCCTAGCTATGAAGAAAGTCAAGTATGGTCACTCAGTTTATAAGAATCCATTGAGTGTTTCTGTGGGTGGACCCTTGTGGAGTACACTATGGAATGAGCACAACCAGAACTGTGCACCTTGCCCAGTGGTGATAAACACACAGTAAACCATCATTAGTTGAATAATGAGTACAGAAGACCTAGAAAAAAGAGCAACTGGTAAGGAGATACTAAGTAAAGGAAAAGCATTGACATAATTAAGAATAAACTTACTAACCTGAAATCGTGCAATTCCCTTATGATTTGTCCAATATAATGTAGTAATGACGGTAGCCATAAGAAACCTTTTATGGAGGTTTTCTATGTGCCCAGAGAATAGCATCTCAGTTAATACTCAGAACAATCACATAAGACAGTTACTATTAGGAAATTCACTTTACAGTCAATGAAATTGAAATATCAGATCAGATCAGATCAGATCAGTCGCTCAGTCGTGTCCGACTCTTTGCAACCCCATGAACCGCAGCACGCCAGGCCTCCCTGTCCATCACCAGCTCCCGGAGGTCACTCAGACTCACACCCATCAAGTCAGTGATGCCATCCAGCCATCTCATCCTCTCTCGTCCCCTTCTCCTCCTGCCCTCAATCCCTCCCAGCATCAGAGTCTTCTCCAATGAGTCAACTCTTTGCATGAGGTGGCCAAAATACTGGAGTTTCAGCTTTAGCATCATTCCTTCCAAAGAAATCCCAGGATTGATCTCCTTCAGAATGGACTGGTTGGATCTTCTTGCGGTCCAAGGGACTCTCAAGAGTCTTCTCCAACACCACAGTTCAAAAGCATCAATTCTTCGGCGCTCAGCCTTCTTCACAGTCCAGCTCTCACATCCATACATGACCACAGGAAAGACCATAGCCTTGACTAGGCGAACCTTTGTTGGCAAAGTGATGTCTCTGTTTTTGAATATGCTATCTAGATTGGTCATAACTTTCCTTCCAAGGAGCAAGCGTCTTTTAATTTCATGGCTGCAGTCACCATCTGCAGTGATTTTGGAGCCCAGAAAAAGAAAGTCTGACACTGTTTCCACTGTTTCTCCATCTATTTCCCATGTAGTGATGGGACCAGATGCCATGATCTTCGTTTTCTGAATGTTGAGCTTTAAGCCAACCTTTTCACTCTCCACTTTCACTTTCATCAAGAGGCTTTTTAGCCCCTCTTCACTTTCTGCCATAAGAGTGGTGTCATCTGCATATCTGAGGTTATTGATATTTCTCCCGGCAATCTTGATTCCAACTTGTGTTTCTTCCAGTCCAGCACTTCTCATGATGTACTCTGCATATAAGTTAAATAAACATGGTGACAATATACAGCCTTGACGTACTCCTTTTCCTATTTGGAACCAGTCTGTTGTTCCATGACCAGTTCTAACTGTTGCTTCCTGACCTGCATACAGATTTCTTAAGAGGCAGATCAGGTGGTCTGGTATTCCCATCTCTTTCAGAATTTTCCGTAGTTTATTGTGATCTATACAGTCAAAGGCTTTGGCATAATCAATAAAGCAGAAATAGATGTTTTTCTGGAACTCTCTTGCTTTTTCCATGATCCAGCAGATGTTGGCAATTTGATCTCTGGTTCCTCTGCCTTTTCTAAAACCAGCTTGAACATCAGGAAGTTCACGGTTCACATATTGCTGAAGCCTGGCTTGGAGAATTTTGAGCATTACTTTACTAGCGTGTGAGATGAGTGCAATTGTGCGGTAGTTTGAGCATTCTTTGGCATTGCCTTTCTTTGGGATTGGGATGAAAACTGACCTTTTCCAATCTTGTGGCCACTGCTGAGTTTTCCAAATTTGCTGGCATATTGAGTGCAGCACTTTCACAGCATCATCTTTCAGGATTTGGAATAGCTCCACTGGAATTCCATCACCTCCACTAGCTTTGTTCGTAGTGATGCTTTCTAAGGCCCACTTGACTTCACATTCCAAGATGTCTGGCTCTAGGTCAGTGATCACATCATCATGATTATCTGGGTCATGAAGCTCTTTTTTGTACAGTTCTTCTGTGTATTCTTGCCACCTCTTCTTAATATCTTCTGCTTCTGTTAGGTCCATACCATTTCTGTCCTTTATCGTGCCCATCTTTGCATGAAATGTTCCTTTGGTATCTCTGATTTTCTTGAAGAGATCCCTAGTCTTTCCCATTCTGTTGTTTTCCTCTATTTCTTTGCATTGATCACTGAAGAAGGCTTTCTTATCTCTTCTTGCTCTTCTTTGGAACTCTGCATTTAGATGTTTATATCTTTCCTTTTCTCCTTTGCTTTTCGCTTCTCTTCTTTTCACAGCTATTTGTAAGGCCTCCCCAGACAGCCATTTTGCTTTTTTGCATTTCTTTTCCATGGGGATGGTCTTGATCCCTGTCTCCTGTACAATGTCACGAACCTCATTCCATAGTTCATCCATAAATTGAAATATAGAGAAGTTAAATAACTTATGCCAAGCCACACAGCAGGAGTTAGAGTCTGAAAAGTTCTCTGACATGGCGGCCTTCAGTGTTAACTACTAGTTGTACTAATATGTAATTTTGTTTGTATAATAACCTGTATTATAGATGTATACACATATAACACATACAATGTAGCATAATATTCATAAACCTACTATCTATGTATGTATATATAAGTATATATTATTTATTTATCTTAATCATGCGTGCTGCTGTTCCAAGATTTATTGGAACATTGAGGTAGTGATTTGCCTTGATTAGTGGTTTATTGACTGTCTGACCACACTTGCCTCCTCCTCCTTCCTTCCTTTATCTGGACATTGTTGTAAAATTCTCCAGTCCCCTTCACTGCTCATTGGTCAGCGCATGAACCAACTTGCCATGTATATCCATTACTAAAGAGTGAGAATCTGATGGTCGAAGAGAGTAAATACATTTTGAACATATAGAAATCTGTTATTTACTCATTACTGTGCTGTGCTGTGCTGAGTCACTCAGTCATGTCTGATTCTTTGCAACTCCACAGATGGTAGGCTCCTCAGTCCATGGAGATTCTTCAGGCAATAATATTGGAGTGGGTTGCCATGCCCTCCTCTGGGGAATTTTCCCAACCCAGGGATCAAATCCAGGTCTTCCACATTGCAGGTGGATTCTTTACCATCTAAGCAACCAGGGAAGCCCAAGAATACTGGAGTGGGTAGCCTATCTCTTCTGCAGGGGATCTTCCCAACCCAGGAATCAAACTGGGGTCTTCTGCATTGCAGTCAGATTCTTTACCAGCTGAGTTCCAAGGGAAGGCCTTGCTCATTACTACTACCCCAATTAATTATTCCCTAGTTTTACAAGTCAGAAAAATTCTTTTAACCTCCTCTATGATCACTCTTATTAAATATGCAGTACCAGAATAAGAAGGTTGGATAAGTCGATTTTAACCATTTAGGCACATACACCCATATACACATTCTGAATGCTTTTTTACCTGTCAACTCTTTGCCACCAACAGTTTATTTGACTCACAATCATGGCCAATCACTGCCAGCTGCAGTTGGCTGACAGCCTTTATTGATGTTGTCAGGACCTTTTATTCATATTTCCCATTAATCTCAGATGCTTTACAGCATATCTAAAGACAGGAAAACATATTGGGTCAAATTTAGAACTATTTTTGAATTCAGTGGTTAAATATGCTAAGCCAAATCTAGATTTCAACCAGCAAAGGAGTTTTGAAATGTTAGTTTGAAACAACTCAAAATCTTTCTTAGATATAAGTTCCTTGTGGGAGACAAAAAGAAGGAAATCTCATTTTAATGATTTAAGTCTAGTTATATCACAAGTACAACATAATCATTTTTTAGTAGGGTGAGAAGAATTACCTATTGAAGATGTTTTGCTATATATATATATATTTAGCCTGTTTTTCTTCTTTAAATACAACCCTCATACATATTAGAGAAGCAATACATTTGTAAAAATCACATATTTTCCTCTTAGAATATATCTTAGTAATAAAATAATTCTTAACCAGAATTATGAGACAAAAGCAGATTAAGATGGTCACACTAGCTTTTAAGTATTTGTAAAAACTTTTCATCATAATTTCTTGGAGAATAGGTCTGGCATCAGCCTCAGCTGTAAAATATGATTTTATTTTTAAGGCACTTTCACCTTTCTCCCAGTTTCTTTTTTTCCCCATTAGGTAAAACTATCCTGGGACCCACCTTTCTGTCTTTGAGCTCACAGTTATAACCCACTACTGTTAAAGTCAACAGTTTTTATTGTGGGCAAAACTAAAAATTAATTAATCATACCTTTTTTGGTCTTTCTGACAGCTTTCAACATTCCCCATCTCTCATCACCTCCTCTTCCTTCAGGTGTTAGAAAACCTCCTCTTTCCTTCAACAACCCATAAAGCAAGGAAAACTGATGTTGACAATCATTTTTCCATTGTCTAATTATAAGCCAAAAAAAAAGTAGTCTTTAAACCAAATATGTACTTTACCAAAATTTGTTTTTTAAGTTCTCATTTTGGCAATGTAAGGTTTTAGACTCTCTTTGCCAACAAAAGTCCATTTAGTCAAGGCTATGGTTTTTCCAGTAGTCATGTATGGATGTGAGAGTTGGACTGTGAAGAAAGCTGAGCACCGAAGAATTGATGCTTTTGAACTATGGTGTTGGAGAAGACTCTTGAGGGTCCCTTGGACTGCAAGGAGATCCAACCAGTCCATCCTAAAGGAGGTCAGTCCTGGGTGTTCTTTGGAAGGAATGATGCTAAAGCTGAAACTCCAGTACTTTGGCAACCTCATGTGAAGAGTTGACTCATTGGAAAAGACTCTGATGCTGGGAGGGATTGGAGGCAGGAGGAGAAGGGGACGACAGAGGATGAGATGGCTGGATGGCATCACCGACTCGATGGACGTGAGTCTGAGTGAACTCCGGGAGATAGTGATGGACAGGGAGGCCTGGCATGCTGCGATTCATGGAGTTGCAAAGAGTTGGACATGACTGAGTGACAGAACTCAACTGAAACATATTTTTTGGTATTAAAGAATGAGAGGTGAGATGTTTAAGGATAAAGGGCTTCTGAAGTGCATATTTTATCCAAGGATAGGTCTGAAGGTGTTATTGATATGGAGACTGGAGGGTTGTTGTAGGGAAGGCAAACCCCCTATGTCTTTCTTAGGAGAAGAGATAATTCACAGGGTAATAAGTCTTTTCTTGCTAATTATTTGTCTCCAAGATTTAAGAATGCATCAAGTAGAGTTTACTCACATATAGATAATTGAAACCAATCCTAAGAGAAAATCATTTAAAAGTAGAGAAATGCACAATTATAAAGTATTTGAAAGGGCTGAATGACCAGAGACTAGGTTGGGTACCATAATCTCAGTATAAAACTGTCTCTCCAATAATCCTGCTAATAGAAATTAGGCAGCTGGAAAATGACACTTCCTATTGGTCTTAAGATTTTTATATTGCCTTCTTTTATAGAGACTGATTCAGAGATAAGGAAACTGCCTTGTCATCTTTTTAGAACTATGTCAGCTGAAAATGGATGCATCAAAGTCATTTCCTCCACCCCCAACCTTAATTGAAATTCAAATTAAAATCTTACCAATGATTGTGAGAACTTTTAGAGATCTATCTGCAAGGTAGTCTTGAAAATGTAGACTTTAGTTTTCTATACACTGTAGCACAGAAAGATATTGGAAAAGAGGCCCAAAGGAGTCATTTTTTGTTGCTGTTCAAAATGCTAAAAATTTGTTCAAAATTCAAGTGCCTAAGAACCATTTTTACCTCTCCAATTTAAACAGTTACACCTAACAAAAGAAAGCATTACATGTATAGGTGAAACATTACTGAATCATTTGCTGTAAAGTAGGATACTGTAAGGAGGGTCTTTGTTTATTTTTAGGACCTTTTTCTGTGTGTGTTTATTACTGATGTTAATTAGATATTAATATCTAACATGTTTTCTATAAGGAAGGATGTTAACTTTTAATAAGATTCAGTAATAAGATAGTAATTTAACAGCATTTCCTTCTCACTATGTCTAATTCCATATTAATTTCAAAATATATCTTATGAAAGGACTGGTAGTTCTAGATCAATTCTACACAGTCAGGGGAATGATATAAATCAATTTTTAAAATAAACCTGGAAATCATTGAGGGATAAATAACTTAATATGGAATTGGTTCCTGCAGTGAGGTAAAGGTACCTAGAAAATAAAACATACTATTTTTTCATTCTTACTGAGGTGATTGAGAAAGATGAAGTATGATAATATGAACCATCTCTGTGAACTCTAATTAGCTATGCAAATACAAAGAAATCTTAACTGAGGCCTATGGCAGGCAGATGAGAAGGTGCCTTGGTCCAGTGCAACTAGAGGGAAAAGGGAATAACTTATTGTTATTATGAAAGTGAAAATGTTAGTCACTCAGCCGTGTCCGACTCTTTGCAACCCCATGAACTGTAGTCCACCAGGCTCCTCTGTCTATGGGACTTCTCAGGCAAGAATACTAGTAGAGAAGTAAAAGCACAATTTACTTTAGTAAAAGAAGGCAATATAAAAATCTTAAAGACAGTAAAGGAAACACTCTATCCATGGCTTTCATGTTCACAGATTCAGAGGGAGGTCTGACTGTATTATACCATTATTTATAAAGGACTTGAGCATCTGTGAATTTGAGTATCCCTAATGGCACCCCACCCCAGTGCTCTTGCCTGGAAAATCCCATGGACAGAGGACCCTGGTGGGCTGGAGTCTACGGGGTAGCTAAGAGTCGGACACAACTGAGCGACTTCACTTTCACTTTTCACTTTTATACATTGGAGAAGGAAATGGCAACCCACTCCAGTGTTCTTGCCTAGAGAATCCCAGGGATGAGGGAGCCTGGTGGGCTGTCGTCTATGGGGTCGCACAGAGTCAGACACGACTGAAGCGACTTAGCAGCAGCAGCAGATATTCCTAGGGGCTTCCTTGGTGGCTTAGATGGTAAAGAATCTGCTTGCAATGCCACGGACCTGGGTTCAAACCCTCAGTTGGAAAGATCCCCCAGAGAAGGGAATGGCAACCCATCAAGTATTCTTGCCTGGAGAATCCCATGGACAGAGGAGCCTGGGAGAGCTACAGTCCATGGGATTGCCGCTGATTCCCCACAGATCCCATGGGACAACTGTACGCTTTTTAAATTTTTTTAATTCATCAATAGCAGTTAAAATGTAATATAAAATTCATGAATGATATATAAGAGAAAAATTATACCATATTGAACCTGAAGAAAATACAAATATATAAAATAGCATATAAGATATATTATATATTTAAACTTAATGAGACAATATGATGCTACTTGTAGGATTTTTTTTTTCAGTTACAAATTTCAAAATTACCATCTGAGAATACTTGCCTAATTAAGAACCAGAAATGAAAGCTAAGTAAAATAAACAATAATATGTAGGAGATTTTTTTGGTTTATAAAATGTACATAATAGGTTTCCATGGTGAACGATCTCCATAGTAAAATATATATTTTTTTAAATAAAAGCAGCATTTCTTAAGTGTTTTATGGAGACTCAACTAGGAATTTTGCATGCCATCTTTTTTTATTGAAACACTAGAAAATAGGTAAACACATTGAATTAAGATTCGTAGAGTTTGAATCAGATCAGATCAGATCAGATCAGTCGCTCAGTCGTGTCTGACTCTTTGCGAGCCCATGAACTGCAGCACACCAGGCCTCCCTGTCCATCACCAACTCCCGGAGGTCACTCAGACTCACATCCATCGAGTCAGTGATGCCATCCAGCCATCTCATCCTCTGTCGTCCCCTTCTCCTCCTGCCCTCAATCCCTCCCAGCATCAGAGTCTTCTCCAATGAGTCAACTCTTCGCATGAGGTGGCAAAAATACTGGAGTTTCAGCTTTAGCATCATTCCTTCTAAAGAAATTCCAGGATTGATCTCCTTCAGAATGGACTGGTTGGATCTCCTTGCAGTCCAAGGGACTCTCAAGAGTCTTCTCCAACACCACAGTTCAAAAGCATCAATTCTTCGGCGCTCAGCCTTCTTCACAGTCCAGCTCTCACATCCAGAGTTTGAATAGGCAGCGTCAAATACTGAGTTATCTAGATGACAAATAGTGGATCTAGGAGAAATTGAATTGATGTTTTAAAATCTATGATCTCTCTACCATGCCATGTGATAATTCCTACTAGAAAGAATTGATTTGTATGTTGGCTGATGAAAATGATTTCCCCTTATTTTCCATGTCCATCTTTTTCTCTTCTTTTCCAGGTTTCCAGGACAGACAGGCTTAGCTTCTTAACTCAAGGCTTTCTTACTCTATCCAGTCTTTTCAAAACTGCCAAATCCCAGCTTTCTCTGAATAGGTCTCTTGACTGACTCTTTCCTGTCACATTAGATCTAAACTTCTCTTTCCAAACCCTCGATAATATGGTTTTGTCTAATTTAGCTGAATCTTATTTCACTACTCATTCTCAATACATTCCTGCCCCCAAATGAGTCTAGGCTTCTTGAATTCAAATTAATCAGAGATTATTATTCCACTGCCTGTGCCTTTGTTAACAATTATTATCCCCTAAGCCATCATAGGCATGTGTGTGTGGGTATGGGTGGGGAGGCGATAGAGGACATTTGGGAAAATATAATATTGAAACAAAATCAAATCACTGATGAAATTCTGTGTGGATATTGACTGATAAGAGCTAGAAAGTACTTAAAAGTCTCTAAGATTAGTGATGTAAATAATTCTCCAAATTAATCTTTTGTTTGTACATCTCCTAAATATACCACTTAATTTCCTTTCTCTGTATCTTAATATATGCGACTATGCCAAAATACCTATCCTCTGTGTGTGTGTGTGTGTGTGTGTGTGTGTGTGTTAATCACTTTCTTCATGTCCGACTCTTTGTGACTCCATGGTCTGTAGCCTGCCAGACTTCTCTGTTAATGGAATTCTCCAGGCAAGCATACTGGAGTGGGTTGCCATTCCCTTTTTCAGGGGAATTTCTTGACCCAGGGATCAAATCTGGGTCTTCTGCATTGCAGGCAGAGTCTTTACCATCTAAGCCACCAGGAAAGCTACCAATCATATTCATGCTTCAAGTCATTGAGGCCAAAGGCTACCCTGTTGGCTCTATAAAGGCAAGAATCTGTTAGGATGGTGGAAAGGGAGGTGTAAAAATGTTGGCAGGTGACTGAGATATTCATGAAATGAATTAGAAAATATTAAGAGGCCCAGCACGGGGGTTTAGCTAGGAGCAGGGAATTGCAAAGATGCCTTCTAAGTGTCTGGCTGTTATAGCTGATTACATGTTAGTTCCATTTACTTATATAAAAATCCTTGGTGGAATTGTGTTTGAGGTGAAACAATCACATTTATTCTGGACATGTACAATTTAAAGTGCCCATTGACTGTATTGTCCATGTAGTCTCAATGAAGGTGATATCATCTCCAAAGGGGTGAAACTTATTTCTTGAGTGGTGACAAATATCTCACACATTTATGCACAAGCACCAAGAGTCACATAGTACAAATATACAGTATATAATAGTATTAATGGTAATGGCAATAATGGTATCATGGTATATAAAGTATATAATGATATTAAAATTTCATAGGTGATAAGGAGTTAAATGGTGTCTAAGACTCTTTGGGAAATGACATATACACATATATAGATGAAAGGTTGTTGCTGAGCTGTCAAAGACGCTGAGATTCTTGGTCTCCAGAGGAGAGGAATTCAATCCAGGACCAGTGATGAGGATTTATCACTCAGAGCTTTTGTGCAATAAAGTTTTATTAAAGTATAAAAGAGATAGAGAAAGCTTCTGACATAGACATCAGAAGGGGGCAGAAAGAGTGCCCCATTGCTAGTCTTTACCTGGATGTTATATAGCTACTCAGTTCAGTTCAGTCACTCAGTTGTGTCCAACTCTGTGATCCCATGGACTGCAGCATGCCAGCACGCTGCTAGTTAGAGAAAGGAAATGTCTCAAAACTCAGAGACTGGCACCAGACCCCTCATCCACAGCATGCATTTTGAGATAACATTGGCACAAGGTAAGTTGTCCCAGAACAGAAAACAATTGACATGAATCTTGAAGAAAGGCTGATTTCCAAGCAATGTCATAGTCTCATTAACTTAGCTTACGAGAACATTTGCATGAGTAAAACATACTGGTTTGTCAAGTTAGTTCTGAGTCTTAGGGGAACTGATGTGAAGACAGAGTCTAGGGTAAATACATAGTTCATTAACATAGCTTAAGAAGAACATTGGAAATATTGAAAAATATTTCCATAAGAAAAAGCATTGGTTAGCTCAAGATTTGAGAAAAGTTTTAAGTTCAGGTGGAACCAGGTGTCATCATGGCAACACAGAATTTTAAAAGAAACTATCCTTTTAAATTTGTATAGAGAAGGGGGGAAAATTCTGACACTTGTAGTTTGTTTTCTCCTGCTGCTTAAGAGAGAAGAGAAAATGTCCAACACTTGCAGCCTGTTTCCTCCATTTGGAGACCCCTAGCCTTCCTGCCTGTTACCCTCTCATATGTATTGTCACTGTTATTTAGTAGCTAAGTCAAGTCCATCTCTTTGCACCCTTTGGACTGTAGCCTGCCAGGCTCCTCTGTCTATGGGATTTCCCAGGCAATAATAATGGAGTAGGTTGCCATTTCCTTCTCCAGGGGAATCCTCCTGACCTAGCAATCGAACCCGAGTCTCCTGTGTCTCCTGCATTGGGAATCAGGTTCTTTACCATTAAACCTCCAGGGAAGCCTACACACACACACACACACACACACACACACACACACACCGCACGCACGCACATATAGGGCAGGAGGAGAAGGGGGTGACAGAGGATGAGATGGTTGGATGGCATTATTGACTCAATGGACATGAGTTTCAGCAAACTCCAGAAGATAGGAAAGGACTGGAAAGCCTGGCATGCTGCAGTCCATGGGATTGCAAAGAGTCAGACATGATTTAACAACTGAACAACTATATATACAAAATTCTCTGGGCATAATACTGTGGAAATATCACTATTCATGTCTTCTGAGTTAAGCCTAAAACACAACCAGGGTTAAACTCTACTGACTAATGAATAGGTGTGTATAATGAATAAGGATTCTGTGACTAAGCCTTGTGGAGTTAGCTCCCAAAGAGGCCAATTCAGAATACCAACAAATATGATGTTTCCCTAGAAAAGGCATGAAAAAATTCCAATGAGAGACTGAATTTTATATCTACTGATTATGATGAAAATTTAAAGCATTTCATAATAATGTTCATTGGATTTAATACAAGGGAGATCATTAGTATTTTTTAACTTCGTATTTATTTATTTATTTTATTTTTTAACTTTACAATATTGTATTGGTTTTGCCATATATCAAAATGAATCCACCACAGTTATACATGTGTTCCCCATCCTGAACCCTCCTCCTTCCTCCCTCCCCATACCATCCCTCTGGGTCGTCCCAGTGCACCAGCCCCAAGCATCCAGTATTGTGCATCGAACCTGGACTGGCGGCTCGTTTCATATATGATATCATACATGTTTCAATGCCATTCTCCCAAATCATCCCACCCTCTCCCTCTCCCACAGAGTCCAAAAGACTGTTCTATACATCAGTGTCTCTTTTGCTGTCTCGTAATACAGAGTTATTGTTACCATCTTTCTAAATTCCATATATATGCATTAGTATTGGTGTTCTTCTTTCTGGCTTACTTCACTCTGTATAATAGGCTCCAGTTTCATCCACCTCATTAGAACTGATTCAAATGTATTCTTTTTAACGGCTGAGGAATACTCCATTGTGTATATGTACCACAGCTTTCTTAGCCATTCATCTGCTGATGGACATCTAGGTTGCTTCCATGTCCTGGCTAGTATAAACAGTGCTGCGATGAACATTGGGGTACATGTGTCTCTTTCAATTATGGTTTCCTCTGTGTGTATGCCCAGCAGTGGGATTGCTGGGTCATAAGGCAGTTCTATTTCCAGTTTTTAAAGGAATCTCCACACTGTTCTCCATAGTGGCTGTACTAGTTTGCATTACCACCAACAGTGGAAGAAGGTTCCCTTTTTTCCACACCCTCTCCAGCATTTATTGCTTGTAGACTTTTGGATAGCAGCCATTCTGACTGGTGTGAAATGGTACCTCATAGTGGTTTTGATTTGCATTTCTCTGATAATGAGTGATGTTGAGCATCTTTTCATCTTTTCATATATCCATCTGTATGTCTTCTTTGGAGAAATGTCTATTTAGTTCTTTGGCCCATATTTTGATTGGGTCATTTATTTTTCTGGAATTGAGCTGTAGGAGTTGCTTGTATATTTTTGAGATTAGTTGTTTGTCAGTTGCTTCATTTGCTATTCTTTTCTCCCATTCTGAAGGCTGTCTTTTCACCTTGCTTATAGTTTCCTTTGTTGTGCAGAAGCTTTTAAGTTTAATTAGGTCCCATTTATTTTTGCTTTTATTTCCAATATTCTGGGAGGTGGGTCATAGAGGATCTGCTGTGATGTATGTCAGAGAGTGTTTTGCCTATGTTCTCCTCTAGAAGTTTTATAGTTTCTGGTCTTACGTTTAGATTTTTAATCCATTTTGCATTGAATCTATAAATTGCTTTGCATAGTATACTCATTTTCACTATATTGATTCTTCCAATCCATGAACATGGTATATTTCTCCATCTATTAGTGTCCTCTTTGATTTCTTTCACTAATGTTTTATAGTTTTCTATATAGAGGTCTTTAGTTTCTTTAGGTAGATATATTCCTAAGTATTTTATTCTTTTTGTTGCAATAGTGAACAGAATTGTTTCTTTAATTTCTCTTTCTATTTTATCTTTATTAGTGTATAGGAATGCAAGGGATTTCTGTGTGTTGATTTTAATATCCTGCAACTTCACTATATTCATTGATTAGTTCTAGTAATTTTCTGGTGGAGTCTTTAGGGTTTTCTATGTAGAGGACCATGTCATGTCATGTGCAGTGAGAGTTTTACTTCTTCTTTTCCAATTTGGATTCCTTTTATTTCTTTTTCTGCTCTGATTGCTGTGGCCAAAACTTCCAAAACTATGTTGAATAGTAATGGTGAAAGTGGGCATCCTTGTCTTGTTCCTGACTTTAGAGGAAATGCTTTCAATTTTTCACCATTGAGGATAATGTTTGCTGTGGGTTTGTCATATATAGCTTTTATTACGTTGAGGTATGTTCCTTCTATTCCTGCTTTCTGGAAGTTTTTATCATAAATGGATGTTGCATTTTGTCAAAGGCTTTTCTGCATCTATGGAGATAATGACATGGTTTTTATTTTTCAATTTGTTAATGTGGTGTATTACATTGATTTGCGGATATTGAAGAATCCTTGCATCCCTGGGATAAAGCCCACTTGGTCATGGTGTATGATCTTTTTAATGTGTTTTTGGATTCTGATTGCCAGAATTTTGTTAAGGATTTTTGCATCTATGTTCATCAGTGATATGGGCCTGTAGTTTTCTATTTTATGTGGCATCTTTGTCAGGTTTTGGTATTAGGGTGATGGTGGCCTCATAGAATGAGTTTGGAAGTTTACCTTCCTCTGCAATTTTCTGGAAGAGTTTGAGTAGGATAGGTGTTAGCTCTTCTCTAAATTTTTGGTAGAATTCAGCTGTGAAGCCGTCTGGGCCTGGGCTTTTGTTTGCTGGCATATTTCTGATTACAGTTTCAGTTTCCATGCTTGTGATGTGTCTGTTAAGATTTTCTATTTCTTCCTGGTCCAGTTTTGGAAAGTTGTACTTTTCTAAGAATTTGTCCATTTCTTCCACGTTGTCTGTTTTCTTGGCATATAATTGCTGATAGTAGTCTCTTATGATCCTTTGCATTTCTGTGTTGTCTGTTGTAATCTCTCCGTTTTCATTTCTAATTTTATTGATTTGATTTTTCTCCCTTTCTTTCTTGATAAGTCTGGCTAATGGTTTGTCAATTTTATTTACCCTTTCAAAGAACCAGCTTTTGGCTTTGTTGATTTTTGCTATGGTTTCTTTTGTTTCTTTTGCATTTATTTCTGCCCTAATTTTTAAGGTTTCTTTCCTTCTACTAACCTTGGGGTTCCTCATTTCTTCCTTTTCTAGTTGCTTTAGGTGTAGAATTAGGTTATTTATTTGACTTTTTTCTTGTTTCTTGAGGTATGCCTGTATTGCTATGAACTTCACTCTTAGGACTGCTTTTACAGTGTCCCACAGGTTTTGGATTGTTGTGTTTTCATTTTCATTCATTTCTATGCAAATTTTGATTTCTTTTTTGATTTCTTCTGTGATTTATTGGTTATTCAGCAGCATGTTGTTCAGCCTCCATATGTTGGAATTTTTAATAGTATTTCTCCTGTAATTGAGATCTAATCTTACTGCATTGTGGTCAGAAAAGATGCTTGGAATGATTTCAACTTTTTTGAATTTACCAAGGCTAGATTTATGGCCCAGGATGTAATCTATCCTGGAGAAGGTTCCATGTGTGCTTGTGGAAAAGGTGAAATTCATTGTTTTGGGATGAAATGTCCTATAGATATCAATTAGTCTAACTGGTCTATTGTATCATTTAAAGTTTGTGTTTCTTTGTTAATTTTCTGTTTAGTTGATCTATCCATAAGTGTGAGTGGGGTATTAAAGTCTCCCACTATTATTGTGTTATTGTTAATTTCTCCTTTCATACTTGTTAGTATTTGTCTTACATATTGCGGTGCTCCTATGTTGGGTGCATATATCTTTATAATTATTATATCTTCTTCTTGGATTGATCCTTTGATCATTATGTAGTGACCTTCTTTGTCTCTTTTCACAGCCTTTGTTTTAAAGTCTATTTTATCTGATATGAGTATTGCTACTCCTGCTTTCTTTTGGTCTCTATTTGCATGGAAAATCTTTTTCCAGCCTTTCACTTTCAGTCTGTATGTGTCCCCTGTTTTGAGGTGGGTCTCTTGTAGACAACATATGTAGGGGTCTTGTTTTTGTATCCATTCAGCCAGTCTTTGTCTTTTGGTTGGGGCATTCAACCCATTTACGTTTAAGGTAATTATTGATAAGTATGATCCCATTGCCATATACTCTATTATTTTGGGTTCGAATTTATACACCCTTTTTGTGTTTCCTGTCTAGAGAATATCCTTTAGTATTTGTGAGAGAGCTGGTTTGGTGGTGCTGAAGTCTCTCAGCTTTTGCTTGTCTGTAAAGCTTTTGATTTCTCCTTCGTATTTGAATGAGATCCTGCTGGGTACAATAATCTGGGCTGTAGGTTATTTTCTTTCATCACTTTAAGTATGTCTTGCCATTCCGTCCTGGCTTGAAGAGTTTCTATTGAAAGATCAGCTGTTATCCTTTTGGGAATTCCCTTGTGTGTTATTTGTTGTTTTTCTCTTGCTGCTTTTAATATTTGGGGAAGCAAAGGAGAGTTGAAGACAAGTTATAGTGAGTTGAGGGAATTATTAAAAACTGGAGACAATGAATATAGGCAACTCTCATGAATGGAGACACTCTTTGTAGCGTAACAAAGTACAGGAATTTTCTAATAGAAGATTATTTGCTTAGTTTGAGGCAGTACCATTAGGAAGGCTCTGTCTTTCCTCTTTTGCAGTTTCTGGTTCTACTTAAGAACATAACCTTAACCTTAAGTGTACTGAGTGCCACAGTTTTTTGTTCTCTTGGAAGAATGAACAAAGATGCCTTTAGATAACTAAAAACCTCTCGCACATACCCATTTTGAGAAAGCTACTTGAAAATATACTCTAGAACAATAATGAAAGAAAAAGAAAAACAAGCAGAAAAAAAAAAAGGAAAAGGAAGACTAGAAAAGAAACTAGTGAGATTCTTTTCCTTAAATGCAAAAGTATGTTGTAGAGTAAAATTATATATTTGAAGATAGATTTACTTTTGATAGATATTAATTGTCTCTCTTTCACTTTCATCAAGAGGCTTTTTAGCCCCTCTTCACTTTCTGCCATAAGAGTGGTGTCATCTGCATATCTGAGGTTATTGATATTTCTCCCGGCAATCTTGATTCCAACTTGTGTTTCTTCCAGGCCAGCATTTCTCATGATGTACTCTGCATATAAGTTAAATAAACATGGTGACAATATGCAGCCTTGACGTACTCCTTTTCCTATTTGGAACCAGTCTGTTGTTCCATGACCAGTTCTAACTGTTGCTTCCTGAGCTGCATACAGATTTCTCAAGAGGCAGATCAGGTGGTCTGGTATTCCCATCTCTTTCAGAATTTTCCATAGTTTATTGTGATCCACACAGTCAAAGGCTTTGGCATAGTCAATAAAGCAGAAATAGATGTTTTTCTGGAACTCTCTTGCTTTTTCCATGATCCAGCAGATGTTGGCAATTTGATCTCTGGTTCCTCTGCCTTTTCTAAAGCCAGCTTGAACATCAGGAAGTTCACGGTTCACATATTGCTGAAGCCTGGCTTGGAGAATTTTGAGCATTACTTTACTAGCGTGTGAGATGAGTGCAATTGTTCGGTAGTTTGAGCACTCCTTGGCATTGCCTTTCTTTGGGATTGGGATGAAAACTGACCTTTTCCAATCTTGTGGCCACTGCTGAGTTTTCCAAATTTGCTGGCATATTGAGTGTAGCACTTTCACAGCATCATCATTCAGGACTTGGAATAGCTCCACTGGAATTCCATCACCTCCACTAGCTTTGTTCGTAGTGATGCTTTCTAAGGCCCATTTGACTTCACATTCCAAGATGTCTGGCTCTAGGTCAGTGATCACATCATCATGATTATCTAGGTCTTGAAGCTTTTTTTTGTACAGTTCTTCTGTGTATTCTTGCCACCTCTTCTTAATATCTTCTGCTTCTGTTAGGTCCACACCATCTCTGTCCTTTATCGTGCCCATCTTTGCATGAAATGTTCCTTTGGTATCTCTGATTTTCTTGAAGAGATCCCTAGTCTTTCCCATTCTGTTGTTTTCCTCTATTTCTTTGCATTGATCACTGAAGAAGGCTTTCTTATCTCTTCTTGCTCTTCTTTGGAACTCTGCATTTAGATGTTTATATCTTTCCTTTTCTCCTTTGCTTTTCGCTTCTCTTCTTTTCACAGCTATTGTGAAAGTGGAGAGTGAAAAGGTTGGCTTAAAGCTCAACATTCAGAAAACGAAGATCATGGCATCTGGTCCCATCACTGCATGGGAAATAGATGGGGAAACAGTGGAAACAGTGTCAGACTTTGTTTTTCTGGGCTCCAAAATCACTGCAGATGGTGACTGCAGCCATGAAATTAAAAGACGCTTGCTCCTTGGAAGGAAAGTTATGACCAACCTAGACAGCATATTCAAAAGCAGAGACATTACTTTGCCAACAAAGGTTCGCCTAGTCAAGGCTATGGTCTTTCCTGTGGTCATGTATGGATGTGAGAGCTGGACTGTGAAGAAGGCTGAGCGCCGAAGAATTGATGCTTTTGAACTGTGGTGTTGGAGAAGACTCTTGAGAGTCCCTTGGACTGCAAGAAGATCCAACCAGTCCATTCTGAAGGAGATCAATCCTGGAATTTCTTTGGAAGGAATGATGCTAAAGCTGAAACTCCAGTATTTTGGCCACCTCATGCGAAGAGTTGACTCATTGGAGAAGACTCTGATGCTGGGAGGGATTGGGGGCAGGAGGAGAAGGGGACGACAGAGGATGAGATGGCTGGATGGCATCACTGACTCGATGGATGCGAGTCTGAGTGACCTCCGGGAGTTTGTGATGGACAGGGAGGCCTGGCGTGCTGTGGTTCATGGGGTCGCAAAGATTCGGACACGACTGAGCGACTGATCTGATCTGATCTGAATTGTCTCTCAATATTATTGTACAAAGTTTCACTCCATTTGATAGTTTGAGATTAGATCACATTTGCATATGCTAGACAGACCTAAATATTAGAGATATTTTAGTCTTTGAAAATACATTAGATAACTAGTTTGTTTTGTTCGAAAGTAATTTTGAGTGAGATTAAGCATTTATTTCTATATTGGTTGTCTAGTTTGAATATTTTTCCTAAAAAACCATATTTAATTATAATCCTTTGAATTGTCATTTGTTTATTGATATAGAAAAACACTTGAAAACATCATTTGGAAACTGTATTTCAGACTTTTTAAAAGTTTGCTTTGTTTTTTATTGTATTTCTTTTAAATTTAATGTTTTATTTTGCATTTTCAAAGTTAAAATATTATGCACCCTATTATATCGAGTGTGGTAGAACAACCTGAGAGTAGACACTAGATAGAAGCAGCTTTTATATGTATATAATGGGATTCCCTAGTGGCTCAGACATTAAAGAGTCTGCCCAAAGAATGAGAGACCTGAGTTTGATCCCTGGGTTGGGAAGATCCCCTGAGAAGGAAATGGCAACTCACGTCAATATAATAGCCTGGAAATTCCCATGGATACAGGAGCCTAGTGGGCTACAGTCCAAGGGTCTCAAAGAGTCAGATGCGACTAAGCAACAATGTGTCTGACTCTTTGCAACCCCATGGAATTCCCAAGGTCAGAATATTGCAGTGGGTAGCCTATCCTTTCTCCAAGGGGATATTCCCAACCCAGGGATGGAACCCAGGTTTCCTACATTGCAGGCAGATTCTTTACCAGCTGAGCCACAGGGAAGCCCAAGAAGACGGTAGTGGGTTGCTTATCCATTCTCCAGAGGATCTTCCCACCCCAGGAATCAAACCAGGGTCTCCTGCATTGCAGGAGGATTCTTTACCAGATGAGCTGAGGGATGTATATATATATATATATATATATATATATATAGCAAATTAAGAAAGAGTGTCTGTGGCTCAGATCATGAGCTCCTTATTGCCAAATTCAGATTTAATTTGAAGAAAGTAGGGAAAACCACTAGACCATTCAGGTATGACCTAAATCAAACCCCTTATGATTATACAGTAGAAGTGAGAAATAGATTTAAGGGACTAGATCTAATAGAGTGCCTGATGAACTCTGAACAGAGGTTCGTGACATTGTACAGGAGACAGGGTCAAGATTATTCCCAAGAAAAAAGCAAAGTGGCTGTCTGAGGAGACCTTACAAATAGCTGTGAAAAGAAGAGAAGTGAAAAGCAAAGGAGAAAAGGAAAGATATACCCATTTGAATGCAAAGTTCCAAAGAATAGCAAGGAGAGATAAGAAAGCCTTCCTCAGCGATCAATGCAAAGAAATAAGAGGAAAATAACAGAATGGGAAAGACTAGAGATCTCTTCAAGAAAATGAGAGATACCAAGGGAACATTTAATGCAAAGATGGGTTCAATAAAGGACAGAATGTTATGGACCTAACAGAAGAAGATATTAAGAAGAGATGGCAAGAATACACAGAACTGTCAAAAAATATCTTCATGACCCAGATAACCATGATGGTGTGACGCTCACCTAGAGCTAGACATCCTGGAATGTGAGGTCAAGTGGGTCGTAGGAAGCATCACTAGGAACAAAGCTAGTGGAGGTGATGGAATTCCAGTTGAGCTATTTCAAATCCTAAAAGATGATGCTGTGAAAGTATTGCACTGAATATGCCAGCAAATTTGGAAAATTCAGCAGTGGCCACAGGACTGGAATAGGTCAGCTTTTATTCCAATCCCAAAGAAAGACAATGCCAAAGAATGGTCAAACTACTACACAGTTGCACTCATCTCACATGCTAGTAAAGACATGCTCAAAATTCTCCAAGCCAGGCTTCAGCAATATGTGAACCGTGAACTTCCAGATGTTCAAGCTGGTTTTAGAAAAGGTAGAGGAGCCAGAGGTCAAATTTCCAACATCTATTGGATCATCAAAAAAGCAAGAGAGTTCCAGAAAAACATCTATTTCTGCTTTATTGACTATGCCAAAGCCTTTGACTGTGTGGATCACAATAAACTGTGGAAAATTCTGAAAGAGATGGGAATACCAGACCACCAGACCTGCCTCTTAAGAAACCAGTATGCATTTCAGGAAGCAACAGTTAGAACTGGACATGGAACAGCAGACTGGCTCCAAATAGGAAAAGGAGTACATCAAGGCTGTATATTATCACCCTGCTTATTTAACTTATATGCAGAGTACATCATGAGAAATGCTGGGCTGTAAGAAACACAAGTTGGAATCAAGATTGCTGGGAGAAATATCAATAACCTCAGATATGCAGATGACACTACCCTTATGGCAGAAAGCAAAGAAGAACTAAAGAGGCTCTTGATGAAAGTGAAAGAGGAGAGTGAAAAAGTTGACTCTTCATTCACAAAACTAAGATCATGGCCTCTGGTCCCATCATTTCACGGGAAATAGATGGGGAAACAGTAGAAACAGTGAAATAATTTATTTTGGGGGCTCCAAAATCACTGCAGATGGTGATTGCAGCCATGAAATTAAAAGACGCTTACTCCTTGGAAGGAAAGTTATGACCAACCTAGACAGCATATTAAAAAGCAGGGACATTACTTTGTTAACAAAGGTCCATCTAGTCAAGGCTATGGTTTTTCCAGTAGTCATGTATGGATGTGAGAGTTGGACTATAAAGAAAGCTGGTCGCGGAAGAATTGATGCTTTTGAACTGTGGTGTTGGAGAAAACTCTTGAGAGTCCCTTGGACTGCAAGGAGATCCAACCAGTCCATCCTAAAAGAGATTAGTCCTGGATGTTCATTGGAAAGACTGATGTTGAAGCTGAAACTCCAATACTCTGGCCACCTGATGTGAAGAGCTGACTCATTGGAAAGGACCCTGTTGCTGGGAAAGATTGAGGGCAGAAGGAGAAGGGGGTGACAGAGGATGAGATGGTTGGATGGCATCACCAACTCAATGGACATGAGTTTGGATAGACTCCGGGAGTTTGTGATGTTCAGGGAGGCCTGGAGTGCTGTGGTTCATGGCGTCACAAAGAGTCAGACATGACTGAGTGACTGAACTGAACTGAAGAAAGAGTGTCATAATTATATTTTGGTTAAATGTGATAAAGAATCTTGGATGGAAAGTTATCCATTTTTATTATGATGAATAGAAATTTTGCTTCTTTTGTGATTCTTACATGTATTAATAATTATGTTCTACTATTTCGACCATTGATTTAATGGTCAGTGAGGATTATTTTAATTGAAATTCCCTTTAACATCAAAACATTTAGTTAAGGAGATTAGTAGAAACAGATTATCAATATTTCATTAAAGACTTGTATGACAATTATTTCACCATGGAACTAAGGATATCTCATAAATATTTTCTCTTGTCATAAAATGAGTATAGAATCCCTCCATTTTTCAAATGGTGCTTTAAGTATAAAAGAATATCTTTATAATCATTAACGTATCATAGTGATATTTTAAATTATAACAACAGTCATGGAATGATTTGTAATGGAGTATAGGCTGTTTGTAGAAAGGAATCAATGGCATATAAAAAGAAATTAGAATAAGCTATTTTTTATACAACAGCCTTTTGTCATACAAATAATATTTTTTGAACAGTGAAAAACCTATGTCTAAATGAAGGATTTCATTCTGTAATTACAAATGCATCATGAGAGTATATTGACTGTTTGGTCCTGTGGGAACTGCGGATTCATATATTTTCTCTGTGAGATACCTGGCATAAGGCAGCTTCTCCATCAGTATTTGTTAGACTTTAGATTTAGCCTATCTTCCAACTTTCATAAAGAAAGTCTAAAACATCTGAACATGTTTCAGAATATTTATTGGTTATTGAGAGAACATATTAAAATGGTTTAGTTTATAAATATTTTCCTTTATTATCATCATAGACTTGCAATTTCTCACTATATATTTATTCTGGTAATTTTTGAAGATATTGGTCTTGACAAGAGGTAATTGAAATTACCACATTACTGTGAGCATCTTGGGTTTCAGAGATCATGAGTGACTAGTAGCTGCCAAATGTATGTCAAATAGCCTAGTAAACAAAAAACTATGGAGTACTTCAACTTAAAATGATTAAAAAAAAATCCCTGAAAGAAGAACATTAACATTTCTTTTTAAAAAAATTCTTCAATAGAAAAAAAAAAAAAATAGCTGATGCAGAAGTTAAATTTTTGCTTGTTTCAGTAAAAACCATAGCTCTTAATCCTTTCTCCCATTAATATGGAGCAAGACTCTCTTGGAGGAAACAACAAAAGCTTCAGTGATTAGTATCAGCTCATGAACATTTCTTTCTTCACTTGGCATTTAAGATTGTCTATAGGCAGATGTCTGGCTCTAAGTCAGTGATCACACCATCATGATTATCTGGGTCGTGAAGCTCTTTTTTTGTACAGATCTTCTGTGTATTCTTGCCACCTCTTCTTAATATCTTCTGCTTCTGTTAGATCCATACCATTTCTGTCCTTTATCGAGCCCATTTTTGCATGAAATGTTCCTTTGTTATCTCTGATTTTCTTGAATAGATCCTTAGTCTTTCCCATTCTGTTGTTTTCTTCTATTTCTTTGCATTGATCGCTGAAGAAGGCTTTCTTATCTCTTCTTGCTATTCTTTGGAACCCTGCATTCAGATGTTTATATGTTTCCTTTTCTCCTTTTCTTTTCACTTCTCTTCTTTTTGCAGCTATTTGCAAGGCCTCCCCAGACAGCCATTTTGCTTTTTTGCATGTCTTTTTCATGGGGATGGTATTGATCCCTGTCTCCTGTACAATGTCATGAACCTCATTCCATAGTTCATCAGGCACTCTATCTATCAGATCTAGGCCCTTAAATCTATTTCTCACTTCCACTGTATAATCATAAGGGATTTGATTTAGGTCATACTTGAATGGTTTAGTGGTTTTTCCTACTTTCTTCAATTTCAGTCTGAATTTGGCAATAAGGAGTTCATGGTCCGAGCCACAGTCAGCTCCTGGTCTTGTTTTTGCTGATTGTATAGAGCTTCTCCATCTTTGGCTGCAAAGAATATAATCACTCTGATTTCGGTGTTGACCATCTGGTGATGTCCATGTATAGAGTCTTCTCTTGTGTTGTTGGAAGAGGGTATTTGCTATGACCAGTGCATTTTCTTGGCAAAACTCTGTTAGTCTTTGCCCTGCTTCATTCCGTATTCCAAGGTCAAATTTGCCTGTTACTCCAGGTGTTTCTTGACTTCCCACTTTTGCATTCCAGTCCCCTATAATGAAAAGGACATCTTTTTTGGGTGTTAGTTCTAAAAGGTCTTGTAGGTCTTCATAGAACCGTTCAACTTCAGCTTCTTCAGCCTTACTGGTTGGGGCATAAACTTGGATTACTGTGACATTGAATGGTTTGCCTTGGAAACGAACAGAGATCATTCTGTCATTTTTGAGATTGCATCCAAGTACTGCATTTCGGACTCTGTTGTTGACCATGATGGCCACTCCATTTCTTCTGAGGGATTCCTACCCACAGTAGTAGATATAATGGTCCTCTAGAATGTGAAGTCAAGTGGGCCTTAGAAAGCATCACTACGAACAAAGCTAGTTGAGGTGATGGAATTCCAGTGGAGCTATTCCAAATCCTGAAAGATGATGCTGTGAAAGTGTTACACTCAATATGCCAAAAATTTGGAAAACTTAGCAGTGGCCACAAGATTGGAAAAGGGCAGTTTTCATCCCAATCCCAAAGAAAGGCAATGCCAAAGAGTGCTCAAATTACCACACAATTGCACTCATCTCACACGCTAGTAAAGTAATGCTCAAAATTCTCCAAGCCAGGCTTCAGCAATATGTGAACCGTGAACTTCCTGATGTTCAAGCTGGCTTTAGAAAAGGCAGAGGAACCAGAGATCAAATTGCCAACATCCGCTGGATCATGGAAAAAGCAAGAGAGTTCCAGAAAAACATCTATTTCTGCTTTATTGACTATGCCAAAGCCTTTGACTGTGTAGATCACAATAAACTGTGGAAAATTCTGAAAGAGATAGGAATACCAGACCACCTGATCTGCCTCTTGAGAAACCTGTATGCAGGTCAGGAAGCAACAGTTAGAACTGGTCATGGAACAAGAGACTGGTTCCAAATAGGAAAAGGAGTACGTCAAGGCTGTATATTGTCACCATGTTTATTTAACTTATATGCAGAGTACATCATGAGAAATGCTGGACTGGAAGAAACACAAGTTGGAATCAAGATTGCTGGGAGAAATATCAATAACCTCAGATATGCAGATGATACCACCCTTATTGCAGAAAGTGAAGAGAAACTAAAAAGCCTCTTGATGAAATTGAAAGTGGAGAGTGAAAAAGTTGGCTTAAAGCTCAACATTCAGAAAACGAAGATCATGGCATCTGGTCCCATCACTACATGGGAAATAGATGGAGAAACAGTGGAAACAGTGCCAGACTTTATTTTTCTGGGCTCCAAAATCACTACAGATGGTGACTGCAGCCATGAAATTAAAAGACGCTTACTCCTTGGAAGGAAAGTTATGACCAACCTAGATAGCGTATTCAAAAGCAGAGACATCACTTTGCCAACAAAGGTTCACCTAGTCAAAGCTATGGTCTTTCCTGTGGTCATGTATGGATGTGAGAGCTGGACTGTGAAGAAGGCTGAGCGCCGAAGAATTGATGCTTTTGAACTGTGGTGTTGGAGAAGACTCTTGAGAGTCCCTTGGACTGCAAGGAGATCCAACCAGTCCATTCTGAAGGAGATCAGCCCTGGGATTTCTTTGGAAGGAATGATGCTAAAGCTGAAACTCCAGTATTTTGGCCACCTCATGTGAAGAGTTGACTCTTTGGAGAAGACTCTGATGCTGGGAGGGATTGGGAGCAGGAGGAGAAGTGGACGACAGAGGATGAGATGGCTGGATGGCATCACTGACTCGATGGATGTGAGTCTGAGTGACCTCCGGGAGTTGGTGATGGACAGGGAGGCCTGGCGTGCTGCGGTTCATGGGGTCGCAAAGAGTTGGATAGGACTGAGCGACTGATCTGATCTGATCTGATCTGATAGGCAGATGGTTTTCAATTCAAAAATTAATACTGATACAATTCTTCATTAAAGTATGTCTTCAAAATATTTTTTAAATGGCTGCTTCTAGAAAATCAGGTGAAAATTTTTTTTTTAATTACTCTTGAAGGAAAACATGGTAGAGAAAAAGGGAGAAAAAATATCTAGGAATCATTCTCAAATTTCACTATGTCTAAGAATATCATGAGAAAGTTGTTTAAAATGATTATTTATAGGCCACAATGCCAAGATTCTAATCCAGTCAGAGTAGTGTCTAGGAAACTCCAGAGATTGCATCTACCCCACTTGGAGAAACAAGGAAAAAGAATCTTTTTCCACTGCCTCTGAGGAGTTAGATTTAGTCAGAGACTTCCTGTTTCCTTTTCGTGTGCATACAACTGGATTAGATTTCCAGGACACCCTTATGTGAGGTGTGGTCGTTTAACTGAATTGTATCCAACAGAATGTGAAAGCAAGGCAATTATCCATCTTGGCTCATAAATCTTCAACATACTTGGTTAAAACTCTTTTCCCTTTCCAGGCTAGCTTACAAGGAGGTGACTGCCATGGTGACCTTGGCAGTCAACTGAAAAATGTACAGAACTAAGCATTTCCTTCTGAATCAGTGGCTCTCCAATTCCAGTGAATTTATATATCTTCTTGTGTGCTTATTACATCTGTAGATTCTCAAATCCCATCACCAAAGATTTTGATTCAGTAGGCCCTGGGAGGTACTCAGGAATCTGCATTTTAAACAAGTACTGGGTGATTTTGATATGTATGATTCTGGGTCTCAGCTTTGAGAAATACTGAATGTGTGTGTGTAAGGAATATTCAATGTTCTTAATATTTGTTGTCACTTCACCTATTGAACTCTGTCTGTATCTACATCAGCATATATTTACCTTAGAAGAAGGTAGCATTATATATTACCTAAAAAGGAAAATGGATTTCAATAAGTCATCTAGTTCAATTCATATCCTAATGAAGATAGATGTCTAATCTTCCCCTTTGTTAGCCACTTGATCTCAAACTAAATGATACCAGCTATTTCAATCATTCCCTTAAGGTACTATTTTATATCCAAAATCATTTCTTTTTTTTTTTTTTTTTTTCTGAATGTTCTCCATACCCTTTACCTCTTTTGAAAAATAGAGCAAAATACAACATCCTAATGAATGTTAACAATGCAGAATATTACAGAAATATAATTATTGGATTTTACATAAATATGCTTTATTTATATCATGTATTTTAAGTATGAAACATTATTCAGTTTCCTAAATATATGGAACTTTCAAATGTGAAGTAAATGCATCTTATTTATTTACATACCTGACTGAGTTATTCTTGCACTTTAAAAAATAACCTTAAGTTTTTTTCCTCTTTAAATTAAAAAAAGACCTACAATACTATATACATCTTTATGGCCTTTGGCCTTGATTTCCCTCTAGTGGTTTCCTATCTGTGTGTTGAGGAATTATTATACATTCAAAACAAAGAGCTTGGCATGTTATAGAAATTTAATATTTGAAATAGCCATTTATGTTTCATTCCATATGAAAGATAATAGGGCTTAGATGTGATAACCTACTTGCCCAATATCATACACCTAGTAAATTGCATTGCAAATTAACATTCTTTCTTATTCTTTTGTCTACAAAATATTAAAGCTTGTGAGAAAATCTTTTATAATTAAAAGTTTTCTGTAGATACTTTTTATTTTGTGAAATGAATTTTCATCATAATGCTTCTGCTATTGAGTGGAAGTTGCCAAACCAGTGGTCTACAATTATGTATATTAGTTTTATCCATTGAATCACGGTGCACACATTTTCTTCTGAGAAGGATACTAATAATAATTTTCTCTTAATGCTTTTCCACTTTGAGCTCCAAGTGGTCCTGAATACATTACCAAACTAAATCCTCCCATCAACCAATGGAAAAAAGAAAGCACTTCAATGCATATATAATTGTATCTCTTCTTCAAATGCAATGTTTGATTTTTAGTCACCCATATTTGGTGATTTTAATTTTTGAGTGAAATCAAGAGTTTATGTATTTAGGATGCTACTGTCAAAGTGAAAATAGTTGGAGATCACATTATATTACTTGCCATCTTTCTCAGGGTGAGAATATTCTATTTTGGATAAAAATTGTCTTTTGTTTTTCTTCAGCAGAGTATTGAACTGTTCATAGTTTAGAATTCAAATCTCTAAATGAGATCACTAGCTTGTGTTCACTATGCTAATTCATCTTTTCTCTTAAAACAATACAGGGTTTTCTCTGTGGCTGTTGCTGTTTCAGTTAGGTATTGATCTGATTTTGGCTGAACAATACAACATTGCTAAAGTCTGGTTAAAAAGACTGAAGAGCACATAAGATAATTTAGTACAACTTTATACCATTTCCTATTAGAGATTTTGATTTTCTCCTTTGAATAGTCTATCTTTCCTAAGTCAGACAATATTAAAAATGCAGAAATGCGAGAAGCAACTATGGACAATTTTATAGCATACTAGATATAGGCAATCCATTGAAAAGAATAAGTCTATTAGGAATTATAGCTCTTGTGTGCCTCTTTCAGAAATTAGATTTGAAATTTTCATAACCTTCCTTTAGATTACTTACCAGAATATCTAAATTATTTTTTCACAGTTAAATCTGTAAGACATAAAGCCCTGTTTACACCTGATGAGACATTGTAATGAAATTGGAAATTAATCCCCATCTGTTGTGTGCAATAAAATGATGCTTTATTCATTATATTAGCACTCAGGTCACTAAGAAAGTAAAATGTTCTTTATTGAATTTACAAGTTAACCTTTTGCTCTGAAAATTTATTACTGAAGAAAAGTTGTTCAATGGGAGTCTAAATGCAATGGTCTTGTAGCTGTCTTTTTTTTTTAGGAAACTGAGGTACTTTGTTAATTGTCCATTAGCAACAAATAAAGGCATATCTTAAATTTTATCATAAAGTATTTAAAAAATTTAGCAGATGAGTTAATCCAGAACAATAGAAAATCTATTATAGGCTGTTAATACAAATAAAGCAATTATAACATGCATTTATTCCAAAATGATAGCTAAAATCTGGGAGATTTTTTGGTGAAGGTAGAAGGGGTCAGGGATGCTATTTCTCTTGGTATTTCTCTGTTAAGAGGGAAAGGAGTTTTGTAAGTGTAAGTAGGTGTGGGTGTAGAGGCCCTGCTTGCTTACAGATACTTGGTTCTCTGGGGTACTTGGTAAATTAACCCAGGTATTTGCTATCATCTTCCCTATGAAAAGCCAGGTATTAATGATAATTGCCCTCTCCTTTGACTTCCCTGGTGGCTCAGACGGTAAAGCATCTGCCTACAATGCAGGAGACGGGGGTTCGATCCCAGGATTGGGAAGATCTCCTGGAGCAGGAAATGGCAACCCACTCCAATATTCTTGCCTGGAAAATCCCATCGATGGAGGAGCCTGGTTGGCTACTGTCCATGGGGTTGCAAAGAGTCGGACACAACTGAGCGACTTCACTATTGATAGTTGAATGCATTTTGGTTTGAATTACACCCAATGGGGATCCCCCACGCTTTCTAATATCTCAGAGAGTTCTTAAGAACCATAAATTCCTCCCAGTCTCCTCTGACTAGAATTTAACTCCTTGTCTCTCCAAGACTCTTAGTTTCTGCTCTAAGTAAATTCAGAAAAGGAACAAGACTCCTTTATATGAACTGCCCCTAACCTTCTCACACAAGGTGTGCATTTGCATGGGCCTTATTAAATAGTCTGGTTTTTACAGTTTGAGGCCACCATAGTCTTTCCATTGACATTGCTTTTAGTGTCAATTGCTCTTCTTTCCCCACTTTAATTTGTATTCTTCTTCCCCTTACTGTGCTATGCTTTCATCACCTATCAATGTTTAGCTTTCTCTTTATGTTTCCTAAATTCTATCCTGCAAACCATAACTTTCAAACTCAGTGAAAGATAGTTTGCCCAACAAAAGTCAATTTTAGTAGAATAAGTCACTTAAATTAGTTGTGTTAACTGTCAGTAGTTGAGTATGGGTATGGCTTAAGTATGGCTCTGTGTTTTACTTTAATAAAATTTAAACTGATCTGTAAGATGGATGTTATATCTGCTTACATAGGTTTGCACACAAGTCAAGGGAACATATATTCACTTGAAGCCTAGCACAGCTCCTACACAGAAGTATTGCTCAATAAGTGAGAGTTCTCTTCCCTTTCCCTTATGTAGGTAATTCCTCTCCACCTTTTGCTTCTCAGTCTTTTAACTTCCCACTCCCCATTTTGCTGCTAAATCACTCCCCACATGATCTCGGACCCATGCAGGTACAGATTGTAATATATGACTGTAATATGTTGTAATATATGATTCTGTTTTACTTCTTTGCTTATAAATATCCATTGTTTACCTGTAAATATGGAGTCCAAATTTCTCAATATGGACTTGAAAGTCTCACATGCGTAGATTCTACTTTGTTTACATCTTTATTTACATTTTCTTTTCCCCTGCACACAACTTACTCTGTAGCCACAGTAAAGTGTCAGTTGATTCTAGAATGTATTATTTATTCACTGTTACATCTCTGGGATGCTATTTCTGCCATTTCTGTCTGTTCTTGGTGTCACTTATTACCTACAAACAGCACTTCCCAACTTTAACTTTCCTTAAGATCCAGAGCATATTAACTGCTACTTTATAGCACTTACTATATTGGGTTTTATTTACTTAGTTGTCTCTTTCTACACAACCCTTCCTCTGCCATTTGTATTAAGCCTTGAAATATATATTTTAATCTTCCTTTTAGCTTGACATTGAACTTCATAGAATCATCTTCCACTATCACTGTTACTATACTAACATTATAATTTGGGACAAACAGTAAGCCATGATTTAATAAAATTCCTGGCACCTGTTCCCACAAGGAACCTGTGATTCCTTCTATATTGTAGAACTGAGGTAAATTATAAACCTATATCTAGTGTCTCTACCAGAAAAGGCAATGGCACCCCACTCCAGTACTCTTGCTTGGAAAATCCCATGGACGGAGGAGCCTGGTGGGCTGCAGTCCATGGGGTCACTAAGAGTGGGACACGACTGAGCAACTTCACTTTCACTTTTCATTTTCATGCATTGGAGAAGGAAATGGCAGCCCACTCCAGTGTTTTTGCCTGGAGAATCCCAGGGATGGGGGAGCCTGGTGGGCTGCCGTCTATGGGGTCGCACAGAGTCGGACACGACTGAAGCGACAGCAGCAGCAGCAGTGTCTCTACCTCCTTTTATTACTGCTTTCCCAAGTCAGGTAGCACTGGGAGCTCCTGCTTTTCTGAGCTCACTGGAGAATAAACTTCTTTAATTATATGCCACAAAGTGGGAAGTATTCTCGATTATAATGTAAGCCACATATATAATTAAGTGATCAAACTATTCATAGTACCCTATGACTAATCAACCTTTAAACCTATGTCTTTATCTTAAAATCATTTGCTTGTTTTATAACTGATTATTCTCACAATATGTAAATATGATACCAGACAAAATATTTGAACTCACCTTACATTTGCCATTTCATTACCTACTTAGACACTGAAACTAAAAAAAAAAAAAAAAATCAATGTTCAGCACATGCACCAGATTTTAAGTCTGTCTTATCCTAATATCTTCTTGTCCATAGATGAGCGTAGTCTGTACCAGCTCCAGGTCCTACTTCTGAGGTTTCTTGGAATATTATTCATTCCTTGGAATTCCCTGTTGTTCTTGCCATAGTAGATAGCACTATCATTATGCCACTCCTAAAGAAATTTGAGTGTTCCACAAATCTTAGCTGTGAATATTGGTCATGTTATCACATCAAGTTTATGTTTAAAAAGTATTAAAGTACGCTCTTTATGTGTCTTTGCAAAAAGAAAAGCATGGATCTGTATTCACCTCACATACACCCTCTTCCCATTTCATCTCACTATAGTCTTCCCAGTGAATCATACATTAATAATAATTTTATTCTTTGTTTTCTATATTCATATACACTGTATCTGTAATTTAGCTCTGAAAGATGGTCAGTGCTAGAAACTAGAAGCAACTATCAGCTGAAACATTTCATTTTAGATAGAAATATTATTTAAAAATTGATTGCCAGTCATATATGCCATATGGAAAATTGACATATTTTTCTGTTGCTGATGATATTTGAATGTTTTATTATGAAAACGATTTTATTGTATTGGCCACACATCACTATTTCTCTTCTGAATTATAGTATCATGGAGAGATTGGCTATTGATCCCTGACCACGTCTTTAATTGAAGGGAGGAGGACAATGCTACTTAAAATACAATGAAAATTATTCATTGGAAATTATTACTATAAACTTAAAAAAAAAAAACTTTACAGAGACAATGCTGCTGCTGCTGCTGCTGCTAAGTTGCTTCAGTTGTGTCTGATTCTGTGCGACCCCATAGACAGCAGCCCACCAGGCTCCCCTGTCCCTGGGATTCTCCAGGCAAGAACACTGGAGTGGGTTGCCATTTCCTTCTCCAATGCATGAAAGTGAAAAGTGAAAGTGAAGTCGCTCAGTCGTGTCCGACTCCTAGCGACCCCATGGACTGCAGCCCACCAGGCTCCTCCATCCATGGGATTTTCCAGGCAAGTACTGGAGTGGGGTGCCATCGCCTTCTCCATTACAGACAATAGGTTATTTAATTAGGAGTAATTTTAGAAAATTCACAATTCTGCACCATGGGTGCAGAAGTACTGTTTACAAATAATTAGTATACTTTAATCTCAATTTTCAGCATTATTTTCTTAATTTTAAATTAAAATGTTAAAATTATTGGTTTGTATGCTAGTAAATAGTGTTTTCAATATCTTTACAACTGATTACATTACATATTTTGCAAATAAAAAAATTTGCAGGTAAAATGTTAACCACATAACTGCCTTTCAATTTTTACATTATATTAACAATAAGTCTAATTAGTTGAGGAAATAAACTTTTGTATTTTGCAGGGATTCTTAATCAAGTAATAGACTTTAATTTATAATAATATGGAAATGTGTTGTATATTTCAATTATTTAGTACAAAATTGGTGAAGTGAAGTGCAAGTCGCTCAGTCATGTCCAACTCTTCACAACCCCATGGACTATACAGTCCAAGGAATTCTCCAGGCCAGAATACTGAAGTGTATAGCCTTCCCTTCTCCAGAGGATCTTCCCAACCCAGAGATTCAACCGAGGTCTCCCACGTTGCAGGCAGATTTTTTACCAGCTGAGCCACAAGGGAAGCCCAAGAATACTGGAGTAGGTAGCCTATCCCTTATCCAGCAGATCTTCCTAACCCAGGAATTGAACCTGGGTCACCTGCATTACAGATGGATTCTTTACCAATTGAGCTATCAGGAAAGCTCAAAACATTGGTAATTTACCATAGTTCTTTAGCTGAAATTTTCTTTCTGAGAAGTACAAAGACCCTATGGAGGTTTTTAAAAAAATCTCATATGGGACCTAATTAAACTTAAAAGCTTCTGCACAACAAAGGAAGCTATAAGCAAGGTGAAAAGACAGCCTTCAGAATGGGAGAAAAGAATAGCAAATGAAGCAACTGACAAACAACTAATCTCAAAAATATACTAGCAACTCCTACAGCTCAATTCCAGAAAAATAAATGACCCAATCAAAATATGGGCCAAAGAACTAAATAGACATTTCTCCAAAGAAGACATGCAGATGGCTAACAAACACATGAAAAGATGCTCAACATCACTCATTATCAGAGAAATGCAAATCAAAACCACTGTGAGGTACCATTTCACGCCAGTCAGAATGGCTGCTATCCAAAAGTCTACAAGCAATAAATGCTGGAGAGGTGTGGAGAAAAGGGAACCCTCTTACACTGTTGGTGGGAATGCAAACTAGTACAGCCACTATGGAGAACAGTGTGGAGATTCCTTAAAAAACTGGAAATATAACTGCCTTATGATCCAGCAATCCCACTGCTGGGCATACACACAGAGGAAACCAGAATTGAAAGAGACACATGTACCCCAATGTTCATCACAGTACTGTTTATACTAGCCAGGACATGGAAGCAACCTAGATGTCCATCAGCAGATGAATGGATAAGAAAGCAGTGGTACATATACACAATGGAGTATTACTCAGCCATTAAAAAGAACGCATTTGAATCAGTTCTAATGAGATGGATGGAACTGGAGCCTATTATACAGAGTGAAGTAAGCCAGAAAGAAAAACACCAATACTAATGCATATATATGGAATTTGGAAAGATGGTAACAATAACCCTATATACGAGACAGCAAAAGAGACACTGATGTATAGAACAGTCTTTTGGACTCTGTGGGAGAGGAAGAGGGTGGGATGATTTGGAAGAATGGCATTGAAACATGTAAAATATCATATATGAAACGAGTCACCTGTCCAGGTTCAATGCACTATGCTGGATGCTTGGGGCTGGTCACTGGGATGACCCAGAGGGATGGTATGGGGAGGGAGGAGGGAGGAGGGTTCAGGATGGGGAACACATGTATAACTGTGGTGATTCATTTTGATATATGGCAAAACCAATACAATATTGTAAAGTTAAAAAATAAAATAAAATTAAATTAAATAAAAAAAAAAGAATCTCATAAGAACAAGTGTCTGATTTATTAAAGCCTATAAACTAGAAAGTAAAAGTAGAAGGGACGAAAAAAAACCCCAAAAACCAAAAAAAAAAACCCTTTACACGTAAAGTTACAAAAAAGTGTTATGTGATGTTTTCCCCATGCTTTTCCAGTTAAAATTGTGACATCATACCATCGGATTGCTAAAGGGTTTTACATATAAGTCATTTAGATCCATAATTGAGAAATAATATTCAATCTGAAATTGTTTTTTAACATCTCTAAAAGGTCCCTTTGTAGAATAGGTAGGTTGGTAGACAAATAGTAGTTAGATAGATAGATAGATGTAGATGCTACTTATTTCAGGGACATGCTAATGGTACATTTATCTGCTTTTCTGTGCTGTTTTGCTTTTTTAAAGCAAATCATCAGATTGTTCTATCCCTTGCCCACTTTAACTCCCTGTAACAATGCCTGTAATGAATGCTGATTTTGAAAATTATGATGGACACTGAGAATAAAAATTAGAAATAGCCATGTAATTACTGTTCCTGCCATTTTATAAAGCTATTGGAAGCTATCATCTGTTAGATTGTTGAAAGTATCTTATAAAGATCCATGTGACACATGGCTTTTCAGGTTAAAGGCCAAGAAGCAGATGTGTCTGAGTACTTTTTCTTGTCATGTTTCTTTATGTCTATTATCCTTTGGTGGTCACACTTTTAAGTTGGGTTCTGTCAAGTTGAACATTCTATTTTAACAGGTATTCTTTGTGTCAATTCCTAGTATGTTAATTTATATTCTACTGTATGGCTTTTGATATTTTGGAGATATTTTAATGATTGCATAGTTTATATACTGTTTTTTAAAAGCTAGAAATAGACACAATTTGTATTTAGCAAATATATACATCTCATTTCAAAATTATTTAAAATATTATTATTTAACATTTATTATATTAATGTTTCATATAATAATGGGTTAATCATTTCAAAATTAATCCACTTCAGATAAGCATACTCCCAAGTGATAGATGACATATTTTAAATACCCTTTAAAATTCTTGGCTTAGATGGTGAGAAAGCAACTATATTCTGCTGAGGACCGAAACTATAACAAAAAAGTAATTCATATGGTAAGCAATCACTACAATTGGCATTTACCCTGGAGGTATATTTGAGAACTTTTGACCTACATTTTGAATGTAATGACCAAAGTTCTTGAGGCATATGTAGCAAAACTTTGAATGCAGCTAATAGGCCAAATCTGAAACCACCATTAAAACCCCATAGAAACTCCACAAAGGGCAACCTCCTCTGCAGATAAACTAGTTAAAAATTACTCTGAAAAGGAAGATGATCAGAGAAGTATAAAATTTTTTTTCTAAAAATTTCTGATGAAAATTCTAAATCTAAACAAGTTTAGGTCTAAAAGTGACAATACTTATATAATTAAAAAAAAAACAACAACTGTTCTCTTAGATGTACCCCCAGTTAGTACTCCTACTAATGTGTGTTGCCAGGGACAAAGAGGCAAAGAGACAGAAGACATGAAAGTTTAAGAGACTTACAGAAGAAAGAGATACTATTTTAGAGGGAGACTAAAGAAAAAAGTGAATATTGAAATAATAACTCAGAATTTCCAGAATTAATGAATGATGATATTTTGCCTCTATGAGAAGCCCAGTGGATCCCAAGGAGAATAATTTTTTTTAAAAGTCTACTATAAAATAAATGGCAGTGAGACTGTAGAACTTATAAAGGAGTCAGAGGTAAAAGATGTCTCATACAAAGAATTGACAATTAAAATGACTTTCCAACTAAAATAATAGGCAGAAGACAATCGAATGAGAAAGATTTGCTATTAAGCTGCAGATTGACTCCTAAGAAAGCAAGATTTTTCATCAATGAAAGTGATATTAAGATCTTCGTATAGACACAAACTGCTTATGAATACATCTTAAAAGCTATCACTTCCTAAAGTAGCACAAAATGTCTATACTTTAGGGATAATGAAAATATCTGAGAAGGAAGGCTTAAAACACTACCAAAGGAAAAAAAAGCTAGAAATCAAGGGAACTAGAAACAATATGTAAATTGAAATCAATACTAACTGTATCAAGCAATAATGAAATGAAAGCATTGAAGTTATTAGTAGGATGGTTGGGTAGAACACATTATAAGGCCATTTTGTTTTTAAGAAGATGGTAAAAATTAACTTTATACTTAGGGCTTCCCTGGTAGCTCAGATGATAAGGATCTGCCTGCAATGCAGGAGACTCAAGTTTGATCCCTGGATTGGGAAGATCCCCTGGAGAAGGGAATGGCTACCCACTCCAGTATTCTTGCCTGGACAATTTCATGGACAGAGGAGCCTGGTAGGCTTCTGAGCAGCTAATTCAGTTCAGGTCAGTCCCTCAGTCGTGTCCAATTCTTTGCGACCCCATGAATTGCAGCATGCCCGGCCTCCCTGTCACCAACTCCCAGAGTTCACTCAGACTCATGTCCATCGAGTCAGTGATGCCATCCAGCCATCTCATCCTCTGTCATCCCCTTCTCCTCCTGCCCCCAATCCCTCCCAGCATCAGAGTCTTTTCCAATGAGTCAACTCTTTGCATGAGGTGGCCAAAGTACTGGAGTTTCAGCTTCAGCATCAGTCCTTCCAAAGAAATCCCAGGGCTGATCTCCTTCAGAATGGACTGGTTGGATCTCCTTGCAGTCCAAGGGACTCTCAAGAGCCTTCTCCAACACCACAGTTCAAAAGCATCAATTCTTCGGCACTCAGCTTTCTTCACGATCCAACTCTCACATCCATACGTGACCACAGGAAAAACCATAGCCTTGACTAGACGGACCTTTGTTGGCAAAGTAATGTCTCTGTTTTTCAATATGCTATCTAATACAATACTATAATTGCATTAATTAAGGAGTATAACTAAATAATGAAAGAATATAACTGTATTAAAATGTGTGTAAAACAATCTCATTGAAATGGTGGATTAAGGTTTGTTGAGCTTTATTTTACTTTCTTTTAATCCGTGTATTTTAGGAAACTATTGGAAATTTAAGTCTAATGATAAAGGAACTGTACGTAGATACTATACTGTAGTTGATAAACTTGTTTCCAAAGAAGTTTAATTCTGAAACCATTATATATAAAGATTAAACATGTAAATGGATGGCAGGTGGTGGGAGCCAGGTTTCTCACTGAAGTGGGAAGTTACAGATAAGAAAGAGGGAAGACTTGAATGAACTTTGTGGTATAGATTAGAATTGGAGGCATCTATATAACTTGGTGTTTAGCTTAATAAAGACACAGATGTATACAAAGAGAAATATTTATAGATATGTGTTAATATATGCATGGGTTAGTGTATGGACCTAATTTCCTAGATCTGTCCTCTGAGAGGACCTAGAAGCTAAAGAGCATATCCAGCACCAAGATCTTGGTTTCTAAGATCTTTGGCCACCTCATGCGAAGAGTTGACTCACTGAAAAAGACTCTGATGCTAGGAGGAATTGGGGGCAGGAGGAAAAGGGGATGACAGAGGATGAGATGGCTGGATGGCATCACCGACTCGATGGACGTGAGTTTGAGTGAACTCCAGGAGGTGGTGATGGACAGGGAGGCCTGGCGTGCTGCGATTCATGGGGTCACAAAGAGTTGGACACGACTGAGCAACTGAACTGAACTGAATATCATTCTCCAATAACACCAGAGCTCCTTGAAGAAATGACTGATTCTAGGGCTGATGGGAAATAATCAAGATGAGCCTAGAGCATCTGGTAGTGCTAGAAAATTAGGAAAGTGAAAGTGAAGTCACTCAGTCGTGTCTGACTCTTTGCGACTCCATGGACTGTAGCCCACCAGGCTCCTCAGTCCATGGGATTCTCCAGGCAAGAATACTGCAGTGGATTGCTATTTCCTTCTCCACGGGATCTTCCTGACCCAGGGATCGAACTTAGGTCTCCTGGATTGCAGGCAGATGCTTTAACCTCTGAGCCACCAGGGAAGCAATAAGGAAGTGCTTCATAAATAAAATGATAGAGTACATCAAAAGCATAAAGGGGCCAACTGCAAAAGCTCCCAGTGCTCAATGCTGAAACAATTTAGGCAACAAAATAAACTATATTGGATTATAATCTGAAGTATAGAATGACTCTCTAGAATCTGTGGTGATAGAAAAAAATGACTGAATAACTAAATGGGGAGACTAGACAAATTGTAGAAGAATGCCAAATAATATACATGGAAATAATTCTATTAAAAAGTAGATAATAATTCCTCACTCCTTATATGTGGGCTGCACATTGCAATTTCATTCCAAAGAGTAGAATATTTAAAGGGTAGAGGGTAGAGAGAGTTAAGTACAATGGAGAAACTTGACAAGTACTGCCTCAGGGGATGAAGCTTAACATCATTAATGACGCAGCATGTTGACAGAATGTACCCTTAACATAATGTGCTGAGATAATGCTTATCACTATGGTCTTTCTCCTCCAACCCACTACCCTAGTCTAACCATGAGAAAGACAGCTGAGGGAATCCAAATAAAGTATGGGGTTTAGTTTATATTAATTACAAGATTGATTCATTAGTTTTGTCAAATAGATGATGCTAATCTAAGATGCTAATAATATGGAAATTTTGGTATGGGACATATGGGAACTCTGTACTTTCATACACCTTTCCTGTACACTTAAATTTTTCTAAAATACAAAGCTTATTAAAACACCACAGAAAATCCAAGAAGATTGAAAGCAAAATTCAAGATAGTGTTTGTCTCTAGCAGGAAAAGTGAGAGGGATGAGACACATGAGGGACTATTTATTAAATAGGTGATATTTATATTTTTATTGTTCTTAATATTCATGTATACTTCACAAACTATTATGTATGTATATTTTACAGCTTTAAAAAAGTAATGATTACCTGATGATTAGTGGTACAGACTCTTGCCTGGAAAATCCATGGACGGAGGAGCCTGGTGGGCTGCAGTCCATGGGGTCGCTAAGAGTCGGACATGACTGAGTTACTTCACTTTCACGCCTTGGAGAAGGAAATGGCAGCCCACTCCAGTGTTCTTGCCTGGAGAATCTCAGGGACGGGGAGCCTGGTGGGCTGCCGTCTATGGGGTCGCACAGAGTCGGACACGACTGAAGCTACTTAGCAGCAGCAGCAGCAGTAGTACAGAGATGATGAAAGATATTCTAAGGGCTAGGCTACTCAGGTTTTTCTGGAAGGCAGTATGTACTCAACTGGCCAGTGAATTTAATTGGAATGCTATAGCTGTAATTGAGTCGAATTTGAAGTTGGAGTATGAAACTGCAATTATGTGATGTGCCCAGTACTTTTATAAGAGGAAAATTAGAAAGGTCATCTTTCCAAAGTGAGAAATTTATTTGGCTGGGCATTTAAAAGGGTATGCTTTGAGAATTATGCATATTAATTCTCTTTAAAAAAGTGAATAATAATGTCCAAAGTGATAATAATAGCTGCACTTTATGCCTATTATAAGCTCAATCACAAGTTGACTGCTTTCCAACTTCTGTTGAAGGCTGTGCATAGAGAATTGATAATCAAGAGAGATGTTCAATAAACTTATTTTATTGCTATTTTAGTGTTAATTTTATTTTTACTCACGTTCTGCTAGCCACTGTACACACATTGTGGTAGGCTGGATAATGAAAGATATCTAAGTGCTAATTCTCAAAATCTGTGAATAAATGGTCTTATATGGCATTGGAGAAGGCAATGGCACCCCACTCCAGTACTCTTGCCTGGAAAATCCCATGGAAAGAGGAGCCTGGTAGGCTGCAGTCCATGGTGTTGCTAAGAGTTGGAGACGACTGAGTGACTTCACTTTCACTTTTCACTTTCATGCATTGGAGAAGGAAATGGCAACCCACTCCAGTGTTCTTGCCTGGAAAATCCCATGGACGGAGGAGCCTGGTGAGCTGCAGTCCATGGGGTCGCTGAGGGTCAGACACGACTGAGCGACTTCACTTTCACTTTTCACTTTCCTGCATTGGAGAAGGAAATGGCAACCCACTCCAGTGTTCTTGCCTGGAGAATCCCAGGGATGGGGGAGCCTGGTGGGCTGCCGTCTGTGGGGTTGCACAGAGTCGGACACGACTGAAGTGACTTAGCAGCATATGGCATAAGGAATTTTGCAGATGAGATCAAATGTAAAATCTTAAAACAAGGATATCATCTTGGATTCTGTGGGTGGTCCACTGTAATGACCTGAGTCCTCATAAGAAGGGTGAAGGATGAGTCAAGAAAAAGAGATGTGGCAATGGAATCAGAGGTTCAAGTGATGTGATTTGAAGATTGAGGAAATGTCCATAATGCAGATATACAAGCAGCTTCTACAAACTGGAAAAGACAAGATAATAGATTGTCTTCTCAAGCTTCCAGAAGGAGCACAGCCCTAGTGACACTGCTTTGGGGCTTCTGATGTCCAAAAATTTAAGGAACTTAATTTTTGCTGTTTTATACTACTGAGTTTCTGGTAATTTGTTATAGTGACAATAGGGAACAAATACATTGTGTTATGAAATCCCACCAGAATTCTCTAAATTGGGACTCAGATTTTTAATTTATAGATGCAGATTTAATTTTAGCAAATTAAGGAATGTGTTCAGCTTCTCTTCACAAAGTTGAGATTTGAACATGGGTTCCTCTTCCTCTGAACTTGATACTCTTTCAGGCCTTCCATCACCAGCATAGTGCAGAGGCCCTGGTGCTAAGCTGCCTCAGTTGGAATTCCACTTTATTATTTCCAGGGCAGAGTTATTCACCATCTCCAGAAAGAATCATAACTCCATTTTGCCTAGGATTCTTCATCACCAAAACAGTAGAATAACAGTACTTGATCTACAGTTTTGTCATAGGAAGTAAAGGAAATAGTCTAGTATTTAGTAACACATCTTCATATCTATCTATATAGACTGGAGTCCTTTATAACCAAATATATCCACAATTTAATTTATTATCCAAACTCTCAAACCTGCCCCACCTCCTATATAGTCTCTGGACTCTTATAGCTTCATCATCTACCTTATTTTTTTGCGCCTGATTTTCTCTTCCAACCTCAAGCTAGAAAACTTGTTACCTGTGACTTTCCCTTCTGTTGTACACACACTCTGAAAATCTAGTTGTTTACATGAAAAATGTATCACTTGGAACCCAGTTATGGGAATTGCATCTCATTTATATGGTCAACTGTCTTCCCCTCTTCCCTCCCATACAATCTAGAAGCTTATCCTCCTGTGATTACCAGTATTTTCTAAGATCTCCCTCTTTAGGCTTTACCTTCCCTTAGAAATTGTTAAGGGGAAGGCAGTGGCACCCCACCCCAGTACTTTTGCCTGGAAAATCCCATGGACGGAGGAGCCTGGTAGGCTCCAGTCCATGGGGTCGCTAAGAGTCGGACACGACTGAGCGAATTCACTTTCACTTTTCACTTTCATGCATTGGAGAAGGCAATGGCAACCCACTCCAGTGTTCTTGCCTGGAGAATCCCAGGGACGGGGGAGCCTGGTGGGCTTCCGTCTATGGGGTTGCACAGAGTCAGACACGACTGAAGCGACTTAGCAGTAGCAGCAGCAGCAGAAATTGTTAAAGAATTCCAAAAACTGATTCCATTCAGAGAAAGCCACGTTTTCTTCCAAGGGCTGCTGGAAATTGGCTATAACCTAACTTTCCAGGCTGAAATCCCAGCACTACTACAATCCATAGTTACCCAAATCTTCTATATACATAAAAACCATTGTTCTAAGATATGTACATTCTATAGAAACCCATTTTTCAAAAGGAGAAAAAAACTAAGTCCTTACTTTCTATATTGCTAGTGTACATATTTATGTGTTTTAATTGACATATAACATTCATATGTAGATTAAAATGAATTCAGTTTGAAACGTTGTTATTTATATGACATAAAGTATTATGAATCTGATGTTTTTCAAAATTTAAACTTCATAAATAAATAGTGCAATGAAATAATGAGCTTGTTTTCTAAAACTATGTTTAACATTGTAGGTTGAGAGTTTCAATTTCTTTTGAAATTTCAACAAAATAATATTAATAAATTTTAAAAATTGGTTTTAGGGCAACAATATTAGCTGGCACACACACTCAATGTGTAATCATTTGGGTTTCTTTTGATTTATGCAATAGGGCAGCAAGATAGTCAGTGAGTAAATACAGATACACATTGGATAGATTCACTATACAATAGAAAATAGTCTAGGAAATAACTCAAAATGCCTTCCCTGTGGAATTATTTATTCACCCAAGTAACAATATATGGATTTTAAAGAAATACTGTACATGATTATCTTCAATGAGAAGGAAATTACTCCAAATAATACATTAAAAATAAGTTAAAATCAGATAGATTCTCAGAGTAAATGTGGCTCTAATTAATTGGGCTTTATTCTTTTATAAAACATTTATGTCTCATTATAAACTCTAAATATCTCAGAGAAAACTTTTCCTATAAAATATGTTACTTAAATATTAGTGACTTACATAAGAAAGATTTATAGTCACTAAGATTAATGAATATGTACTAAAAAGTTTAAAAACAGTATGTTATTGTCATTCCATTTTGAGGGGTCTTAGTTGGGGCAACAAATGGCTAAATATAGGTATTCATATTTTCATTGTCCACAGGAATTAGACCAGGAATTGTTATCGTTAAAGTGAAAAATTCTGATAAGCCAAATCTCTATTTTAAATAAAAGCTTCCTATAATTCCCTCTCCACCAGAATTTTTAAGTGAGGAACAAATAAAAGGAAAATTAAATAGCTACAAATTATAGTTTATATATCTCAGTGGCTTTCTCATCTTCAGATGATAGTATTCATCTACAGAAAAATGGCCAAATGGCTGGCTGCAGTAAGAATGAAAATTGAAAGTTGGAGAGCTAGCTGGATGTCACATGCTGAATATCAAACCTGAATTCAAATCATGATAGATAGACTAGAATGCCTAATAAAAATGCAAAGAATATGTGGCTTTGATTACTACAAATTACTATTAAATTCCTTATTTAAGGAATATATATGAAAAGGCAGGGCAGCAATGAAAAATATAGTGATATTAGGTCAGTTCAAATAATATGCCTGGAAAATAGGGCAAATAGTGTGGACATTGTGGAATTTTATTTTATTGGACCATTGTATACCTTTTGTGCCTCTGCCTCTCACTTTGTTTCATCACTTTGGCTTAATCTTGCTCACACATTATTAAAATACTGGGCCTGCCTCCCACCCCACACACTCCAGTGAAGCCTCGTTTAATTTTTCCAAGTGCAATGACCATGTCTTAACATATCATGTTGGCATTCTGAGCTCATGTTTATTCTTTTTACATAGACTGGACATTTTAGACCTTCAAGAAATGTGTTAGTGCAGATATGGATTCATATTCTTGGAGATGAACAGGTAGAAAAAATCTGAGCTCTTAGTGGTGCTCTGAAATGGACATGGTGAAGCTTATCAGGTATAGAAAAATTGTTTTCACTCATTGTACCATACCCTCTGGGCAGGTTGGCTACTCTCCAGTAGCGGCAGGAAGCAGGGTGAGTGACAGATTGTGGCCACAGTCACTAGCGACACGAACCAGCAAACAGAAAACACATCAAGAGTAAGCCTTGCTGTCTTTCAGCAGGGATTTCTTGACACAGGTGTCTGGACAAGGACAGTGCTGCTGATGTGGATCTATGAGCACCTGGTTTATTCACTATCATCACCACCACGTTGCAGGAAAAATGACATGCCAAGTAGTGCAGAAACTCAAGGCTCAATACAGGCCTTCTCTGCAGAATCCTAATTACTGTCTTTTTCAGAAGTTCTTCCCAAACTCCACTTTCCCTCTTTCTTGCAAACACCTCTGAAACGTGTTTAATTTTATTGGCTCATTTCTGTATCTTTATGCCAACAAAATACAAAAATAAAACATACTAGTAGTTAACATGCATGATCACAGATAACCTCTACCAGACATATCCTTTTACATGTTAAATTAAGAACATATTTCAGTCCTTTTAAAAATTTTTTTTAGTCCTATCACTGTCTTTCATATGTTGGTTTAATCCACAAAATTTAAGGGTATCCATAATGTGGTGAAGGGGAAAAAGTGGAAGCAGTGATAGATTTTCTTTTCTTGGGCTCCAAAATCATTACAGACAGTGACTGCGGGTTGAAATTAAAGGATGCTTGCTCCTTGGAAGGAAAACTATGAAAAATCTAGCAGCATATTAAAAAGCAGAGACATCACTTGCTGACAAAGGTCTGTATATTCAACACTATGGTTTTTCTAGTTGTCATGTATGGATGTGAGAGTTGGACAATAAATAAGGCTAAGTGCCAAAGAATTGATGCTTTCAAATTGTGGCACTAGATAAGACTCTTAAGAGATTCTTTGGGCTGCAAGGATCAAACCAGTCAATCCTAAAGGAAATCAGTCCTGAATATTCACTGGAAGTACTGATGCTGAAGCTGAAGCTTCAATACTTTGGCCACCCGTAAACAGCTGGCTCATTGGAAAAAATCTTGATGCTGAGAATGACTGAAGACAAAAGGAGAAGGGGGAGGCAGAGGATGAGATGGTTAGATAACATCACTTATTCAGTGGACTGAGTCAGTGGAATTTGAGCAACCTACAGAAGATAGTGAAGGACAGAGGAGCCTGGAATGCTACAGTCCACGGGGTCACAAAGACTCAAACACTACTTAGTGACTGAACAATAATGTGGTGATATTTGGACAAACTACAAAAGAATTGTTGAGTATAATTCCATAACAATTATATAAAATTTGCTACATATTTGGTGTACAAAATATAAAACTATCCAATTTTTTAAATCTGAGACTTCCAGTAATAATACATTTTGTTATTTTCCATTATGGTTTATCACATGATATTGAATATGGTTCTCTGTACTACACAGTAGGACTTTGATGTTTATCCATCCTATATGTACTAGTTTGCATCTGCGAATCCTAAGCTACTAATCCTTCCCTTTCCCACCCTCATCTTGGTAACCACAAGTCTGAGAAAAAGAATATATATATATAACTAAACAACTTTGATATACAGCATAAATTAACACATTGCAAATCAACTGTATTTCAATAAAAATTTTAAAATACATTTTATATTTAAAATTATATATATACCTACCTACATACATAATGTATATTATGTAATTAAAATTATTTCAGGTAGTATTTAACCTGAATGTATAATAAAATAAAGTTAATATAAAAGCATTTATTATAATTTAACTACAACTTGGAAAATATGCCAGCTTAAATCATTAAAATATTTCCTATGAGCCACTAAATGGATTTTGTGAACTTCTAGTAGGTGATGGACTGTAATTTTAAAAAACACACAGGGTACATTATAATGCATTGTAGTAGAAATACTGTATATTGCTGTTTAGTTTTTAAAGAAACCAATTAGAAACCAATTGATGCCTCCCTTTTAGAATGTGTGTGTGTGTTTAAGAAAATTGGAAACAATCAAATGATATTCTACCTGCTTCCTATGTAAACTGGTTTTTGTCTTTCATTTACAACCAAGTTCAGTGAATATCTATATATTCAGTAAAAAAAAAAATAGTATATGTGTTAATAATTCTCAATGCCATTATAAAACCATTCATTTCTATTCAAATCGATTGATTTTGCACATTTTAATAGTTGCTATAACTTTTATATTCCAAAACTGAGTTCAGTTAGATTGACAGAAAGAAATTTTTTGCCATCAAGAAATCTGGTTTCAGTTGAAGAAAGTAGGGAAAACCACTAGACCATTCAAGTATGACCTAAATCATATCCCTTATGATTATACAGTGGAAGTGACAAATAGATTCAAGGGATTAAATCTGATAGATAGAGTGCCTGAAGAACTATGGACAGAAGTTCATGACATTGTACAGGAGGCAGGGATCAAGACCAGTCCCAAGAAACAGAAATGCAAAAAGGCAAAATGGTTGTCTGATGAGGCCTTACAAATAGCTGAGAAAAAAGAGAAATTAAAGGCAAAGGAGAAGAGGAAAGATATACCCATTTGAGTGCAGAGTTCAAAAGAATAGCAAGAAGAGATAAGAAAGCCTTCCCCAGTGATCAATGCAAAGAAATAGAGGAAAACAATTGAATGGGAAAGACTAGATCTCTTCAAGAAAATTAGAGATACCACAGGAACATTTCATGAAAATATGGGCACAATAAAGGGCAGAAATGTTATGGATCTAACAGAAGCAGAAGATATTAAGAAGAGGTGGCAAGAACATACAGAAGAACTGTGCAAAAAAGATCTTCATGATCCAGATAACCACAATGGTGTGATCACTCACCTAGAGCCAGACATCCTGGAATGCAAAGTCAAGTAAGCCTTAGGAAACATCACTACGAAAAAAGCTAGTGGAGGTGATGGAATTCCAATTGAGCTATTTCAAATCCTAAACGATGATGCTGTGAAAGTGCTGCACCGAATATGCCAGCAAATCTGGAAAACTTAGCAGTGGCCACAGGACTGGAAAAGGTCAGTTTTCATTCCAATCCCAAAGAAAGGCAATGCCAAAGAAGGTTCAAACTACTGCACAATTGCATTCATCCATCTCACAAGCTAGCAAAGTAATGCTCAATATTCTCCAAGCTAGGCTTCAACAATATATGAACTGTGAATTTCCAGATGTTCAAGCTAGATTTAGAAAAGGCAGAGGAACCAGAGATCAAATTGCCAACATCAAATAGATCATCGGAAAAGCAAGAGAGTTCCAGAAAAATAACTATTTCTGCTTTATTGACTATGCCAAATCCTTTAACTGTGTGGATCACAATAAATTGTGGAATATTCTGAAAGAGATACGAATACCAGACCACTTGAACTGCCTCCTGAGAAATCTGTGTGTGGGTCAAGAATCAACAGTTAGAACTGGACATGGAACAACAGACTAGTTCCAAATCTGGAAAGGAGTACATCAAAGCTGTGTATTGTCACCCTGCTTATTTAACTTCTATACAGAGTACATCATGAGAAATGCTAGGCTGGATGAAGTACAAAATAGAATCAAGATTGCCAGGAGAAATATCAATAACCTCAGATATGCAGATGATACCACCTTTGAGGCAGAAAGCAAAGAGGAACTAAAGTGATGAAAGTGAATAAGGAGAGTGAAAACTTGGCTTAAAGCTCAACATTCAGAAAACTAAGATCATGGCATCTGGTCCCATTATTTCATGGCAAATAGATGGGGAAACAGTGCATACAGTGACAGACTTTATTTTTGAGGACTCTAAAATCACTGCAGATGGTGACTGCAGCCATGAAATTAAAAATGCTTGCTCCTGGGAAGAAAAGCTATGACCAATCTAGACAGCATATTAAAAAGCAGAGACATTACCTTGCTGACAAAGGTTCATCTAGTCAAAGCTATGGTTTTTCCAGTAGAAATGTATAGATGTGAGAGTTGGACTATAAAGAAAGCTGAGTGCTGAAGAATTGATGCTTTTGAACTGTGGTGTTGGAGAAGACTCTTGAGAGTCTCTTGGATAGCAAGGACATCCAACCAGTCCATCCTAAAGGAAATCAGTCCTGAATATGCATTGAAAGGACTGATGCTAAAGCTGAAACTCCAATACATCGGCCATTTGATGTGAAGAACCTACTCATTGGAAAAGACGCTGATGCTGGGAAAGATTGAAGGTGGGAGGAGAAGGGGATGACAGATGATGAGATGATTGAATGGCATCACTGACATGATGGACATGAGTTTGAGTAGACTTCCGGTGTTGGTTATGGACAAGGAAACCAGGAGTGCTGTAGTCCACTGGGTTGCAAAGAGTCAGATACTGAGTGAATGAACTGACTGATAGACTGATCAAGAAATCTGATAACTTTTCTCTTCATTTGTAGGTGATTGCTAGCAATGAATTTTTTTTTTTTTTTACTCCTGTTTAGGAATTAGTATATTGTAACTGCTATGCACATCTATCTGAAAAATAAGCGTTATCTTTGTTTATCAGTAAACAATTGAAAATGTTGTTAAAACCATCAATCAAAGCAAGGCAATATACTGTCTGTGAGAATGCCAAGACATGCATGGATGTGTTCTAAGTCTCTTCAGTCTTGTCCAAATCTTTGAGACCCTTGGACTGTTGCCCACCATGCTCCTCTGTCCATGGGATTCTCCAGGCAAGAATACTGTACAGGGTTTCCATTTCCTCCTCCAAGGGATCATTCCAACCCAGGGATTGTACCCTGCATCTCTTGCATCTCCTGCATCAGCAAGCAGGCTCTTTCCCACTAGCACAACTGGGGGGAATAACAGATCAAAGGAGTGGAAAGAAAAGAAATCAGAAGAGGTCATCTGGGTTTCATGTACCTCATAGAAATTCTTGCCTCCATTAGTAGAACCAGTTCATCTATTAAAAAGCATTTGGGTGCTCTGCTTACTGAAACGTAGACTGTCATACTCAAGTTCTTCCTTATCTGCAGAAAGAACAAGAAAGAGAAAAGAGAAATTTTGGATAAGGAAGCAAAAAGAGAGAATCATAGGAAGCTAGGAGCAGAATTCAGTTCAATTCAGTCACTCAGTCATGTCCAACTCTTTGTGACCCAATGGACTGCAGTATGCTAGGCTTCCCTATCCATCACCAACTCCTGGAGCTTACTCAAACTCTTGTCCATTGAGTAGGTAATGCCATCCAACCATCTTATCCTCTGTCATCTCCTTTTCCTCCTGCCTTCAATTTCCCAGCAACTGGATCTTTTCCAATGAGTCAGTTCTTTGCATCAGGTGTCCAAACTATTATAACTTCAGCTTCAGCATCATCCTTTCAATAAATATTCAGGATTGATTTCATTTAGGATTGACTGGTTTGATCTCCTTGCAGTCCAAGGGACTCAAGAGTCTTTTCCAGCACCACAGTTCAAAAGCTTCAGTTCTTTGGCACTCAGCTTCCTTTATGGTTCAATTCTCACATCCGTACATGACTACAGGAAAAACCATAGCTTTGACTAGACGAATCTTTGTTGGTAAGTAATGTCCTGCTTTTTATATTCTAAGTTGGTCATAGCTTTTATTCCACAGAGCAAGCATCTTTTAATATGGCTGAAGTCACCATCTGCAGTGATTTTGGAGCCCAAGAAAGTAGTCTGTCACATTTTCCATCATTTCCCCAACCATTTTTCTATGAAGTGATGGGACTGGATGCCATGATCTTAGTTTTTCTAATGTTGAGTTTTAAGCCAGCTTTTTCACTCTCCTCTTTTACTTTCATCAAGAGGTTCTTTAGTTCCTCTTCACTTTCTTCTATAGTTTAGTTCAGTTCAGTTGCCCAGTCATGTCTGACTCTTTGTGACCCCGTGAACTGCAGCATGCCAGGCCTCCCTGTCCATCAGCAACTCCTGGAGTTTACTCAATCTCAGGTCCCTCAGTCGTTGGTAAGGGTGGTGTCATCTGCATATCTGAGATTACTGATATTTCTCCATGCAATTTGTATTCCAGCTTGTGCTTCATCCACTCCAGCATTTTGCCTGACGTACTCTGCATATAAGTTAAATAAGCAAGATGACAATATACAGCCTTGTACTATTCCTTTCTCAATTTGGAACCAGACTGTTTTTCCATTTTTGATTCTAACTGTTGTTTCTTGACCTCCATACAGATTTTTCAGGGGGCAGGTATGGTGATATGGTATTCCAAGCTGGAATCAAGATTGCCGGGAGAAATATCAATAACCTCAGATATGCAGATGATACCACCCTTATGGCAGAAAGTGAAGAGGAACTCAAAAGCCTCTTGATGAAAGTGAAAGTGGAGAGTGAAAAGGTTGGCTTAAAGCTCAACATTCAGAAAACGAAGATCATGGCATCTGGTCCCATCACTACATGGGAAATAGATGGGGAAACAGTGGAAACAGTGTCAGACTTTATTTTTCTGGGCTCCAAAATCACTGCAGATGGTGACTGCAGCCATGAAATTAAAAGACGCTTGCTCCTTGAAAGGAAAGTTATGACCAACCTAGATAGCATATTCAAAAGCAGAGACATCACTTTGCCAACAAAGGTTCGCCTAGTCAAGGCTATGGTCTTTCCTGTGGTCATGTATGGATGTGAGAGCTGGACTGTGAAGAAGGCTGAGCGCCGAAGAATTGATGCTTTTGAACTGTGGTGTTGGAGAAGACTCTTGAGAGTCCCTTGGACTGCAAGGAGATCCAACCGGTCCATTCTGAAGATCAGCCCTGGGATTTCTTTGGAAGGAATGATGCTAAAGCTGAAACTCCAGTATTTTGGCCACCTCATGTGAAGAGTTGACTCATTGGAGAAGACTCTGATGCTGGGAGGGATTGGGGGCAGGAGGAGAAGGGGACGACAGAGGATGAGATGGCTGGATGGCATCACTGACTCGATGGATGTGAGTCTGAGTGACCTCCGAGAGCTGGTGATGGATAGGGAGGCCTGGCGTGCTGCAGTTCATGGGGTCGCAGACAGTCGGACACGACTGAGCGACTGATCTGATCTGATCTGATATTTTTACAAATTTTCCACAGTTTTTTGATCCACACATTCAAATGCTTTAGCATAGTCAATGAAGCAGAAGTAGATGCTTTTCTGTAATTCTCTTGCTTTTTCTATGATCCAGTCGATGTTGGCAATTTGATCTCTGGTTCCTCTGCCTTTTCTAAATCCAATTGAACATCTGAAAGTTCTTGATTAATGTACTGTTGAAACCTAGTTTGTAGAATTTTGGAGGATATAGATGAAAAGAAAAAAAGAGGCTGAAAGTTGAGACATAGAAGGACAGAATACATAGGGCATTTGACTTAAAATTTAAAAGTAAAAAAAAAAAAGTTAAAAAACCTTAAAAGTAGTATCTATATAAAGCCTATTCACAATGTGCATAGAATTCTAGACGCTCTTGTGCAAATTGACTCCCATTGAGGTGCAGAGGGAAGTATCCGGATGTTAGTGATAGACCTGGAACTAGTCTAGTTGTGTAGCCTTAAGTTAACCAGTTATGAACTACAGTGGTCTTTTATAAACAGAGATTAAAAATATTCAGCATGTACCTTTCATGCAGAGATTCTGTACAGACATAAATCACTTGGCGTGTCATGGCCTCATAAATATGAGCTCCCCTTTCTTTTGAGGGGATTTTGTTTAATCTTTGTTGGCATGTTAAAATGGACTCAAATTACTGCTTTTATAATCTAAAGATGGAACTTATTCAGATATGTGTGGGCATAGAGTGTTCTAGTTAAATGTTACTTAGATAACATGGCTGCCCAGCAGTTGTTTCAATAATGTGCTCAACCTTGACTACTTATTTTAAGCCCAATCAAGTGTCTTTCTGAAAGTTGATTAAAACTTCATTAAAATTTAAAACTAAATGAAAGCAGACAGTAAATTTTCCCTTAATTATTAATGGTTATCATTTTAGAAACTGGGAGTTAGAGAAGGACAGGGAAGCCTGGCGTGCTGCAGTCCATGGAGTTGCAAAGAGTTAGACATAGAGACTGAATAAAAACAACTGTTTTAACTCTTCCCCTCCTGAGCTGTAAAAATGTATTGCTTCTATATATGAAGTGACAATCTGGCAACAATACAATTTTATATATTTTTGAAAAATGCAGAACTAGCTGCCTGCACAGGATTTGTCCTCCTGACTGTAGGGCCATGCAGAGCCAGGATACTTCTGTTCAGCTTAATACTATGTAACTCTGAGGATGTATATGGAGAAAGCAAAGATATCTCAGGTTAGCAGAAGGATACAGAAAAAGTTCCTTCATAGAGTTATGACCTCATGTTTCCTTCATTCCTACTTCTCAACCAAAACATTCATCCCAGTCTGTCTGCTGCATCTGTCTTTTCTTGTGTCACAAACAGATTTTGTCCCTGGTTTAAGAAACTGGAAAAAAATCATTCTGGAAGGTGCAACATTAGATCATACCAATCACTTATTCCTCAGAGTAAAGAAATCAAATTCCTTCATGAAAGCCAAGCTCAAAGGTGAAGTAAGTACCAGAACAGAAGAAGGTAAAACTCTCATGGAAGGAAGTAAAAGTAAGAAGAAAATGATGCAGAACAGGGAGATTTGGTGAGGCGGGTATTGTATCATTGAGATAAATTTAAATCAGTACAATTCATTAAAATATTCTATTCCAATAATGAAATATGTATTTTATACATTGTGTCCGACTCTTTGCGACCCCGTGGACTGTAGCCCACCAGGATCCTCCGTCCATGGGATTCTCCAGGCAAGAATACTGGAGTGGGTTGCCATTTCCTTCTCCAGAGGATCTTCCCAATCCAGAAATTGAATCTAGGTCTCCCACATTGCAGGCAGACGCTTTAACCTCTGAGCCACCAGGGAAGCCCCAAATTCTAAAATCAGATCAGATCAGATCAGTCGCTCAGTCGTGTCCGACTCTTTGCGACCCCATGAACCGCAGCACGCCAGGCCTCTCTGTCCATCCCAGCTCCCGGAGGTCACTCAGACTCACATCCATCGAGTCAGTGATGCCATCCAGCCATCTCATCCTCTGTCGTCCCCTTCCCCTCCTGCCCCCAATCCCTCCCAGCATCAGAGTCTTCTCCAATGAGTCAACTCTTCACATGAGGTGGCCAAAATACTGGAGTTTCAGCTTTAGCATCATTCCTTCCAAAGAAATTCCAGAATTGATCTCCTTCAGAATGGACTGGTTGGATCTTCTTGCAGTCCAAGGGACTCTCAAGAGTCTTCTCCAACACCACAGTTCAAAAGCATCAATTCTTCGGCGCTCAGCCTTCTTCACAGTCCAGCTCTCACATCCATACATGACCACAGGAAAGACCATAGCCTTGACTAGGAGAACCTTTGTTGGTAAAGTAATGTCTCTGCTTTTGAATATGCTATCTAGGTTGGTCATAACTTTCCTTCCAAGGAGCAAGCGTCTTTTAATTTCATGGCTGCAGTCACCATCTGCAGTGATTTTGGAGCCCAGAAAAATAAAGTCTGACACTGTTTCCACTGTTTCCCCATCTATTTCCCATGCAGTGATGGGACCAGATGCCATGATCTTCGTTTTCTGAATGTTGAGCTTTAAGCCAACCTTTTCACTCTCCACTTTCACTTTCATCAAGAGGCTATTTAGCCCTTCTTCACTGTCTGCCATAAGAGTCGTGTCATCTGCATATCTGAGGTTATTGATATTTCTCCCGGCAATCTTGATTCCAACTTGTGTTTCTTCCAGTCCAGCGTTTCTCATGATGTACTCTGCATATAAGTTAAATAAACATGGTGACAATATGCAGCCTTGACGTACTCCTTTTCCTATTTGGAACCAGTCTGTTGTTCCATGACCAGTTCTAACTGTTGCTTCCTGACCTGCATACAGATTTCTTAAGAGGCAGATCAGGTGGTCTGGTATTCCCATCTCTTTCAGAATTTTCCATAGTTTATTGTGATCCACACAGTCAAAGGCTAAAATAGGAGATATTAATATTATATAGCATCATATGGAGAAGGCAATGGCGCCCCACTCCAGTGCTCTTGCCTGGAGAATCCCATGGACGGAGGAGCCTAGAAGGCTGCAGTCCATAGAGTCACTGAGGGTCGGACACGACTGAGTGACTTCACTTTCACTTTTCACTTTCATGTGTTGGAGAAGGACATGGCAACCCACTCCAGTGTTCTTGCCTGGAGAATCCCAGGGACGGGGGAGCCTGGTGGGCTGCAGTCTATGGGGTCGCGCACAGTCGGACACGACTGAAGTGACTCAGCAGCAGCAGCAGCCACAGCAGCATAGCATCATATGGAGATCTGATACAAGAAAAACCACATGTGACAGCTAATTACAGGTGATGGTAACAGAAAAATTCTTGAAAGGTGATAGCAACTCTGATGTATGAGCTCTTTTCTCTGCTGTTTATTCTACCATACAGTCTATTCACAGGGAAGCAGATTATCATCTACACAAAAATGCCAAATCATATTGCTCCTCATTGGTTTCCATTGCATTGAGTGTTAAGGTGCACATTCTTCTAATGTTCCCAGGGCTGATTCAATTGGGCCCTTGCCTCTGACCTAATTTTCTGTTTTCTCCCTTCATTCTGTTTTTGCCACTCTGGCCTTCTTGGAGTTTCTGACACACACTAGACCTACTCCTGCCTCTTTGCTGTGTCTTTTGTCTTTTGAAATTCATGCCCCTATATGTCCTCATGGCTAATGTTCTCATCTCCTTCCTGTCTTTGCTCCATGAGGCCATCCCTGAACAGGTAATGTAAATAGAAAACTCTTTTGCTTTGTTTGTTTTCCATAACATTTAACACCTTCTGACATTTTATATACCTTACTGTCTGCTGTTTTGTCCAAGGCTGTGTGGCTATCATCTAGAACAAGTCTGGCACACAGTAGAAGTTCCATAAGTTATTAGTGGATAAATGGAATAAGTAAAGAATGAGCATGGCATTCTACTTTTCTTTATTTTCATGCTTTCTTTGAACATACAGGGATCATCTGTATGTTACAAACATTTATATCCACCGAATCACCATGAATGTGTCAACTTCCAATACTTAGAATGATACTTTAAAAGCTTGACTATAAGTCAAGTACTTTTACTGATATTAAAACCCATGTGTTTGGAAATAACTGAATAGCATGTGTAAGATAATTGATAATGTTTTTGAAACTTACACAATAATATATATTCAGGTGTCTAGTCAACTTTCCTTACTTTTAGTTTAACTTAGTTTAGTTGTGTACATTTTTATTTAGATCATTTTGTTTGATTCTTGGGTTAAAAATCATTACACATGATGAACCATTCATATACTTTAATATATATATGTAAATTGAAATGAATAAAGATACGGGTATTGCATTTCTATTAGATTATACTGCTTCTAAAAAAGAATATAAAACAAAATCTATTTGAAAATTTATATAAGCCAGAATACTAATAGTTTGAAATTAAAAGACTATTACAAATGGAGAATTTTTTTATTTTCATCTATGAACTTTTTGATAATAAATTTCATTTAAATTTGGTGATTTCAAGAGCATTTGTTAAGCATCTGGTGTGCACCAGGCGTTGTGTTAAATGTTGGAGAGGAAAACAAGAAAATTGCCCTTCTTATTGAGACTTGAGTAATATACTCCCTTTCCAGGTTGACACAGATATAAGAAATAGTAATTGCAATACTATATAAAAATATTGATGCAATGTCTTTTTTTGTTTGTTTTTTGATGCAATGTCTTTTGTACTTTAGATGACCATCAGATATTTCTTTTCTTCTTTTTAAGTTAATGGTAATAATTTTAAGTACAAGTGATTAGCTGTATTATCAGATTTACCCATGGGGATAACTTCATATAAATTTGTTCTACTTTTTGTTTATGTTCAAGGCAAGCAAAGGTAAAATATATGTTTAAAATAATTAATCTATAAGGTGGCTCAAAAAAGTAACTTTAATTATGTTCATAGAGGCTTGTTACCCCTTATGTCAACTTGTCAAATATATCCTCTGTTATCTTTTTCTTTTTTCAAGTTGTTATTGGCCTTTTCCACCTTTATCTTGGTACACTAAAGGATAATCATACTGAAGCAATGAGTTTTTTCTTCAACAAAAATAAAATGGAAGTTTCTGAATGAGCTATCTTTTAAAATAATTTATTAGAATCAGAGTTCAACATTTTTATCCCTTTTCAATATATTTCACAGACTTCCCTGGTGGCTCAGATGGTGAGCATCAACCTACAATGTGGGAGACCTGGGTTCAGTCCCTGGGTTGGGAAGATCTCCTGGAGAAGGAAGTGGCAACCCACTCCAGTATTCTTGCCTAGAAAACCCCATGGATGGAGGAGCCTGGTAGGCTGCAGTCCATGGGGGTCACAAAGAGTTGAACAAAAACTATTGAGTGACTTCACTTTCACTTTTCACTTTCAATATGTTTCAATGTTAACATTTCAATCTAAAATCAAAGAAATAATCATTAAGGACAAAGTGCATTAATCTTATTTACTGGCCTGAAGTAAAGTTGTATAAACCCAAGGCTTAAAAAGTTATTTTCCATTCAGCATATTAACAATTCATTTCTCATCACAGATAATTACTGAAAGTTTATAATAATCAGTTTCTATCAGATCAGATCAGATCAGTCGCTCAGTCATGTCCGACTCTTTGCAATTCCATGAATCACAGCACATCAGGCCTCCCTGTCCCTTATCAACTCCCGGAGTTCACTGAGACTCACATCCATCAAGTCAGTGATGCCATCCAGCCATCTCATCCTCTGTCGTCCCCTTCTCCTCTTGCCCCCAATTCCTCCCAGCATCAGAGTCTTTTCCAATGAGTCAATGCTTCGCATGAGGTGCCCAAAGTACTGGAATTTCAGCTTTAGCATCATTCCTTCCAAAGAAATCCCAGGGCTGATCTCCTTCAGAATGGACTGGTTGGATCTCCAAGGGAGATCCAAGGGACTCTCAAGAGTCTTCTCCAACACCACAGTTCAAAACCATAAATTCTTCGGCGCTCAGCCTTCTTCACAGTCCAACTCTCACATCCATACATGACCACTGGCAAAACCATAGCCTTGACTAGATGGACCTTTGTTGGCAAAGTAATGTCTCTGCTTTTCAATACACTATCTAGGTTGGTCATAACTTTCCTTCCAAGGAGTAAGCGTCTTTTAATTTCATGGCTGCGGTCACCATCTGCAGTGATTTTGGAGCCCCCAAAAATAAAGTCTGACATTGTTTCCACTGTTTCCCCATCTATTTCCCATGAAGTGATGGGACCGGATGCCATGATCTTCGTTTTCTGAATGTTGAGCTTTAAGCCAACTTTTTCACTCTCCACTTTCAATTTCATCAAGAGGCTTTTTAGTTCCTCGTCACTTTCTGCCATAAGGGTGATGTCATCTGCATATCTGAGGTTATTGATATTTCTCCTGGCAATCTTGATTCCAGCTTGTGTTTCTTCCAGGCCAGCATTTCTCATGATGTACTCTGCATAGAAATTGAATAAGCAGGGTGACAATATACAACTTTGACGTACTCCTTTTCCTATTTGGAACCAGTCTGCTGTTCCATGTCCAGTTCTAACTGTTGCTTCCTGAAATGTATACAAATTTCTCAAGAGGCAGATCAGGTGGTCTGGTATTTCCATCTCCTTCAGAATTTTCCACAGTTGATTGTGATCCACACAGTCAAAGGCTTTGGCATAGTCAATAAAGCAGAAATAGATGTTTTTCTGGAACTCTCTTGCTTTTTTGATGATCCAGTGGATGTTGGCCATTTGACCTCTGGTTCCTCTGACTTTTCTAAAACCAGCTTGAACATCAGGAAGTTCGCGGTTCAGGTATTGCTGAAGCCTGGCTTGGAGAATTTTGAGCATTTCTTTACTAGCCTATGAGATGAGTGCAATTCTGTTGTAGTTTGAGCATTCTTTGGCATTGCCTTTCTTTGGGATTGGAATGAACACTGACCTTTTCCAGTCCTGTGGCCACTGCTGAGTTTTCCAAATTTGCTGGTATATTGAGTACAGCACTTTCACAGCATCATCTTTCAAGATTTGAAATAGCTCAACTGGAATTCCATCACCTCCACTAGCTTTGTTCGTAATGATGCTTTCTAAGGCCCACTTGACTTCACATACCTGGATGTCTGGCTCTAGGTCAGTGATCACACCATTGTGATTATCTGGGTCATGATAGAATTTACCAAATCATGGAATTAGTATTTGTTCTTCATTCCATAAAATGTATAACATTACCAGCATGAATCAAGCCTGGAAATTAGAAATAGAAAAAACAACTTTGATATTTGCATTCCGTTCTCATTGGCTTTAGGATTAAGCTAGCACTAGTACCCACTCCAGTGTTCTTGCCTGGAGAATCCCAGGGACGGGAAAGCCTGGTGGGCTGCCGTCTATGGGGTCGCACAGAGTCGGACACGACTGAAGCGTCTTAGCAGCAGTACCAGCAGCAGCAGTATAGCATTCAGTTCAGTTCAGTTGCTCAGTCGTGTCCGACTCTTTGCAACCCCATGAATCACAGCAGGCCAGGCCTCCCTGTCCATTACCAACTCCCGGAGTTCACTCAAACTCATGTCCATCAAATCGGTGATGCCATCCAGCCATCTCATCCTCTGTCATCCCCTTGTCCTCCTACCCCTAATCCCTCCCAGCATGAGAGTCTTTTCCAATGAGTCAACTCTTCGAATGAGGTGGCCAAAGTATTGGAGTTTCAACTTTAGCATCATTTCTTCCAAAGAACACCAAGGACTGATCTTCAGAATGGACTGGTTGGATCTCCTTGCAGTCCAAGGGACTCTCAAGAGTCTTCTTCAGCACCACAGTTCAAAAGCAAGAATTCTTCAGCACTCAGTTTTGTTCACAGTCCAACTCTCACATCTATACATGACTACTGGAAAAACCATAGCCTTGACTAGATGGACTTTTGTTGGCAAAGTAATGTTTTTGCTTTTGAATATGCCACCTAGGTTGGTCATAATTTTCCTTTCAAGGAGTAAGCATCTTTTCCAAAGATGGGCTCAATAAAGGACACAAATGGTATGGACCTAACAGAAGCAGAAGATATTAAGAAAATATGGCATGAAGACACAGAAGAACTGTACGAAAAAGATCTTCATGACCAAGATAATCATGATGTTGTGATCACTGACCTAGAGCCAGACATCCTGGAATGTGAAGTCAAGTGGGTTTTAGAAAGCATCACTACGAACAAAGATAGTGGAGGTGATGGAATTCCAATTGAGCTATTTCAAATCCTGAAAGATGATGCTGTGAAAGTGCTGCACTCAATATGCCAGCAAATTTGGAAAACTCAGCAGTGGCCACAGGACTGGAAAAGGTCAGTGTTCATTCCAATCCCAAAGAAAGGCAATACCAAAGAATGCTCAAACTACCGCACAATTGCACTCATCTCACAAGTTAGTAAAGAGATGCTCAAAATTCTCCAAGCCAGGCTTCAGCAATACGTGACCTGCAAACTTTCAGATTTTCAAGCTGGTTTTAGAAAAGGCAGAGGAACCAGAGATGAAATTGCCAACATCCGCTGGATCATGGAAAAAGCAAGAGAGTTCCAGAAAAACATCTATTTCTGCTTTATTGACTATGCCAAAGCCTTTGACTGTGTGGATCACAATCAACTGTGGAAAATTCTGAAGGAGATGGAAATACCAGACCACCTGATCTGCCTCTTGAGAAATTTGTATACATTTCAGGAAGCAACAGTTAGAACTGGACATGGAACAGCAGACTGGTTCCAAATAGGAAAAGGAGTACGTCAAGGCTGTATATTGTCACCCTGCTTATTTAACTTCTATGCAGAGTACATCATGAGAAATGCTGGGCTGGAAGAAGCACAAGCTGGAATCAAGATTGCCAGGAGAAATATCAATAACCTCAGATATGCAGATGACACAACCGTTATGGTAGAAAGTGACGAGGAACTAAAAAGCCTCTTGATGAAAGTGAAAGAGGAGAGTGAAAAAGTTGGGTTAAAGCTCAACATTCAGAAAATGAAGATCATGGTATCTGGTCTTATCACTTTATGGGAAATAGATGGGGGAACAGTGGAAATAGTGTCAGACTTTATTTTTGGGGGCTCCAAAATCACTGCAGATGGTGACTGCAGCCATAAAATTAAAAGACGCTTACTCCTTGGAATTATAGCATTACTGTATACCAATAATTAATTTAATCCTTCAGTGAGTTACTATTATTAACATCCATATTATACATGATGAAGTTGAGTCTCTAACAGATTAAGAGGTCTGAAATTATTGTGGTAATTATTTTTCTCTAATCTCATTCATCTAGGTATTTGTTGGTGTTAAAATGGTTATACAGATGTGTTAGAGTGGAGACAGAGCTATTCTGGATTAGATTTTAGGGGATAAATTTGGAAGCTACATGCATTAAATATATTGACCACTCAGTACACATTTATTGACATGAGTTAAGTTGCAAAAATTCAGTCTTTGAATTCATAATTTTTTTCTAGTATTGATAATGTAATTATAATGAATACTTAGAGAAGCTTCATAAAATGTGATCCGAACACAAAATATTTTAGTTAATGGGCCAACGGCACCCAAAGCAGGGGATATTAAACAAAGGCATATGCATAGCTTATATATTTTAACATTAATCATAATTAGATGAATATTTCTACATTCATCATTATTTTTATTAAGATCTAAGGTCTTTCTCTTGAGTTTGCAACGTCCATACAGACTTTCGTGGCTAAGCCATATGCTCATACACTGTATAAAATATTCAATTTTGGTTTCTTTAAACTAGAGTGGGTTAAAGTCTTTGAGAAACAATCTTGAGATATAACTGTAAGTTTTTATAATTTTCAAAGATATCATAATTGCCTAACCCACATCTATTTTGACTAGTTTTGCTCAGCAATTTAACCTTTGTAGAGTCTTCCCAAAGTATTCAAATTAATATCACAGTGCTAAAACTCCTTTTGTCAGTCTCCTATATGTTTTAATTTTTAAATTTAATTTTATAAATGCAATAAAAGAAGAAATGGTAAATAATTTGGGGAAAGGCTACTGATTTTGGATGAAAATAATTACATGGTTAGAGTAGAAATGAGTAGGCATTAATCAGTAAAAATACCATTTGTCTTCCTTCAGTAAATTTCATTAGAGGTATTTTGATTTTGGGTAGAAGTTAATGTGGTCAGTCCATTAAGGGAAGGATGATTAATGTTTTTCAAGAGCTTACATAAAAATTCTACTAGGGAAAAAAATGATTTTCTTTCTATTTTCTACTTTAAACATCCTCAGTTCTGAAAGCAAATTTATTTAAATACTCTGTCTTGTGAATGAAAATATATTGTAGTGCATGAGAGTGTGGGTACTTTCATTTTAAATACAGATATGTATTTATTTTTGAGTTTCAGTCAAATCAACCAAAAAAGCAGTAAATTCTAAAATGACACTTGCTGTCTTTTGACACAAATCAATGTGAATTTTCTGTTCCCAATGTGGAATACATTTGTGATTGTAAAAGAATCATTTTTGTGTATTAATAAACTCATGCTGCTGTTAAGTCACTTCAGTCGTGTCCAACTCTGTGCGACCCCATAGACGGCAGCCCACCAGGCTCCCCTGTCCCTGGGATTCTCCAGGCAAGAACACTGGAGTGGGTTGCCATTTCCTTCTCCAATGCATGAAAGAGAAAAGCGAAAGTGAAGTCACTCAGTCATGTCCAAATCTTAGCGACCCCATAAACTGCAGCCCACCAGGCTCCTCTGCCCATGGGACTTTCCAGGCAAGAGTACTGGAGTGGGGTGCCATTGCCTTCTCCAGAAACTAATGCTACTATAATAATAATAATAGCAACAGAAGCTAGCACTAGTATCAGAGAAGGCAATGGCAACCTATTCCAGTGTTCTTGCCTGGAGAATCCCAGGGATGGGGAGCCTGGTGGGCTACCGTCTATGGGGTCGTACAGAGTCAGACACAACTAAACTGACTTAGCAGCAGCAGCAGCAGCACTAGTATAGCATTACTGTATACCAAGAATTAATTTAATCCTTCAATGAGTTACTCTTATTAATGTCCATATTATACATGGTGATACCTTGGAGAAGGAAATGGCAATCCACTCCAGTACTATTGCGAGGAAAATCCCATGGACAGAGGAGCCTGGTAGGCTACAGTCCATGGGGTCGCAAAGAGTCCGACACGATTGAGCGACTTCACGTTTATGTATACATGGTGAAGTTGAGGCTCAAACAGATCAATTAGCCCAAAGTTGTAAGGCCATTAACCTTGTAAGTAGTGGAGAGAGCATTTGAAACCAGGCCCCTGGCTCCAGAGTCTATGCCTTAAATCAGTACCAGTACCACGTTCTTACAAAACCCAAAGCCAGATTCCATGTGTCTGAATTTTAGCTTTCAATTCTCCCCTGGCAAAAACATGTATTAACTAAAAAGTTAAATTTTAATCACCTATCTAATAAATCCATGTTAACTGACTTCATTCAAGAAATATTCTGTTCAATTAAATAGCTAGTTTACATTTATTTTTTTTTTTTTAAACTGCATTGCCTAGATGACTAAATTGGCTGGGAGAATATGCAAAAACTGTCTGACTCTGAATTAAAGTGACAGACTTTATTTTATTGGGCTCCAAAATCACTGAAGATGGTGACTTCAGCCATGAAATTAGAAGAAGCTTACTCCTTGGTAGAAAAGCTATGACCAACCTAGACAGTATATTAAAAAGCAGAGACATTACTTTTCCAACAAAGGTCCATCTAGTCAAAGCTATAGTTTTTCCAGTAGTCATGTATGGATGTGAGAGTTGGACCATAAAGAAAGCTGAGTGCCAAAGAATTGATGCTTTTGAACTGTGGTGTTGGAGAAGACTTTTGAGAGTCCCTTGGACTGCAAGGAGTTCAAACCAGTCTATCCTTAAAGGAAGTCAGTCCTGAATATTCATTGGAAGGACTGATGCTAATGCTGAAGCTCTAATACTTTGCCACCTGATGCAAAGAACTGACTCTTTGGAAAAGACCCTGATGCTGGGAAAGATTGAAGGCAGGAAGAGAAGGGGATGACAGAGGATGAGATGGTTGGATAGCATCACTGACTCAATGGACATGAGCTTGAGTAAGCTCCAGAAGTTGGTGATGGACAGGGAAGCCTGGAGTGCTGTAGTCCATAGGGTCACAAAGAGTTGGATACCCCCGAGCCACTGAACTGAACTGATATGCAAAACCTGTCTGACTCAAAAAATGTCTGACTCAAGCTGAATTAGAAGTTTAGGAACAAATAATCCTGATAAGATTCCTTGGTTAATAATATTTACTGAATGGACTCCTTGAGAGGGTAACAAAGTTATAGTTTTGGGGTCTGGCTTTTCTTATGAATTAAACTTATTTTAAGAAAAATAATTAATGCCTTTATGTTATAATTTGAAAAGAAATCACAGCTTTTCTGTCACAGATGGCTAAAAATAATCATATTAAACTTTGGGAAGCACATCTTTTATTATCTAAATAAATGTTGCTGAAAATGTATTTGAAACTAATTAAAAACACTTCTATCAATGTTCGTGTAGTCATTTATCATTTTCAAAGAATATCTGTTCAAACTCAGGGCCTCCCAGGTGATGCTAGTGGTAAAGAATCCACCTGCCAATGCAGGTTAGAGGTAACAGACACTGATTCAATGAATGGGTTGGGAAGATCCCCTTGAGGAGGGCATGGCAACCCAGTCCAGTGTTCTCCAGTATGTCCTGGAGAATCCCATGGACAGAGGAGCCTGGAAGGCTGCAGTCCCTAGGGTCAGAGCAGTCAGACACGACTGAAGTAATGTAACATGCATGTTAGAATTCAAGAGAATCTTTAAGGCATTTTTAAAAAAATCATTGGATTATAATAAATTTATAGTTTGTTGATTTCAGGTGTATAGCAAAGTAACTCAGTTTATATATATATTATATATATATATATAATTTCTCAGATTTTCTTCTCATATAGCTTATTACAGAATATTGAGTAGAGTTCCCTGGGCTAAGACTTATAATATACACGTTGAACAAATTTTTCTTTTTATGCTCACTTTTACTTTGCCAATCCTCCCCTACCCAAGTTTACTTTATAGAAGATTTTTGAGAAGGGCAGCATTTCACTTACTATGACTGTCATGTGATTATTTATAAAGATGTGTTCACTGTCTCACTGTAGCATGATGTGATGAGCACAACACTGGTTTGGGAATGGGGAATCTGTCCCATTCTCCATCTGCCACTGTTACAGTTTGATAAACAGCATTTCTGCTTATCTCTGAACATTTAATTTATTTATCTTAAAAATTATAAGATTGGACCAGATAAAGCATAACATTTTATCATTTTTGAAGTATTTATTGATGTATACACACATATATATGTATATATACACCACTGCAGGAGAAATTCAAAGATTTAATATAAGTATCCTGACTGCAAAAAAAATTACCTTTCAGTGAAAATAGATGAGAAAAAAGAGTTAATATTTATTGTTAAGAAGTTACAGATTTTTTGTTGCTCAGGCTTGGAGTTTGCTTGATTGCCTTGCTCTTATTCCCTAGCAATCAATTTAGTTTGATTGATATTTGTTATGCAGCTTAGTAACTTCCCTTCACTTGAATTTCATTTACAGAGCTTTTTTCCTACTTTCTAGCAATCAGTTTGACTTGATTGCTGTTTACTTTCTGACCTGTTGATATTGCAAGATTGCTTAAGTGCCCTAATTGCTGGCATGCCCACATGTGAATTTGGTTTTCTCCACATATTTTATGTTTCTATGATTAAATAACTTCATGTAAACAATTGCTACTGTCAATGTGGACAATTTTGGAATTTATAATATGTATTTCTAACTTGGAATGTAAAATAACATATTACATTGTCATGAGATACATTATACCGATTATTTTTTAAAAGTCTCCAGTAGATTAAAAAACATAACCAGGGGAAAGACTGAGTTGGTGGATACAGATAGACTGTGGAGACAGCCTTAGGCTATCTTAGAACACAGCAGGCATACCCTGCACATCAGGTCTATTTCTCACCATTGTGAATTTTTAAAAAATAAACTAGGTCACTAAAACTGGTCTCTGTTTCTGAAAGTAATTTCAGACAGCATTGATAAACTGAATAAATTCTTCATGTTTCAGAGAATTTGAAGCAAAGATCCCTCAATTTAAATTACATCAAGGTGAAGTAGAAGCTTCTTTGGAATATCATATTTCTAATAGTTCACTGAGAAATTTGATTGCATTTTCTGTATATTAAAGCAATGCTTTGCTTGGTCCCATGAACTGCCATACACACTTTAATAAAGATTTAAATACTCAACCCTATAATATCTTGAAAACCTTGAAAATTAATTATCCAAAGGACTTATTCAGTGGCTGGTAAATACTAGATTCTCATTCAAGGTGGAGAAACTGCTCTTGGATCTGCTTTATAATCTAAGAGATTCAAATTGTGAATCTTTATGTGCATGTGTGTGCGTGTGTGTGTGTGTGTGTGTGTGTGTGTGTGTGTGTGTGCGTGCGCGCGCTAGTCAGTCAGTCATGTTTGACTCTTTGTGACCCTATGGACTGTAGCCCACCAGTCTCCTCTGTCCATTGAATTCTGCAGACAAGAAGACTGGATTGGGTTGCCATTCCATTCTCCAAGGAATCTTCCCAACCCATGGATCGAACCCAGGTGTCCTGAATTACAGGCAGATTCTTTATCATCTGAGCCCACCAGGGAAGACCTTTATACTTTCCTTCTTTTTATTCAGCTGAGTGTGTATCTTACCTGCTCTCTACCTTAAGCAAACTGCTTTATAATCCTCACATTAGCTCAATATTTGTGAAGACTATGTCCAAAGCAAGTGCGATTGAAGAATCAAAAGGAAAGAAATTCTGCAAACTGAGATTAGGCTCTCTCTACCTCTGGTAATCCTATCAATTCTGAAAACACACAATATCCCCTCAGAAGTTTTTTCTGCATCCTTGGGTCTTCCAGGTGTCATAAGAGTTAAGAAGTTTCAAATCTAGAAGAATAATAAATACTGTATCATAGAAATATGAATGTATGGGGAATCAGAGCAGGAGAGTTTTCAAAGAAAACCAGGTAAAATGAGGTGTATATGTCATCCAGGATTAAGGAGAAGGAGGTTGGACTTTGAGACTTTCAAAGAAAGGAAGGCAATTCACAGGAAGATAAAAAAGAACAAATGCTTAGTAAACATTTTTTGTAGGGAAATGATAGGACACAGAACGGAATATTAAGAAACAGATTTTGCTACATTCTCCGCTGTCTACCACATCAGTTCATATTATACTAGAGTTAACTGGTGATAGTGGCCCTTCCTGGCACAGGTCCTCTAAATTCTTTCAGGAGCTGAGAAAGGTAAAAGGTTCTTTCTGAGTCTTTGGGGTCTTGATTGATCTCAGCTTGAAATAATTTACATGCCAAAGAAACACAGTGGCAGATTTTGCTCCTCTAAAACACCTTTAACTTTTCTGACATGGTAAGCTTTTCAGTATCCATTTCTTACCTCCTTTACCCCTTTGAAGAAGGCAATGGCACCCCACTCCAGTACTCTTGCCTGGAAAATCCCATGGACAGAGGAGCCTGGTGGGCTGCAGTCCATGGGGTCGCTAAGAGTGGGACACGACTGAGCAACTTCACTTTCACTTTTCACTTTCATGCATTGGAGAAGGAAATGGCAGCCCACTCCAGTGTTATTGCCTGGAGAATCCCAGGGACATGGGAGCCTGGTGGGCTGCAGTCTATGGGGTCACACAGAGTCGGACACGACTGAAGTGACTTAGTATTACCCCTTTGAAGAAGGCCTTCTGTCTATCATTCAAATTCTATTTTGTCTTTAGGGCACAACACAAATGTATCTGTGTGTGTGTGTTTGTGTGTATATGTATGCTTAATAATGTATATACACATGCTTAATAAATACACGTTTATAAGACTACATCACCCAACAGTGTCTCTCTTCTGGTCCACTCACTTAACAATCTGTTATTGTTTTGAGGCCAACTTTTGTTTTTGCTATTGTTTTTAATTGAGTACAATTTATCTACAAAAGAAAATAAAAACCTTTGTTTCATAGATTGTTCTTCTGTATTACTAAGTAATATTCTATTGTATGAATATATAAAAATTTACTAACCCATTTTTCTATTGCACATTTGTTTTATTTCCAGTTAGAAAATGATTGATCTATGTTAACTTTGTAAGAAACCACAAAAATAGTTCTCCAGGGTATTATACTAATTTGTGCTCCCACCAGAAATGTGTGAGACTTCCAGTTGCTCCACATACTTGTCAACATTTATTGCTGCATGTCTTCTTGATTTTAGCCATGAAGGAATAATGCTAAAGCTGAAACTCCAGTATTTTGGCCACCTCATGTGAAGAGTTGACTCATTGGAGAAGACTCTGATGCTGGGAGGGATTGGGGGCAGGAGGAGAAGGGGACGACAGAGGATGAGATGGCTGGATGGCATCACTGACTCGATGGATGTGAGTCTGAGTGAACTCCGGGAGTTGGTGATGGACAGGGAGGCCTGGCATGCTGCAGTTCATGGGGTCTCAAAGAGTCGGACACAACTGAGCAACTGATCTGATCTGATCTGATAATAGTTATAAAAGAGCATTGTTTAATCGTACCTGCAATTTGTATCTCTTGAACTCATCTCACACACTAGTAAAGTAATGCTCAAAATTCTCCAAGCCAGGCTTCAGCAATACGTGAACAGTTAACTTCTAGACGTTCAAGTTAGTTTTAGAAAAGGCAGAGGAACCAGAGTTCAAATTACCAACATCCGCTGGACCATGGAAAAAGGGCAAGAGAGTTCCAGAAAAACATCTATTTCTGCTTTATTGACTATGCAAAAGCCTTTGACTGTGTGGATCACAAACAACTGTGGAAAATTCTGAAAGAGATGGGAATAGCAGAGCACCTGACCTGCCCCTTGAGAAACCTATATACAGGTCAGGCAGCAACAGTTAGAACTGGACATGGAACAACAGACTGGTTCCAAATAGGAAAAGGAGTATGTCAAGGCTGTATATTGTCACCCTGCTTATTTAACTTCTATGCAGAGTACATCATGAGAAACGCTGGACTGGAAGAAACACAAGCTGGAATCAAGATTGCTGAGAGAAATATCAATAACCTCAGATATGCAGATGACACCACCCTTATAGCAGAAAGTGAAAATGAAGTTGCTCAGTCCTGTCCAACTCTTTGCGATCCCATGGATCGCAAAGGCTTCTCTGTCCATGGGATTTTCCAGGCAAGGGTACTGGAGTGAGTTGCCATTTCCTTCTCCAGGGGATCTTCCTGACCCAGGGATCAAACCCAGATCTCCTGCACTGCAGGCAGACACTTTACCCTCTGAGCCACCAGGGGCAGAAAGTGAAGAGGAACTTAAAAGCCTCTTGATGAAAGTGAAAGAGGAGAGTGAAAAAGTTGGCTTCAAGCTCAACATTCAGAGAACTAAGATCATGGCATCTGGTCCCATCACTTCATGGGAAATAGATGGAGAAACAGTGGAAACAGTGTCAGACTTTATTTTTCTGGGCTCCAAAATCACTGCAGATGGTGACTGCAGCCATGAAATTAAAAGACGCTTACTCCTTGGAAGGAAGGTTATGACCAATCTAGATAGCATATTGAAAAGCAGAGACATTTCTTTGCCAACAATGGTCCGTCTAGTCAAGGCTATGGTTTTTCCAGTAGTCATGTATGGATGTGAAATTTGGACTGTGAAGAAAGCTGAGCACTGAAGAATTGATGCTTTTGAACTGTGGTGTTGGAGAAGACTCTTGAGAGTCCCTTGGACTGCAGGGAGATCCATCCAGTCCATTCTGAAGGAAATCAGCCCTGGGATTTCTTTGGAAGGAATGATGCTAAAGCTGAAACTCCAGTACTTTGGGCACCTCATGCGAAGCGTTGACTCATTAGAAAAGACTCTGATGCTGAGAGGGATTGGGGGCAGGAAGAGAAGGGGATAATAGAGGATGAGATGGCTGGATGGCATCACCCACTCAATGGACGTGAGTTGAGTGAATTCTGGGAGTTGGTGATGGACAGGGAGGCCTGGCGTGATGCAATTCATGGGGTCACAAAGAGTCGGACACACTGAGTGACTGAACTGAACTGAAATGAATGACTAATTATGTTTAATACTTTTACATGTGCTTTCTATTGATTGGTATACCTTCATTGGGGAAGTGTGTGTTCAAGTCTTTAGTCTATTTGAATTGGGTTGCTTGTTTTTTCATTGTTGGTTTCAGAACTCTTCATACATTCTGGATATAACCTTATGTTAGACATATATGTGTATGTGTGTGTGTGTATATATATATATATATATAAATGTATATATATACCAAATATTTATTTCCCCAGCCTTGGGCATGCCTTTAAGTTTCTGACGTTCTCACGTTTCTTAATGCTGTTCTTGGTGAGTGGATATTTTAAATTTTGATCAAGGACAGTGTATCAGTGCTTTTCCTTTTATGGTTGCTGCCTTATGTGTGCTGCTTCAGGGACCTTTGTTGACACAAAGGCCACACATATATTCTCTTGTGTATTCTTTTGGAAGCTTGATGGTTTTAAATTTCACATTTTGTCATATAACCATCCCAGGTTAATTTTTGTGTATGGAATGCGATTAAAAACCAAAGTTCATTTATCTCCATTAAGCCTTGTGGGTTTTAAAACAAATTTAACAATAAGTTCTTCATTCTTTGTATTAGTCAATTTCTTTTCACGTGAAAGCCTAATCTTCATTTAGTTGTAAATCTATTGAAAACCAATGGTTTTTTCAATACTTCTTTTTATCTTCGTAGCATAGATTCAGGAGTTTTGCTTTTTTAAAAAATAAAAATTATATTTGAAGTGATTCTAAATGTTGTGCATATTATTATTATAATTATTAGTCTTAAAATGCTTAGTTTTTTTAAACCTAGATTCATTTATTAAAATGAATCACAACTTGTGTAGGACTTGCAGATGGAACAAAAGAAGAAAACTATTTTTTTTTTTTAAAAAAGAAAGATTATTATTTCCAAGACATTTTCTCTCAGAAGCTATTAGAATAAACTTTTGGAGTTAGATTGGTCTTGATATTTTCAGAACATTAGATAAGGTTGTCATATCAACAGCATAGGCAGTTTTTTGGTCAATAAAGGCAGCAATCCTCTTTTATTTAGACAAAATATGTGGCTTCACAGGCATGCAGCAGTATGTGATGGAGTTACCTCAGTGCTTTGATTGAATGGATTCTTTCTTTTTTTTTTCTGTTTTATCCATGTTAGTTTTGAGATGTTTGTTACACTTTATTTTTTTAATTTCTTTTTTAAATATAAATTTATTTATTTTAATTGGAGGCTAATTACTTTACAATATTTTATTGGTTTTGCCATACATCAACATGAGTCTGCCACTGGTGTACACGTGCTCCCCATCCTGAACCCCCCTCCCACCTCCCTCCCCGTACCATCCCTTTGGGTCATCCCAGAGCACCAGCCCCCAGCATTATATATCCTGCATGGAACCTGGACGGAGATTTGTTTCATATATAATATTATACATGTTTTAATGCCATTCTCCCAAATCATCCCACCCTCTCCCTCTCCCACAGAGTCCAAAAAACTATCCTATACATCTGTGTCTCTTTTGCTGTCTTGCATACAGGGTTATCATTGCTATGCTATGCTAAGTCACTTCAGTTGTGTCCAACTCTGTGTGACCACATAGATGGCAGCCCACCAGGCTCCCCCGTCCCTGGGATTCTCCAGGCAAGAACACTGGAGTGGGTTGCCATTTCCTTCTCCGATGTATGAAAGTGAAAAGAGAAAGTGAAGTTGCTCAGTCATGTCTGACTCTTAGCAACCCCATGGACTGCAGCCCACCAGGCTCCTCCGTCCATGGGATTTTCCAGGCAAGAGTACTGGAGTGGGGTGCCATTGCCTTTTCTGAGGGTTATCATTACCATATTTCTAAATTCCATATATATGCGTTAGTATACTGTATTGGTGTTTTTCTTCCTGGCTTACGTCACTCTGTATAATAGGATTCTTTCTTATTTAATACCATTGTGCTATATGATTCCTTGAGAAGTGAGACTAGAATGTAAAGCATTAATGGAATATTGAAATAATATTATACCTCTCTTTATGAAAAAGTTACAGACATAACATATTTAGGTTTCACTGGTAGCTCAGATGGTAAAGAATCTGCCTGCAATGCAGGAGACCGAGGTTTGATCTTTGGTTAGGAAGATGTGCTGGAGAAGGGAATGGCTACCCACTCCACTATTCTTGCCTAGGAAATTCCATGGACAAAGGAGCTTAGCCGGCTCCATGGAGTCTCAAAGAGTTGGACATGACTTTTCATAATGTATTTAGGAAAACGTATTAAATTGATTACTTCTGTGAATTTCTAGAAATGGCACGAGCATTATTATTTCTAAAGAAGCTTAGAATCTGATGCATTTTTAAGTATCATCTACATTTTTAAGCACTCTACTGTCTTTTTGTCTATATCCACACAGATTTGTTGATGAAATAATTTAGTTAGCTGTCAAAATGGTAATAGTTTCTAGCAAAAATAGTAAAAGATAACCTGCTTTCCAAGAAGCCTGACTACTTTGTGAATGCCTGAGGATTGCTAAGAGGCTATGGCTGCTAAAGTGGCAGGCTGTAAATAGAGCAAACTGAGCCGAGTTGCCAAGGGAAATTTGCAGACTTTTCAAAAAGGGAAACTAAACCCCAAGCACTGATTATAGTTGAGATGTGAATTTTGGGAAGAAGTCTTACTGATTCCCATTGAATATGCCTAAGGGGTTGCTCGGCAATGGCACCCCACTCCAGTACTCTTGCCTGGAAAATCCCATGGACGGAGGATCCTGGTAGGCTGCAGTCCATGGGGTCGCTCAGAGTCGGACAGAACTGAGCGACTTCACTTTCACTTTTCACTTTCATGCATTGGAGAAGGAAATCGCAGCCCACTCCAGTACTCTTGCCTGGAGAATCCCGGGGATGGCGGAGTCTGGTGGGCTGCCGTCTATGGGGTCGCACAGAGTTGGACACAACTGAAGTGACTTAGCAGCAGCAGCAGCAAGGGGTTGCTCGGAGAAGGCAATGGCACCCACCTCAAGTACTCTTGCCTGGAAAATCCATGGACAGAGGAGCCTGGAAGGCAGCAGTCCATGGGGTCACTGAGGGTCGGACACGACTGAGCAACTTCACTTTCACTTTTCACTTTCATGCATTGGAGAAGGAAATGGCAACCCACTCCAGTGTTCTTGCCTGGACAATCCCAGGGATGGGGGAGCCTGGTGGGCTGCCGTCTATGGGGTGGCACAGAGTCGGACATGACTGAAGTGACTTAGCAGTAGCAAGGGGTTGCTAGATGCCAGGTGGGGTTGTAGGCAGATGTTCTGCTTGTTTCTCTATAACTTCACTTTTACCTCTTTAAGTTTAGGACATCAACAACAAATTAAACCTAGATTTGAAGCTGAAAATAAAGCTCTCTTGTGCAAACTTTGGCTTCACTTTTATTCCACTAAAGGAAAATCTAAAATCTTATAGAGGACTTCATAGGGTTTTTTGTACTAGAAGGGTCATGTCTGGTATGCCCTCACAATTTTCTTTAGTTTTGTTTTCTCTTTCTCTTTTTAACTAATACCCCTGCTAACACTCTTCCTCTAATTACATATGAAATTAGGGTGGCCTCAGCAGATTTTCTTTCCTGGTGACACATAACCAGTGCCAGACATGCACCACCCATCTTTTGACCCTAGTTAGGACCTGATCTGTGGCTGAGATACATTAAGGAACTGCCTGCTGAATCACCAATATAGTCTTTAGAATTTTTCTCACAAATAATGACCAATAGTGACCTGAAAAAAAAAAAAAAGCCAATTATTTGACTAGTAAAGTGAGTTTATTCAAGAATAACAGAGAATTGCAATTCAAGACAAGTCAATTATGGTGAACCGTTGGCAAGTCCTAAGAACAGAGGAAAGGTATAGGCATTTATAGAGGAAGGGGGAAACTGCGAATGATTGTGGGGGCTCTTTATTGACTGCAGGTGGTGGGCAGACTGTTTATGGATCAGAAGGAAATCTCTCCTGCTGGGGTCTGCAAGCTGCAGTTGTGTAATACTTGCCTGAGAACTCTCTCTTAAGTCTTCTTGATTCTATTTTAAGTGAGGTTTCTTTTATTCTTTTTCATAAGAGAAAGTGTTCAATTTTCTTTTCTTTGCACAATTAAGTAATACATATTTTAATGGTTATGTTTCATTGTAAATTATATAGAGATATCTGAGAATCATTAATAGATAAATAAAAATGATAACAGTGCACTTTGCAAATTGAATATATGGGTTTAATTTTTCAAAAGACATTGTTGAAAAATGAATTATATTTTAACTTAAAAAGGATTTTTGTTTTGGCATGTATGTTTCTTAAACAAATTAAACTGCAGAAGAAAATATAAATCAAGAGATTTATTAGCATATGCAATATTACCTTCTTGTGATAAAAATGCTTTACTCTAAATTATAATTTTAAATGTTTCCATTTGAGAACTTTCTGAGTTGCATACAGATTTAAATTTAACCCAATTCAATTTTTAAAAATTGGACTAGCCTATAGCACATTGATGCTTTTGAACTGTGGTGTTGGAGAAGACTCTTGAGAGTCCCTTGGACTGCAAGGAGATCCAACCGATCCATTCTGAAGGAGATCAGCCCTGGGATTTCTTTGGAAGGAATGATGCTAAAGCAGAAACTCCAATACTTTGGCCACCTCATGCAAAGAGTTGACTAATTGGAAAAGACTCTGATACTGGGAGGGATTGGGGCCAGTAGGAGAAGGGGATGACAGAGGATGAGATGGCTGGATGGCATCACTGACTCAATGGACGTGGGTCTGGGTGAACTCCGGGAGTTGGTGATGGACAGGGAGGCCTGACGTGCTGCGATTCATGGGGTCGCAGAGTCGGACACAACTAAGTGACTAAATTGAACTGAACTCATAGCACATTATCCAAAATCACTGCAGATGGTGACTGCAGCCATGAAATTAAAAGATGCTTACTCCTTGGAAGAAAAGTTATGACTAACCTAGATAACATATTCAAAAGCAGAGACATTACTTTGCCAACAAAGGTTCGTCTAGTCAAGGCTATGGTTTTTCCTGTGGTCATGTATGGATGTGAGAGCTGGACTGTGAAGAAGGCTGAGCGCCGAAGAATTGATGCTTTTGAACTGTGGTGTTGGAGAAGACTCTTGAGAGTCCCTTGGACTGCAAGGAGATCCAACCAGTCCATTCTGAAGGAGATCAGCCCTGGGATTTCTTTGGAAGGAATGACGCTAAAGCTGAAACTCCAGTACTTTGGCCACCTCATGTTAAGAGTCGACTCATTGGAAAAGACTCTACTGCTGGGAGGAATTGGGGGCAGGAAGAGAAGGGGACGAGATGGCTCAATGGCATCACTGACTCGATGGACATGAGTTTGAGTGAACTCCTGGAGATGGTGATGGACAGGGAGGCCCAGCATGCTGCGATTCATGGGGTCGCAGAGAGCCGGACATGACGGAGCGACTGAACTGAACTGAACTGATAGCACATTATCACTCTACCTTCTTTTAGCAATCTGTCATTATTTATTGATCTACTAAGACAAATTAGAGTACATATACTATACATATACTTTCAGGTAGTTTAGCACCACTTTGATAATAATAATCAAGAATTACAGGAAAATAAGTTGTTTACCTTTAATGGAAATTTCCACTACCACTGATTTTTATTTTAATAGTGCAATATCCTAACAATACAAACATTTTCCAGATACCCATCCTTACAGTAGACACTGCCAATAATTTTACCTGCTCTGACTAGCAATGTTAGTTCACGAATCCTAAATTCCCAAAGTGCACATTGTCACAAACAGAATCAATGCTATATTAAAACTCTCTCTGGTTATGCATGAAATGCTATTAGACAAATATTCCCAATAGAGATTCTGTTCTACCTTATCCATAAAATTAAAAATGAGCACACATGATGTACAAATGTATAGCTGAATTTAGTGGTGAGATGGCCTATGTCTCATAAATAGGAGGAAGATTAGTGGAAAAAATTATATTAGGTATCTATTTATGAAATATTTAATCTTCAGAAAGAGGTTTTTTGTTTCATATTTACCTTTTATGTTTTAGTTTTACAGAACTTGAACCATAAAGAAGAGGTTAATGGACACTGAATTATTTTCAATAGCTAGAACTTAATATGATCCCCCAAAATCTAGAAAATACTTAAATACAGTGTTATATTGGAAACAGGAAAGAATTGGCAGGATGTGAAAACAGTTATTAATGTTGGCAGTTGAGATTCATTCCTCAAATTAAATAGACATTTTCTGAAACTGTAGGTTCATCGTAAAAGTAGGAGTATATAATAACATCTATGTTGTAATATATTTAAAACTATATATGAAAAATGTTATGAAAGAATTTGTGCCCTGTAGTACAAGAGGTTCATTTAGTTAGTGGTAGCAGAAATACTTCAAATAGCTCCAATGAAAAATTTTTGGAATGTATGCTGCTAAGTCGCTTTAGTCGTGTCCAACTCTGTGCGACCCCATAGACGGCAGCCCACCAGGCTCCCCCGTCCCTGGGATTCTCTAGGCAAGGACACTGCAGTGGGTTGCCACTTCCTTCTCCAATGCAGGCAAGTGAAAAGTGAAAGTGAAGTTGGTCAGTCGTGTCCGACTCTTTGGGACCCCATGGCCTGCAGCCTACCAGGCTCCTCCGCTCATGGGATTTTCCAGGCAAGGGTACTGGAGTGTTGTGCTATTGTTAGCCATCTTATTTTGTAAAGAAAGCAAAATGTCCCTTTGGATTTAAAAACCATATTAGTCATTTAAAATTAAAGCTCATTTGGGAGAAGTTCTTGAGCTACACTGAATTCCAAGACACTTTTTAATTTGGTTGGAAGAATATGTGTGCCTAAAGAGTTTATATATTTATTTATTTCCAATTATTTATTTATAATTTGTATAACTGGATCCCACATTTTTTATGTCACATAAAATTGTGTCACAACTGAGGTTACATATAGACAGCTCAGATTTGAACAGCTGAACTCATGTATTAAATGTGAATGAATGACAATCACCAATTCTCATAAACATTTGAGAGTTTCTTAAGTAAAATAATGTTTATAAGGTATTTTATGAGTCTTGTACTTAATAATGTCGTAATGATATTGGTAATGAGGCAATGCCAGTGGTTGCACTTGACCATAATTGCTCCATCCACTGTGTTGTGTTGCTACTGAACCACTTTGGAGATTCTATGCATCTTGGAAGCCTAAGTTTGACAAAGAAAGATTAAAGATTGGTGGCAGTTCTATCTTCGACTCAGTGGAATAAGACGTAAACATCATGTGCTGCTACTTTTCCCCACTATTTAGAAATCTAAAGGAATGCCTACTTAATATATACAAGTTGGATTGTCATATTTCTCTGTGGCTTTTATTACTGTTACATTATAAAACAGAATACTCTACTTTCAGACAGATATAGTATTACAAATCAACAACATCCACTTGAAATTTAAGAAAATTATGCACTGTGGTTTTAGAAGGAGCATAATATCACTCATACTAAGGCTATGTGTGTATTTATGATTTTCAATAATACAGTTTTTAGTGATTTTGGTGAAAGATTATTTGTTGAAATATGCAGGGCTAGGCCTTCCAACCGGCAGAAATAGCTGATATATAAAGTGCTTTAAAAATGAATATTTAAATAATCTGAATACATTGACTGAAGTAGTGACATTACTGTTACTAGAATCTGTTAAAATGTTGATATTTGTAAATGGTTGTGATTGTATATGGAGAAGGCAATGGAAACCCACTCCAGTACTCTTGCCTGGAAAATCCCACGGATGGAGGAGCCTGGTAGGCTGTAGTCCATGGGGTCACGAAGAGTCGGACACTTACTGAGCGACTTCACTTTCACTTTCATGCATTGGAGAAGGAAATGGTAACCCACTCCAGTGTTCTTGCCTGGAGAATCCCAGAGATGGCGGAGCCTGGTGGGCTGCCATCTGTGGGGTCGCACAGAGTTGGACACGACTGAAGCAACTTAGCAGCAGCAGCAGTGATTGTATGTGCTGAAACTAAAAAAGAATATAAAGATTCTACAGGAAATACACCCAAACATTTCTGTTATCAATCTTCTACAGTGTCTACAATATTTTGGTCTGGTATAATATTTGATTCAAGTGGTAATAAGAGAGATCAAACATCTTGCTCTTTTTAAGTGCATCTTGGAGTAAAGTAATGCTCAAAATTCTCCAAGCCAGGCTTCAGCAATATGTAAACCATGAATTTCCTGATGTTCAAGCTGGTTTTAGAAAAGACAGAGGAACCAGAGATCAAATTGCCAACATCTGCTGGATCATGGAAAAAGCAAGAGAGTTCCAGAAAAACATCTATTTCTGCTTTATTGACTATGCCAAAGCCTTTGGCTGTGTGGATCACAATCAACTATGGAAAATTCTGAAAGAGATGGGAATACCAGACCACCTGATCTGCCTCTTGAGAAATTTGTATGCAGGTCAGGAAGCAACAGTTAGAACTGGACATGGAACAACAGACTGGTTCCAAATAGGAAAAGGAGTACGTCAAGACTGTATATTGTCACCCTGTTTATTTAACTTCTATGCGGAGTACATCGGAGAAGGCAATGGTATCCCACTCCAGTACTCTTGCCTGGAATATCCCATGGATGGAGGAGCCTGGTAGGCTGCAGTCCATGGGGTCGCTAGGAGTTGGACACGACTGAGTGACTTCACTTTCACTTTTCATTTTCATGCGTTGGAGAAGGACATGGCAACCCACTCCAGTGTTCTTGCCTGGAGAATCCCAGGGATGGGGGAGCCTGGTGGGCTGCCATCTATGGGATCGCATAGAGTCGGACACAACTGAAGCGACTTAGCAGCAGCAGCAGAGTACATCATGAGAAACGCTGGACTGGAATAAACACAAGCTGGTATCAAGATTGCTGGGAGAAATATCAATAACCTCAGATATGCAGATGACACCACCCTTATGGCAGAAAGTGAAGAGGAACTAAAAAGCCTCTTGATGAAAGTGAAAGTGGAGAGTGAAAACGTTGGCTTAAAGCTCAACATTCAGAAAACGAAGATCATGGCATCCAGTCCCATCACTACATGGGAAATAGATGGGGAAACAGTGGAAACAATGTCAGACTTTATTTTTCTGGGCTCCAAAATCACTGCAGATGGTGACTGAAGCCATGAAATTAAAAGACGCTTACTCCTTGGAAGGAAAGTTATGACCAACCTAGACAGTATATTCAAAAGCAGAGACATTACTTTGCCAACAAAGGTTCGTCTAGTCAAGGCTATGGTTTTTCCTGTGGTCATGTATGGATGTGAGAGCTGGACTGTGAAGAGGGCTGAGTGCCGAAAAATTGATGCTTTTGAACTGTGGTGTTGGAGAAGACTCTTGAGAGTCCCTTGGACTGCAAGAAGATCCCACCAGTCCATTCTGAAGGAGATCAGCCCTGGGATTTCTTGGGAGGAATGATGCTAAAGCTGAAACTCCAATACTTTGGCCACCTCATGCGAAGAGTTGACTCATTGGAGAAGACTCTGATGCTGGGAGGGATTGAGGGCAGGAGGAGAAGGGGACGACAGAGGATGAGATGGCTGGATGGCATCACTGACTCGATGGATGTGAGTCTGGGTGAACTCCGGTAGTTGGTGATAGACAGGGAGGCTTGGCGTGCTGCGATTCATGGGGTCACAAAGAGTCGGACACGACTGAACTGAACTGCAATCATGAGACCAAGATTCTGTTCTCAAAATAAGGTGACACCCATGTCCACAAAGGTCCATCTAGTCAAGGCTATGATTTTTCCAGTAGTCATATATGGATGTGAGAGTTGGAATATAAAGAAAGCTGAGCGCCGAAAAATTGATGCTTCTGAACTGTGGTGTTGAAGAAGACTCTTGAGAGTCCCTTGGACTGCAAAGAGATCCAACTAGTCCATCCTAAAGCAGATCAGTCCTAGGTGTTCATTGGAAGGACTAATGTTGAAGCTTAAACTCTAATACTTTGGCTACCTCATGCGAAGAGCAGACTCATTTGAAAAGACCCTTATGATGGGAAAGATTGAGGGCACGAGAAGGGGATGACAGAGGCTGAGATGGTTGGATGGCATCACTGACTCAATGGACATGAGTTTGAGTGGACTCTGGAAGTTGGTGATGGACAGGGAGGCCTGGTGTGCTGCGGTTCATGGGGTTGCAAAGAGTCAGACATGACTGAGCGACTGAACTGAACTGAGCTGAACATTATACAACCTTCATATACACTCAATCATTTATTTAGTAAAACAATGATTGTAGGGTATTTTCTGAGAATCTTAAAAATGGCACCAAGATTCCAGGCTAAATGTGATGGCTAAGTACTAAATTTTGCTGCTGCAATACCAAAAGGTGTGGGAGGGTATTTTCTTGCCACATGATTTTGGAAGAATGCTCTGAAAACCTGATGCCATTTCTTTCATTTTAATTTATTTTTTAGTTAGGAGAAAGTTGTGAAGAAATTGAAGGGAATGCAGAGAAGCTTTGAATTTTGAGTTGTTCATAATTCATAGATAAATCAGGAAATAAGAATTCAACATTATTCAATAACTGAAAGAGACCAAAATACCATTTAAAGAAAGAAATTATTATTTTGAGATTCATCTAGAAATAACAAAAATAAATTAAGGAATATATGTACATTATTATCAGCAAAAACCACCTTAGTAATGAGAGTAATAAAAGAGAATGATCTCTCATGGAAAGATAATAGAATTTCTTTTCACTTAGAACATTTTGAAACTCAGCAAGATAAACCATCAGCAGCAGTGCTAATGTCAAACAAAAAGAAAAAAGATAAGCAGCTAGTTTTAGTTCATATATCAATAAATTCTTTTAAAGAAACATGAGAACTTATTGCCATGTGCTTTTAAGAAATTATAAAATATTCAAATTATTGATAATATTTGAATTACATAGGCTAGTGAATTTGCTGGTTTTGGGTTCAGTTCAGTTATGATTAGGAGATTTTAGATTTCTTAGCATAAGTTAAAATTCAGGAGCATCATTGGCTGGTTCATTCAAGGGATTTCTGTTGCATTAAATTTCATAATGGTTCTTTGCATGAGTTATTAGCTTTATCTGCTAAGCAGAGTTGAGATATGTGTCTTATTTTATTAGAATCTTACATTAATTGTAAACATTTACAGAAAATGTATATATTATAATAAAATCATACATTAAGATTTAAAATTTCACAATGGAAATGAATTATAGAGTATCATTCATGCCTCTTCATATGAAAAATGAATGTAATTAATTGTACCACTCAAACATTATGTAGTAGTTTTCAAATGGGACTGGAATGGTTGTATATATTCATAAATCAAGATGAATTTTTATTTCAGTAAAATGCTCTATGGCTTCAATGCCTAAGGCCTTGTGACAAAATATAGATCCTTCTGTAGTAAAGTGAGTGTTTCCCAGGGAGCTTGTATGTATGCACATCTATTTTTGTAGTGAATTCTCTGACTATATTTCCTACATACAGGGTGAAAAGCATTTGAAACACATCAAAAGAATATATGAGATTCAACAAAAAGCAAACAGAAGGGATGAAAATTTTAGTTGATTTGGGCTAGGAAAATGTTAAAGTAATGCTTTATTTTTAGAGGGAATTTAGTTGCTCAGCTTTTAGTCCTGAATGGTATTATTTATTATTTCTGAGTACATTTTATTTCACTTTAGAGCTTCATGTTTAAATATAACTGTGGAAGTATCATCATACACTGCATATCTAGATCCTTCTTTTTGTGCTTGGAGAGTCTTGGATAGAGCTTATTCTTATAAATTGTTGATATTTTAAGGCAAATGAGCTCACCAGGAAGTGTAGTGAAACTTTTTTTTTTTTTTAAATAATTGGGATTTAGTTTTTGGGTAATATGAAATGGATTCATTCATTGGACTAGAGAGGAAAAAGAACTTTAATGATGCAAGAGAAAATGGAAATCAGGCTCAATTGTTAACCAGAAAAAGTACAATAGTACTGATAGCCTATATGTTGAGAAGGATAGTATTCTTTTTTTTTATAAATTTTTTAGTTGAAGTATAGTTTATGTACAATGTTGTACTAATTTCTGCTATACAGCAAAGTGATTCAGTTTTACATATATATGATTTTTTAATCTTTTCCATTATGGTTTATCATAAGATATTGAATATAGTTTTCTGTGCTGTACAGTAGGACCTTGTTGTTTATTCATTCTATGTGCAAGAGCTAACCCTAACCTCCCACTCCACCCTTCCCCCAAACCTGTCCCCTGGCAATTACTAGTTTGTTTTCTATATGATTCTGTGTGTTTCACTTGTGTCATATTTTAAATTCCACATATAAGTGATATCATGTGGTACTTGTCTATCTCTTTCTGACTTACTTCACTTAGTGTGATAATCTCTAGTTGCATCCATGTTGCTGCAAATGGCATTATTTCATTCTTTTTGATCACACACACACACACACACACACACCCCCTACCCTATATCCTCTTTATGAGAAGGATAATATTCTTAAAGCAAGACATTATAAAATCCACTGGGTTCCTTTCAAAAGAATCACTCTCTAATAAAACATTTAAGATTTTGCTAAGGAAAATGAGTTCCTTTTTTTTTTTTAAGCCTTGTTATAATTGGCTCATGAGTAGCTGTATTTTAGTAACTGTGATTCCAAAATTTTCAAATTGAATAAAAGTTTAGTCTATTTCCTGTGGTCACATAGATCTGATCCTTGAATGACTCAGAATCTATGATCCAGGTACACTTTATCATAGGTCTACTAAAACTGGAAAAATAATAGATATCCACAGAGTAATAATTCTGATTAACAGCCTGATTTCTGAGATAAGCCTGATTCTGAATGTCAAACATGATTTCCTATATCGTAATCATTACAAAGATCAGTAGAGAAGAAAAAGAATTGAGTTTGTGTTTATGTGTTAAGTGAAGAACCCATCAGAGGTGAAGGTCTATCTTTCAAAGCAGTTCAAAGAAGAAAATGGCTACAAACTCTAAGCCTACATATTATGAGGTAGGATTGACAGATGTAGAAAGAAGAATTTTAGGTGAATACAATTCAAGTTTAGTTAAGGAAGGAATTACATCTTATCACCAAAATATAACCAGATTAAGTACTAAAGTTAGTACAGAAGGTTTAAAATCATTTTTTTTTTTAAATTTGGAACTACTTTTAAAAATCAGCTTAAGTCAGGACCCTCCTTAGTAACTGTCCTGTAATTTACAAAATATTGTCTATAAAAGTGTATAATCATTTAAAAGGAAACTAACTCTTGTGTTTTTCTTTTTAATTGTAGATAGTTGAAGTCATGGATGAGATTGTTTTATACTAATATAACATTGCTACTAACATTCATCTGGTAACTTTTAAGCTAGATGTACCAAATCACTATTACCAGTTTTTGGTCTGGTGAGGATGGGTAGTGTTTTATGGGGTTGGATGATAAATGAACAGGATTGCAAGTCATTGTAAAAACTGAACCAAAAGTTTATTTTCAGATATAGTATCCGATAGACTCTAGCAATAAACGCATTTATATATCTTGGATTTTACTTATCCTAGTGTGCTTGTGTGCTAAGTTGCTTCAGTCATGTCTGATTCTTTGCAACCCTATGAACTATAGCCCACCAGGTTCTCCTGTCTATTGGATTCTCTAGGCAAGAATATTGGAGAGTGTTACCATGCCCTCCTCCAGGGGATCTTTCTAACTTAGGGATCAAACCAGCATCTCTTACGTCTCCTGCATTGGCAGGCAGGTTCTTTATCACCAGCACCAACTGGGAAGCCCTTATTTATCCTTATACTGTTCTAAGAAGTATTTAATGCAGTTTGCAAAACTATGCCCTCTAAATGAGAAAAGAAAACCATAAAGAAATCTAGAGGAGATAGGAATGTGATTACAACATTTAAAATGAAGCAAGAAGTTTAAGTTAACAAACCAATTGCATATTGTGAAAGTGCTGTCTTGCTGGAGGTGAGCCTTAAATTTGACTCCCATGTCTCTAGGGAACAATGGGACTAAGAAACAGGATCAATTATCTACCTCTGTCCACAAGATAAAGAAAAAACAGTTGTCTATAAATACTAAAATATAGGAGATATTTCTCATATGGGTATAATAAAAAGGAGATTATAATTTTAACAACGTTTTAGTAACTTTCTCTAGGAAATATGGTTTGTGTGTTCAGATGTGAAAAAATCAAGTCACTCCTGATTTTACATATAACAGGACACAGTAAAATAGTGTAACTCCACATTTTTAGGAAAAATTATAATCCTTTACCTCAGTGTAACATAATAAAGATTTATATTGTTTCTTACCACAAATCTTAGAAAATTATATAAAAATGGTGTTTATAACATATTTCATATAGGATAGACTTATTCAAGAATTCAGTTGAAATCAACTTTGCTTATAGTAATCTACCTGAAGATCTTCATTAGTAAAAAAATATTTTATAAACACATATTAGTAGAATAAACCTCAATATTAGTAAATTATTTTCCCCATAAGTAGATTATATAGATCTCAAATCTAGACTTAGAAGTAAAGCTTATTGAATTATCTAATTCATTTGCTCTCTAACCTGGTTCATCATCAAATGATATCTGTGTAATTCATATTTACAATATATATTTATAAAATAACATTTATGTACCAAAGATTCCAAATCTTATAAAAATTAGTACTTAGAACTAAATGCTAATTTCCGACACATTAATTTTTTTATTTGCCTCACAAAATTAGTACTTAGAACTAAATGCTAATTTCAGACACATTGATTTTTTTATTTGCCTTGCAGATAAGTATATTGTATAGTTGATAAGGGATATACTATATGATCTTTACAGCCATTGTTGTGGCAGCATTTCATCTATTATGTAATTTTGATTTCCATAATGGTAATGGATTAGTTTAAAAGACTAAGTGCTGCATTAATCTTTGGTTTTCAATTATACTTTGCTTTGGAGGAAAAATAAATTCAATTCATGGCCTTCTAATAAGTTAGACAGATACAAGTTATTCATCTTACATTTCTATAATTGGAAAGGAAAAAAATGAATATCAAAAAAGGCCATATAAAACTATATGATTTTAAACTATATTCAATTCTGCTAATAGATTAAGAACTTATTGAGGACAAAATAACTCACAGGGAAGCATTTTATATCCCATGTCTTTCCTGTCTGTCATCATTTTCTGTTCTTAATTATAAGGCTCAGGAAATTAGGATCTCATACTGATATCCGGAAACAAAGATTGGAAGGATGCAGGCTTTCTGTTTTGGTATCGTATGACAGGAGTTGGCTTTGATAATACAGATGTCTCAGAGTGTTCATTACTGAGTTTATATGTACATAAGAGGCCATACAGAATTCTATAATGCTATTTTATAAGTCTATGCCATAGTACTGCCTCATAATAATTTCCCATCAGTGAATAAAGATACCATCAAGTTCCTATCCATGTTACAATCTGCTTGTTGTTGAGTTTTATTTTAAAAATGAAACTCAACTAGTCACTTCTGAGAAACTGTCTCCTATCTTTTTGCTGTTGGAATAAAAACAAAAAGTCTGTAATGCCTGCTGCTGCTGCTGCTGCTAAGTCGCTTCAGTCATGTCCGACTCTGCGACCCCGTAGATGGCAGCCCACCAGGCTCCCCCCGTCCCCGGGATTCTCCAGGCAAGAAAACTGGAGTGGGTTGCCATTTCCTTCTCCAAAGCATGAAAGTGAAAGTGAAGTCGCTCAGTCGTGTCCAACTCTTAGCGACCCCATGGACTGCAGCCTACCAGGCTCCACCATCCATGGGATTTTCCAGGCAAGAGTACTGGAGTGGGGTGCCATTGCCTTCTCCATGCAATGCCTACCTACCTCTTTTTTAAATTTATAAGACTAAAGTTGTATTTATCAAAGGCAAAGTAACTGATTCAATCTGTTCCACATGGTCAATTCATTGAAATGTTCAACCTAGTTAAGTGGTGCTGCAGAGACAAAAATATGGCTGAAAGCTTGACATATGTATGTATGACAAATATGTATGACAGCCTTGACATACTCAAATATCTTCAAAGAATTTGATTTAGTGAAAATGTCACTTGAATACATGTCTTTCTCTCACTTGAAAAATAATAGTAAAAATAATAATTAATTCTAACATCTTCCTCATTTTCCTTCTGAAGCAATGAATATTATTAGATTCATATATATCTTTTCACAACTTACTCTGTTCTCATATAAATGTACAGAAATAAAATGGAGATATTTTAAATTTATTTTACTAAAATAGGGCTATAGCAGTTAAGTTTGCTTTCTATGTTATAGCTATTTCTCCAAGTTAATAGAAATAGTTTAAAAATCATTTAAAATAGCTGTATGCTGCTGCTGCGAAGTCACTTCAGTCGTGTCCGACTTTGTGCGACCCCATAGACGGCAGCCCACCAGGCTCCCCCGTCCCTGGGATTCTCCAGGCAAGAACACTGGAGTGGGTTGCCATTTCCTTCTCCAGTGCATGAAAGTAAAAAGTCAAAGTGAAGCCATTCAGTCGTGTCCGACCCTCAGCGACCCCATGGACTGCAGCCCACCAGGCTCCACCATCCATGGGATTCTCCAGGCAGGAGTACTGGAGTGGGGTGCCATTGCCTTCTCCCAAAATAGCTGTATAATATTTCCTAAATATAACATATTTTGATTCATGCAACCATTCTCCTAGCTACACATATTTATATTATTTCTAGTTGTGTTTTTTCATGGCTACTACAAATAATGTTTCAACATACCTTCCCAGATGGTACACTTTTCACTTTAGGGTAGATTTCTAAGAGCTGAATTGCTGCGTCAGAAGATGTGTGTGCACTTAAAGGTTATTGCTGGATTGTCTCCAACAATACAAATTACATCCTAAACAGTTGTTTCTGAGATTGTCCATTATGTGTATTCTTGGCATTCTAGACTGTCATTTCTAACCTTTTTTCTCATCTTCTTTTAAAAAAAATCTAATCGGTGAAAGATTCATTTATTGTTTGAACTTGAAATTATCTCTCTACACAATATCATGAACATGCTTTCATGCTTTCTTTGACCTTATTAGATTTCCTTATCTGACTTTCATGTTCTTATGTCTTCATTTGTAACTTTCTCATCAATTATAGGTACTCTTAATGTACATAGACATAAACATTTATTCATTGCATGTTCGGCAAATATTTTTTCCTTGTAAGTTGCTTCAAAATAAGACACTCTTCCACATCGTGTCTTACCTCTCTACCTCTAACTTACTTGCAGCCACCCTGATTTCCTGAGTTTTCTGCAAACAACTGAACATTTGTACCCTCTAAACCCCCCACCTGAAAAGCTCTTCGACAAGACATTCACAGGGTCTTCTCATTTTATTCAGAAGTGAAATAACACTACTGTAACTCTGATTCCATGCTGAGCTTTATTTTTATTTGTAGAAGTAACATTTCTCCTTACTATGTATTACATACCTTCCATTTTGTTCATGATCTCCTCTGTGATACAGCAGTCCCAATGAGGACAGGAATGGCATTGTTTTGTTTATTCCTCTGCCCACAGCATCTAAAATGGCCCTTGTTGTTCAGTCACTCAGTCATGTCCAGCTGTTTCCGACCTCATGGACTGTAGTAAGCCAGGCTTCCTAGTTGTTCACCATTTCCTGGAGCTTGCTCAAACTCATGCCCGTTGAGATGGTGATGCCATACAACATTCTCATCCTCTGTCGTCCCCTTCTCCTCCTGCCTTCAGTCTTTCCCAGCATCAGGGTCTTTTCTAATGAGTCATTTCTTCACATCAGGTGGCCAAAGTATTAGAGCTTAAGCTTCAGCATCAGTCCTTCCAGTGAATAGTCAGGACTGATTGCCTTTAGGATTGGCTGGTTTGATCTCCTTGCAGTCAAAGGGACTCTCAAGAGTCTTCTCCAACACCACAGTTCAAAAGCATCAATTCTTTGGTGCTCAGGCTTCTTTATGGTCCAACTCTCACATCCATACATGACTACTGGAAAAACCATAGCTTTGACTAGATGGACCTTTGTTGGCAAAGTAATATCTCTGCTTTTTAATATGTCTAGGTTGGTCATAGCTTTTATTCCAAGAAGCAATTTTAGCAATTTTAGCTACATGACTGCAGTCACCATCTGCAGTGATTCTGGAGCCCAAGAAAATAAAGTCTGCTACTGTTTCCCCATCTATTTGCCATGAAGTGATGGAACCAGATGCATAATCTTCATTTTTTAAAGTTGAGTTTTAAGCCAGCTTTTTCAGTCTCCTCTTTCTCTAATCAAAAAGCTCTTTAGTTCCTTTTTGATTTCTGCCATAAGAGTATTGTCACCTGCATATCTGAAGTTACTGATATTTCTCTTGGTAATCTTGATTCCAGCTTGTACTTTATCCAGCCTGGCATTTTGCAAGCTGTACTCTGCATGTAAGTAAAATAAGCAGGGTGACAATATACAGCCTTGACATACTCCTTTCCCAATTTGGATCTAGTCCATTGTTCTATGTCCAGTTTAACTATTGCTTCTTGACCTGCATACTTTAGATTTTATAAGTACATTTATTCATTTTAATTTTAATCTCAGTTAATGGTGCCTATAATGGTAAAAAATATTTAGAAGTTATTGAAATCTTTCAAGTAAATTGTAATAAAAATTTTTGACCTAGGATTATGTTGTGGGTATAAGTTTGGTTAAACTACTTCCTTTTCCAAAACTTGTGTATAGCAGTATAGGCACTGCTTAGTATTAGTTCCTAATGATCTGCCAATGAATTATTCTTTATTTACTGTTCCAGAGTCTCACACGAGTGAAATTTTTGGCAATCATTATGTAGGTAATCATATGTACCATTCTAGGGCCTGTGCCATCAGCAAGGAAATTGGTGCTTCCTACCTGTTATGGGCTGAGTCATGTACTTCCTAAATCCATATGTTGAAGTTCTAACTTCCAGCATCTGAGAATGTGACCCTATTTGAAGATAAGGTTTTGAAGAGGTGACTAAGTTAAAGTTGAGCTCTTATCCAACCTGAATTGTGTCCTTATAAGGAGAGGAAATTGGTGTACATGTAGGGACATCAGGAACGTATATTTCCAGAAGAAATGCCATTTGAGGACATAGTGAGAAGATGACCATCTGAAAAGCAAAGAAAAAGACCTCAGATAGGACCAAAAGTGCTTGAACTTCTAGCCTCCAGAACAATAAGAGCATGAATTACTATTGTTTAAATCACCTTGTTCCTGCCATTTTGTTATGGCTACTGTAACAGACTAGTAACCTGCCACATCCTGCTCTTCCACTGGACAAATCCATATGGCTGGAGGTGTATACAAGCCACGTTCTCAGTGGCTCTGAGTTTTTTATGGTATCTATGTCCAAAGAGGTTTAGTCCTTCCTAATTATGTACTGCTGTGGGGGTAACAGTAGCATCTGAGGACAGCATAGCCTCCACGGGGTCATGAAAAAAAGAAAAGTGAATGGTTTGTTTAGACTCTACTGATGTAGTCAGGGATCTATACCTACAATCTAGTTTAATGTTTTGGTTAGTACATGATAAATTGAAGATATCATATAATACCTAAAGTGTTATTTCTGAGGGGAAAATGACCATTCTGAAAATAACACATTTGAATACTGGATTGCCTCTATTTTATTATAATTGGTGATGGTTTCTGTATGAAGAATACAAGGAATTGAAAGCAATAAGGATAATAGAAAAGAGAAAAAAGTCATTTCTGGATGTCCTTCTCAAAGAAGCTGAGGAAACCAATCTGGCTGTGGCAGCTGGCCCCTGCAGGTGGAGCTGAGCCATCAAATGCACAGAATAGAAAGGATGGGATTCATTTATTAAGAGTCCAGTGTTAATGGCAAGAGTTCTGGTCCAGCAGACAAGGCAAAGCATAACAGAAGACAGCCCTGATAGTGAAAAAGACTGAAATCAGAGTGAGGGGACAGATTATGACTCTAGGTGAATTTTACAACAGTGGCATGTTTTCAGTGAGGCACAGCCAAATTGGAGGCAAGAGATGGAAAATATGGGCTGGATGCTAAGGGACCCACCTGTAGACTGGGGTTGAGTCCCAGAAAGAAATGGGTTTTCTGGACCAAAATCTTAAAACATAAACCTCATCCATTAGACCAGGTTACAACAGCAGGCAGCAAATAGGAAATGCTGAGACTATGTCAATATGTGACAATTTAGAAGTCATTACTTCATTCCAGACAGCAAGCTGCAGACCCGCTAAACCTAATGCAAACACGGCTTGAGGAAAAAGTGGCAACCATCTGTGGTTTCAATGAGGAGGGTCTGGGGAAGCTGTGACACACGTATTTAATTCTGCTCTCTTCTTTTACTTAACATCAGAGGAATTGTCCACATCATATGATTTCTTTACAAAGCCCCAAATGGAGGTACAAGAGAGGGGAGTAATATCACTCCCCACTGTTTTTATGTAGTATTTCCTAATCCATCTTTGCCCTCATCCACATTGAAATATACATAACATCAGCTACTGGGCATTTTTCTTAATTCCTGCTACAGAATTACCTATAACACTAATCTAAAATAACACCAACTTGCATTCTTATAGAATTTGTATATTTGCTGAATGTTTTGTGTCTCTGATCTAATTTTTTTAGCATGCTGCTTTATTCTAATGTCTTAGGTTCTGCTAAATTACAATTCAGAGCTAGATGTTTTCCAGGAAAGAAAAGAAGCAGCTGCTCTGCAGCTTGTTACACAAGTGTAGGTCTTCTCAAAGAATTAAAATGTGAGTGGCAGCTCACATATTTTGGGGATTTAGGGAAGAGGAACTAGGTCCTTCAAGATCTTGTTGGAAATGTTCCTATGTTCCCAGGTGTGCCATGATCATAAACACAGTGCAAAAATTGGCAGATTTTTTAAAAAGAATTTTTAGAACTTACAATTCAGATACGGCAAGTCAGAGGCAACTCTCAAAACTGCTCCATTGAAGAGTATCATTTGGAGCAGCCGTGATTGAGTGAATATTCACTCTGTAGCATCAAAGGCAGTTAGCAACTTTGATTAAATTAGATATATTGGAAATAGAAATATAGAAGTAAAGATTTTTTAAAAAGCTTTAGAAAATCAGGTGATTTTCTGAGAAAAGCAGAGTCATCTTGGTAAAGAAACAAATGGTTAGTGTCTGTACTAGAAACAACATTGTGATTTAAACTAAGGGATTTTTATTTCATTGCTCTCAAGATGTGAAGAAGAGCATCACTTTGTGGAAGGCCAAAACATCACACCCACTTGGAGTCATAATTTAAACATTCAGAGAGAGATTAGTGAATTCATGATTCTATTTCCCATCTTATAGATAGTGGAAAATTGGCCTTATCCCTTTCCTTTAAACAGGTCTTGTCTTAGGACACAAATTTGTTGATGGCAGAATTTCTCTGACTCCTTCTCTCCAGTTTCCTCTCTCTTCTCCTGGATATCTCTCTGATGTAACCAACATAGTTTCCAGTAATTGGTTTCTAGCCTTTTCCCAGGTGATAACCACTTTACTTTCAAATATGTGTATGTCCTGGCAACTTTTGCCCCTTGTCAGTTTCATAACTGTATCCTCATTATGTCTTCATTTACACTAATAGAAATTGTACCTTGTCTGAAACTTGTCCTTGAATTAACATGCATTTAAATTTTTCTTATACATGCTTAATTCTTCTCATGACTGAATTATTTTGTAAATCTGCCTTCCACAAGCCTATATTTTGCTTTCCTGAACCCTAGTTTATCCATGACTATATCCTTAATGTCACCCCCAAAACCTCCTTAGTGTGATCATTGACCATCTTTACATTTCCAAGCTGTTAGTTTCAGTCCAGCTGTGATAGATAGCCCAGTCATTAGAATTCTTGTGGAAATTTAGCTGTAAGTCCCATCTGCCTCCTTAATCTTATGGACTGCTCCTAAATTTTGATACCTTCCTTTAGATTTATTCAATCGTCTATCCCACACTCACATACCATTGACTTCACTCCTATGTATAGGGAATTTGAGCTTCTTGAACTAATCTTTCCATTCTGAGCCATCCTGCTTCCACCTGAGCTTTAGTCATGAAAGCATGTTGCAAATAAATGATACTTGGAAAAACAATCTTTTACTTATAATAAAGTAGCATTATACAGTGTATTTTTAGCTACCAGCTGTGCAAGCAATAAGTAAGAGACTTTGAAGTTCTAAAAATATTTGGGATGTGTCAAGTGGGAGTTGGCAAATACCTTGGGGTGAGAAAAGCCCTAGATAAGATACATCTGGCATACATTTTTAGGATGTCCTATTTTTAGTCTGTTTTTTGATTTCTGCAGAGATCCAGGAGTGTTTCCCTAAAAAGGAAGCAAAATGACAGACTGTCTTCAGTGAACAAGATAATCTCTAAAGTTTTCTCTCTCCCGTCCTTCTGTCCTTCAAATTACAATTGTTATGATGCCTGGCCTTAGTCTTAAATCATAAATAATAAGAAAACTTTGGATAAAAATGATATTATGAGTGATAAAACACAGATTGTAACATTAAAATGTTTTGTTTTTTGGTTACAGCTATGAGTGTTATCACTGCCATGATCATTTTCCTCGTTATTTTTATTGAATATTGCAAACCTTTCAGCAAATTATTTTTTTTTGGCTCATATCTAGCTCATATATTTCATACAGTATATATAATTGAATTCTTATCATAAGTAGTTCAGTGAAAGAGAATGAAATCCAAGGAAAAATAAAATTTTGTAATAACATTTATTTTATGTTCTAGTCTAATATTACCAGTTCTCAGCATATATCCTGACTTCTATTCTCAGCTTGAATATAGCATTGCTGCTGCTGCTAAGTTGCTTCAGTCGTGTCCAACTCTGTGTGACCCCATAGATGGCAGCCCACTAGGCTCCCCGAGTCCATGGGATCTCAAAGAGTTGGACACGACTGAATGATTCAACTGAACTAGGGTCTTCAAAAAAAAAGAAAATATATGGTTAATTTGTGGGTTAAGTGTATTAAGTTTACACACTTACCCATAAAGTCTGCTAATTAAAGATTTTTAGCTAAAGATATGTTGATCATCAATAGATCTTTATCCAGTTTTCACCTCCGTTTTCCTTTTATGCTATGGATTATGAAACCACTGCTTTCTTGTCATCTTCCTGTCAAATCTTCTACAGTTTGTAAAAAGGACATTTGATGAACAGGCTTTTCTTTAAAAATCTGCCACTTTCTCTATCTACATGAAACTTTCATTCTCTCTTTGTGATAGCTTTGGGTTACTGTAAATATTTCCTGAGTCTATTTGTCAAGAGAGTGTATTATTTGACAAAATATAGCTCTGTTTTGGAAACAATATATTAGAAGACTTTTACTGCAATTCCCTTATAATGGTGATTTTTAAGTATTTTCAAGATACAATAATTTTTTGACTTGTCTTTTCTCAGTGATTTAAATTTACAAATTTCAATTCACAATTATCATAAATTTATCTTTAGTATATTTATGTCTCCAAAACCATTTCAACCTTCTGGTGATCCAAGATTTTTTTTTTCTAACTGAAGAAATGTATTTAATTTAGATTTCTCTTTATAGAAAGAATGTTCAGGAAAATGTGTTTGGGATAATCATTGTAGTTGTGGGGTACCTGTGTAAAAATTTACCGAAATCTTAAATTTGTCATATCTGTTAATTCTCTACAGAACTTAAAATTGTCATAAAACCAAAAGGTTACGTTTCAATATTCACTAGAAGATAAATTGTACATATTTAATATTACTTATATTTTTAAAAAGTTTCTATTTTGTCACAATGTCTCATTTTAAATCACATTTTAAAATGCAGTGAGAAGAGAAATTTACTTGATTGTCTGCTGGGACACAGTTGTCAGAAGTATTGACATTTGATAAGTTTCTATAACATATTTGAGAAGAGATGGAAAGAGTTTCTGTGTCAGATTTCATCACAAATAACCAACTAACCTTTTGACAATGTAAAAGGCAACCTGTTTGATCCTAAGACAGAGAGAGAGAGCTGGCAAGAAAATTATATCTTCAAAAAGTCATATTTTCTACTTGAGCAAGTATCTGAATATAAATCTAAACTTATGTTCCAAAACAAGCCTCAGATTGCATTTGAAAAGTGCTTCAATTCATGTCTCTTGAATGATCTTTATGATTCATGTACTGAACTTTTATTACCATTAAAGGGAATTACTAGAGATGTATATGTCGGAGTGAATTAACACACTGTGTTTTGTGATAGTTCATTAGAAACTGAGGGAGTGTTAATGGCTTGGCAAGCTGACCTTTTATGGATTGTTGAAGAGAGTATTCATTAGGAAAGGGAAACTTTTGATGCTTCTGATATTAATGATTCATCAAATAAATTAAGGTTAAAATATCTTCTTCTTACCACCACCCAAAATCAGAAAGATGGTCCTCCATCACTCTACTTGTGAGATGACACTGCAAGTGCTGAGATAAAGGAGAGAGTATCAAAGGCTTTTTTTCCTATGAGAAGATACCATTCCTGTCATCAGTAGATAATGCAGTCCAGCCATCACTGGCCATTACCTTGGCTTTCTTTCCTTGGTCAATAGCTTAGGAATTGAACCAAAGCATTTATAATTCAGTGGTTTCCACATACCTGTCTTACTTTGTCACTGGCTCAGGGGGATTTGATGTATGAGTTTTGCCTCAGTGAGCCAGTTTTATTGATGCTCTTGTTATAAAAGTTGCATAAATAGGGCCAACTTTCCTGGGAAAGATGCTTCTTGCCATAGATTTTAAAATGTTCATAAAATTCTAATTTTAGTCTAGAAGATCTAAGTTTAGACATTAAGCCCATAAAATCAATTTCATGGTTATTTCATACATGATAATTCAGAGAGGTAAATAATTAAAAATATTATCAGATCAGATCAGATCAGTTGCTCAGTCGTGTCCAACTCTTTGCGACCCCATGAACCGCAGCACGCCAGGCCTCCCTGTCCATCACCAGCTCCCGGAGGTCACTCAGACTCACATCCATCAAGTCAGTGATGCCATCCAGCCATCTCATCCTCTGTCGTCCCCTTCTCCTCCTGCCCTTAATCCCTCCCAGCATCAGAGTCTTCTCCAATGAGTCAACTCTTCGCATGAGGTGGCCAAAATACTGGAGTTTCAGCTTTAGCGTCATTCCTTCCAAAGAAATCCCAGGGCTGAGCTCCTTCAGAATGGAGTGGTTGGATCTCCTTGCAGTCCAAGGGACTCTCAAGAGTCTTCTCCAACACCACAGTTCAAAAGCATCAATTCTTCGGCGCTCAGCCTTCTTCACAGTCCAGCTCTCACATCCATACATGACCACAGGAAAGACCATAGCCTTGACTAGGCGAACGTTTGTTGATAAAGTAATGTCTCTGCTTTTGAATATGCTATCTAGGTTGGTCATAGCTTTCCTTCCAAGGAGTAAGCGTCTTTTAATTTCATGGCTGCAGTCACCATCTGCAGTGATTTTGGAGCCCAGAAAAATAAATTCTGACACTGTTTCCACTGTTTCTCCATTTATTTCCCATGTAGTGATGGGACCAGATGCCATGATCTTCGTTTTCTGAATGTTGAGCTTTAAGCCAACCTTTTCACTCTCCACTTTCACTCTCATCAAGAGTTAGCCCCTCTTCACTTTCTGCCATAAGGGTGGTGTCATCTGCATATCTGAGGTTATTGTTATTTCTCCCAGCAATCTTGATTCCAACTTGTGTTTCTTCCAGTCCAGCATTTCTCATTATGTACTCTGCATATAAACAAAAATATTTTTTATCCACAGAGGTGAATTTGACAGAATCAAATAGTCCCTCAAATCCAAAAATAAACAGCAAAATTAAATACAATTATATGCAAAAGCCCATTCTATAGTGATTCACTAGAATTCTATGATAGAAAGCATAGAGACTATGGGTTAGAGGTCTAATGCCTATTTTTAGATAAATGCTTCATCTCAAACAATGGACTAGAACCTAAATCTGTGCATTTAAAAGAGTCTGAGATTATTCTCTGCTCTTACTGAGTAAGAAAACTACTCACTGACCTGTTAAAGCAGTAAGGAAACCATTTAATCCAGTGGTTTGAACTACTATTGAGGAGTATCCCTGGTAATCAGTCAGTCAAAACCCCAGTTTCCCTATGAATGTATATAGGGTGAAATTATATTAACTACAGAACGCAGGAATCTACAAAATAAGAAATGTAAAAGCAGGGCCAGTATAATTGATACTGTTTAAGCACCAGACAGGACTTCCCTGGTGGCTCAGACGGTAAAGTGTCTGTCTATAATGTGGGAGACCTAGGTTCGATCCCTGGGTTGGGAAGATCCCCTGGAGAAGGAAATGGCAATCCACTCCAGTACTATTGCCAGGAAAATCCCATGGACAGAGGAGTCTGGTAGACTACAGTCCATGGGGTTGCAAAGAGTCAGACACGACTGAGCGACTTCACTTCATTTTCAAGCACTAGACAAAAACAAGTCTCAGACTTCCTCATAATGGCATTTTCATGTTCTAGGGCACACTTCTATACATGAATAATCTATCATTTAGATTTAGATTACTATTTAGTTAGTAAGATGTCTAAAAGAAGAAAAAAAAATGAATAAGAATCAAGTGTCAAAGAGAGAGTGGTCAAGAATGATTTCAGAAATGAAAAGTCAATCAGATTAGAGCAGATCAGTCACTCAGTCGTGTCTGACTCTTTGTGACCCCATGAACTGCAGCACGCCAGGCCTTCCTGTCCATCACCAGCTCCGGGAGGTCACTCAGACTCACATCCATCAAGTCAGTGATGCCATCCAGCCATCTCATCCTCTGTCGTCCCCTTCTCCTCCTGCCCTTAATCCCTCCCAGCATCAGAGTCTTCTCCAATGAGTCAACTCTTCGCATGAGGTGGCCAAAATACTGGAGTTTCAGCTTTAGCGTCATTCCTTCCAAAGAAATCCCAGGGCTGATCTCCTTCAGAATGGACTGGTTGGATCTCCTTGCAGTCCAAGGGACTCTCAAGAGTCTTCTCCAACACCACAGTTCAAAACCATCAATTCTTCGTCACTCAGCCTTCTTCACAGTCCAACTCTCACATCCATACATGACCACAGGAAAGACCATAGCCCCGACTAGATGAACCTTTGTTGGCAAAGTAATGTCTCTGCTTTTGAATATGGTATCTAAGTTGGTCATAACTTTCCTTCCAAGGAGTAAGTGTCTTTTAATTTCATGGCTGCAATCACCATCTGCAGTGATTTTGGAGCCCAGAAAAATAAATTCTGACACTATTTCCACTGTTTCTCCATCTATTTCCCATGTAGTGATGGGACCAGATGCCATGATCTTCGTTTTCTGAATGTTGAGCTTTAAGCCAACCTTTTCACTCTCCACTTTCACTTTCATCAAGAGGCTTTTTAGTTCCTCTTCACTTTCTGCCATAAGGGTGGTGTCATCTGCATATCTGAGGTTATTGATATTTCTCCCAGTAATCTTGATTCCAACTTGTGTTTCTTCCAGTCCAGCATTTCTCATGATGTACTCTGCATATAAGTTAAATAAACAGGGTGTCAATATACAGCCTTGACGTACTCCTTTTCCTATTTGGAACCAGTCTCTTGTTCCATGACCAGTTCTAACTGTTGCTTCCTGACCTGTACAGATTTCTCAAGAGGCAGATCAGGTGGTCTGGTATTCCCATCTCTTTCAGAATTTTCCACAGTTTATTGTGATCTACACAGTCAAAGGCTTTGGCATAGTCAATAAAGCAGAAATAGATGTTTTTCTGGAACTCTCTTGCTTTTTCCATGATCCAGTGGATGTTGGCAATTTGATCTCTGGTTCCTCGCCTTTTCTAAAACCAGCTTTAACATCAGGAAGTTCACGGTTCACATATTGCTGAAGCCTGGCTTAGAGAATTTTGAGCATTACTTTACTATCGTGTGAGATGAGTGCAATTGTTCGGTAGTTTGAGCATTCTTTGGCATTGCCTTTCTTTGGGATTGGAATGAAAACTGACCTTTTCCAATCTTGTGGCCACTGCTGAGTTTTCCAAATTTGCTGGCATATTGAGTGCAGCACTTTCACAGCATCATCTTTCAGGATTTAAAATAGCTCAACTGGAATTCTATCACCTCCACTAGCTTTGTTTGTAGTGATGCTTTCTAAGGCCCACTTGACTTCACATTCCAAGATGTCTGGCTCTAGGTCAGTGATCACACCATCATGATTATCTTGGTCATGAAGCTCTTTTTTGTACAGTTCTTCTGTGTATTCTTGCCACCTCTTCTTAATATCTTCTGCTTCTGTTAGGTCCATACCATTTCTGTCCTTTATCGTGCCCATCTTTGCATGAAATGTTCCTTTGGTATCTCTGCTTTTCTTGAAGAGATCCCTAGTCTTTCCCATTCTGTTGTTTTCCTCTATTTCTTTGCATTGATCACTGAAGAAGGCTTTCTTATCTCTTCTTGCTATTCTTTGGAACTCTGTATTCAGATGTTTATATCTTTCCTTTTCTCCATTGCTTTTCGCTTCTCTTCTTTTCACAGCTATTTGCAAGGCCTCCCCAGACAGCCATTTTGCTTTTTTGCATTTCTTTTCCATGGGGATGGTCTTGGTCCCTGTCTCCTGTAAAATGTCATGAACTTCATTCCATAGTTCATCAGGCACTCTATCTATCAGATCTAGGCCCTTAAATCTATTTCTCACTTCTACTGTATAATTATAAGGGATTTGATTTAGGTCATACCTGAATGGTTTAGTGGTTTTCCCTACTTTCTTCAATTTCAGTCTGAATTTGGCAATAAGGAGTTCATGGTCTGAGCCATGTATCTCTGTATTGAAGAATCACAGTATTGAAGAACCAGGATAATCTAAAACCCCCACCTAAATTTAACTCCAGAATGCTAAAATGAAACAATCCTAAATCTTTAAGGGAAAGAAAAAGAAAAAACATGACAAATCACACCTGGTTATCTAAAAAAGAATAATGGTTGGAGTAGAAGATGAAGTCTAGTCAGCAAAACAGTGAAAAAAATACAAAGTGCTGAAAGAAAAAAAAAATCAACTTAGAGTTTATACTCAAGCACAATAAGAAACAACTCAATTTTAAAATGGGCAAAACCCCTGGATACTTCAACAAGGAAAATATAGAGAGGGCAAGTAAGTATACAAAAAAGAGCTCAACATCATATATCAATAGAAAGGTGCAATTTAAAACAGGTGTAACTATACCTTGATTAGTATGGCCAAAATGCAGCACACTGATAAGACCAAATGCTGGTGAGGAAGTGGAGCAGCAGGAACTCTCATTTATTGCTTTGGGAATGCAAAATGACTTAATGTATTCTTACCATACTACCCAGCAACCATTCTCCTTGGTATTTGTCAAAATGAATTGAAAACTTAAGGTTCACATAAAAACCTGCATTGTCCAGACTTGAAAGCCCCCAGATATCCTTAGGTAGATGAATGGATAAATAAACTGGTACGTCTGGACAATAGAATATTATTTAAAAGGAAATGAACTATCAAACCATAGAAACACGGAGAAAACTTCTACCTGTGTCATTCAGAAAACCAATCTGAAAAGACCATACATGCTGTATGACCTGCCTCTTCAGAAATTTGTATGCAGGTCAGGAAGCAACAGTTGGAACCGGACATGAAACAACAGATTGGTTCCAAATAGGAAAAGGAGTACATCAAGGCTGTATATTGTCACTCTGGTTATTTAACTTCTATGCAGAGTACATCATGAGAAACGCTGTACTGGAAGAAACACAAGCTGGTATCAAGATTGCTGGGAGAAATATCAATAACCTCAGGTATGCAGATGACACCACCCTTATGGCAGAAAGTGACGAGGAACTAAAAGGCCTCTTGATGAAAGTGAAAATGGAGAGTGAAAAAGTTGGCTTAAAGTTCACTATTCAGAAAACTAAGATCATGGCATCTGGTCCCAACACTACATGGGAAATAGATGGAGAAACAGTGGAAACAGTGTCAGACTTTATTTTTCTGGGCTCCAAAATCACTGCAGATGGTGACCGCAGCCATGAAATTAAAAGATGCTTACTCCTTGGAAGGAAAGTTATGACCAACCTAGATAGCATATTAAAAAGCAGAGACATCACTTTGCCAACAAAGGTCCATCTAGTCAAGGCTATGGTATTTCCTGTGGTCATGTATGGATGTGAGAGCTGGACTGTGAAGAAGGCTGAGCGCCGAAGAATTGATGCTTTTGAACTGTGGTGTTGGAGAAGACTCTTGAGAATCCCTTGGACTGCAAGGAGATCCAACCAGTCCATTCTGAAGGAGATCAGCCCTGGGATTTCTTTGGAAGGAATGATGCTAAAGCTGAAACTCCAGTACTTTGGCCACCTCATGCATAGAGTTGACTCATTGGAAAATACTCTGATGCTGGGAGGGATTGGGGACAGGAGGAAAAGGGGATGACAGAGGATGAGATGGCTGGATGACATCACTGACTCGATGGACGTGAGTCTCAGTGAGCTCCGGGGGTTGATGTTGGACAAGGAGGCCTGGCATGCTGCGATTTGCAGCTCTTTGGGGTTGCAAAGATTCAGACATGACTGAGCGACTGATCTGATCTGATCTGATTCTAGAAAAGGCAAAACTATGGAGACAGGTGAAAAAGTCAATGGTTGCCAAGAATTGGGCGAGAGGTGAAGGGTGAATAGCTATAGCATAGAGAATATTTCAGTCCGTAAAATTATTCTCGGTGATACCATAATGGTAGATACATGTCATTATGCTATGTATGCTATGCTATCCTAAGTCACTTCAGTCATGTCCGACTCTGTGTGACCCCATAGACGGCAGCCCACCAGGCTCCCCTGTCCCTGGGATTCTCCAGGCAAGAACACTGGAGTGGGTTGCCATTTCCTTCTCCAATGCATGAAAGTGAAAAGTGAAAGTGAAGTCAGTCAGTCATGTCCGACTCCTAGCTACCCCATGGACTGCAGCCCACCAGGCTCCTCTGTCCATGGGATTTTCCAGGCAAGAGTACTAGAATGGGGTGCCATTACATGTCATTATACATTTGTCAAAACCCATAGACTATATTACACCAATAAAGAACTCTAAAGTAGACATGAACTTTGCATGATAATAATATTTTAAAGTAGATACATCAGATTTAACAAATGTACTCCTCTCGTACAGGATGTTGTTAATGAGGGAGGCTGTGAATGTGTGAGCGTTCATTCTGCTGTGAACCTGAAACAACTCTTAAAAAATCTATTAAAAGATAGAGCATATCAACAGGCCAATAAAATAGAAAATTTGGAGGATAAGACATGAAAAAAGACTTAAAATTTAAGTATAAAATCAGATCAGATCAGTCGCTCAGTCATGTCCGACTCTTTGCGACCCCATGAACCGCAGCACGCCAGGCCTCCCTGTCCATCACCAGCTCCCGGAGGTCACCCAGACTCGCATCCATCGAGTCAGTGATGCCATCCAGCCATCTCATCCTCTGTCGTCCCCTTCTCCTCCTGCCCTCAATCCCTCCCAGCATCAGAGTCTTCTCCAATGAGTCAACTCTTCGCATGAGGTGGCCAAAATACTGGAGTTTCAGCTTTAGCATCATTCCTTCCAAAGAAATTCCAGGATTGATCTCCTTCAGAATGGACTGGTTGGATCTTCTTGCAGTCCAAGGGACTCTCAAGAGTCTTCTCCAACACCACACTTCAAAAGCATCAATTCTTCAGCGCTCAGCCTTCTTCACAGTCCAGCTCTCACATCCATACATGACCACAGGAAAGACCATAGCCTTGACTAGGCGAACCTTTGTTGGTAAAGTAATGTCTCTGCTTTTGAATATGCTATCTAGGTTGGTCATAACTTTCCTTCCAAGGAGCAAGCGTCTTTTAATTTCATGGCTGCAGTCACCATCTGCAGTGATTTTGGAGCCCAGAAAAACAAAGTCTGACACTGTTTCCACTGTTTCCCCATCTATTTCCCATGCAGTGATGGGACCAGATGCCATGATCTTCGTTTTCTGAATGTTGAGCTTTAAGCCAACCTTTTCACTCTCCACTTTCACTTTCATCAGGAGGCTTTTTAGTTCCTCTTCACTTTCTGCCATAAGAGTGGTGTCATCTGCATATCTGAGGTTATTGTTATTTCTCCCGGCAATCTTGATTCCAACTTGTGTTTCTTCCAGTCCAGCATTTCTCATGATGTACTCAATTGCACTCATCTCACACGCTAGTAAAGTAATGCTCAAAGTTCTCCAAGCCAGGCTTCAGCAATATGTGAACCGTGAACTTCCTGATGTTCAAGCTGGTTTTAGAAAAGGCAGAGGAACCAGAGATCAAATTGCCAACATCCGCTGGATCATGGAAAAAGCAAGAGAGTTCCAGAAAAACATCTATTTCTGCTTTATTGACTATGCCAAAGCCTTTGACTGTGTGGATCACAATAAACTATGGAAAATTCTGAAAGAGATGGGAATACCAGACCACCTGATCTGCCTCTTAAGAAATCTGTATGCAGGTCAGGAAGCAACAGTTAGAACTGGTCATGGAACAACAGACTGGTTCCAAATAGGAAAAGGAGTACGTCAAGGCTGCATATTGTCACCATGTTTATTTAACTTATATGCAGAGTACATCATGAGAAATGCTGGACTGGAAGTATAAAATAGGCGACATAATTATAGATTCAATAGTGGTTTTAAAACCATAGAAAGTTCATTTGGATTTGGCAAAAATTAGATGAAATTTCTCATGAAGAAATAAAGAACTTTCTTGTTCCATAAGCAGTAAGGAGAATAAATTGCTACATAGATATATAATACTTTTTATCACAAAAATATTATGAAAAGAAAAAGCAGATTAATAGCGTTTTGAGAAAGAAGCAAAATAAAATTTACGTTAATAGATGTAGTTCAGTACAGTCGCTCAGTTATGTCTGACTCTTTGCGACTGCATGCAGAAATCCTAAGTAAATATTAACTACCTATAATCAACAATTTATGTAACTATGAGTACAAGTATATTTAAGAGCAAAACATCGTGACCAAGCAGTTTGTTTTCTTTTTCTTCCCAAAAATGCGCTTGTAGGATGGCACTTTCAGATATTCTACTCCCTTCCTCCCTGAAACTCTCAAATTTGACTCTCCTTTTACTAAATAATGGCATTGATTTCCCTCTATTTCTCAAAGACTTATTCCTGATCTCCTATCATTCTCTCTAAAGACACTTTTTTCTGAATTCTTAACTATATGGACATGGAGATGATGCTTCCAATATCCTGTCTGTTCAGATATCCTTAATCTGCTCTACTAAAGTGATTTTAACTTCTCTCCTATTTCATCCATTCGATTCTAAGGTCCCATCCAGAGTTTTCATTTCAGTAACTTAACTCCATCACAATTTTGTTTTACATAACTCTCTTTCTGATCTGTTTCCCGCCCCACACCACCCCCCCACCCCCCACCCCCCCCCCCCCCCCCACACCCCCCCCCCCCACACACACCACCCCCCCCCCCCCCCCACCCCCTCCCCGCCCCGCCCTGCCTTCCCAACATGCTTTCTCTTTTATCAGCTATAGATAGGCTGGTAACAAAATTCAGTTTTCCTTCATCTGAGAATGTATTTATTTCCCTTTCACCTTGAAGAATATTTTTGTGGAGTAAAGAACTCTGAATGACATTAGCATGTGAAAACCTCATGGCATTTCCATGGTTTCAGCTGAGAAATCCATTGTCATTTGAAATGTTTTTAAGTAATGGGCCATTTCTCTCTTGCTGCTCCTAGGACTTTTCTGTGTGTTTAGTTTTCAAAGTTTGTATATACTGCATTTTGGTATTTGTCTTTTTTAGTTCATTCAGCTTATTGAGTCTTTCACTGTATTATGTCTTGGACAAAACTGAAAAGTTTTAATCCATTTTTTTCAACACTTTCTCATCCCTACCCTCGTTCTTATCTCCTTCTAGGATTCTGACATAAATTTAGGTCTTTCGTTACATTCTCTTGTTTCTGATTCCCCCGCCCCACTTTCTTCTCTCTCTCTCTTTTTAGTATGTTTTCTCTCTGTTGTTCAAACTTGGTGATTTCTACTGTTCTACTTTCCAGTTGAGTGTATCTTTAATCTCTCTTCATTCTGCTGTTGAATCCCTATACTGTCTTTTAAAATTTTGGTTATTGTATTTTTTAGTTCTAAAATTTTTATTTAATTCTATTTTTATATCTTCAGTTTCATTGCTGAAACTTTTAATTTTTTGCTTTACACATGCTCATAATTGCTTTTTGAGTATGTTTTGGGCTTTTTTTTTTTTTTTTTTTGATGGCTGCTTTAAAATTTTGAAAATAATTCTAATATCTTTGTCATTTTGATGATGTCTTCTATAGATTACCCATTCTTTTTCAGTTTGAGATCTTCCTGGTTATAATAAAACAATTGATTTTCAAATGAAACCTAGCCATTTGGAGTATTATGTTATGAGACTCTGGATTTTATTTAAACCTCATATTTTGACTGGCTTTCCCTGCCACCACTCTGGCAGGAATGAAAGTGTCACTACCTTATTACTGCCAGGTGAGAATAGAAGCCCAGATTCTTTTTTTTTTTTTTTTTTTTATGGAGATTAACAGCAGCTTATTAATAACAAATATTTTTACATTCTGTATTCTTAAATTGGCCTCCATTGAATTCTGGGACTGGGGTTCCTCATCACTGCTGGGCAGGAATGAGAGAGTTCTGGCTCCACATTTGGCTTCCACTGACATCAGTCCAGAGGAAGCATGAGAAATAAGGCACCTCTTCTTTATTGCTTTGTGAGGGATGAAAGTCCAGACTTCCCTCTGCATTGACACAGGTGGGGGATGGGGTGGGGTGGAGCCTGGATACAAGTCCCACCTCTCTATACGAACATTTCTGACATTACCTTAGTGGAAAGGTTCGGGTGCCCTGTTACAGGCTGAAGAGTGTGGAAGTTTAGACCTCACTCTGCTTTTACTAGTGTCGGTATTAGTATGACCAAAGATTTTTCCTTAGATTTGGCTGAAATAGAGCAGTTATTGTATAAAATTTCTGTCTTGGTAATCTGCCTCTGCCCTATTTTTCTTCTTTTGCTTGAACAAACAAGTTCGTGCTGTGGCTTTATATTTGTACCCATGGTCATTTCTGAATCACCAGCTTCCTCAGCTCCAAGTCTAGAATATATAAGGCAAAATAAATAAACAAATAACCCAGGTTACTCTCCCTTATTTCATTTCTCGAGTCCTGAAGTCACTTCTCAGTGTGTTTCTTATCTCTGCTTTCAGAGTCTCCTTACGTTTATTTTATATAGAGTATCTTAGGTCTCTACTTATAATTAATTGGAGGATGCTCTTCTGTTTTCTCAGAAGTGGAAGTCTTCATTTCCACTTCAAAAAGAAAATTGAAATAATCCAAAGAGAACCTCTAAAAACTCCCACAAAATATTTATTCATCTATGAGATTTTCACTTGCACACACTTATCCCATATCCTAATTATCTGTGCTTTTCTCTAAAAAATTCTCCCCAGCTCTGCATCAAATCCCTTCTAATTTTGCCTATACCAAATTACTGCTCCAACAAATCCTTATTTTTCTTTCATCATCAACATTTCACTTTCTACTTGATCTTTGATTTCCACTTCCCATTTTCTACTAGACCATTACTTTCAACCTTTTCTTGCCTCAAGTTCTTTTGTCAGATAAACCTTTGGCATCAAGTGGATAGCTGAGAGTAGTGATCATAATAGACTGAAGGAGAGTAGGGTAGAGTGAAGAGAGATTTTATTTGGGGATAGATATTTGCATTTTATTTTGTATTGTTGTTGTTACTGAATTTTGCTGGGCCTTTATCTTAGCCACTGGGGTATCTTTCCATCCTAGAAAAGAAACCTAGCATAATCAAGGTACTCAGTTAAAATTTTAAATGAGTGTATGAATAAATAGAATTACAGGAGACAATGATATTGAGACTAAATGAAGTCCTAATATCCAGTGAAAGCATGAACAGGTCTTTTCTAGTCTTGAGTTCTTATATGTAAATGTATATTGGTTCTTCTTGACATTTTTCTTAAACATTTCCATTTTCCTTTAAGTTTTTTTTTTTTTTCACTATCTTTTTATATTATATGCTGCTGCTAAGTCACTTCAGTCGTGTCCGACTCTGTGCGACCCCATAGATGGCAGCCCACCAGGCTCTGCCATCCCTGGATTCTCCAGGTAAGAACACTGGAGTGGGTTGTGTCTCCTTCTCCAGTGCATTAAAATGAAAAATAAAAGTGAAGTTGCTCAGTCGTGTCTGACTCTTTGCCACCCCATGGACTGAAGCCTACCAGGCTCCTCTGTCCCTGGTATTCTCCAGGCAAGAACACTGGAGTGGGTTGCCATTCCTTCTCCAATGCATGAAAGTGAAAGTGAAGTCACTGAAAGTGTGAAAAGCGAAAGTGAAGTCGCTCAGTCGTGTCCGACTCTTCAGGACCCCATGGACTGCAGCCTACGAGGCTCCTTCATCCATGGGATTTTCCAGGCAAGAGTACTGGAGTGGGGTTCCACTGCCTTACCAGCATAGGTATTGAGAGAGAGAGAGAATATGACATTTTCCTCCCTGAGACCATGCATCTTCATACTGAGTCAAGAGGATTCATGTCCATGATTTCAAAATTAGAAAGGGTAGGAAAATGCAAAGTGTTTAACATATTTTAGGAAAGATACTAAGAATATTGTGTTCTAGAGCAGTGGTCTCCAACCTTGGCACCAAGAACTGATTTCTTAGAAAACAATTTTTCCACTGACCAGAGGTTGGAAGGGTGGTTTCGGGATGATTCAAGCACATTTACATTTATCGTGCACTTTATTTCTAATTTAAGGCCATAGTTAATCTGACAAGAGGTACCAGTCCACAGCCTGGAGGTTGGGGACCCCTATTCTAGACCACGTGATCTTACACTACAACTTCATTTTTCATGGTTCGGTTTGTTTCCATATTGATGGGACTTTAACTCATACCCAAATCAGTCAATGTTTGATGTTTCACTGTATGATAAGGAACAGAAAAGAAATAGGAATATTGTCCCTGCCACTAGGAATGCTGCAAATCCTTCCTATAAAGAATTTATATTTTTGATTATTTTTTGTTTATAAGCTACTGTCTAAAATCTTTTATACAAAAAAAGGCTTAAAGAGTCTTGGCATTAGAAGAGAAACTTAAAGGACGTTTAATTTAGTTATCATCTAGAACATGCTCTTTATGCTACATGATGTTCTTAAAATTCCTTTTAGTAATTCCATGTCTCACACACTAAAGGCTCTAATGGAAGCAGGAAATATGTCTATTTGATATTGTTTAAACCAAGATTTCCCAATATATTTGACCATTATACTTTTTTTATTTTCTACAGCTATTAAAATGTAGTTTAAGAAACATACCACATGTCCTCTGTAGGTAATGTACTATATTTGGACCGTGAACAAGTACTTTCTTATGTTGAAATATTTGTCTTTGTAATTTTTGACTACGTAAAGCCATAAAACAGTGAGCTGAATAAACTGAAAAGTTTTGAGCTTTAATTTCTCTTTTACAGAAAAACCAAAGCCTAGGTTTTCATTTGCTTTCTTGGTCTGGTTTATTGTCATGATAAAATTTATCCTCTCTGGGGTATGTTTATGGTTTTAGCAAATGTAAACTGTGTCACCATTGCTACAATCAAGATACAGAATATCCCCACGACTCCAAAGAGTTTCCTTGGGCTCTTGTGTTGTCAGTCCCCTCCCTATACCCAGCCCTTGAGAAACAGGTCTAATTTCTGCCACCATGAATTTGCACTTTTTAGAATTTCATAGAGATTGAATCATATGATTATGTACCCCTCTGTATCTGACCTCTTTCACTTAAATGCTTTTGAGATTTATCACAATTACTCTTTGTAGCAGTGGCTTATGTCTTTTTATGACTGACTAATAGTCTGATATGTGATGTATCAAATATTATCCATTCACCATTTGTTGGAAATGTTGATTGTTTCCAGTTTGGGGCCATTGCACATGGAGCAACTATCAATATTTACCAATAAATATATGTTGAAAATGTTTCATTTTACTTGAGTAAAAATCCAGAAGAGATATTGCTGGATTTTGATAAGTAAATATTTACCTTTATACAAAATACCCCAAGTGTTTCCAAAGTGGGCTATATTATATCACAGTCTCTTATAAAAACAGATGTATTAGACTACAGTCTCATTAACAGCAAATGAGAGCTCAAGATTCCTCTACTATCTTGCCTCACCAGAACTTGGAACTGTCATTGAAAAAAAAAAAAAAAGAAAGAAAGCAATGTTAGCCATTCTAGTAGATGTTTAGAGTTTTCACAGTGCAATTTTTGTTGGAATTTTCTTAGTATATAATGATGATGACTATCTTTTTATATGTATTTTGGCATTTGTATCATTTTCATGAAGTGTTCAAATATTCTGCCTGTTTTTATCATATTTTTTTATCTTGCAACATTGAGTCACAGATTAATTTATTTATTCTGAACAAAAGTCTTTATCATATAGACGTTTACACATACTTTGTTCTTGTCTGTAGCTGTCTTTTGGCTTTTTAAGTGTCTTCAAAGGGCCAAGTTTGTGTTTTGTTTTGGTTTTAATTTTGATGAAGTCCTATTTACCAATTTTTATTTTATGTGGCATTTTTGAATCTCGTTTAACGAATCTTTAACTGAAGATCAGAGATATTTTGTTATTTTTTTCTCTAGAATTTCATAGACTTATATTTTACATTTTGATATATGATACATTACTTTTAAAATTGATTTTGTATATTATGTGAAACATAAATCAAGAAGGCTTAGTTCCTTTTTTAAAAAAATAATTTGTCATAAATATATGCTTTTACTATTAGATTTTACATTCTATTCTACAGCATGTATATCAATATCACACTGGTGTTAGGTAATGTGAACCATCCAAAGTTGTTCTTTTTCAAATGCGTTTGGTTGTTCAAGTCCATGTTGTCTCAGCTGTGGAATTATTGGCATTTTGCATCAGATAACTCTTGCTTGTACAGGATGTCATGGTCATCACAGGATGTTTAGCAGCATTTCTGGCTCCTGCCTTACAGCATACAGCTAAATATCACCTATTCTTTTTCAGTCACTCAGTCATGTCCAACACTTTGTGATCCCATGTATTGCAGCATGCCAGACTTCCTTGTCCTTCATGTCTCTGAGTTTGCTCAAACTCACATCCATTGAGTTGGTGATGCCATCCAACCATCGCATCCTCTGTTGCTCCCTTCTCCTCCTGCCCTCAATCTTTCCCAGTATCAGGGTCTTTTCCATGAGTTGGTTCTTTGCATCAGGTGGCCAAATAATGGAGCTTCAGCTTTAGCATCAGTCCTTCCAATGAATATTCAGGGTTGATTTCCTTTAGGATTGACTGGTTTGATCTCCTTGCCATCCAAGGGACTCTCAAGAGTCTTCTCCAGCACCACAGTTTGAAAGCACCAAGTTTTAGACTCTCAGCCTTCTTTTTTTTTTTTTTTTTTTTTTTATGGACAAAGGAAAGGATCAATGAGGGTGGGAGGGAAATGGGAAGAAAGAAGGGGAGTGATGGTGGGGAGGAGTATATGTAATTTCTTAACCAATGGTTTTCTGTTTTTAATCACAAAGAACACTTAAAAAAAATCATGTTGAATTCATCCTATATTAGGAGGTTTGTTCTCGAAATGAAAAGTTCAGGAAACAAAAAGTCCAGTTTGGGTGTCCTCATCTTCAGGCACATCTTGGTATTTTGTATCGGTAGGTCTATCTTTACCACAATATATTATTTAGGACAGGATCACATTTGTCACCTCTTCCTCCCTACTACCCAAAGTGGTACCAAACCCATAAAATAGTCAATAAAGCTTTACAGAGTGAACAAATAAGTCTTTTTTTTTTTTTTTAAACTCTCCTGAGTGAACTGAATTTTTTGAGGCTCATAAGTAAATATGTTTTGCTCTTTACTTTGTCTATTACAGCCAGATTATATGAGTGGGGTATTAAAGTCTCCCACTATTATTGTATTGCTGCATATTTCTTCTATCATATTAATTAATGTTTGTCTTAGATATATCAATGTTCCAATGTTGGGTGCATATATATTTATAATTGTTATAACTTCTTTTTGGATTGTTCCTTTAAGTCGTTATGTGTAACCTTCATTTTTACTTTATTGTTTTGGGTTCAAATTTATACACCCTTTTAGTGATTCCTATCTAGAGAATGTCCTTTAGTTTTTGTTGGAGAAATGGTTTAGTGGTGCAAAATTCTCTCAACTTTTGCTTATCTGTGAAGCTTTTGATTTCTCCTTCATATTTGAATGAGATCCTTGCTGGATACAATAATCTAGGCTGTAAGTTATTTTCTTTCATCACTTTAATTACGTCTTGCCATTCCCTCCTGGCTTGGAGAGTTTCTATTGAAAGATCAGCTGTTATCCTTATGGGAATTCCCTTGTGAGTTATTTGATGTTTTTCCCTTGCTGCTTTTAATATTTGTTCTTTACATTTAATCTTTGTTAATTTGATTAATATGTGTCTTGGGGTGTTTCGCCTTGGGTTTATCCTGTTAGGGACTCTCTGGTTTCTTGAACTTGAGTGGTAATTTCCTTCTCCATTTTAGGGAAGTTTTCAACTATTATCTCCTCAAGTATTTCCTCATGATCTTTCTTTTTATCTTCTTCTTCTGGAACTCCTATGATTCGAATGTTGTAGCGTTTGATGTTATCCTGGAGGTTTCTGAAATTGTCCTCGTTTCTTTTGATTCGTTTTTCTTTTTTCTCGTCTGATTCATTTATTTCTAGGATTCTATCTTCTAATTCACTAATCCTATCTTCTGCCTCTGTTATTCTACTATTTGTTGCCTCCAGGGTGTTTTGGATCTCATTTATTGCATTATTCATTATGTGTTGACTCTTTTTTATTTCTTCTAGGTCCTTGTTAAACCTTTCTTGCATCTTCTCAATCCTTGTCTCCAGACTCTTTAACTGTGATTCTATTTTGATTTCGAGATTTTGAATTAATTTTGCTATCATTATTTGGAATTCTTTATCAGGTAGATTCCCTATCTCTTCCTCTTTGGTTTGGTTTGGCAGGCATCTATCCTGTTCCTTTAGCTGCTGGGTATTCTTTTGTCTCTTCATTTTGTTAAAATTGCCAAGTTTAGAGTGTCCTTACTATATTCTGGTAGTTTGTTGAATTCTCTTTATTGAGGCGGTTTACAGGTCTTTTCAATATCTGATCTCTGCCTTGTTACAGAGGGGGCGGAGATGAACACCCAAATCTAAACCGGCCAGGTTCAGGCACTCGGATAATCCTCAGAAGCACAGACTTGGTTGAGTCTGCGTTTTATGCCCTTCTCAGATCAGAGTAGCACAGGTGATGAAATGTTCAGCGAGCACAGCTGCTGCGACTTATCGCCTCTCCGCCGCTCAGTTTTCTGGGTATACAAACAGCGCACTTTCTCAGGCAGATGTTGACCATCCAGAGCCCCAAGAAGCGTGAGTCAGCACAGAAACCTACTCACAGTTCCGTTAGACAGTGTCTCTCTAGGGCTGTAATTGCCCGCTTCCGGCCCTGGCTGCCTGTCACCGGAGTGGGACGGCCTGCAGCCGGCCAACTCTGTGCAGCCCTTTGTTCCGTAGGTAGTCCTGGTGATGTCTTAAGTTAGGGCTGGCTTTTGATGTAGTAGATAACCGACAGTCTGGTTATTTCCCTCAGATAGCGCCCGAGATAGCCAGGCCAAATCCTTTCTCAAAGCAATGCAGGCCTCGCCGCTCCTCCTAGCCCAGCCCCCGCTTGCCAATAACAAATGCTGGTGTCCGCGCCACTTCTCCACAAAAGGAGTTACCGCAGGGCTCGTTTTCTCGTTTTGAAGACAATGAGTTGTCTTTCTAAGTGCCTGATGTCCTCTGCCAGCATTCAGAAGTTGTTTTATCGAATTTATTCAGCATTCAAATGTTCTTTTAATGGATTTGTGGAGGAGAAAGTATTCTCCCCGTCTTACTCGTCCGCCATCTTAGCTCCTCTCTCCCAGCCTTCTTTATTGTCCAACACTCACATCTGTACATGACTACTGGAGAAACTACAGATTTAACTACATGGACTATGTCAGAAAAATTATGTCTCTGTTTTTTTAATATGCTATCTATGTTTGTCATAGCTTTTCTTCCTAAGAGCACGTGTCTTTTAATTTCATGGCTGTAGTCACCGTCCACAGTGATTTTGTCTGCTCAATCCTTATCTATAATTTGTTTCCTCCATCAAATGATTTTTGAAGAGAAATTTTGAAAAATAAGCCATTCAATAAAATAATCAGAGTTTCTTTTAAATTACAAAACTTAAAATGTTTTGTATCCAACAATTTATTATTTTACTTTTTATCGGGAGTCTAAATAGCAATTATGTAACCTTGAGTCTATGAAAACACAGGTAGAATTCTTTATCTCTTCCCGGTGGCTGACATGTAGACTATAGAACATTTAGCACTCAGTGCGCTCTCCTTCCACTTGTAAATCTCTGTGCTATTGATAAGATGTTGAATACCAACAGAAGTTTAGTCAAAGTAGCAAGAGAATTATGTTACATGTGTATTAAAAAAACACATATTTTTTTCTCTTTATGTTTTTGCAGGTTTCAAGAAATTGCTAGTTATATTTGAAACCTTATATTTGTTATAATGGTCAAGTTAGATTATGTGTATGAAATCATATTTTGAGCTATAAGATGAGATATAAATGTTAGTAATATAGTTTATAGATCCAATATGCTCCATAAATACTTTTTGGATTGGCAGTGCATTTAGGGATGCAGAAAATTTCTGTAGAACCTTAAAAGCCTTGAGAAAAAAGAAAAGCAAGCTATGTTTTACTGCTTTGATTTTATTCTAGTTATTATTATATAAAATATGTATTTATTATTACATAAAATACTTTGAAAAAAATAGCAAGCAATTAGGAAAATGTTGCTCTTCTGAGATTCAGTGTAATCTTTTAAATGTCATCCAACCAATGTACATAGTGCCTATGTTTATACTTTGCAGAAATTTTTGCAGGTTATTTTCAATAAGAAATATGTGAAGAACTCCCATATGACAAAAAGATTTCAGTGGGTCTGAAGTGCCTAACACCACCTATAGGAAGGATGATGTTTTTTTCCTGCATTAGTGCTCAGTCTTTGCTTCCTTCCTGTGTCTTCTTGCAAATATTTCTGAATAAAAAACTGCAGGGACAACTTAGTTATACACTCATCATATTTCATTATTTAGTATTATGATGGAGCCTTTGGTCAATAATCATGATAATTTTGATTTGAACAAGAAAATGAATCCTACCCATTACATACTGATTCAAAGGGCAATAGATTTTGTAAGCACATACACAGATATACCATCTATCAGATCAGATCAGATCAGTCGCTCAGTAGTGTCCGACTCTTTGTGACCCCATAAACTGCAGCACACCAGGCCTCCCTATCCATCACCAGCTCTCAGAGGTCACTCAGACTCACATTCATCGAGTCAGTGATGCCATCCAGCCATCTCATCCTCTGTCGTCCCCTTCTCCTCCTGCCCTCAATCCCTCCCAGCATCAGAGTCTTCTCCAATGAGTCTACCATTATCTTTTGTCAGTCAATTCTGTCATGATATACTTAATGTCTTTTATGATAGTCTCTTTGAAAACGATTGAAAACTTTAAAATACACTTACTTCTGTGACAAATTACCTTTGCATTCAAAGAATTCAGGATACCTTTTATATTACAAAAGGTTTCTTAGGAAATATAGAACTATATATACCTGGACACAAGAGATTGTAATTTGAAGACAGGCTAAATGACCATCAAGCACTCACCAACTGAACTGAGCGCAAACATTTAAAAAAAATACCAATGAATGCAAATGTGGGCAAGTCCTTCACATTTTAACATATTTCTGAATATCTTCTAAAAGGACAAGTTAAAAAGAAAAAAGTAAAAACAAATGAATCTTCAAGTTTGAACTATATAAACACTAAAAAAAAAAATGTGGATTCCTTAGCCAAGAGTAAATTTCTCTTTATTTATATCTGTACCCAGCTGGCCGTGGGTGGTATCTCATTCCTGGAAATTCCTATCTTGGAAAGCAAATGCTTAGGGGAATATTCATTTAGCCATGAACAGTGGTGTCTCCAGCTCTGAAATGTCATTTTGAGAAGTCCCTGATGCAAGAGAGAGAAATGTGGCTGTACTTTGGCAGACTCTGTAATGCTCAGTTCTCAAATTAATGGGTTTTGTCAGGTACTGATGGCTTTGTTGACCATGCTGTATACTGTGATGTGTCTGATGTGACTGGGCTTATGCCATATCCATACTGATGGAATTACTTTCATTAGTATCATTAATATTCATACATTCTCCTTGATCTCTGGATCTGTTTGGAATTTTCAGAGGGGCTGACTGTTGGTAAGGCTTCAAACTGATGAACATGCTTGTTTTAATTTTTAAAGCAAGAGCAATGTATTATTAACAGGCTTGGGAGTGAGTTGGACATTAAAATGATGTGGTTTAGAACAAAATGTGTTTGTTTTTGTATGTGCACTTTTGGTTTGTGATATTGTCTCATTTGCTGCTATCTCTGCTTATGTTTTAGTATTTTGATGTCACTGATTATATTATAATGGCATGTCCAGGCTTTTATAAATCCATTAATAAACCAAGTTAAAGAAGGAAAAAGCCTTCCTCTATTGATTGATTTTTGAATATCTTTTATTCTTATTTACCAAAAGTAAAATATTGTTATATTAGGCAACTTGAAAAATAATGGAGTAAGAAAGCCCAAACGAAACGATGTACAACCCTTGTTCCCACCGATGTTTTTTATATTCTGTATCTGCTTGTCTTTCCCAGCTTAGGGAACTCTGTGCAAACAAAGTTGGGTCTCTAAGTGTGAGGGCTTGAACTCTCTCCTAGATTGGTGTTGAACCACGTCCTCTCACACTGAGTCAATAAAAGAGTGACGAATTGGAGATGATATCTCTGAGCACAGGCAATGAGAGGTATCCTGTGAAACTATGGAATAAGTTGTGTTGGTACATCGTGCCTGGATCTCAGTTCTTGGAGCTGTCCTCTTGCTTGTGCATGCTTCTGATACTCCTGGCAACAGATGTCTCCTGTCCCTTGGCCCCCTATTCCAAGCCTTCCCACTACCACAAGTCAACTCTATTAGTGTCTGGATTGAGTCACATGTCCAATCTCCCAGGCTTAGAACTTCTTCCCTGGTTTTCCCTCATTCTTCTCTTGGACCTTAGATGACCTATAAAGCACTACTTGGTTTGGCTCCGGGCTTCTACTCCAAACTGATCTGCTATCATCTTCCCTTTTGTTCAATGAGAACCAGTTTTATATTCTTCTGTTTTTGTTTGTTTCCCCTTATAATACATCAAGATCATTTCCTACCCAGGGCTCTGTACTATGTTAGCACATCTGGAATGTTCATATCCTTGATCTTCATTGGTTGCTAGCCTAGATGTAACCTCTCAGATAGGTCTTCCTTGACTGCCTTGTCGAAGTAACTCTTTAGTAAGAAAACCTTTCCTTTTCTTGATTCCGTTTTTATTTTTTTTAATTGAAGAATAGTTGATTTACAATGTTGTGTTAGTTTCAGGTATTCAGTGAATCATATATATATATATATATATATTCTTTTTTCTTTTTCAGACTCTTTTCTATTATAGGTAATTACAAGATACTGAATATAGTTACCAGTGCTATTCAGTAGGTCCTTATTGTTTATTTATTTTCTATATACTAGTGTGTATCTGTTAATTCCAAACTCCTAATTTATTCCTCCCTTCCCCTATCTCCTCTAAAAGTAGAGTTACTATATGAACCAGCATATCCACTGCTAGGCATATATCCAGAAAATGGAAAATCCTAATTCTAAAAGATATATGCATCCCAATGTCCATGTGTGTGTGTGTGTGTGTGTGTGTGTGTGTGTATGTTAGTTGCTTAGTTGTGTCTGACTCTTTGTGACCCCATGGACTGTAGCCTGCCAGGCTCCTCTGGCCATGGGATTCTCCAGGCAAGAATACTGGAGCAGGTTGCCATTTCCTTCCCCACCAGTGTTCATAGAGCACTATTTTCAATAGCCAAGAAATAGAAGAAACCTAAATGTTCATCAACAGATGAGTGGATAAAGAACATATAGTACACATATACAGTGGAATATTAGTCATGGAAACGAATGAAATAATTCCATTTGCAATAACATGGATGGACCTTAGAGAGTATCATATTAAGTGAAGACAGAGAAAGACAAATATTATATGATATCACTTACATGTGGAATCTAAAAAAATGATACAAATAAACGTTTACAAAAGAGAAATTGACTCACAGACATGGAAAATAAACTCATGGATCCCATTTTTTAATAGCATACATTGCCTAAAATTGCTTGTGTGTTAATGAATTTATTGTCTATCTCGATTCTTGCCCACTGCCCTCTGCTCATTCTTACACTACAATTTAAGCTCCATGTAAATAGGAGTCTGTTTCATTCACCTCTGTGTTTCCCTTGTTTATATTAGTCTTGCAATTCATGGGGTTGCAAAGAGTTGGACACGACTGAGTGATTGAACTGAACTGAACTGAGCACAGAGGAAGTATCTGAATGATACTTTAAGAAAGTATCAGAAATGCTAAATGGATGCTGGTTATTAGAGCTTGGTTATCCCATACGATGAATGTGCTTATTGAATAAGTTCCAGATCATGGAATCTTGAGAGTCTTTTTACACTCTTTTGGGACGGTGAAGGGCTTATCTGCAAAAACAAAAAGGCTCTCCACTTTACCCAGAGAAAACAAGAAATAATTTTCATTCCTTCCTAATGTAAATATGTGCATACTACAGTATAGCTTTAATGACATTATATTTTATCATATGGATATAACACATTTTAAATCACCAATCCCTTAGTTTTGGTCATCTGTTTTTTTTCCTTCTATCTTTTCTGTATTGTCAGTGTCACCTCCATGGATATCTTTGTACATATGTTTTCTGTACACTTTTTGTCATTTCCTTCAGCTACATTCCTTGAAATCAAATTGCTGTATTAAAATGGATTCCCCTCTTTGAATACTTCCCATACTATTATATGATAGTCTATCTCTTAACATACTAATCGAAGAAGGCAATGGCACCCCATTCCAGTATTCTTGCCTGGAAAATCCCAAAGACGGAGGAGCCTGGTAGGCTGCAGTTCATGAGGTCGCTAAGAGTTGGACATGACTGAGCAACTTCACTTTCTCTTTTCACTTTCATGCAGTGGAGAAGGAAATGGCAACCCACTCCAGTGTCCTTGCCTGGAGAATCCCAGGGATGGGGAAGCCTGGTGGGCTGCTATCTATGGAGTCACAAAGAGTGGAACACGACTGAAGTGACTTAGCATAGCATAGCATAGCAACATACTAATATTTGATACATTTATAAAAAAATAGATCTTTTCAAAAAAGTTTAGAATTCTCGAATCCACTTGTGAGCTTTCTAGTTTTAATTTCAATTTAACTGCATTATTAAAGTGAATAAAGATTGATTTTTTTTCCCAGAAGAAGAGCCAGAGAAAAGTAATTTGTCTGTCTCATTCTATAGCCAGTGCAACCAAAGTAGGAATGTGACTGGCTTCAATTTGTCACTCCTTTATTTGCTCTTATTTACTACATTACTCTTTAAATAAATGAAGTTCCGAAGAAACTAGGCTCAAGATATACCAAAAAAGAAATAGTATCCATATTGCTCACAGTGTTAATAAATAGAATCCTTTAAGCCTACTTACAGAGATGTGACTCTTTTCTCAAAAGTTAAACTTTATGTTTTCTCTCAAAAAGATGGCAATTCCTTGATATAAGACTGTAAGAACGCTTTCCAGTGCAAAAGGGTTTTTTTCCCCAACTTGGCATGAACAAAGAAATGCAATGTACTTGCTGCCCTGTGAAAAACACCAATTGTATTATGTTCCAAAAATGTCTCAATTAAAAGGAAAGGAAGGCATAGTATTTGTCATTTGTGATCATATTCTTAACATACAACTTCCCTGGTGGCTCAGACGGTAAAGTGTCTGCCTACAATGCAGGAGACCCGGATTTGATCCCTGGGTTGCGAAGATCCCAGGGAGAAGGAAATGGCAACCCACTCCAGTACTCTTCCCTGGAAAATCCCATGGACAGAGGATCCTGGTAGGCTACAGTTTGTGGGGTCGCAAAGAGTAGGACACGACTGAGTGACTTCACTTTCACTTTTTCTTAACCTACAGTCTAGCAATCACACTCAGGTATTTACACAATTGACTTGAAAACTTCTGTCCACACAGAAACCTACACAAATATTAATAGCAGCTTTATTTATAATTGTCAAAACATGGAAACAAAACAAGATATCCTTAAATAGATGAATAGATAAACAAGTTGTGTTGCGTGCATACAATGAAATACTACTAAGTGATATAAAGAAATGCTCTATCAAGCCACCAAAAGGCATGGAGGAACTATAAGTGCATATTACTATAGTAAAAGAAGCCTATGTGAAAAGGCTATATACTGTATAATACAAACTATATGACATTCTGAGGCAAACCTATAGAGACAGTAGGAACATGGGGTTCCACAACCACAGACAGTGGTTGCCAGGGACATAGAGGGAGAAAGATAAGAATGAATAGAGATTTTTAATATATTTCTAATATATTATTTTTATATTAGATTTTTATATATTTCTAATATAGTTTCAGTGAAACTATATTAGAGATACTCTAATATTGATACTTGACATTATATAATTGGGAGAATGCACAGAACTGTACAACATAAAGTTCGAGCCTTAAGATGAACTGTGGACTTTAGTTATAATAAGTGATTGACATTGACTTGTTAATTGTCACAAATGTACCACTAAAGCAATATGTTCATAAAAGGGGAAACTGTATGCTGGGAAATAGTGATATATGGAAACATTTAGTGCTACCTTCTCTATTTTTCTGTAAATCGAAACTGTTCTAAAAGTGATGTCTATTAATTTTAAGAAAGAATGAAAAGTAGCTTTTTCCTCCTATGTTTATCTCCAACATGATCTAGTGACTGGTTATTCCTAATCTTCTTTTTTTTTTTTCGGATGGAACCATTTAATGGGGTCGCAAAGAGTCGGACACAACTGAGCGACTGATCTGATCTGATACTACAAACCCTCTGACATAGGCTTTTTTAATTAGATGATTGTACCAGACCATCTGACCTGCCTCTTGAGAAACCTGTATACAGGTCAGGAACTAACAGAACTAGACATGGAACAACAGACTGGTTCCAAATAGGAAAAGGAATATGTCAAGGCTGTATATTGTCACCCTGCTTATTTAACTTATATGCAGAGTACATCATGAGAAACACTGGACTGGAGGAAGCACAAGCTGGAATCAAGATTGCAGGAAGAAATATCAATAACCTTAGATATGCAGATGACACCACCCTTATGGAGAAAGTGAAGAAGAACTAAAGAACCTCTTGATGAAAGTGAAAGAGGAGCGTGAAAAAGTTGACTTAAAGCTCAACATTCAGAAAACGAAGATTATGGTATCTGGTCCCATCACTTCATGGCAAATCAATGGGGAAACAGTGGGAACAGTGGCTGACTTTATATTTGGGGGCTCCAAAATCACTGCAGATGGTGACTGCAGCCACGAAATTAAAAGACACTTACTTCTTGAAAGGAAAGTTATGACCAACCTAGACAGCATATTCAAAAGCAGAGACATTACTTTGTCAACAAAGACCTGTCTAGTCAAAGCTATGGTTTTCCCAGTAGTCATGTATGGATGTGAGAGTTGGATCATAAAAAAAGCTGAGTGCTGAAGAATTGATGCTTTTGAACTGTGGTGTTGAAGAAGACTCTTGAGAGTCCCTTGGACTGCAAGGAGATCCAACCAGTCCATCCTAAAGCAGATCAGTCCTGGGTGTTTATTGGAAGAACTGATGTTGAAGCTTAAACTCCAATACTTTGGCCACCTGATGTGAAGAGCTGACTCATTGGAAAAGACCCTGATGCTGGGAAAGATTGAGGGCAGGAGAAGGGGATGACAGAGGATGAGATGATTGGATGGCATCACCAACTCAATGGACATGGGTTTAGGTAGACTGTGGGAGTTGTGATGGATAGGGAGGCCTGGCGTGCTGCAGCTCATGGGTTTCTCAAAGAGTTGGACATGACTGAACCACTGAACTGAACTGAACTGTATCAACCAAACATTTTCCTCATTGTCAGGCTCTTTCCTGGTCTTCTGGAGCCCTGTTAAAGCTTCAGAGTGATTTTCTGAATCGTTATCTTTTTGTTGCTTGTTTGGACTTATATTTATGTGCCACAGGTGTATTAGATATAGTTTCATCTGAAAAATGGCAGAGAGAATGTTGAATATTTAAAACCTTTCATTTTAGGTTGCTAAGTAGTCGATATTATATATCTGATGTTAAAGGGAAAAAAATAATAGCAATGTCTGTATGTCTTCTAGATCTCTTTCAAATCTGTTTAAAAAATGTCACTGACCTTGATGTTATCCTGCCTAAGAAGTTAAGTTAGTAATACAACAATAACAATTTTTGACACTCTATTTCCATATTATGAAAAAATTAGCTTCATATCTAAAAGCAAAGGAAATGATAATATGTTGATTTTTAGAGAAATGCTTGCCATCTAAACATTTAATTTTCTAAGCTAAATTAATTTGACAGCAAAATAACTGGCTCTCAACTGGGCTCCCTTTAACTTGGATATAGGTTTGTAATGTGATGGACAGAAGAAGAGAAGGAAAACCTTTAAATATAGTGATTTCACTTTCCTCTGTAATTCATTACAAACACATTCATATAAAATTGATGCTACCCTATAATTAGCATCATAATAATTCCAGTATGTTATTCTATCATGTTATTCCATATTATGGAAATCATATTTGTAGGACTCCATGCTGTTCAGTGTTTCTTTTGTATTATTTGTTGTACCTGCTTTTCTTATATCATGAAAGTTCAGTTTAGATACAGCAAACCATGTACCCTGTCTTATTCATGCTGCCCTAATTAGAGCAGTGTTTTTCTTCCTTAGAGGATGAATAGTGCCTAAAGGTGATAGTTCTGTTATTACATGTTGATAACTAAATTCCTGTAGAACACCTTGAATTGCAAGTGCATAAAAGCTCAATAGTAGGACTTCGAACCTGTCACCTTGTCTTTTCTCCACTCTGACTCAGCACCAGTGTTGAATATTTATGGAAGGAAGTCCATTTGAAGTAGCAACCTTTTGGTCCATTTGATGTTTTATGTTTCCTCTCCTTTCAGTTAGATTTGTATTTGTCCAGAAGACCTATTTTTGTGATATAATATGAGGACACATTCAAAGCATTTGCTCATTGAGTTATCCTAAACCTTGTTTCTTCCAATTTAATAATTAAGAAACATTTGACTAACAACCATAATTGGCCAATAAAACAATAGCTTTTGCAATGGCACCCCACTCCAGTACTTTTGCCTGGAGGATCCCACGGACGGAGAAGCCTGGTGGGCTACAGTCCATGGGGTCGCTGGAGTCAGACACGACTGAGTGACTTCACTTTCACTTTTCACTTTCATGCATTGGAGAAGGAAGTGGCAACCCACTCCGGTGTTCTTGCCTGGAGAATCCCAGGGACAGGGAGGCCTGGTGGGCTGCCGTCTATGGGGTCACACAGAGTTGGACCTGGACTGAGTTGACTTAGCAGCAGCAGCTGCTTATTTATAGGCAGAATAAAGAGACTAAAGTGAATTTATGTAGATCTCCTCAAGCACAATTGTATACTGATAGAGTGTTACTGTATAAAAAGTACGTGAAGAGTGGTATGTATGTTTGTTTCTTTAATGCATAATTTATCAAACATATCAGTTAAGTAAGTAGTATTTTCTGATACTCTTATATAACATTTGGAAGACAATTGTGGCTACTTTTTGCAAGATTTTAAATCATTTTCACTATTGGAATTTGGCTTTTCTTTAGATGGGATTTTGAGGAAAAAAAACCTATTATTTTGAATTAAAGTTTTTGTCTAACAACATTGATAGAGAAATTCAACTCTAAGCTACAATTTCATTGAGTTATTTAATTGTTTTTTTCTTGTCCAGATCTATAAATTTTTGAAATTCTTTTAAAGGAATTTCTCTAAGCAGAGAACTATAGCAGAAATGAAATTATAATTGATAATTTACTTTTAAAGTATTGAGATAGTCTCTTCATTCATAGAAATATATATGAGTATGTGCATGTATGTACACATAAATGTGTGTGTATATATAAATATATATATATATATGTGTGTGTGTGTGTATATATATCAGATCAGATCATTCGCTCAGTTGTGTCCAACTCTTTGCGACCCCATGAACTGCAGCACCCCAGGCCTCCCTGTCCATCACCACTCCCGAAGTTCACTGAGACTCACATCCATCGAGTCAGTGATGCCATCTGATGCCATCTAGCCATCTCATCCTCTGTCGTCCCCTTCTCCTCTTGCCCCCTATCCCTCCCAGCATCAGAGTCTTCTCCAATAAGTCAACTCTTCGCATGAGGTGGCCAAAATACTGGAGTTTCAGCTTTAGCATCATTCCTTCCAAAGAAATCCCAGGGCTGATCTCCTTCAGAATGGACTGGTTGGATCTCCTTGCAGTCCAAGGGACTCTCAAGAGTCTTCTCCAGCACCACAGTTCAAAAGCATCAATTCTTCGGTGCTCAGCCTTCTTCACAGTCCAACTCTCACATCCATACATGACTACTGGAAAAATCATAGCCTTGACTAGACGGACCTTTGTTGGCAAAGTAATGTCTCTGCTTTTGAATATGCTATCTAGGTTGGTCATAACTTTCCTTCCAAGGAGCAAGCGTCTTTTAATTTCATGGCTACAGTCACCATCTGCAGTGATTTTGGAGCCCAGAAAAATAAAGTCTGACACTGTTTCCACTGTTTCCCCATCTATTTCCCATGAAGTGATGGGACCAGATGCCATGATCTTTGTTTTCTGAATGTTGAGCTTTAAGCCAGTTTTTTCACTCTCCACTTTCACTTTCATCAAGAGGTTTTTTTAATTCCTCTTCACTTTCTGCCATAAGGGTGGTGTCATCTATATCTGAGATTATTGATATTTCTCCCAGAAACCTTGATTCCAACTTGTATTTCTTCCAGTCCACCGTTTCTCATGATGTACTCTGCATATAAATTAAATAAATAGGGTGACAATATAGAACCTTGACTATATATATACTATATATATATATACACGTATATGTGTGTGTGTGTGTGTGTATGTAGAGAGAGAGAGAACTTACATTTTTTAGTTATAGATTTATTTAATTTATTCCATCTTCCCTGGTGGCTCAGACAATAAAAGCATCTGCCTACAATGCTGGATACCCAGGTTCCATCCCTGGGTCAGGAAGATCCCCTGGAGAAGGAAATGGCAACCCACTCCAGTACTCTTGCCTGGAAAATCCCATGGACGGAGAAGTGTGGTAGGTTACAATCCATGGGGTTGCAAAGAGTCAGACATGACTGAGCGACTTCACTTTCTTTTCTTTATTTATTTAATTTGAAGTGGAACAACAGCTGACAATATTTTCTTAAAGGCAGATTATGTTCCACAACAGTGAACAATGACATCAGATCATAGCATCCTAGATTTCTTAGCCATGAAAGGAAGACATCAATTCAAAGCCAAGAACTATGAATATTTATCATGAACAACACTTGCTAAACATTTGAAACTCCCTGGATCCAGAATTTTCCTTAGAAATTCTATTGATGATGACAGTTGGTTATTTGCTTTCGTATGTTGTCATTTCTCTTGTATGATTATTTTATTTCATAAATTTAAAGCACATAAAATATAACCAAAAGTTTTGTCACCCTTAAAATTGTTCATAAAATGAATATTCCCTTATATTCATGACAAAACGTACATTTAAGTGATAATTCCAATACTCATATGTTTTATTCAAAGACCAAAACCTTTTCACATATCTTATTTATGTAACTGTTTTTTTTTCTTTTTGTTGCATGCAAGAGAAAATAATTCTGTATGAGATACACAAAGCTATCCACAGATGTCACCATGAAATATTACTGGCTTCATAGCATTTGCTCTATTCCATTTACTCTAGTCATTGTAAAGTATATGTAACTTAAAATGACTGGCTACTGTGTGGCTTACCATATCTCTCACCATAATATTTTTGACTTTGAAGTTATAGACATACAGTATGGCTTTCAACTCACCTCTAAAGATTTTCAGATTTAATGCCAAGTCCAGCAGTCACCTTTTGTGTTTCAGATGCAGCTTCTCATGATATAGGGTGCCTGTGTTATTCATGATCTGTCCCTTGTTCAAGACTAGTACAGATTAATGATGGTGTTGGGAAGAATTTGTACCCATTCTGTTATGTATTAATCTAAAAAATGAAGAGGCATACATGTTTTCTCTTTCACATTGTATTTCCACAGAGTGATTATGATTTTAAGCCTAACCCCCAAAAGTAGACTCATGATTCCTAGAGACACAGTATCCTCTCAGGGCTTACTTCATCTATGCCTACAAAATAAAGCAAAAAATTGTCATTCTCTTTTGTACTAAGAATTACTCATCTGCTTGATGTGTTGAGCTTTGTTCACTGTTTCACACATTCCGTCACTCTCCTCGAGGTTGGCTGCTTCCTGATTTCTCATTTTCATACCAAGATTGTTCTCTGTGAAGTTATTTTCTTCAATTCCAGTAGGATTCATAGGTTTTTCTTGTCACCTAGTACACAATGTTTCACGTATCATCACTGTTTATGGCAAGTTTACCCTTTCAAGTATGATTAGAGATGAGGACAACTCAACTTTGTTACATTACCTTATTAATACATTTTATGCATCAGGTGAGCTCTTGCTTTAACAAATATGTGGGTTTAGATTGTTTGCAGCAATGCTTTGTTAATGATAAATAGGAGCTTTGTGAAAATACATTGAGTTGAAAAGCTACCTACACAAGGTATTGTGTATGCCTGAGTCAATGTCATCATCTTTAGATAAAGTGTAGTTGATTTTTAACAATTAAAAGCTACTAAAACAAGAAAAAAAAACTCCAGCATTTAATAGGCTGTTAGTTTCCTATTTGGATAAAGCAAAGAAAATTTTTATTCTTCTTCTCCTTCTGAATTTACCAGTGATTTTGTCATTTAAAAGCAGACTTAGATGATTAAGATTTATTCAGTATAGGAACTCTGAATAGATAATACCTGTGGAGAGTGTTGGTTTATGAAATATATTTTAGACATTTAAGAACTGAGTGTGAGTCCACCCCCACGCCCATCCTATCACATGTGCGCTAAGGCACGAATAATGAGAAAAGGCTCAATTCTCTCCAAAGAACTTTGACTTGAAATTTCACTTGTCCTTTAGAGTGTAAAGGAAAGTTTCCTAAATGGAGAATAGTTATGTTTAAATATTTATATGTTTATTAAAGTGTTGTTAGAATGGTTAGTGTCTTATGATTTAAAATGGACAATGTATACCTTCTTTAGTTGTATGGGACCATCCTCTACTGATTTTTAAGGTGGTTGGTTGCTGATTTTCTACAATTATGTCTATTTGTGAAGGTTCACATACTAGATGAAAGTATATTTTTGTCCTGACTGCATCTTTGGTGCAGTCTCTTTTTCTACATGACTATTCTGTTTTGAAGTTTTCAACAGCATGTAGCCCTGAATGCAGCATTGACCTCTTTATAGCTTTTAAGTGAAAAATAAAAAGGAAGAAAATATCAAGCACTGGCTTATAAAGTAGACCCTGAAATGAAATTCTTCAAGAGCTCTGCTACTGCTAAGTCACATCAGTAGTGTCCGACTCTGTGTGACCCCATAGACAGCAGCCCACCAGGCTCCCCCGTCCCTGGGATTCTCCAGACAAGAACACTGGAGTGGGTTGCCATTTCCTTTTCCAATGCATGAAACTGAAAAGTGAAAGTGAAGTCGCTCAGTTGTGTCCGACTCTTAGAGACCCCGTGGACTGCAGCCCACCAGGCTCTTCTGTCCATGGGATTTTCTAGGTAAGAGTACTGGAGTGGGGTGCCATCGCCTTCTCCAAGCTCTAGTGTTTAGTTTATTCCATATCTTCTCACAGAATTTGCCTTCATGAGCATGAAGTAAAAAACAATGTAAGATCTCAGTGGTTCATAATTAATGTCAGGGAACTATGATGTGGCACAACACAAACTATGTCACCAAAAGAAAAAGGTAAAGAAAAATGATAATTGCTCAGCAATTTACACCAGAGGATGCAAGGGAAAGGTGTCTTAAATTAATGGTCCTAAAGCCTTGATGCTGCCCTGGCACATTTCATCAATCTTTTCTAAGTTGTATCTCCTATGAAAAGGGGACCTCACAGGCACTTAGGGAATACAAACAGTACATTTTTCAAAAGAAGGCAGCTTTTACATTTTACTTTTGAATTTTCTCTATAGTCCATAAGCTTTTAGTGTGGAATTTGATTAAAACACACTCTGATCCCTGGGAAAGCTTTTCCTTGTAAAAACTGTCTAGTTTTATGGTCAAAATGGTATCCAACTGCAATATCTTTAATTGCATCGAAGAAACTTGTAGTTACAATTCATTGTCCTGGGGTTTTTATAGACCTGAAATGCATTGTCTCTGTACCTACTTTCATAAGGACCAGAAAGTTGCTTTTGTAGAATTTGTATAGAACATTTTTTATACTGACAAATTGTGGTCTTTTCTTTAATAGCACCTATAAGTGCTCTTCTGTCCACTCAGTATACTATCTAATGCTTCAATTTATGTAGCAAGCTAGAAGAGGATATGAAGCTGTATCAAAATAACTAGAAAATCGCTAGCCAGGAACCTGGAAGGGAAGAGTAACGCATCTGATTTGAACTCTCTCCTCACTGAACTCAATACTGCTCCTCTTTAGGTCACTTTTCTTAAAGACTCAGAAGGAATAGTGTGTAGGAGAATGGCCAGGCGTCTACACTTAAGAGGAAGCATAGTTCATGACTGCTCTATTTTACAAATTATGTCTAAGTCCTGAGCTATTTATGAAAAAAATATAATATTTTTAAAATTATTTCATTTATGTGCAATTAATCAAAATGGCTCTATGACATTATTTTCAGAGTGTTGTGAATTATATATACAACATGTGTATAATAACACATATATAATATACATAATTTCATACTTACACATATATTAATACATACTTCAGTTCAGTTCAGTTCAGTCACTCAGTCGTGTCCGACTCTTTGTGACTCCATGAATAATAGCATGCCAGGCCTCCCTGTCCATCACCACTCCTGGAGTTCACTCAAACTCATGTCCATAGAGTCGGTGATGCCATCCAGCCATCTCATTCTCTGTTGTCCCATTTTCCTCCTGCTCCCAATCCCTCCCAGCATCAGAGTCTTTTCCAATGAGTCAACTCTTCGCATGAGGTGGCCAAAGTTCTGGAGTTTCAGCTTTAGCATCAGTCCTTCCAAAGAACACCCAGGACTGATCTCCTTTAGAATGGACTGGTTGGATCTCCTTGCAGTCCAAGGGACACTCAAGACTCTTCTCCAACACCTCAGTTCAAACCCATCAATTCTTTGGCCCTCAGATTTCTTCACAGTCCAACTCTCACATCCATACATGACTACTGGGAAAACCATAGCCTTGACTAGACGGACCTTTGTTGGCAAAGTAATGTCTCTGCTTTTGAATATGCTATCTAGGTTGGTCATAACTTTCCTTCCAAGGAGTAAGTGTCTTTTAATTTCATGGCTGCAGTCACCATCTACAGTGATTTTGGAGTCCCCCCAAAATAAAGTCTGACACTGTTTCCCCATCTATTTCCCATGAAGTGATGGGACCAGATTTCATGATCTTACTTTTCTGAATGTTGAGCTTTAAGCCAACTTTTTCACTCTCCTCTTTCACTTTCATCAAGAAGCTTTTAAGTTCCTCTTCACTTTCTGCCATAAGGGTGATGTTATCAGCACATCTGAGTTTATTGATATTTCTCCCAGATATGTGGATAATTCACACATAGTTAGACCATGGTTTGCCTAAATATCCATTGCAGTTCAGAGAGAACTCTTGGATGAGAGCTTTCTGTTTGAGATACTGATTTCATAGGATATGAAGATTTGTGACATGCAGGTGTCAATAGTTGAATAGAATCTTGCTTTACAACCCAGTAAGGAATGTAAACACTTGAACTCTTAAATGATAAAGGATAGAAACAGTATGACAGAAAGAGGTATTTTTCTTGACAAGACTACCTAGTCATTCTACCTTTATCTCATCATGGTATAATCAGAAATTTCACCCTGACTCAGCATCTTGTTTTCTTACAGGAAAAAATTTTTTTCTTATATCATGGGCTGAAATTATGTGTTCAGAAGACTTGGAGACATTGATCAAGGAGATTCCCTACTTCGTTTCTATGTGCTTTAGAAGCTAAATCAGTGGATTTTCCTAACACCATTAAGCAAAATCAGTTCTGTATAAATCTGTATAAGTCTATACATAAAGTGGATGTATGAGTAGAAACTATTTTCTGCTCTTAAAATGTTGGATGTTCTTCTACAAAAGTTTAACCTTGAAAAGGAGAAATGAGAAATGGCGAACCACATATGAGGAAGGCCATTTCCCCCTTAATGTTTGGCTCTCACAAATATGTCTGAGCTATAAAAAGATGAGAAACTTGAAAACAGATGGCCCATCTATTTCTCTCTATATGAATTGTAGATCATTTGAAAGAAATGTCAATCATATAAATTGAAATCTGACTACTCTATCATTTCATAAGTCTTTCCTTATAAGCCATTTGTTAATTGTTGTACTATGTTTCCCTTGTTCCCCTGAATTGAGAGCATTTTCTGCTTATTGGGATAATTTTGGTATCTAATGACATGTCATTCATCTTTAAGTAATACAAAGCAGACAGGGATTGGTATGGCAATCAGTTAGAACCACTTGACTTTTTCAAATGTTTATTATAAATGTGTAATCTCAAATGAAGCACAATTATGAGTTTGTGGGTAGAAGATCACAAACTTAGGAGGCAAAAATTCTGAGTTTAAGTTATCTTAAGTTATTTTAATATATGTTATCTTCTGTTAAGTGGGAATGGAGGAATTAATGTATATATATATATATTAAACCTCTTTAGGAAAGAGTCTTTCACAAATTCTTGTGTATAGATTGAACCTCGAAGACAACCAAGCAACAATCCAAATCTCTCCACCAAATTCTTTAGATATTTGTTTTTAATATCATATATAACAGTTGCTAGTATTATATGTGTTTGTATATATTTTACATGTGCATACTTATATATAATATAGTGTTATGTATAATTTTATTGGATATATGTTTTTATAATTTTATATATGTTGCATAAAACTTCCAGATTTTTTTTGGAGGGGGGAATGAGAACAGGCATAAGGGATAACTAAATTGATTCCAACATTCATTTATAACTGCAATAAACAATCAGAACTGTGCATCAAAACTACAAGAGGAACAAGCTGAAAGACCAAGTGACCTACACCTCACTTTTTAAACTGTTTCAGTGGTTTTGTGATAAAGCTAAGCCTCATCTGTATTTTTTTTTTAAATACTGATTCTGGAAATTCTCACTTGCTTTCTCTTTATATTTATATATAGGAGTGAAACCTTAGCATTTCTGTATTAGCTATTACCCCCTAAAATATGTGTTATAATTATAACCATACTTATTTATATCCCTTCCTGTCCTCATGGCAAGTGGCTATATTTTCTTAACTGTGTGTGAATTTTGGGTAGTTGGACTTTTAGAGTCATTTTCAAATAATAGAAGTCATCTGGTTATACACAAACATGCACACAGAATATTCTCACTACAGTCATTAGTATTTCTTGACAGGTGTAATTTTATAAACATCTCTGTGAGATTCTATCAAAGTTAAAACCTCCCCCTACTCCAGCACAGCTTTAGTGATTAAACTAAACAAATAAGCCTGCCAACCATGGAATCTAGCATTCTACATTTTTCAGGTATAAGTCAGCCTTAGTCCATGGTGTCCTCCAAAGTCTAGGTAGAACACACCTACCAAGCTTCCAAATGGTCAACTTGAAACGTCTTTCATCTAATTTTAATTTAATTTACATATAATTTACAGAATAACGGGCTTCCCAGGTAGCCCTAATGGTAAAGAACCCACCTGCCAATGTGGGAGACATGAGATGCAGGTTCCATCCTTGGATCGGGAAAATCCCTGGAGGAGGGCATGGAAACCATTCCAATATTCTGGCCTGGAGAAAACTATGAACAGAGGAGCCAGGCAGGCTACAGTCGTAGGGGTCATAAAGAGTTGGATGCGACTGAAACAACTTATCACACACCTAGAGGATAACATGTACATTTTTCAGCTTCAGTAGTATAAAAGGAAAGATACAGTTAATAGATTTGGAGGGGATTCAGAAGATGATGAATAAGGGAAAGTCATCTTTATGTAAAATCTAAGGTTGATGATACAAGAGACAGAGTTTTATTAATAAAATTTAAATTGAAAAAGTAACCAATAATATTACTAAAAAAAGAATAATAAACAATTTTGAAGAAGCAAGAAAGAGAAAAGTTGATGAGCAATATAAATGGACATGTTCTTTTGAGCCTGGAGTTCATAAATGATGACTAGATTTGGTAAATGGGATGACCTAGAGGGATGCTACGGGGAGGGAGGAAGGAGAAGTGTTCAGGATGGGGAACACGTGTATACCTGTGGCAGATTCATGTTGATATATGGCAAAACCAATACAATATTGTAAAGTTAAAAAATAAAATAAAAAAATAAAAACTATGTTTAAGTTTATATATAGAAAAATTACCAACAGAAATTTAAAAATACTCTACAACCACCCTCACCCTAAAACGTCTGTGAGACTGGAGAAGACTGTGATTCAACATTGTAGCCCTTCCCTAATATAACTTTCTTAGAGTTATTAAAAGCATTTAAAAATAATAGGAATTTACTATTCAGACATTTCCAAAATATGTTAATTGAGTTTGTCTTTTCTAGATATACTGGAAATTTAATTAAAAAAATTGTCAGTCTTAACTTTTTACCGGTAGTAATTATACAAAACTGATCTTAGATACTTATCATGTAATGATATTTAGAAAGACAATAATTAAGTTGCTAGGGACCTTACATTATATTGAAACTTACTAATATTATTACACTTTTTAAAACAATGTTTTGTTAAAATAGCATTGAGGCTCTCTATGGTCAAAAATCTTGTGTTTCTTCCAGTCCAGCGTTTCTCATGATGTACTCTGCATAAAGTTAAATAAGCAGGGTGACAATATACAGCCTTGACGTACTCCTTTTCCTATTTGGAACCAGTCTGTTGTTCCATGTCCAGTTCTAACTGTTGCTTCCTGACCTGTATACAAATTTCTCAAGAGGCAGATCAAGTGGTCTGGTATTCCCATCTCTTTCAGAATTTTCCACAGTTAATTGTGATCCACACAGTCAAAGGCTTTGGCATAGTCAATAAAGCAGAAATAGATGCTTTTCTGGAACTCTCTTGCTTTTTCCATGATCCAGCGGATGTTGGCAATTTGATCTCTGGTTCCTCTGCCTTTTCTAAAACCAGCTTGAACGTCAGGAAATTCACGGTTCACATATTGCTGAAGCCTGGCTTGGAGAATTTTGAGCATTACTTTACTAGCGTGTGAGATGAGTGCAATTGTGCAGTAGTTTGAGCATTCTTTGGCGTTGCCTTTCTTTGGGATTGGAATGAAAACTGACCTTTTCCAGTACTGTGGCTACTGCTGAGTTTTCCAAATTTGCTGGCATATTGAGTGCAGCACTTTCACAGCATCATCTTTCAGGATTTGGAATAGCTCAACTGGAATTCCATCACCTCCACTAGCTTTGTTTATAGTGATGCTTTCTAAGGCCCACTGGACTTCACATTCCAAGATGTCTGGCTCTAGGTCAGTGATCACACCATCGTGATTATCTGGGTTGTGAAGATCTTTTTTGTACAGTTCTTCTGTGTATTCTTATCACCTCTTTTTAATATCGTCTGCTTCTGTTAGGTCCATACCATTTCTGTCCTTTATCGAGCCCATCTTTGCATGAAATGTTCCTTTGGTATCTCTGATTTTCTTGAATAGATCCCTAGTCTTTCCCATTCTATTGTTTTCCTCTATTTTTTTGCATTAATCGCTGAAGAAGGCTTTCTTATCTCGTCTTGCTGTACTTTGGAACTCTGCATTCAGATGTTTATATCTTTCCTTTTCTCCTTTGCTTTTTGCTTCTCTTCTTTTCACAGCTATTTGTAAGGCCTCCCAGACAGCCATTTTGCTTTTTTGCATTTCTTTTCCATGGGGATGGTCTTGGTCCCTGTCTCCTGTAAAATGTCACGAACCTCATTCCATAGTTCATCAGGCACTCTATCTATCAGATCTAGGCCCTTAAATCTATTTTTCACTTCTACTGTATAATCATAAGGGATTTGATTTAGGTCATACCTGAATGGTTTAGTGGTTTTCCCTACTTTCTTCAATTTCAGTCTGAATTTGGCAATAAGGAGTTCATGGTCTGAGCCACAGTCAGCTCCTGATCTTGTTTTTGCTGACTGTACAGAGCTTCTCCATCTTTGGCTGCAAAGACTGTAATGAATCTGATTTCGGTGTTGACCATCTGGTGATGTCCATGTATAGAGTCTTCTCTTGTGTTGTTGGAAGAGGGTGTTTGTTATGACTAGTATGCAGAGTCGGGGAAGGCAATGGCACCCCACCCCAATACTTTTGCCTGGAAAATCCCATGGACAGAGGATCCTGGTAGGCTCCAGTCCATGGGGTCGCTAAGAGTCGGACACAACTGAGCAACTTCACTTTCACTTTTCACTTTCATGCATTGGAGAAGGAAATGGCAACTCACTCCCGTATTCTTGCCTGGAGAATCCCAGGGACGGGGGAGCCTGGTGAGCTTCCGTCTATGGGGCACAGAGTCAGACATGACTGAAGCGACTTAGCAGCAGCACCAGCAGCAGTATGCAGAGTACATCATGAGAAACGCTGGACTGGAAGAAACACAAGTTGGAATCAAGGTTTCTGGGAGAAATATCAATAACCTCAGATATGCAGATGACACCACCCTTATGGCAGAAAGTGAAGAAGAACTAAAAAGCCTCTTGATGAAAGTGAAAGTGGAAAGTGAAAAAGTTGGCTTAAAGCTCAACATTCAGAAAACGAAGATCATGGCATCTGGTCCCATCACTTCATGGGAAATAGATGGGGAAACAGTGGAAACAGTGTCAGACTTTATTTTTCTGGGCTCCAAAATCACTACAGACTGTGACTGCAGCCATGAAATTAAAAGACGCTTGCTCCTTGGAAGGAAGGTTATAACCAACCTAGATAGCATATTCAAAAGCAGAGACATTACTTTGCCAACAAAGGTCCGTCTAGTCAAGGCTATGGTTTTTCCTGTGGTCATGTATGGATGTGAGAGCTGGACTATGAAGAAGGCTGAGCACCAAAAAATTGATGCTTTTGAACCATGGTGTTGGAGAAGACTCTTGAGAGTCCCTTGAACTGCAAGGAGAGCCAACCAGTCCATTCTGAAGGAGATCAGCCCTGGGATTTCTTTGGAAGGAATGATGCTAAAGCTGAAACTCCAATACTTTGACCACCTCATGTGAAGAGTTGACTCATCGGAAAAGACTCTGATGCTGGGAGGGATTGAGGGCAGGAGGAGAAGGGGACGACAGAGGATGAGATGGTTGAATGGCATCACTGACTCGATGGACGTGAGTCTGAGTGAACTCCGGGAGCTGGTGATGGACAGGGAGGCCTGGTGTGCTGCTATTCATGGGATTGCAAAATGTTGGATACAACTGAGCGACTGATCTGATCTGATCTGATCTGATGGTCAAAAGTCAGTGCACAAATCATATCTTCAATGATGCAAAAAAAACCCAAAAACGTGACTCCTTATTTCCTTGTCTAAGTGAATCTTCTTTGCTCTTACCACTAATTTGTATCCTTTTTTTTCTTTTCTGTAAATGTGAGTGCTGTCTAATATTCTCAGTATTGTGCTCTCCTATTATCTGGCTAGTTTGCTCCACTTTCACAGTTTTATACAGTTTGATGTGGTGTTGGTTCATATCTTCTCTTAACTACAAGACTAGTTTCAACCAATTTGCTGAGTGTAGGGATCACACAGTGTCTGGAACATGGTGCCTACTATGAATGAGGCGCCTAAAATGGGCTAGGTTATGAATGAATACATTTGTAGGAAGAAAAGATTTATAAATTGCTTTAAAAATATAAGCAGATTCTTCAAACAGGAAATGCTGCTCCATAACATTTAACTCGGGGAAGGCAATGGCACCCCACCCCAGTACTTTTGCCTGGAAAGTCCCATGGACAGAGGAGCCTGGTAGGCTCCAGTTCATGGGGTCGCTAAGAGTCAGACACGACTGAGCGACTTCACTTTCACTCTTTACTTTCCTGCGTTGGAGAAGGAAATGGCAACCCACTCCAGTATTTTTGCCTGGAGAATCCCAGGGGCAGGGGAGCCTGGTGAGCTTCCATCTATGCGGTCGCACAGAGTCGGACACGACTGAAGCGACTTAGCAGCAGCAGCAGCAACAACATTTAAGTACTGAAGTAATTAATTCATAGCATTAAATTATTGATAAAAGCTCAGCTGTGTTCTAGTCCAGAGTGGTGAACAGAAGCACTGTGCTGCCTTAGATAGTTGACTATATCCTGTTTACATCCTCAATCCATATGGCATTATTAGGTTTGATTTCTGAATGTACACACTTTTATTAGATATATATTTATTATTTTCACATATGTGCTTATTATTAAATATACATTTTAGAATTTTATTGTTTTATATACACAATATTTATATTAGCCCTTTATCAGATTATTTCCTTTTTCATTGTCAGGTAGAAATTAGATGGTCATTAAAGTGCTGATCTTTCTCTAACTTCCTTCAGTTAGGTTAAAAAGTGCCTGTCTCTTGGTTTTATGGATCAAGGAACCTATAACCCTATCAAAATAAAGCCTATTTGCTACTAATTACATTTGGTGTACAGTGACATGAAATTCATTTTCCATAAGGACTCTATTACTGAAAATTCATTTAGTTACCAGTAATGAGGATTCTGACTGTTTTAGTCACCCGCTTATTATTATAGGAATGTGCAGCATTTAAAAGTGAATGGCTTGATGTTAAATTCAATTTTATAAAACATCAAGGTGCATTTGCTTTGCCCTGTGTAAGAAACTGATGAGGATGCAAGACGAGGTTAATGCAGTGGGTGAAGTAAATCAATTCCATGTCTTAACTAATACCCTTAATAGTTTAGCAAGCCACATTAAAGTTTGCTTTTAAATGGACACTTAGGCTAATTTGACAGCATGTTTGCCATTAGGCAACAATTACTGTCATTAGAGTGACTTTTTTTCCCTTTTATCTGTAGTCAAATCTAGGGAAAAAATAAGAGGAAGGAAGAAAGGAGGACAAATGTTTATTTCTAACATTAAATTCTGGTGCCTGCAAGTCAAACTCATTATGTAGCTGAAGAAACCAATAAATTTTTGTGTACTTTGCGGTTATTAGTTAAAATTATATGCCATATACATGATTGCTTAGAGAGAAGGGAGATTTTTTTTTAAGCTGTGTTTTGTATCATAGCATTCATCACTTTCTTCCAATTTTGGAAACAAGATAGAAACTTTCTGTATAAATTGCATAAATATCAGGGTTGTAAAATTTTTTAGCTTTAGTATTGCAGTAGAACATGGAACAGAGTTATTTCTGAAAATGTGAATCTTGCCAGGCAAATACATTTTCGTATGGCTATAAAACCTGAAGCAATAACATACAACTAATCTCTTCCTTCTCTTATTTTTCCTTCCTTCCCTTCCTCTCCTCCTCCCCCTTATTTTCCTTCCTCATTTCTGCCCTCTTCTCATCTTTCTTCCACAAAGCAATAATAGTCCAAAGCCTTTGCTGCTTTCAATGAAAATAGATCTTTAAGCAATATAATTCAGTAGTACATTGCATACTTTTTTTATAGACTCCTGTAGATTAAAGGAGATTAAAAACTTTATATCCCTGCTGCTGCTGCTGCTAAGTCATTTCAGTTGTGTCCGACTCTGTGTGACCCCATAGACTGCAGCCCACCAGGCTCCCCCGTCCCTGGGATTCTCCAGGCAAGAACACTGGAGTGGGTTGCCATTTCCTTTTCCAATGTATGAAAGCGAAAAGTGAAAGGGAAGTCGCTCAGTCGTGTCCGACTCTTAGCAACCCCATAGACTGCAGCCTACCAGGCTCACCTTATAATAAACCAACAAGTTCTGAAATTTCTTTTTGTAATTTTATAGATCTAATATTACTTTGTTTTTCTCTAATATCTAACTTTTAATGGTATAAAAATTATTTAAAGTTTTATTTCTTATCCATATCTTTAACAAAATCGTACAAAGTAAGTGGGGCTTGGAAATCCTGTTCTTGTAAATAAAGTTTTATTGGAACTAGCCATGTCTATTTCTTTATCTGTTGCTCCTGGCTGTCACCCTCCGGCTTGTGGCTTAGACAGTAAGTAATTTGTCTGAAATACAGGAGACCAGGGTTTGATCCCTGGGTCAGGAAGATCCCCTGGAGAAGGGAATGGCAACCCACTCCAACATTCTTGTCTGGAGTGGACAGAGGAGCCTGGTGGGCCATGGTCTATGGGGTCTCAAAGAGTCAGACATGACTGAGTGACTAACACTGGCTGTTTTCACACTACAATGAAGGAGTTGAAAGGTTGCAACAGTTACTCTCTGGCCCTAAAAACCTGAAATATTTACTGTCTATCCCTTTACAGCCAAAGTTTACCAACTACTGCACTAGAGCACACATTTCATTTCATATTTTGACCTTGTAGTCAAAGACTGAATAGTCACATATCATTAGTTTGGAAGGCTGCTGCTTCATAATATATAATTCACCACTTCGACATTTATTTATTTATTCAAGTTTTCTTAAGCATTTCCTGTGGGCTAGGTATTTTTCCATATGATGAGAAGACAAAACCTGATAAGAGAGCCCTTGATGATATGGAAATATACAGTTATAAATTTTAATATAATGTGCCAACCTCTAGTAGAGACATTCATTCTGCCACTCTTACTCACTTTGTGGTCATACTGTGAAAGTTATATGTGTCCCTCCACCTTTCCAGTTCTTCTAATTAGTAATTCTCTGAAGAGGGAAGCAGTGCCTTTAACTTCTAAAATCACTCTTCTGCAAACCTTTTATGATATGCAGAGAATTTTCATAAATTATAGGCCACATAGCTATAAGAACAGTATTATTGGTTTTACTAGAATAATTATTCTATCTTTTGGATTTGCCTCCTTATCTATTATTCTTTTCATGCATATTTTTGGAATTAAACTCAAGATGCATGTCCTTCTTCCTTTTTTGAACATTACCTTTTTATTTTTCTTTAAACAGAAACTGTTGTGTTGCTCCAGAATTTTCTTCTAGCAGCATGTACTTTTCGAGGACATACTTGCTTGGCATTAATTAAACGGATACTCTGGGGGCCTAGACTGGAAGACATGAAGCAGAACATTCTCTCTGTAACCCACTGTAGCTCTTAGCTCTTTCCTAGTTCACCAGAGCTATGGGTGGAGAGCTGCAGGTATTTTTTTTTTTTTTTTTTTTTTAAGAAGGTCAAACGTGCTGAACAGATACAAGTATAGGATGAGGCATCAATATTTCCTTATCCTGCATCTGCTGGAATCATTCAATCATCACATGTTTACTGAAAAGCTATTACATGTCCACTAAGATACTAAGTGATGACACAAGCCTGAAACTTGAGTAAAAAATGGATTCTGAATTGTCATTTTCCTCCATCTTTCAATCATTCATATGTAACAAATATGTCCCAGTCTCCCTTTTCCTCCTTTTCCCCCTTTTAAAATGTCTTCTCTTTTGAAATTGTTTCCAGTTTATCCAGACAAAGTTAATTGTTCCAATCTCTGTTAAAATAGCCCATTATTCATCTCTTGTAGCAATACTTAATATTTTTTTTGTGAATTGTGTATTTACTTGTTAGACTCTATTCCTAATTATAGCTTTCAGAGGTCAGGAGATGTGTTTCACTCATTTTCCCCCCTAGATTCTAACATAGTTCCTGCCTGGCATAGCATCAGTGCTTAATAGATACTAGTAATAGAGTATGATTTTTAAAAATCCCCCCTTCATTATCAGTTTTCATAAGCACATATTCAACCAGAAAATATAACATTCCTTTGAGAAACAGAAGAGGGTTCTGATCTAAAAGATTACTTTTAGGTCAATATTTAATCATCTTTAGAATTTATTGTCACTTCAAATATTTTGTAGAATTGATAATGTCAACAATATTTGGAGACTGCTGAGTCTGAAAAAATTCAGAATTCTAATACTTCTATAATTCTTCTTCCTAGTAGTATGCTGCTGCTGCTGCTAAGTTGCTTCAGTCGTGTTCAACTCTGTGCGACCCCATAGATGGCAGCCCACCAGGCTCCCCCATCCCTGGGATTCTCCAGGCAAGAACGCTGGAGTGGGTTTCCATTTCCTTCTCCAACGCATGAAAGTGAAAAGTGAAAGTCAAGTCGCTCAGTCATGTTCCACTCTTTGCAACCCCACGGACTGCAGCCTACCAGACTCCTCTGTCCATGGGATTTTCCAGGCAAGAGTACCGGAGTGGGTTGCCATTGCCTTCTCCTTCCTAGTAGTATGCTGCTGCTGCTGCTGCTGCTGCTGCTAAGTCGCTTCGGTCGTGTCCGACTCTGTGTGACCCCATAGACAGCAGGCCACCAGGCTCCCCCGTCCCTGGGATTCTCCAGGCAAGAACACTGGAGTGGGTTGCCATTTCCTTCTCCAATTTCTAGTAGCATACCTAACTTTAAATCAAAAAGGGAAGCTGTGTTGGGAAAAAGTGACTATTTGAGTCAATATAGTGTTATGAGTGATAATTAGACTTGCAGATTGAATTTCAACAACTTCTAGGCTAACAAGGCCTTATTATGGGCTATGAAACTATGTTGCTATACTTATTTCATATTTTTTAAGAGGCAAATTTTCATATCTTCCAAAGCCAAAGCCTGGCGTATAGATGGCCCCCAGAGATTAATGCAATTATTGATTGACTTTTGAACTAACTATTGGTATTTTAATGCTTTTCTCCTGAAGAAAATTCAGCCACTCTTTACTCCCACAATAACTGCTTCTCACATATGCCACTTTTAAGCATTCATTGAAATCATGTGGAGGGTTTTTTTCTGTACATACTATAATCCATCGTGTCTTCTAAGCAGTGTAAGGGGATCTTTAGGGAAGAAACCTGTATCTTTGTGAATAAAGTACCGTGCATGATACATAATGCCAGATTGGTTGAATTCAGAGCTTATAAGCTCTGAATTAATAGGAAATATTTTGTTTTGAAATAATAGAAATTAAAACTCACAAGAAAGCAGGCCAATTATGGTAACTTTCCTTGTATATCTTTTTCTTTTCAAACTTGGAAGTTGATATGTTTTGATCAAAAACCAACATACATCAGTAAAACCTATAAACCCATTTAATTGTGATTTTTTATTTCCTAGCAGTCAGTGTTCTCTTCTAGAGCACTTTGAAATGGATTTTTTTTTTCTTTTGTAAGAAAAAATGTTATTGAGTCAAAGCTATAGCATGCAGATATGCCGTTAACAGGAAACTTCAAAGTAAATAATTTTAACAGACTTTCATTCTATAGTGACATATTCTCTTGATCTTGGTAGAAAATGTTTATTTTATTGATTATTTATGATGCCATGATAAAATTCAGTGTTAATTCTAGGATCCAGCTTTTCTTTGTAATTGATTTAATGATCAGTGGTTTCCCTTTTCATCTAGCCTTTGCTTATTTGAAGAAAAAAAAAGAAAACTACAGACAGTGCATATAAGACTTTATAAAACACCTAGTCTTTGTATTGAATAAACAGGACTCACAAGATGCCATTATGACATTGACATGACTATTCATTTTTGCTCTTCCCAAGTGGCGCTAGTGGTAAAGAACCCTCCTGCCAAAGCAGATGACTTAAGAGACATGGGTTTGATCATTGAGAAGATCCCCTGGAGAAGGAAATGGCAACCTGTTCCACTATTCTTGCCTGGAGAATCCCAAGGACAGAGAGGCTGGTGGGCTACAGTCCATAGGGTCGCACAGAGTTGGACACAACTGAAGTGACAGCACAGCACAGCCCAACACATTCTTTTAATCTCCACAACCTTTCTCTCTGTTCTTTTTTTTTTTTTCAGTGAACCAAGTAAAGTATTTATTAAGAGGAAAAAGCATGCAGTATATGTAGATAGATACGTGGGATAGAAAGAAGTCCCTGAGTTGTACCCTTATGGCAGTTTGAGTTACTTTTATGGGGCATTTCTTCCAGGTTTCCTTTGGCCAATAATTTTAATTTGCCTGGTTCAGGTCCATATTTGCTCTATCTCAGGAACCTCCAATGTGCATGCGCACATCTCTTAGCCAAGATGGATTCTACCAAAAAGGTGTATGGGTAGAACATCCCTTGGCATCACTCCCCTTTTGACCTCCAAGGAGTGTTTCTGCATATGCATGGTTAGGGAGGTCTCCTGACTTCAAAGATGAGAACTATGTGTTCCGGGCAAGGCCCACCATCTTCTCTTAATTGTCCTGCTATTCTTGTCTTAGAATTTCAGTCCACAGGGGACAAATCTCCAATTGATTCATGCTAGGGGGCAGAGAGTATGGTGGCATCTACCTTCAGCCTCAAATCCTCCCTGAGAAACATAACCCCAAAAAAACTTTTTGGGAAGATGAAAGGCAGAGATCTATCTTCTGTAACTTCTTCAGCCTGACAAGGGGCTATCTAGTTGAGGTCATTGAGCTCTGGCCCTGTCTCATTAAAGGGGTCCCCGGGTGACTTCTGTTGTTATTGCAACAGGATCTGTTGTGGGGAGTGACTGGAGTCCCTGCATCACCTTTGCCCTGTGATGTTCTAGAGAGAGCACTAATTAGATTAGAGAAGAAGGAGCTAAAGATCAGTAAAAGACTGTTATCCTTGTGTTGCTAAGGGGAGGGTTAGGATTTTCTTCAGTAAGAAAATGAATACTAATGTTCTCTACATTAATGTTCTGAGCCTTGGGTCTCTGGTAGAAGACCCTTTTCCACCAGAAACTTGGCTAAAATTCCTTACGGGATGGACAAAGTAATCATCAGAAGATCTTTAGAGATCATTAGAGATCCTTCCCGGTTTAGAATGCAGGGTTTTGGGGCTGTTTCTTAATTGACTTCTCCTGGGTATGTAAAAATATTAAGTATAAGCATATAATATTATTATATAATTAATTATATTAATTAAATATATATTTAAATATATATTTAAATATATTTAAATATAAATATTATATAATTAATATTATTTTGTACATATATACATATGTATCATATATAAATAAAATTTTATAATATTTAAAGTACTCTTTCCCTCATGTGTGCTCTCATAGATACAAAACAGTCTCCCATGCAGAGCCCCTTTAGCTGTAATTCCCAGAATAGCACTGAGGCTCTCTCTCTCTCTCTCTTTTTTTTTTTGTGTGTGTGTGTGTTTGTTCTTGAGTATATTTCCATGTACTATACAGTAGGTCATTGTTGGTTATCTTTTTTATATAGGGTGTTGTTGTTGTTGTTCATTCACCAAGTCATGGACTCTTTGTAACCTCTTGGACTGCAGCACGCTAGGCTTCCCTGTACTTCACCATCTCCCAGAGTTTGCCCTAGTACATGCCCATTGAATCCGTGGTGTCATCCAACCATCTCTTTATATAAGGTAGTGTGTACCTATTAATCCCAAACTCCTAGTTTATCCCTCCTCCACCTTTCCACTTTGGAAACTATAAGTTTGTTTTCTACGTCTGTGGGTCTATCTCTGTTTCGTAAATACATTTATAAACATATGTATGTATGTGTATATATATATATTCAACATATAAGTGATATCATATGATATTTGTTTTTCTCTTTCTGGCTGGGGCTCTTTGATGACCAGTCATTTCCACCAGTTTTCTCTGCTCCATTGAATCCAGGATCTGGCTGTGAAATCCTGTTGTAACTTGCATGTAATCCTCTTGGTCAGGACTAAAGGTGTTTTGACGTAAGTTTTCATTTCTTCAGCATTCATATTTGGACCACAGAAAATCACAAACATCCATTTATCCACCTTAAAAGGGAATCTATTCCCAGGCACAGCACAACTCACCTTGGCTCCCCTGCCAGAGTAAACTCACTGCCATCGTTCCTACTACTACAGGTATCATGGGCAGGAACTTGAAGATGGAATACCAAGTCCTCCCAACTCTAGGAGAACTATCACCAATTCTTCAAGAAGCCTCCTTAAAGTTACCCTTACTAAGCTTTAGATGAAAGAAGTACTAGTGACATTATAGCCTGCCAAGGGAGGATGGGACTTGAGGTTCTTTCTCCAATAATCTGCCTTATAAACTCTGCCTAGCCTCTTTCAGATTATAGACCTGTGTTCTCAACCCTGGGGATTACACTAGGGTTGAGCACCACTGCTCAGTCCCTGATTAACTCAAGTATCATCTGGATCAACAGCATCCATATTACTGGAAGCTTCAGTTCAGTCTCTCAGTCATGTCTGACTCTTTGTGGCCCCATGGACTGCAGCACACAAGGCTTTCCTGTCCACCACCAACTCCCAGAGCCTCCTTAAAATCATGTCCATCATATCAGTGATGCCATCTAACCATCTCATCTTCTGTCATCACCTTCTCCTCCTGCCTTTAATCTTTCCCAGCATCAAGGTCTTTTCCAATGAGTCATTTCTTCGCATCAGGTACCCAAAATATTGAAGTTTCAACTTTAGCATCAGTCTCTCCAATGAATGTACAGGACTGATTTCCTTTAGGATGAACTGGTTGGCTCTCCTTGCAGTCCAAGGGACTCTCAAGAGTCTTCTCCAACACCACAGTTCAAAAACATCAGTTCTTCTGTATTCAGCTTTCTTTCTAGTTCAACTCTCACATTCATACATGACTACTGGGAACAGCATAGCTTTGACTAGACAGACTTTTGTCAGCAAAGTAATGTCTCTTCTTTTTATTATGCTGTCTAAGTTGGTCATAGCTTTTCTTGCAAAGAGTATGTGTCTTTTAATTTCATGGCTTCAGTCATCACCTGCAGTGATTTTGAAGCCCCCCCAAAATGAATTTTTTCAGTTCCCCTTGTTTCCCCATCTATTTGTCATGAAATGATGGGACCAGATGCCATGATCTTAATTTTTTGAATGTTGAGTTTTAAGCCAGTTTTTTTTTCACTCTCTTCTTTCACTTTCAAGAAGAGGCTCTACAGTTCCTCTTAAATTTCTGCCAGTGTGGTGGCATTTACATATTTGAGGTTATTGATATTTCTCTCAGCAACCTTAACTCCAGCTTGATTCCACCTTAATTATAATCTTCATCCAGCCCAGCAGTTCACCTGATGTACTCTGCATATAAGTTAAATAAGCAGGGTGACAGTATACAGCCTTGATTTACTCCTTTCCCGATTCGGAACAAGTCTGTTGTTACATGTCTGGTTATAACTGTTGCTTCTTGACCTGCATACAGATTTCTCAGGAGGCAGATGATGTGATCAGGTATTTATTTAAGAATTTTCCACAGTATTCTCTTACTTTTCCTATGATCCAATGGATATTGGAAATTTGATCTCTGGTTGCTCTGCCTTTTCTAAATCCAGCTTGAACATCTGGAAGTACATGGTTCATGTACTGTTGAAGCCTGGCTTAGAGAATTTTGAGCATTACTTTGCTAATGTGTGAGATGAGTGCAATTGTGTGGTAGATTGAACATTCTTTGGTATTACCTTTCTTTGGGATTAGAATGAAAACTGACCTTTTCCAGTCCTGTGGCCATTGCTGAGTTTTCTATATTTGCTGGCATATTGAGTGTAGCACTTTAACAGCATCATCTTTTAGAATTTTAAATAGCTCAACTGGAATTCCACCACCTCCACTAGCTTTGTTCATAGTGATGCTTCCGAAGACCCACTTGACTTCATATACCAGGATGTCTGGCTCTAGGTGAGTGATCACACCATCATGGTCATCTGGGTCATGATCATTTTTGTACCTGGTAGCTTTTTTGTAACTGGAATCTTATTAGAAATGAAATAGCTCAGGCCCCACATGGGACCTATGAACCAAATTCCACACTTAGCAAGCTCCCTAAGTGATGTGCATCCATATCAGTATTTGAGAATCATGCTGTTTTAAACTAGGGGCGCTCAAACTTTAGTAGATATCCTAAGTAACTGAAGAGCTTGTTAAAACACATAATGCTAGCCCTCACCTCCAGAATTTCTTATTCAATATTTCTGGGATGAGTCTGAGAATCTGTACTTCTAGCCAAGTTCCCAGGTGATATAGTCCAGGAATTACACTTTGAGAACCACTGTGTTAGTCCTTACTCTGTCTGATACTACAGTATGGTCATGTTGTATTATCAAGCACATGCACTGTGCTCTGCATTGACATGTGCATATGAATATAGAATATACACCTAATTTCAGATTTAGTATTGAAAATGCAATACATCACATAATTTTTATGTTTATTACATGTTGAAATGCTATTAAATCTTTGAGTCAAATAAAATATATTAAATTATTTTCACCTTTGTTGTTTTTATTCTTTTTAATGTGACTACTGGAAACTTTCAAATTGCATGTATGGTTTACCTCATATTCCTATTGACCAGCATTTTTTATTTTGATATCTATCTGACTAAGGGATTCCTGAGGGGTTTCTGAAACTGATTCTTGGTCACTTCCATTACAGATTTATTATTTTGCAATGTATCTTTGGTATGTCATAACTAACAAATCTTGGAAACTTAGGGAAAGTTACAATTTTAACATTTGGGGTTATATGTTTAATAGCCTGTTTATTCTTATTAAAATCTATGAGTATTCTGTTGTGTCTGACTCTTTGAGACCCTATGGGCTGTAGCCTGCCAGGCTCCTCTAGCCATGGGATTCTCCAGGCAAGAATACTAGAGTGGGTTGCCATTTCCTCCTCCAGGGGATATTTCTAAACCAGGAACTGATCCCATGTCACCTATGTCTCCTATATTGTCAAGTGGATTCTTTACCACTGCACCATCTAGGAAGCCCAAAAAACATAGGGTGATGGTGGTTTAGTCACTAAGTCATGTCCAAGTCACTGTAATGACTGTAACCCCAGGGACTGCTAGGTTCCACTGTGATTTCCCAGGTAAGATTACTGGAGTGTTTTGCCATTTCCTTCTCCAGGGTATCTTCCCAACCCAGAGATGAAACGCAGGTCTCCTGCACTGCATGTGGATTCTATACTGAATGGGCCACCTGAGAAGCCCGAAGGCTATTATTGACTGCTTTTTTCAAATGAGAAACCTAAGAAACAACATACTGAATTTCCTCTTCCAGCAAGTGAAATCCAAGGATAGGTTTTCTGACTTTCAAGTGTATACTTTTCTACCTCACTGTGCAGCCTCTACTCTGGAAGAGCAATGTGAGAAATTTGTCCTTTTGAGTTAGTTAGAGACTGTCTGGTCAGCTTGTACAAATTGAAATCTGTAAGAATTTTACATAGGAGTAAATACTATTGGCCGGGGAAGGCAATGGCACCCCACCCCAGTACTCTTGCCTGGAAAATCCCATGGACCGAGGAGCCTGGTAGACTCCAGTCCATGGGGTCGCTAAGAGTCGGATACGACTGAGCGACTTCACTTTCACTTTTCACTTTCATGCATTGGAGAAGGAAATGGCAACCCACTCCAGTATTCTCCTGGAAAATCCCAGGGACGGAGGAGCCTAGTGGGCTGCTGTATATGGGATCGCACAGAGTCGGACACGACTGAAGTGACTTAGCAAATACTATCGGCAGCTTATTTTTGAATAAGCCATCATTCCTTCTTAATGGAGCAGTGTAATCTTCATGCTGCAAATCTTAGTACTTTTAAATATATTGCTTCTCAAATTGCTTTTTGTTGATTGGCCAGTTCAGTGCTGTTCTTAGTCTCAGATACCATTAGATATGTTGTATCATTTTTTAGTTATTATTTAATTATAGTACATTCTATGAAACTGGACGCCATTTGGCTGTTTCTTCTATATATGTGACAAACTTCTGAGTAGTCCTTTTCTCTTAGACTTCTTGAGTGGTCCAGCCACAAGTAATGATGCAAAGCATTTGTTGGGTCAATGGAAAATATCCTTGACTATTGCATTCCAAGTCAGCCATGTGGAAATAAATGACTCAAGCTATTTGATGTACCTCTGTGTGGTGATAATCACAAAGGTGTGATCACTTACCTAGAGCCAGACATCCTGGAATGTGAAGTCAAATGGGCCTTAGGAAGCATCACTACAAAGAAAGGTAGTGGAGGTGATGGAATTCCAGTTGTGCTATTTCAAATCCTAAAAGATGATGCTGTGAAAGTGCTATACTCAATACGCCAGCAAATTTGGAAAACTCAGCAGTGGCCATAGGACTGGAAAAGGTCAGTTTTTATTCCAATCCAAAAGAAAAGCAAATCCAAAGAATGTTCAAACTAATGCCCAATTTCATTCACGTCATGCACTACCAAAATAATGCTCAAAATTCTCTAAGCCAGGCTTCAACAGTACATGAACCATGCACTTCCAGATGTTCAAGCTGGATTTAGAAAAGGCAGAGGAACCAGAGATCAAATTGCCAACATCAACTGGATCATCAAAAAAGCAAGAGAGTTCAGGAAAAACATCTGCTTCTGCCTTATTGACTATAACAAAGCTTCTGACTGTGTAGATCACAATAAACTGTGAAAAATTCTTAAAGAGATGGGAATACCAGACCACCTGACCTGCCTCCTGAGAAAGCTGTATGCAGGTCAAGAAGCAACAGTTAGAACTGGACATGGAACAACAGACTGGTTCCAAATTGGGAAAGGAGTACATCAAGGCTGTATATTGTCAACTTGCTTATTTAACTTATATGAAGAATACATCATGAGAAAAGCTGTAATCAAGATTGCCAGGAGAAATATAATAACCTCATATATGTAGATGACACCACCCTTATGGCAGAAAATGAAGAAAAACTAAAGAGCCTCTTGATGAAAGTGAAAGAAGAAAGTGAAAACTAAGATCATGGAATCTGGTCCCATCACTTCATGGCAAATAGATGGGGAAACAGTGACAGATTTTATTTGGGGGGGCTCCAAAGTCACTCCATATGGTGACTGCAGCCATGAAATTAAAAGGTGCTTGCCCCTTGGAAGAAAAGTTATGACCAACCTAGACAGCATATTAAAAATCAGAGACATTACTTTGCCAACAAAGGCCCATAGCTTTAGTCAAAGCTATATCAATCCTGGAATTTCTTTAGAAGGAATGATGCTAAAGCTGAAACTCCAGTATTTTGGCCACCTCATGCGAAGAGTTGACTCATTGGAGAAGACTCGGATGCTGGGAGGGATTGAGGGCAGGACGAGAAGGAGACGACAGAGGATGAGATGGCTGGATGGCATCACTGACTTGATGGGTATGAGTCTGGGTGACCTCCGGGAGCTGGTGATGGACAGGGAGGCCTGGCATGCTGCGGTTCATGGGGTCGCGAAGAGTCGGACACGACTGAGCGACTGATCTGATCTGATGGTTTTTCCAGTAGTCATGTATGGATGTGAGAGTTGAACTATAAAGAAAGCTGACCTCATAGAATGAGTTTGGAAGTTTGCCTTCCTCTGCAATTTTCTGGAACAGTTTGAGTAGGATAGGTGTTAGCTCTTCTCTAAATTTTTGGTAGAATTCAGCTGTGAAGCCGTCTGGACCTGGGCTTTTGTTTACTGGAAGATTTCTGATTACAGTTTCAATTTCCGTGCTTGTGATGGGTCTGTTAAGAGTTTCTATTTCTTCCTGATCCAGTTTTGGGAAGTTGTACTTTTCTAAGAATTTGTCCATTTCTTCCACATTGTCCATTTTATTGCCATATAATTGCTGATAGTAGTCTCTTATGATCCTTTGTATTTCTGTGCTGTCTGTTGTGATCTCTCTATTTTCATTTCTAATTTTATTGATTTGACTTTTCTCCCTTTGTTTCTTGATGAGTCTGGCTAGTGGTTTGTCAATTTTATTTACCCTTTCAAAGAACCAGCTTTTGGCTTTGTTGATTTTTGCTATGGTTTCTTTTGTTTCTTTTGCATTTATTTCTGCCCTAATTTTTAGGATTTCTTTCCTTCTACTAACCTTGGGGTGCTTCATTTCTTCCTTTTCCAGTTGCTTTAGGTGTAGAGTTAGGTTATTTATTTGGCTTTTTTCTTGTTTCTTGAGGTATGCCTGTATTGCTATGAACTTTCCCCTTAGGACTGCTTTTACAGTGTCCCACAGGTTTTGGGTTGTTGTGTTTTCATTTTCATTCATTTCTATGCAGAATTTGATTTCTTTTTTTATTTCTTCTGTGATTTGTTGGCTATTCAGGAGTGTGTTGTTCAGCCTCCATATGTTGGACTTTTTAATAGTTTTTCTCCTGTTATTGAGATTTACTCTTACTGCATTGTGGTCAGAAAAAATGCTTGGGATGGTTTCAATTTTTCTGAACTTACCAAGGCTAGATTTATGGCCCAGGATGTGGTCTATCCTGGAGAAGGTTCCGTGTGCGCTTGAGAAAAAGGTGAAATTCATTGTTTTGGGATGAAATGTCCTATAGATATCAATTAGTTCTAACTGGTCTATTGTATCGTTTAAAGTTTGTGTTTCCTTGTTAATTTTCTGTTTAGTTGCTCTATCCATTGGTGTGAGTGGGGTGTTAAAGTCTCCCACTATTATTGTGTTATTGTTGATTTCTCCTTTCATACTTGTTAGTATTTGTCTTATATATTGCGGTGCTCCTAAGTTGGGTGCATATATATTTATAATTGTTATATCTTCTTCTTGGATTGATCCTTTGATCATTATGTAGTGACCTTCTTTGTCTCTTTTCACATCCTTTGTTTTAAAGTCTATTTTATCTGATATGAGTATTGCTACTCCTCCTTTCTTTTGGTCTCTATTTGCCTGGAAAATCTTTTTCCAGCCCTTGACTTTCAGTCTGTATGTGTCCCCTGTTTTGAGGTGGGTTTCTTGTATACAACATATGGAGGGGTCTTGTTTTTGTATCCATCCAGCCAGTCTCTGTCTTTTGGTTGGGGCATTCAACCCATTTACATTTAAGGTAATTAATGACACATATGATCCCGTTGCCATTTACTTTGTTGTTTTGGGTTTGAATTTATATATCCTTTTTGAGTTTCCTGTCTAGAGAATGTCCTTTAGTATTTGTTGGAGAGCTGGTTTGGTGGTGCTGAATTCTCTCAGCTTTTGCTTGTTTGTAAAGGTTTTGATTTCTCCTTCATATTTGAATGAGATCCTTGCTGGGTACAATAATCTGGGCTGTAGGTTCTTTTCTTTCATCACTTTAAGTATGTCTTGCCATTCCCTCCAAACTGGTCAACCACTTGTAAAAGAATGAAACTAGAACACTTTCTAACACCATACACAAAAATAAACTCAAAATGGATTAAAGAGCTAAATGTAAGACCAGAAACCATAAAACTCCTAGAGGAAAACATAGGCAAAACACTCTCTGACTTACATCACAGCAGGATCCTCCATGACCCACCTCCCAGAATATTGGAAATAAAATCTAAAATGAACAAATGGGACCTAATCAAACTTAAAAAGCTTCTGCACAACAAAGGAAACTATAAGCAAGGTGAAAAGACAGCCTTCAGAATGGGAGAAAATAATAGCAAATGAAGCAACTGACAAACAACTAATCTCAAAGATATACAAGCAACTTCTACAGCTCAATTCCAGAAAAATAAATGACCCAATCAAAAAATGGGCCAAAGAACTAAATAGACATTTCTCCAAAGAAGACATACAGATGGCTAACAAACACATGAAAAGATGCTCAACATCACTCATTATCAGAGAAATGCAAATCAAAACCACTATGAGATACCATTTCACGCCAATCAGAATGGCTGCTATCCAAAAGTCCACAAGCAATAAATGCTGGAGAGGGTGCGGAGAGAAGGGAACCCTCTTGCACTGTTGGTGGGAATGTAAACTGGTACAGCCACTATGGAGAACAGTCTGGAGATTCCTCAAAAAACTGGGAATAGAACTGCCTTATGTTCCAGCAATCCCACTGCTGGGCAGATACACTGAGAAAACCAGAATTGAAAGAGACACGTGTACCCCAATGTTCATAGCAGCACTGTTTGCAATAGCCAGAACGTGGAAGCAACCTAGATGTCCATCCACAGATGAATGGATAAGCAAGCTGTGGTACATATACACAATGGAGTATTACTCAGCCATTAAAAAGAATACATTTGAATCAGTTCTAAGGAGGTGGATGGAACTGGAGCCTATTATACAGAGTGAAGTAAGCCAGAAACAAAAACACAAATACAGTATACTAACGCATATATATGGAATTTAGAAAGATGGTAAAAATAACCCTATTTACAAGACAGCAAAAGAGACACTGATGTATAGACCAGACTTTTGGACTCTGGGACCAGGAGAGGGTGGGATGATTGGGGAGAATAACATTGAAATATGTATAATATTATATCTGAAATGTATTAATTGTTCAAACTAAATACTGTCATGTTACAATTTGTTCATATTAGATGTTTATAATGTTTCTGATAATCAATAAAAGAGATTCTTGATAAAAAAAAAAAAAAAGAAAGCTGAATGCTGAAGAATTTATGCTTTTGAACTGTGGTGTTGTAGAAGACGCTTGAGAGTCCCTTGTGCTGCAAGGAGATCCAACCAGTCCATCTGAAAGAAAATCAGTCCAGAATATTCATTGGAAGGACTGTTGCTGAAGCTGAAACTCCAATACTTTGGCCACCTGATGCAAAGAACTGACTCATTAGAAAAGACCCTGATGTTGGGAAAGATTGCAGGTGGGAGGAGAAAGGGACAACAGAAGATAAAATAATTGGATGCCATCACTGACATGATGGATGTGAGTTTGAGTAAACCCAGTGAAGCCTGGCAAGCTGCAGTCCATGGGGTCGCAACAAGTCGGATATGACTAAGTGACTGAACTGAACTGTATGTTGTTTTCTTTAATAAGTAGACAGTATCTTTCTCTTCTAAATTCCTATAACCTTTTTAATAATTATAAGTATAGCACTTATAATTTTATTGAAGTTGTCTACTGCATGTTCATCCCTCTGATTAGAAGATGATTTTCTTAAGGACATGGGTGAAATGTGTGTGTGTGTGTGTGTGATGTACACATTATATATATATGTGTGTGTGTGTGTGTGTGTGTGTTTATATAAATACATATGCATGCAGTGAATGGTTTGCATTGAAATTAACCCAATATTGAAATGGTTTTTAAATCTATCAGAGAAATCCTTTCCCTTCATTCATAGTTTTCACTTGACCATCAAAATGAGTATCAAGAGTTAGTTTTATCATGTTAAACTTTCCATTTTGCAGACATCAGAATATCTCTATTTTAAACATTATATAGTCTATAGTTGGTCTTCCCTGGTGTCTCAGATGGTAAAGTGTCTGCCTACAATGCGGGAGACCCAGGTTCAATCCCTGGGTCGGTAAGATCTCCTGGAGAAGGCAATGGCAACCCACTCCAGTATTCTTGCCTGGAAAATCCCATGGATGGAGGAATCTGGGTGGCTACATTTCATGGGGTCGCAAAGAGCTGGACATGGCTGAGCGACTTCACTCACTCATAGTCTGTAGTAGAGATTTAAAGGTATATGGATGAATGACTAATACTTTTCCAAAAATATTGGGAATCAGATTTTTATTGTTGTTGTTCTTCAGTTGCCCAGTTGTGTCCTACTCTTTGTGACCCCATGAACTGCATCACACTAGGCCTCCTTGTGATCCTCTTCTCCTTCTGCCCTCTTCTTTTCCCATCATCAGGTACTTTTCCAATGAGTCATCTGTCTGCATCAGATGACCAAAATATTGCAGTTTCAGCTTCAACATCAGTCCTTCCAGTGAATATTCAGGATTGATATCCCTTATGATTGACTGGTTTAATGTCCTTGCTTGCTGTCCAAGGAACTTTCAGGAGTCTTCTCCAGCACCAGAGTTTGAAGGCATCAATTCTTCAGTGCTCTGCCTTATTTATGGTCCAACTCTCATAACTGTACGTAACCACTGGGAAGACCACAGCCTTGACTTATACAGACATTTGTTGGCATAGTAATGTCTCTGCTTTTCAACAGATTGTCTAGGTTTGTCATCGCTTTCCTGCCAAGAAGCAATTGTCTTCTGATTTCATGTCTGCATCTGCAGTGATTTTGGAGCCCAAGAGAGTAAATCTGTCACTATTTCCAGCTTTCCCCCTTCTATTTGCCATGCAGTAATGGGGCCAGATGCCATGATATTAGTTTTTTAAATATTTAGTCCTAAGCTGGCTCTTTTATTCTCTTCCTTCACCCTCATCAAGAGGCTATTTAGTTCCTCTTTACTTTCTGTCATTTGAGTGGCATTATCCGCATAAAGAAAGCTGAGCACCAAAGAATTGATACTTTTGAACTGTGGTATTGGAGAAGACTCTTAAGAGTCCCTAGAATTACAAGGAGATAAACCAGTCAGTCCTAAAGGAAATCAGTCCTGAATATTCACTGGAAGGACTGATGCTGAAGCTGAAGCTCCAATGCTTTGGCCACCTGATGCACAGAATTGACTCATTAGAAAAGACCCTGATGCTGGGAAAGATTGAAGGCAGGAGGAGAAGGAGATGACAGAGGATGAGATGGTTGGATGGCATTAATGACTTGATGGACATGAGTTTGAGCAAGCTCTGGGTGTTGATGATGGGCAGGGAAGCCTGGAATATTGCAGTCCATGAGGTTGCAAAGAGTCAGACATGATTGAGCAACTGAACTGACTGATCCACATATCTGACATTGTTGATGTTTTCCCTTCCTATCTTGATTCCAGCTTGTAACTCATCCAGCCTAGCATTTCTCATGATGTGCTTAGCGTATAAGTTAAACAAACAGGGTGACAACAGACATCCCTGTCCTACTCCTTTCTCCATTTTGAGCCAATCAGTTGTTCCATATAGAGTTCTAACTGTTGTTTCTTGACCTACATATGGGTTTTCAGGAGACGGATAAGATTGTCTTGTATAAACATCTCTCTAATAGTTTTCCACTCTAAAGGAGATCAGTCCTGGGTGTTCTTTAGAAGGAGTGATGCTAAAGCTGAAACTCCAGTACTTTGGCCACCTCATGCGAAGAGTTGACTCATTGGAAAAGACTCTGCTGCTGGGAGGGATTGGGGGCAGGAGGAGAAGGGGATGACAGAGGATGAGATGGCTGGATGGCATCACCAACTCGATGGACGTGAGTCTCAGTGAACTCTGGGAGTTGGTGATGGACAGGGGAGGCCTGGCGTGCTGCCACTCATGGGGTTGCAAAGAGTCAGACACGACTGAGTGACTGAACTGAACTGAACTGAATAGCTTTCCACAGTTTGTCAGGATACACAGTCAAAGGTTTTATAACATAGTCGATGAAACAGAGATAGATATTTTTGAAATTCCCTTGCTTTTCTATAATTCAGAGAACATTGGCAATTTGATTTCTTGTTCCTCTTCCTTTTTTAAACACAGCTTGTTACCATCTTTCTAAATTCCATATATATGTGTTAGTATACTGTATTTGTGTTTTTCTTTCTGGCTTACTTCACTCTGTATAATAGGCTCCAGTTCCATCCACCTAATTAGAACTGATGCAAATGTATTCTTTTTAATGGCTGACTAATACTCCATTGTGTATATGTACTACAGCTTTCTTATCCATTCATCTGCAGATGGACATCTAGGTTGCTTCCAAGTCCTGGCTGTTGTAAACAGTGCTGCTATGAACATTGGGGTACATGGTTACGAGACAGCAAAAGAGACACTGATGTGTAGAACAGTCTTTCGGACTCTGGGAGAGGGAGAAGGTGGAATGATTTGGGAGAATAGCATTGAAATATGTATAATATCATATCTGAAACGAGTCGCCAGTCCAGGTACGATGCCTGATAACGGATGCCTGGGGCTGGTGCACTGGGATGACACAGAGGGATGGTATGGGGAGGGAGGAGGGAGGAGGGTTCAAGATGGGGAACACATGTATACTTGTGGCAGATTCATTTTGATGAATGGCAAAAGCAATACAATATTGTAAAGTTAAGCAAAATAAAATTTAAAAAAAATAATAAATAAAGACATACACACACACACACAAATAAACCCAGCTTGGACATCTGGAAGTTCTTGGTTCATATAATGCTGAAGCCTAGCATGCAAGATTTTAAGCATGACTTTACTAACATGGGAGATGAGTGTAACTGTCTGATGGTTAGCACATTCTTTGGTACTGCCCTTCTTGGGAATTGGATATGAGGATTGATCTTTTCCAGTCCTTTGGCCATTGCTGGGTTTTCCAGATTTGCTGAAATAATAAATGCAAAATCTTGATGGCATCGTACTTTAGCAATTTGAATAGTTCTGCTGGAATTTCACCACATCTACTAGCTTTATATTGGTATGCAAAACCATTAAACATTTGTGTTTCTTTAAAGAAAAAAATCCGCCATCTCACTCATTTTATAAAGAAGTTAATTTTTAAAGAATGTAATCCTTTAAAAACTAAATTAAAAACCATTTTTTGAAAATATAAATTTATTTTTATTTTAAAATTTAATTTACTGAAATCTTGCTGTTTCCTGCATGTACTCTACTTGGCAGTGGTCCATGAACTAGGAGAGGGCAGCTTCTGTGAGATGCAGGCCATTGTGTGTAGATGTATGAAGGGTAGTGAGGGAAATCTGGTGACTCTTCCTTGTTTGCAGGGACTTCTGTACACAGCACACAGCAGTAACTCCTCTGTGACCAGTTCAAGTGTCTGAGTTCCTTAACTTCGCATCTTTGGCTTAGTAGGACTACCATTACAGAAAAAGGAAGAAGCACAAAAATTCATGCTCTAAAATAGTTGAAAAAGTGAAGTCACTCAGTCGTGTCTGACTCTTTACAACCCCATGAACTATAATCTGCCAGGCTCCTCTCTCCATGGGATTTTCCAGGCAAGAGTACTAGAGTGGGTTGCCATTTCCTTCTCCAGGGGATCTTTCTGACCCAGAGATTGAACCCGGGTCTCTTGCATTGCAGGCAAGCTCTTTACCATCTAAACCACCAGGCAAGGTCGTATGTCCTGTTTTAATAGGAAGATGTGAATCAACATACCTTATATAAAGGGCAAGGATCAGAAATACTGGAAGACTGTAACAGGTACAGGAACCACAGACCCTTTAGCATTATAAAATAATTCTATACCCACCATGGATGATTTATTGATTCTTTCTTGTTGACAAACTGATTGCATACATGCCAAAATGAATAGATTGGAAGCAGAATTAAATTTAGATGTAAAAAAAAAAAAAAAAAACATTATGGATGATTCATTTTTCTTCTAATAGGAGCCAATATACCTAAGTATTCCTTCTAATGATTTGTGATTCACCATATTTTTATTAATTGTGGAATTTCCTTCCTGCCCCACAACACAAATAATCTATTTTTAAAAAATAATACCAGTCTATTTTCTAGCTTTTGCTGTGTTTAGCTTCTTAAGGAGTGAAACCAAATTCCTTTCCAAAGTACTTGATGCTTACTGCCTACACAAATGATGAGCATTTCAGTGGTTTAGTGGTAAAGAGTCTTCCTGCCAGTGCAGGAGACCCAGGAGACATGGGTTCAGTCTCTGGGTTGGGAAGATCCCCTGGAGGAGGAAATGGCAACCCACTTCAGTATCCTTGCTGGGAAACCTCATGGACACAGGAGCCTAGCAGGGTCCTAGAGTCCTAGGGTTGCAAAGAGTTGGACACAACTGAGAGTACACACACACACACACACACACACACACACACACACTCACTCACACACAGTATACTTAAGAACCATGTATCCAGTAAAATGAAACACCAAGTTTACACCAAATATACACCAAGTAAATGAAACACCAGTAAAATGAAACACCAGTAAAATGAAACACACAGTATACTTAAGAACCATGTATCCAGTAAAATGAAACACCAAGGATCCCAGTACATAAACAAATTCCAGCTCTTGTTTGCCTTGCTCCTCTCTGTAGCTTGCTTTATTCCCTGTTGCTAACTTCTTACTATATTTTTCTTTGTTTGCTCTCTACACAGTGTATCACTTTTACTTGATGTATCTCTTCTGGCATTTACCTCTGACTCACCTTAAATAGGCGGGGAAGGCAATGGCACCCCACCCCAGTACTTTTGCCTGGAAAATCCCATGGACGGAGGAGCCTAGTAGGCTCCAGTCCATGGGGTCACTAAGAGTCGGACACGACTGAGCGACTTCACTTTCACTTTTCACTTTCATGCATTGGAGAAGGAAATGGCAACCCACTCCAGTGTTCTTGCCTGGAGAATCCCTGGGACAGGGGAGCCTGGTGGGCTTCCGTCTATGGGGTCGCACAGAGTCAGACAAGACTGAAGCGACTTAGCAGCAGCAGCACCTTAAATACGAGGCTGCATTTGCCCTCATCACAGTGTACTTACAGAGCTTGATGCTTATCTTTTCTTCTTCCCCTAAATCTAGTTCTAGACTTTAAGCCCTTATGTTAGGGCTATTTCATTCTACAAAAGAAAAGTGGGCTTAAAGTTGAATGAATTTGAACAAAGCCAAACGTACTTACTAAATAAACTTAAGTGGTACCTCATTTCCAAGCAAATAATTTCTTAAATAATGGTGATACTTTCTTAACTTGAAATAATTTAAGTAATTTCTTCTCTTCGAGTCTATTATTCAAAATCATCCATCAAATAGCTCTGTGTAGTACAGCTTGGGTTTTTTTCCTATGCTTTTCCCAGAAGATAGTTATTTACATAATCCTCAAATGCTTGATTCTTACATTTGTATGTCATTGTCTTCTGTACAATAAACATTTGTAACTATTTCAAAACATCCTACAGCTCAAGCTCTTTCAATAAGCAATCGAGCATACCCTTATGACAGCAGCCATGTGGCCTCACTTATTTCAGAGTGCACATACAGGAGTTTGTATAGAATTTATATTTTTACATTGTTATAAGGAGAAGTTTCAAGTGTAAGGCTTATCTCCCCAACTGGACTCTAAGCACTAGAAAGAAATCATATATCTTGTCTATATATCTTTGAGTTGTTTGAAAACCTAACATATTACTGATCAGATCAGATCAGATCAGATCAGTTGCTCAGTCGTGTCTGACTCTTTGCGACCCCATGAACCGCAGCACGCCAGGCCTCCCTGTCCATCACCAGCTCCCAGAGGTCACCCAGACTCATACCCATCGAGTCAGTGATGCCATCCAGCCATCTCATCCTCTGTCGTCCCCTTCTCCTCCTGCCTTCAATCCCTCCCAGCATCAGAGTCTTCTCTAATGAGTCAACTCTTCACATGAGGTGGCCAAAATACTGGAGTTTCAGCTTTAGCATCATTCCTTCTAAAGAAATTCCAGGATTGATCTCCTTCAGAATGGACTGGTTGGATCTTCTTGCAGTCCAAGGGACTCTCAAGAGTCTTCTCCAACACCACAGTTCAAAAGCATCAATTCTTCTGCGCTCAGCCTTCTTCACAGTCCAGCTCTCACATCCATACATGACCACAGGAAAGACCATAGCCTTGACTAGGCGAAACTTTGTTGGCAAAGTAATGTCTCTGCTTTTGAATATGCTATCTAGGTTGGTCATAACTTTCCTTCCAAGGAGTAAGCATCTTTTAATTTCATGACTGCAGTCACCATCTGCAGTGATTTTGGAGCCCAGAAAAACAAAGTCTGACACTGTTTCCACTGTTTCCCCATCTATTTCCCATGCAGTGATGGGACCAGATGCCATGATCTTCGTTTTCTGAATGTTGAGCTTTAAGCCAACCTTTTCACTCTCCACTTTCACTTTCATCAAGAGGCTATTTAGCCCTTCTTCACTTTCTGCCATAAGAGTCGTGTCATCTGCATATCTGAGGTTATTGATATTTCTCCCAGCAATCTTGATTCCAACTTGTGTTTCTTCCAGTCCAGCATTTCTCATGATGTACTCTGCATATAAGTTAAATAAACATGGTGACAATATGCAGCCTTGACGTACTCCTTTTCCTATTTGGAACCAGTCTATTGATAGAAACATAATAAACATCAACAGTCTTGGCTTTGTAAGGAATTGTTATTGTCGTTGTTTAGTTGCTTAGTCGTGTCCAACTCATTTGCAGTCCTATGGGCTGTAGTCTGCCAGTCTCCTCTGTCCCTGAGATTTCCCAAGCAAGAGTACTGGAGTGGGTTGCCATTTCCTTCTCCAGGGGATCTTCCTGACCCAGGGATGGAAACTGCAACTCCTACATTGCAGGTGGATTCTTTACTGCTGAACCAATTGGCCTCCTTTTTCATACTTTAATTTTATTTGGAGAACGTATTTCTTATTGGTGTATTAAACAAAACTTCTCTGTAGCTAAAGGAGTAAGAACACACTAAAAACTTTTACCATCATAAAAAGAAAAATAAAATCTCTCTACATTATGAGAGTATGAATTCAAATGACAAAGAAATGAGATGTGGAATGAAAATAAAATATCACCAGAGAGAGATCAAAGCTTTATTTGTTCTTTTGAAAACATGGACATGTGGATATTCAAAGTTACTGACTGAATTGTTGGTCAACATGAGAGAGATTTATTCTTCTCTTTCACATAGAGTGATATTTGACATGGGAGCATATATTTTAAACACCATTTTCAAATGGGCAAAGAATATATGTGTTCACTGATGTGTGTACAGCATAAATGCTTAATTATAACACTAGTTATTGGAAAGCTTTATTTAATAAGAAAAGGAGCAGAGATCAAACCACAAGTTTCTTTTTTGTATCTGTGAGTCTGTTTCTGTTTTGTATATAAATTCATTTGTATTATTTTTTATATTCCACATATAAGTTATATCATATAATATTTGTCTTTGACTTACTTCACTAAATATAGTATTCTCTAGGCCCATCCATTTTGCTGCTAATAGCAATATCTCATTCTTTTTTATGCCTGAGTAATATTCTGTCATATATGTATACCACATCTTAATCCAGTTATCTATTGATAAAAATATGGAGTGCTTCACAAATTTGCATGTCATCTTTGAACAGGGTCCAGGCTAATCATTTTTGTCTATAGTTTTCAAATTTTAATATATGTCCTTTCAAAGCAAACACTAATTAGTGTTTGTTTTTAAATTTTCAGATGGTTTGTGTCAATGCTGCTTTGATTATTTCCTACAAAAGAGGAAAAGTATAGGTTATTGCTAGATATAACTAGAGATACTACTTGCACTGTAGATATGGCAGAATTGCTGTTCTCTTCCAAATTTCTTACACTAAGCTTTTCATCTAACTGCACCCCAAAAGTGGCAACAAAGTAGTGAGAAATTAGAATTTGCTCATTTCAATCATGCAGAAGCTCATTCACATGCTAGGAAATCTGCATAATATATAAATGAAAGTATAGGGTCTTGCTGTTGGGCTTTGAGAAAAGCAATTCCATTATTGGAGTAAGGCTTCATTTCATTCATTTTAAGAAAGTTTACTTGATTTTATTCTTATAAAACTAATTAGTCTTTGTTCTGAGCATTGGAATAAAATGTAAAGTAACAAGAGATTATCCAGGCTCTCTCCCAAAAGCTTTCACTATCAATATAGTATTCAGATCAGATCAGTCACTCAGTCGTGTCCGACTCTTTGCAACCCCATGAATTACAGCACGCCAGGCCTCCCTGTCCATAACCAACACCTGGAGTTCACTGAGACTCACGTCCATCAAGTCAGTGATGCCATCCAGCCATCTCATCCTCTGTTGTCCCCTTCTCCTGCTCCCAATCCCTCCCAGAATAATAGTCTTTTCCAATGAGTCAACTCTTTGCATGAGGTGGCCAAAGTAGTGGAGTTTCAGCTTTACCATCATTCCTTCCAAAGAAATCCCAGGGCTGATCTCCTTCAGAATGGACTGGTTGGATCTCCTTGCAGTCCAAGGGACTCTCAAGAGTCTTCTCCAACACCACAATTCAAAAGCATCAATTCTTCAGCGCTCAGCCTTCTTCACAGTCCAACTCTCACATCCGTACATGACCACAGGAAAAACCATAGCCTTGACTAGACGGATCTTTGTTGACAAAGTAATGTCTCTGCTTTTGAATATGCTATCTAGGTTGGTCATAATTTTCCTTCCAAGGAGTAGGTGTCTTTTAATTTCATGGCTGCAGTCACCATCTGCAGTGATTTTGGAGCCCAGAAAAATAAAGTCTGACACTGTTTCCCTTGTTTCCCCAACTATTTGCCATGAAGTGATGGGACCGGATGCCATGATCTTCGTTTTCTGAATGTTGAGCTTTAAGCCAACTTTTTCACTCTCCACTTTCACTTTCATCAAGAGGCTTTTGAGTTCCTCTTCACTTTCTGCCATAAGGGTGGTGTCATCTGCATATCTGAGGTTATTGATATTTCTCCCAGCAATCTCGATTCCAGCTTGTGTTTCTTCCAGTCCAGCGTTTCTTATGATGTATTCTGCATAGAAGTTAAATAAACAGGGTGACGATATACAGCCTTGATGAACTCCTTTTCCTATTTGGAACCGGTCTGTTGTTTCGTGTCCAGTTCTAACTGTTGCTTCCTGACCTGCATACAAATTGCCCAATAGGCAGATCAGGTGGTCTGGTATTCCCATCTCTTTCAGAATTTTCCACAGTTGATTGTGATCCATACAGTCAAAGACTTTGGCATAGTCAATAAAGCAGAAATAGATGTTTTTCTGGAACTCTCTTGCTTTTTCCATGATCCAGCGGATGTTGGCAATTTGATCTCTGGTTCCTCTGCCTTTTCTCAAACCAGCTTGAACATCAGGAGTTCATGGTTCACTTATTGCTGAAGCCCGGCTTGGAGAATTTTGAGCATTACTTTGCTAGCATGTGAGATGAGTGCAATTGTGCAGTAGTTTGAGCATTCTTTGGCATTGCCTTTCTTTGGGATTGGAGTGAAAAGTGATCTTTTCCAGTACTGTGGCCACTGCTGAGTTTCCAAATTTGCTGGCATATTGAGTGCAGCACTTTCACACCATCATCTTTTAGGATTTGGAATAGCTCCACTGGAATTCCATCACCTCCACTAGCTTTGTTCGTAGTGATGCTTTCTAAGGCCCACTTGACTTCATATTCCAGGATGTCTGGCTCTAGGTCAGTGATTACACCATCGTGATTATCTGGGTCGTGAAGCTCTTTTTTGTACAGTTCTTCTGTGTATTCTTGCCATCTCTTCTTAATATCGTCTGCTTCTGTTAGGTCCATACCATTTCTGTCCTTTATCGAGCCCATCTTTGCATGAAATGTTCCTTTGGTATCTCTGATTTTCTTGAAGAGATCCCTAGTCTTTCCCATTCTGTTGTGGAGTGGGTTGCCATTTCCTTCTCCAATGCATGAAAGCGAAAAAGTGAAAGTGAAGCCGCTCAGTCGTGTCCGACTCTTAGCGACCCCATGGACTGCAGCCCACCAGGCTCCTCCATCCATGGGATTTTCCAGGCAAGAGTACTGGAGTGGGGTGCCATTGCCTTCTCCGATTGATCACTGAAGGCTTTCTTATCTCGCTATTCTTTGGAACTCTGCATTCAAATGCTTATATCTTTCCTTTTCTCCTTTTCTTTTCACTTCTCTTCTTTTCATAGCTATTTGTAAGGCCTCCCAGACAGCCATTTTGCTTTTTTGCATTTCTTTTCCATGGGGATGGTCTTCGTCCCTGTCTCCTGTACAGTGTCAAAAACCTCATTCCATAGTTCATCAGGCACTCTATCTATCAGATCTAGGCCCTTAAATCTATTTCTCACTTCCACTGTAGTATTAGATATGTTTATTCCAGACTTTCTTTCTAAGCAGATTTTTTTTAGTTTTGATCATATATGTGTAGTGATTTATTCAATTAATATTACAACTTGTTCATAAAATCTGTTTTATCTCCTTGATTCTTCATCTTACATAAATTTCATCATAAACAATATTATCTTACATAATTTTCACTATGCTTGAGTTAATGTTGTTAAATCTGAGTGATTTAATTCTTTCATCATAGGCTAACTCTTCCTTATTAATTTCTTTTATTCAACTGACTTTTGTCTAATGAACTCAGTTGTAGAAAATTTCAAAATATAATATGATGCAGTATTTATATAAAATTCAGCAGCAGTATTATTATAAGAAATTATGTTTCTTATTTCTATAGCATCTCTTTCATAGTCATTAAATGTGCAGAGATGGTGGCAATGCATTTATGTAATTTTGACCTATTACAACATGCCAGTGAAATTGCTTTTTAAGATATTTAATGACATTTATAATTAATTTTACTCAAATTTAGGGTATTGATTTTGCTAAAGAACACTGTATTTTACTTTATTAGTGCTCCTATCTGTCTCTTAAGTAAGATTACTCATATGTTCTTCCTTGACTGATGTATATCTTAGTTCTCATAGCAGATTAGAACTAACTAAAGTTTTAGTAAATTAATTAATTAATGCATTTTTATAACTTTTATTATGTTTGTTTGGAAGTATCTACAAAGTCTCTAAAACATATGAAAAATATGTTTGGCTTAAAAAGTAGATAATATTTGTTGGCACGGCAGTTTTCAAATGATAAGCTAAACGTTGACGTTTTTTTCTTGGATACTTTTTAATTTTGCTTGTGTAGTTTTCAGCTACTTGTCAGCTAAAACCTTCAACTAAGATAATATTGTATTTATTCAGATTGTTTGACTCAAGCGTACACTTCAGAAATCTTCCATAGAAATGTTCCTATCTTTAACACCATCCTTCAAGAAAAATGATTCTGTTTAGAGATCTTCCCCCACTTTATTGGTTCATCACATATTTATTTGTTGCAACACTTTCTTAAAAATACTCAAATCGTTTTTTGCTTTGTTTTAGTCACATTCATTTATTTTTATCACATTCATTAGGATAATAAGGCTTACATAGAAGATGGTTATAAAAACTTATCCTCTTCATCAGTTTCCTGTGGATCCATTTTCCGTAGAGAAGAAGCAAATTATAAAAATTAATTCCAGGCCATATGCCAGCTTTCAGATTGAAATCAATTAATGCACACAAAGAAACAGCTGATGGTCTGGACTAGATTGTTTGATTTTGTTGTTGATAATGTCATTCATTTTGTTTTGTTTTCTGGAAGAAAACTAAATGCTAAGTGATGACTAAAGTCCTTCAAGAACTTCAAATTTCCAAAGATACCGGCATACTGCCTGCTTTTTTATTGCTACAGTTCTGTTCTTCCTGTACCCACAGGCGTGTAAATGACATGAAATTTAATGAGAGGGAAGATTAGGTGTCAGAGAAGGAAGATCTTTGATTTGCACGTGGGAAAACAGATGGGCAAAGATGAAATTAAGTGGTTAGAAAATTGAATCTGTGTTACAAAATATTATAAGGAGTTATAAATTTTAAGTCATGTGAAATACACTATAGGTATAGCACACATAATAGACATACTATCTAGTTAGCAAGGATGATTTTAATTTTATCAATTTATATCCCAAAGAGAATCTTAGGAAAACTTTAAGAGTGGAATTCACAACTAAAATAATCCATGCTGCTATTCCAATACCATAAAAACATGCATCTGACTAAACAAGCCATTACACATTTCCTCCTAAATTCTTTCCCTTAATCCCAAACAAGCACCACCTCCAGTTCGACTGATGGTACCCATTCCAAACTGGAGCCTGGTTTGGTGACTCCTCAGCTCTTTGTCAAATTTTCTTTCTTACCTCTCAAGAGATCTAATGTAAGCTGTCTTCATCTAATTTTTTCTGCTGGCATTTCTTATAGTCATGAAGGTACACCTTTGATAATCCTTTTCTGTAAGTACACATAAATTCTTTGTAACACCTCTGTACCCTTTCTGTTCTCCCTTTTCTGGCAGGTTATCTTAGGAAATCACTCCCACTATAAATTATTATAAAATACCTGGATTATGATTGAAAGATAAGACTATTTTTCATGCAAATCATGTTACTAAATACTCATTACATTTTTTTCCAGACTTCTCTTCCTACCACACCCTGTTTCTTGATTAATGGCACCAAGAGATGCCCAATTAATTTTTCCATCTCTCAAACCAGTGAAGGGGAAATCATAAAGGTTCATTCTTCCCCCACCCCAATGATACTAACTAGTAATTGAAACCAAATGTCTATCTCTTTATCACCTCTCATATCTGACCACTTTTCCCCTTCCTCAGAATACTGGATTATAACTTAAGTCAGGCTTTCATCTCTTGTTTCCACCACTTCAATATTTTTTAATTGATCCTGCCTCTTTTGTCACTCCTTTCTTATCTATCCTTAAGATTGTCATCAGGGTAAGATTTTAAGTTGCTAATCAGATCACACCATACTTTTACATACATGAACATGAACATGAACATGAAGTCACTCAGTCGTGTCTGACTGTTTGCGACCCCATGGACTATAGTCTACCAGGCTCCTCTGTCCATGGGATTTTCCAGGCAATAGTACTGGAGTGGATTGCCATTTCCTTCTCCAAGGGATCTTCCCAACCCAGGGATCGAACCTGGGTCTCCCGCATCGTAGACAGACGCTTTACTGTCTGAGCCACCAGGGAAGTTAACTTCCCATTCCCCTAAACTTAAACCCCATCTTCTAGGCATGGCACATGAAGGCTACAATAATTGAATTTCTGCTCGCCTGTCCAGGCTTATTAGAATCCACTCTACATCACACTCTGAGTGTTGTAGCCATCTCAGAATTCATCATGCCAGTTTGCCCCTTCACAGATGTTTTCTCTACATTTAGTAGACTTCTTACTCTCAGGCCTTGCTTTCTTTGCCTAAGCAATTATATCTAAGATTAATATAACACTGCTTCTTATTTGTTTTAATGTTTTCCTTTCTACTTACTAATGTTACATTCTATCATTTTTAATTCCAATTATATACCCTTATAATTATATTCTGGGTTAAATAGGCTGTTGTGAGCTAGCCTAGAAATCTTACCATTATTTGTAAAGTGTTTCAATTAAAACAAAAGCCACAAGTTCCAAATGAGTGACTGGAAAGCAAATATTTGGAACATAATCTATTTGTAATTTCGTTCCCACTGGTTTTAACACCAAATGAAGAAACAAGATCAAATCTCAGAGGAAGACTTTGCTTGGTTGTTAAAACATATGTTTCTAGTGATGTAGGCATGAGAGAATAAAGAAAGGTATATTTCTATTTAACAACAAATTAAATGCCAGATGCTATTTATACACAATAAAAACTCTGGAAACAATAGGGTTTGGCTCTAAGTTTAAAAACGAACTACTAGGGAATTAAGCACTTAACTGAATAATGATGGCCAATAGTAGAGTTGAGTTTCTTACTGTTTGAATGGGAGATTATAGATAAGTAAGGAGAAGTATGTTTAGGGGAGCAGTAAACACACACATATACATACATATGCACACAGGATAGTATACATAAATATATTATCTTGCTTTGTCAGCTGAGAGAGCCTAGAAGGCAATGACACCTCAGTAGCAATAAGCACACAATGCACCCATGTTTGGTTTCTAATACCCTTCTCCAAATAAAGAAACCAAGGACAATTAGATAAATGCTTGATGAACTGATTCTAGGGCTTGGCAGAAAATATACAAGATTATCTTGGAGCATCTTGATATGCTAGAGAGTAAGGAAGTACTCAAAAAACAAACCAAACACATGTCATTGATAACTGTATGTCAAGGAGACATATGAGTCAACTGAAAAGTCCAAAACTGGAATAATTTGACCAACAAAATATATAAAGTATAGTGGATTATAACCCAAAGTATAAAACAAATGCCAATTAGTCCAGATGATATAAATGATTGAGTAAGGAAACAAATGAAAGCATAGATAAATCTCTTGTGCAGTAGAATCCCAAATAATTAATGTAGATATTTAGCCATCAAGGAAGAGGAACATAACTGCCACTCCTTCATTCCAGGCTGTGCATTATGACTTTCTTCCACAGTATAATGTGGAAAGGAGGAAACAGAGTAAATCACACAGTAGATAAACCTGACAGATATCTCTTTAGCCAGGTGAGAAGGTTTATACTAGTAATGATAAATTATGTTGGTAATATATACCTTTGTTATGGTGTAATAAGGATAGCTGTTTACCTCTGTGATTTTCCTCCCAAGCCCTATAACATTAGCTTGATAATGGGGAAACTTCAGACAATTCCCAATGAAAGACATTCTACAGATATCTGACCAATATTCAAAACTGTCAGGGTCATCTAAAACAAAGAAAGTCTGAGAAACTTTTACAGTATAAAGGATCTAAAAAAATATCATGACTAAATATAATGTGGTGTCAGGAATGAGATCCTGGAACAGAAATGGGCATTCAATAAAAACTAAGAGAATATGAATTAGCTGTGAACTTTAGTAGATCATTTGTATCAATATTGGTTCCTTAATTTTAACAAATATATAATGCCAACAGGGTGTTAATAATATAGGAAATAGTGAAAGTCTCTTGATTGCAAATTCTATGCATTTTCAAAGAAAATATTTTATACATCCCTTTTGTATTTTTGCATAAAAATAGTGACTTTGTATTATTTTTTTGCCAAAAGGAGTTTTTATCATATAAGGTTAAAACTTTCATCCTTTGGGGAAAAAAATTGCATTGGTTTCAGCTGGCACATCCCGTTGCTCGTGTTCACACACAGAATGCTCTTTTATGTGATTCTTTTTTACTGGCTCTTGACTATGATTCTCTTGCATATTTAATGTTCTTGGACTAGCCTTCTGATACATTTTAGTGAACAGATATCATTATCTATCTCCCTCAAGTGTTTTTTGTTTTTTTTTTTAATCACATATTAAGATTACCTTTACCATTCTTATCTGAACCAATACATTGTGCCTTTGGATGACAACTCTGAATGGGAGGTTGTGAAATAATTCAGTTGAATTATAACAATTACAATTTTTCAGCATTTACAGTCTTTCCTACATGTAGAGTCTAGCCATCACAGGCTATTTACTTTAAAGCGGTAGTATGACTTTTTTTTCTTGTTAACATTATTCAAGACATTTGCAACATAGATTCACAAAGAACAAAACAAATCACTACTCTATTAAATAGCAAGAGTGTGTGAATGGCCTCAAGGGGAGTTTGAAAATCTTGACATAATGAGATATAAAGTAGAATTGATTGGTAGGGAGCCAAGGCTGATGCCCTCACTACCATGACATTTAGGTTGGAAGACATCTGTAGTTTCTTTCCATCTGACTCAACAGATGGACACAGTAAAAGATTTGTGCACGTAGGGGGTGTGTGTGTGTGTTTGTATAAATTAGACTGTCTAGCATATTGAATGCAATTCTTTATTAGAAACGTTGTACATAACATTTTAAAAGCAGTATGTGTTTTACTGATATACATTTGGAATGTTTAAAATGTGAGCTGGGGTCCACTATCCCAAACTAGATTTGGGAGATACCCTTAGAACCATCTAATCAACCTTTAAGTTGGCATCGTCTTTTTTTTTTTTAATCTGTCATCACTTGTTAATATTTAGTGAAAGTGTTAGTTGCTCATTCCTGTCTGACTCTTTGCGACCCCCTGGGCTATAGCCTGCCAGTCTCCTCTGATGATGGAATTATCCAAGCAAGAATACTGGAGTGGGTTGCCATTCCCTTCTCCAGGGGATCTGCCCAACCCAGGGATTGAAACTGGGTCTCCTGCACTGCAGGCAGGAGACTGTGTTTATTGGGAGTGGTCACTTTTTATGGTTATCATCATATCCAGTTAATAAGGGATGTGATTGAAATTCTGTACATGTCTTGGTACCAATACCCTTTTTAGTCTCTCATTCCTGGAGAGGACTATCTTCCCCTTTATCACTCTTAGTCTTACCAGGCAGAGGCACTATGCCTTCCAGGTAAGGTCACTAGCCAAAACCTTATGTTTCCACCCTGTTTTTAAAATTTTGCTCCTCCTGCTCACATCCATACTCTGCCCCAGGTATGTCATCTCTAGTCCTCCAGTTCTGAGTATATATTATTTCTAGTATCCTCCTGTCCATTTAATCCTAGTTAGTCCTCTGGTTTGGAGAAGGCAATGGCACCCCACTCCAGTACTCTTGCCTGGAAAATCCCATGGGTGGAGGAGCCTGGTAGGTCACAGTCCATGGGGTTGCTAAGAGTCAGACAAGACTCAGATACTTCACTTTCACTTTTCACTTTCCTGCATTGGAGAAGGCAATGGCAACCACTCAAGTGTTCTTGCCTGGAGAATCCCAGGGACGGGGGAGCCTCATGGGCTGCCATCTATGGGGTTGCACAGAGTCAGACACGACTCAAGCGACTTAGCAGCAGCAGTCCTCTGGTTGTGAGAGTGGTTTAGTTGAGAAGTCATGTCCAACTCTTGCATTCCATGGACTGTAGCCTGACAGACTCCTGTCCCTGGGATTTCCCAGGCAAGAATATTGGAGTGGGTTGCCATTTCCTTCTCCAAGGGATCTTCCTGACCCAGGGTTCGAACCCAGATCTCCTGCATTGTACTCATCTAGTAGAAGCAAGTCCTCTACTCGTTTTCTGCTCATAAACCTCAGAGCTTTGGGGAAGATACTCTAATCCCACAGGTTATTGAAGAAGAAAGTGGAAAAGTGGGATTTGCTCTTCAAAATGAAAGCACGTAAGTGTCAACTCCAAGTATGCAAGAAATGGAAGAAAGAAGACACACTGGATGCAGAAATGTAGAGAAAAGACTATTCTATGGCCTAGAATCACAATGCATGAGTGAGATCATCCCCAGGATATAAGAAGAGCAGAGTAGATGTTATTTCCAAATTTACTTAATCTTAAAAGGTACTTTGCCCCTTTGTTAAAATGTAGATTCAGACACCCTATCCTAAGTTCAGCAAATCATAATCCTATGAGGAAGGGGTCTAGAAATCTGATTTTTAAAGTTCCAGAGTGCTACTTAAGATTGGTTAATTTTGAAAAACCCTGGATAAATTGATGGTAAGCTCACAGAGACATAAAATGTCAAGAGAACTAATGAGCAGGAACAATGGTCTTCCTCATCCCACAATATGGGATAATTGGGCTAAAAGCAGGGGTAAGTGCAGAGTCCTAATGCACAGAGTGCTGTGGCTTCCTTAATGAGCCTGCATTAACTCTGCTGGCTGCAAATACTTCTCAGTAAAATAGAAGTAAAATGGCTTTTCCAATAAGACTACCAAGATTTTGTTAAATATGTTTAACCATTAAGGAAAACATGTGGGATGTTTACTTTATCTGAAGCAATCATTTGCTATTAGTATTTAGCCGTAACTTTATTCTCTTTTTTTGTTCAGAATATCTCAACCTATGGCAGGAGACTTGAAAATATTGTTTGAATGGTATATAGAGCAATTACAAGATTTCCATCAATTTTAGAACAAAGCCAATAATTTACGCTTTAGAGATTATCAATATATTTTCAGAGAATCATCCTGGACTCCTATTCCGTATTGATAAAATTAAAACAGTACAACTTACCTAAAAATTTTTATAAAAATAATACATATTTCATATTAGCACTAAAATGTCTCATACCAATAGTATGTAAAGTTGCTGTCCCTATTTTAACCTAAAGACTAGCACTAGAGGAAAATAATTTGCTTATTCATCATGTTTTATTGATTTTTTTTTCAACTAGATTTATAATTTGAATGATTGAAAGAGAAAAGTGTGGACAAGGGCAATTCATAATTAAAGAACTTTTTATAACTTGTTTTGTAGTATCTACTGATTTGATTGCTGCTTCTCCAATAAAGATTCTGTTTCTCATTCAGTGTACACAAAGATTAATTGTAATCAAAGCATTTTTACCATCTTATTCTTTAAAATGTTGATACTTTTCTTAGTAAAAAAATGAATAGCCGTTTGAAATTTAAAAATAGCATTTTATGGAGAATAGGGGACAAATGAATCAGTATATCAAAATGTTTTTCCTTTTTATGAAAAAATGATTTATTTTTTAACATTCAATTCAGAAAATTCACAAAGAGATAAGCAGAAGGGAGGTCTGTGTATGTTCTACTGGTTACTAGAAAAAAAAATTTACTTCCACATATTTTCTTTAGGCACCTAATTAACATTCTATTTAGTCTAATCCCTTTGAAAATTTGTTAACAACTATATTCTTTGTTTCATCCCTCAGTGATATTTAAAAATAAAATATCTTTCTTAATGCATAAATGAGAAATCCCTTGATTATTCAGTATTTTCATCATTTCCTTGAATAGGACTGAGAAATATTATTTGCTAAGAAAGAATTCAAGGTTCTAGAAGACTCTTGGAATGGAACTGTCTTTTAACATAAACTTGCTGTCCCAAGAAGACTCAAAAATGCATCAACATCTGCAACAATTGTTATTAAATATTCCTTCACTGATTCTCTCCTAATTCAAGACATTTTTTATTTTATAGTTAGTTTCAGGTATACAGTAAAATGATTCAGTTGTACATACACATGTATTTATTTAGTTTTCAAATTCTTTTCCCATTTAGCTTATTAGAGAATATTGAGTAGAGTTCCCTGTGCATAGGTCCTTGTTGGTTTTCTATTTTAAATATGGCAATGCATACATGTTGGGCTTCCTTGTAACTCAGACTATAAAGGATCTGCCTGTGATATAGGAGAGTGGGATTCAATCCCTGGGTTAGCAAGACCCCTGGAGAAGGGAACAGCAACCCACTCCAGTATTCTTGCCTGGAAAATTCCATGGCCAGAAAAGCCTGATCAGGTACAGTCCAGGAGGTTGTGAAGAGTTGGACAGGACTGAGCAACTAACATACACACATACACGTCAGTCCCAAAGTCCCAACCTCACCCTCTCCTTGATTTTCCCCTCATGGTAGCCATAAGTTCATTTCCTAAGTCTCTGAGTCTCTTTCTGTTTTGTAAATAAATTCATGTGTATCCTTTTTGTGTTGTTAGGTGCTGCATTTAAGTGATATATTTGTCTTTCTCACTTACTACACTTACCTCTGACTTACTATACTACTTCACTTGGTATAATAATCTCCAGGTCCATCCATATTGCTGCCAATGACACTATTTCAAAATGTTTGTAATGGCCAAGTACTATCCCATTGTGTATATGTACCACATCTTCTTTATCCATTCATCTGTCGATGGACATCTAGATTGCTTCCATGTCTTAGCTACTGTGAACAGCATTACGGTGAATATTTTGGGTGCATGTATCCTTTCGAACCATGTTTTTTGTTTTTGCTTTTTTCTGTATGTATGTCCAGGAGTGTGATTGCTGGATAATATGGTAGCTCTATTTTTAGATTTTTAAGGAAACCCCGTACTGTTTTCCATAGTGGCTATACCAATTTACATTCCTACCAATAGTGTTGGAGGAAACCCTTTCCTCCATTCTAACTGGTAGTGATCACTTCATACCAGTTAGAATGTCCACCACCAAAAAGTCTACAAAAACTAAATGCTGGAGATGGAAAGGGTTTCCTCCAACAATGTAGTTTTGATTTGTATTTCTCTAATAATTAGTGAGGAGAAGGCAATGGCACCCCACTCCAGTACTCTTGGCTGGAAAATCCCATGGATAGAGAAGGCTGGTAGGCTGCAGTCCATGGGGTCGCTAAGTCGGGCATGACTGAGTGACTTCACTTTCACTTTCATGCATTGGAGAAGGAAATGGCAACCCACTCCAGTGTTCTTGCCTGGAGAATCCCAGGGACGGGGGAGCCTGGTGGACTGCTGTCTCTGGGGTCGCACAGAGTCAGACACAACTGAAGCGACGCAGCAGCAGCAGCAGCAGCAATAATTAGTCATAGTGAACATTTTTTTTCATGTGCCTCTTGGCCATCAGTATGTCTTCTTTGAAGAAATATACATGACACACAAAAAATGATAGATACATTTTCCAGATGGTGGTGAAGGTTATCATAACTCAAAATACACTTGTCTTAAATTACAATTTTATATGTAATTTTCTAATTATACATACTATGATGCATTTAAATGTCTAAGTAGAGGAAGGATGCATTATTAACAATAAATTTTATGTTTAGGTGAGTTCATCATTTGTGATTTTGATTGACTCATATTTTATGTACATCATTACACAATGGACTGTAGAAGAATAATGTGAAGATAATTTGATTATTTCAGTAGGTAAGTGCTTTGGTCATATGTTGTAGGGTGATTCCAAGATAAATACCCAGTTTATTGATGAAATTCTAAATGAACCTTTAAAGTCTGAAAAGAAAAATAGCATCAAACGGTATCCTATCCAATAATTTTACTGATTTCCCATTTATATTGTGAACTGACTTTTAGGGAAAGAATTTCATACTTCCTGCCTTCTCTTGCTCAGGTCTTCTTCATACCTCAACCTATTAGTGTGCTAAAACAGGTTTGATGGTAACAAAAGTTAGCTCCTAATTTGCAAAATCCAGTAGGTTCTCCATGGTCTCATCTCCCTTGTCCTCTGTAGCATTGATGCTGCTGATTCAGGTCTTCTTGAAATGTTCTCTTCTTTTGTGTACATAGTATTCTTTTGTGTACATAGTATTAATATTTCCCTCAATCTGATTTCATCTCAGCACTCTTCAGGGTTTTAGTCAAGGTTCTCTTTTCTCCTTATTTTATAATCCTCTTTTTAAAAAAATGTAGTATAGTTGATTTGCAACATTGTGTTAGTTTCAGGTGTACAGCGAACATATAGTCCTCTTATACAATCACACATATGGTCATGGTCTGTATGCTAGGGACCCCTAAAACTCCACCACTAGGCTCCAAACTCTTCCCTGCTTTCTTGGCATTTCATTTCCTTCCCATTCCTGCATAGAACATTCAGGTATTTCAAGTACCAGATGATCCAAATAAATGTGTTACATTACCCTCCATACTCTGCACAGCCACACTGTTTCTACTCCTGAACAATTTGTGTCTCTTTAAGGGCATCAACATCCATCCATGTCTTCAAGAATTCCTATAATGTTCTTTTAGATTTCCGCCTCCCTTACACTACATTAGATTTGTCATAAATTCAAGTTACTTCCCACTCCAGAATATCTCAAGGTATGAAGACTAAGAGTCAGGGTAAAATAAAAGTCAGTTAGAATTTGTAATAGTGGTAGAAAAGGAAAAGGAGGAGACAGATTAGACACAATTCTCTTTCTATTCCACCATCCCTCCTTGGTTAAAATTCAAGTATTTCTCCATATTTCTTACTGGATAATATTGAAAACTGCTAATGAGGCATGATCTTATCCAATTATTTTCCTAAAGCCCTACATTTTTCCCCTGTTGAATGTCATTTTACTCATGAGTACATCTTCTACTTCTATACTATGGTGCCTTTGTTTATTCCACTTTCTTTCTCTGCAATGTCTATTTTATTTTCTTCTGGAAACTCTACCTGTCTCCGCTAATTCTTTCCCTGGAACCTCCTGTGACAGCCCACAAGTACCATTACCTCTTCTGTGCTTCCAGGACTTTTGCTGGTCTCTTGCAGTCCCTTCTTCACTAGACAAAGCTCCGTTCCCTATCTGTCTATCTGCAAGCTTTGACCTCTTCAAGGGTGGAGACAGTTAGACACTGAGCACATATTCATCCAGAAAACTGATACTCAATAAGTAAGTGACTGATTTCCTTAAAGAATATTCACGTTATGTAATTGTAGGGGATATTAATTGGTTCTTCAAATTATTTTATATCAATAATGGCCACACCAAATTTTCTCATGTTTAGTCTCAAATACCTCTTTTCCTACTTCTTGTAGCATAATCTGGTTATGACATTTGGTGCTCATTAAATCACACAGGGGCTTCCCCAATAGCTCAGCAGGTAACGAATCCACCTGCAATACAGGAACCACAGGAGAGGTGGGTTCGATTCCTGGGCCTGGAAGATCCTCTGGAGAAGAAAATGGCAGCCTATTCTAGTATCCTTTGCTGAAAAATCCCATGGACGTGGGAGCCTGGCAGGCTTCAGTTGAAGGGTGTCAAAGAGTCAGCCATGACTCAATGACTAAGCATGCATAGTCACATAGATCATAATGAATAGAAAAGGCTCAATAAAGAAAACTTCACTGGGAATGTGGTCATTATAAGGGAGACTCCGTGCTTCTATTTAGTGCAGGCTATTAGAGCTGTAATGCGAACAGTATAAGAGTATTTGCTCGTTCAGTCAACAAATGCCTACTGAGAACCTGAAACAGGTATAATATGCACAATATAAATTAAAATTTTCTATCTTGTAAAAAAATCTTTCCTAGTATTTAGTTAATAACTTCTAAACAGGGAACAATCTAGTATTGCTAACACAGGAACTGAGTGAGTGCAGAGCAGGGGAATGGAGAGCAGGACGCCATTGTTGCAGCTCTTGGAGCACTTTACAGGACTCTATGGGCAATTCTGGTATCTTTTTGTCTTTTGAAGATCCTCTCTGTGAATCCAGTCATTTAAATCCAACCCTATAACACTCCTGGGAAGGGAGGGCAAATAGGAGATAAACACCCTTCAAACAGAGGCTCACACCCTCTAGAGACACCTGAGATAGAAAAGAAAAGAGATAATTGCCTACTTCTCTGTTCTACCCAAGCCCATTTGAATGAAATGGGAAGAAAGAATCATTTTTATATGACTATACAAAGATAAATCATTTCCTACTTTCTTTTGTAACTGTGACGGAAGCAGCAAGGAGCTGAGTCTAATGAGAAAGACGGCTGGTCCACATCCCCGAAGATCTCAGTTCCAATACTGTGGCCTTAGGCAAGTCTAAGTCTCTTCTGAAGGTTCTCACAGTTTCTTTGTATAATGATGCAATGCATATGATATCCCAGAAAGCACATTCCTACTCTTATGAGTTTCCTTTGCCAGCTAATTACAAGAAAGATTACCAAGGGTACCGTGAAACATCATGGGACAATTTCTACACTGCCTCAAAGAAGTGGTAGTTTGAAAGGAGGTCATTTCATTTGTAGACAAAGAGAAGATAAAGGTTTTTTACTCAAAAATACTGTTACTAACTATTTTGCTTTAGATAAAGGATTTGCTGTATCATCAGGATACAATGTGAAACTTCTTTGGATAAAAAATTAGGATTTTTAAATGTAAAAATTTTATAATATATATAAATTTAAAGCACTTCTAAGAAACCATTATATAAATGATTTTTGAGTGTAATGTATAGATAGGGCCATACTTTTTAAGTGTTTAACTTAATTAAGTTAGAAAGTAAATATAGGAAGATATAATAAACTTCACAATGAACAACAGTTTACAAATCTTATTTTAGCAATGCATCTTTAGCCATGATACAAAAGATGAAGTCCCTTGTTATAAATACTCGAGAAGGGACTGGAATCCACAGTTATTTCCCTTCAAGTGCTATGTTGTTAAAGTTTTATTGACCCTGCCTTTCATGGACTTAAAAGCTCTTGTGCCATATTCAGGGAAGCAAATTAGCTGCTGCCTTTTCATCTCATATTGGAGGATATCTTCAAGCTAGATCTATGAACAATAAACAATTGGCCGAGAGAAAAAGGAAAGTGGACCAAATGTGTTGTTGGGAACAATATATTCATAAAAATGATAGAGGAGGATAAAGCCAACAATTGTTAAAAATCAGCTGATCACACTGCTTTCTATATGGGCATAGCTGGAATCCATGCTAAGATAGAAGTCAACTCAATTCTTAAATGTGAATCAGTCTAATTCTGAAGAAGTCTTCAGTAGTGATTTGAGACATAGTTATTACACAAGATAACCAATTACAATTGCTTTCACACTGCTATCCTGTACTTTTTTTTTTTTTTTTCAAAATCCTTACCAATTTCCAGAGGCCAGGGTTGGGATAAGTGGATGTACAACCAGCTGCATTTCAATTTCATTTGCAGAATAATAGCTAACTATTTCCTATCTGAGAAGTTTCATCTAGACTATAAAAGCACAGAAATGGTATATATAGTGTATTCCAAGGTTCATTTACTACTTTAGGATGCAGCAATGTAACAGAATTCTCCAAAAGAAAAGGACCCATATTTGAATATGGGGATAAGTCACTGCAGAGTTAGCTGAAATGTTTGATTTTGAAAAGCCCATAATATCTTTAGTTGTTTCGCTGGATATTGTGCAGATATTTCAAAATAGTACACTTCACTTTGCCAGGTTCAAAATGTTCACTGGCATAATTTGTGATCTGGAGTTTGCTGAATGCATGTAAGAGCTGAGACAAATTGGCAGAGAGACGATATTGGCAAAACTTTGTATGCAATTCCTAGAAACTGAAGAGCTGTGTGACTAGTATACAGAGTGATTTTTGGTCATAATGTTTTAGTACAAGACTGAGTCATTTAGCATCTACTCCCTCAATTTATCCATAAAGAAATTAAGGCTCAAAGAAGTTAAGGGACTTGTCTGAAGTCAAATGGGTTCAGAATCAGAATGTAATCTAAATTTTCAGATTCAAAACCAAGTACTATTAATATATTGAGCATCTTACCTACTGCATGCCAAGTCACTTCAGCCATGTCTTACTCTTTGCAGTCCTATGGACTGGAGCCTACCAGGCTTCTCTCTACATGGGATTCTCCAGGCAAGCATGCTGGAGTGAGTTACCATGACCTCCTCCAAGGGATCTTCCCAACCCAGGGATCAAACCCAAGTCTCTTATGTCCCTCCTTCATTGGCAGGTGGGTTCTTTACTACTAGCGCCACCTGGGAAGCCCTATCTTACCTCCTGCTGTCTCATATTAGTCTACCTCTGTTCCATAAGCTTAATGCAGTTAATCAATTTATAGTGTTCTGTTCTCATAGCCAGGATATAATTAATGTGAATGAAAACCCATTCATTACTCATGCCAATTCAATTATATCAGTTGTGTTTCAACATGTGGTAGAGTCCACTATGAATACCATAGTCTCAGGAGGAATACATTTGTGTAGCTATTCTGAAATTGGAGTTTCAGGCATAAATTTGTATGTTCAGTTTGTCGAGTAACAAGATGAGAAGGATTTTACACTATAATGTGAGGATCAGATTGAATATTTTTTTTTAAAGACATTCTACAATTCAAAATTTATTTCCATGTTAGGCAAGAATTAATGGATTTGTTGTCGGTAATATCTGTTTGGAGATCTTTAAACATATTAATAAAAAGAAGTCAATGAAAGTTAAATGATTTTTAAATTGCATTTAACTGTTATTTTTTAAAACAGTTGATATAAGACTGACCTATTTTAAAAAGGGTGATTTTGTTTTTCTTCTGAATTTGGTTATATATTTTCAAAATAATACTTTTTAAACTTTGAACTCCCATGAATAGTTTAGTCATTTTACTATGAAGCTTTTTTGTCAATGGACATGATCTTGGATAAACTCTAAGAAATAGTGAGGGACAGGGAGGCCTGGTGTGCTGCAGTCCATGGGGTCCCAAAGACTCAGACACAACTTAGTGACTGAACAATAACAATATGAAGGTTTTTTTAGGAAGCCTTTCACTGTGTGAATCATAACAAACTAGAAAAATTTTAAAGTGATGGGAATGTTGGATCACCTTACCTGTCTCCTGACAAACCTGTATGCAGGTAAAGAAGCAACAGCTGGAACTGGACATGGAATAACTGACTAGTCCCAAATTGGGAAAGCAGTATATCAAGGCTGTATATTCTCATCCTGCTTATTTAACTTATATAGAGAGTACATCATGTGAAATGTCAGGCTGGATGAATCACAAGCTGAAATCAAGATTGCCTGAAAAATATCAACAACTTCAGTTATGCAGATGATAACCATGCTAAAGGCAGAAAGTGAAGAGGAACTAAACAGCCTCTTGATGAAGATAGAAGAGGAGAGTGAAAAAGCTGCCTTGAAACTCAACATTCAAAAAACTAAGATCATAGCATCCAGTCCGATCCCTTCATGGCATATAAAAGGGGAATAAGAGGAAGCAGTGACAGATTTTATTTTCTTGGGTTCCAAAAATCAAAGCAGATGGTGACTGCAGCCATGAAATTAAAAGATTCTTGCTCTTTGGAAGGAGAGCTATGACAGACCTAGACAGCATATTAAAAAGCAGAGACATTACTTTGCCTTCAAAGGTCTGTGCCCTCAAAACAATGGTTTTTCTAGTGATCGTGTATGAATGTGAGATTTGGACCAAAAGCAAGCTGATTGCCAAAAAATTGATGCTTTCAAACTGTAGTGCTGGAGAAGACTCTTGAGAGTCCCTTGGATTGCAGGGAGATCAAACCAGTCAATCCTAAAGGAAGTCAACCCTTAATATTCATTGGAAGGACTAATACTGAAGCTGAAGCTCCAATGACGCAGAGTTGACTCATTGATAAAAGTTGACTCACTGATACTGGGAAAGATTGCAAGCAAGAGGAGAAAGGGCTGGCAGAGAATGTGATGGATAGATAGCATCATGGAGTCAATGAACACGAATTTAAGCAAACTCTGGTATAGTGAAGGACAGGGAAGTCTGGCATGTTGCAGTCCATGGTGTCGCAAAGAGTCAGACATGACTTAATGATTTAACAAGAATAATATGAAGTGTGATTATAAAATTAAGGAAATACATACAGAACACTTGAATTACTCACACAAGAAATGCAAATTTATATTTTGAAGCTGTGAGCCTAGTTGATTTAAACAGTTTCTGGTTTGGGTTTTTTTGTATCACTATTGCAAGATTATTTTGTATTATGTTAGGCTATGCTCGTGTTATTCATAGGAATGAATTGTATAATAATAGTGTGCTGATGCCATGCAGGTAACCATGACTACTACTATTGTTCCATCAGTTTGTGCTCTATGCAGCAGCGGATATTTTTAGTGGTTCTATTATTTTCTGTTTTAAAATTTGGAACCTAAATTATAAGTCACTTCTATTTTTTAAAAATCTTGCCTAATTTTATGCAGTGTTTCCTCCTTTAAGATATTTAGGTACGGAATACCAGAAAGTATGCTTGGGCAAGAGTCTTCTAATTTAAACAATAAATGTCTGTCAATGAGGCCACTGTCTTCCTTGTTTCCCAGGGTATAATATTTATATTTATTAAAATTTATTTCTAGCTTTTCTCTCACTATAATCATTGCTGCTGCTGCTGCTGCTGCTGCTAAGTCGCTTCAGTCATGTCCGACTGTGCGACCCCATAGACAGCAGCCCACCAGGCTCCTCTGTCCCTGGGATTCTCCAGGCAAGAACACCGGAGTGGGTTGCCATTTCCTTCTCCAATGCATGAAAGTGAAAAGTGAAAGTGAAGTCTCTCAGTCGAGCCCGACTCTTAGCGACCACATGGACTGCAGCCTACCAGGCTCCTCCGTCCATGGGATTTTCCAAGCAAGAGTACTGGAGTGGGGTGCCATTGCCTTTTCCGCACTATAATCATTAGTTACCTGCTATCCTTTATTATGGGCTTCTCTGGTGACTCAGTGGTAAAGAATCTGCCTGCCAATGTAGGAGTTGTGAGTTCAGTCCCTGAGTCAGGAAGATCTATCCGCTGGAGAAGGAAATGACAACCCATGCCAGTATTTTTCGGAGAAGGCAATGGCACCCCACTCCAGTACTCTTGCCTGGAGAATCGCATGGACAGAGGAGCCTGGTAGGCTGCAGTCCATTGGGTCGCTGAGGGTTGGACATGACTGAGCAACTTCACTTTCACTTTTCACTTTCATGCATTGGAGAAGGAAATGGAAACCCACACCGGTGTTCTTGCCTGGAGAATCCCAGGGACGGGGGAGCCTGGTGGGCTGCCGTCTATGGAGTTGCACAGAGTCGGACACAACTGAAGTGATTTAGCAGCAGCAGCCAATATTTTTGCATAGGAAATCCCATGGACAGAGGAGCCTGGAAGGCTACAGTCCATGGGGTCGCAAGAGTCAGAGGGACTTAGCAAGTAAGCAACAACAACACCACCATTCTTTATTATGAGAGTTCCAAAATCCTCCCCTTCTAGCCCATTCACACAAACATCAAGCCTTCACCATTTATACTGATCATTGAAATACCCTTCTGACTGGGCTTTACACCATTCTTCACATTATTTGTGAATTTATCTTGTCTCGCTAACCCTTCTGACTCATTTCTTTCTACCTTATTCCGTTCCAATGTAGCATCTTTTCTACTACACAAAGTTTTCCCAAACTGGGCATTTCTAATGTCAGATTGTGGAACTCGATGTGAATATGAAGTGAATTATCCATCAAGTGGGGAGCACTATGGGTTTTATGGGGTCTTCCACTGGCTCAGTACAAAGCATTGAATGTCAGGGAATTTGGAAGCTTTGTAGTATACATCACAGTTTTTTGGTTGTTGTCATTCTTTTAATAGTTATGAATTTTATCGTAAGCAAAATTACAAGGTGAAGGTCAAGGAGAATTTTATAGCTGAAATACTTCTAAGTATGTAGATTGAAGTACAAATAAACTACTGCTGTTGATTTAGGTAAGCCAATTTATTTTTCTCAGGTAAAAACAAAATACTCAAGTTAATAAAACCCTTCATTAGTGAGATTTTCTACTGAGGAAAAGTTAGTTACTGCAGACATAAAATATGATACCGCTTATATGAAAGTTACTAAAATTCTAGAGCCACTGATTCAATCTGAAAGCAGTGTTATGATCAAAAAAATGGAGTCCAGTAATCAAAAGTTATATTAAATAGTTCAAAGTCTTTACTTGGATGTCTTAAAAAGTATGAAGTGTTTCAAAACATAACACTAATAAATTTCTCCTTTTCCCCTGAAACTGCCTTCATTGCAGACCCGCAACACTCCTCAGAAACTCACCCCTCCAACAAGCTTTGAGTTTTTTTTTTATTTTCTGCCCCAGATTTTTTATTATGTAAACACACCTGGCAGTTCTCTACAAGGCATAATTATTCTTCTGTAATTTAGGCAACAAAGGGAAAATTGGACTAGGTATTCTCTTTGGCCCAGATAGTTTTCAGTCACAAAAGTAACTGTTTTTGTAACTAGATTTTTGATAGACAATTTTATAGCAACATATACATCATGCTTTGTAGAACAGACTGTACTGGAATTTGGCAACAAATCCTTTGGATTTAAAGGGGGTTCAAGAGAAGAGAAGTCAGTGCTAGATAAATAATGTTTTTTATTGTTGTTACCACACAATCTTAATCTCCCAGATTACAATCCAAAGAGATCTTGTTTTTTAAATTGTTTTAATCTATTAAACCAACATTTATTTTCTGTTTAATTCCCTGTATTCAGATGACTTTCATCATGGATACATTTGATTTTTAAGACACTTTATATTTTATATGGTCACACATAGGAAAATATCCAGTAGAATGTACAACAAATTTATATAAATCAGGTGTAACCTACTCATTTTCATCATTGTGAAGGACCAGTATTTTGCTTATCTGATTTTCATTCTTATATGGAATAATACTTTGAAAAATATAACAAAAATCCTTTAAAACAATTAGTGATTATTTTATTTATAATAATTATATAACAAAAATTACATGTGGTTGGATGTCATGGCTGTATCAAATTTCCTGTTACATTCAATGTCTGTACTCACATAAGAAGGAACAAAAAGTTCTGAAAACAGTTCTCTACCAGCAAGCTCTGCTGATAGACTCAACAAGAGGCATCTTTTTCACGAGAGGCTTCTCAGCTGTTTGACTCAATTGACCTCTTCTATAAATGTAGATATTTTAACTATTTTTTTGATCATGTATATTATTTTCTTATGCACTAACAATGCACCATAGGCCATTAAACACTTCTCTGTGAGTGACAAAAGGTATCCTGCTTAATAACCGGGACAGCCAGACTTGGCCCCCAGTGGAAACTGATGTCTGCCTCCCTTGTTTTCTGGCTGAGCCCTCTGGACCATACACAGTTTTCACCCTTAGATGCAATAGCTTTCTTTTGGTTAAACTCATTTTGATTTCATTCCAAGCCCCAAGTTGGTTTATCAGTCTTCACAAGAGGGAGAGGGTAACTAGGCAGTCTTTGGAGGATAAAGTGGCTTACTGTGGATAGAGCATGATTTTTTTACAGCAGGATTTTATACCTGAGTTGGAAGAAGCAAACCTTAATCTATCACTTATGCTAAATGAGCCTCCATTTCTCACTTACACTTTCCAAAATGTAAAAGGCATTTTACTAAAGGTCTTTTGTTGTTAACCTAATTTATGTTTATATTTACTTAAGCCCACAAGGTTGGGGTGCTTATTTGGTTGGGTTTTTCAGGTTCAGGAAACTCTTAAGAGGAACTCAGTCTTTGAATGTGTTATATAAAGCTATCCATGGTGCTATATATATATATATAACACACACATATATATAAATATATATATATATACACACACACACATATATTATAATGCTTTTAAAAATTGCAGGGACAAACATTTAAAAGCATTAAAAATTTAGGAAAAAATAGTTGTATAGAAGCAAATTAAAAACAGGCCCAGATATTAAGACCTGTTAAAAAGAGAAATTTAAAGAATATAGGTGGTCAGGACGTTGAAGTAAGTTTGCTAATGCATATAAAACTAGTTAATTACATGTAGTGCAATAAAATGTCATGTTTTCTAGAGAAAGGAAATCAATTTTATCTCAAATGAAATTCATTTGCATTGCTATGGACAGTAATCATTTGCTTGACAGTTGTGTGCAAGGTAACTTCAACTTCTATTGTGGTCTAGTTAATAGAAAATTAATTAAAAATACATACCCCTATTGAATGAAAATTTCTCATTAGCTTTCCTCTCTGCTACTCTCCAATCTCACCTGTACCAGATGACCTTAGCCTCTACTTAAGAAATAGTGAGACCACCTGGCATACTTTTACTCCTGCATCTCTGTCTCCTACTTAGTACGGGCCTCACAGGATTCCACTCAGCCAGAGGTTTTCTTTCTCTTGCAAGTAAATCTTTCTACTCTTTTCATTCCCATTTCTTTGAGTCCCTCCCGGCTTTAACCTCTCATTCTTAAGTGTTTTCAACTCTCCTATTCCAATGACTATTTCCTTTTCACCTGTGTTCGTTTCTTTCGCATTACATGTTTTCACTGCTCTCAGCTCCCTTTCTTTCTGTGAAGACTTTTTTTCCCTTCATATGCCAGCTGAACTCCTAGATAAGGAGTCCTCATCCTTGCTGCTTCCACAAGGTAATTATTTATTTCATTACTAAACTTTGGGAGTTTGAGGTTCACCTTTGCTGCCATGTTACTAAAAAAATCCTTTCTCAAATGTTATCCTCTAGTGTCACAATTTTTTTCATAAATCCTGCAGTATCAGCGTCTTGATTTTCAGTTTCATTTCTTACATCTGTGATTCAGCATTCTCTGGAGGCTTCTCCTTGCCACTCTCTTTGCCTGGTTATTATAGCATTTATTGTTAGGACTCTACCCTTGATTCTCGATCAATCTCTGGATATGAGCCATACTCATAATTTCATTGTTTTAATACTTGATCCAAAAATATACCTCCAGGTTGAACCTCTCAAATTCTAGTCATATAATTCCAGTTGCTCCTAAAAGATAAATATTTCTCAGGGAAAACTTAATACATCTCAAACGAAAACACTGTATCTCTTCACAAAATGGAGTTCCTATTTAGGCCAAACTAGTTTCAAAATATTAACACATTTTTCCAAATCTCATGGGAAGAAAGACTTTCACTTACTTCCATAAACACAATGTTATTAAATCCTATCAGTGTTATTGAATGTTATCTCTCAAATTTGTCCTCAGCTTCAAATCCATCACCAAATCCTAATATTAGTGTTATATTTATTATTTTTGTGTATGTGCTTATTTTACTTCCCAGCTAAATTATAAGCCACCTGAACAAAAGGATTTTATCTTTTTCTTAAACAGTTCAAGTAACTAATTAGTAATTAAAATATTAATACATTGCATAACTTTATAATCTTCAAAGCATATTATGTTCTAATGTAATCTAATGACTGAAGCTCAGCGAGGTCAAAGGGTGTTGCTAAGTTTCATAGCCTGTAAAGGACAAACAGAAGAGAAAATTGTGCTGCCTGAACTGGCATGCAATGCTTCTTCATAACTATTCATCAATTTCTTAGTCATCTAGAATGATATAACTTAGAAAAAAATTAAGCCCATATTTAACTGTTAATCTAAAGCTGTTGCTACTAATTCTTTCTTAGTAGAGATTTTTTTTTTTTTTTTTTAGCCTTTAGGTAGCAGCATTACTCCTGAAGTGGGCAGTAGGGTTTATAGAGTAAAAAAAGATGGAAAATTGAAAAGCTTCTCTACAAAATGGGCAACATTCACTTATTGAAAATATGGTCTCCACAGAAGTATTTAATAGGATTTTTCACCTTACTCTGGGAAAGCAAAATTTTTGTTAAGTGTTATTTGATTTGTTTCCCACTCAAAACTTTGAGAGCAGATAGCCTTGCTGTAAAGGGTTATCATTACATCTTATAAAATTCTCTCATTCAAGGGCTGCTTTTCTCACCCACCATTAGGGAGCTAAAGTTACTGTGTGTTTCAAACCAGAGTTTAAGGCTACTGAAAGGTCATATAAAATTTACAGTTTTTAATCCCACTTTGGAACACATTTCCTTTATAAAATATTAGATTTTGATTGCTAAGCTTCTTCACAGGAAAAGTCCAGGATGTTCTGTTGTACAGAGATAATTTATTATTGTGTAAAAGGTTTTGTCAGAGTGAAAATATAGTTATTTCAGTATTTTATCCTGAGAGTAATAAGATTTTATCACAGAAAGGTAATTTTAAATTAGTCATGCTCCTTAGAGCAATTAAGACAGAAGAAACAGGTGGGAATTAGAAAAGCTAGTACTCACTATTAAAAAAGCTCCAGCTCATGAGCCATTTACTTAAATGTGAAGCATTGAATCTACCTAATTTTTTCATGATGGTGGACAGCTGGCATCTGTGCACGGTGAGGGCTCCATTAATGTGGAACTTACCTTCCTTTCTTTACTTAAACCTGATAACCTTGACAGACTGTATCTTAGGCTTTTCTTGTTGTTTTGTTTTAAATTACTTTGTTTTCTTAAAATTCCAAGTTTTGATGAAAATCTAATTTAAATTTCTTTGCTTGTTTTTGCTGTGAATGATTATTGAAGAGCATACAGGGGTGTGGGACAGGGTTTCTATAATTTCCTAAAGGGAAGATTTCTTGATCAGCAGTGTCTCCTTTGAAAATAAGCTTGAGAGTTGCTTCCCTAATTCTGAGATAAGGGCACAGTATCACAGAGATACTTAACTATTTTTAACATCCACTTTTTGCTCATCAGTGAAAGAGAACATGGGATACCACATGTGAGTAGAGCAAGGCGAAATTAAATAGAAGAAAACAGTGGCTGGATAGAGAAAGAAAATAGAAGGGGAATCAAGTGTTTTAAATAATAACTCATTGTAATCCACATTCATCCATGAGGCAAGTTTCACATAATCTAAGAAAAAATTAACCTGGTGGGTAAATAAACATACATACCACAAGCACTGACTTCCACAGATTTTTGTCATCAAGGACAATGAGAGAAGTTGGCCATATCCACACATCAGATTTGCAAATCCAGAAATATCAATCACAAAAAGAATCATGCTATTTGCTCCTTCGTTACTGGTATTCCTTTGCCAATTCTACCACGTTAATAGCTGAATAGGTAGGTGGTGGCTGTCTTAGATGTTTTTTTCAAATGCAATTTCTAACAGTGAACCACATAATATGAAGTTTCCCAGTGGGTCTCTCTCACTAGTGAACTTGATTGGCTCAGTTTGCTCAAACACCCAACTGAGGAATCCAAAGACTTGTGTTTAAGTCCCTAGTGGGAAAATGTGTTAAGATGATAGAGATCTTTCCTCACTGAACACAGTGGTCAGTATGTCTTGACAGAAACAGATTATCATTCCTCTGCTTTAAGGAAAAACACCCCAAGAATTCTGTTTTATTGACACAGGAATGAAGATTATACATGAAGTTCAGCTAAACTAATACTTTAAAAGATGGAATTTTACATTAGTTCATCTCTACTAATCATTTTAAGGAGTTTCCCTAGTGGCTCAGATAGTAAAGAATCTGCCTGTCATGTAGTTGACCCAGGCTTGATCCCTAGGATGGGAAGGTCCCCTGGAGAAGGAAATGGCTACCCACTCCAGTATTCTGGCCTGGAGAATTCCATGGGCAGAGGGCTATAGTCCATGGGATCATAAAGAATTGGATGATTGAGTGACTAACACTTTCACTTTTCAATCATGTCAATGTTCTTGGACATTTCATCACATTTCATAATTTCCCATTAAGAATGTAGTCTTGTGCAAGCCTCAGTGTCTCATATCACTAAATAAAAATACATTTGTTCACACCAGCCACATTCAGGATTCACATACATTTACATGAGGAACACACAGAAAATAAATCCATGGAGGGGTAATATTCTATATAATGCTTTTTTCATTAATTCTCTTGTATGACCATTCTTGACCCCCCACTTTAGCTGCTCCTTCCTTTCAGGCCTCAGCTCTTATACCTAGACTTTTCTTGACTGCAGCATGGGATTGCTCTTGTGTCATTGTTCATCCCACATTTTCCCATGGAATAAAGAAGTGTGAAATGGAGAATAAAGTATAATGAAACTAAGCTGGCATAGGATTCTTTGTCAAATTGGCAACCTACTCCAGTACTCTTGCCTAGAAAATCCCATGGACAGAGGAGCTTGGTAGGCTGCAGTCCATGAGGTCGCTAAGAGTCAGACACAACTGAGCGACTTCACTTTTCACTTTCATGCATTGGAGAAGGAAATGGCAACCCATTCTAGTGTTCTTGCCTGGAGAATCCCAGGGATGGCAGTGGTGGGCTGCCATCTATGGGGTCGCACAGAGTCAGACATGACTGAAGCGACTTAGCAGCAGCAGCAACAGACAAGACCCTGCCAAATGGAAGGTGTCTGGAGCTGCACTTTGACCCTTTCTATATGTCTTCTGACAGCCCATGACATGTCTTTAGATGCTTCATATTTTAGATTAAAATAGTGAAGGCTTCTTTGCCAAGCAGCTGTGGTTTTTGCAGAACTCTCATGTCTAATAATATCTCAATTGAGTAGATGAGATATAGCTTAGCCCTCATGAAACTAGACTATGAATAACCACTTATTTGTAGTTGAGAGAAAGCAGGCATGATTTCTTCTCCTGATAGAGCCTACCCCATAATTTCCTTTACAGTATTTGATAGTCATTTATTTTCGGTGACAATATTGAATGTGGGAATTATGTTTCACTGCTTAGCTTTTGATAGTTTATTGTTATGGAGTTTTAGCTTCTCTCTCCCGAATTAACTAATAATTTAGCTCACTAACTTATGGTTACCTTTCCTTTTACCTATCATGACACCTATAGATGATAATATTTATTTTACATAAGGGGTAAAAATGTGACTGTCACTAAGGCTCTGTCTACTCCAAAATCTGGACAATCACTGTCTTCACACATGGTTAGCTGTTCATTTATAAGCAGTGGCATAGTGAGTAAAAGGCTCTGTAACTGCCTATTCTGGGATTTGTTGAAAAAGCTATTGCTTTCTTTATAAACAGTTTATAGAGTCCTCTCATAGAAGGGTTTCCTCTTTTTTTATGATGAGTAACTAGGACAGTGTTCACTCCCTTGGGTGGTCCTTATTAATACCACTTCCCATGTACCTGCATTTATGGTACTTAATGTCTCTTGGGCTCAGAGACAAACATAGTGATATATACCTGAAGTTGTTGCTATTTCCTGCAATGTAAATTAAAAAACACACATACACACGAGTAAATGTCTGAGAGAATTGAAATTTCCTTGAAAGCACTAATAACCAGAAGCATTGCCTTAGCCAGGATTTGAAAAAAAAAAACAAAACCTACATTTGCTTTAGCTTGAATCTCAAAATACCCACTAAATTCAGGTATCTCCGGCCTCTGCATTACAGGACCCATTTAGAGTTGTCTTTAAAAGGAACCCCTAAAGGCTTGATGGCAAGAGAAGTTAGGGCGTATTCTGAGCTTTGAGTTTGTCTCTTGGGGGAAAAACTGTTTCTTTCTAATCTCTGCACCATAGCCATACATGGCTATATAGCACCAAAATGCACTGGTGATTAATGCTAACAGACCTTAAAGTACATATCTATATGAACCCTACAAATATAGAAATGTATCTTAACAGAAGCATATGGTGCCCATTTCAGGCCTGTAGGGATTGGGAAGGGATGACGTTTTTCACGTAGCTAATTACATCTTCTTATGGAGACAGTCACACAAGTCACTCTTACCTTACATGATTTGCTCACTTTTACTACTTCTCAACTCTTTTTACTTTTCTTGGTGCTTACTACACAATTTAAAGTAGTGATTTAACAATTAGTCTTAAACATTTTCTTGATTTTCAAGCACTTATAACTGAGTTTGAACTGATTGAACTCAGAGGTATTTTAAACCTGCAGAGGCAACTCAGTCATGGCAGTAGAGATGCTTTAAAATGAAATTGAAGTGGGCGGATGGTGTACTTGATGAGTGATATAGGTCTTGTTATTTGTAATTAATTAACCTAGATATAAAATTAAGCATGCTACAGTTTGAGTCCTTGACTTGTCATTTGTTATGAAATCAGTGAATTACAAAGCAATTAAGATAACCTTTCTGTTAATTAAAGTCTGTATTACAAGTGAACGTATTAGTATTTGGATAATCGAGATGCTGTGCCTGGACACCATTCCAGAATTAAATATGATTTTATTTAATGCATTATAGAAAATCAAGCTGCTTTGAGGTTATTCACATGTTTCATAAGACAAATTCTTTCTTGAAGCAGTTTCAAACCACTGCTATAAGATGGGAATCACATTCATTGCTATTTCCTCATAGTTTGTCAAGATGAAATTTAATTTTTTTTAATTTTCAAAAGCAATTGCACATATGTGGTACATATATATACCACATTTCTTTACCCATTCATATGTTGATGGACATTTAGGTTGTTTCCATGTATTGGCCATTGTAGATAGTTCTGCTATGAACATGGAGGGGAAGATATCTCTCTGAGTTCATGATTTAAACACTTTTGGACATATATCTATAAGTCTATAAGTATGATATATATAGGAGAAGGAAATGGAACCCCACTCCAGTACCCTTGCCTGGAAAATCCCACGGACGGAGGAACCTGGTAGGCTGCAGTCCATGGGGTCGCTAAGAGTCAGACATGACTGAGCGACTTCACTTTCTCGCGTTGGAGAAGGAAATGGCAACCCATTCCAGTGTTCTTGCCTGGAGAATCCCAGGGACGGTGGAGCCTGGTGGGCTGCTGTCTATGGGGTCACACAGAGTTGGACACGACTGAAGTGACTTAGCATAGCATAGCATAGCATGATATATATAAATAGATATATCTACAAATAAGATTGCTCATATGATAAGTCTATTTTTAATTTTTTGAAGAACTGTTTCTCATAGAGGCTGTACAATTCAGTAATCTCACCAACAGTGCATGAGAGTTCTGGTTTCTTCATATCCTGACACTTGTTATTTTCCTTTTTCCCTTAATAATGGCTATCTGAACATGTATAAAATGATATTTCATTGTGATTTTGATTTGCATTTCCTGGGTAGTGATGTTGAGCATCTTCTCATATATGTCTTGGTCATTTGTTTATCTTCTTTTGGAGAAATGTCTGAGTCCTTTCCTGATTTTATAATCAGATTATTTGTTTTTTGTTTTGTTAGTGAGTTGTAGAAGTTCCTTGATATTTTGGATATTAATAATTATCCGATATATAGTTATAAGTATTTCTCATATTCTTTATACTGGCCTTTTCATTTTGTTGATTGATTCCTTTGCTGTGAAGAAGCTTTTTGTTTTGATGTATTCCCACTTGTCTGATTTTGGTTCTATAGATCGTTCTTTTGGTGTTGTAGCCAAGAAATCACCACCAAGCCCAGTGTTATGAAGATTTTCACCTATATTTTCTCCTAGGAGTTTTATAATTACAGGTTTTACATTTAAATCTTCAGTACATTTTGAGTTTATTTTTGTGTATAGTTTAAGACATTTAATTTTGTAGTATCTTTCAAAATTAGGGAACATGATGGCTCCAGATTTGTCTCATTATTTTAAATTACTTTGGCTATCCAGAGTCTTCTGTGGTTCCTTGTGAATTTTACAACTGTTTTATCTACTTTTGTAAAAATGCCGTTAAACTTTTCATAGGGACTTCATTGTGTCTGTAGATCACATTGGGTAATGTGACCATTTTAACAATATTAAGTATTCCAGTCCATGAACAAGAAATGTCTTCCCATTTGTGAGTTCTCTAATTTTGTTCATGAGTAATTTTCAGTTTTCAGTGTACTATGAATCTTTCACCTTCTTGATTAAGTTTATTCCTAAGTATTTTAGTATTTTCAATGAGATTGTGTTCTTAATTTCCTTTTCAGGTCGTTCATCATTAGTATATATAAATGCAACTTATTTTTGTATGTTAATTTGTATCCTGCAACTTTACTATATTCATGTAGTAGTTCTAATAATGTGTGTGTGTAGAGTCCTTTGGATGTTCTACATCTATGATTGTGTCACTTAAAATATCAATATTTGAAGTGTCAATAAGGAGGAAAGAGTTCACAAGTGAAATAAAACATGACTAAAAAATCAGGAAGCAAATGATGATAATAATGAAAATTCTTGAGATACAGAGTTTCAAAGAGTGATAGATCAAATAAAGTAGAGCATTGACTGAGAAGTCTCCAGTGGTTTGTGTAAAAAGCAAATCATTGTTGGCTTATGCAATAGTGATAGAGCTTAACATGTTTAAATGCCAGAGAAAAGGAGACAGAAGAGAGAAATATTTGAAGATACAAGGAACAGAAAGAAGAATCTTTAAGGGCTAGCTCTCTGAGGATATTGGGTGAGACAACGTTCTGCACAAAATTGATCTTAATATGGGAAAGGAATTTCAATGAAGTAAAATATAAGCAAAAACATAGTTAGAATTGCAATTTTAGAGCCTATGGATGAGAAAAGAAATCAACCATAGATTTCTCAGCACTTCTTCCTGCCATGCAGGAGGCTAATTAAAACTTTGTAATTTTGACATCCAGTCTCTAAAACTACAAGGGTGTAGTGGTCAAAACACAGAATACTATATGTATTGCTCTCTTTTTTCCTTTTCTTTTTTTTTTTTTTTGGTTATATATAGGAAGAGAGGACCTCTTCTAGATGATTCTACATTGGTATATGCAAAATTTAAATGTAGAAACAGAGAATGTTGTGGAAGAATCTATCCTTAGAGCATGCCTTTTTTGCCTGGCAAGACCCTTGGGGTTGGTTTAGGGCAGATGCAAATCTTAATCTCATCTCTGAGATAGACACATGACTCTCTGGCCTAATGACCCTACCTGTCTCACTTGACATCCTCAGTGTTCTGCTTCTTGTTACAGGAAAGATTCTGCAGTTGGTCAGCTCCTTATTTGGCTTGTCTGCAAATATGGAAGGCTTATCAGATTGGTTAGTTAGATCAGATCAGATCAGATCAGTCGCTCAGTCCTGTCCGACTCTTTGCGACCCCATGAACCGCAGCACGCCAGGCCTCCCTGTCCATCACCAGCTCCCGGAGGTCACTCAGACTCGCATCCATCGAGTCAGTGATGCCATCCAGCCATCTCATCCCCTGTCGTCCCCTTCTCCTCCTGCCCTCAATCCCTCCCAGCATCAGAGTCTTCTCCAATGAGTCAACTCTTCGCATGAGGTGGCCAAAATACTGGAGTTTCAGCTTTAGCATCATTCCTTCTAAAGAAATTCCAGGATTGATCTCCTTCAGAATGGACTGGTTGGATCTTCTTGCAGTCCAAGGGACTCTCAAGAGTCTTCTCCAACACCACAGTTCAAAAGCATCAATTCTTCGGCGCTCAGCCTTCTTCACAGTCCAGCTCTCACATCCATACATGACCACAGGAAAGACCATAGCCTTGACTAGGCGAACCTTTGTTGGTAAAGTAATGTCTCTGCTTTTGAATATGCTATCTAGGTTGGTCATAACTTTCCTTCCAAAGAGTAAGCGTCTTTTAATTTCATGGCTGCAGTCACCATCTGCAGTGATTTTGGAGCCCAGAAAAACAAAGTCTGACACTGTTTCCACTGTTTCCCCATCTATTTCCCATGCATTGATGGGACCAGATGCCATGATCTTCGTTTTCTGAATGTTGAGCTTTAAGCCAACCTTTTCACTCTCCACTTTCACTTTCATCAAGAGACTTTTTAGCCCCTCTTCACTTTCTGCCATAAGGGTGGTGTCATCTGCATATCTGAGGTTATTGATATTTCTCCCGGCAATCTTGATTCCAACTTCTGTTTCTTCCAGTCCAGCATTTCTCATGATGTACTCTGCATATAAGTTAAATAAACATGGTGACAATATGCAGCCTTGATGTACTCCTTTTCCTATTTGGAACCAGTCTGTTGTTCCATGACCAGTTCTAACTGTTGCTTCCTGACCTGCATACAGATTTCTTAAGAGGCAGATCAGGTGGTCTGGTATTCCCATCTCTTTCAGAATTTTCCATAGTTTATTGTGATCCACACAGTCAAAGGCTTTGGCATAGTCAATAAAGCAGAAATAGATGTTTTTCTGGAACTCTCTTGCTTTTTCCATGATCCAGATGTTCAAGCTGGTTAGTTAGATAACCCTTTGATTTTTTACCTCTGGATTTTGTTTATTATCATTTGTCTAGGAAGGATTTACTTTACATATTTATTGAACCCATGATTCCTGGGCTCATCATATTTATTCAGCCTGAGACCTCTGGAATATTTAGGTGACAAATAATTATATAATGATTTGTTACATGTTATTTTTTAAAATACCAATATATAACATAAATAAGGTAGATGGGTATTTTCTCTGATAATCTTAGCCCAAACATTGCAGGAATTTGAGGTGGTTACAAACATTAACTTGATTAGCTTCTATGAAATAGAAAGCAGAGCCATGTACCAGGAGTGAGCAGGAAGTAGGGTATTTGTAGGTTTCAGTATGATGAAGAAGCATGAAATGGCATTGGAGAGAACACTCTAGTAAGAAAAATGGGATTGCTAGGCAACTTCACAAGCCATTTGAGGTTGGAAACCATGGAGATATAGTGTCCTGGTGCATGCAACTGTCAAATGTGTGATGGTGATAGTGCATTTATGGAGCGGTCTCTGTGGCTTTGAATGCCCTTTCCTACTTCTATTAATTTATTAAGAGAAACCTGATCCTTTAAGTATCAACTCACATGCTTCAGGGGAAGGCAATGGCACCCCACCCCAGTACTTTTGCCTGGAAAATCCCATGGACGGAGGAGCCTGGTAGGCTCCAGTCCATGGGGTCGCTAAGAGTCGGACACGACTGAGCGACTTCACTTTCACTTTTCACTTTCATACATTGGAGAAGGAAATGGCAACCCACTCCAGTGTTCTTGCCTGGAGAGTCCCAGGGACAGGGGAGCCTGGTGAGCTTCCGTCTCTGGGGTCTCACAGAGTCGGACACGACTGAAGCGACTTAGCAGCAGCAGCAGCACATACTTCATTCTCTGTGAGGCATTTTCAAGCAAGAGATGCTGTTGCTGTTAATTCGTTTCAGTTATGTCCGACTCTGTGCGACCCCATAGACAGCAGCCCACCAGGCTCCCCCGTCTCCGGGATTCTCCAGGCAAGAACACTGGAGTGGGTTGCCATTTCCTTCTCCAATGCATGAAAGTGAAAAGTGAAAGTGAAGTTGCTCAGTCATGTCTGACTCTTAGCGACCCCATGGACTGCAGCACCCCAGGCCCTTCTGTCCATGGGATTTTCCAGGCAAGAGTACTGAAGTGGGTTGCCATTGCCTTCTCTCAAGAGATGCTATACATTTTTGTAAGATTAAAAATTATGCTTCCTTTATGCTTACTCTTCTATGGTCATTTTCTTAAGTTCTTAGGTCTTCAGTTTCTTTACCTGTCAAACATGGATATTAATAATGCCTATTTCTTAGGGCTACTTTGTAGGTTAAACAAGTTCACACATATGAGTTAACACATAAGAAGAATGTGAAGCAGTGTCTGGCACAGTTTACATGCTCAATTAAAATTGCTCATATATATTTTTTACCAGTGATGTTCTTACTATCGAGCTTAGTACAGGCTTAACAAATGTCGCAGTTCTTGTCAAGTGCTTGTTGAACAAATGAATGACAGTGGATAAGATAATAAATACATTTTTTTGGAAAAACTGATAGTAACAGTGGAAGGATACTCTGAGATGTAATATGAAGCAAAAGAAAGAAACATACAGACTTTGGAATCATACTGAGTTTGTAGCTGGTTGATCTTGATTGAGCAGATTGCTAAATTTGCCTGAGTTTAAAGTTATTCATTTGCAAAATGAATATAAGCGTATGCAACTCATGGAGTTGTAGTGATGACTCTACATAGTTTCACTCAAGAAGTGAATGGTGGTGTGGTAGTGGTGTGTAGGTCGCTAAGTTGTGTCTGACTCTTTGTGACCACATGGACTATAGGTCACCAGACTCTTCTGTCTATGGGATTTCCCAGGCAAGAATACTAGAGTGGGCTGCCATTCCCGTCTCCAGGGGATCTTCCCAACCCAGGGATCGAACCTGTGTCTCCTGCATTGCAGGCAGATTCATTACTGACTGAGCCACCAGGGAAGTCAAAGAGGTGACCACCAGCTTCATCACTGAGGTCACTGTTGCCTTTCTTCTGTCACTTTTCACCTTTCAATTGTTAGACTTAAAATATTATGGCAAAGCATCTCAGTACAGTAATTTTTCTCCTTCCTAAAATGTAATTTTCATCTTCATTTTAATTAACTTCTCCATCCAGTAATGTAATTATCCTGAGTGGTGAAAGTTGGAGTGATGGGTACTGCGATGTTAGTAATATTCTGATGTTTGCCTAAATAGTGGAGCAGCAATGCTGCACAAAAGATAGGGCTCAATTTTGATACAAAATCTGATATACAAAGAGACTTATTTTGGGAACAAAACAACTAAAAATACTGGGGTTGTGTTTAAGTTAACAGCTGCAGACATTAGTCATGAGTGTGTTACAAAAGAGTTAATTCAGTTCCTCGGGTGAAAGAGATGCAGAAGGAAGTCTAACACAGTCTTCTGATGAGATGAGTCACTGTGATTATAACAGAAAATAACATAGCAGTTGAAAAAAGCTCTGATTCCTAATTGGTTGCTACATTGCAAGGTCAGCCTCTCTAAAAAGTCACAGACCAATAGTAAACTCAGAGAAAAACAGTTTAGTGCCCAGTAGGACCTCATTGATTCATAACAATTTGAATTTTCCAATTACATTTTTTTTTAATGTATTTTCAAGGACCAAGGGAAAGTGAACCAGTTCTTTGATTCTTGACTTTGGTGAAGTGAAAGAGGGTTGAGGTTAGGCAGTCATTTCCCCCATCTTGAATCTAAGTGTTAGAGAGTATATTTATTTCTTAATTAATGTGAACAACTGTTTATGACAAATAAAAGATGAAAGATAAATAAATCCATTAATACTTCTTTCAGCCTCATGGTTTACTACATTTTTCTAATTTTCTCTTTCTCTCTCACTCACCAGTCTTATATTTTAAGGTTCTACCCTTAAATGCAATGTGTCTATCCCTATTGGTCCAGCTTCATTTATCAATAAATTTTTTGAAAACATAGTTTTGAATTCCCTGTGTTTTCTCTGAGTTATTTTTCACAATAGATGAAAAGTATCATTCTCAAAACCAAATCATTCACATCACTTCTCTTCAGTTGCTCCCCTGGGTTTCCACATTTGCTTAACATTAATAGCCCGTCGTAAAGACGTGTAACCTTGACCTCCTCTACAGTCTTACTAACTCGTGGTTTCTTCTTCTGACATTATACTGTTGCAGCTATTAAATGCATGTTTCTTTTGTATATATTCTTGCTGCTGTCCATTTGTATATACTGTGAGCCTTTCCTGGGCTGTCCTTCCTTTGCCCTTCATCACTTGTCCAATGTTAGTTCTTCCTTCAAAACCCCACTCAGTTATTTCTTCTATTGTTAAGCTTTCTCTGTGTCTCATGTAGAATCAGATACTCACCCTTGTCCCTGTGCCACCATGTACAGTATTCTTCTATGGCTGCCTATATCTCTCTTCACATCATGGTTTCTGTAACTACTTTTACCACTAGACATCGAGCTACTTACAGGCACAGCACATTCAGCTTCTTCTCTTTAATTTCCAGAAGACTTGATATAGGGTAGAGGATAAAATTTAAAAAAAAAAAATTGTTGAACTTAATTCACAAATTATAGATAATGGTAAATTTCATCAACAACATAGTATAAACAAAAGTATAAACAATGAATTCTACTTGTTTTCCTTACTTTGCCATTAAAATTTATAGGATGTAAAAAAGATATTCTCTGTAGACTTTGGCTTTCCACATAGTTACAGAAAGAGTTGAATAGCCAAGTCCCTTACAGCAAAAATATTTTTTAAGCCTATATTGAGACCACTGGAATAAGCTAAACAAACTCTTTTTGTGTCTCTTATAATGGCTGCATGATCTTATTTTTCAAACAATTTATATCATATTATTAGGTAGTTTTTGGCCACCTCATGTGAAGAGTTGACTCATTGGAGAAGACTCTGATGCTGGGAGGGATTGAGGGCAGGAGGAGAAGGGGACAACAGAGGATGAGATGGCTGGATGGCATCACTGACTCGATGGATGTGAGTCTGGGTGACCTCCGAGAGCTGGTGATGGATAGGGAGGCCTGGCATGCTGCAGTTCATGGGGTCCCAAAGAGTCGGACACAACTGAGCGACTGATCTGATCTGATCTGATTAGGTAGTTACAATAGGAAAAAGGAGTCCAAAATGGTGGTGGCTAAAAGACAAAGATAAAAGCCTATGAACATCTTTTCATGTGTTTGTAGAGCACTGGGATGACCTGGAGGGAGGGTGTGGGAAGGGGGGAGGGAGGAGGGTTCAGCATGGGGAACATGTGTATACTGGTGGCAGATCCATCCCGATGTATAGTAAAAGCAATACAATATTGTAAAGTTAAGCAAAAAGAAAAAAATTAAAAAATTAAAAAAAAAAAGTATATAAAATATAGCCTTAATTTCAAAGAAAAAAAAAAAAAAAAAGCCTATGAAAATGGAACAAAAGAAGACACGTGAACCAGAATGAGAACTTCAGGTGAAACAAACACACCCCTTTCTTGGCTAGCCCAATTTGCATAGGGCAGGCTCTGCAGGGAGAAGACAATGTATAAAAGGAGGAAGCCAAGACAGATTGAGGCCTCTCCTTTGGGCCACCCTTGGCCCGCCCTCACGCCTCAAGGATGTACTATCCTTTGCTTGGGAATAAAACTCTGAGCTGTAACCTAGTTGTAACATTGGTCTGCTGTTTCAAATCTTTGCTGCAGCAAGACAGAACCAAGGAAATTACACACTCCTCCGGCAATTTCATGCAAATACCATATTCTAGAGACTAGTAGGTTACTTCCTGGGAAGGACTATTAAAGGTGAATTTACATCTTTAGGTGAAAGGCAGCCTTTTCAATAATCAATGTGGTTCCAAAGCTGAGGTACATAAAGGGAACAGGTTTGTTTGGCATAGCTAGAATTCATTTTGTATTGGCCAGTACTTTATATTTCCACACTATTTTTTTTTCTCCTGATAAAACCTATTCAATGACTTGGAGGCAAATACTGTGTGTTCTTCTTTGTTTTCAAGCTTTCAGTTTTGGAGTATGAGTAATATATTATCTAAGTTTCAGGCCAAGATCACAGGAACTATTTTACTTTGAGTTGAAATAAACATCAAGCTACTCAATATGATAGGATTAGCTAATCTTGTAGCATTTTCAGGAGGCTGAATTTTTCCCTCAATTTTTATGTCAGTGATAATTCAAAGAAAGTATTAGAAAGTATACTTTCAAATACACAGTATTGCAAAGAAAGTCAGAAATGATTTCAAACTTTTGTGACTTCATATGTGGAAAATATATGCCCTGATAGATTTTTGTAATACATTCCAGGTACCTGGAGAATGTGTGTGTGGTGGTGGGGTGATAGGGAGAAGGAAGGGAATAGAGAGAATGTATATGGGGGAAAGAGTGTTAGTCACTCATTTCCAACTCTTTGCAACCTCATGAACTGTAGCTCATCAGGCTCCTCTGTCCATGGTATTCTCCAGGCAAGAATTCTGGAGTTAATGGGCATTCCCTTCTCCAGGGGATCTTCCCAACCCAGGGATCAAATCCTGATTTCTCACATTACAGGCAGATTCTTTACCTTTTGAGACACTAGGGAAGACTATTTAGGGAAAAAACTTAGAGTCAATAAATACCTAAATATTTCTGGAGATAATCTGGCTAAGTTTTAAAGTAAGTGTTAAATGTCAGAAACTAATACATGGGAAGCATGAGTAATGAGGTTTTCATTTTATATGAGACAGACAATATAGATTTATATGCTTACCTTTCTTTATCTTGACTTCAGAATACTTTTATTTTATTTTTTCCAGAATTCTTTTAAAATCATGAGATCAGCCTTACTTTAATAAGGCTTTTTTACATGTGACGAGATTTCAGATTCAGAAACATAATAATATATATAAAACTGGGTATAAAAAGCACTGCATGTAAATATATGGTCAGGAAGAAGGCCTGGGACTTTACAAGTTGAGCAGCCTTGAGTACAAATGTCAGTTTGAAAACAGAAGGGACATAAATGAGTAGAGAAGGGAAAGGCCACCCACTCCAGTATTCTGGCCTCATGAGAATTCCATGGACTATATAATCCACGGGGTCACAAATATACATGATTGAGCAACTTTCATTTCACTTTCAAATGAGCAGAAGTTAGATGTGAAATTGTTACAATTTCCGAACAAGATCTACTTGAGAATGCAGAAACCTTTACCTTTGGAAGACAAATATGCTAAGTCACTTTAGTCATGTCTGACTCTGTGCGATCCCATAGATGGCAGCCCACCAGGTTCCCCTGTTCCTGGGACTCTCCAGACAAGAGTACTGGAGTGGGTTGCCATTGCCTTTGGAAGACAAATATATTTCCTTTTAAATTTAAGGTGAAATTTGAAACATGAATTTATAAAATTTCTATGTGATGCTTTTATCCATAAAGAAAAAATGCCATCTTAGATAAATAACATAATTAAAGATACTGGAAAAGAAATATCAATTCAAAGACTGGGTATGATTAGCCATTATGATATAACTAGGAAATAATGAGACGTTTATTAATAGGCAGATGAGAAATAATTTTTTTCTGAACTTTCAGATTTCCCAATCATAACATTCATGAAATTAACCACTAGCCAGTTAAGGAATTATGAACATCATTCACTATATCATTTTAAATTTTATTCACTATTATAGTATCAATATTTATATGTTTCATTGTTCTATTTTAAACACAAAGCACATTAAAATATAATTTTTTGATATTTGTTTTATTAAGGTATAATTTACATGAGTAAATGTATAAGGTAAAAGTAAAATAAGTAAGGTATAAGTAAAATTCAGCATTTAATTGTATAGGTTGATGAATCTTAACAAATGGTTACATTTGTGCAGGAACTACAACAATAATGATGTAGAATATTTCCAGCACCTCCAAAATTCTCTAGTACCCTTTTGCCATCAGTTTCCTCCTCTAAGTTGTTGAGTGCATTGGCCTAAGTTGTTTTTACTTTATTATCCTTTTAATAGTCATGAAATTAAAAGACGCTTACTCCTTGGGAGGAAAGTTATGACCAACCTAGATAGCATATTCAAAAGCAGAGACATTACTTTGCCAACAAAGGTTCACCTAGTCAAGGCTATGGTCTTTCCTGTGGTCATGTATGGATGTGAGAGCTGGACTATGAAGAAGGCTGACTGCCGAATAATTGATGCTTTTGAACTGTGGTGTTGGAGAAGACTCTTGAGAGTCCCTTGGACTGCAAGGAGATCCAACCAGTCCATTCTGAAGGAGATCAGCCCTGGAATTTCTTTGGAAGGAATGATGCTAAATCTGAAACTCCAGTACTTTGGCCACCTCATGCGAAGAGCTGACTCATTGGAGAAGACTCTGATGCTGGGAGGGATTGGGGGCAGGAGGAGAAGGGGACGACAGAGGATGAGATGGCTGGATGGCATCACTGACTCGATGGATGTGAGTCTGAGTGACCTCTGGGAGTTGGTGATGGACAGGGAGGCCTGGGGTGCTGCAGTTCATGGGGTCACGAAGAGTTGGACATGACTGAGCGACTGATCTGATCTGATCCTTTTAATGTCTGAAATTTCTCAAGTGATATGCCTTTCATCATTCCTAATATTGGAGATTTATATCTTCTCTTTTTTCTTTTTTAAAAATTTATTTAGTTTTTTAATTGAAGGATAATTGCTTTAAGAATTTTGTTGTTTTCTGTCAAACATAAACATGAATCAGCCATAGGTATGTATATGTCCCCTCCCTCTTAGACCCCTCTCTGTTTTTCCTCCCCTTCCCACCCATCTAAGTTGACACAGAACCCCTGTTTGAGTTCCTTGAGACATATACAAAATTCACATTGGCTATCTATTTTACATACAGTAACATAAGTTTCCATGGTACTCTCTCTATACATCTCGACTTCTCCTCCCTCTCCCTGTGTGCATACGTCTGTTCTCTATGTCTGTTTTTCCATTGCTGCCTTGCAAATAAATTCATCACTGCCATTATCTTTCTCTTTTTTTTGACTTACTTCACTCTGCACAATAGGCTCTAGTTTCAGCCACCTCATTAGAACTGACTCGAATGTGTTCATTTTTATGGCTGAGTAATATTCCATTGTTTATCTGTACCACAGCTTCTTTAGCCATTCATATGTTGATGGACATATAGGTTGCTTCCATGTCCTAGCTATTATAAATAGTGCTTCAATGAACATTGGGGTACATGTATCTTTTTCAATTTTGGTTTCCTCTGTATATGGCTAGGAGTGGGATTTTTGGATCATATGTTGATTTTATTCCTAGTTTTTTAAGGAATCTCTACACTGTCTTCCATAGTGACTATATCAATTTGCATTCCCACCAACAGTACAAGTTCAGTCCAGTTCAGTCACTCAGTCACGTCTGACTCTTTGCAACCCCATGGACTGCAGCACGCCAGGCCTCCTTGTCCATCACCAGCTCCCAGAGTTTACTCAAACTCATGTCCATTGAGTTAGTGACACCATCCAACCATCTCATCCTCTGTCATCCCCTCTCCTCCCACCTTCATCTTTCCCAGCATCAGGGTCTTTACTCAAACTCATGTCCATTGAGTCAGGACACCATCCAACCATCTCATCCTGTCATCCCCTCTCCCCCAACCTTCAATCTTTCCCAGCATCAGGGTCTTTTCTAATGACTCAGCTCTTTATATCAGGTGGCCAAAGTATTAGAGTTTCAGCTTCAGCATCAGTCCTTCCAGTGATCATTCAGGACTGATTTCCTTTAGGATGGACTGGTTTGGTCTCCTTGCAGTCTAAGGGTCTCTCAAGAGTCTTTTCCAACACCACAGTTCAAACGTATAAATTCTTTGGTGCTCAGCTTTCTTTATAGTTCAACTCTTACATCCGTACATGACTACTGGAAAAACCATAACCTTGACTAGATGGACTTTTGTTGGCAAAGTGATATCTCTACTTTTTAATATGCTGTCTAGGTTGGTCATAACCTTTCTTCTAAGGATCAAGTGTCTCTTAATTTCCTGGCTCCAGTCACCATCTGCAGTGATTTTGTAGCCACCAAAAATAAAGTCAGCCAGTTTCCACTGTTTCTCCATCTATTTGCCATAAAGTGATGGGACTGGATGCCATGATCTTTGTTTTCTGAATGTTGAGCTTTAAGCCAACCTTTTCACTCTCCTCTTTCACTTTCAAGAGACTGTTTAGTAATTCTTCACTTTCTGCCATAAGGGTGGTGTCATCTGCATATCTGAGGTTATTGATATTCTCCCGGCAATCTTGATTCCAGCTTGTGATTCATCCAGCCCAGCGTTTCTCATGATGTACTCTGCATAGAAGTTAAATAAACAGGGTGACAATATACAGCCTTGGCATACTCCTTTTCCTATTTGGAACCAGTCTGTTGTTCCATGTCCATTTCTAACTGTTGCTACCTGACCTGCATACAGATTTCTCAAGAAATCAGGTAGGTCAAGTGGTCTGGTATTCCTATCTCTTTCAGAATTTTCCACAGTTTATTGTGATCCTACAGTCAAAGGCTTTGGCATCGTCAATAAAGCAGAATAGATATTTTTCTGGAACTCTCTTGATTTTTTGATGACCCAGCAGATAGATATTGGTAATGGATCTCTAGTTCCTCTGTCTTTTCTAAAACCAGCTTAAACCTCTTGAAGTTCATGGTTCATGTATTGTTGAAGCCTGGCTTGGAGAATTTTGAGCATTACTTTACTAGAGTGTGAGATGAGTGCAATTGTGTGGTAGTTTGAGCATTCTTTGGCATTGCCTTTAAATGAAAAGTGACCTTTTCCAGTCCTGTGGCCACTGCTGAGTTTTCCAAATTTGCTGGCATATTGAGTGCAACACTTTCACAGCATCCTCCACACCCTCTCGAGCATTTATTGTTTGTAGACTTTGTGATGATGGCCATTCTGACTGGTGTGAGGTGATATCTCGTTGTAGTTTGGATTTGCATTTCTCTAATAATGAGTGATTTTGAACATCTTTTCATCTGTTTGTTAGTCATCTGTATGCCTTCTTTAGAGACATTTCTGTTTAGGTCTTTCCCCCACTTTTTGATTTGTTTGTTTGTTTTTCTGGCATTGAGTTGTATGAGCTGCTTGTATATTTTGGAAATTAATTCTTTGTCACTTGTTTCATTTGGTACTATTTTCTCCCATTCCTTTTCACCTCATTTATAGTTTCTTTTGCTATGCAAAAACTTTTAAGTTTAACTAGGCCCAATTTCTTTACTTTTATTTTCATTTCCATTACTCCAAGAGGTGGGTCATGGAGGACCTTGTTTTATGTTGCTGATTGTTCTGCCTATGCTTTCCTCTAAGAGTTTTATAGTTTCTGATCTTACATTTAGCTCTTTAATCCATTTTGAGTTTTTCTCTGTGTGTGGTGTCTAATTTCATTCTTTTACATTTAGCTGTCCAGTTTTCCCAGCACCATTTATTGAAGAGGCTGTCTTTGCTCTGTTGTACATTCTTGGCTCCTTTGTCAAAAATAAGATGCCCATAGGTGTATGTGTGTAGCGTGCTGCGATTCATGGGGTCGCAAAGAGTCGGACACGACTGAGCGACTGATCTGATATGATCTGATCTGATAGGTGTGTGGGTTTATTTCTGGGGCTTTCTATCTTGTTCCATTCATCTATATTTCTGTTTTTGTGCTAGTACCATACTGTCTTGATGACTATATCTTTGTAGTACAATCTGAATGAATTTTGAAATATATTCAATCTCTTCCTATGTAGTCATATTTATGGTATTATTTGCCATTGAATACCAGTGAATAATTTCAAAGTCATTTTATGTCTAATCCACTCAGTAAGAATCTAGTGAGGATCACATGCATTGATTCTTCTGGAGGTTGGAGATAATAGATAAATAAAATGCAGTCTCTGCCCTATAATCAAATAGAATAGATTTTGGGAAAATATTATTAACTGTCAAATCACATCCACTAAACCCAGAGTGCCCATGCATTAATATAACCTTTCCTGTTTGATTCAATATACTTTATTAGAAAAATGAAGTTTAAAAGTTAGTGCATAATTCACTGATTACTTGCTACTCTCATCATATGTGAAATCTTGAGCTGACAGTTTTATCACTCAATTTTCTGTTGAGGGAACAGTAGAGACTAAATTTCTATAGTTGTACAATGTGCATTCACATATCAGCACAGACAGTTGCATTCAGAAATGATATTAATAAACATTCTTCAGAAATATAATGGTGAAAGCAGTGATAGTTTACAGTGAAAGATGTCAGATTCCTGATCTCTGAAGAAGATTTAGCTTGAACATCAGGGATCAGGTTTGACCACTCAGGGCTCTTGTGTGGTAGGAGTTTTATTACAGTGAAGAGGGGCAGAGAAAGCTTCTGACATAGACATCAGAACCGGGTGGAGAGTGTCCCTCTCACTAGTCTAAGCAAGGGAGTTATATATTTTTAGTTAGTCATTACAATAAATCAAAAGAATGTCTCAAGGTTGTAAAATTTTACCAGACCCACTCCCAATTTACATTTTAAGGTAACAGGATTAGAACTTAACAATAGAAAGATCTTACTAGACCCACTCCCATAATATACATTTTAACAGGATTAGTCAGAAGGTTTTCAGGAAGGACAAACTGTCCTCAAACTGTTGTTGTTATATAATCTTTAATATAATCTTTAAACTGAGTTGTTGTTTGTTGCAGTTCCAGGCTTAAAGATAAAAAACCATTTATGTGACTAAGACTAAGGAATGTAGAAGAAAAAAAGACATTTGTCCTTTCCTCCTCCTTGAGAATTCCAGATCCCTATCTCGTCAAGAGCCCCAGACCCCTTTCTCCTCCTTGGGGATCCCAGACTTCTTATCAACCTGCCTAGCAATTAACTCTCTCAACAGTATTTTAAAAGAGAATTTTTTAAAGTGCTTTACACCAGGTATCACTTTAAAAAATCTTATCTTTTAAAGTACTGCTGAAAGAGTCAATGAAATTAAAAGATTCTTGCTCCTTGGAAGAAAAGCTAGTACCAACCTAGACAGCATATTAAAAAGCAGATACATTACTTTTCCAACAAAGGTCCATCTTCAAAGCTATGGTTTTTCCAGTAGTCATGTATGGATGTGAGTGTTGGACTATAAAGAAAGCTGAGCACCAAAGAATTGATGCTTTTGAACGGTGGTGTTGGAGAAGACTTTTGAGAGTCCCTTGGACTGCAAGGAGATCCAACTAGTCCATCCTAAAGGAAATCAGTCCTAAATATTCATTGGAATGACTGATGCTGAAACTCTAATACTTTGGCCACCTGATGCTAAGAACTGACTCATTAGAAAAGACCCTGATGCTGGGAAAGATTGAAGGTGGGAGGAGAAGGGGATGACAGGTTGAGATGGTTATACGGCATCACTGACTCAATGGACATGAGTTTGAGTAAACTCTGGGAGTTGGTGATGGACAGGGAAGCCTGGAGCGGAAGCCTGGTGTGCTACAGTCCATGGGATTGCAAAGAATTGGACATGTCTGAGCAACTGAAGTGAATTGAACACCAGGTATCATTTATTTTTTATTACACAGCCTATTTGGAAAAGACCTACCTGTTCAACGAAAGAACAACATGATTACTGTTGTAATTTTTTATTCTGAGGGGATGCTGTGGGAGCAGAAATATCACAGGCAATTCATTTAAAAAAAGACCCAGGGGGATAGTATGGGGAGGGAGGTGGGAGGGGGGTTCAGGATGGGGAACACGTGTATACCCGTGGTGGATTCATGTTGATGTATGGCAAAACCAATTCAACATTGTAAAGTAATTAACCTCCAATTAAAATAAATAAATTTATATTAAAAAAATTCTATCACTAGCAATGAATAGGGTTTAATTTCATTATGGTTCAAAAGTCTCCCAAGGGTGTTATTCTGATTTCTTGCTCTGGGAGCCAATTGTGTTATTAGAATAATAAGATGGTATATTTTCTTAATCACCTCCATTGGCTTTTTATTTTGAAGAGACTGTATGTTTCACTTGTGATGGAAGAGATGAGTTGAGTTAGACATAAATCTTTAAACTAAAACCTGGGAATGAAGTGGATATCCTGGGCAAAGCTCTAAGTGACAAGCTTTTGATTAGTCTTTCTTAACCTCAGGCAATTTCTTGATTGGTTAACAATGAATTAGGCTTTCAGACATTACTCAGGTAACATGGTCCTATTTTATAAATGTAAGGAACAAAGGGAAAAGTTGGCAGATTTCAAAATTTATGAAGATTCGAGCATACTGGACACATTCAAATGTGGTATTTCTGGTAGGACATTGAAGGGAAAACAGTACACTGAGAACTTTGTGATCATTCATATATATATGATTCATTTACTATTTGAAACTCTTTCCTCTACATTTATTTGATGTGGATTGTAAAACTAAACACAGGATTCTAGTTAAAAGGAATAGAGCAAAACATAATATGAGGTACCTACAATGCTCACAATAGTTGAGCACTCAGTTTTAACCCTCAATTTCCTGTAAACCAAAGCAGAATGAAACCTATATTGGGATATATAGTTCTTAGACTTGCTGGGTTGCTGGTTTGACTCATCAGCTTAATAGCTGTAAGTAAATTATTTATTTTCTCTCTTCCTCTCTTATCCTTAGGTCTTCCCTGGTGGCTCAGACAGTAAGGAATCTGCCTGCAATTCAGGAGACCTGGGTTCAATCCCTGGATTGGGAACATCTGCTGGAGGAGGGCATGGCAGCCCACTCAAGTATTATTGCCTAAAGAATCCCCATGGACAGAGGGCTCCAGTCCATGGCGTCACAAAGTTGGACATGACTGAGCAACATTTAAGCACACTCTAATCCTCAAGGACAAGAGAAGATAATAGTACCTACATCATGGGGCTGTTTTGGGAACCACTGCTATTGCTACATGTAATACACATGAAAGAGCGCTGTACACATAGCAAATGCTCAGTATAGTTCAATAAGTATTAGCAATGAATATTAATAGTGTTATAATTGTCTGCTAAATGAGAGTATGATCATTTATATAGGTAGTTTCTTCCTCCCTTAGCCTCCCCCAATAACTACATTCAAAAAAGCACATAGGGCCAGGATAACCTGAAGGGAAATTGCTTAGTAGAATACACTCCTTATTTAAGTGTGACATTCAAAAAGGCACAAGAATATATTCTACAAAAGTATGTTTCTTTTTATCAACTCTACCCGGAAACCGAGACCTGAACATTAAAGCATAATGCAGAAAAGGCATTGTTGCAGCAAAGCGATGAAGCAGTATAGTGTGTACACCCGATTTACTGTTAATCTACGACAGGAATAAAGGTCTGAGAACTTGGGGTATTGTACACATGAGGCCATTCCTTCAATTACTAAGAGTCTGAAGTAGCTTTTGTTTGGCTTGAGTCACTTCCAAGCTGAATGCTGCTAAATGAAGAGGTACTCTCTTGTGTGGTGACTAACATGAGGATTACATGCCTGAGTTATCAGACATTAAAAAGCCAGACTTGGCATGCTGTTGTGAAGATGTGGAAACCAAAATTGTTTTCTTGCTATAAGGTTTAACTTACTTTCTCACATCACTTAGTCTCCAGAATGCCTGTAGGTAAAATGAATATTTTTCTGCAAAATGAGCTTTAAATATATTGAATTACTTGCCACATTACATGGATGAGAAAATTTTAACCTAAAGAAAATTTAAGGAGAGATGCTATCAATATATCATTCTAATCCCTCCCCCCCAAACACAAAAAAAAACATTTATGTGAGTCTTGTGAACAAGGTCCATATTTCAATAGACTCTTTTCTAGTTGGTCTGCCAGAATCAACTGGCTCCTAAAAATACCAGTAGGAAGTCAAATTGACAAGTTCAGCTTACTACCATAGACAGTCCTCTAAATAGTATAATTCATTGTTCTATGATTCCAGATTGTTGCTTGTAGGTGTTATTTTACCAGCATATGATAAATGCCACCTCACTATAAAAAAACATTGTTTGTGCTATTTTTTTGTAACTGAACCAAATCCGTTCAACACATATATCAAAATATTTACATATAAATTTTAAAAGTGTGTGTGCATCTAGGACATAGAAGTAATGAAAGATAGTGAAAATGAAAGTTTCTAAGTCATGTCTGACTCTTTGTGGCCCCATGGACTACACAGTCCATGGAATTCTCCAAACCAGATTGCTAAGTTGGTTGCCTTTCCCTTCTCCAGGAGATCTTCCCAACCCAGGGATTGAACTCTGGTCTCCCACATTGCAGGCGGATTCTTTGCCAACTGAGCTATCAGGGAATAGTACAATTTAAACTTAAGATTCAGAGTTATTTTTTAATAAGGTATTCCTTCTAGTGGAGTAGAAGTATGATAAAAGATCAAATAAGACTGAGAAATGAGTTACACTTTTTCTAGTTCAGCTCAACTACAGATAGTCACAAGGGTACTGATAAAGAACACCAATTCTGGTTATGGATTTAGAGAAGAAATTGAACTTTAGTCTCAGTTTTAATGTTTACTTGCTGTGTACTTAACTGTATATAGATAGGAGAATATTTCTGAAAGTTCTGTTTGAAGTTCTCTGACTTTGGAAGATGAAAAAACCTATTTGAGGAGTTTCATGAGGATTTTTAAAAAATAGAAACTATAGTTAAAATTGTCTCACTTTGGATTAGATATAGGACATGCCTACTTGGTGTTGACTGAGATAGTGATAATTATTGCCTTGACTCCTGTCTCCTGTACAATGTCATGAAGCTCCATGCATAGTTCATCAGGCACTCTATCAGATCTAGTCCATTAAATCTATTTCTAAATTCTGTATAGTCATAAGGGATTTGATTTAGGTCATACCTGAATGGTCTAGTGGTTTTCCCCACTTTCTTCAATTTCAGTCTGAATTTGGCAATAAGGAGTTCATGATCCAAGCCACAGTCAGCTCCCAGTCTTGTTTTTGCTGACTGTATAGAGCTCCTCCATATTTGGCTGCAAAGAATATAATCAATCTGATTTCAGTGTTGACCATCTGGTGATGTCCATGTGTAGAGTCTTCTCTTGTTTTGTTGGAAAAGGGTGTTTTCTATGACCAGTGCATTCTTTTGGCAGAACTCTATTAGCCTTTGCTATGCTTCATTCTGGACTCCAAGGCCAAATTTGCCTGTTACTCCAGGTATTTCTTGACTTCCTACTTTTGCATTCCAGTCCCCTATAATGAAAAGGACATCTTTTTTGGGTGTTAGCTCTAGAAGGTCTTGTAAGTCTTCATAGAATTGTTCAACTTCAGCTTCTTCGGCATTACTGGTCAGGGCATAGACTTGAATTACCGTGATATTGAATGGTTTGCCTTGGAAATGAACAGAGATCATTCTGTCATTTTTGAGATTGCCCCCAAGTAATGCATTTTAGACTCTCTTGTTGACTATGATGGCTACTCCATTTCTTCTAAGGGATTTCTGCCCACAGAAGTAGATATAATGGTCATCTGAACTACATTCACCGATTCCAGTCCATCTTAGTTCATCGATTCCTAGAATCTTGATGTTCACTCTTGTCATCTCCTGTTTGACCACTTCCAATTTGCCTTGATTCATGGACCTAACATTCCAGGTTCCTATGCAATATTGCTCTTTACAGCATCAAATCTTGCTTCTATCACCAGTCCCATTCACAACTGGGTGTTGTTTTTGCTTTGGCTCCATCCTTTTATTCTTTCTGAAGTTATTTCTCCACTCATCTCCAGTAGCATATTGGGCACCTACTGACATGGGGAGTTCATCTTTCAGTGTCCTATCTTTTTGCCTTTTCATACTGTTCATGGGGTTCTCAAGGCAAGAATATTGAAATGCTTTGCCATTCCCTTCTCCAGTGGACCACATTCTGTCAGGAAGCAACAGTTGGAACTGGACATGGAACAACAGATTGGTTCCAAATAGGAAAAGGAGTACATCAAGGCTGTATATTGTCACCCTGCTTATTTAACTTATAGGCAGAGCACATCATGAGAAACGCTGGGCTGGATGAAGCACATGCTGAAATTAAGATTGCTGGGAGAAATATCAATAACATCAAATATGCAGATGACACCACGCTTAAGGCAGAAAGTAAAGAAGATAACTAAAGAGCCTCTTGATGAAAGTGAAAGAGAGTGAAAAAGTTTGCTTAAAGCTCAACATTCAGAAAACAAAGATCATGGCATCAGGTCCCATCACTTCATGGCAGATAGACAGGGAAACAGTGGAAACAATGGCTGACTTTATTTTTCTGGGCTCCCAAATCACTGCAAATGGTGATTGCAGCCATGAAATTAAAAGACGCTTACTCCTTGGAAGGAAAGTTATGACCAACCTGGACAGTATATTAAAAAGCAGAGACATTACTTTGCCAACAAAGGTCCGTCTAGTCAAGGCTATGGTTTTTCCAGTGGTCATGCATGGATGTGAGAGTTGGACTATAAAGAAAGCTGAGCACCAAAGAATTGATGCTTTTGAACTGTGGTGTTGGAGAAGACTCTTGAAAGTCCCTTGGACTGCAAGGTGATCCAAGCAGTCCATCCTAAAGGAGATCAGTCCTGGGTGTTCGTTGGAAGGACTGGTGTTGAAGCTGAAACTCCAATACTTTGGCCACCTGATGCAAAGAGCTGACTCATTGGAAAAGACCATGATGCTGGGAAAGATGGAGGGCAGGAGGAGAAGGGGATGATAGAGGATGAAATGGTTGGATGATATCATCAACTCGAAGGACATGGGTTTGGGTGGACTCCAGGTGTTGGTTATGGACAGGGAGGCCTGGCGTGCTGCAGTTCATGGTGTTGCAAAGAGTTGGACATGACTGAGTGACTGAACTGAACTGAATGATTGCCTTAAAATGTTTGCTAAATGAGATTTTTTCACTACTGACCTTCATATTAAAGGATTTGGATTCCTAATGATTTTTAAACTTTGCTTTCCTATATCATTAGCATAAAGTCTCTCTATGTTTTAGAAGAGAAAAGATCCCAATGTGAAATGAGCTCTAATTTCAGCTATAATATTTTTCTAACAGTGTAGAACTGGTGCTACTCTAAAAGATGGAAAGAAATGTGTTCTACTTAATGAGTTCTCCATCCCCTTCTAAGATAACCAAGAGAATCAGTTATGACATTGAAATCTAGAGTTTATGAGTGAGTTTTATACTTTTAGGCTTCTGAGGCAAAATTAGCTGAAAACATTTTTTTTTCATAGAATAAAATGATACAGAATATATGATACTAGTATTGTAGAGATATGAGATGGAAGCAGGTTTTTAAAATCTGGATGAGAGGTAACAAATACTGTATACAATGTACATAAGACATAATTAGCAATTCAATTTTTGCTAATAAAATATGAGAGTATATTCATTTCTATGCTTTCTTACATGTTTTATTGACATCTTATACAGGGATTGTATGTGTAAAACTAATGTGGAAATCAAGGATAGCTGTGAAGTAAATCAAAGTCAAAATGCTGAAAGAAGAAATATGAGATGCTCCTTTTAAAAAAATAAAATGATTCCTAAATCAACTCATGGATGTCTGACATTCCTCAAGATTAATACCAGGGTTCTCTGAGGGTTACTAATAGCATACAGAAGGAAAATTTTAATTTTTTGATGAAAGATGAGGGCCATTTTAAAGATATGCATTCCCCAGATTTATTATTTAATCACAAATATTTGCAGCCTAAGGTAGAAATGGCTTTGATGTAAATATTTACAGTTAAACACAATGGTGTTTAAATTGTCTTACATCATCAACTTCATTGTTTCAAATATGGCACAATAAAACTAATTCCTACTTTTAATTAGAAACATCTAATTATTTTTTGTTTAATTAAATGGAATATTTTGAGTGGGTTATAGAGTACATTTAGCCATGGAAGTGTCTGAAACGATGTCATTGAGAAAACATAATATAGCATCAGCCATAAAATGTCATGGTTGATGAGAAACTCACTGAAAGCCATTCAAAGGATTTCTCTATTAACTTTTGCAAATGCACTCTTTGAATCCATAAATCTTTATGGGAAAACATTTTAACAAATGTACTGTGGTTTACATTTAAAAGCACTATGTGGTTTATAGTTAAAAGCAATTATGATTCACTCTATCTACTGATCTGGCTAAGGGCAAAGTGCTCACAGAACACAAAACCCCCTTTTAAGGACAGTAAGGATAATTGTTTAAATTCAGAGCATCAGCCACCCTCCAAAAGGGGTCAGTGACATCCTTGTAATAAGACCAGCTTCACTGAATATATGTTAAGAGATATTAGGGGCCAAAATAAGTTTATAGAGGGGGGAAAAATCAGGAAAAAATTGTGGTAGAACTGTCTGTTGCCTATATGTACCAGGATATTCTCCCAGGTGCCTCAGACTTAGGAAAAATTCATGACCTGACCCTCTCCTCCCTCCTCCGTAGGTTATTTCTTCTTTTCCTTATGCTGAGTTAGTGGTGTCATCTTGTATCCAAGGGTCAAGTTAGAAACTTCAGAATCATCCTGAATTTACTTATTTTCTAGCTTCTTCCATATTAAAGCAAATCCAGATCTTAACATTCTCTCTTTATGTGTTGTCATTATTTCTTCTTTTGTTGTTGTTTTCCTGCCTCCATCTCAGTTAACTCTCTTCATTATATCCTCCACTCTGTGGTCAGAGAGAACTTAAGAACCACAACCTTGAATATAGCCGCTTGAACATTTCACTGTTTTGTCCTTTCACAGAATTAAGTCCAAGTGCTCTAGCATCGTTTCAGTTCAGTTCAAGCACACAGTCATGTCCAACTCTTTGGGCCGCCAAGAACTGCAGCATGCCAGACCTCCCTGTCCATCACCAACTGCCGAAGTCTACCCAAACCTGTGTCCATTGAGTCAGTGATGCCATCCAACCATGTCATCCTCTGTTGTCCCCCTGCTCCTGCTTGAAAAGCATTCTGAAATGTGTATTCTAGCCCTATTTCTTGTCTCATTCAGCTCTTTTCTGACTTTCCTGCTATATTTCAGCTACTTGTTGCTTTCCTGGCTTCCAGGTCTTGGTATATCCTGAGTACTTCTTGCTGTGTGTTAATATATCCACTATTTAAATTACTGCAAATTATGCTTCTCATCTATTAGTTCTTGTTGTTCAGTTACTTAGTTGTGTATGAATCTTTGTGACCCCATGGACTGCAGCACAGCAGACTTTCCTGTCCTTCACCATCTCCGGAGCTTGCTCAAATTCATGTCCATTGAGTTGACGATGCCATCCAACCATCTCATCCTCTGTCAACCCCTTTTCCTGCCTTCGATCTTTCCCAGCACTCTTTTCCAATGAGTTGGCTCTTTGCATCAGGTGGCTGAAGTATTGGGCTTCAGTTTCAGCATCAGTCCTAATGAGTATTCAGGGTTGATTTCCTTTAGGATTGCCTGGTTTGATCTCCTTGCAGTCTAAGAGGCTCTCAAGATCTTCTCCAGCACAACAGTTGAAAAGCAAAGCATCAGTTCTTCAGTGCTCAGCCTTCTTTATGGTCCAACTATCACATCCATACATGACTACTGGAAAAACCATAGCTTTGACTAGATGAACTTTGTCGGAAAAGTAATGTCTCTGCCCTTTAATATGCTGTCTAAGTTTGTCATAGCTTTTCTTCCAAGAACAAAAGTCTTTTAATGTTATGGCTGCAGTCACCATCCACAGTGATTTTATAGCCCAAGAAAATAAAGTCTTTCTATTTCAACACTATTTCTGTTGTTTCCCAATCTATTTGCCATGAAGTGATGGGACAGATGCCATAATCTTATTTTTTTGAATGTTGAATTTTAAGCCAGCTTTTTCACTCTCCTCTTTCAACTTCATCAAGAGGCTCTTTGATTCCTCTTATTCTGCCGTAAGGGTGGTGTCACCTGCGTATCTGAGGTTATTGGTATTTGTCCCAGCAATCTTGATTCCAGCTTGTGCTTCCTCAGCCCAGCATTTTGCATGATGTACTCTGCATAGAAGTAAAATAAACAGGGTGACAATACACAGCCTTGATGCACTCCTTTCCCAATTTGAAACCAGGCTGTTACATATTTGGTTCTAACTGTTGCTTTTACTGAAGCTTTTTAAAAACCTCACTTGATCTCTTCCTTGTGTATTTTGTGACTCCCTTTTCACAAGATTTTGGATTAATTGCTCCACTGAATTATGGCTTATTGATTTGCCTTTATGACTCTCCTATACTCAAAATAAGTATCTTATTTAACTTTGTATTTCGTAGACTACCTTAGATGTTTCCCTGTTTAATACTTATTTACTGATTGAGAAACTGATCATTAGAAGGCCTAGATTGTAATTCTGAGTTTATGCTAATTTACTACTGTGATCTAGGCAGGGCACTAAATTTGGCTAAGCATTTATGGAATGAATAGTGGAACAAGACAAGAGATTCGGAAATGTTATTAGGTCTTTAACGTATTCTAAATTCTAAATCAGTGCTCATAGAGAACATAAGCCATATTCTATTGGCTCTCATCGAGTGAAGTGACAAATAACTTTTTCTGCAAAGTTTTCATGTCTCATTGTTTAATCTCATTCCATTTCATTTCAAGGGACTGGAAATGATTAAAATCAAAGACTGATCGGAATGCCAATATATAGCCCACAGCTAACATTGTGATGTGCATACTCAGTTGCTCAGTCATGTCCAGCTCTTTGTAATCCCATGGACCACAGCCCACCAAGCTCCTCTTTCCATGGGGTTTTTCAGGCAAGTGTACTGGAGTAGGTTGTCATTTCCTCCTCCAGGGGATCATCCCAACCCAGGGACTGAACCCATATCTCCTGTGTCTTCTGCACTGCAGGCAGATTCTTTACCACTGATTCACCTGGGAAGCCCTCACATTATACCTCACATTACTCACCTCACTTCTTTGTGCACACAAATATCAGTAGCCACAGATAATTCCCTAACACAAGTAACATGCAGGTTTCCATGCCTTGGAGTTTATTGGAAGTAATGTTGACTGCTGGGAATATTTTATGGGAACTGTTGGGAAATATTTATTTGAAGTAATATTGACAATCAAATACCATTAAGTAAAGGCAATTCTCAGTAATGCAAATACCAGTTCTCTTATTAAAAATATGGAAAATATAGTATCGACTATCAAAATAGAGCTGAATTCAGATCTTGGCACTGATATTTACTGTTTGTGTGATTTTAAATGTTAATTCTCCCAAACTCTTATTTCCTTCACTTACTCATAGGGAAAAATAACAGTTTGACCTTTTTACCAAAAATATTAGATATAGCATGTATTAAAAGATCAAGAATAGTGATTGGCAGTTTTTACATATTGCTGTGCTGTGCTATGGTAGGTCGCTTCTGTTGTGTCCGATTCTTTGTGATCCTATGGACGTAGCCTACTAGGCTCCTCTGTCCATGAGATTCTCCAGGCAAGAATACTGGAGTGGGTTGCCATGTCCTCCTCCAAGGGATCTTCCTGATCCAGAGATTGAACCTGCATCTCTTATATGTCTCCTGCATTGGCAGGTGAGTTCTTTCCCATGATACCACCTGGGAAGCCCTTTTACATATAACCTATGATGATAATCATTTTAACTATTGATAATATATTATAATTAAAAGTAAGTGTCTTAATTCAATTATGTTAAGAAGGTAAGTTAATTAGAATATAAATCTGCTAACTCTGGTACTGTTATTTCTCTTCCTCAAAGAGGAAAGGTCAACCCACTCCAATATCCTTGCCTAGAGAATCCCATGGAAAGAGGAGACTGGTGGGCTACAGTCCATAGTGTCACAGAGAGCTGGACATAACTGAAGTAACTTAGCATGCATGCCAGGTTAAAAGATGGTCTTGAAATAAGAAATTATGTAATGTAAAGATGTTAAAGAGAGAAAATTCTAAGCTTTTATTACCAAAATCTCCTTTATAATATTTACTTAACTGGTTATAGTACATGTCTTACCATTCCCTAAGTACTGCTCTTAATTGTTTCCTTTCTTTGAATTAGCTAATGGTTTTGCTTAACTTCTTCTTGTGCATTTTATCAGATAAGTCAAAGCTGAGTTCAATGTAGACTAAGGATTTCTTTTAGGTAAAGCAAAGATCTTAGATACGAAATTTATATGACAAATTGTCCAGCCTTTTGCTTCAGTTTCACAATTATGTTTCAGTATAAAACATTTGCTGACAAAGTAAAAATATATTTTTATTTTCTCATTAAATAGCCAAACACGTTTGTAGTCAGATTTCACAAGTGTCTCCTTTTTGGATTGTTAAAACTAGTTATTGTTCATCATTATCATATCATTAATAATCAAGTATTGTGAACATTTAATAATGCTGGCATGTTCTGGGACTTTTTGAGGTACCTTGTATACAATAAGAATGGGAAATCACCTTGATTAGCACAAGGTCAACGAGCATGTTATGTGGGAGATGATAGGAAGAAGCACATTTTCTCACCAAACCCAATATTCCACCAAATGGAGGCTGCCATTTTGCTCCATATCAGCTTGACCATCACTCTTGGAAGATCAGAATAACCTGTGGTTCTCTTGGATGATGTGTTGGAGTTGACTTGTACTGGTTTGTAAGAGATGACTATTAAAATTTTAGGACATTTGCCACCTAGTTTTTAAATATTTAATAGCTTGAGATTGGCCATACTGTAAATATTTATAGCACATATGTTGCAAAATGCTTCTGCCCTTCTAACCCCTAAAGATCCTGTTGTTCAATATTCGTTAGCATATCTAATTCACTTCCACAACTTCAGGATTCAAAGTGAATGTCACATAACCCTAAATTTAATCACTATGGGGCAGAGATACAGACATCAGGAGTTGATTGAGGAAACCTGATTTCTGTTTAATTTAGCTATTACCAAAAGCAACAGGATCCTGATGCGTATATTCATTCTCTGTTATCAAGTTTCAAGTAAAAATGATTTAAAATATACATCTGAATCTATACTACTCTGAATATAACTCCTTTCAAAAATTTCCATCTAAGTCCAGAAATAAAGACACATAGAAATAAATATAATTTTCCATTAATAAATGGAGTACCACACTTCGGCTGTTCTAGGTTCAAAGTGCTGATGCTTTCAATTTTAAAGCATATTTTAGAAGACAGATTAAAGTTTTATAACATTTTTAAATGGAGATGACAAAAAAAGATTATTACCAGGTGACTTACATATGGAATTTTATCCACCGATACAACATCATAAACTTTCTGTAGGACTTCCTTTCTAGTCCCAGATGAAAGGGGGTTATAGTTTATTGCCAAATAAGGCATCATGGAAGAGAATCTTAAATTAATATTCAAGTGGTTTTAAATAATTGTTTCTCTAAAACAAAGTCACACCATTTTCAATCTATATTATAATTTAAATGGAAAATTGGCAAAATTCCAATGCTTGCTCTTTAGTTAACAGTTCTACAACTCATTCCTTATAAGTACATGAGCCTTGAAGTTATGTCCTGAGTGATCAGAGTCACTTTATTAATTCACTGTCCATCATGACTCATTTATAATACACTTTTTCTTCTCACAGATGGTTTAATGTTCAATAGAGAATACAGTGTTGATCTTTTAAAGGTGCATTAAATATCTTCATCTGCTAAAATGTTACTTATTAAAAGGCCTTTCAGTAAAATAATTAGGAAATTGTCTTCCTTTTCCAAAACAGGGTTCATTATTCATTTAACAAAACTTGCTTGTTAAATAAGTGAAATAATAGAGACAAATAGAGAAAAAATTAATCATAACTCTAGTTCTTCTTAATTCTTACCTTCTGTAGCAACAATTTTTGACAGTGTGTATGTCATTTCATATGGTTCTCAAAATATATACAAATACATACACACATAAATATATTTCATTATTGTGTTTGACATTTCACTAAGATAAAAGAATAGCATGAACTTTGTCCTCCAACTAGGTTTTTACTCAAAAGTTTCTTATAGGAATCATTTTTTCACTCATATACTCACTCACAAACCTTGTGTGTATCCCTGTGGGTGTTTATTACCTACTTTTACTGCAGAGTACATCAAGAGAAATGCTGGCCTGGAAGAAACACAAGTTGGAATCATAACCTAAGATATGCAGATGACACCACTCTTATGGCAGAAAGTGAAGAGGAACTAAAAAGCCTCTTGATGAAAGTGAAAGTAGAGAGTGAAAAAGTTGGCTTAAAGCTCAACATTCAGAAAACGAAGATCATGGCATCTGGTCCCATCACTTCATGGGAAATAGGGAAACAGTGGAAACAGTGTCAGACTTTATTTTTCTGGGCTCCAAAATTACTGCAGATGGTGACTGCAGCCATGAAATTAAAAGACGCTTACTCCTTGGAAGGAAAGTTATGACCAACCTAGATAGCATATTCAAAAGCAGAGACATTACTTTGCCAACAAAGGCCTGTCTAGTCAAGGCTATGGTTTTTCCTGTGGTCATGTATGGATGTGAGAGCTGGACTGTGAAGAAGGCTGAGCACCGAAGAATTGATGATTTTGAACTGTGGTGTTGGAGAAGACTCTTGCAAGTCCCTTGTACTGCAAGGAGATCCAACCAGTCCAACCAGTCCATTCTGAAGATCAGCCCTGGGATTTCTTTGGAAGGAATGATGTTGAGGCTGAAACTCCAGTACTTTGGCCACCTCATGCGAAGAGTTGACTCATTGGAGAAGACTGATGCTGGGAGGGATTGAGGGCAAGAGGAGAAGGGGACGACAGAGGATGAGATGGCTGGATGGCATCACTAACTCGATGGATATGAGTCTCAGTGACCTCCGGGATTTTTTGATGGACAGGAAGGCCTGGCGTGCTGCAATTCATGGGGTTGCAAAGAGTTGGACACGACTGAGTGACTAATCTCATCTGATCTGATCTGACTGCAAAAAAAAAAAAAAAAAAAAATACAAGAAAGTTTGCTTGTATTGCTCTCTGAATTTTAATTTTACCAAATGTATCTTCAAGTATGTTACTTAAACATACCTGTGCTTAACAAAATCATTCATTTCTTCCATATAATTAAAACATTTTAAACACTACCAAAAATTCTTTTGATATAAGTATAATAGCTTCATAATATTTTATAAAATTGAATAGAATCTGTTTCTTTTGGGGGAATTTTGCAAAAGACATTTTAGTTGCGATTTTTATAATACTAGTTGTCAGAAGGATATTCTATCAAATGAATGAATAAGTTGCAGTACTTTAGTCAAAACCATGCCCTTATTCCATTTACCTTCTCATTGTCTTTGTAGCAAAAAGTAATAAATTCTAACCTGACACTTGGCATCTCATTGCTGAACTCAGCGATGTTTCTTGTCACTTTTACTTTACCTCAGGTGCTTTCATTTCTGTCTTAACTCCAGTGTCTAGAAAACAATAAAAATACATTGGCAGCTTAAGCTGAATAGTAAACTTGATTTGGATGAATTCTTTCTTCAGCTACTAAAATTGAATATCTACTGTAGTAATATTAATATTAAAAATGAATTAATTTGTATTTGAACTTTCCTGTGGGAATCAAAGAAGAGTTTTGCATAAATGTTATTATTTTTCACAGAAGCTTATGCCTTTTTTTGTTGTTGTCTTTTGCCATAATAATTGTTTTTTGTTTTAGTATAACAATCATTCTTTGTAACTTCCTTCTTCCCTTCCTGTCATCCTCAGTGATTTTCTTCTCTCCTTCTCTTTCTTTTTCTTTCTGTCTTTTGTTGAACAAAACAGATCAGATGTTCTTACTGATTTTGAAAAAATTCCCAAATCTGTATAGAGACCCTCTTGTATTGAAGGTAATATTAATAATATGAGAATAATAAGAGAATTGAAGGTAGAAATTGAAGTTCCAACATAATGCTGGTTACTGGTCTTCTATTGATGTAGTAGTCTCATAGAAGGGAGAACACAGAGGATAGGTTCTGTGTTGAAGTGTGATCGCCACCACTTCCCAATGTCAGCACTCTCATGTGACTTTAATCTCTTCTTACCCTGGAAAATCACCTGTTCACAAGTGTAGCCATCCTGCTACTTAATATGTAGTGTTAATCCTTAAAACTCTTCTTTACATATATATATATATATATATATATATATATATAAAATATGTAATAGTATATATTTGTTAATACCAATCTCCCAGTTTGTCCCTCTCCTACTCCCTTGGTCACTGGTAACCATAGTTTGTTTTCTACATCGGTGACTCTATTTCTGTTTTGTAAATAAGTCCATTTGTGCCCCTCTTTTTTAGGTTCTGCATATAAGTGATACCATATGATATTTGTCTTTCTCTGATTTATTTCACTCAGTATGACGCATACACACTGCTATATATAAAATAGGCAACTAATAAGGACCTGCTGTATAGTGCAGGGAAATCTACTCAGTACACTATAATAGCCTATATTGGAAAAGAATCTAAAAAGAGTGGATACAGGTACATGTATAACTAGTTCACTTTGCTGTACCCTTGAAACTAACACAACATTGTAAATCAACTATATTCTAATAAAAATTAAAAACAACAACAAAAAACTCTTCTTTACCCACCAAGTTTCATGCAGAGTTCAGAGCCCTAACTGTCTCCTAGGTATGTGATTTACCTGGCAGGCAGAGGCTTTCATAGGAGCAATTGTCCTTAATTAGCCTGGTCCTCTCCTTCAGTGTTCTCTTTCCTGGCATTCATGCTGTCTTTCAGAAAATTCTTACCTTTTATATGGTTGCTATGTAATAATGAAACCATTCAGACCTCCTGGGGTGGGAAAAAACCAGACACCAGTGCAGTGCCTGGCACGTGATTTTTCCCTAAAGACTAGTGTTTTGAAGAAATTCCGGAGCATATTGCCACTTAGAAATGGTTGTGGCATAGAAATGAAGAAAACTGAGAAATGAGACCCAAGAAAGGACAACCAAGCACTGAGTAAATCTGTTTTCATTTTTATTTCTCAGTGGACACAAGGTACCGGGAAAAGGCACATGTTCTTCCCAAATGTCTCCATCTTCCAACAGAAAAATGCCTTGCCTATTTTAGTAGACAAGTCTGAATCATTCTTTCTTCTTTTTTACAGTGTGGAATGAAGAAACAGTCAGATATTTTCTGGGAAGCTGATCTCTATCCCTCGCTGATTATAGACCCTCCCTACTGGCATCCTTTACCTCTCCCTATCTTTTATCTTTTTTCTCCCTTGTTTTCCTCCTTCCTTCAACAAGTATTTCTTGAATGTCTACCATTGTTGACATTGCAATAGATCTTTAAACACAATGGGCAAGACTCTTGCTATAAGCCTTACATTTTAAAGCTGGGAGGCAAATAATTAAAATAAATACTTAGCTACAAAATTTTAAGATCATTGTGGTTGCTATAAAATGTAGTGTGATGAGCAATGAGGGTATTGTTGAGTGTTAGATTGGGTGACCATGGAAGATCTACCTGAGAAGCTGTATAAACAAAAGAGAAAAGCCATTCATCTGGAGTTCTAGGACAGAGGGAGAAACTCTTCTGAGGAAGGACTGAACTGGTGGAGGAGGCCCTTGTGTATGGATAGTGGATGAGATCCTGGAGGCCACTGTAAGTTCAATGGGAGGAAAATGAATTGTTATAAGTAGCAAAATGCTAAGATCTGATCTGGAGTTGGTTGCTGTGTTGAGAAAGTATTGTTGGGGATCAGCAGAGAGATCATTTCGGGGACAGGATAAATGAATTAGCATCATAATTAGGGTGACAAGGTCCATCTGTAAGATTTGTGTGTTGTGTGCGTTAGTCATTTAATCGTGCCACCACTTTGCAAGTGCATGGACTGTAGCTCACCAGGCTCTTCTGTCCATGGAATTCTCCAGGCAAGTAACTAGTCCAAGAACAAATGAAGAATCCTGACTGAACAGCCTATCCACCCCACCCCCCACAGGAAGCCTGGCATGCTTCAGTCCATGGGGTTGCAGAGTCAGACACAACTGAGCGACTGAACTGAACTGAGGACACTCTTTCCCTCTGTGCATAGCCTCACACATACAAGTGAACACTGCAGTCACTTGGGCAGGAAATTCCACGAATCCTTGTATTTGGAAATAGATGCGGAAATGGGATTGTGGAGTGTTGAGAGGTATGAATGCCTTGACTCAACGATTCCTTGCTCTTAGGGAAGGGTGAAGCTGAAGGTGGGCAAGAGTAGGCCTAGTAAAGCCGGGAGCCCAGGGACAGGCATGCTGGTTGTTTAGCTATAAGGGAAGTGCTGATGCCAATTTAAATAAGGAGCAAAGTAGAGATAATGGCAAAATTTGGAAGTACAGTCAAAAGAGTGATCATTGGGTCTTGAGGAAAATAGATAGTGTGTGTCTTCTTTGTCACGGGGAAAGTAGGCATAAGATTAGGAGGAGACTATGACAAAACTGTGGTGTTGGAGAAGACTCTTGAGAATCCCTTGGACTGCAAGGAGATCAACCAGTCCATTCTGAAGGAGATCAGCCCTGGGATTTCTTTGGAAGGAATGATGCTAAAGCTGAAACTCCAGTCTTTGGTCACCGCATGCGAAGAGTTGACTCACTGGAAAAGACTCTGATGCTGGGAGGGATAGGGGGCAAGAGGAGAAGGGGACGACAGAGGATGAGATGGCTGGATGGCATCACTGACTCGATGGGTGAACTCTGGGAGTTGGTGATGGACAGGGAGGCCCGGCTTGCTGCAATTCATGGGGTGCAAAGAGTCAGACACAACTGAGCGACTGAACTGAACTGATGACAAAACTAGAAGCCCACTAATATAGCAAATAAAACACCTCCCATTTGTAAACCTGATGTGTCCTTTGTGTGGAGCAGTTTTGTTGTTATAACACTCAAGCAGGATAGAACCATTGCAGGAAAAGCATAACAGCATTCAAGTTTCAGAGAAGCAATCAATGAATTACTTTTCTTTAAATGGGATGAGGTAGAAAGTTAATTATCTGTCAGAATGGGCTTGAATTTGACCAGATAAACCTAATTTCCTGAAACCAACTAGACATCTAAGCAGAGGGCAGTAAGGGGAAAGATTAAAGAGAAAAGGAGGCCATGAAGCAGGTTGTACAGTCCTGGCCGGTGGCAGGGGTTCAGAGTGAGGACCACAGCTCCTTCAAGGACTTAGGATGCAAAACAGACTCTCTTCATTTAGCTTTTAAAAATTATTAATTAATGAAAAAATATTTATTTCTGGATAAAGAGAAGTAGAAATAAAATTTACATTATCCTTGGCTTCATGAATGTCCAGGTTAATAGTAGGACATTGAAGGGGTGTGGAAGATGGAGAGAGATGGGTCTTGTTAGAGGGGGAGGAGTCAGATGATAAACAGCCATTGAGAGGAGCAGTGGTGGGTGTGTGTCTGTGGAATGGACTTGAAGTAGGAGCAAATGGGGATTTTTTTTTTCCAAGTGAGTGAATGAAATACTGATTCTATAGTTTAATCCTGTGCTATTACATTACCAACCAAAAGCTTCTCAGTTCCTCCCCATATTGAAGAGTCTAGTGCCTGATTTAAGAGAAAATTCTGCTTAGAGATTAGGCTGAGGCATCCTCCTGTCCAACATAAAGAAATGCACAGATGAGTAGTAAAGTACATCATTATGAAAATCCATCTAGATGGATTGCTGCTGCTGCTGCTAAGTCACTTCAGTCGTGTCCAACTCTGTGCGACCCCATAGACGGCAGCCCACCAGGCTTCCCCATCCCTGGGATTCTCCAGGCAAGAACACTGGAGTGGGTTGCCATTTCCTTCTCCAATGCATGAAAGTGAAAAGAGAAAGTGAAGTCGCTCAGTCATGTCCGACTCTTAGCGACCCCATGGACTGCAGCCTACCAGGCTCCTCCATCCATGGGATTTTCCAGGCAATAAAATGTAGCCTAAATGTAGAGGTGGAGGAGGAAACTGAGGCGTATTCAGTCCCAGAAAAGAAGAGAAGTGTTACAGACTTTCTGGGGAGAGGTCAATTTTCAGGCTTGGTAACATCAAAACAACATTAACATAACATCCCATTTCACTGACTTGATTACATTTTTCAAGATGCTTACTTGCCCTTATAACTGGTAGTAAGATAATTTCCTTATATTTATTAGAAAAACAACTTTTATATTGAAGATCTGCAAATAAAACGTGTTGAAATATGGGGACATTTTGAAACTGCTTAGGTATGGTAGAGGTTAATGCTTTCAGTTATATCTTAATAATTACTGTCATCAGGTTTCTACCTTTATAGCTTTTTAATTGTTTAAAGACCATAAACCAGAAAATTTAGTACAAGCTTGAGAAAGATCCTTTATGGTATAACATAATTTTATACTGATATTATCACTATAAAATGATTCACCAGAAAAGTGTCTTAATGGATTTTACTTTCCACACTTCTGATTAGTATTTTTACTATAATACTCTATGAACTCTGCAGTGTGCTGCAACATTGCTGCTAAGTAAATATTTTTCTTTTATTTAAAGCAAGCATTTTAAAGTTTTACCTTTTATCAGACTTATCATGAGGATGCAGAACGAGGAATAGGTTAAGTCTGACAAAAATCAAAGAACAAAACGAAGACTGGATTCCACTGAGAGAAGCCAAAATTACCCCTCAGAACTCACAGGTTCTTTTCAGGTCAAATAATCCTCTTTTGACCAAATTCATTTGCCCTATTCAAATATGCTGAGACTATACTTATGAACCTCCATGCGTGTGTATTGATATCAGGGGAAAGGACACATCAGAGAGCGTGAATTTCACCTTGTCTGTGTTCAAAGATTTAACTGCCACCTGTGTATTTAATTCTGAGATGTACATATCCAAAACTGCTCATGCTCTCTCCCTACACCCACACTTATTTCTGCAAGGCAGTACAACTGTGGATAATGCAGGGATTTTTTTTTTAATAAATTAAGAAGAAAGGAAATCAGAAATGAATGGGGAGAGACCAAGATGCATTGCATGTAGACTTTGTGACAGGGTCTGTTTTTGGTTCCATATTAAATTCTGTTTGCCCCATTGTGCCAAGTGGCACAGCGCTGATCACAAATAATCCCTGCCAGTTAGTAGTTGTGTTAACTTTTTAGTTGAAGAAACGATTCTGCTCCTCCCAATATTGCCCAGCTAGCAATAGTCTTCCTTATGCTATGCTATGCTATGCTAAGTCACTTCAGTCGTGTCCGACTCTGTGTGACCCCATAGACAGCAGCCCACTAGGCTCCCCGATCCCTGGGATTCTCCAGGCAACAACACTGGAGTGGGTTCCCATTTCCTTCTCCAATGCATGAAAGTGAAAAGAGAAAGTGAAGTCGCTCAGTCGTGTCCGACTCTTAGCGACCCCATGGACTGCAGCCTACCAGGCTCCTCCATCCGTGGGATTTTCCAGGCAAGAGTACTGGAGTGGGGTGCCATTGCCTTCTCTGAGTCTTCCTTAAAAGCCATCTAAATATAATGCCTCATACATAAAAGTTTCAATAATCTCCAAAAGTCTTTGGGTAAAATGTAAGCTTTGGAACAAGATGGTATTCATTTTGCCTTGTACCAGATGTGTGAGCATCTGTGAGTTAATTACTTCTACAATTCACTTCCTTCTTCTTAGATTGTATAATGATCAAAGGGGTTAATATATGTGAAATGCTGAGAACAATGCCACATAAATGATGATATTTATCATTAATATTTTTTCTTCTGCCTCTAGTTCATCTCTATGGGGGTGTCTTGCAAAAACCTAAGCTAAACACCTAAGTATGTGTCATCTCTCTCCCTTCTGCTTAATCTTATTTTCCTGTCTATACCAAATGTTGACTATTTCCCAGGTCAGGAATCTTGGTTTCCTCAGAATTGCACTGCATCTAGTTAGTTCCTCTGGACAAGGCAATGGCACCCCACTCTAGTACTCTTGTCTGGAAAATCCCGTGGATGGAGGAGCCTGGTGGGCTGCAGTCCATGGGGTTGCTAAGAGTCGGACACAACTGAGTGACTTCACTTTCTCTTTTCACTTTCATGCATTGGAAAAGGAAATGGCAACCCACTCCAGTGTTATTGCCTGGAGAATCCCAGGGACAGGGGAGCCTCATGGGTTGCCATCTATGGGGTCGCACAGAGTTGGACACAACTGAAGCAAATTAGCAGCAACAGCGGCAGCAGCTAGTTCCTCAATCCAGCAGTTGTGCCTCCTATACCCATCAAAAGTGCCGTCACCTTCATCCCAGATTCCTTCACCTGACTCAACTTACACCAAGTCCAGACTGGACCTCCATAATAGCCTTCTGATGAACTTATCTTCCAACCTGTGGGCTCTTCTAGTCCACCCTTAACACTGTTGCCAGAGGAGTATTTCTGAACTACTGATCCAGAAAATACAATCTTGTCCACCTTCTGCTTGACAATCCTTCTGTGGGTCTTCATTCTACACAGAAGAGCATTTGAACTTCTTGACAAGAAGTGATCAGCACTCAGGGTTACTTTCTTGGCAGCTTCTTGCCTTTTGTCCCCTACATCCTATTGGAATGTGTCACCTCCCCATTTCTATCCCTCCAAAATACTCTTGCTATAAGCAATATTGAAATGAATGCTCACATTGTTATATATATACTGTATTATAACAGGCTTCCATGCCTTCATCTATGTTGACCGCCTGCCAGAATGTACTCTCTAGTTACTACTTTATCCATCTATTTCCTATTTGCCCCTCAGACAGTTGAAGGGAGCCTTATTTGTGACAGCTTTCCTGACTTCAATTCACCTTCCACCCCATAAAAGTTAGTCGTTTCTTTCTGTGCTCCAGTCATAGAGGAACAATCAGTCCATCAGATCTGGCGTTTGTTATATTATCTTATGATTTCTTACTTAGACATTAACTTTTGTCTTTACATGATCATAAGCTCCTTGAGGGCAAGTTTATAGCTTGTAATTTGTGCTTCCTTGTACCTAGGTGACTGCAGCCATAAAATTAAAAGACGCTTACTCCTTGGAAGGAAAGTTATGACCAACCTAGATAGCATATTCAAAAGCAGAGACATTACTTTACCAACAAATGTTCGCCTAGTCAAGGCTATGGTCTTTCCTGTGGTCATGTATGGATGTGAGAGCTGGACTGTGAGGAAGGCTGAACGCCAAAGAATTGATGCTTTTGAACTGTGGTGTTGGAGAAGACTCTTGAGAGTCCCTTGGACTGCAAGAAGATCCAACCAGTCCATTCTGAAGGAGGTCAATCCTGGAATTTCTTTGGAAGGAATGATGCTGAAGCTGAAACTCCAGTATTTTGGCCACCTCATGCGAAGAGTTGACTCATTGGAGAAGACTCTGATGCTGGGAGGGATTGAGGGCAGGAGGAGAAGGGGACGACAGAGGATGAGATGGCTGGATGGCATCACTGACTCGATGGATGCGAGTCTGAGTGACCTCCGGGAGCTGGTGATGGACAGGGAGGCCTGGCGTGCTGCGGTTCATGGGGTCGCAAAGAGTCGGACACGACTGAGCGACTGATCTGATCTGATCTGATCTGTACCTAGAGAAGATCCCAGAATATATTAGGCATTCAAATAAATATATGTTGAATTTGTGAATAAAATAATTTGAGATAATGTTCACCTATTAGTTCCTATTGAGTGGACAGAAATCAACTCAAATTCTCAGGTTAACTGAGGTGAGTAAAATTAAAAATAATTTAAATATATGCATGTAGTTATATATGTATTTTTTCAAATTTTTTATGGTCTTTTTATACTTGCTGATATTATAAGGATTTAGTTATGAAATAGTGCATTTATGGCATCTGAAGAAACTTGCTATAATTAGAACTTAATACAGACTAATGACAGACTTCTTTTGAATGTTTACTTTGCTCTTACTCATTTCTGATCTTAGGTAATATACTTTAATTTCCTCAGATACATCCTTACATTTAATGTAATAATAAAATTTTATTTCACATGGATTTTGTGAGGAGATAATCTATTTACATAATACTTGGTACACTGTTGGACATGAAAGTAAATGCTTTGTAATTACTAGCAATAAATATCATTTATACTCAACACACTCCTCCCCACTGGAAACAAATATTCAGAAGTGCTAGTCAGACTAAGCAACTTGCTCTACTCTTTATCATCATGTTTTTGTGGATGCTTAGTAGGCAATGGCATCCCACTCCAGCACTTTTGCCTGGAAAATCCCACGGACAGAGAAGCCTGGTAGGCTGCAGTCCATGGGGTGGCGAAGAGTTGGACACGACTGAGCGACTTCACTTTCACTTTTCACTTTCATGCATTGGAGAAGGAAATGGCAACCCACTCCAGTATTCTTGCCTGGAGAATCCCAGGGACGGGGGAGCCTGGTGGGCTGCCGTCTATGGGGTCATGCAGAGTCGGACACGACTGAAGTGACTTAGCAGCAGCAGTCATTTCTGACTCTTTGTAACACAGTGAATTGTAGCCTGTCAGGCCACTCTGCCCATAGAATTTTCCAGGCAAGAATACTGGAGTGGGTTGCTATTTCCTACTCCAGGGGATCTTCCCGACACAGGGATCAAACCTGCATCTCTTGTGTCTCCCGCATTGGGAGGCAGATTCTTCACCACTGCACCATCTGGGAAGCCCTCTTTTATCATAGTAGTAGTAGTAGTGTAAGCTGCTCAATTGTGTCTGATTTGTGACCCCATGGGATTCTCCCAGCAAGAATACTGGAGTCGGTTTCATTCCCTTCTCTAGGGAATCTTCCCAACCCAGCAATTGAACCTGTAATAACCTCCTAATTACAACAGATTTTTTATCATCTGAACCGCTAGGGAAGCCCCTTTACCATCATAAGAGAGGTCAAATTTGGGGCATTTTGGAGACTTTATATATATATCAGATGCTGTGCTAGTCTCAGAGAGCATAAAGCTGTGTAAGACTGAATCTTCAGTCTAGGATCTCATTGTCTACGTTTCATCCTCTTCAAAATGTTCGTCTTGGAATGCAGGTTGGAAGCAGAAGAAAAGTAGAGACCTATTTTAAATGTAAATTAAACTGAAATGTCAGCAGCACAAATGATCAATCAACAAATACCTATTACATTTCATTCCAGTGGGACTCACAGAAGGAAGTTTCATACTATTCATATGATTATTGTAAAGAATGTTGACAGTGAATAAGGTGGGCCAGTGAATAATTGATAAGGAAAGTATATGTAGACCACCCTGTACACTATGATCTATAGGAAGTGAAAAAAATGGAGAATTGTTCACTTGGAGGAGGAAGACCATGAAAAAGTTGCCCTTGCATTCAAATAATTTAACTAAGTTGCTGTTGCTGCTGCTACATCGCATCAGTCGTATCCAACTCTTCGCGACCCCATGGACTGCAGCCTACCAGGCTCCTCCGTCCATGGAATTTTCCAGGCAAGAGTACTAGAGTGGGTTGCCATCTCCTTCTCTGGATTTAACTAAAGTTGTTTGCATTTGTGAAGGAAGAGCTTACTATCCCACTCAATAATCCATTTGTTTATTTGTTCACTTAATGTGCTCTAAATATCAAGACATATAGCAGACAATGAATCGCAATTTGTTGAGTAAATGCATGTGTAGCTAGGCACTGTTCTGGTGCTGACTATAGCTAATGAATTAAAAAATTCCTGCCCTCAGGAAGATTCTGTTTTAGGACTACTGCTGCTGCTGCTCATCCTGTGTCGTTCCATTCTCCTCATGGTTTCAATCTTTCCCAGCATCAGGATGTTTTCCAATGAGTTGGTTCTTCGCATCAGATGGCCAAAGTATTGGCATTTCAGCTTCAGCATCAGTCTTTCCAAGGAATATTCAGAACTGATTTCCTTTAGGATGGACTGGTTGGATCTCCTTGCAGGGATTCTCAAGAGTCTTGTCCAACACCCCCATTCAAAAGCATCAATTCTTCGACATTCAGCTTTCTTTATAGATACAAACCCTGAACTGCAGAACAAACTACATTTTTTATTCCCTTTATATAAAGTGTATTACCAAATTTTTGTTATATGAAGAGGCAATGAGTTAAAAATTTTTAGAGAAAAAAAGTATTTTAAACCTGTCCCAAACAGTTCATGATAAAAATATTAGCAAAGATACCAGAAAATAATTTTTTTCTGGGTTATGTGATCTTGTGATCCTTGTCAGATTTAAAAATTTTACTTTTTGTGAGTCTTATCTTGCATACTTACTTTGATGTCTAAATGTCTAATTTTTTTGTCTTAAAGAGAATTCCAGAGTTCTACATACACCTCCATCTATGTAAGATGCAGGTCTCACAGGATCAGAATCTGTCACTGATAACACTTGTATCAGCCAGGGTTTAAACAGAAAAGCAGATTATCTATCTCTATGTATTTATGTATCTGCTTATCTATCTTTCATCTGTCTATCTATCCACACACCTATCACATACCTGCTGCTGCTGCTAAGTCGCTTTGGTCGTGTTCAACTCTGTGCGACCCCAGAGACGGCAGCCCACCAGGCTCCCCCGTCCCTGGGATTCTCCAGGCAAGAACACTGGAGTGGGTTGCCATTTCCTTCTCCAATGCAAGAAAGTGGAAAGTGAAACTGAAGTCCCTCAGTCGTGTCTGACTCTTCGCGACCTCATGGACTGCAGCCCACCAGGCTCCTCCATCCATGGGATTTTCCAGGCAAGAGTACTGGAGTGGGGTGCCATCACCTTCTCTAATCACATACCTATCTATAGGGAAATGTGTAGTGCAAGAAACTGGTTTATGTGATTATGTTTGAAGGCTGGTTAAGCAAGTCTGAGATCTATAGGGAAGGTAGTGAAAAAGGGAAAATCCAGGGAAGGGGTAGCAGTTGTAGACCAAACCGTTGCTGCGTTTCTCTTTTACCAGAAAGAGTTTAGCTCCTTTTAAGGGCTCACTTGGCTAGAGTGGGCCCATTTAGGATAATCTCTCTTCTTTAAAGTCAGCTGCTCATGCAGTCGCACCTTGAACAAGATGATTTAAAGTGTAGGTCCACTTATACATGGATTTTTTTTTTTTTAAACTAAGTATCATAATACTATACAATTTTTGGTTGGGTCCACAGACAATGAGGGCTTACTATAAGTTACATATGGATTTTCAACTATTTGGAAAGTTGGTGCCCTAACCCCTGTGTTGTTCAATGGTTAATTATATCTGCAGAAATACCTTTACAGGAGAACTGAGATTAGTGTCAGTTTGAATAACTGTAAAAAGGTATGTGTCTTGAACAAAGTGACTGCTCCTCTCCCTTCCTTTCCCATAGCTAAGTCTAGTAAAACTGACACATCAAAACTCCATGACAATACTCTTAGTGTTATTAGGGAAAATAACGAGAGTTAGAAGATTGCACTCCTCTTATTATGCTTTGTGCTTATTATCTTATTGGATTCACAAGTATCCCAGCCTGTAAATTCTTAGAAACTGAAGCAGGCTAATCCCAGTGAATCAGTGGTAAAGAATCTGTCTGCCAATGCAGGAGACACAAATTAGATCCCAGGGTCAAGAATATCCCCTCAAGGAGGAAATGGCAACCCACTCCAGTATTATTGTCTGGAAAATTCCATGGACAGAGGATACTGGCAGGCTACAGTCCACAGTGTCACAAAGAGTTGGTCACCACTGAGTGACTGAGCATGTATGCAGGCAATAACAGTAATTACCATAGGAGCTCTGAAGTCACAGGATCTAAGTTTAAGTCCAGTATTCATCACATTCAACCTATATGACTTTAAATAACTGAACCATGGTAACTTCTTAGAGAGCTAATGCTTAAATGATCAGATCAGATCAGTCGCTCAGTCGTGTCTGACTCTTAGCGACCCCATGAACCGCAGCACGCCAGGCCTCCCTGTCCATCACCAGCTCCCGGAGGTCACTCAGACTCACACCCATCAAGTCAGTGATGCCATCCAGCCATCTCATCCTCTGTCGTCCCCTTCTCCTCCTGCCCTCAATCCCTCCCAGCATCAGAGTCTTCTCCAATGAGTCAACTCCTCCATGAGGTGGCCAAAATACTGGAGTTTCAGCTTTAGCATCATTCCTTCCAAAGAAATTCCAGGATTGATCTCCTTCAGAATGGACTGGTTGGATCTCCTTGCAGTCCAAGGGACTCTCAAGAGTCTTCTCCAACACCACAGTTCAAAGGCATCAATTCTTCGGCACTCAGCCTTCTTCACAGTCCAGCTCTCACATCCATACATGACCACAGGAAAGACCATAGCCTTGACTAGGCGAACCTTCGTTGGCAAAGTAATGTCTCTGCTTTTGAATATGCTATCTAGGTTGGTCATAACTTTCCTCCCAAGGAGTAAGCGTCTTTTAATTTCATGGCTGCAGTCACCATCTGCAGTGATTTTGGAGCCCAGAAAAATAAAGTCTGACACTGTTTCCACTGTTTCTCCATCTATTTCCCATGCAGTGATGGGACCAGATGCCATGATCTTCGTTTTCTGAATGTTGAGCTTTAAGACAACCTTTTCACTCTCCACTTTCACTTTCATCAAGAGGCTTTTTAGCCCCTCTTCACTTTCTGCCATAAGAGTGGTGTCATCTGCATATCTGAGGTTATTGATATTTCTCCCAGCAATCTTGATTCCAACTTGTTTCTTCTAGTCCAGCATTTCTCATGATGTACTCTGCATATAAGTTAAATAAACATGGTGACAATATGCAGCCTTGATGTACTCCTTTTCCTATTTGGAACCAGTCTGTTGTTCCATGACCAGTTCTAACTGTTGCTTCCTGACCTGCATACAGATTTCTCAAGAGGCAGATCAGGTGGTCTGGTATTCCCATCTCTTTCAGAATTTTCCATAGGTTATTGTGATCTACACAGTCAAAGGCTTTAGCATAGTCAATAAAGCAGAAATAGATGTTTTTCTGGAACTCTCTTAAATGATAGAAAGTTTAAATGACATAATCCATGCAAAATGCTGAACACAGTGGGGTGACAAAACATTTGAATATGGTATTAAAGAGTATCTTAAATATCAGCTATTTTCTACCAGATAACATAATTAATTCTTTTGTTTATACCTTTTCATTTAACCTTTGTAGTTATTGTTGGAAAGTTATAATGACAGGGCTGGGTGATTAGCAAGATACTTTGAGCTTTATCTTTTTAAATTCACAGCAACATACCCCATCCTATTACTTTTTATATATTATATAAGAAGACTAGGGATCTCTTCAAGAAAATCAGAGATACCAAAGGAACATTTCATGCAAAGATGGGCTCCATAAAGGACAGAAATGGTATGGACCTAACAGAAGCAGAAGATATTAAGAGAGGTGACAAGAATACACAGAAGAACTGTACAAAAAAAGATCTTCACAACCCAGATAATCATGATGGTGTGATCACTGACCTAGAGCCAGACATCCTGGAATGTGAAGTCAAGTGGGCCTTAGAAAGCATCACTACGAACAAAGCTAGTGGAGGTGATGGAATTCCAGTGGAGCTATTCCAAATCCTGAAAGATGATGCTGTGAAAGTGCTGCACTCAATATGCCAGCAAATCTGGAAAACTCAGCAGTGGCCACAGGACTAGAAAAGGTCAGTTTTCATTCCAATCCCAAAGAAAGGCAATGCCAAAGAGTGCTCAAACTACCGCACAATTGCACTCATCTCACACGCTAGTAAAGTAATGCTGAAAACTCTCCAAGCCAGGCTTCAGCAATATGTGAACCATGAACTTCCTGATGTTCAAGCTGGTTTTAGAAAAGGCAGAGGAACCAGAGACCAAATTGCCACATCTGCTGGGTCATCGAAAAAGCAAGAGAGTTCCAGAAAAACATCTATTTTTGCTTTCTTGACTATGCCAAAGCCTTTTACTATGTGGATCACAATAAACTGTGGAAAATTCTGAAAGAGATGGGAATACTGGACCACCTGACCTGCTTCTTGAGAAATTTGTATGCAGGTCAGGAGGCAACAGTTAGAATTGGACATGAAACAACAGACTGGTTCCAAATAGGAAAAGGAGTTTGTCAAGGCTGTATATTGTCACCCCGTTTATTTAACTTATATGCAAAGTACATCATGAGAAACGCTGGACTAGAAGAAATACAAGTTGGAATCAAGATTCCTGGGAGAAATATCAATAACCTCAGATATGCAGATGACACCACCCTTATGGCAGAAAGTGAAGAGGAACTAAAAAGCCTCTTGATGAAGGTGAAAGTGGAGAGTGAAAAACTTGGCTTAAAGCTCAACATTCAGAAAACGAAGATCATGGCATCTGGTCCCATCACTTCATGGGAAATAGATGGAGAAACAGTGGAAACAGTGTCAGACTTCATTTTTCTGGGCTCGAAAATCACTACAGATAGTGACTGCAGCCATGAAATTAAAAGACGCTTGCTCCTTGGGAGGAAAGTTATGACCAACCTAGATAGCATATTCAAAAGCAGAGACATTACTTTGCCAACAAATGTTCGTATAGTCAAGGCTATGGTCTTTCCTGTGGTCATGTATGGATGTGAGAGCTGGACTGTGAAGAAGGCTGAGTGCCAAAGAATTGATGCTTTTGAACTGTTGTGTTGGAGAAGACTTTTAGAGTCCCTTGGACTGCAAGGAGATCAACCAGTCCATTCTGAAGGAGATCAGCCCTGGGATTTCTTTGGAAGGAATGATGCTAAAGCTGAAACTCCAGTACTTTGGCCACCTCATGCGAAGAGTTGACTCATTGGAGAAGACTCTGATGCTGGAAGGGATTGGGGGCAAGAGGAGAAGGGGACGACAGAGGATGAGATGGCTGGATGGCATCACTGACTCGATGGACGTGAGTCTGAGTGAACTCTGGAATTTGGTGATGGACAGGGAGGCCTGGCATGCTGCAATTCATAGGGTTGCAAAGAGTTGGACATGACTGAGTGACTGATCTGATCTGATCTGATGACGTGTATTTAAGTAGTCATGTATAGATGAGAGAGTTGAGCCATAAAGAAAGCTGAGCCCTAAAGAATTGATGCTTTTGACCTGTGATGTTGAAGAAGACTCTTGAGAGTCCCTTGGACTGCAAGGAAATCCAACCAGTCCTTTCTAAAGGAGATCAGTCCTGGGGGTTCATTGGAAGGACTGATGCTGAAGCTGAAGCTCCAATACTTTGGCCATTTGATGCGAAGAACAACTCATTGGAAAAGACCTTGATGCTGGAAGAAATTGAAGGCAGGAAGAAAAGGGGATGATAGAGGATGAGATGGTTGGATGGCATCACCGACACAATGGACAGGAGTTTGAGTAGGCTCCAGAAGTTGGTGATGGACAGGGAAGCCTGGTGTGCTGCAGTCCATGGGATCTCAAAGAGTCGGACACAACTGAAAGACTGAGCTAACTAACTATGACATTTGGAATAATGTGTATATTACTGTTGCTTGATACTATTTTTATTATGTTCTACCTAATTATTATGTTCTACCTAATTATGTGTGCTGTTGTGTTGTATGAATATTTTATGATGTAGAAACAATGTCCCTAATACCCAAATGTTTGCCTGAGGTCATTATCAATTTATAAATAACTTCTATTCATTGATCTCTTTGCAAGGAGACTGAATGCAATCAGAAGTGTTAGTATATTACTAAAAAGAAACACTTCATTTAAAAGAAAGTTATCCTTACATTTTTGTAAATGAAATCTTATGCTAGGTTTAGTTGTCCTGAATTGAGAATCAGATCAGATCAGATCAGTCGCTCAGTCGTGTCCAACTCTTTGAGACCCCATGAACTGCAGCACGCCAGGCCTCCCTGTCCATAACCAACTCCCGGACTTCACTCAGACTCACATCCATTGAGCCAGTGATGCCATCCAGCCATCTCATCCTCTGTCATCCCCTTCTCCTCCTGCCCCCAATCCCTCCCAGCATCAGAGTCTTCTCCAATGAGTCAACTCTTCGCATGAGGTGGCCAAAATACTGGAGTTTCAGCTTCAGCATCATTCCTTCCAAAGAAATCCCAGGGCCGATCTCCTTCAGAATGGACTGGCTGGATCGAATTGAGAATAGAGAGCAAATTACTAGACAAGAAATAAAGGTACAGACTAGATATATTATAGTCCTGAAGAGGTCTATCTGGGATCTTTTAAAATTTGTGATTTACCATTTAAAAATCCACATCGTGACTAGAATCACACCATTAACCATCATGTGAACAAGATTAATAGAAAAGTCTTCCATGAATGTGTAATTGATAAAAGAGCCAATTGTGCCTAACTAGTCTATAAAAATTTCCATTGTGAGGAACAAAACTCTTAGAGACACTTAGAAGGCTGCAGACAGTTGTAGAAGCAGAGCTGAGTTTGTGCCCAGGAGAAAAGACCTCTGCGATAACTGAATCAAGTCCAGTGCTCTAAGCTGATGACTGGGTCTCACTGAGCATGACTGGACAGTCAGGCACTTTCCTATATCAACAAAACCAGCATTGACTTACCAGTATCCAGTAGACAGAAGACAAAAGAAGGGGAATTTCCAGGGCTGGCCTATTTATCATGTGTCTGCACTAATGAAAAAAGGAAACATAAGTTCCAGGTTTTCCTGAACAAGGTAACAAGAAAAATTTTTTAAGCCTCTTTAGCCAGAAGAATTCAATTTAGTAGATAGAGTGTGAAGGAGTACAGAGGATTTAAAGGGCAATCCTTTCCCCCAGGAGGACTCACATACAGTTAGAATCTAAATGTCTCTAATGAGACTGTGTATATGAAATGAAAAGTCTACGCCATTGCAGAAGTGTATTTGAAGCTCATTAAGGATAGGTAGAACATTTTTTAAAGTAGAAAAAGAGATATTATGCATAGTCTAGTCATCCAAAGACAATCACTGATTCCTTCCCTTCAATATTTTTAATGCACAATTAATTTTTCATTTACATAATTTTCACATGATTTTATACTTTTTGAACTTTAACATTCAATAAGCATTTTGAGTGTTTTTCTATGATTTTATATAATAATTTTCATGACTACACAATATTCTATTTTGTGAATATTGTTGTATTTGGATCTGTATGCTAAGATCTTCACACTATTGAAAATAATCACTATTCATCTGTTTTAAAGTATTTTTTTTCACTATTTAACATTTTGCTTGAAAGCATAGATGTTCAAATTGGATAAACTCAATTTTAACCACCTTTTATTTGAATGACCTTGGAAAATATTTCTCCTCACAAAGTTTCAATATCATCATCTGAAGGTTAAGATAATATGCCTGCTAGTGGCACAGAGTTAAATGAGGTAATAGACATAAAACAAGAAGAAATATGCTGCTGCTAAGTCACTTCAGTCGTGTCTGATTCTGTGCAACCCCATAGACGGCAGCCCACCAGGCTCTCCCATCCCTGGGATTCTCCAGGCAAGAACACTGGAGTGAGTTGCCATTTCCTTCTCCAATGCATGAAAGTGAAAAGTGAAAGTGCAGTCGCTCAGTTGTGTCCGACTCTAGCGACCCCATGGACTGCAGCCTACCAGGCTCCTCCATCCATGGGATTTTTCAGGCAAAAGTACTGGAGTGGGGTGCCATCACCACATACTTAATGTTTGATAAATGTTAACTTTTATTGAGTTTGTTTTCCTTAAAACAATCAAATTATTGTTTGTTTGATACTTCCTGCCTAAATATGTTTTCAAACACAGATAATTAAGAACTAAACACATCAGTCACCAAGATCTTTTAGATTGTGTTTTGTGCTATTAAGGAAGTGAGACTGAAGGTGACCTGGAGTTTAGCATCACTTGTGGTAATGGGTTGGAGGAAGTTAGAAGGTACTTTTGTTGTGGTCCAAGTGAAAAAAAAAAAAAAAAAATTGAGGAAATAGTAATAACACAAAATCCTGGTTTGTGAAAGAGTTTAGCAAATTTGAGAAACAGAAAGTTGATGAGTGGCTGAGACACACTAAGAATGAGTGAGTATAGAGGGGAGGGCTCAGCCCGACCTTAAGGTCAGGATAGAGATCCCAATGTGGTGTAGCATGTAATGTGACATCGTTGGAGGGCTTAAACCCCATGGTGAGTTGAACATTAGCATTAGGCTACTAATTTCATCTTGGCTGAGATAGTTTAATTCCTTAGTTGGGTGAGCTGGGAGCAAGTTAACTAGCCTCTCCTAAACCATGGTTTCTTCATATATAGATTGATGGCAATAACAGGATCTACCTCCTTGGTTTGTTTTGAGGACTAAACAATTACAGCATGTAACAATTCTTAACATTCTACCTAGCACATAGTAAAAATTAAATAAAATTTAGCCTCTCTGGCTAATTGTAGGTGCAACTTTGGTAAAGCCAAATAGCCTATTAATAGTACCCTTACCTCGAACTAAAGGGTATGCTGTTTATAAATGGGTATTCAAGATTCCACTTGTAGAGAAAGAGAAAAAATTCCACTCATATTATAACATTATCCCAATTCCTAGTTATCAAGGTTTCAAAATACTACAAAGACTGGCTTAATCAGGAAATTTCAGTGCATAAATAAACCTTTGATAGGAATGTTAAATTTTAAATTTCCATCTCTGACTTGAGCATTTTTAAAGTTAACAATGTTTCTGTAGGGTCATTTCATGTGATGCAGGGATCAAGGGACTCAGACAAAGGCATGATTATCTAAGAAATATAGAAACGAAACTATAGTATCAGAAGAGAGTCCTTCCCATGAAACATTATTCCCAGCAATAATCAGTAAGTGGCAAATTCAGGCACTAGCTTGTGGCCTGATTTCTGTCTCATTAGATCACAGTTTTCTTATTCTCAATTTCAGGTCCATTTTGCTCAATTTCCAATTTAAAATATATGACAGGACCACATTTTAACAAAGGAAATGTGCTTATCTAATAGTATAAATATTTGCAATTTATTTAAGTAAAATTTTCAAGTATGCAGAAGAGATGATGTGTATGTACACACACACACACATACACACACACATATACAATACAGTCACACACATATAATTACCTTCCAAGTGCATCCTTCTGAGAAATGCTTCTTTTTCCCTCCTAATCATGAAATCCTTTTTGTCATTCCTGCAATTTGCTAACAAATTCCATTTGCTCTCTGTCTAATTTGTCAGAGTTGGGACGTGTCCCGTGCTGGAAAGACCAATATACCCTGGCAGAAGGTGATTAGAATGGGGAAGAGAGGTTGAGCTAACCTAGGGAGGGCAGAGATTTTCCAGAGAGTTAAACTTGGAAATAGAAGGGTTAAGTCTTAGTTTCTCTGCAGGTGGAAATATGAGGCTTTAGAGAAGTGCTTTTCATGACACAGCCCTAAAAAATGTTCGCCCACCCTTCTCTTCAGAGAGAAATATGAAGCTTTAGAGGGGGGCTTTCCATGACTAATCCAGCTTGGCTGGATCCATCCACCTTGGGCTGGATGAAGCACAAGCTGGAATCAAGATTGCCAGGAGAAATATCAGTAACCTCAGATATGCAGATGACACCACCGTTATGGCAGAAAGCAAAGAAGAATGAAAGAGCCTCTTGATGAAAGTGAAAGAGGAGAGTGAAATAGTTGCCTTAAAGCTCAAGATTCAGAAAACGAAGATCATGGCATCCAGTCCCACCACGTTATGGCAACAGATGGGGAAACAGTGGAAAGAGTGAGAGACTTTATTTTGGGGGGCTCCGAAATCACTGCAGATGGTGACTGCAGCCATGATTAAAAGACGTGTGCTCTTGGAAGAAAAGTTATGACAAACCTAGACAGCATATTTAAAAGTAGAGACATTACTTTGCTAAAAAAGGTCCATCTAGTCAAGGCTATGGTTTTTCCAGTCATGTATGGATGTAAGAGTTGGACTATAGAGAAAGCTGAGCACCGAAGAATTGATGCTTTTGAACTGTGGTGTTGGAGAAGACTCTTGAGAGTCCCTTGGACTGCAAGGAGATCCAACCAGTCCATCCTAAAGGAGATCAGTCCTGAATATTCACTAGAAGCTGAGCTGAAGTTTTCAACTGAAGCTGAAACTCCAATATTTTGGCCACCTGATGTGAAGAACTGACTCATTTGAAAAGACCTTAATGCTGGGAAAGATTGAAGGCACGAGGAAGAAGGGTATGACAGTGGATGAGATGGTTGGATGGCATCATTGACTCAATAGACATGAGTTTGAGTAAACTCCGGGAGTTGGTGATGGACAGGGAGGCCTGGAGTGCTGCAGTCCATGGGTTCCCAAGGAGTCAGACATGACTGAGTGACTGAACTGAACTTCCATGACCCAGACTTTCTATTTAGTCTGAAATAGAAAGAAATGAGATCAGTCTGCAAAAGACAGAAAGCTGCATAAATGATAGAAGAACACACTTGCCTCCATGTTCTTGAGTCCAGTTTTCTCTGGGGCTTTAGTACATTTCCTTCCCCATGGTTAGAATGACTTGGGCAGCCACCTCTTGAAACTCTAGGGATCCAGGCTTATAGAAAGTACTTCTGTGCTTTCCTTTCCTTTTTTAGTTCCTACTGCCCAGCAGATTATATAACTACACAGTCAATGCTTTTCAATAAAAGAATGAGCACTGGAAGTGGACTATACTTGAAATATTCTTTTAATAATTCTTAAACATGTGGGTATCTGATAGAGCATGAACTTTCTTTAATCCATCTAAACTGACCTTCTCTTCAAAATTATTACCTGAAATCTGGGACACTGCAGTAGAGGGGGCCAAGTATTGTACTCTCCCTTTAGGTATCTGGGTAAGTGACTTAATATATCTCTGTGAATAAAAACTCCATACAAAATGAATAAGGATACTCCCAATAAAAGTGATTTCAAAAGAGTGGCATGAGGATATATAAATATAATCAGAAAGGCAACACAGAATAACTCGTTGTTTAAAGAAGAGCTCTAGGGACTCTTCTTGTTATATTTTTCTTGTTTTAACTGTATTCAGAAAATGAAAATACACAAAGAGGAAATAAGGCTCTTGCTTGGGAATCACAGACAAGCTCTTTTATTTTGATCTTCTACTATATATCATAAAGAGGAAACTCAAGACTCAGAGATGCACTTGGGTAATAAACAATTAGATTTTTGAAATGCATTCAGGTCAGGGTCTTCAAATAGTTTGTTCAAGAAATCAGAAAGTAGTTAAAAATCTTCAACCAGAGCTTATAGAAAACCAAAACTTGAAATGATGACCCATTATAAAAACTGATAAAATAATAAATCCCACAAACATTTTAATTTATTTTTTATTGAAGGATAATTGTTTTTCAGAATTTTGCTGTTAAATTTCTGTCAAAACATGTTAAGTGAACTTTAAAAAGATTGGGTTTTAGTGACTAATAAGATAGTCGCCACTGTAGAACATACACACACACACAAAGGAACACATGAACACTTTTAATTAAGTCCCTTATTGCTTTGTAGAAATTATGTATGTATTTTGCAAAATAGTACTTTGTAAGTACAGCTTAGAAAGTATTCAGCTTGTACCTTGAGCAGGTATGAAATAATAAGATGAGGCATTCTCTACATTGGGGAAGGGTGTTCAAATGTATGAGTGAAGAAGGTGCTTACTAAAATAGATTTTTAGTAGAAAAAAGAATTTCTTATATTGCTATTATACTTTAAGTTTTATTATAAAACACTACTTATTTGTACTTAATTGGTTTTCTGAGTATACTGACATAATGATATGATCATTTCCTTTATTTTGATAGATTTCTTAAATCAGACCATTCTTTCATTTTTGTATTTGTAATACTGCTAGATTCTTAATGCTTTCTGGACCTTGGCTGTATCCTTAAGTGAAGTTAGTCTATTGTTTTAATCCATTTGGTTTTGTTGGATTCATGATAAAATTTAGTATTTGAATAATATCAGAATTATTTATTTTTCAAAGTTATATGAAAGTCACCTGTAAAATAACTGTTGCCTGCAGATCTTTAAATATTTTTGATCTATCAATTATTATTAACCACTGGTCATTGAATATTATTATAAAATTATTCTTTGCTTCTAAATTTTAATTTTCTTGACAGAGTTTAACAAAATATTCAAGATGGTGCCAATCTTAAATTCCCTCTGTCAGGTTACAGAGATCAATTCTGAGATGATCTCATAATCCCAGTCAGGAATTTAGCATCCACAAAAGTCTTTTGCTGCCATGAATAGGATTATTCCACTGTGATGCCAGGGGACACCACAAGGAAAATATCTGTAGGAATAGCATAACACAAAACAAAACAGCAGGGGAAGTAAAGATGAGAAATGGAGAAAGGTAGAGTATTGATGATATTATTTAAGTTCTGGATACTACCATTCCTGAAACAAAAGCTGTCTCCCTAAGTGTTCATTTCTATGAGTCAATAAATTCCAATTATTTGATGCCAGTTGGAGTTGGGCATTTTGTAGAGTCAAAAGAGTTTGGTTAAAATGATCTGTACTCCCTTTCTAGGAAAAAAAAATGTAGATACATATATTCAGATCAATGAAAAAATAAGTTATTAAGAATCTTTTTCTCCTTATAAGAAAAAACATTGCTGAGCAATACAATTACTTAAGCCAAATAAATTTTTGATAATATGATTGTGATATTTAGTAATTATTACTGAAAGATCTTAGAGGAAATTTTTATATAAAATGAACTGTAGTTCATGATGGTAATGAGAATTATTAAAAGTGGTAGAGGCTTAAGCATGTTTGCAAACTTATAGGAAGGATGGAATTGCGAATGTTTGAGAAAAAAGTTGAGCTAAGATGGTTTTCTGAGGACAGAAGGGGTTGGGAATGTCAACTAAAAAACATACTCACAACATAAAAGTTGAGAGTTATGTTTTATTTGGCAGTAATTTTTAGGACTCTAAACCCAGGAGGCAGCATCACAGTAACTCTGAGAGAGTGAGGGAGGAGGGGGCGGAGCTAATTGATATGTAGGAGCTTTGCACCAAAGGGCAGGTAATGTGAACCAAAGATTACCTTTAATTAAAGAGAACTATTAATATAAATGGACAGGGAGGCCTGGTGTGCTGCGGTTCATGGGGTCGCAAAGAGTCGGACACGACTGAGCGACTGATCTGATCTGATCTGATTAATATAAATCTCAAGCTAAGGAATTTAGTGCTTTTCTATTTATGGGATGATGCAAGAGTCTGGACTCACAGAAATTATTCTTCTTAGCATGCAACTTAGCTATCTGGGAACAGTATCCTGCATTTGCACATCCTGAGGTTCCTCAGGGATCACTGGAGCGAGTGGCTGTGATCACAATCACTGATGACTGTGACATCCTTTGTTTACTGATATGGAAGGCAATATTCTATTTATTAGGAATTAAAGTCAGAGAAGGTGATGGCACCCCACTCCAGTCTTTTTGCCTGGAAAATCCCGTGGACAGAGGAACGTGGTGGGCTGCAGTCCATAGGGTCGCTAAGAGTTGGACATAACTGAGCAACTTCACTTTCACTTTCCACTTTCATGCATTGGAGAAGGAAATGGCAGCCCACTCCAATGTTCTTGCCTGGAGAATCCCAGGGATGGCAGAGCCTGGTGGGCTGCTGTCTATGGGATCGCACAGAATCAGACACGACTGAAGCGACTTAGCAGCAGCAGCAGCAGCAGGAATTAAAGTACTGCTGGAAGAAGGTGAAAGCAATAAGAAGAAGAGCCCTTCTGGGGCAGCCCCAAAGGGGCAGTGTGTAGTGTGTTAGGTCAGTGAGAATGGCTAATGGCTCCTGTCTAATGGCTTCAATTTCCTACAAAATATTAGGTGTGATAATCTGTAGTCTGAGCCACCAGGGAAGCCCAATCTATACTCAGAGGATATGTTCAGGGGCTATAGTTAGGAGAACAATGGAGGATATTTGACATAGTGACAGTAAAGAGCTATCTACACAGGCATGTTGCTTTCTCTGTAAATTTAGACTCAATAATCAGTTCTATTGTGTCACTTTTTTCAAAAGACTTGACCACTTCAGGGAATCTACAGGGAACTGGTTTCATGGGATCCTTAAGAACTGCAGAAGTTTAAATGGGGCGTGAGGGTAGGAGTAAAAGCAGAAAGGAGTAAAAGCAGAAAGGCTGCAGCCTTTTGACAGGAGAGTTATTGATTAAAGTAATAGACCACAGAATCATAGCAAATCAGTGAAGAAGGAAGTTTGACAATGTTCTTTAGTTTTATTAATGTATAACTGACAAATAAAATTGTAATATGTTTAAAGTGTTCAATGCGAGATTTGATACATATATATATATTGTGAACAAGTACCCACAGTTGAATTAACACATCCATCACCTTACATATTTACCTTTTTAAAATTGTGAATGCTTAAGATCTTAACAAATTTCAATGATGTAATACAGTATTGTCAACTATAGTCACCATATTATGCATTAGCTACTAAGAACTTTTTCATCTTATAACTGAAATTTTGTACCATTTTACCAACTTTTCAACATTTCTCCTATCCTCAAGCCAGTCTAGTGCTCTTCTATGAGTTCAATTTTCTTTTTTTGAGGGGAGGAGAGGTTTCCACATATAAGTAATGCCAAATAGTATTTGTCTTTCTCTGACTTATTTCACTTAATGCTCTCCTGCTCATCCATGCTGTAACAGATGACAGGATTTCCTTCTTTTTTTAAGGCTGAATAATATGCCACATTTTCTTTATTCATTCATCTGTCAGTGGAAACTTAGGTTGTTATTAAGGATATTATGAATAATGTTGCAATGAACAAAGGAGTACAGTTACTTCTTTGAGATAATGATTTCATTTCCTTTAGATATGTACCCAGAAATGATTTTCTAAATCGTGATAGTTTTATCTTTAACTTCTTGAGGTGCCACTGTAGTGTTTTCTATAGCGGTTATATCAGTTTACATTCCTACCAACAGTGTGCAAGGAAGAGTTCTCTTTCCTCTACATCCTTGCCGCAACTTATCACTTGTCTCTTTTGATAATAGCCATCCTAGCTGGCATGAAATGTTATTTCACTGTGGTTTTGATGTGTGATTCCTGACAGTTTTTAATGTAGAAGATTCTAACTTCTAGAAGGTATAAAATTGCTCACAAAAATTAAACATTTAAAAATTGGAATTGTTTTAGTTGTGTGTTGTTTTGAGGGAAGTGAGTTAATGAAGTTGATTATTCTTCAGTAAGATTTTGAAATAACAGAGAAAAGGGGAAAACCTAATGGCTCTTAGTGCTATAGCAACTTATGTCCTGCTCAAGTTCAAAAAATAACTTTTTAGAAGTCTTGAAGATATGATTGATCTTTTGATTAGAAACACTGCTCCTTCCTAATCATTTATTTTTTTTTTTTTAATGAAAAACTTTATATTAGATTCCCCCAAGGTTCTGCCTTTCTTAAGCTTATCAAGGGAATTCAACAGAAGATAGGTGAATTAACAATGAAAAATATTTAATTATATCAGTATAAATAAAAGCACCTAGAGTGTTATCCAACTTAAAAATATTTCCAGAAAGACCACCAGGGAAACTTTTTACATGACATCTGGTTGAACTATTATTTTCACATTTATTCAGGTTAATTAATTGTGCATTCTATTAAAGCCTCTTTCATATTTAAATAGTTTTTGTAATAAATAAGACTAATAAGAACCATACTCAGAAGGCATTACTCTTTAATAGAAGCTTTCTATGACTATTGAAAGTCAAGAGGACAAGATTTTATTAACATTAAACGTTTACAAACTTACTCTTGGGATAATAAGTTAGAATGTTGCAAGTGTATAAATTTTTTCCCATTAGTATGGTAGATTGTACCATGAAGACAAACTAACTTTTTCAGACTTCCACAGTATCTCACAGTATATTATTGCTTCAGTGACTTGAGCACTGAGGACAATAAAGTGTAATCAGTATATTCTGTGCTAGCAAAAACAAATCCCAAGTTTTATCTCCCTTTGGCATAGTGTGAAGGCATTAGAAATACTCAATTAAGAATTTTAGAAATGGTTGGTCTTGCTTCTAATTTGTAATATCCTCTAAAGACCAGTATTCAACAGTCTTTGGAATTAATAGATTGTTGTGAAAATAGAATATTTTTCTTATTTTAGCTAGAAAATGTTTGCTTTCTTACTGTTCTCTACCATTACATGAGAGTTCATGGCATTTTATTCCCATCAATGAGGGATATTTACTATGATAGGAAAGCCTGCCATTGTAAGGGTTTTCTTTTTCCTAAAATATTATCTAAATATTTTGTAATCAGATAAATAAAATAAGATGTTAGGGCAATATAAATATGGTTAAAACTATATGTTTTATACTATGTAATTTTTACCACACACACAAACATTTAAAAATAACAACAACAACAAAAGTATTGTGGTTTAAAAGTTTGTTATCTATCAAACCTGTTAAATATTTTCTTTCTGCCTAAAACCTTTCCAGTTGTTTCCAAAAGCATCTACAGTTTTGCCTGTTCCTCTATAAGGAAGTAAAATGACTATTGAAGGAGAAGAAATTTGGGAGTCTAAGAAATAGAATTTTTCATTTCTTTCTTAACTTCCTTTTCTTTCAATCATTACATATTTGAAAAAGTATTTTAAATTTTCAAAAATCTTGCATGTATTTAAACCATAATTTTGTTAATATAAGATAGAACAAGTTTAACTTTACTTCTTTAGGAGACAGGAAGAGATGGAGTATGGGGCTATATAATATGACAATTAGGAAGTAGCATTTATGGCTCTTGTTCTTTTTCTCCATTTAATTTTTTTAAAATTTCTCTTTTATCCATAATTCTTTCAGCTTTGAAAGTCTCAGTGTAGAACTGCCATATCTTACATTCAAGTGTATCAAATCTCTCTTCATTTTCCAAAATATACATATCCATTTAACAAAGAATACGTTTGGGCAAAGGCCAAGGATTAATGGACTTCCCTGGTGTCTCAGACAGTAAAGCATCTGCCTACAATGTGGGAGACCTGGGTTTGATCCCTGGGTCCAGAAGATCCCCTGGAGAAGGAAATGGCAACCTACTCTAGTACTCTTGCCTGGAAATCCCATGAACAAGGGAGTCTGATAAGCTACAGTCCATGATGTCGCAAAGAGTTGGACATGACTGAGCAACTTCACTTCACAATGTTCTTCAAGAACTACAGAGATGCCATTTTGGAATGAAAAATAAGGGTATGGAAGTGCAGCCTTGGATATAGATATTCTAGCTCAAGTTGAAAAATTAAATGTTATTTGGTCATTTTTCTACCCAGAGTCAAGCTGTGAAGCACAGCCTTTATATCTGGACATTCTCTTTGCAGTTCTATGTTTGGAAGCAAATGCAGCTGTGACTGAGCGACTTCACTTTCACTTTTTACTCTCATGCATTGGAGAAGGAAATGGCAACCCACTCCAGTGTTCTTGCCTGGAGAATCCCAGGGACGGGGGAGCCTGGTGAGCTTCCGTCTATGGGGTCGCACAGCGTCGGACACGACTGAAGCGACTTAGCAGCAGCAGCTTAAGAAAGTTAGGCAGGCGTCACAAATTAGTAAAATACTATGAAGTAAGAAAGACCCATTTTGACCACAGAGTCCTTTGCTCTTAGCCATATGGCCTTCAATCAATTATTCAACATCTGGGAGCTTCACTTATTTAGAGTCAAATAGCATCAAATTTTCTCTCTTCCAGTACCTTTATGCAAATACTACAGTAAATAAAGCTGTCCTTACAAGACTTACATTCTAGCTGGGGCAGACAGATAACTTAAAAAGATGAAAAAGTAAAAAATATATAATTTAGACAAGTGAAGGGGAGATACACACATCGAATGGGGACAATGACTGATCCATGAGGATTGATATTTCAGATATGGCTCAGAGAAGGCTCCTCTCAGAAGTGACTGCTGAGTAAACTAACCATGCAGATATCTAGTGTAAAAGCTTTCCAAAATGAGGAAATACTTTGTCTACAGCTTTGAGATAAGATTCATACTGGCATGTTAAAGGAGCAGCAAGAGGCCTATATGGCTGTTATATAGTGCACAAGCTTGAGGATGGTGGTGGGAGAGGAGAAGAAGAAAACGATGAGAACAGAGTCTCCTGGGGTGTGAGGTTCTGAAGCACACTCTACAGGTCCTGGGAAACCAGTGAAGGCTTTCACCATAGGCATGATGTGATTTGACATATACTTTTACAGGATCATTCTGGCTACTGTGTTGAGAATAGACTGAAGATAGGGAAGTCGGAAGTCCCTGACACAGGGAAGGCAATTAGGAGATATTGCAGTCATTTAGGAGAAATAAGGTGGCTTGGATCAGGGTGGTGATGGTGGTGGTGAGAAGTAATCAAAGTCTAGGTACATTCTGAAGATATTTTAGTCAAATTCCATAGAAATTAACTGAATTTGAAAAAAAAAGAGACATTGTGAGAAAAAATGAGAAGAATATTGCATCTTTGGTCTATTCACATAAAAAAAAAAAAAAAACCCTGAGCATCTTATCTGCACTGTTTCTTATAGAATTATTGTGAAATATATGTTGTAAGAATTAAATAAGTGCCAGTTGCTATTTGGGGCATTTGCTATACCTAAAATCAGACTTTTCCAGAGCCTGAATGTGCAGGATTACATCATTTTCAGGAGATGCTATACTTTCTTTTTGAATATAGGAAACCATTTATGCTCTTTATGTCCAGTTAAGTTCAGTTCAGTCACTCAGTCATGTCTGACTCTTTGCAACCCTGTGGGCTGCAGCATGCCAGGCCTCCCTGTCCATCACCAATTCCTGGAGGTTACTCAAACTCCTGTCCATCGAGTCAGTGATTCCAGCCAACCATCTCATCCTCTGTCATTCCCTTCTCCTCTTGCCTTCTATCTTTCCCAGCATTAGGGTCTTTTCAAATGAGTCAGTTCTTCGCATCAGGTGGCCAAAGTATTGGAGTTTCAGCTTCAGCATCAGTCCTTCCAATGAATATTCAGGACTTATCTCCTTTAGAATGGATTGGTTGGATTTCCTTGCAGTCCAAAGGACGCTCAAGAGTCTTCTCCAACATCACAGTTCAAAGGCATCAATTCTTCGGCGCTCAGCTTTCTTCACAGTCCAACTCTCACATCCATACATGACCACTGAAAAAACCATAGTTTTGACTAGATGCACCTTTGTTGGCAAAGTAATGTCTCTGCTTTTTAATATGCTGTCTAGATTGGTCATAATTTTTCTTCCAAGCATCTTTTAATTTCATGGCTACAGTCACCATCTGCAGTGATTGGAGCCCCCAAAAATAAAGTCTCTCACTGTTTCCACTGTTTCTCCATCTATTTGCCATGAAGTGATGGACCCAGATGCCATGATCTTCATTTTCTGAATGTTGAGTTTTAAGCCAACTTTTCCCCTCTCCTCTTTCACTTTCATCAAGAGGATCTTTAGTTCTTCTTCACTTTATGCAGTAAGGGTGGTGGTTATCTGCATATCTGAAGTTATTGATATTTCTCCTAGCAATCTTGATTCCAGCTTGAGCTTCACCCAGCCCAGCATTTCTTCAAGATGTACTCTGCATATAAGTTAAATAAGCAGGGTGACAGTATACAGCCTTGACATACTCCTTTTCCCGATTTGGAACCAGTCTGTTATTCTATGTCCAATTCTAACTATTACTTCTTGACCTGCATACAGATTTCTCAGAAGGCAAGTCAGGTGGTCTGGTATTCCCATCTCTTTAAGCATTTTCCACTGTTTGTTGTGTTCCACACAGTCAAAGGCTTTGGCATAGTCAATAAAGCAGAAATAGAGGTTTTTCTGGAACTCTCTTGCTTTTTTGATGATCCAATGGATGTTGGCAATTTGATCTCTTTATGTCCAAAGAAAGCTTATTGAATTTGCATTTGTCAGCATTTTGATTAATAAGGATACCGATCTGCAGAGATCAAAGCAACTCTTCGTAGTCCATCTCTGGCAGCTGTGTCATCTGTGTCCTGAGAAATATTCCCTTTGATAAGTGGATCAGCTCAGTTCTGCTCCAGCATGCTCCATCTGGAAATCTCCAGAAATGTGAGAGGAGATCTGTGATAAAGAGTGGTCCTCCTGTAAATTTTAAGTACATTTTATAGCAAGTCTAAAGCATGATATAGTGTTTTCATTTTTGTTTTTGTTTTTTTTATTTTTTTATAATAAACAATCCACATAGACACTTTAAACTTATTGGGAAAAAATAACTAAATCTTAACTACATATTCAAATCCATCCACAGTTATCTATCAGAAAGCAATAACTAAATTTTCTGTACACTGAAATATGAAGTGTGATGTGTCCTGAGTGTTTTGGTCTGATACATAAAAGTTGATGTAGGGCTCTATAAATGCTATAACAGAGTTGGACTTTCAGAGACAAGGGGCAGATAGCCAAAGGGATGTTGGAACAATAGAGATAAGCTGGCTTTTGTTATTTTGCATATAGTAGATCTAACGTTGCTCATGTAGAAAAAGAACTCACCCTTCATCAGAGACACTGGTCAATTTCAGAGCCAGAAATTTGAAATTTAGTGTTAGGAAAAGAAAATGAGGAATAAAATTGAAGATAGAATTGAATCAAATTATCAACTAGTCAGGGAAGGAACTGAGCTAGACACCCTGTTCTTTGAAAACACCTTCCTATCCTTTCCAACTTGATATACTTGCTTCACTGGATGTTCTCATGACTTGTTGAATGCTTCCTTATCATAGTTATAAATTTACATTTTTATATTTGATCAGTATTGCTCACTGCCAATCCACTATATGCTTGTAAATTCCTCCAGGGCTGGTTTTGTTCACCACTGGGAACATTATGCATAAGCTCAGCATATGGTAAGTAATGAACTCAGTCAGTTGTTGAAGGAAATGAGGGAGAGATGAAGGAAAATAGGTCATCAGAGGATCAAGATTTGAGCAAATTAATTTTAAATTACATGAAGATCATTCTAAGATATAACTACAAATTTAAATGATCTCTAAAATGAACATTTTGGGAAAATGGATTTTCTTACATTCCTTCACTATTTAAAAAAATCTGTGTTCATTCTTCTCACTTTCCCATCTTTACTGAGCAAATTGTTCATATTTCTCTGCTTTAGTCTTATGGATTATTCTGTTGATAACCTGTGAAAAGTAAATTACTTTATATTCAATTTTCTATAGTTTTCTTCTTTGAAACATCCCTTATATTTGAAACAATTTAGTCCCTTTTTCAAATCTAAAGAGCCATCTTCTCTTCCTTTAAATTCCATAAATTTAATGAAATGATTTCTAAGCTTCAGAAAACTCTAACATTATCCAGTTCTAATAATTATTTTTTTTATAGAATATGGAAGAAGCATTTCAACCTTTCAACTTGTGCATTTTGAAATATATATTGTGTCAGTTGTTCAAGATCTATATGGTATTTATTTTTCCATGAGCAACCAAATAACCAAACTACATATGAAGGGATCTTGGTAAATGCACCTGCATATTATATGTAAATGCAACTAATAATAATAATATTGAGCTGGTGAAATATAATAAATGAAAGAGACAACTAGTGAGTCATCCTAAATAATTTTGAGACATATATGTATCTGTTCAACTGCAAAATAGATCATTGAAATAATAGAAAATAAGACCCAGATTATCTCTTTGTTTTGTCTACATATGTTTCCCAGTTAGGCTTTCTCAAACTCAAAATTGTATATTAGGACACATGGATTTAAGTATTCCTTATCATTTCTTTTTCTCACAAATACCTACTAGACTAGTACTCACTTTATATTTTTCCATTCAAATTCAAAACAAAATAAAAATCTTTAAATCTTTCTCACTTAAAGGAGTAGAATACTGTACTATACAGTCTGTTGTATGACCCACATGAAGTTTAAAGGAAAAAAAGAAGAAAGAAAATAAAATTATCTTTGAGTGAAAGGCCATTGATAATCAAGTTGGTGGTTGGAGTGGGAGTGGGTTCAATGTTCCTAAACCTGAAATTGTACTCTTACTTTCCTTCTAACTAAGCTAACTTGTAAGGACTAACCAAAGTAGTTAAAAACAAAACAAATCACCAACTTAGATTTGAAAAAAAATGTGATGTTTTATGGATCTCACAGTATTCAATGGAAGATATTCTTAATGATTTAAATAAGTGTAAATCTTATGGCATGTAAAATAAATTAATTTGCTGAAGATAATTTCAATTCTTCAACTAAATTAGTAACAGTTGATAATTCCCTAGATACTCAATTTTTAGGTGACCACATTTATTGGGAACATGAGGGTTGATAAATAACATAAAAAATATTTTAATAACAACCTGTTTTCTTTGATGTTCTTTTTTAAAAAAATGAAGTATAGTTGATTTACAATATTGTGCCCATCTCCGCTGTATAGCAAAGTGACTCATTTATGCACACGTGTACATTCTTTTTGTGTGTTCTTTTCCATTATGGTTAATCACAAAATATCCAATACAGTTCCCTGTGCTATATAGTAGGACCACATTGTTTATTTTAAATGTAATAGTTTGTGATATGCTCTATGTTCAATGCTATTTGGAGTTAAGAAGTTTCAAAGGGATTTTATTTTTTGTGAATTCTTGACAAAAAAAAAGATCCTCTTTGCAAAATATTTTAGTATACCATTTAATTTAAATTCTGCAAATTAGCCTAGCAAGGGTAAATATACTATGTTTACTAGAAGTAAATATAGTATGAAGCATATTTCACACACACACATGCAGATTGTTGCTGTTCAGTTGCTCAGTTGTGTCCAACTCTTTGTGACCCCAGGGACTGCAGCACACCAGGCATCCCTGTCCATCTCCCAGAACTTGCTCAAACTCTGCATATCTGAGATTATTGATATTTCTCCCAGCAATACAGATAAAACCATTAATATTACAAAATTTTTCTGAATAAACATGTGCAATTATTTGAACTTTCTGAAATAGTGTAAAATAAGAAACAGTAGGTGCTTATAATCAAATTTGTTAGTAATTTCAGCTCATTGCCTCCTTTCCAAATCAACTCTCCTAATGTTGAATCTCTAATCATCTGGGGGAAATCAGAGCAAGGTTACAAAAATTAAATATAAAACCAAACCAAGAAGGAATGATCATGATCGTTTCTATATACTTCAGATACTCTTATTTCCCATTTCTTCCCAAATTGTTTATGATATCATATTAAGAAATCCATGTATTTAAGGATATGTGAATAACTTCTTATGGTTAGATAAGACATGTTCACACATTCCAAGCTTCAGTTCAGTTCAGTCGCTCAGTCATGTCCAACTCTTTGCTACCCCATGGACTGTATCATGCCAGGCTTCACTATCCATCACCAACTTTCAGAGCTTGCTCAAACTCATTGCATATACTTTGAAAAGAATTGCAACCATTATAAATACTGTTTCCTCTAACTTAGTCAGGCACCTAAGATATTTTATCTCTGAAGGTATTTTTGTTTTCAAAAAGTAACAGCTGCAACCTATGGGGCAGGTTCATACTGGAGAGAAACTTATTTCTCCTGTCTGTCTTTGAATTGAATCCTAGAGGATGGGAAGATATGGTGATTAAATGTCTCCAAGGGTATTTCACATGTGATGTAGGGGCCATTTGATCATGCCTGAGGCCCAGCTCCAGTATAGGACCATGATTTCAGCCATGCTGTTGTATCTCCTGTGGTTTGGTTATAAAGCCTCATGAGAACAGTTGGGGAAATAGAAGAAGCTGGGCATAGATGAAATAGGACAAAGATTACGAAACAGCTTGTAGGCCAAATGCTCTTGGGGAGTGGTCTAGGTATTCAGGTCCTTGATCAAAATGGCAAAGTAACTTGATCTACAGGTAGAGCCCAGAAGATGAAGAAACTCAACTGTCATGATCCCATAAGTTATGTGAGGACTACTATTCCAGGGGAGCTTCACAGCCAGTGAGTACTCTTGCCAGTCTCACAGAGTGAGGGTGAGTGGGTAGAAGAGGGTTGGAAAGTGGGAGAGAGAATGATAGAAACCTGGCAGGCTGATTGGATTTCAAGAAAAAGCTCGAATCTCAGCAGGACCAACTACTGTCAAATTGAAATACTCAAAGAGAGGTTGGCTGATACAGAATAAACTATGCTGTGCTATTAGCAGAGTCTGTAGATCACAGACCCTTATCTCAGGCACAGGGAAGCCAGCCTTACTGGGCAATGGCTGCTAATATTTCCCACCATGGCAAGGGCTTAGCATTGCTATGCATGACAGGCCAGTCTTAGTGACACCAGAAATAGGCTTATTCATATTAGTATTGAAACTCTAATCATTTATTTTGATACTGCTGGAACTGACATAGAATGTTGTATCAAAAAGTTCAGGTAAGAGGCATACATTACTGAGACTGATTTTGGAATCTCTCTACGTGTGTGTATGCACTCAGTCACTCAGTCATGTCTGACTCTTTGTGACTCCATGGACTGCAGTCTGCCAGACTCCTCTGTCCATGGAATGGTTCAGGCAGGAAACTAGAGTGGGTTGCCATATCTGTAAATGCTTTGAAATGTTTAGATAATAGCAAGTAATTTTATTTAACAAAATAGTTTCCCTGAATTACATGAATTCTCTAAAATAACTGCTAATTATTTATCTAATTTATTTTTACATATTTTTCTTTTTTAAGCCAGATTTTTAGTGCTTATTTCCTAATATTTTTTACTAATGTTTTCTAGTGAATAAAATTATCATAGTGAAATCTGAAATATAGTAATTTCTTTAAATAATCATTTAAGCCATCAGTTTATTGTATCACTAATAAAAAGATGAATATAGTCTTTGAAAAACATGCACTGTAGCTTTTTTCATTTCAAGGGGATGAATTGATTCTGTATACAATTTCATTTTCCTTGACCCCTTCTTAATGTTTCCAAAAGTAGTAACCCTGTTCGGCATGCATTCTATAAGCTTAGAATATGCTTGTTCAAATCAAAGTTCTCTTGAAAAATCAATGCTGCCGTTGTTGGTGAGCATTTATAAATGGAGATGTTTTGTGTGTTTGGAAAGTTCTACTCTCATCCCTTTTTCCTGCATATTTTAAGATTTACAATAGTTTGCCAGAAGAAATGATTGGATATTTAGTGTTTATAGAATACCAACCAAGTAGGGAATCATCTATTGTTTTTATTGTTCACCTACAGTTTCTGAGGGCTTCCCTGCTGGCTCAGACGGTAAAGAATCTGCCTGCAAAGCGGCAGACCCAGGTTCGATCCCTGGGTTGGGAAGATCCCCTGGAGAAGGACATGGCACCCCACTCCAGTACTCTTGCCTGGAGAATCCCATGGATGGAGGAGCCTGGTAGGCTGCAGTCCATGGGGTCATGAAGAATCAGACACGACTGAGCGACTTCACTTTCACTTACAGTTTCTGAAGAGTTTTGAACAGGAACTCTTATTTGCCCACCTAAGGATAGCTTTTCTAGTTGTTGAGAAACATTCTTGTAGTTGATGAATTGAACTGCAATTATTTTCTGGCTTTTAATTACTTCCTAAATCTGCTGTGTTCATTTTGCAAGAGTGAGTGTTAACCATTGAAGCATAGTTAATTGTGGGCTTGTAGATTCAATGATGTTTGGATGTTTCACTTGGAAGCATGAATACTCGAATACCACTCAAATGACTACATTCTGTTTGCCTTACAAGTGTCTCTGTGACACTTTGTAGGATGTTTTGTTTCTGTGCAAAGGAGGCACACAGCTATAAATCAACAAGGTAAGTAATCTTCTGATTCCAGTAGTTAAATGCTGTTCTCTAATGGATTTTACTTGTCACTTTTAATTCTTTTTAGTGTTTGTCTGCATTTCATTAGAATGGCTTTATCATTCAGATTGCCCTCCTGTTGGTTAATTTTAAAGATTTAATGGTTTATCTTCAAACTATGGCAATCCCTTAAAAATTTAAGGGAGGTATTTAGATTCTTTAGGGACTTTTTAAACTTGATTGCTTTTCCAACCCATTTTTCCTCTTTACACTTTATATTTTTGCAAATAAAGTATTTTACATTTTCTACATGTCCTGAGCAAGCTTCTACTTTAATCTTCCATGACTTAATCTACTGACTAAATATGAGATAGTTGGTGAGGCAGTGAGAGGGGAGAGTCTGTTATCATTTCCTGTTCTGCTTGCCTGATATGATTTGATTTTTTTTTTTAACTTACAAGCAATAAGCTTTCACTGTGCAGATTCAGGTACTGACAAAAATATTTGTAAGCCTTTTCAGGGTCTAACAATAACACTGAAGTGAATTTGTAAAAAATGACTTATTATGTGTTTCATGATGCAAAAATGTGATATTCAGCTGTTATTTATTCTATTAGAGAGCATTTTTTATCATGCATATGATCTCTTATATATGAAAATGACAATTCACATCCAAATATGTATCTTGAGATCGTATCTCATTCTTCTGTAGCTAGTTCATTTACCACATAGCCATTTTATAAGGTATATTCTAATTAGTAATTTATGGTGTTTGGTTGGTGGGAACAATTAATTGATATAAGACTAATATGAAAGATAAGAAAATGCAAAAAGTTTTGGTATTAGAGATAAGATAGACTCTCTAGACCTTTTCATACTTAATAAATTGCAGTAAAATTGCCCTATCTTAGTTACAAGTACAATGGAATTATTTAACAGTCCTATCTGGTAAAGGTTATATGATGTTGAACCCTGCAGCTGATGGTGGAACTACAGAATGCAACATTTCATGGGTGCTTTTGCAAAGTTTGCTGAAGTGAGATCTAGTACATGACTTTTATTACACGTTAATTCTGCCTGGAAGCTTGTGTATAAGTAATTTGTCAATATAGTTATAATGGAAATCTGTCTTTGTATAAAATGGGATCCATGGCAAATTATGCTCTTTAGTGTTCAGAACATAGATTCTTGAAAATGAAAGGAAGCATAATTTTCAAAGAACTCAGTGTATTTATTGATTTTTTAGAATGCATCAGTGAAGTGACAAGACAAAATTGATGTATGCTCAAAGGTTTAAATGGATTTCATTTTTTTGATAATGTAACCAAGAGATTTAATGCAGAAGTGTAAAAATGGATAAGACAGTCATTATTTTCAATTTTTGATTTCCCCTCATTTAAGTTTGCAGTTGTGCCAAGATGATATTCATCTCAATTATTGTATGTTTTCTGATTTAAAAAAAAAAAAAAAGGTCCACATTTTAAGCAGTTAATATGACCGTTAAGCTTGAAAATCCCGGAAGTCATTTCAAATCCTTTAAGTGACTAGGTAGATAAGAAACAAATAAAGATCAACATTAATTTAAAAAATACAGCATCAATGTAAAAAGAGTAAATATTAAAATTAATTGAATGTACAAGCACAATTGCTCACTTAAATAGTTTAAGTATATACTTAAAGTTATTATTCACATATTTCAACACAAATCATATATTTAATTCTAGCTTTTAGTATCTGTTGATTTTTAAATCTTAAAATATACTTAACTAAAAATTTTTGACTGTGGAACCCATTGGCAATGAATATTTACCCTAAAGTATTCCACTTATGTTTGTCTTATATGTAATACAAATAATTGGGTGATTGATTCCATTTCCCATCTTTTCCTTTTCCCAAATCTTTTATTGTATTATTCTCATTACCTACTACAAGAATGTATATTGTGTGCTGGGCAGAGTGTTCTCTTCTTGGCCACAACCAAAAAGAGATTATAGAGGCGATGGCCATGTTCAGTTAGAAAATCTTTCACAGTAAAAATCTCTCAACAATCATATGGCTGTGATCTATCAGATCAGATCAGATCAGTCGCTCAGTCATGCCATGGCTGTGCTCTGCTGGAGCAGCCGGGAAGAGATACCCCACCCCAAGGTAAGAGAAACCCAAGTAAGATGGTAGGTCTTGCAAGAGGGCATCAGAGCGCAAATACACTGAAACCATACTCACAGAAAACTAGTCAATCTGTGATCTATACAGCACTTATATTGTGGCAGGCCATTTTCTATGTGCTTTTATGTATTAACTCATTTAATTTCCACCACTGCTCTACAAGATAGACATGTTCGATACTATAGACAAGAGAGTAAGTTTTCCCTGGATTCATGCAGTTTCTAAGAATTAGAGACAGCATTACAATTCAGTCAGGATGACTTGAGAAGCTGCTTTTCTATCAGTGTTCTGTGGCTTATGTGTTTTATGTTTTGGTAATTATTCATAATAAAGCATGATAAATAAGGTCAGACAGGGGGAGATATCTGAAAACTAGATCAATCAGATACTAAAAGAGAAATATGAAAAGGGAAATAACTAAATACTAAAAGGGAAATAACAAGTAAAACATTTTCCATTCATGAAGACATAAAAAATACAGAATGACAATAGGAGACCGTAATGGATCCTAAACTATTAAAGAGTTTAGGCTATATGGTAGTCCCTCACAATTCATTACAAGCTATTGTTTACCTATGACATGTTCTTGCTGGCTTTTAGTAGAGCAAAGAGATACAATCTGAGTTAGACCCATGGGTAAAGTTCTCAGGCAATGTGGATTCAACTGACACTTTGCCTTGGGTCCTGCACTTGCCTTTACTTTTTCTTCAGAATGGCCTAGGTAATACTTGCACCACTCTTGCATCCTGGAGACAGGTTAGCTCCTGCCTCAAATGTTGGTTTTGATGTTGGGCAGCAAAACCCTACTGTGGCCTATGCCTCCAATTTCTGGGTTTCCTTGTTGCCTTGAACCAGCTCCACTCACTCTGAACATACTGGGATTTAGCACCATGTGGAGGTAAAGCTGAACAACAGAAGATGGTAGCTAGCAGTTATTTTCTCTCTTCTCCTAAGCTACTCTTCAAAGATGCAGCTATTATTACAATGCCCCTCTGAAGAGGTCTGGTCGGACTGAGCCATCAGCCTCCTCTAGAGCAATACCCATGTAATGCTTCATGCAGTGACCTTCAAGAATTTTCCTTTACTGATGTTTATTGTTATTTTATATAGTAAAATGTACTTCTCAGCTCAGTGCTAACTCTTGAACAGGAATTCTACAATGTTAAAATTACTATCCTTTCACTATAACAAGATATAATATTTTATTGTGATTGTTCATTGTGATTATTAGTTGCCTAAAAATGCACTGTGCTTAGATACATATCACTGTATCTTGGGAAACATTTTCTCACTTCTCTGGATAGGTGTCTATGGAATCATACACTTAAGTATATAGTGTTTGTATTCTGCTATGACAGCAAATAATGTATGAAAGATTTCCTAAAAGTAAAAGTGAGTGGTACTTTAAATGGAGTATTTTTATTTTAAAATGCTTTATAGGAGGTAGAGGAAAAACTCTTTTTATTTATTGTACATATGCAAAACGCATATACACACATATCAATGCACACACACACACACCCAGTACACTTGCCTATTGCAAAGGCAGAAACACCTCCAAATAAAACATCTAAATATGTTGCAATATAAATATTCAAATAGAACTAAATTCAATTCATTCTCAGGTCACTGTAATTTTAATTTGATACTATGTACTTGCAAATGTGCAGGTGGCAAGTGCATATTCAAAATGCAGCTGTTTTATTTTCTGCTAATTTTACTTTCTAAAGACATTTTATGTACTGATTCTTAAGGAAAATTACACTGAATAATCCTCAGTGAGACAGTATTTACCTAGAATGGATTCTAGGCTGAGCTATCTGGAATCTATAAAGAAGAACCTTCCAGAGATCTATATATTTGGATTAGTGAGAAAAAAAATTATGAGGCCTGAGTTTTTTCTCAGATTTTTAAAGTAGTTGTTAAATTTAGAGAAAGTAAAACAAATATAGTTAGTCATTGTAACTGTGAAACACAAAAAGAAATTGAAAGCATATTCTGAGCTTTAAATATCTAGTGGGCAACTGGGCTTTCTCTTCTTATCATTAATTAGTGGTGGATAATTGATTGCATTCATGCCTTATATATTAACTTTTTCTCATCAAAATTTCAATATCCAAGCAGGAAGAGAATGAAATGTCCACATGATAAAATTTCTGTTTTGTTCATTTCTGTAGCTGTAGCTTATAGAAGGCTTCCTGGCATATAGTAAGTGTTCAATAAATATTTGTGGACTGAATAAATATGAAAATAAAGATGTTAGAAAGATATAAGAAGAGATTAAATGTATCAGGGGATAGTGATCGATAGGATTTTCAAGATATGATTATTTTCTTTCTCTTTATCTCCTAAATGAATAGTAAAAATGTTTAGCATATAGGAAAGAAGGGTTATCAAAAAAGGTTGACAAAGTAAATTTAAACCAAATCATTGTATATAAGTGTAATTTTAGTTTCTTGACTACTTCTGTAGAATCAGCTGCCTTATGATGATTATTAGAGTATAAAGGTAGGAAAATAGAACATTCAGCATTACTGACTACTTTATCAAGAAAACCTATCTGGTAATTTGGGAATGTTGGACTGCTCTGCTACTGCTAAGTCACTTCAGTCGTGTCCGACTCTGTGTGACCCCATAGACGTCAGCCCCCCCAGGCTCCCATGCCCCTGGGATTCTCCAGGCAAGAACTCTGGAGTGAGTTGTCATTTCCTTCTCCAATGCATGAAAGTGAAAAGTGAAAGGGAAGTCGCTCAGTTGTGTCTGAATCTTAGCGACCCCATGGACCACAGCCTACCAGGCTCCTCTGTCCATGGGATTTTCCAGGCAAGAGTACTGGAGTGGGGTGCCATTGCCTTCTCAGTTTCCCATAATACAAAGGATCTCCATAATATGACCTCTTATAATGTAAAGGCTTTTCTATACCTCCTTTACCCTTCATAGGGCTTCCCAGGTGGCGCAGAGGTTAAAGCATATGCCTGCAATGCAGGAGACCCGGGTTCGATCCCTGGGTTGGGAAGATCCCCTGGAGAGGGAAATGGCAACCCACTCCAGTATTCTTGCCTGGAGAATCCCATGGACGGAGAAGCCTGGTGGGCTACAGTCCACGGGGTCGCAAAGAGTCAGACATAACTGAGCGACTTCACTTTCACTTTCCTACCCTTCATAAAATTCAAAGATACTATGCTGATCTTAAAGAGTTTTGTCATTTATTTTGGCAGACTGAATACAAACACATGCATACATGTGTAAGGCAGAGACATGCACACTTATATGTGCAGGATCTTAAGGCACCAAAAACGTTTAATAAACAATTAATAAGCGCAGACTGATACGGACTGAGTCAAATGCAAAAATGCTGAGGGAACACATTTGTCATTCAGAATAAAAGGCAGCAAGTAACACTTTTGAGGACAGTTTGGACATGCATTGAGCAGCAAAGAGCAGATTTACTTACTACTTTTGTCTAATTTTCATTATATCCTTCATTTTATCTATTTATGAATTCTACTTCATTTTTATCAAAACAGTTTGGAGCAAGGCTAAAATTGTATGGGTTTAGGGTTGTCAATCACCTTGGGTAATGTCAGTAAGGGAAAGTAAAGCAATTAAAGTCTTTCAAATTAGCTAACTTAGATGTAAATTAGATGCAAATCACATCATTTTAAAGAGAAACCAACAATTTTCTTTCAAACATGGTAGAGTAGTTAGTTAGTCACTCAATGGTGTCTGACTCTTTGCAACCCATGGACTATATATAGCCCACCAGGCTCCTCTGTCCATGGAATTCTCAAGGCAAGAATCCTAGAGTGGGTTGCCATGCTCTCTTCCAGGGGATCTTCCCAACCAGGGATCGAATTCCGGTCTCCTGCATTGCAGGCTGATTCTCTACCATCTGAGCCACAGGAAAGCCAAACATGGTAAGACCTAACTAAAACAGTAACAGTAGTAATAACAGGCGTCACCTTTACTGTAAGGCAAATGGTTTATTATTTATAAAAATCTTCCACCAGATTTGCCTTAGTTTGGGGGGATGAATAATCTCACAGCTGTGAGTAAATACATCTGAGTAAAAATAGAGCACAGATAAGTAAGTAGCCTCAGTCAAACTAAAAGTATGTACAAAAAGTAAAACATGACATAGTCTTATTAATTGAAAGAGAATAAACACTTGGTTCCTAGGATTTTGAATACATTTTGCCAGGAGCAATAGTACACAGTGGTAATGGGCTGGCTTTTGTCTTCACTCCCCCCGCCCCCCATGGCCTCTTCTTTTCACTCACCCACCAAGATTCTGTGCCTTCCTATGCCACACAGTCTGCTCAGGGCTTCCCACACAGGGTTTCAGTAAATGAGTGAAACTGAGTTCCAGGCATTTTGTTTTTATTTCCTTTTCCTTCATCAACATGTGCCTGTTCAGAATCTCATGTTCTACCTGCTTGGGTGGTCAGTCTCTACATAGAGTATGTGGAATTGTTAGAGGCAGAAAAAGTCTCTATTCTCCCTCTTTATTCATGTTATATGGACTTTAAATATTTATTTTATACTTTGGGTTATATTCCAATATTTGTTTTGTTGCTCAGACTTTTCCAGTTTTGACCATTGGGAGCTCTTTCCGTTGTTTCTTTGGCCCCTTTACATACTTCCATTCTTGTCATTATTTTCCTTGCTGTTTCAGTTGAAAGGGCCTAGAAGCAATGGCACATCAGTAGCAATGAGTATACCTAAAATTTACATCTTGGTTTTTAATATGTGTATACTAACCCATGCAAGGCCTTATCTGGTGGCTCAGAGAGTGAAAAATCTTCCTGCAATGCAGGAGACACGGGTTTAATCCCTGGGTCAGGAACTTCCCCTGGAGAAGGCAATGGCTATCCACTCCACTGTTCTTACCTATAAAATTCCATGGGTAGAGAAGTCCATGGGGTCACAAAGAGTCTAGATCTATAAATTTTCTATGTGTAACCACAGCTATCTACACTAGGCTAAAAAGGAGTTCATTATGTTCTCTCCAACTTTGACCTATTACCACATGAATCCTTTTAGTTTTCTCTTGTCTATGATCTCCCACTCTGACTGTAAGAAAACTGACTCTAACCTATTTACTTAATTTTCCAGTGTACATGAAAAGCAGTTTCAGAACTCTTACCTCTATCACTGTGGGGAATAAGTTCTTCAACTAAAGTACAGTGCTGTGTACAAGTCCCCTTGCCTCTAGTCTTGAGGACCCCTCTCATTTCTAAAGTTAGGGCAGCACACTTCTCCTCTATTCTTGAAGTGAGATTGTTTCATGATTGGAAATATAATGAAATTATTTTATCACATTCCATTCTAGAAATCTCTCAAACCTCTAAATGATTTTTTAAGTCTTAAACTTTAAAGTTTTCTTGTTGTGCCTTAAAGGTCTATGAGTATTGACAACTTCATAGCTTCATTATTGACCCCTACAGTGTCAGACAGAACAGTTGCAACTGCCCTAAAATTTCCCAATATTCTATTATATACTTGAAATTGCTAAGAGAGTAGATCTTCAATGTTCTCAGCAAACATACACACACACACACACACACACACACACACAATATGAAGTGTTGAATGTATTAAGTAAACTTCTGTGGTAATGCAAATTCAACTTAAACAACCAGGAAGCCCAAGAATACTGGAGTGGGTAACCTATACTTTCCAGCATATCTTCCTGACCCAGAAGTTGAACCAGTGTGTCCTACATTGCAGGCAGATTCTTTACCAGCTTAGCTACCAGGTACACACACACACACACACACACACACACAATCTGTATATATGTACCAGCTGTAGAAGTCCAACTTTTACAACATTATGTGTTGATTATATCTCGGTAAAGCTGGGCGGGGGTGGGGGGGGGTGAGGGGGGAGGGAATCCCAAACACGTCTGACCTCATTTAAAATATGTCATACTTTAATATCTTGTAATAACCTATAATGGAGAAAAATCTGAAAATGGATGGTGTGAGTATGTTCAGGTAACTTTTATAACAAGGAAAAACACTGGAATTTTGATGCATTTACAACTGAGGTGCAGTTATTTATAGACTCTGACAATGGGCACATTCCTCCATTCCTACAATGTAGTTCTTATTAATAGCTAAAACTTGTTTATACATTTTGAGTCTGTGCCTGTTTTCCAAAACATAAATGATTGCACCTTTATATCAATTTCAGTATGAGTTGAATTGTTTATTTTGCTTATACAACATTGGTGCTGTTAAAATTCACATTAAGAAGTCAGTGTGTATGACAACAGATCTAAAAAAACAGTTTGACTTTTAGTCTCAGGATATGATTCAATTTAATCTGACTGAAAACATTTAAAGGGGAGCAGCAGTACTATTTGTTTCAGAGTTAAGTCTCTAGAAATATCTATCATAGACTACATTTTTCATAAATGGAAAAGCTAAAAGGTAAGCATTCCAAAAATATAAACATGAAAATTCTCATAAAGTTATATTGTCACAATACAATATGTTCTATTATATATGGTTGTACCAGAGACAGTTGTGCCAAAATGAGAGTATATATTGAAAGGTGTATGTGGATCTTGCCTGATGTTAGACCAATGATTATATAGACATGCACAAGTATGAAACAAAGATCAGTGTAAATCATCATTTTTCATAATCAGTGATAAGCTTACAAAAGTTTAAGTATATGCTATGGGAAAGCAAATAAACTGTTTCAAGATCTATACAAAATTAAATTATACTACAGAAGTTAGCAAATGGGATTTCCAACATGTTAAAATTTGATACACAATACATTTGCATTTTTTTCTTTCAAGTTTTAACTCTTTAAAAATATATACAAAAGTGTTTTTAGTTGAACTTCTGCAGCTCTCCTAGAGCTTCCTGTAGGGCTTATTAAAAATCCATCCCTGCAGAGCCCAGTTTGAAAAATCAATATCCCAGCAAATAAGAAATGTATTAATCTAAGGCTTGCCCAGACAAATAAATATCAAAACTGAATACTAGGAAGAAATATGACAGGTCTGGTGATACAGGCAAGGATGAGACAAGTCTGATAGGCAGAAAGGAACCACGGAAATGACATTTGTCTAAGGAGCACTCAATGGGATCATTGATCCTGTGGCAGGTATTGACCAGTAGTTCTTATCAAATGCTCCTTTTCCTTGGAGTTGCCTAGAGCCTTCTTTGGTTGCCTTTTGTGGTCTTTTTTTGACCCAAAGTGACCTATACATTGTAGTATGAGAAGTAATATGTTTGCTGCTATTACTACCAAATTGTTTCTTGGGTGAGTGAGGGTTTTTTTTTTTTTTTTTTCCCCAGTTCCTGATTTTAAGATAATTTAGTCTGAAAGATAAGTACGAAATTCAGAAAGATGTCTTAATGTTTTCTGTACCCCTTAAAAATGAGATTATCTATTTCATTTGTATTTTTGAATGCAGGTTTCCTATTGCACTCCTCTTCAAAGTAATTTTTATCATACATGTACATTTTCTGAGTTGATTAGCTACTTTTAATCTAGATGGCTGACAAACAGATCCATTTATAGGGTACTACATGTATATAAAAGGAAATCAAGTTGAAATTATGCCATGAACCTGGGTATTTTATCCAGCTGCGGACAGTCCCAGCAGACACTTCCTCAGATCCTCCTGTCATCCTCATGCGTGCAGTGTTGAATTATTCCCACCTTACATTTCATCCCTAGCATCATTGATCCTTAATCTTTGCTTATCATGAAAGTCGTTTCAGTTGCAAAGACCAACATCCTCAAAGCCTCACAGATTGCTTCCAGTTAAATCCTATATTCAAGTTCATGCTGAGTCCCCAACCGAAATTAATGGGAAACGTGCAGCTGCATCTCCGGGTGGACCTCATCTTCCCTTGCTCCCTGTAGTCCTCCTCACTTGCCTTTTAACCATTTGAAGGGTTGTTGTGACTGCTTCAGAGCAAAGCACACACTCTGTTGCAATGACTTTCTTGCTGGCTTATTTCACTTGAAGGCTGAATTTTCTTGTATTTGGGCCACAGATCAATTTCAGCAGTGTTGATGTTTGTAATACACATAAATGAGTTGGATGAAAGCAGTGAAACAAAATTTCTGAGTCTGCAAATGAAGCTGGAATTGGAAGCAAAGGAAATAATGAAGGGCAATTAAACCTGATTCAAGGAGAAGAAAGTTTGAATGTGAGTACTAAGAGGCACTCAGTCAACTTAAATGATGACAAATATTAAATAATTTAGGCGCAAAGAACCAAACTGGAGACTATCAGTTAAATGGAAGAATTAATCAGCATAAACCAATAAGTATATGGTTTGAAAGTTATTATAGAAAATCACAAAAGCTTTCAACTCAAAACCTAACAAGAAATCAATAGAAACACAATAACAGTTTATATTTTGGAATAGGATGCCTATCACTGTTGCAGAAACCAGTGATCAAGAAACCAAACACCACACTCAGAGTTGGTGAACTCAGGTTTATTACAGCGGTGGGCCCAGAGGAGTTAACACTCCAAGCTCTTAGCCTGGAACAAAGGGGTTACAAAGTTTTATAGACACACTATAATGGGCAACACTAGCTGCTAATAGGCTGGTTTAAACAAAGGGGTTTTGCACAGGGGAACAGCCGTCAAGATGGGGAGGGGTACGCCTGATCTTTACAGGGCCAGGCATGATTAAGCAGGTTTGCAGGGGCTGAGCAATTGCAAGAACAGGATGAGGGTGAATGAGATAAGATCCAGTTCCTACTATTCTCAGATCAGATCAGTCGCTCAGTCGTGTCTGACTCTTTGCGACCCCATGAACCGCAGCATGCCAGGCCTCCCTGTCCATCACCAGCTCCCGGAGGTCACTCAGACTCACATCCATCGAGTCAGTGATGCCATCCAGGCATCTCATCCTCTCTCGTCCCCTTCTCCTCCTGCCCTCAATCCCTCCCAGTATCAGAGTCTTCTCCAATGAGTCAACTCTTTGCATGAGGTGGCCAAAATACTGGAGTTTCAGCTTTAGCATCATTCCTTCTAAAGAAATTCCAGGATTGATCTCCTTCAGAATGGACTGGTTGGATCTTCTTGCAGTCCAAGGGACTCTCAAGAGTCTTCTCCAACACCACAGTTCAAAAGCATCAATTCTTCGGCGCTCAGCCTTCTTCACAGTCCAGCTCTCACATCCATACATGACCACAGGAAAGACCATAGCCTTGACTAGGCGAACCTTTGTTGGTAAAGTAATGTCTCTGCTTTTGAATATGCTATCTAGGTTGGTCATAACTTTCCTTCCAAGGAGCAAGCGTCTTTTAATTTCATGGCTGCAGTCACCATCTGCAGTGATTTTGGAGCCCAGAAAAACAAAGTCTGACACTGTTTCCACTGTTTCCCCATCTATTTCCCATGCAGTGATGGGACCAGATGCCATGATCTTCGTTTTCTGAATGTTGAGCTTTAAGCCAACCTTTTCACTCTCCACTTTCACTTTCATCAAGAGGCTTTTTAGCCCCTCTTCACTTTCTGCCATAAGAGTCGTGTCATCTGCATATCTGAGGTTATTGATATTTCTCCCGGCAATCTTGATTCCAACTTGTGTTTCTTCCAGTCCAGCATTTCTCATGATGTACTCTGCATATAAGTTAAATAAACATGGTGACAATATGCAGCCTTGATGTACTCCTTTTCCTATTTGGAACCAGTCTGTTGTTCCATGACCAGTTCTAACTGTTGCTTCCTGACCTACTATTCTAAGTCCCCATTTTCTGAGACTAAAGTGACCTACATGATCCAGACTTTGCGAGGAGCAAGCTGAGTTACAGAGGCAGAACAAGCAGGAGATTATGTAAAATTGTGACTTTTTCTCTTCATCATGGCAATGAAAAAATTATAATTCAGAACCTTGATTATATCACTGTAGAAATATTCTCATTTACTTAAATTTGTGAAGGACTTTACTGAGTTGGACATCTCACAAACTTGCAAACTCTCATTTATCTTATGATGACATTTCTTGAAGGAAATTTTGTTTTACTGCAAATGAATCAGCCCCTTTTTGCATAAACTGTTTATAAAACTTTTCAGTAAAATTATCTGCTTTGATAAAGTTGTGATTGCCTCATCATATCATTGAGCTGTCATATACTTAGCATTTAAAAAAAATTCCAAAGTTCTATAATAATGTAATAATTATATTTAATGCTGATAGTGTACTAGCTTGGACAATGACGCAAAAACTTCACATTTTACATATATTATCAAGTATAATCTTTTACAAAAAATACTTTGTAGTAGGATCAAGAAACAATTTATATCTCAATTTTAAATCTGGGATGGGGGGTCAAGGGAGGCGGAGATATAAGTTATCTAAGATCATACACAGTAAGAAAGGGAGCATAGGTTCAAGCCCTGGATTACCTTCAAAATGCATGTTCTTCATCACCATGCTATCCTTACAAATTCTGTGCCAAGCAAAAAGCATTGTAGTAAGTTTTGCTAATGAAGAAACTGAGGTACAGAGTAGTTATCTTAATGTGGCCATTCAGTGGCTCTGCACTCAAATCCTAGTTATCTAACTTTGAATCCCATGCTTTTCCTATACCACATATGTTTTCTATACTCCCCAAACTCTTACCTTTCCACCTTTGGGTACAAAACAGAATGATGGAGAAAAGCCCATGATTCTAGACTGTAAACTGTCAGGATGTTATATTTTCAATAAATAATTGTTTACTTGCTCAGATGCCTGTTCTAAGTCCATTGAAATTTGCATTTTTACCCATGGCCATGATCCGGAGAAGGCAATGGCAACCCACTCCAGTACTCTTGCCTGGAAAATCCCATGGATGGAGGAGCTTGCTAGGCTGCACTCCATGGGGTCGCTACGAGTCGGCCACGACTGTGAGACTTCACTTTCACTTTTCACTGTCACGCAATGGAGAAGGAAATGGCAACCCACTCCAGTGTTCTTGCCTGGAGAATCCCAGGGATGGCAGAGCCTAGTGGGCTGCTGTCTGTGGGGTTGCACAGAGTCGGACACAACTGAAGCGACTTAGCAGCAGCAGCAGCCATGGCCATAATGAGCACTGATAAACCAATCCTCTGAAAGTTTTAATCATAAATACCTTAATCAACTTTTCCTTATAGTAAAATTTGAATTTAGCTGAAATATTTTCTTAAGTGAAATGCCTAGATTCTATCAGTGCATTCAGGACATGTGGAAATATAGTAACTGAGACAGTTATTAATAAACACCTTGTGTTGTATCAGTTTTTTTCTAAACTGAGTGCTTTGTTCAGAAATATGCTAAGAACAAAATAATAGACTGGCTAGATACTGTGATGAACTTTGTATTGAGGACACCCCCATAAAGTGAGATCATAGAGCTAAGACCTATGAAGTGCCTGCTCTTATGCTGCATCATAACTTTACATCCTTTCTTTGAAGTGATGATCTAACGATTGCTGTGCAAGAAAAAAAAGGTAAAATGGAGACTAGAAAGCAAATTATTTTCCCCAAAATGTTAAATTACATGTCCTAATGTCTTATATATATGGAGATGTGTTTTGAAATCTCCCTGTTCCCTGGGAAAGGAGCAGCCTCGAAGAAATAGGCTCAGTCCTAGGGACTGGGACAAGGCACAGTGAAAGAAAAATGGTATTCAGATATGACAAACACAAAGAGCTGGAGGTTTAGGCAGAGATGGGCTTCATGGGTATCAAACCTATAAAATGGAAGGACTGTAGGTTGTGGATTGGAGTAGTGATCCTGAGTTCAGGGCCAAATCATGTCCATGGTTTTCTCGTGGAAAGATCTCTGCCTGGGGGAAAATGCTCAGTAGGGGTTTGGATTGGGATTTTGAGGTAAGACATCATCTCAACTGCCAAGAATAAGCAAGTTTTAGAAGTGTTAGTCAAGTTATAAAGACAAGGGTCAGACTCAGAGATGCAAAGCTGAAGCAGGTTGGGTACAGTAACTCGGTGGTGTGATATCTGAACCAAACTATCTGCAGAGATGACCCCATGGCAATCCTGCAACACTTGCACAAAAGCGTTGTTACTTTTTTTTTTTTTTTTTTTCAATCTGGAAGAGGCTTCAACTTTTGAATGTTGACTCATATAGCACAGCTTAAAGAAAGTAAATTTTAAAACCTGGAATCCAGGTGGAGGGTAAAAGTATGCATTTAAATCACCTCAGATTAATTTAACTAGTGTATGAAGCACATGTATTTTACCAACATACTTTTTCTCAGGAAAATGACAACAATAAACCATATTGTCAAGGTAGTTTCAAGGTTATATACCATGTGTATGATATATGTATATCAGGCTTATATTGATATTAGATACATATTTTACCTCTGTTTCATCAGAAACTTTCAAATGTAATTCATATCAAGCTACTGCCAGAAATAAAGGAACCCATTCTTTTTATTTTAATCATTTTTCTTCAAACCAGAATTCATTAATGGAATACAAAAAGCAATGCAATTTCGGAATGAAATCCTTTAATGTAGCAGTTTTAGTGCATACGAACACTCCAAAGCATCTCATTTCCTCACAGTCACTACAGCAAAACTCAATAATCTGTATTCATTATATACACTAGCTCCTCCAGCAGGCAAGCTTAGCTTTGAGCTATTTGCATGGTGTGCAGATTGCCAATTTGGCACGGTTGGTATTCACACAGACAGGTCAGAAGTGAGTATTTTGCATTATCAGATATATTTCATTCATGACAATATTGCTATCCTTCTCAAACTCTCTTCACAGTAATCTGCATTCATTAAACTTAGTGTGATGTTAGAGGTGAACATAAATAGCTACCTCTCTTAAAATATACAATCATATCTATTTATAATGATCAACTATCTCAATTATTTTTCACTTTTAAAACTATAAAGCAAATTAGCTCACATTTATAAAAAGGAGTAAAAATTTCAATTTCCTATTAGTCAACTTTTTGTATAGTCGACTATACAAAAAGTTGACTAATTTTGTATGTAGAATCAGAAGTAATTCATTTAAACAACTAGTGTGTACACAATACAAAAATTATATTACTTTTCACATTTATGTTGTGGATAATGCTATCAATTTATTTAAAATAACTTCTAAATGAAATATAAGTGGCAAGAGGGCAGAGGTGGTGTCAGTCTTAGGGCCTACTTTATATGTAGTACCTGTCATGAAGTTCAGCATGTGAAGGCCCTCAGGACATAGTTGCTGAAGCATGAATTCAAAGCAAATTTAATAGATTTATGAAATATAATTTAACATTATATTTTTGTTTTCTCGGTGGACAGCTGTTAAAAACATACCCATTTATCATGAGGTTTCTGTGACACTTTATGTAATTATTTAAACTCTTGGGAACTAGTATTTATACTATAGCAGCTCTAAGGATATTTAGTATTATGTGCTAGTTTTTCAGTGTTTTAAATCAAATGATACAGCAAGATGCTCGTAGTCTATGGCTCTATACCACTCAATTTAGCATTCAGAAGTTAGGGAAGTAAAATTCAGTATTTTAGAATACATAGGAATAGAACAAGAAAATACAAAATGCTTTTAAGGTAAGATATATGATATAAGCTAAAAGGAGAGATGGGCAAGTGATCATGAATGAATGCCTTTGGAGGCTAGCTGGAGGCAGAGAGTTCATGTAGGGACAAACAGGAGAGTTAGATGAGAAAAGTGGAGACTCTTAACTGAGAGGTTTGACTATCAGACTTCTAAATGAATAATTGGTAATACAATTAAAGCTATTTTGAATCCCAGTGAAGAGAAATAAAATTAGACAAAAAAGTATATTTTACAAAAGTCTGTTACTTCTACCAAGATGTGCTGGAAAGTGGGGAGACCAGGTAGAATGTTACTGTGGCAATGCAGACATGAGGTTTAAAAAAGTCTGGACTGAGATGTGGTAGGAAAAATTTATGAGTGAAAAGGCAATTTAGTGCTATGTTTTATCCAATGGAAAGAGGACCAGTTAAATATGGAGGAAGGACTAAAATAGGAGGAACAAAAGAGATCAGGTCTCTAAGCAGGAGATGGTAACATCCTTGCAGGCAGGTGATGCCATTGAATATACTTTGGACACCAGAAGTTTTATTTTGGAGGTGAATACTTTGGTTTGGAGCTAAAGGCATTTGATGACTCTGATTCCTACTGGAAGTGTTCAACAGAAATTGTAAATATCATTATGGAACTAAGATAAAGAACATATTCTGAGATGGAGCTATAGATGTTAAAAGCTTTGTTATTAAAAGTAAAATGAAGAAAATGGGTAAGTTTTCAAGAATACAGTCCAAATGAAAAATTAACCTGCTAGTTTTAAATATTAGCTAGCATATAAACAATTTTTATTTATAATTAGTGTCATGAGTTTATAGATTTCACTAGTGCAGTAATTTCTAATTCTTTTGATACTGAGGATCACTTTTTAACATCATGCATGATGAAAGTTATTTTCTTAATATGTGAAAATATACTGATGAACTATATATTCAGTAATTTTTTACATGAAAATTTATATTAATCACTACCACTAAATATATTTACCACTAAGTATATTTGTAATATTTTTGCATATTATGAGATATCTATGGTAGAGTGGCATGTGAAATATAAGTTCATAATAGAGTGGCATGTGAAATATAAGTTCATAATAGAGTGGCATGTGAAATATAAGTTGATAAGCTTTTCCCAGACTTTCTGTTACAGTCACTGAGACTCTCTTGTTAACAGGGGAGGACTCCTAGTGCCTTAGGAAGAATCCATAGCTGAAAACATTTTACATTTTTAAGATTCTAAGTTTTAAAGATAGAGATTTTCAATTGATTAAGGGATGTGTATGAATAGATAAGGACTTCCCTTGTGGCTCAGATGGTAAAGAATCTGCCTGCAGTGCCGGAAACCTGGGTTTGATCCCTGGGTCAGGAAGATCCCTTGGAAAAGGGGATGGCAACCAACTCCAGTATTCTTGACTAGAGATTTCCATGGACAGCAGAGCCGTCCATGGGGTTGCAATGAGTTAGACATAACTGACTCAACTTTTATGTTTGTCTGTGTGTGTGTGTGTGTGTGTGTGTGTGTGTGTGTGCATAGATAAACCCAAAATTTTTCTTGCTGTTAGACAAGATATTTGATTCTGGCAAATAGATGGGGAAACAATGGAAACAGTAACAGACTTTATTTTCTGAGTGGCTAAGACAGTAAAGAGTCGGAGAAGGCAATGGCAAGCCACTCCAGTACTCTTGCCTAGAAAATCCCATGGATGGAGGAGCCTGGTGGGCTGCAGTCCATGGGGTCGCTACTAGTCAGACGTGACTGAGCGACTTCACTTTCATTTTTCACTTTCACACAATGGAGAAGGCAATGGCAACCCACTCCAGTGTTCTTGCCTGGAGAATCCCAGGGACGGCAGAGCCTGGTGGGCTGCTGTCTATGGGGTCACACAGAGTCGGACACGACTGACATGACTTAGCAGCAGCAGCAAGACAGTAAAGAATCTGCCTGCAATGCAGAAGACCTGGGTTTTACCCCTGGATCAGGAAGATCCTCTGGAGTAGGGAATGGCAGTCCACTCCAGTATTCTTGCCTGGAGAATCCCATGGACAGAGGAGCCTGGAGGGCCACAGTCTGTGGGGCTGCAAAGAGTCGAACACGACTGAGCGACTAATGCTACCACTACACTAAAATCACTGCAGATGGTGACTGCAGCCATGAAATTAAAAGATGCTTACTCCTTGGAAGAAAAGCTATGACAAATCTAGACATCATATTAAAAAGCAGAAACATTACTTTATTGACAAAGGTCTGTCTAGTCAGAGCTATGGTTTCTCCTGTAGCCATGTACGGATGTGAGAGCTGGACCAGAAGGAAGGCTGAGTGCCTAAGAATTGATGCTTTTGAACTGTGATGTTGGAGAAGACTCTTGAGAGTCCCTTGGACTACAAGGAGATCAAACCAGTCAATCCTAAAGGAAATCAGTACTGAATATTCATTGGAAAGACTGATGCTGAAGCTGAAACTCCAATACTTTGGGCACCTGATGAGAGGAACTGACTCATTGGAAAATACCCTGATGCTGGGGCAGGACGAGAGAGAGACGAGATGAGATGAGATGAAATGGTTGGACGGCATCACTGACTTGATGGACATGAGTTTGAGCAGCCTCTGGGAGTTGGTGATTGACAAGGAAGCCTGGCGTGCTGTAGTCCATGGAGTTGCAAAGAGTTGGATATGACTGAGCAACTAAACTGAAGCTTCCAGTAATGTGGATGCTATTGATCCAGATGCTACTTGAATCAGGTACTGAGGTACTGAGCAGTGGTGCTCAACCCCAGTGTAACCATCAGGGTTGAGAACACAAGTCTATAATCCAAAGCGTTGGACATGCTTGCATGGCTGAACTGCACTGAGGCTAGTGAGAACTGGGAGTAGAATGGTTAATTTGGGGAAGAAGAAAGGTGCAACGTGTGCATGTGTTCACATGCACTCTGTTCCCTCTCCCATGAACCTGGGTTGAGGAATTCCCTTGCAAGTGTGAGAACATGGAAGAACTGTGTCCTACATCTCAGACTTAATCTAAATAAAACAGACAAGTGGAGCAGGCCATTGACAACTTCCAAAAGCTCTCAACAATTACTAAGTGGCATAGGAGGTAACCTGTACTCAGGAGGTAACCAGAACTCATCTCCTGTGAGTTCTGTGCAGGGTGCTGAATTGAAATGGGAACAAGAGTGGATGCTCCCAGGAAGTCTCCTGATTTGGGTGAAGAACAAGACTTCAACAAGCTGTAACGTGGGTCACCTGTCTGGGGCTAGACAAGGAAACATCTCAATCTTCTAGGACTGTCACAACCAGGAAGTCAGAGTTATCATAAGGAAAAAAAAGCAAACATGAATCATCTGAACAATAAATAATTAATAATATAATGAATATTTTTTTGTTTTCAAGAGTTTCTTAGGAAAACCATATGTTTATTTCTCCATGATCAACTACCATCCTACATTCATATGGGTGCACAAGTCTTTACATGGCTGTAGCCATGACACATCTATTTTATGCTTTCTGTTGCTGGCCATATTATAGCAATTTCAATACAAAAACAAAACCTTTATCATTATGATTTGGTACAACTGCATGGAACAAATCACAAATGTCCCAAATAAACAATGAGAAGTGATAGCGTAACCATAACAACTTGGTGTTTCTTGTTTGCTTGTCTCAACAACTAAAGCAACGTAGAATGTAATTTTTCTATATAAAAAAGGAATATAGGCATAAACAATTTGTGATTAAAATAGATTAATGATTTCCTCCCATCCACCTATTAGTGACCATAAGTTATGATATGATAAAAGTAGTTAGTTGTTTTATTTTCTTCTTTTTCCACCCTCAGAGAGCTGGGATGGGTGGCTTGTATCTCAGACAGAAAGTGCAGAGAGAACACTGACTTGACTATTGATCTTTCAAGGGATTCTCAGAGAGAGAAGAAATAAAAGTTGTCACGGGGTCAGTGTTTTCTAAAGAGAGATGAGGCATGAGATAAGAGAAAGATGGCTGATCATCTCCACAAACAATAAGGAAGTAAAACCAAGAAAGAAATATCTTCAATACCTTTTATGTTACAGAATACAGAACTTACCTCAAAAGGGACTCACATTTAAAAACTTCCCTATTCTAGAATGATTTCATGCCCTTTAAGTAATCTTATAGGTCCTCTCTGGAATAAGGGTCATGCTTACTTGGAAATGCAGGGACAGTGCAGCAGACAGGTCACAGAAGGTCAAGGAGGATGATTCTATCAGATGTGGGAAGATCTAGGTCAATAGTGACCTTTTAGAGAATCATGTCTGTAGAAAGGCTGGCAGAAGACAAATTGCAGAGGTTAAGTAAGAAATTCTTGATGAAGGGAGGAGAGAAATGGCTGAAAATCAAGACATGTGCCCACAATAAAGTGGTTGGTAAAAGGGTAAATGTTGGGATAACTTATGTAAAATATATGCTGGAAAGGAAGACTCCAATAGAGAGATAGTGCTTTAAAATCCTGGAGGGGAGAGAAGAAAAAGAGCTCCTGATTTGCTGTTACATTTAAACTGTAGATCTATTTAATAAATAAATGCTTTCCTGCAGAGTTGTGTCATTAGTGTAGGAGAAAAAATGTCCAGCTAATAGTTATCATCTATTCATAAGCACGAAGTAAATCATGTTTGGGTATAATTAGTAAGAGAGCATCAATAAAGGAAAAAAAATATTTTTAATCACTAATAGTCCTGGAATAAATCATACATTAGGTATAATTACTGGAAGAATACTTAGATCTTTGCAAGTAATTTGACAGCATGATTCTATTTAATTTACCGACCTATTTTAAATGAAAACATGATGTTTGTGATGTATTTTATTGTCTGTTTGTTATAACAGCACATTGAAGGGAGAATAAAACTATTGTGAGATAGAAAAGGACTGCCTGTACTCCTAAAGAGTTGTGATAGTAGTCAAAATGTTCTAACTTTATTAAAGTTTCTATCATTTTAATTTATTTTAAATTAAATCTCTCTGTCTTTAATAGGAAAGGCCATTTCTGCAAGTCATTTTATAGTCTGGCAGCTGTCCCAGTGCTGGTTGCTGATCTGGCAGAATCTGAGCCGTGGCACAGTCCCTTGGACCCAGCACCAGGAACCATTGAATTTTGTCATCCTCTTACCTTCTGATTTTATTTTCATTGCCACTTTCCTTCCATAGACTCTTATTGCCACATCTTTGCATCATTGTTGGAGTCAGGGGGTCAATCTCATGATGCATCTTTTTTTCTCTTTTTAAATCTAATACCTAGTTGGTCTTAAGCACATCTGTAATCACTTTTACTCTCTTTTTCAAAAAGCCAATAGCACCCCTGAACCTTTGTTGTCAGTTAGTTCATTTTTTTTCTCATCTAGCAGATGAAAAATTATATTTTGCCACTCTGCCCCTAGAGAGAATTACATGTTCACCATTGTATAAGTCATTCGTCTCATGTGGTATGCTTACTTTACATGTGGAAATTAAATGTATGCTTATTTGAACAAAATTATGTTCTGGATCCTAATAATTATAAAGATGCCCTGCAACAGGGAAAAGACAAACATCTATGGCATTTGCCTTTGAGGAGCACACCCATATGGTGTAGCCAGCAGGTGACAAGCCAATGGCTTCAACATTAGAATTCAGAAGAAGAGGATAGAAATGCAAAGACAAGTTAACGTTTCAGAAGAATAAGCTAGTGGGTGAGTTGCTAGGTACAGGTGGGTAGTTGAGTCGGGGGTGTCCCAAGCAAATAAAATAGCACAACAAAAATGTCATACCATTTAGTACGTTCACAAAGTTGTAATTAGTTCACTATTGCTAGATGATAAAAGACAGTATGGGTTAAATAGTGAGCAAGTGGGCAGGACCTAAATGACTTGAAACAGTGCAGTACGATAATACATTTTTCAATGTTGAAGCAAACAGTTGGAAGCAGTGTGGAGGATGTATTCAAGTTGAATGAACTGAAGGCAAGTTGAGTAGACAGAGGGCTATGACAGCAGGACAGGGGACCAGCATGGACAGACAAGTTAAAGGAAAAACGCAGTGCTTTTCCTTTAAGTTGATTGACTTTATATTTTAGAGTAGTTTTAGGTTTGCAGAGAAATTTCACAGAAAGTGCTGAGATTTCCATATACTTGCTCCACTGACACTTCAATTTTCTCTATTATAAACATCTCGTATTACTGTGGTACGTTTGCCACCACTGATGAATAATGCATTGATGCATTATTAACTCCAGTCCATAGTTTACATTAGTGTTCACTCTTTGTGTTAAACAGTTTTATGGGATCAACTGTGAATCAATGTGAATCAACAAGAATTCACAATACCATGTCTACCAATACACTATGATAACAGAATAATTTCTCTTCCTTAAATATATCCTGTGTTTACAGATTCATCATCCCCCACCTCACTAAATCCAAGGAAACCACTGATCTTTTTACTTATTTACCTTTTGTCATACAGTTGAATCATACAGTATGTAATCTTTTTAGACTGCCTTCTCTAAGTTAGCAATATGCTTTAAAGTTTCTCTATGTTTTTTGTGGCTTGATAGCTCATTTCTGTTTATTGTGTATAATATTCTATTATGTGAGTTCGCCTTAGTTTGCTATATACTGACATACAGAAAGACATCTTGGTTGCTTCCAAATTTTGGTAATTGTGGATAAAACGGTTGTAAACACCAAAGTATAATGTTTTATGTGTGGACATAAGTTTTTAACTCATTTTAATAAATAGCAAGAACTGTGATTGCCAGATCATTCAGTCAGGGTGTGCCTAGCTTTCAAGAAACTACCAACTGTCTTCCGAAGTAGCTGTACCATATTTGATTCCCATTAACAATGAGTCCCTTGGACTACAAGGAGATCCAATCAGTCCATCACCTAGGTCTGTCCTGGGTATTCTTTGGAAGGAATGATGATAAAGCTTAAACTCCAGTACTTTGGCCACCTCATGCGAGGAGTTGACTCATTGGAAAAGACTCTGATGCTGGCAGGGACTGGGTGCAGGAGGAGAAGGGGACGACAGAGGATGAGATGGCTGGATGCATCACTGACTCGATGGACCTGAGTTTGAGTGAACTCCGGGAGTTGGTGATGGACAGGGAGGCCTGGCATGCTGCGATTCATGGGGTCACAAAGACACAAGACTGAGCAATTGAAATGACTGAACTGAACTGAACAATAAATAAGAGTTCCTGTTGCTCCATAACCTTCACAGCATTCCGTGTGTGTTTTGGGTTTCTACCATTTTAACAGGTGTATAGTGGTACCTCATTTTAATTTGTAGTTCCCGGTGCTGTACTCAATATGCCAGCAAATATGAAAAACTCAGCAATGGCCACAGGACTGAAAAAGGTCAGTTTTCATTCCAATCCCAAAGAAAGGCAATGCCAAAGAATGCTCAAACTACAGCACAATTGCACTCATCTCACACACTAGTAAAGTAATGCTTAAAATTCTCCAAGCCAGGCTTCAGCAATATGTGAACCATGAACTTCCAGATGTTCAAGCTGGTTTTAGAAAAGGCTGAGGAACCAGAGATCAAATTGCCAACATTGGCTGGATCATGGAAAAAGCAAGAGAGTTCCAGAAAAACATCTATTTCTGTTTTATTGACTATGCCAAAGCTTTTAACTGTGTGGATTACAAGACTGTGTTGATTACAATAAACTGTGGAAAATTCTGAAAGAGATGGGAATACCAGACCACCTGATCTGCCTCTTGAGAAATTTGTATGCAGGTCAGGAAGCAACAGTTAGAACCGGACATGGAACAACAGACTGGTTCCAAATAAGAAAAGGAGTATGTCAAGGCTATAAATTGTCACCCTGTTTATTTAACTTCTATACAGAGAACATAATGAGAAACGCTGGGCTGGAAGAAATGCTGGACTGGAAGAAACACAAGCTGGAATCAAGATTGCCAGAAGAAATATCAATAACCTCAGAAATGCAGATGACACCACCCTTATGGCAGAAAGTGAAGAGGAACTAAAAAACCTCTTGATAAAGGTGAAAGTGGAGAGTGAAAAACTTGGCTTAAAGCTCAACATTCAGAAAATGAAGATCATGGCATCCGGTCCCATCACTTCATGGGAAATAGATGGGGAAACAGTGGAAACAGTGTCAGACTTTATTTTTCTGGGCTCCAAAATCACTGCAGATGGTGACTGCAGCCATGAAATTAAAAGATGCTTACTCCTTGGAAGGAAAGTTATGACCAACCTAGATAGCATATTCAAAAGCAGAGACATTACTTTGCCAACAAAGGTCCGTCTAGTCAAGGCTATGGTTTTTCCTGTGGTCATGTATGGATGTGAGAGTTGGACTATAAAGAAGTCTGAGCGCCGAAGAATAGATGCTTTTGCACTGTGGTGTTAGAGAAGACTCTTGAGAGTCCCTTGGACTGCAAGGAGATCCAACCAGTCCATTCTGAAGGAGATCAGCCCTGGGATTTCTTTGGAAGGAATGATGCTAAAGCTGAAACTCCAGTACTTTGGCCACCTCATGCAAAGAGCTGACTTGTTGGAAAAGACTCTGATGCTGGGAAGGATTGGGGGGCAAGAGGAGAAGGGGACGACAGAGGATGAGGTGGCTGGATGGCATCACTGACTTGATGGACGTGAGTCTGGGTGAACTCCGGGAGCTGGTGATGGACAGGGAGGCCTGGCATGCTACGATTCATGGGGTCACAAAGAGTTGGACACGACTGAGTGACTGATCTGACTGAAGTGAGGAATTGATACTTTTGAACTGTGGTGTTGGAGAAGAATCTTGAGAGTCCCCTGGACTGCAAGGAGATCCAACCAGTCCATTCTAAAGGAGATCAGCCCTGGGTGTCTTTGGAAGGAATCATGCTAAAGCTGAAACTCCAGTACTTTGGTCACCTCATGCGAAGAGTCGACTCATTGGAAAGGACTCTGATGCTGGGAGGGATTGGGGGCAAGAGGAAAAGGGGATGACAGAGGATGAGATGGCTGGATGGCATCACTGACTCGATGGATGTGGGTTTGAGTGAATTCCAGGAGTTGGTGATGGACAGGGAGGCCTGGCGTACTACAATTCATGGGGTCGCAAAGAGTCGGACACGACTGAACAACTGAACTGAACTAAATGACATATAATATTGAACATATCTTCATATGCTTATTTTCCATCTATACATCTTTTTTAACAAGCTATCTGTTCAGATTTTTTCATTACTTTTTAATTGGATTGTTTCTTCCATACTGTTGAGTTTTAATAGTATTCATATATTTTGAATGGGTATGTTTAGTAGATGTGTTTGAAAATATTTTTTCCCTGTTTATATCTTGTGTATTCATTTTTTGACACTGTCTTTGCAGAGCAGAGATTTTTAATTTTAATAAAATCCTACTTTTCAAGTTTTTCTTTCAAGGATCATCCTTTTAGTATTGTATCTAAAAGCTATTTACCAGTACAACTATGTGAAACCACTGAATTGTACACTTAAAAATGGTTAAGATATTAGGCTTTATATCATGTACATTTTCACATACACACACACAAGGGCACATATACACAAATCATTTCCATGCCCAAAATCACCAAGATTTTCACCTACGTTATCTTCTGCAAGTTTGACAGTTTTGTGTTTCACACTTAGGTGTATGATCTGTTTGAGTTCATGTTTGTGAAAGGTATAAAGTCAATGTGCAGATTCATTTTGTTGTCTGCGGATGTCTTGTTTTTCCAGCACCATTTGTTGAGAAGACTATCCTTTCTCTATGAAATTGCCTTTGCCCTTTCATCAAATATTTGTTGGTTCTATTCCTGTAGGTCTATCTCAAGGCTCTCGATTCTGTTACATTGGCATGTTTGTTTATCCTTTGTTCAATACCACACTTTCTTGATCACTCTATCCTTGTGCTTAGTCTTAAGGTTGAGTAATGTTAGTCCTCCTTTTTACAAAAAGTCCTTCTTTTTCTTTAATAATGCGATGGTTATTCCAGGTGTTCTGCTTTTTCATACAATGTTTAGAATCAGTTTATAGATAAACACAAAGTAACCACTAGAATTTTGATTGTAATCATGTTGAAAATATAGGTCAAACTGGAAATAACTGACATCCTAATAATATTAACAATTTTTTAAATTGCTATGAACATTGCAATGTTAAGTTGTTCAGTGCTTATTTTAAGTGGAGAGTAAAAACACAGGAATTGAGGGATCACTTTCAGATCTTTGATTGGGTCTTGTTAGTGAGTTGGGCATAAAATTTTGATGTGATAATGATGAACTAGATATTGACTATTTAGAATTTGAATTTCTATATGAAAAATCTGAGATACAATGAAGATGCAATTGAACAAAATGATCTGGAATACTGGGGCTGGTTGGGATATAAAGATTTGGAAATCTTTAGCAATGGCAACCCACTCCAGTACTCTTGCCTGGAAAATCCCATGGACTGCAGAGCCTGGTAGGCTGCAGTCCATGGGGTCGCTAAGAGTCAGACAGGACTGCACTACTTCACTTTCACTTTTCACTTTCATGCATTGGAGAAGGAAATGGCAACCCACTCCAGTGCTCTTGCCTGGAGAATCACAGGGACGGGTGGGCTGCCGTCTCTGGGGTCGCACAGAGTCGGACACGACTGAAGCGACTTAGCAGCAGCAGCAGCAGCAAACCTATAATTGAACCCATGGGTATGCATGATATTGCCTAGGGAGAACAGATTATGTGAAAAGAGATATAAAAACATGTTAGAATATATAAAAATTTAAGGGTAGATATAAGAAAAGTTGCCCAGAAAGGAACCACTGTGAAAATGCCAGAGGTGAAATGAAATAAAACAATAAACAGTAGAAAAAATTGCTTTGGAAACCACAAAAGAATTTAAAGAAAGCAACGTCCCAGTAGTGTGAAACATAATAAAATAGCATGAAGAGTAAAAGTGAGAAAGTCATATAACTCACGATTATGAATTAATAGAGCCATGAATGTAGATGACTCATTAAAAAATGCTTATCCTGAGAGAGAGAGCACTGTAATTGAGGATGGAGGAGCCTAGGGAGAATTATAGTAATCATCATTACTTGTCACCATTAACATCATTGTCATCACTGTCGTCATCTAGCCAGTATAAATTGAAGCGCATTTATATATTGAGGGCAAAGAACTAATAGAAGCCTGGGGGTGAGATAGAAGGATAGTTTCCCAAAGTGATAAATAGAAATGTGACTCCAGTCACAAATGCAGAAATTAACCTGGACAAAGAATTTTCTCTCAAGCAATTAAGAAATGAATAGAGAAATGATCAAATGACAGAAAACTTGATGTTTGGGCCCTAGATAAAAAAGGAATATAAATTCCAAGTGTTTAATAATCATTTTTAAAAGTTAATACAGAATTTTTTCCTCTGAGCCTGTAAATATTCAAGAAAATATTCAACTAACTTACCTCCAATGTCCTACTTCAAAACTTAGCATTGATTTGTTGGAAGCAGAAATTTTTGACTCCTTCTTCCTGAATTTGTGCAAAATATGCAGATGAAATTGAGACACGAGTCAAGAAGGCATCTCCTCATGCTCTCTCTCATTCCTGAGAGTAAGGACAAGGCAGCAATATCAGACATTGTTGCAAATTTGTATTTCCCAGCATACTTTATACAAACTTTGAACAGTATAGTTCTCAGATAGATGGATAGATAAGGCATAGATTCTGCTTATAAGTTGTTCCTTGAATGAAATCTGGTGCCACTAATTTTTATATTTCTTACTGCTGTTCTTTTTTTTTTTTTTTTTTTTTTTGCTCTCTGCCTTTCATAATCCAGTTAGAGAATTTAATGCAGAGACTTGATTACATAGACATTGAAAGGCTTAAAAGAGCAAGACAGAGAAACATCTTGGATTTTAACTTCAGAGTTAAATGATCATAGCTGGCAGAAGAGTAATAAGATATGAGGTTACCAATGCTCATAATCCTGAAGTATTTCCTAGATTTAGTTCAGAGAGATGAAGGAAACTCATGAAGGTGCTGGGAACTCTGAGAGGATTTGAGTACTGAGGCTTGGGCTAAGTATGGTGTTCTCCCCTATAGGCATCAGAACTGCTTTTAGCTTTATTGTGTCTACAGAGACTGGCAGCAAGAGAATCTTTTTCCTGTCTTTCTGCCTCCCTTTTTCCTATGAGTTTCTCTAGTGGAAAAAAAAAAAAAAAAAAAAAAAACTGTGGCCAAGGAATCTGGAAAATGTAGTTTACAGGAAGGGCCTTGGCTTTCTTAAAATGCTCAGCAGAACACAGAGAAGAAGAGAAGGGAACCAAGGGCAAAACAAAATTATGACTGGCAAAATGAACTTCCTGTTAGAAGCATTTTTTGACAAGATTGTAGGGTAGAAGAGGGTTTTCAGTAAAAATTGCCATCTTTTCTACTAACCACTCAACAGTGTATTTGAATTCAGGACATTCCAAACATGGAGAAAAAGACTCAATATCTAATACCAAACTTTACTCTTAATGGAGAAATAAGACATCTGCAACAAACTTATTATCTGAGGAGAATTCACAGAGACTGATGGTTGAAGCTGATGCATCATCGTCTAGTGTCCTGGAGATTTTCCACCCCAGGGAGCAACATGGTATTAAAATAATACTAGGCGAGATTACACCCATAGCTGTTCAGGGGGAGACAGGATAACATGGTAGAAATGAAAAGCAAGACATCTTGACCCCAGAGGCATCTTCAAGTAGATACATTTTTAAATCATTATGGAAGTTGAGGGTCTGAAAATGGATTCTTGTAAAAATATCATAACTATATTCCTTGGGAATTTTTGTGAATGTCTACATGTACTTCACTTTGAAGACTGCTGAAATAGGTAACTTTGAAAAATGGTAGGGAGTCAAAATTTATACTCAAAATATGTAAAAGTGAAAAGAAACATTCTTTTCTATAATGCTTTCACCGTGCTCTGAATTCTTCTGCTAATTACTATTAATGTGACTTGGGTAACATGGAACTTAAATGCTCTATTTAAAGGTCAGTTTAAAATTTGAAGTGATCACTTTGATTCAATTTAATATTTAATTTATCCATCAAGAATGATTTTACTTTTGCAAACGGTTTCCTACCATACTCCTCTTCCCAAGGGTGCTGTTTGGAGGTTGAGGTGGGTATGCGTATTCAATGGTTGTTTTCCTCTGCCTTCACTTAAAATGTCTGTCTTCCCCTCTGAGGGGCTCCTGCAGGTTGCTTGATGACCAGTCCAATCTTTTAGACAGGTTTATAGCTGCTGAAGTTGGTAGTATTGTCTCTTTTTAGCAGATTCCATATCTGAGGCCTCGTCCTCTCAACTTCTGGCCAGTTTTGAAGTTTCACATTTTCTCATTTTCTATGTCTTCATCCAAGTTCCTCTGGCAAATTGCTATATTATTGGCATAGGCTAAGAGCAAGTGGAAACACTATCCTACACCTCCTCAACCTGACACACTGCCTCAAGTATGTAGTAGCCCCATCATGAGAGTATACAGCTAAATATCCCATTGATAAAAATAGAAGATGAATCCCCTACCCCATCCCTGTTTAAAACACACATCTTCACTCCAGCTTTAGATCCATAAATAAGAGGCAGTTTGGTCTCAATCCTAATCTCTATCTTGAGAGTCCCTTGGACTGCAAGAAGATCCAACCAGTCCATTCTGAAGGAGATCAATCCTGGAATTTCTTTGGAAGGAATGATGCTAAAGCTGAAACTCCAGTATTTTGGCCACCTCATGCGAAGAGTTGACTCATTGGAGAAGACTCTGATGCTGGGAGGGATTGAGGGCAGGAGGAGAAGGGGACGACAGAGGATGAGATGGCTGGATGGCATCACTGACTCGATGGATGCGAGTCTGAGTGACCTCCGGGATCTGGTGATGGACAGGGAGGCCTGGCGTGCTGCGGTTCATGGGGTCGCAAAGAGTCGGACACGACTGAGCGACTGATCTGATCTGATCTGATCTTTAATAATCTCATTTAATAATAAAGTACTACTAAGAACATAACTAATTTGAGACTCAAACCAAGCATTGATCCTTCGGTTTCAGGGTTAATCTGCTCTATTCCTAAAATTTGTTAAATGGAAGAAAATTGCTTTGCATTGTTGTATTGGCTTCTGCCATACAATAATGAGAATCAGCTATAACTATATATATATATATATCCCCTCCCTCTGAACCTTTCGCCCCTCCCTCCCCATCCTACCCCTCTAGGTCATCACAGAGTACCAGCCTTGGCTTCCTGTGGAATATAGCAACTTCTCAGTAGCTATGTATTTTACACATGATTGTGTATATATGTCAATGCTATTTTCTTCATTTGTTCCACTCTCTCCTTCCCTCCCTGTGTCCACAAGTCTGTTCCCTACATATCCATTCCTTTCTTGGATTCATCGATACCATTTTTAGATTCACCCATACCATTTTTCTAGATTTCATATATATGTATTAATATAAGCATGTTTTTCTCTTTCTGACTTCATTCTGTATAAGAGGCTCTAGGTTCATCCACCTCACTAGAACTGACTCAAATCCATTCTCTTTTATGGCTGAGGAATATTCCATTGTATGTATATACCACATCTTCTTCATGCATTCATCTGTAGATGTACATCTAGGCTGATTCAATGTCCTGCTATTGTAAATAGTACTACAATGAACATTGGGGAAATTGTGATTTTTTTTAGAATTGTGGTTTTCTCAGTGTATATGCTACTACCTCATTATAGTTTTACTTTGCATTTCTCTAGCAATTAATGATGATGTTGAGCATCTTTCTGTGTGTTTCTTGGCCATCTGTATGTCTTTGGAGAAATGTCTGGTTAGGTCTTTTCCCCATTTGTTTGTTTTGATTGAGCAATTTGTTTTTCTGATACTGAGCTGTATGACAGTTGTTTCATTTGCAATTATTTTCTCCCTTTCTGAGGGCTGTCTTTTAATCTTGTTTATTGTTTCCTTTGCTGTGCAAAAGCTTTTAAGTTTAATTAGGTCCCATTTGTTTGTTTTTATTTCCATTACTTTAGGAATGGACATTATTTTAGGAATGACTTATTTAACACAAAGAAGATCTTGCTGTGATTTATGTCAAACAGTGTACTGCCTATATTTTCCTCTAAGAGCTTTGTAGTTTCTGGTCCAGGTGGCACTAGTGGTAAAGAACCTGCCTGCCAATGCAGGAGATGTAAGAGATGTGGGTTCAATCCCTGGGTCGGGAAGATCCCCTGGCAGAGGGTATGGAAACCCACTCCAGTATTCTTGCCTGAAGAATCTCGTGAAGAGGAGTAGCCAAGTAGGCTACATTCCATAGGGTCACATAAAATCTGACACGACTGAACAGATCTAGGATGCATGCGTGGCCTTACATTTGAGTCTTTAATACAGTCTGAGTTTATTTTTGTGTATAGTGTTAGGAAATGTTCTAACATTTCATTCTTTTACATGTAGCTGTCCAGTTTTCCCAGCGTTATTTACTGATGAAGCTGTCTTTGTTTCATTGTACATTCTTGCCACTTTTGTCAAAGATAAGGTGCCCATCAGATCAGATCAGATCAGATCAGTCGCTCAGTTGTGTCCGACTCTTTGCGACCCCATGAATCGCAGCACGCCAGGACTCCCTGTCCATCACCAACTCCTGGAGTTCACTCAGACTCACATCCATCGAGTCAGTGATGCCATCCAGCCATCTCATCCTCTGTCGTCCCCTTCTCCTCCTGCCCCCAATCCCTCCCAGCATCAGAGTCTTCTCCAATGAGTCAACTCTTCGCATGAGGTGGCCAAAATACTGGAGTTTCAGCTGTAGCATCATGCCTTCCAAAGAAATCCCAGGGCTGATCTCCTTCAGAATGGACTGGTTGGATCTCCTTGCAGTCCAAGCGACTCTCAAGAGTCTTCTCCAACACCACAGTTCAAAAGTATCAATTCTTCAGCGCTCAGCCTTCTTCACAATCCAACTATCACATCCATACATGACCACTGGAAAAACCATAGCCTTGACTAGACGAACCTTTGTTGGCAAAGTAATGTCTCTGCTTTTGAATATGCTATCTAGGTTGGTCATAACTTTCCTTCCAAGGAGTAAGCGTCTTTTAATTTCATGGCTGCAGTCACCATCTGTGGGCATTTATCACTGTGCTTTCTATCATGTTCCATTGGTCTGTATTTATATTTTTGTGCCAAACAATATACTTCTCAATAACCTAGAGGTCACTGAAGTAATAAAAGAGGAAATTTTAAAAATACCTAGAAATAATGACAATGAAAACATGACCACTCAAAATCTATGGGAGCAGTAAAAGCAATGCTAAGAGGGAAATTTATGGCAATACAAGACTATCTAAATAAACCAAAGAAACATCAAATAAGCAACCTAATCTTACACCTAAAACAACTAGAAAAAAGAGAACAAAAAAGTCCCAACTTTAGAGGAAGGAAAGAAATCATAGAGAATAGAGTAGAAATAAATGAAAAAGACAGTAGCAAAGATCAATAAAACTAAAAGCTGTTTCTTTGAGAAGATAAACAAAATTGGCAAACCATTAGCCAGACTCATCAAGGAAAAAAGGAGCATACTCAATAAAATTTTATTGAGCATACTTAATAAAATTAGAAATGAAAAAGAAGTTAAAACAGGCAATTCAGAAAAAAGATCTTAAAGATCCTTTACAAGGCTACACTGAGCAACTATATTTTAATAAAATGGACAACCTGGAAAAAAGGAATAAATTCTTAGAAAAGTATAACCTTCCAAGACTGAACCAGAAAGAAATAGAAAATATGAACAGACCAATCACAAGCATGGAAATTGAAACTATAATAAAAAATCTTCCAACAAACAAAAGCCAAAGGCCAGATGGCTTCACAGACAAATTCTACCAAAAATTTAAAGAACTAATACATATCCTGCTCAAAGTCTTCCAGAAAATGTACAGAAGGAAGACTCCCAAACTCATTCTACAAGTCCACCATCACCCTGATACCAAAACCAGACAAAGATCGCGCGCACACACACACACAAAGAAAATTACAGGTCAATATCGCTGATGAACAAAGATGCAAAAATCCTCAACAGAATTCTGGCTAACAGAATCAGACAACACATTAAAAGGATCATACCTCATGATCAAGTGGGCTTTATCCTAGAGATGCAATGACTTTGCAATATAAACAAATTAATATGATACACCATATTCTCAAACTGAAAGATAAAAACATTATGATCGTCTCAATAGATGTAGAGAAAATATTTGACAAATTTCAACACCCATTTATGATAAAAACTCTCCAGAAAGTAGGCATTGAAGTAAACTACCTCAACATAATAAAGCCATATAAGACAAATCCACAGCAAACATTATTCTCAATGGTGAAAAACTGAAAGCATTTCCTCTAACAACAGAACAAGACAAGGGTACCCACTCTCACCACTGTTATTCAACATAATTTAGGAAGTTCCAACCACAGCAATCAGAGGAGAAAAATAAATAAAAGGAATCCATATTGGAAAAGAAATAAAACTCTCACTGACTGCAGATGACAGGATTCTCTACATAGAAAACCCTAGCGATGCCATCAGAAAATGACTAGAACTAGCCAATGAATATAGTAAAGTCAGCAACACATAAAATTAATACACAGAAGTCCCTTGAATTCCTATACACTGACAATGAAAAATCAGAGAGATTAAGGAAACAATCCCATTCACCATGGCAACAAAAAGAATAGAATACCTAGGAATAAACCTACCTATAGAAACAAAAATCTGTATGCAGAAAGCCATATTCCTGAAAAGTAATGCTTCACATTGAATGGATGAAACAGCCAACCAATCAGTGAACATGCTACCTCAAAAAAATGTTTCTGTCTTTATGTGTATTTTATGGGTGTGGGGTTTAGTTGCTAAATTACGTCTGATCCTTGCAACCTCATGGACTGTAGCTTCTCTATCCATGAGATTTTCCAGGTAAGAATACCGGAGTGGGTTGCAATTTCCTTCTCCAGTATTTTATGGGTAGAACTAAAAAAATGTTTATTTTTTACACAATCTGGCTTTCCAAATAGCTCATTCTGCCTTATATAAGGTCCAACATCCATAAAATATGTTGTTTGAGAAAATAAATTATATTGCAGGTATAATATTGTTTTAAACTCCAATTATAACTTTGTTAAGTACTTAACATATCCATATGTCCCTTGGATATAGTGACAAAATGAAGTTAAATGATCTGAAGGGACTATAAGTATTTTTTTGGCTAGCGGTTTTTACAATATGCTTATTTAAGTATAATATGCATACAGATATATTCATAAATCATGTCTATAGAACCCCTTACTAATGATATAGATACATTGTTTAAATTCTCAGTAAAAATAATTGAAACCATATTTCTATTGAAACTGAAACCATTCCCATTTGACCTCTGCTCATGCTGTACAGAACTACAAATGTATGGCTAATTAAAGTTGTTCAGTCATGTCCAACTCTTTGTGACCCCGTGAACTACACAGTCCATGGAATTCTCCAGGCCAAAATACTGGAGTGGGTAGCCTTTCCCTTCTCCAGAGGATCTTCCCAACCCAGGGATCGAACCCAGGTGTCCCACACTGCAGTCGGATTCTTTACCAGCTGAGCCACCAGGGATAGAACTACAAGTGTGTGGTTATGGTGGAGTTAAAAAAAATCTCCATTTTTTTTAGTATGTCACCAATTTCCACTTTATTTAGGCTCTTCAAGCTACGAACAGTGATGCATTCACATTACAACCACATTTTCTCTATTTAAAGTTGTTTTTTTTTTTTTTTTCCCCAGTGGTTTTAATATGCTCTTTGTCCTAAGAAACAATAGGTACAGAATTTCTGAAACATGTTTATTTTTCTAAGCTGCTAGTGTTCTGGTTTTCTGAACTCTGATAGACTTGAGAATCTCAAAGAAGGTAGACTGCTACTGCTAAGTCACTTCAGTCGTGTCCGACTCTGTGCGACCCCATAGACAGCAGCCCACCAGGCTCCACCATCCCTGGGATTCTCCAGGCAAGAACACTGGAGTGGGTTGCCATTTCCTTCTCCAATGCATGAAAGTGAAAAGTGAAAGGGAAGGCGCTCAGTTGTGTCGGACTGTTAAACTCCATGGACTGCAGCCTACCAGGCTCCTCCACCCATGGGATTTTCCAGGCAAGAATACTGGAGTGGGGTGCCATTGCCTTCTCCAAGAAGGTAGACTACTTGAGTTCTATCTCCCTTGGCTTTTTCATAGTTCTCTGATTAGACATGATTTTGATTATGTGTATTTTAGAAATTATTTTAATAATGATAAAGTTCTAAGGATATTGTACTGTGGCCTTAAATGTGAAATAAAAATTCTTAGCAAGGTTTTACCTATTGTGAACATGTCTAATTTCTTAACAGAAGATTGAGATTTGGCTAATTACAGTCATCATTATTAGTGAATATTAATTAGTTATTTTTAAAAATATCAATGAAAAATATTTTTCTTTTAATTGAGGATAGAAAGAAAAGACCATCAATCCTGAATAAGGTATTTGCATTGTCTGCTCATGCTCCATTGCTTGTCTTGTCTGACTCTTTGCAACCCTATGGACTGTAGCCTCCAGGCTCCTCGGTCTATAAGAATTTCCCAGCAAGAATGCTGGAGTGGATTTCCATGCCCTCCTCCAGGGGATCTTACCAACCCAGTGATAGAACCTCCACCTCCTGCGTCTCCTGCATTGCGGGAGGATTCTTTACTGCTGAGCCACATGGGAAGACTGGTTCATAGGTGTGTAATTTATGACATGCATGGTTATTAAAAACTTTATGTTAACCAATACAATATTGTAAAGTTAAAAAATAAAATAAAAAATATAAAAAAACCTTTATGTTGCTATCTTAATTAAAAGACTTGGAAAACAAGGTAGCTTCATTATAACTAAGGATTCTGCATCTCCAAATCCATGTGAAAAGTCCTCAAAAGAGTGAGTCCTCATTTCTATATTTGGCCCTTAAATCCCCAAATGGGATATTTTGAGTCTTCATAATCTCTGTGATTAAAATAAAATTATAAAAATGTATGTCCTGTATAAAGAATATGAAATAAATTATTCCTAAAATTTATTTTAAAGATTCAAAGATTAAGCTTCAGTTCCAGAGGTAATAATGTCTTCTTACCAATTATGCTAATTAATAGTGCATAGACTGCATTTTCATGAAAGTAACTTACAACCCTCACCTTCATTGTTTATTGATGCACCAGCATAGTTCCTTATATCTTCTTCTTCTAGTGACGGAATTAGGAGGTAATAATTGGAAAAAAATTTTTTTTCCATGAGTAGACTCTTCAATGGGCTTCTTTGGTTGCTCAGCTGGTAAAGAATCTGCCTGCAATGTGGGAGACCTGGGTTCAATCCCTGGGTTGGAAAGATACCCTGGAGAAGGGAACAGCTACCTCCTCCAGTATTTCTGGCCTGAGAATTCCATGGACTGTAGAGTCCATGGGGCCATGAAAAGACAGACATGACTGAATCACTTTCACAGACTTTTCAATGGAATGGATTCCATTAGAGCACTGCTGTAGATTGAATAATGGTCCACGAAATAGTGGATCCTGATGCCTAGCACCTGTAAGTGCTACCTTATATGGCAAAGACTTTTCAGATATGATTAAGAATGCTGAGATAGACATATCCTTGATTGCCATAAGTGAGTGAAAGGTACTCAGTCGTGTCCGACTCTTTGCAACCCCATGGACTATGCAGTCCATGGAATTCCCCAGGCCAAAATATTAGCATGGGTAGCCTTTCCATTCTCCAGGGGATCTTCCCAACCCAGGGATTGAACCCAGGTCTCCCACATTGCAGGTGGATTCTTTACCAGCTGGGCCACAAAGGAAGCCCATGATTACCATGGACCCTAAATGCAGTCATGTATGTCTTTATTAAAAGGAGGCAGAGGGAGATGAACTACACAGAAAGAAGAAAGAAATGTGAAGATGGAGCTGAGAGAGGCTTGAAGATGCTGGCCTTGAAGATTGGAGAAATGTGCCATAAAGCAAGAACTTCTGCTAGTCATCAGAAGCTGGAAGAAGCAAGAGGCAGATTCTCCTCTACAGCCTTCACAAAGAATGTTCCCCAGCTGACTACCTGATTTTGGCCTAGTGTTATTGATTTCAGGCTTTCAGGCTTCCCTGATGGCTAAAACAGTAAAGAATCCACCTGCAATGTGGGAGACCTGGATTCAATCCCCATGTTGGGAAGATCCCCTGGAGAAGAGCATGGCAACTCACTCCAGTATTCTTGCCTGGAGATTCCCCATGGACAGAGGAGCCTGGCAGGCTACAGTCCATGGGGTTGCAAAGAGTCGAACATGACTGAGCAACTAAGCACAGCACAGCTCGCTAAAGTATGACAGCATAAGTTTCTATTGCTTTAAGACAATTTGGTAGCTATATGTTATAGCAGTCATAGAAATTAAATTGGGCACCATGCATTATCTACAGATAATCATATTTTATGACAACAGCTAGGTTATACTAGGTCAATATGACTCTCATGTTTCTTTCAAATTGAATATTACTCAGATAAAAGAATTCTCCAAACGTCATTTAAAAAAAAAAAAAAAACTACATTTTATGTTATTATAGCTTATTCTCTGTAATCGATTAACTCCCTGGTTACCTTTTAAAATAACTTAAATTGTACTTTGTGAAGACTTTCTCCAATCATGAATCAAAAGAGCCATTACCCAGTATAATACCTGGCTGGATAAGTTCAAGTAATTTGCTCAGTGGAGTGAAGTCTGAAAAGGTTCAGATTGTGATACTTGTCAGCCATAACGTTGATGCTGTCTAGACTGAAATGTAGGTATATTAAACATGATATTTTTGGCATTGAGAAAATTTACCATTCATATTCTCATATTCATAAACCATATGACTATTAAAAACAAGCTTTAAAAACTTGTAATCATGATGCTTTCTTTTAGAGTTTGTACATAAATATAAAATCTTACATTGAAGTTTTGAAAATATTCCAGTAAAGTTTTTAGTTTGAGTTCTGTGACATTTTCTCAAGGCTGATCATGAATATGTTTTATGCATTTCAAACTAGCTTTTTAAAAAGTGATGGAAAGTGTACCATTTGTCAGCAGACTTTTAATTGTGTTGATAACTTGATGTACAATAGGAAAAATTCTTTTGTGCCTAGAAGGTTTTTGTGTTTTAACAAAGAAAATTCAATCAAGGAACAATAAATCTTAAACTAGATCAGAAGGAAAATGAATACACCTTATTTCACAAGTGAACTGAAAAAAAAATTATTTTGAAAATTGACATACACATTTGAATGCTACCACATGCTGTGCTCTTAATCTTATAATTATTTTATGAAATATTTATTTTTGTTCTCATTTTACAGCTAAAATAGCTAAGGCTTAGAACAATTAAGTATCTTCTCTTTGGAGTACTGAGTCAGGCCTGGGAGCCAGGTCCAACTGGCTCTTTCCTGCCTTCATTTAGCATTATCTTAATATTACAATCATTTAATTAATTATTGTAACAACCCCATGGTTCCTAGACCATTTAACTTTATTTGCATATAGAAAATGGGATTTTGACTGCCGATACACTTTATAAAATCCATCTTCTCTCAGAAATTACAGAAAAATGTCACTAAGCAAATAATGAAATAGGGCTTAGTTTGATTAAATAAAAACAAAATGTTACCTCTTGAGTTTTATAGTGCAGTGTAATAAATTTTTCAGAAGAAGGGCGGGGGGACATTGTAACATAAAGTGCCCCTGGACCTCATACTTTTAATGTCATGAAATTAAATTCTATCCCCAAATGCACTAACAAGCTAGTTATTACTTCTGGATTATTTCAGTTGTTAACTAAAAGGTAAGCAGGCTCAAATTTGTTTCAGCAGGAAGTTATAAAACTCTAAGTCCTCATTAAAAATTGAAAGATGTGTCCTTATCATACTTCTGTCCAACATTCCCTTTTTATTACTCTAGAGTTTTATTACTCTAGGAAGGCAGGTATAGAAATTAGATAAGGTCAGTGATAATGGTGGCTTCCCTTGTGGCTCAGTTGGTAAAGAATCCACCTGCAATGCAGGAGACCTGGGTTCATATTCCTGGGTAGAGAAGAGCCAATGGAAAAGGGAAAGGCTACCCACTCCAGTATTCTGGCCTGAAGAATTCCATGGACTGTGTAGTCCGTGGGGTCGCAAAGAGTTGGACAAGACTGAGTGACTTTCACTTTATAAAACTGTAACACTTTCATGTAGAGTGTCACCCTGTTTATTTAACCATATGCAGAGTACATCATGAGAGTTGCTGGGCTGGATGAAGCACAAGCTAGAATCAAGATTGCCAGGAGAAATATCAGTAACTTCAGATATGCAGGTAACACCACCCTTATGGCAGAAAGTGAGGAAGAATGAAAGAGCCTCTTGATGAAAGTGAAAGAGGAGAGTGAAAAAGACTGTGTGGATCACAATAAACTGTGGAAAATTCTGAAAGAGATGGGAATACCAGACCACCTGACCTGCCTCTTGAGAATTCTGTATGCAGGTCAGGAAGCAACAGTTAGAACTGAGCATGGAACAACAGACTGGTTCCAAATAGGAAAAGGAGTATGTCAAGGCTGTATATTGTCACCCTGCTTATTTAACTTATATGCAGAGTACATCATGAGAAATACTGGATTGGAAGGAGCACAAGCTGGAATCAAGATTGCCGGGAGAAATATCAATAACCTCAGATATGCAGATGACACCACCCTTATGGCAGAAAGTGAAGAGGAACTAAAAGCCTCTTGATGAAAGTGAAAGTGGAGAGTGAAAAATTGGCTTAAAGCTCAACATTCAGAAAACGAAGATCATGGCATCGGGTCCTATCACCTTATGGGAAATAGATAGGGAAACAGTGGAAACAATGTCAGACTTTATTTTTCTGGGCTCCAAAATCACTGCAGATGGTGATTGCAGCCATGAAATCAAAACACACTTACTCCTTTGAAAGAAAGTTATGACAAACCTGGACAGCATATTACAAAGCAGAGACATTACTTTGCCAACAAAGGTCCATCGAGTCAAGGCTATGGTGTTTCCAGTAGTCATGTATGGATGTGAGAGTTGGACTATAAAGAAAGCTGAGCACCAAAGAATTGATGCTTTTGAACTGTGGTGTTGGAGAAGGCTCTTGAGACTCTGTTGGACTTCAAGGAGATCCAGCCAGTCCATTCTAAAGGAGATCAGACCTGAGTGTTCATTGAAAGGACTGTTGCTGAAGCTTAAACTCCAATACTTTGGCCACCTGATGCAAAGAACTGATTTATTGGAAAAGATCCTGATGCTGGCAAAGATTGATGGCAGGAGGAGAAGGAGATGACAGAGGATGAGATGGTTGGATGGTACCTACTCAGTGGACATGAGTTTGAGTAGACTCTGGAAGTTGATGATGGACAGGGAAGCGTGGCATGCTGCAGTCCATGTTGTCCAAAGAATAGGACATGACTAAGGAACTAAACTGAACTGAACTGAATTGATGATAATGGTGATGATGATGATGATGATGATAGATGATGGCATATCTGACAAGAAAGAAAGTTCCATGAACAATTCTGTGATACATTTCCAGTCATGACCAGGTCAACATTAGATTTTTTTCAACATATGCACCCTTTTTAAATTTTATAAGCTAATTGCATCTATTAATGCATCATCTTTAGACTCAGTTCTATGAAAGCTTAGAAAGTACTTATCTTACTTACTGATAAGTAAGTACTCACTGTTATTCCAGACACTAGACTGAATTCTTGTCATACATGACCTCACATGGCCACTGTGGTCTTTAAATCACTAACAGTGATTTCCTACCCTGGCTGCATGTCAGCAATATCTAGAGACATTGAAAATTATTGAAGCCTGGCCTAGAAAGCATTCTAGAAAAATCACATCAGACTCTTTCAAAAGGCCTGAGACAAGTATCAGTTTTTGTTTTTTATTTTTCTAAGTCTCCCTTCTGAATTAAAATATGAAACCTGGGTTATGGAAGGATCATAAGTTTCTGGGTAATAATATTGTACCATTTACCTCTATTTGGTCAGCTTATAAATTTGAGAGGCCTTTCTTCATTGAACAATATTTCTGGCCAAAAAACAACCTCTATTATGTATGAGATATTGAAATATTAATTCAGTTTGCTGTCCCTCATTCTTCCTCATAATCAAAATAAATCAATAATAAAATAATTTTCCTAAAGGATTCTCTTCTCTAGCTCTGATACAGTTCAGTTTATCTTCTTTATACTTAATTTACTGATTCCTTCTATAAATCAAATACATGTATCTTTTCTGGGGAATTCCAGTGAAGAGAATTAGGGAAGGGAGCATGAAACATTGCACTTGGCTGTGTCCAGTTACTTCAGTATAGCAAACTAATCACTCAGGCAGAACCAACCTTATTTGATAATTCTAACATGGGAGACTATTAAGGCATAAAGATCAAATAAAAGTACATAATTTTTAAAAATATGAGCTTTTATTGATTTCCGCCTTCATTTTTGTTTGTTTACCCAACATGTTCTATATCTCTAGCAAAGTTTATTTTTCCAAGTGGGTTGGGTTCCTTTGACCTGTGTAGCATCTTTTTTCATCTCATTGGTTGAAAAAGAGATGGAATAAGGCGTGAACTTCCTGATGTTGAAGCTGGTTTTAGAAAGGCAGAGGAACCAGAGATCAAATTGCCAACATCTGCTGGATCATGGAAAAAGCAAGAGAGTTCCAGAAAAACATCTATTTCTGCTTTATTGACTATGCCAAAGCCTTTGACTGTGTAGATCACAATAAACTGTGGAAAATTCTAAAACAGATGGAGATACCAGACCACCTGATCTGCCTCTTGAGAAATCGGTATGCAGGTCAGGAAGCAACAGTTAGAACTGGTCATGGAACAACAGACTGGTTCCAAATAGGAAAAGGAGTATGTCAAGGCTGTATATTGTCACCATGTTTATTTAACTTATATGCAGAGTACATCATGAGAAATGCTGGACTGGAAGAAACACAAGTTGGAATCAAGATTGCCAGGAGAAATATCAATAACCTCAGATATGCAGATGACACCACCCTTATGGCAGAAAGTGAAGAGGGGCTAAAAGGCCTCTTGATGAAAGTGAAAGTGGAGAGTGAAAAGGTTGGCTTAAAGCTCAACATTCAGAAAACGAAGATCATGGCATCTGGTCCCATCACTACATGGGAAATAGATGGGGAAACAGTGGAAACAGTGTCAGACTTTATTTTTCTGGGCTCCAAAATCACTGCAGATGATGACTGCAGCCATGAAATTAAAAGATGCTTACTCCTTGGAAGGAAAGTTATGACCAACCTAGATAGCATATTCAAAAGCAGAGACATCACTTTGCCAACAAAGGTTCGCCTAGTCAAGGCTATGGTCTTTCCTGTGGTCATGTATGGATGTGAGAGCTGGACTGTGAAGAAGGCTGAGCGCCGAAGAATTGATGCTTTTGAACTGTGGTGTTGGAGAAGAATCTTGAGAGTCCCTTGGACTGCAAGGAGATACAACCAGTCCATTCTGAAGGAGAACAGCCCTGGGATTTCTTTGGAAGGAATGATGCTAAAGCTGAAAGTCCAGTATTTTGGCCACCTCATGCGAAGAGTTGACTCATTGGAGAAGACTCTGATGCTGGGAGGGATTGTGGGCAGGAGGAGAAGGGGACGACAGAGGATGAGATGGCTGGATGGCATCACTGACTTGATGGATGTGAGTCTGAGTTACCTCCGGGAGTTGGTGATGGACAGGGAGGCCTGGTGTGCTGCAGTTCATGGGGTCGCAAAGAGTCGGACACGACTGAGCGACTGATCTTATCTGATCTGATCTGATAGAGTTTTTAGTAAAATTCAACTAATAACCCTCATGATTCACAGAAGAGTTAACACAAACAGAAAATTGTTTCTTAAAATAACACTATTTCAGGTACAGCTTTTCTGATCCTTCAAGAAACAAAGATTAGATGTACAGAAAGTGTAACATGGAAACTTACATTATCATATATAAAATAGATAGCCAATGGGAATTTGCTGTATGGCTCAGGAAACTCAAACAGGGGCTCTGTATCAATCTAGAGGGGTGGGATGGGGCAGGAGATGGGAGGGAGGTTCAAAAGGGGAGGGGATATATGCAGACCTATGGCTGATTCATGTTGAGGTTTGACAGAAAACAACAAAATTCTGTAAAGCAATTATCCTTCAATAAAAAAATAAAAAGAAAAACACACCACTTTTCCCCAAGTTAAAAAAAAAAAGCACAAACTATTATTAATCGTCAACAGCTAAAGTTTGATGCCTTGGTGTTTAATATAGGTATTAGGTATTTTTTATTTGTTTGTTTTTTACTTCCTTTTTTTTTTTTTTTTTGATGTGGCAGAAGACAAAATTTGTGTCAACTCTTCAAATATTTTGCAAGCTGTAAACAACAATAATTGCAGTGATTGTTTAAAAGTAAAACTGTGTTAATGCTTAATGTGTTGAGTTGAAATACTTAGGGAAACTGCATTGCTTTTTCTAATAAAAGTACAGCTATCATTGATATGGCTTTTACTGTATAAGACTTTTATTTCCTCATCTTGTAAGGGTAGCCGCTGAGAACCAGGGAGATTAACAAATTTGCCTAAGAGGTGGCAGAGCCAAAATGTGAATTCGCAGCCCTTGCTGAACTTCATACCACCAAGCCCTCTGCTCCTCAAGACTTTATGGCCTGTCTGTAGAGAGCTAACTGCTTTGTGGTTAGAGTAACAACTTGCTATTTGGCTTGGAATTCACAAAAATCTCTTGATTTCCTCTAGGAGTTGGATTGATATATAAGACCCATATGAGTCCTACTTATAATTTTACCTGGGAACATAAATTCTACGAAGTCTCTATGTAAAGTGTTAAGGTATCTTCAGTTTTGAGGTATACTTAGCATACTTGACAGCCCATTTTTAACATATCCTCTCTAGTACAGAAGTATTAATAATCATGGAATGAAATAAATGGCAAAAATAACTAGAGAAGTAATGCAATTTAAAAAGTTTATTGAAATTTTACATAAACATACTTAATTCAAGAAAACAAATAAATGCTATAGTACAAAAAAGTGACCTGTAATACTTTTAAATTACATAAATTTGTTTCTAAAAAACACAAAATACCTACATATGGGTTGTTCATAGTAATTGTTCATAAAATTACAAGTTATTTTTCTAGTCTTCTGTCAATTAAAAATTTTTAATATATAGATTCCTACAAGTTATACAGAAAGATATGATGACTTCTTTTTCCATTTTTATAATCATTATGTTATTAACATCATTAATGGAGCCCTGGGTAGTGCCACCAGCCAATGTAGGAAACACAAAAGATGTAGGTTCAATCCCTGGGTTGGGAAGATCCCCTGGAGGAGGAAATGGCAACCCACCCCAGTACTATTTCCTGAAAAATCCCATGGAAGGAGGTCCATGGGGTTGCAAAGTCAGGCACGGAGTGGCTGAGCATGCAACAACTCAGGTAGTGCCACAGAGACATAACCTGCACAGAAACAAGCTTTAATGATTCCAAACTGCTTTGAACTTATTCTCAACACAAATTGTGTGTGATTGGTTCCATGTGTGTAAAAGGGCAACTGCATAACTAAAAAAATATCTGAATTAATATCCATATAAAATATAGGGTTTATTAAAAGGTAACCAAATGTGCTAATTTCTTTTCACATTCTGATTTCCTGAAATGATATTCCATGGTTGTCTCCCATTCATTCTTTGTTCCACTGTAATCTATATTCTGCAAAATCTTCTCTGGTCACAGCCAGTCCAAGGTCCATAGGAAGTCATCCTTGGCCCACTTTTGCGCTTCAACAGCATCAGTGCATACTGTTTTCCTACTGCTTTTACAGTGCATTTGACAGGGGGATTTGCTTGTCTCTTATGCTTGAGAAAATATGAAATCCTAGAATATATTAGAAATGACACATCCAATTCTGAGCCTTCAGGAACCAGTTCAGGGCTTGTTTGTGGGGGTCACTAAGTAAACATTTGTGGAAGAAAGGAAGAAGGAAAGAGGGGAGGGAGTTTTACCATTATTTTGAATAACTTAGTTGTACGTTTGGAGTGGGGGCAAGAGGACCAGAGTTAAAATGAAGTGCCTGTATGTCAGCTACATTGTCAGGACTACAGAGCACAAAAGAGTTGTTAATATGGCAAGCAAATTATTTTTGCATATATCAAAATTCTCCATAATGCTCAAATTATTACAGGTGTAATCAATATTCTGAAATTTTTCATGGCTCTACTTAACTCAGTATAAAACATAATAAAGAGCTCACTTCATGTTAAGCACTCTGGTAGATACTGAGAATACTAAGAGGACTCATATATTTTATCTGACCTTAATATATAAGTTTACTTGTTAGGAATAAAACACAAAAAAATTTAAGTTACTTATGATGATGATGATAGCTAATGTCCATTAGCTATAACTACTACTACTACTCACCATTCTTCAGCCCTATGGATTTCTTCTGCATTTCCTCATTCAATTTTTCTAACAGCCTATGAAGTAGGTGTTAACATTATTACCATGTTACAGATGAGGAAACAGACACAAAGAGAGAAACAAGTAATTTGCCAAAGGGCACACGGAGAGTAATTGGTGGAGTTGGTATTGTATCTAGGAATGTTATGACAATTTTAGATATTTTTAAGACCTTGCAGTCTTAGCACAGAGCATAATTACCTATGACCTTCATTTTAACTCAAAAGATGTGATATGGTAAGAGAGAATACAGGCAATCATTCAGGTTCTAAGACACAGCTAGGTGCAAACTCCCCTCAGGTCCTTATTCACACACAGATGAGCTTTGCCCCCACATTGTGCCACCAAGAGCTTTGTAATAGATTTGGCTTTGGGAAAGTTTAATGTAGAAGTTGCTGGCAGGGTATGTTATACCCTTTAGTTACTAGTCTTACTAGGACTTCCCTGGTGGCTCAGACAGTAAAGCGTCCTGGAGAATGGCAACCCACTCCAGTATTCTTGCTTGGAAAATCCCATGGATGGAGGAGCCTGATAGGCTATAGTCTATGGGGTCACAAAGAGTCGAACATGACTGAGCCACTTCACTTTAGTTGCTAGTCAAACCTGGCTGTCAAACAGGTTATGAGCTGTGAAAAGCATCAGTAAGCAACTGATTCTGGAAGTAGCTTGGGGAATCCTGACTTAAACAGCACATCATAAACCCTACTTTTTTAAATTGGTGGTGATGGTAGTGGTGTAGCCGCTAAGTCATGTCCGACTCTTGCAACCCCATGGACTGTAGCTCACCAGGCTCCTGTCTATGGGGATTCTCCAGGAAAGAATACTGGAGTGGGTTGCCATTTTCCTTCTCCATTTTAAATTGGAGTATAGTTGTTTTACACCACTGTGTGAGTTTCTATCGTACAGCAAAGTGAATCAGCCATATATATCCCTTCTAGTAAAACTCTATCAGCCTGTTTCAAAATCAGTGATTATAATTTTACAATGTGGTCTGTAGGTGAAGGCCAGTAGAAATTTATAGTTTTATTCAGCACCAGATACACAAAGGGGTCTAGTTGGTAATTCCAATGTACAGCTTTCTTGTTGTAGTTAACTTCAAGATCCTTGGAGAAAGTGTTAAAAGTAGTGTCAGCCCAGAAAATCTTGCTCTCATTTAAGCATCCTCTTTTGTTCCACCTTTGTAGGACAGTCTAGGATTGGCTGAGTAGGGTTATGTTCTTTATTGTTCTCAGGACCAATGCTTGGCATTACCATTGACCTTCCCTCTTCTCAAGAGGAAAACTCTAGAGGCAATGTTTCCTAATATTTTACAGATGTACTAATTTTGATGTGTCAAAATAACAGATGTCAGGGAAACTTCTTGGCTTTCTTCTTAATCTCATAAGTTTACATGGGTATCTAACAGCAGGCCTGATTCTGGTGATGAGCTGGCTGTCCCTTCTGTAAGTAGCACCAAGGAAAAGACCTAAATAGACTTTGAGAACTTAATGGTATACTAGTAAAATTACTGTAAACAGTAGTCCATTTCCAAAGTGATCTTATTCATACTCTATGTTGCCATGCAAATATATGTATATTTACATAAGCTAATTAACCACAGATAATATACATTGTATATATGATTCATTGGTGAAAAATACATATATAATGCATATAATATGTGTAATTAATTAGCTTGTCAGAAATGTGAGTTATCAAAATAAGTTATTTTTGTACTGACTTCTAAAGTCCTTGCTTTTGTTATTCTTCGTAATTCTTTAGTTCAAGGAAACTAATTTCTACCAAGATAAATTTAAAAATTCTAATAATCTTAGTAAAGAGTATAGGTTACTGTCAAGCATTCACAAGTATTTTGTTAAGGAGAAAAGGAATATGGGTATGATTTGAGCTTAATTTTTTAAATAAAAATTTTTAAATTGAGAATACTAGTTTTTAATTGGAGTATAATTGCTTTACAGTATGGTTTTCGCTTTTGCTACATAAAGTGAATCAGCTCTATGTATACATATATCTCCTTCCTCTTGAAGCATCTCACCCCACACTCATTTCACCCCTCTAGGTCATCACAGAGCACCCAGCTGAGCCCCTTGTGTTATACACATATACTCACCTGTAGTGGTGTGGATGCACCTAGAGTCTGTCATACAGAATGAAGTGAGTCAGAAAGAGTACAACAAATTTATTAAAGCATATATGTGGAATCTGGAAAAGTGGTACTGATGAACCTTTTGCAGGGCAGGGATGGAGATGCAGACATAGAGAAGGGACAGTGGGGGAAGGGGCACAGGAGCAGTGCGGGGAGGGGAGGGTGAAATGAATTGGGATAGTAGCACTGACATACATATACCATGTGTAAAAAGATAGCTCGTGAGGAACATACTTTTTTTAAATGCTCAAAAACAAAATTTTTATTAATTCCAGGGTAATGGATATACCTTATATATATTTTTCCTTTAATTCACACCTCTAGGTTTTATGTTTTTTTATAGAATAGAGTGAGTATATTATCGCCATCATAGTTTGTGTATGCATCCTTTGCTCCCAAGTGCCTTCAAACTGTTAATTTTAGAGCACTATGCAGAACTCCAATAATCTAAGATAAAGTATAACATAATGTTTATGATAAAATAACATATTTTTATACCAGATATTTTCTTCAATTATTTCAAAAGTGGTTTGAGTTTCTGAGCAAAAAAAATAACTCCAGTGACCTATTGATATTTTGGTTTCTTGAAATGTTAACTTGTTGTTCAGTCACTCAGTAATTTCCAACTCTTTGTGATCCCATGGACTATAGCACCAGAAAAGGCAATGGCACCCCACTCCAGTACTTCTGCCTGGAAAATCCCACGGACGGAGGAGTCTGGTGGGCTGCAGTCCATGGGGTCGCTGAGTGTCGGACACACTGAGGGACTTCAGTTTCACTTTTCACTTCCATGCATTGGAGAAGGAAGTGGCAACCCACTCCAGTGTTCTTGCCTGGAGAATCCCAGGGACGTGGGAGCCTGGTGGGCTGCCATCTATGGGATCGCACAGAGTTGGACACGACTGAAACGACTTAGCAGCAGCAGTAGTAGGACTATAGCACACCAAATTTCCCTGTCTTTTGCCATCTCCCTGAGTTTGGTCGAACTCACATCCATCGAGTCAGTGATGCCATCCAATCACCTCATCCTCTGTCATCCCCTTCTCCTCCTGCCTTCAATCTTTCCCACTTCAGTGTCTTTTCCATTGAGTTAGGTATTTTCCAATGAGTTGGCTCTTTGCATTAGGTGGTCAAAGTATTGAAGCTTCAGCTTCAGCATCTGTCCTACCGTTGAATATTCAGTGTTGATTTCCTTTAGGACTGAATGGTTTGATCTTGCTTTCCAAGGGTCTCTCAAATGTCTTCCACTACACGACTGAGCGACTTCACTTTCACTTTTCACTTTCATGCATTGGAGAAGGAAATGGCAACCCACTCCAGTATTCTTGCCTGGAGAATCCCAGGGACAGGGAAGCCTGGTGGGCTTCTGTCTGTGGGGTCGCACAGAGTCGGACACGACTGAAGCGACTTAGCAGCAGCTGCAGCAGCACAGTTCAAAAACATCAGTTCTTTGGTGCTCAGCCTTCTTTATAGTCCAACTCTCACATCTGTATATAACTATTGGAAAAACCATAGATTTGACTATACACATCTTTGTTGCCAAAGTGATATCTCTGCTTTTAAATATGTTGTCAAGGTTTGTCATAGCTTTTCTTCCAAGGAGCAAGCGTCTTTTAATATCATGGCTTCAGTCACCATCTTCAGTGATTTTGGAGCCCAAGAAAATAAAGTCTGTCACTGTTTCCATTGTTTCTCCATCTATTTGCCATGTAGTGATGGGACCAGATGCCATGAACTTAGTTTTTTGAATGTTGAGTTTTAAGCCAGATATAAAGTGGATTTTGATGGAAAGAAATTGAAAAATTCTGGGCAATCCATATTGCATAAAGTTCTTTTATATTAATCTGTACTATGCTAATTTTCTTACATTATACCTAAAAAGGGTAGTGCCATATACTGGATTTTCCAAAAATACTTACTTCCGAATCTTTTTTAAAGAGTAACTTCTTGATGATTCCA